>CM045572.1:13467591-14737292 GCA_024721245.1 Mitragyna speciosa | reverse complement strand
GCCGACCAGATTGCTGGACGGATGCACGACCAAATTAAGACATCAAAAACTTAGAAGTCATCATCAAATGTTGCATCCAAATCAACGTAATTTGTCAAAATTTTCCCAAAAAATTTTGCCCCAGTGTAGGGTGTCAAAACCCTTTGAAATCACTCTTTTCAACGTTTAGGTGCCAAATGAAAACATTAAAATCTTATTTGATTTAAACTTTCTGACTACCCATCTCAATATATAATATTCTTTTCAAACTTTGCTGCAAACATGAATTATCATGACTAACCCCAAAAATTTCAATTTTTTTTTTTTTTTTTTTTTTTTTTTTTTTTTTGCGGTGCCCTTGATCAAACTATCATTGACTTAGCAAACTTGCCTCAGTTGTTAGTCTTGTCAAAATCTGAATTGGAGATAGTGTGACCAAATCTGCAAAAGAGAGAAAGATAACAATAGTTGTGAAAGTTATGCCACCACTTGACAGTCCTTTGATCCACTTATTGCATATAAACATGAGTATCGTGATCCAGGATCCTGAACTGGTCTCCGGCCCTTGCTTCATGATATTTTCTGATCCCTAAATTCTCTGATCCATGATTTGCGATAAATGCCTTGTGTGCTCACCCATATGCCTCTCAGGATCTCGATAAATTTGGGATCACTTTTGATTATATTGTCCACTAAGCCACAAAAAATGTCATGTTGTTGACAAAGATGAAAAGTGAATATATTACAGAAAAATTTGACAGATGCAAAGACAAAAGAAATTATATACACTAAACGTTTTTGCATATGTATATATAAACTTTTAATAACAAACTAATTATGTTTGAATGAAAAATTAGTTTCCAGTGACGGGCTCTGAAGAAATCTGCATTTTGATCATTGGATGTCATTCCATTTGAATTTCGAGATTGCTCCAAGATGATCAATACAGAAGAAAATTCTCAAGTAACCTAGATCACCAGGTTCTGCAAAGAACTCCACATCTACCAAAGGTGTTTCTACTTCCTCACTTGTGAGCCTTCGACTTGTGATTTTCCGACCTCAGCGCCCTTTCGGGTTTTCACTGAGGCTTCCCCCGCCCATTTTCTTTTTTCTTTTTCTTTTCATTCTTTGTTTTTTTCTTTTCTTTTTTTCTCTCTTTTTCTTCTTCTTCTTCTTTTTTTTTTAAGCGCCCTTTCGGGTTTTTGCCTTTCTAGAGAGAAAAGAGAACAAGCAACATTCAAGTTTTGATCAATCGTTTCCCACTTCACAAAATCAGACTGGTATAAAAATATTTGGCATCAGTAAAGACAATCCTCCCTTGATTGATTAGGGATGGATATATTAACATCATATGCCCGATTGATTTGCAAATTTTCATTCAAAAAAAAATTATCACAAAAATAAAGACGGAGGTCGGTAACATTCTCGGCTTTTGTAACGGGGTCAGGTAAGGTGCTTGAAAGGTTAAGGTCGGAAAGCAGAATTCATGAAAAAGGTTGATTATCTTGAGGTCGCATTTTCAGACATACTTATCCTAATTTTATTCTTTGCCTTCTTGGGCTCTTCTTCATTTTTCATTTTTTTTTTCTTGCCCCAGTTTATTACTTTCCATGGGGTTTTCTTTTGTATCATTTTTCCTCCCCCTTTTTTTTTTTTTTTTAACACAACTAGTCAATAAGTAAAATTTGCCCCAATATGGGGTGCGACCATCAAGTGGGTTATGAAGCGAAATTCATAGATTCTAAAGGCTCAAATGGGAAAAACTAGGGAAAAATGTTTAAGGGAAAAGAAAGAAGGCCCGCCTTTGATCCGTCCTCTTTTTGCAATAATTTTAAAAAGAAAACTTACCAATCAAATGTAGAACTTTTTTACCATGTCTGAATTGATGATCTGGGGAAACACCTGACCATCCATTTCCGTCAGAACAAGGCCTCCTCCTGATAGCACCTTTTTTACAATGAATGGACCTTGCCAATTTGGAGCAAATTTACCCTTAGCCTCCTCTTGGATTGGGAGAATTCGCTTTAGGACTTTGTCTCCGATTTTGAATTGGCGAGGTTTAACCTTCTTTTGATAAGCACGGGCCATTCGCCTTTGATAGCACTGTCCATGACAAACAGCATTCAACCGTTTTTCATCAATCAATGTTAACTGCTCATGACGTTGCCTGACCCATTCAACTTCTTCCAACTGGGCTTCCATCAATATACGCAGAGAAGGAATCTCAATTTCTGCTGGCAATACTGCTTCCATCCCATACATAAGAGAATATGGAGTTGCCCCAGTAGAAGTTCTTATAGCGGTCCTGTATGCCAACAGTGCATAGGGCAACTTCTCATGCCAATCTCGATGCGTGTCAGTCATCCTTCGAATGATCTTCTTCAAATTCTTATTGGCAGCCTCTACAGCTCCATTCATCTGAGGTCTATAGATGGCGGAGTTTCGATGCTTGATCTTGAACTGTTCACACAACCCATCCACCAAGTCATTGTTGAGATTCTTCGCGTTATCCGTAATCAATGTCTCTGGTATCCCAAAACGGACAGATAATATGATTTCTCAAAAAATCAGCTACCACTTTCTTAGTCACGTGCCGATAAGACTCGGCCTCAACCCACTTAGTGAAATACTCTATTGCTACCAAAATAAATCGATGGCCATTTGAAGCGGGAGGATCAATAGTTCCAATCGCATCCATCCCCCACATCGAACAAGGCCAAGGAGCAGTCATACTGTGGAGTTCTGAGGGAGGAGCATGTATCACATCACCATGCATTTGACACTTAACGCACTTTCTGGTGAACTCAACACAGTCATGCTCCATGGTGAGCCAAAAATGTCCTGTTCTCATTATCTTCTTAGCCAGCAAGTGTCCATTCATATGTGGCCCGCACACGCCGCTGTGTACTTCCCTCATCAAATATTCAGCTTCCTCTTCATCTACACATCTCAAAAGACCTAGATCGCTCGACCTTTTATACAATACTTCTCCGTTCAAGAAAAATCTCATAGACATCCTTCGGAGAAAATTCTTAGCTCTTGTACTGATGCCCGAGGGATAGAGTCCATTCTTTAAATACTCTTTCAAATCATGAAACCATGGGAGACCATCGGGTTCCCGCTCAATACGCAAACAGTGAGCTGGTTCTTCTTGAATCTTGACTGGAGATGGGATCGATCACCATATTATCAGGGTGACTAATCATGGAAGACAAAGTTGCTAAAGCATCTGCAAATATATTTCGGGTACGCGGAATGTGAGTGAATTCCAGGGTTTTGAATTGCCTGGCAAGAGTGAGTAAGCAACAATGATACGGAATGATCTTAGAATCCCGAGTTATCCATTTTCCCAATGTTTGATGAATCAACAAGTCAGAATCACTAAACACTGCTAACTCCCTAATATCCATATCCAATGCCATTTTCAAACCCAAAATACAAGCTTCATACTCGGCCATGTTATTAGTGCAATCAAACTTCAACTTAGCTGTAGCAGGATAATGTTTTCCATCAGGTGATATCAGAACTGCACCTATCCCTGCTCCGAACGAATTCGAGGCACCGTCAAAGAATAACCTCCAATTCGAAGATTCCTCATTCAGATGATCTACTGCTCCCACAAACAATATCTCTTCGTCCGGAAAATAGGTGTGCAAGGGTGCATAATCATCTTCTAGGGGATTCCCTGCCAAATGATCTGCAATAGCTTGACCCTTGACTGCCTTCTGAGTTGTGAACACAATGTCAAATTGGCTGAGAATCATCTGCCATTTAGCCATGCGTCCGGTGGGCATCGGTTTCTCAAGTAAGTACCTCAAAGGATCTGATCGAGATATAAGGTAGGTGGTGTGATCAAGAAGGTAATGTCTGAGTTTCTGAGCAGCCCAAGCTAATGCACAACACAACCTTTCCAAAAATGAATAGTTCGCTTCATAAGCCGTGAACTTCTTACTCAAGTAATAAATTGCCTGCTCCTTCTTTCCTGAATCATCATGCTGACCCAAAACACAACCCATCGCTCCGTCCAGAACTGAGAGGTACATGATGAGTGGTCGGCCTGGCTTTGGTGGCACTAAGACAGGGGGGTTCAACAGATAATCTTTAATCTTATCAAAAGCCTGCTGACAATCATCGTTCCAATCCATTGGGAGCATTCTTCCTTAACAACTTAAACAGTGGCTCACAAGTGAGAGTTAACTGAGCGATAAATCTGCCAATGAAATTTATCTTTCCCAGAAAACTTTTCACGTCCTTCTGTGTCTTTGGAATTGGCATTTCCCGTATAGCTTTTATCTTTGTGGGATCTATTTCAATACCCTTCTTGCTAACAATAAATCCCAATAACTTTCCAGCAGGAGATCCAAAAGCACATTTTGCAGGATTCAATCGCAAACTATATTTCCTCAACCTTTCAAACAATTTCCTCAAATCTACCAAATGGTCTTTCAGGACCTCTTAGATTTGACTATGATGTCATCCACATAAACTTCTATCTCCTTGTGGATCATGTCGTGGAACAAAGTGGTCATAGTCCTTTGATACGTGGCCCCAGCATTCTTCAATCCAAAAGGCATGACTCTATAACAAAACGTACCCCATGGAGTAATGAATGACGTTTTCTCTCTGTCTTCTTCTGCTACCAAAAGCTGATGGTACCCAGCAAAACAATCAATAAACGAATCCATTTCATGTCCTGCTGTGTTGTCTAACAAAATGTGAATATTGGGTAAAGGAAAATCATCTTTTGGACTGGCCTTGTTTAAATCCCGATAATCCACACAAACTCGTACTTCTCCTGATTTTTTGAGAACCGGAACCATATTCGATAGCCAAACGGGATAGTGGGACACAACAATGATATTGGCATTGAATTGCTTGACTATCTGCTCTTTAATCTTAAGACTCATTTCGGGTTTGAATTTACGAGGCTTTTGCTTTACTGGAGGAAAGTTTGGGTCAGTGGGCAATCGGTGAACTACTATATCAGTAGAAACTCCAGGCATATCATCATATGACCATGCGAATACATCTTGAAACTGTGTGAGGAATTCAATCATTTCAATTCTCTGCTTCTTGTTTAAGTGCACACTGATTTTAACTTCTTTCACCTCTGTCTTAGTGCCAATATTAATAGTTTCTGTTTCTTCCAAGTTTGGCTTGAGTTTTTCCTCATATTGTTCGAGATTCTTAAGTACGGAATCATAATCTTCTTCGATATCACTCTCATTTTCATCAACAGTTTGCATTATTTCAGAATTCAGAGAGATATTGAAATTGCAATCATCGGTTTCAAGTAAAGTGACATCTAAAGGATCATAAGCAGTTATTTTCAGCCATCTGAAAAAATAAAGTAAAGAAAACATAAATGAATGAACAAAAACATAATCTTCATCTCATTGAAACTCAAATGCATTAATTTAAAAAGTGAAATATGTACAACCACAGGAAGTGTGGCACTATCCTTCAAGAAAACATAAAGACGCAATTGAACTTTAAAGAAAGGTTTAAAAACCATTTTCATTGAAAAGTAAAGTGCAAAACATGATATGAGCCTGACTCTATGAACATAAAAGAAAAGTTCACTCTAAGGTTCTGTCTAGAGATGAATATTAGGCAGAATGTAATCCCAAATTTACCGAAACTCCCTTCGCATAGGGAGATAATTGGCAATCCAGTTGTTCAACGCCCATTCCTCAATTTCATCAAAACTGGCAGTGTCAGATGCTTCCTCAATGTCAGTCATTCCAATGAACAGGCGACTTACTCCTTCTTCAACATAATCATCCTCATTACAGATTTCAGAGATAGTAACGCCAGACGACCTCGGAAAGCTATGATAGAGTGGGGGAATATAGAGTGGGATGTGCCGCCCTTCCTTCTCAGCTCTCTTCTTCTCTTTCATCTCTTTCACATCCTTACCAGTTGGGTGAAAACCAAGCCCAAATGTGTTCCTCTGCTCTATCAGTTGAATGGGTTCTAACACTCCTTGTAACATCCTTCCAATGCCCTTACCTGGTTGGTAAGTCAGCCCTGATTAGTTCTTTGGCAATCATGATACTGGTGTCAGATAACATCGGTTCCACAGGTGGCTTTCCTTCAGGGATCCAATTAACTGATACAATATCAGAAGTGCGAAAACTCTGGTCCAACGGCAACTTGTCTTTTGCTTTTTCCAAAGATCCGCGGTTTATCATCATGGTGCAGTCGTCCTCAGCAAAAACAGTGATCTGTTTGTCATCCATAATGAACTTTACTAACTGGTGCAAGGATGATGGTATCGATCCTGAAGAGTGAATCCATGGTCGCCCCAGTAGCACATTGTAGATTCCCGAAAAATCCATGACTTGACAAGTAACTTGATATTGGGTTGGACCCATTTCAAGGACTAAATCGATCTCTCCCATAGTCTCTTTCCTCGATCCATCGAATCCTCTGACTATGGTTGGCGATTGGCGGACTTGTGATCGCAAATATCCCAATTTCTGCAAAGTGCCCCAGGGACAGATATTCAGGGCAGACCCATTGTCAATCAAAACTCTAGGCAGATGTTTCCCATTGCATCGCACGGATATGTACAAAGCTTTGTTGTGCCCCTTCCCTTCGGGTGTCAGTTCATCTTCAGAAAAAGTGATCTGATTGGATGCCAAAATATTCCCTACTATTCCAGTCAATTTTTCAGTGGGGATATCCTTAGGAACATGAGACTCATTGAGAATCTTCAAAAGGGCATCTCGATGCAATTCAGATGTTAACAAGAGGTTGAGAATCGAAATCTGCGCCGGCATTCGACTCAACTGTTCTACTACCTTGTATTCGCTTCTCTTCAAGATCCTCAAAAAATCTTCGGCGTCCTTCTCACTAACAGGCAATTTGGGTGGCAGAGTGCTCTCCTTCCCCTTAACTGGAACCATAATCTCTGGTTCAGACATCACTCTTCCAGACCTCAAAACTGTTGTAACATCACCATTGTATTCAGAGCTTTCATAATTCCAAGGCACTTGTTGTAAGTTCTCGATTGGCAACTGCTCTGGCAAATCAATGATCTCAGGTTCAAAAACTTCCAACTCAAAAGGTGAAACATCTAGGACAAATGGCTGGCTTGATGAATTGACGGCTGACGGTACTTCTTCTGACATAATTGGTTCTTTTGGTTGGGTTACAGGTGATGCCAATTTTCCAGTAAAAATATCATCCATATATTGACTCATGAATTCCTTTCCTGATAACATCGTTCTAGCTCGTCTGTCGTCTCCGTCAGTAACTCCAACTATCTCCTCAACTGCAACTATCATTTCAGAAGGGTCAGCAAACTCTTCATCCAAGGCAATCATCCCAACTGTAGATCCATGCTGAGGCAAAGGGTTGTTGTCTACATTGGGTGCCTGTCCTCTCCCTCTCCTCAATACAATTTCTCCATCATCAATCATGTCTTGAATCTTATGTTTTAAAGCCCAACAGTTAGCTGTGGGGTGTCCCCGACCTCCAGAATGGTAAGCACAGATGGCTTGATGATCATAGTCATGAGGTAACCCGTTAAGAAAAGTTTTCTGCGGTATCGTGCCAATCTTGCCTGCTGATCTCAGTTGGTCATATATCTGATCTAAAGGACGACCAAGAGGGGTGAAAGCCCTAGGCCGTCTTTGTGGAAGGTTCGTCGGTCCTGTTGTATTTTGAGGCTGATTAGGTGGAGGGTAATTGTTAGGATAGACGATCCGTGGGCGGTTCTGTATGGGTGGGCGAAAGTTGTTTGGTGTGGGTCGGGGGTTCTGGAACAGAGGTTGGGTGTTTGGGTAGAATGGCTGAGTATTTAATGGTTGAGATTGGGTGTTGAAAACGGGTTGAGGATATTGAGGGTAAACAGGGTGGCGGAGGTGCTGGTTGGGGATATTGTAGGTGTTGAGTCGGGTAGTTTGATCGGTTGTTGAATCTGGGTTTAGGATTGGGACCTTGGTTTATGACAAAAGCTGCTTCCCCTTCTTTCTTCTCGGGCTTCTTCCCAATGGCCTTTTTCACATTGTTCATGTTTTGCAAAGACTCAACTTGCATTTTCACAGCCGCCATGTCCACTACTTTTCCTTTCTTCACACCTCTCTCTATTGCTTCTGCTTGTTCAATGACCTGAGCAAAAGATTTTCCAATGGAACCAACAATCGCCTGGTAGTACGGCGGGTCTTGGGCATCAATAAACAGCTTCACCATTTCGTTCTCATCGATCGGCGGGCTCACTTTGGCTGCGACGCTTCGCCACCTCTGACCATAGGCTACATAGCTTTCCGAAGGCTTCTTTTTCAATTCGACCAAAGAGAATCTATCAGGTACTAGATCACAGTTAAACTCATACTGCTTAATAAAAGCTCTAGAGAGGTCCGTCCAGTTTCGGATTTTCGAAAAGTCCAACTTCAAGTACCATTCCAATGCATCCTTTTCTAAACTTTCACCAAACAATCTCATCGGCAATCTATCATCTTCAGTCGGCTTACCCAACTTGTTACAAAACATCTTGAGGTGAACCACAGGGTCCCCATTACCATTGTACTTAGAAAACTCCGGGACTTTAAATTTTGGTGGCAGTTGGGTGTCTGGAAACATGCAAAAGTCTTCATAGTCCAATCCTCCATATCTGTCGAATCCCTGACTTTCTTTAATAAAGTCATCAAACCTATCCAACCTCCTTAACAAAGCCTTCTCCATCGTATTAGGATTCTCTTCTCTGGTATAAGGCTCTGCATCAGCTCCTCCTTGAAATCCAGAATCCAGTACAAATTGGCTTGCAGTATGAACTGGCAAGGGTTGGTTGTTCAGAGTGAAGTGGGTGGTTTGCTGAGGGTATTGAGGTTGTTCCAGGGTATTTTGAGTATGTCTAGGACTGGGTGGAATTGGAACGGGCATTGGTGGGTTCTGAATGATTGGAGGCGGGGGAGGTACTTGGGTATTCTGAGTGTCCAAAGGCGGAGTCTGTTGGGCAATTGGGACGGTATTGTTTACATCTGGCGTGTTCCCTCCTGTATTGGGTCGGGTCTGCAGAGTTCCCTGAGCAGTTGGTGCACTAGAGGTAGAACCACCATTGTTCATGTTGCTAATGAAATGTGCGATAATCTGACTGTGAGAAGACACCTCCTGAGTCATGTCGTTCATTTTGGACAGCATTTCGTTCATCTGGGCCCTCAGTGCTGTCATCTCAGATAACTGATTTCCCGTGGGCGCTTCGGGAGACTCCGGGCGATGACTCATGTTTATATGCAGTAATCTAGCACGGGACCGTGTGTAAATGGGGCTTCGGTGGAACGAAGCTATGATTAAGCGTACCTGAAATACATATTGGAAAGGAGATTGATTCAGTCGTCCTTTCATTATTGGTACTGTCAAAAATTTTATTGTTCAAAAAGGAAAAAAGAAAAATACTGAAGTTAGTAAATATATCACTAATTTTAATGCATGTCCTAGGGGGAGCCCTTATTATGCCAAGGGTAGGCCTAGCATGAAATGCAATCCTTTAGGGTGAGACCCCCCTTTCAATATTTGAGCAGGATGAACTTCAGTTCCAAAGAAATAGTCTTTTCATTTCTTAAGTCGAATTTCATACAACTTGAACATCAGAAGAAAATGCTTCACTATTTTCATGGCCAAACCAATACAAGAAAGTACGTCACTCTGTTAATTCGTCTACACATTCTAAGACTTTCTTCAGTTGGTCTTCCAAGCGCTGAGCTTTGCTGTGATCTGGCTCCCAAGAGTACCTGTTCATCGTATGATTGATGTCGTCTTTCAACTTCAAGCATCTCCTTTTCTTCTCTCGTAGCTCTTGTTTGGCTTTCATGTAAAGTTCTTTGACAGATTCATATGCCTCTTCCTTCCTTTTGAAACTCTGTCTCTCTAGTATTAATTCTTGATCCTTCATTTCTAGCAGGGTTCTTAATCGAGCAATCTCTTCAGCAGGATCAATGACAACTTGTCTTGTTGAAGTATTTTGATTGTTGAGCCACATCTCATACTGTGGAGTGGTAACAGGAGTGACCTTGTTTTTTGCATCGAACGGGAGGTTTTGGTCTGTACACTGACTTTCCCATGCTTTCATCAGCTCTGGTCTTCTAGGAATCTCAGTGGGACAGTTTCCTTTGTCAAAGATAATGAGAAAGTCTGATAAATTCGGTGTCGGCGGTAATCCTTGGATACGCCCTAACTGTCGAAGACATCTTTTCGGAGTGTAAGCGGCAATGCCCTGAGTCCCTAGTAACGGTATGAAATCGGCCAACTTAGTACGAAGAGCAGCTTTGATGCAGTCTGTCCAATCCAGAACCCATCGAATCCTTTGATCAGGTATCGTCATCAAAAAGTCTAGACATTCTGACGCCGTCCTCATTGAGGTGCTTCTATCAATTCTCTTATGATGAGTGACTATCCAATTATGTCCAATCAGCGGCAAACAGTGGGGAACAATCGGATGCCCGTTGAAATGTTCCATTGCCCATATATGCAGAATTCTGTTAGATGCATGAAAGAAGTTCGTTCCTTTTTGGCAATTAGTACAGGCAACGAATATATCAGCTAACACAGTAGGCACTATGGAAGCTCTCTGACCCCCGATTCCAGAAAAAAGATCAAACATGAGTTTGGTTATCTTGAAACTGATCTTCTTGTCTTCTCTTGGAAACAAATAGATGCCTGCCATGACAAACCCGTATACCCAGACTCTCTTTTGCGCCCACGCCATCTTGGATGCTAGCGTGAAATCTCCCGGGTACTTGTCGAACCCGTCTTTGTCTGCGAATCTGTCAAATAGAAACTTTACACTTATGTTCTGATCAAAATTTTGCACTGCAGACTCCTTCAACCCTGCGAAACGACAGAACTCAGCTTTTCCAGAAGCATATGGAAAAATCACGGCCGTTTGTTCCACTGGCAAATTAAGCAGGCCGGCTACCTCTTCAACTGTAATGGTCAATTCCTTGTCTCTAACCCTAAATACCGAACAATTCGGGTCCCACAGATGGATCAGAGCTTCTACCAAACACCCATTTGTCTCTATCTCTTTAAAATCACCAATAGGCCCTAAAAATGCTGCTACCTGATTAATCTCACTAGGGAGAAGAAACCCTGGCCATTTCCGAACCTCTGGTGGGATTGTCAACATCTGCTTGATGCGTCGCGGGGTACTCATGCTGGTTCAAAAATACGATCTGATCAGATTACCTTACCTAAGGTCTCACCCACCAGGATGGTACTGAAATATAAACGTGCAGGTCTTTTAGGGTTAAGTACCCAAGACAAAAGGAGGGCTTTCTTATCATGGGATTCCCGAAATGGCGTTCCCTCTAGGGTTTATGCATGATGCCAATTCATTAAAGCTGATTAAAATATACAAAAATGCAAGATTTGAAAATGTTGCAAAATTTCTTTGAAAAAGCTGGAACATGAATTGTGCAAAAATTATTGAGTTCAAATTTATTTGCTTGATAAAGAAAATCGAGTCTTTATGAGGTTATGAGACACCGCATTAAAAGAAAATAAAAGCCATGAATTTATTTAGAAATATACAAGTCAAAATGCCAGTTTATTAAAATCAACTGAAATGTGCGCTAAAATCACTTTCTGTGTAATATGGGTCGGGAGGGCGGGGGATACGGCAAAAATGACATGTTAATTTTTGAAAAAGGATAAATACAAGCTGTGCAAAAATTTGACCGCCCACGTGCATTTATTGACTCTAAGAAAATTTGGTTCGAATAAAACTGACAAGTACAACAAAAATGAATAATCATTGAAAAAAGATTTAAAAACTAAGGATTTAAAAAACTACAATTTTATTCAAGAATATATAAGATGAAAAATTGAATTTTCAGGATTTTTAAGAAATTCACAATGATTGAAACCTTGGGTTTTGTAACAAAATGCAATTTGTAAAAAATTTATGAAATTCTATTTCCATCTTTCTCAAAAAAATTAATTATGAAAACGAAATTTAAACGTGTTAAAAGAGGGTTGGCTTCCTACGAGAGCACCATGCCAGGGCTCTTTATTCTATGGTTGTGAATGCAATCAAAATAAGAAGGAAAGAAATTGTGTTAGTTTATTCAACAAATAACACATAACACATTGGCAAGAACAAATAATACACATAGATAACAATAAATGACATAATAAGGAAAATAAAGGAGGTTGGTTCCCTCCTCTCGTGCCTTAGTGTACCTGACAGGGAAAGGCTGACTCTACCCTAGGTTATTCTATATGGATGCATGAGGTTGGACTCACTAATGCATCTAGACTCGATTAAGGCTTCGGTTCCCGAACCTTCAGACTAAGGGATCCAAAAAGTAACAAGTCCGTCAATTCCAAGGATCCCGGGTCGGTGGTTCGAGTGATTCCCTGGACACTGCTACGCGCACGTCGGGCCACGGCCACATGTCCAAGCGAATCGATTTTTAAAGCCCAAATCTCTAGACTTGTGGACTCAAGCCGAGAGTTCGGGTGATCTCCTAGACAATGTTACGTGCACGTCGTGCCACGGTCACACGTCTAAGTAGATCGATCCTAATTCCTGAAGGGACGGGTGGGTGACAACCACCAAAAGATAAAAAGGGTAAAAAACATCGAATGCACGTATGATGGTGCTCCTGTGAGAGGAGGGAATGATAAAGCGTGGGCTCTAAGGGTGACTGACCCCCTCCCAAATGCAAGCGCGGTCGAATAAAGCAATAATAAGTAAATAAATCATACATAGATCACATAAGTAGCCGAAAGACGAGGAGTGCGTGAGATGCAAAAGAAAAACCTAAAAACCTAAAAAAGAAAAAAAATGCAATCCTAACATCCAAACGCGATGGAATATAAGGGTTAAATAAGGAAAAGATGATTAAGCCTAGTGCTCGGACTCACTAGTGATCCCCAGTGGAGTCGCCAAAATCCTGTCGCGTCCGAAAAAATCGTGCGGGTGTGTAAGGGTGCTCGTGGGGTTGACTGTTGCGTCCCAAAAAGACGGTCTAGTCTAATGACCCTTTTGAAAAAGCAAGTTTTTTGGGAAAAATCGTGCACGTGTGTGAAAAATCGAATTTTTATTGAAAAAGTGTATTTTTAAGAAAAATGGTATTTTAAAAGAAAACAAGGCCGGGACTAAAAGTGCGACAGGTTTGGCCAACTAATTTTTTTGAAAAAGGGTTTTATTTTAGAAAAATGGAGTCGCCACTTGGTACTGAGTTAGGGTGTACCAAGTCACCCGAAAAATTGTTTAAACAAAACAAAAAAAAGTAAAATTTTTAGAAAAATAATTTAAAACCCTTTTTCGACTCCGGTCTACGAAAAACGAGAGAAAAACAAAGGTCCGGGAGTCACATTTGAAGAAAGGGAAGGCAAATGCTTGCGCCTAAGGCACCCTTTCAACCTAGCCGAGGCTAGTTGCGAGGTTTAATCAAAATTTCCTAAATTAACCCTAAGTTCTATCGCGTTTTGGGGTGTATCTAAATGAATGCGGATCCTAAGTCTAAATGTGAGTATCGAAAGGGTCGGAATGTCCCGTCAAGGCTTGGTCGGAATTATCGCATTAATTGCGAAACCCGAATCGAAACCTTGAGGGAGTCACGAGTGTGAATGTAAAATGAAATGCAAAAAGAAAAGCAAAATAGTAATATAGATAATAAGTGATTGAAGAAGATGGGTATGCAACATGACGGGTACGGGGAACTAATAACACGTGACTGAATGTTTCTACTCACGGAGGGGGGAACGGCCTGTACGCCACCGCTTCCCACGTGAGTAGGCGACTATTTCTAGTCGAATCACACAAATGTCCTAAAGTCTAAGTGAGATGCAACCTAAATGTCGATGCATTTGAAAAATGTGTTAAAATAATTATAATAATAATAATAAATAAGAGTAATAATAAAATCATGGCAAAAAGAAAAATTAAAAGTGCGTGGAATGTGAAATGCACACGAATGCACCTAACACTAAAATGCCCTAAGGGTCTAGCGTTGGACTAGCCCGTTCTAAAAAAAGATCCCACTAGCGTTGGACTAGCGGGAAGAGAAAAAGCCACAACTAGCGTTGGACTAGTGTGGTGACGAAATACCATAAATCATGAATTTAAAGCATGAATTAAAAGCATATTAAACATATAAAAACATGTAAGGTCACATAGGAGCACATAACACATAAGCATAATATTCTAGATGCAAAAATCCTAAGGAAAACGGTAAAAGAAATAAACACATAAGCACGCAAAAGCAAATAAACCCTAACTATTACACCGGGGGAGCTTAATTTACAATTCAAGGGGAAAAATTTAAAATGCCCTTTCTATTACATTTTCTATCTAATTACATGATTTTGCTAAAATATGAGAAAAATTACATTGACTAACTAAATACAAAATATTATATTTTTCTAAAATAATAATAAAAATTCAAAATCAAACCAAATAACTACTTAAATACTCAACGAATATATAAAATAAGAAATGAACAAATTAAAATACTACATAAAATCACATTAGAGCATATTGGAGCACATGAAGAGGCAATTAAAAAGTAACGAAAATACCTTTTTGAAGACCCGGTACAAATACTACCCAACATGAACAAACAAGTCAAGGTATCTCGGTATAAACAAATAAAATCTAAAATATATGAGTATTGACAAATTGAGATAAAAAATGAATTTTAGCAACTACGGGGCTAAAATAAAAATCAATAGAACTCAAGGGGTAAAACAAAAAAAAAAATATATATATATATATATAAAATCACATAAACGGGGGGCAAAAATGTAAATTTAAGCAAGTAAAAGGGCACAAAATATAAATTTCAGTAACTAATGGGCTTAATTGCAATTAATAAGAAGAACTTGGTTGCAAGAAATTAGAATTGGGGGGGGGGGGTCAATTTGTTAAAAAATTGGAGACTCAATTGCATGGCATAAAAACAATTTTGGGCAATTAACAATACTCAAAGAAAGTGAGGATTGAACCATGAATATTTACTTTGTTACAAAATATCCCAAAAACAAAGGGAAGAAAAAAATAAAAAATAAAAATAAAAATAAAAAGTAAATGAAGACTAAATTAATTAACTATGGATTGCTCAAATCAAACACTAAATTGAACTAAACACATCAATAACAGTACATAAGTAAAGCAACGAAACCACTAAACTAAAAGGAATTAATTAATAAAGAAGTGAAGTAGACTAACTAATCTAATAAAATATACTAACTAGTAGAATCAATTTTGTTGACCCATAACCAACTGTGTCTGCGTCTTTACCGAGACCCTACCCCACCCGAAATCAACTTCTCCAAATGCTTTCCTTCCAGAAAAAATTATCCCCTTCAATTTCGTCACTTTCATCCTCCCTGCATCCCTAAGTATTATAATACTAAATCCTCTACATCTGCGTCCCATTCCTAAAACATCAAACCAGCTTTAAATTCAACAATAATACTTTCCCCAAACTCCAATTTGTTTACAGAATTTGTACCAAATTTTTAGATCAGCCGAAGTTCTCGCCTCTCTTTTCTTTCTCTCTTTCTTTCTTTCTGTTTTTCAGCTTTCCAGTCTCCTCTTTTTCTGCAGCTCCGTTCTTTCCTTTTTGTTCTGATCTCTCGTTCTCAATCTCTCTCACTCTCCTCTCAGTTTTCTCTGTCTCATCTTTTCTTTTCTATCGATCCAGCTCTCTCTTTTTCTGATTTTCTCTTAATCACTCTATGTATTACTCTCTTCTAATCCCCCTTTCTAACGGTGGTGTGCAGGGGCAGGGAAAGGGATTTTCGGTGGTTGTTTCAAACTGCTGGTGGAGTGGGAGGGCTGCGATTTGGTGACTGCCACACCGACAGTGGAGAAGGGAGCAGATGTGAATGTGTCAATTTGGGGTGTTTGCATAGGGGAATTTTGCTTTGAGCTTGCTTTTGTGTGATGCGTGTGATTGAAATGTGCCTGTGATGTGTAGCTGTGCGCGATTGTTTGTGCAAATTGTGTCTGTGTGTGCAAGTGTTTGTGACTGTGAGTTTATTTGGGTGCTGTGATTCTGGTTGTGTGTGCAATCTGCTCTCTGGTAATGGACGTAATGCGGTGGGGCTTGATACGGTGGGGATGGTGGAATGAAGTGGTGACTGGTGGTGTGTGAGTTGCTTTGCCGGCAGTAATTGACAGGACTCAAAATTGATGGCTGTGGGAGAGGCCGTGGATTTGTTGGTGAAATTGCAACGATTTTTCTGTGCGGTTGATGGAAATATTTCTGGTTTCTGTGGCCATGAGCAGTGGATTGTGATTAATTGGATTATTTATTTCGTGTGCTGGTGTTAATTTTGTTGTTTCTGGGCATAGTTGGCCTTTCAACTGAGCTTATGGGATGGCTTGCTTGGGTTTTGTTTGATCTCTGCAAGTTGTGCTCTTGGAGGAGGAGGTGGCTGTTAAAGGGGTTTGGAGAGGTTGAGGAGATGGTAGAGGGCTAGTGATTCTGGGTACGGTAGTGGGGTTTGCAGGCTGGGATTTGCTGGACTAATTGGTCTGGTTTCTGGGATTGCAGAGGTAGGTGGATGGAAGAAGGAGGAAGGGGAGACGGTGAGAGAAAAATTGAACCCAGAACGATGGAGATGAAGATGCAAAACAGGACCCAGATATGAAAATCAAAGCCAGAAAAGGAACGAAAGAAAAAGAAACAACAACAAAACAAAATGCAAAATATTCAACCAAAATTACCAAGAAAATTACATTCAATTGATCAGGTTTATGCAAAAATAGAAACAAAATGGATTAAATTAAAAAAAAAACTCACCTTTTAACTTGAAGAAGGATGAACAGAAAATTGAAACCAGGAACAGTAAGCAGAAAATAAAGCTGGCGGCTCTAGTGTGTGTTTTTTGGGTGTGAGAATGTGTTTTGATCTATTAGGGTAAAATCAAAAGATGTTTTTAGGGTTTTCTTCTTTTCTTCCTTTTTTCTCTCTCCCCAAGTGGGGTATTTACACTGCACAAGTCTTAACCTCCAAGAAAGGGCTAAAAGACCAAAATGCCCTTACTACAAAATTACAACTTTATCCTTTTAAAAATTTATTCTTTCTCAATAAAAAAAAATCAAGAAAAATATAAATAATAAATTCATTGACACTAATTCACTTCCAGAAAAATCAGAAACTTAGAAAATGCTTTTTTAAAATCTAAAAACGAATTTTGGGACCAAAAATTGGTGAAAAATGAGTTTAGAATGTGAAATGACAATTTTGCCCTTGGACAATGAAAATTCACACAAAAATAGCTATTGACTTCGAAAAAATTATCAAAAATTACAAATAAGTTTAAAATACTAGAAAATGCATTTTTGACTCAAAATTGATGAAAAATGAATTTAATTTGTAAAATGACGATTTTGCCCTTGGGCAATGAAAATTCACAGAAAAATAATAATCATCTCTGAAAAATCAAGAAAATTAAGAAACATGCCTAAAGAATTACAACAATGAGTTTGAAACTAAAAAATGAGCTAAAATGGTATTCACGGGGCGAAATTACCATTTTGCCCTTGTGTTAGTAAAAATACAAAAAATACCAATTAAATTCAGAAAAATCATAAGAAATTAATAAATGCATATAAAAGTAAAAATATGAATTTAAAACCCCCAAAATTTGATAGAAAAATATTTACAGGTAAAATTACTATTCTGCCCCCCGAGATTATTAAAATTTAAAATTTGTCCTAAAAAGTGCAAACATGCCCCCCCCAGTGTTTGAAAATAAACGGTGTGTCAAAATTTGGTGTCTACAAGTGCTATTTAGAAAAAATGGTATTTTAAAAGAAAATAAGGCCGGGACTAAAAGTGTGACAGTTTTGGCCAACTAATTTTGAAAAAGGGTTTTATTTTAAAAATGGAGTCGCCACTTGGTATGGAGTTAGGGTGTACCAAGTCACCTGAAAAATTGTTTAAACCAAACAAAAAACAAAAATTTTTAGAAAAAATATTGAAAACCTTTTTTCGACTCCGGTCTACGAAAAACAAGAAAAAAAAAGGTTCGAGAGTCCCATTTAAAGAAAGGGAAGGCAAAGTTGTGAGATTTAATCAAATTTTCCTAAAATAACCTTAGGTTCTGTCGCGTTCGGATGTGTCTATATGAATACAAATCTTAAATCTAAATGTGAGTAATCGAGAGGGTCAAAATGTCCTGTTGGGGCTTAATCGAGATTATCGCATTCATTGCAAAACTTGAAATGAGGCCTCAAGGAAGTCACGAGTATCTATGCAAAATGAAATACAAAATGAAAAGAAAAATAGTAATATAGATAATAAGTGGTCGAAGAAAGTGGGTATGCAACATAACGGGTAAGGGGGACTAATATCTTGTGACTGAATGTTCCTACTCACGGAGGGGGAAACAGCATGTACGCCACCGCTTCCCACGTGAGTAGGCGACTATTTCTAGTCATATCACACAAATGTCCTAAAAGTCTAAGTGAAAATGCAACCTAAATGTCATGCACTGCCAAATACTTAAAAAATAGAAAAATAATGATGATTATATACATATATATAAAAAATCATGCAAAATGATGAAAAACTAAAAAGGGAATAGCGTGTGAAATGATGTAAAATGCACACGAGCACACCTAGCACTAAAATGTCCTAAGGGTCTAGCGTTGGACTAGCCCTTTCAAGGGATTTCCACAAGCATTGGACTAGCGGGGAAACGATAAAGCCACAACTAGCATTGGACTAGTGTGGCGACGGAATAATAAGAACTAATAAACCATAAATCAAAATAATAAAACATAAATTGAAAGCAAATAAACATATAAAGACATATAAGAGCACATAGGAGCACATAACATATAAACATAATATTCTAGATACAAAAATCCTAAGGAAAGCAGTAAAACATACAAGCACACAAAAGCACATAAACTCTAGCTATTACATCGAGAGATTTGGATTACAACTTGAAGAGGAAGAAGCAAAAATGATCTTTCTATTACACTTGCTATCTAAATACAAAATTTTTGCTAAAAATATGATACATATTATCTAGATGTTACATTGACTAGCTAAATACAAAAATAGTATATTTTTGCCAAATAATAAAATTTAAAAAAATTAAATATCATAAAGGAAATAAATACACAAAAGCATGTAAAATAAGAAACATATAAAGAAGAAAAAATGTATAAAAATTCACATAAGGGCACATTGGGGCATATAAAGAGAAATTAACGAGAAATAGAGATACCTCTTAAAGACCCAATACAAATACTTAAGAACACAAAAAACATGTCAAGTTATCTCGGTATAAACAAATAAAGGCTTTACTATGAAATCCTAACAAAATTAGGGTAAAAATATGAATTCTATGAAACTAAAGGGGCTACAAGTAAATTTCTATAAAGCTTAAGGGGTAAATTAAAAATTAAAGCAGTCTAAGGGGCAAAGATGCAAATTAAAGTGAAATGGGGGGACAAAACAATAATTTTCAAAAAAAGGTGGGGCAAATTGCAATTGAGGGACTTAATTGAAATGAAAATAAAATTTGGGGGGTCAATCTAAAATTTTGGTCTTAATTGAAATGAAAATAAAATCTGGGGGTCAATCTAAAATTTTGGTGGGCTTAATTGCATAAAAATGAAATATTTAAAAGACATACCAATAATAACCAAAAATTAAGGACTAAAGAATAAGCTTCTAACCATAAGAACATCAAATTCTAAAATATAAAAACCAACTTAATCAAATAAGGTGATTCAATTAATTTAACTTAACCATTAAATTAAATTAATCAAACTTACATTGTAAACTAAACAAATAGTAACAAACAGTAACAATTAAACCAAACTAAAAATTAAAAAAATCTAAAACTAAAAAATAGTTACCCCCTTTCCCCCTAAGTCGTCTTCTTCTCCTTCCCAAACCCATCTTCCCCAAATCCCCATTTCTCTCTCTCTATTTCTCTACCTTTCTTTCTCTGGTTCGTTTTTGGTTCTTTCCCTGTCTTTCTTCTCTCTGCCAGTTTCTCTCTTCCCCCTCTATTTTTCTGGTCTCTCTCTCTCTCGCATCTTCCCTTTCTATTTCTCTCTAATTCTTTCTTTTCCTCTAGTTTTTCTCTTCACTCGATTTCTCTATTTCTCTTTGCCTAGTCTCTTTCTAGTTCTATATGTCCTTTTTTTGTCTCTGTTTTCTTCTCAAAAGCAACGGACGATTTCTCCAGCTCGATTCCTCTATCGAGATAGAGGAGATGAAGATGTGATGGCACAGCGCCGTGAGAGGAGGAAAGGATTGTAGTGGTGAGGTGGGTGAAACAACAGAGGTGGAGTTGGGCGGTGGTGATGTGTCTAGTTGTGATAGTAAGAGAGGCTTTGATTTGCTATTTGCAGGTTGCTGGGGCGGCTTTGTGTGGGGCTGTGGTTGTGGAAGGTGGTTTAGGGGAGGATTGGTAGTGGCTTAGGGTGGGCTGTTGATAGATGACTGGTTGTGGTTGAAGATGGTGCAATTGATGGGTGTTTGTTGTCTAATTATGTGGTGATTGATTGTGTGAGTGGGTGGTTTTGAATGGCATTTTTGCTATTGGAATTTTTTTTTTGTTTTGCAGGATTATGGATGGTGGTGGAAATTGGATTTGTCACAGGTGGTGGATGGTCTGGCGTGGAAGCTACTGGTGAATTACAATGGTGGTTTGGGGAATTTGGGATTATGAATTTGCATTTGTTTGGTTGAACTTATTGTTTCACTTTGTAGGTGGATTGTGGTGAATGGGGAAGCGGTGATGCAATGTGGTTGTTAATGGTGTTGTTATGGTGGAGACTGCGGTGGCCTTGTGGTGATGGAGGTTTTGGGTGGTTAAAGGGTGGCGGTTTTTTTGGGAATCTAGTGGAGGTTCTCTTGTAGTCCGGTGGGCTTGATACCTAGAGAACTGGCATTGGAGAGAGGGGTTTCATCTTGGTGTTTCTGTATTCTGATGATTTGTTTGTGTGTTTGTGGTAGTTACTAGTTGTTGTTTGAGGTGGAGGGGGTGAACCAATTTGGCTGTTTGAGTGTGTGGTGTGGTTGTTCCGAAAGAGGTGAGGGGGAGCTGGTAATTCGGTTCGAGGCTATAGGGGATTGGACAGGGCTAGTTGTTTGTTGTTTTGATGGTGATGGTATTACGTCTTTTCTTTTTTATGTTTGTTTCTTTGCAGGTTTAGTCAGCAGATGGGAAGCTGGGGAAGGAGAAAGGGTGGCAAAGAACAGTGGTTTATGGTGATTGAGATGGAGGGAATTGCTAGCAAAAGATGGTTTGAGATTGTCCTTCTGCTGGTAGAGGTTAAATAGATGATTAAGTTGGCAGTGACAAGGCTGTGGTGGGTGGAGTTAAACGTTGAACATGTGAGGTTGGGTTTTGGTTATTGATGATAGATTTTGCAAGTCGTGTAGGGAGAGTTGTGAACTGGAGTTTGGATTGTGGGCTCGGTGGGGATTGTGGTGGTTCACAAGTTATTGGATTTACTGGTTTGAGGAGTTTGGATTCTTGGCGATTTTTGTACTTGTTATAGTTACTGATTTGGGGCTGTTGTTGGTTGGGTGTTGGTTGTGATATGGTTGTTAATCAATGGAGAGGAGAGGAACTTTGGTGGCTTTGGAACTTTGGGCGGTTTGCTGTTAATTGGGTTTATGGTTGTTGACTTGTTACTAGAGACAGAGGAGGGGTTGATTGAGTTTGGTGGCGGTGAAGTTGGGACTGGTGGTTAGTGTAGGTTTGATGGAGATTTAACTGGTGGTAGCTAATGGTGAGCTTTTTGGTTGTTTGTGGGGATTCTGGTTGTTGTTCGTGTTTGGCAGGTCATCGGTAGAGGAGAAGGTGGTGGTCCAATGAAATGGTGGTGGTGGAAAGATAGGGGAGGAGAGAGGAGGTTAGACGATGGTGGAGAAGCAGAATAAACCCAAAGACAAAAACCCAAAAAAAAAAAAAGAAAAAAGTAAAGAAAAACAAGCAAAAATAGAAAAACCTTAAAATTTTCTGCAACAAAAGGAAAGAGAAATCCTAAAAAAATTCCACAACAAGAACAAATAATTTTGCAAATGGATTATTAGGGCTTAAGATGGTATCTTTGTGAAGTCTTGAGTGAGTTGAGTGATTAGGCTCTCTCTCTTTCTTGTTAAATCTTCTTGAGGTGTTCTTTGTGTTCTTGATTTTTTTTCTTTTTTATCTTACTAGGTGTAAAAGTAGTGTGTTAGTACATGTGTCTGATTTTAGTAGGTGAAAAAAGTTAGTATGAGACCTAGATTCTAGTGTGTGATGATTAGGTGTGTTAGTGTGCGTGTAGGATTTTAGTGTGTGAAAAAGTATGAAATGTGTGCAAGAGTAGAAGAGCGTATCTAGTATTTTCTAATTAAGTTCTTTTTTTAATGGGGTATTTATAGAGCCAAGCAGTCTTGGTCTTCAAGAATACCTCAAAATAACGAGAATGCCACAAGAAAAAAATCCCAATTTAGTCCTAAAAATAATATTTACATAAAAAATTAAAACAACTACAAAAGTGACAATGAATTACAAAATTTGGCAAAATTTTCAAAAATAGATTTAAAAAAATCTAAGAAATAAAGTTTAGAGCTTAAAATTGACAAAAAAAAAAAAACGCGTTTGGTGTGTGAAATGACTATTTTGCCCCTGGACAAACGAAAATACTTAAAAAAATAGCTATTTGCCTCAAAATTTTTTTAAAAATAAAAAATAATCTTGAAATCCTAAATTATGAATTTAGGACTCAAAAATTGATAAAAAAATGTGTTCAGAGTGCGAAATGACTATTTTGCCCCTAAATGCAGTATTTACAGAAAAAATAGCAATCGTCCCCGAAAAAATCACAAAAAATTTAAAAAATACTTATGAAAGTACAAAGTATAAATTTAATACCCCAAAACTAATAAAAAATATTTACAGTTGAAAATTATTGTTTTGCCCCCCGAAAATGCTAATTTTGTTCCCCTTTTATTGAAAAATTAGAATTTGATCCTAAAAAATATAAAAATGCCCCCAATGTTGGAAAAAATGAGTGGTGTGTCAAAATTTGGTGTTTATAGTTACTTTTTGAGTTTTTTTGTGATTAAAACATACTTAAACATAGCTTTTGAATTTTTCTAAACTTTGAAACAAGGTTGTGGAGCAAGAATGGACCAATTGAAAAACATAGTGAAGTATTGCAAAAAGAGACTTGTCAAAGGCCAAGGACCTGAAGGACAACAACCATATCATGTTTTGGACATATTAATCAAACAAGGGGAGTTTTCTTGTTTTACATTTTCCTTCTTACTTTTCCTTTACACATTGAGGACAATGTGATTTTCTAAGTGTGGGGGGAAGGTATTAGAATATGTTTGGTTGGATTTTAGATATGTGTGTCAAGATATTATTTTGGTAAAATATAGCCTAATTTTTTTTTCAAAATTTGCCTCTTTATCATACTTTTGTGCCATTAACTTGTTAAATTTCTTTACTTTTTGAAATAATATATGCAACTTTGGTTGAATATTTTCTACAAATATATGAAGAAATAGTTATGATGTAATTAGGAGTTTTGTTTTTAAGAAAGTATATCTTGTAAAATAGTTGTAATTATGTCTTGATTTGGCATGTTTGATTTTAAATTTCTTTTCTTTACTTAATTTTACATTCCTACGTGGTAAACATGGACAAAAGGTATACTTATTTTAATAAAGGGACAATAATATTATGAAGTTCAATGATCAATGTCTACTTATTACTACTCCAATAATTCTTAGTAACCAGGAATCTTCATCACAAAATGTCAATTTTCACGTCAAACAGCAATTGATTTGAAAGTATGCATAGCAAGTTTGATTGAAAGTGAATTGTTGAGTAATAAGGGGTCTTCATCACAAAATGTCGATCGTTTCATCAAAAGGCAATTTCACTTCTCAAACTAAGAGCAAAATTGTGGTTAAAACAAGCAAAGTGTTGAGTAACTGGGGGTTTTCATCTACAAATGTCAATCTTCGCATTGAAAGACACTTGTAAATACAAAGTGCAATTGATACGTGCATGGGCACAAGGCATGGCAATGGAGCATGGAAGATGACCTATCTAGCATCCACTCAAATGGGAAGATACGAAAGAAGGATAATAGTTTTTGGTGTTATTTATTTTTACAAGTTGTAATTTTTATGTTAGTTATCTAATTGTGATAGATTACAACTAGTGATAGGTTTTCAGTAAGTTTTCTAGAATATTCTTTATGAGCCTATAAAAGGGCATTCCTTGTATTATTTTAACAATGTTATGATGAATCAATAAAAAATTGTGAGTTTTCTCTCTACGAGAGCTTTCTTAGTTCTTGGAATAGAACTAATTTCTGGTCTTATTGGAGTGATTCCATGGCGACCAAAACCTACGCCTAGAGTTTCTTCCACTTGATTTGATTCATTCTTTTGGGTTTGTCAATTAGGGGTCTATTCCACGAGTTGGTTAGGGGTCTATTCCACAGGTTGGTTAGGTGTCTATTCCACGGGTTGGCTAGGGGTCTAACTTGCAGCACAAAAGGAGGATTTCAACAATCTTGGTTGAATATTCGAAGCAACCCATTCGAGTTGTTCTTGGGGTCTTCGACAAGTTACGAAGGGGTCAAGAAGATCGAGTGGTTACCACAACTCAAGTTGTTCTTGGGGTCTTCGACAAGTTACGAAGGGGTCAAGAAGATTGGGTTATTTTGTACGGATTTCTTTTCAAGACGGTCCTTTGGGGATGATGTTCCTGTGATATACGAGAGGGAGACACCCCGATCGTATCAAGTGGTATCAGAGCTTTTGGGATCTTGAAAGAAATCAGGTTTTGTGTCAACCCGTTTGGGTATATGTTTTGTTTTTGTTGTCAATCCACTTGGATATATGTTTTTAATTTTTGTTTTGTTGTTCTTGGCTTAAGATCTGATTTTTCTTGAATCAAAGTTGTGTTCTTTTGTGGTTTAATTTTCAAAAAAAAAAAAAAAAAAAAAAAGTCATACTGTTCATCGGTACTGTAGCGGCGGCGTCACTGTTCACCCTAGGGTACTGTTCACTGACGGTACTGTTCATCACCGGTACTGTTCATCCGAAATTTTTTTTTTTTTCAGTTTAATTTTTTGTTTGTTTTTGGGAGTTGAATTTTGTATTTTGTGAGTTGGTTGTGTTGTTAAAAAAAAAAGAGAGAGAGAGAGAGAGGTTGTTAGAAGTGAAAAAGAAAAAAAAAAAAATCGTACTGTTCATCGCACTGTAGCGGCGGCGCACTGTTCACGCGCTAGGGTTTACTGTTCATCAACGGACTGTTCATGCCGCGTTACTGTTCATCCGAATTTAAAAATTTTTTTTCCAGTTTATTTTTTGTTTGTTTTTGGGAGTTGGATTTTGTATTTTGTGAGTTGTTTGTGTTGTTAAAAAAAAAAAAAAAGAGAAAGAGGGTTGTTAGAATTGAAAAAAAAAAAAATCTTAAGTGGAAAAAGGCAAATTTGTGAAATTTTATAAGAAAAGCCAAAAGTGTGGTGAAACGAAAAAAGATATTCTCGTCGTTCTTATAAACATTTTGTAGGTTTGAGCTTGAGTTGTGCCCATTCTTTGCATACCATTGGGCGACGATTCGAGGACGAATCGTTTTGAAGAGGAAGAGTTTGATACGTGCATGGGCACAAGGCATGGCAATGGAGCATGGAAGATGACCTATCTAGCATCCACTCAAATGGGAAGATACGAAAGAAGGATAATAGTTTTTGGTGTTATTTATTTTTACAAGTTGTAATTTTTATGTTAGTTATCTAATTGTGATAGATTACAACTAGTGATAGGTTTTCAGTAAGTTTTCTAGAATATTCTTTATGAGCCTATAAAAGGGCATTCCTTGTATTATTTTAACAATGTTATGATGAATCAATAAAAAATTGTGAGTTTTCTCTCTACGAGAGCTTTCTTAGTTCTTGGAATAGAACTAATTTCTGATCTTATTGGAGTGATTCCATGGCGACCAAAACCTACGCCTAGAGTTTCTTCCACTTGATTTGATTCATTCTTTTGGGTTTGTCAATTAGGGGTCTATTCCACGAGTTGGTTAGGGGTCTATTCCACAGGTTGGTTAGGTGTCTATTCCACGGGTTGGCTAGGGGTCTAACTTGCAGCACAAAAGGAGGATTTCAACGATCTTGGTTGAATATTCGAAGCAACCCATTCGAGTTGTTCTTGGGGTCTTCGACAAGTTACGAAGGGGTCAAGAAGATCGAGTGGTTACCACAACTCAAGTTGTTCTTGGGGTCTTCGACAAGTTACGAAGGGGTCAAGAAGATTGGGTTATTTTGTACGGATTTCTTTTCAAGACGGTCCTTTGGGGATGATGTTCCCGTGATATACGAGAGGGAGACACCCCGATCGTATCAGCAATACGTCTCTATTGTGTACAAATTAAGTTGTATATGATTGTCCATATTGGATACTTAGTATGTGAAATTTTGTAAGGCAAAGTAATTTAGTTGAATAACCATTAATCTTGAGATAATTACTTCCCTTTTGCTTCATATGATGAGTATTAAAATTGTTACAATCTTGTGAAATTGCATTCAACATTGTGCCATTTGTTATTTCAAAGCCTTGAATCATGTTTTGATCCCTTGATTTTCCAATTGCTTGAGGACAAGCAATAATTCAAGTGTGAGGGAGTTTGATAAGTAATAATTTTACCTATTTTTATATAGCATTTTATATATGATTTTAGAGTATTTTTAGTAAGTTTTTAGTATTTTTTTATATTAAAATGGCTCAATTTCATTATTTTCCTTCAAAACAAAGATTGTTCCAAAATTAGGGTTTTGAGCCAGAATTATTATTTTGAGCAAATTAATGCCCAAGTTTATTTGATTTTTGTAGAAATATGATGATTAATTACACTTTGGATCAATTGGAACACAAGTCATCACATTCATAATAGATTCAAGAATGATTGAATTAGAAGCTCAATGGAACAACTTTTACATTCAAATGTGGAGAAGTGTTTTGTTCAATTTTTGAAAAATTCTCACCAACAAATTCACCATAGAATTACAAGGTCAAGATCACAAAAAGTTTTCACAGGCATAAGAGGAATAAAAAGCAAAAGAGAAGTGTAAAGATGCAATGGAAGTGAAGAAATGGAGAAAACTAAAGGTTTACAACAATGACATATGTTAGTATTTTGGCAATAACTTGAGCTACGAATATTGGATTGGGATGGTTCTTCTTGAAATTTAAAGCTAAGAGGAACTGTACAATTTTAATGCAGGCATCAAAATTTAGTTCTCACATCTTCATAGTCAAAAATTTAAATTACTAAAGAACAAATCTCTTCCGATCACCTCTCAGTATTTTGGCCTTATCTTTGTATCCAGACCTCCAAATGACCTGATTCTTGTGGCATTGGAAAGCTAGCTCAAACAGATACAACTTTCATGTTTTAAGGAAAAGCTGATTGAGCCATCTTCTAGGAGCAATCTACAGGTCACATCCGTAGGTCGGCTAACCGGCAGTTGACCCACGGATCAAGGCCACTTGCATGTTTCGGCTGGCTGCAATTTGCAGCTTGTTCACACAACTTTTGCAGCCAAATTCAATGTCCAAATAATTCTACATTGCCCTATGATAAGTTCTAAAGTGCATTAGTTTTTGTAGGTTTTTAGGGTAGGTTTTTAGAATTTTTCTATGAGTTTTCCTCTATTTCTCAGCTATATCTTCTCATTTGTGATTTGAATGCCAAATTGTATAAAGGTGTGATTTACATGTGATTTTGTGTCATTTTTGTAGGGTTTGTACATTGTGTCACCAATTTAGATCAATTTGGATGATAATTGGATAGTACTTTAAGATTATTTGAAGTTGGTGATGAGTTGAAGTCAAGAAATCCTCAAATTGGTGCAAAGAATCAATGGTGGAACAAGAATGGAAAAGAAATGGGTTTGTAGCTTGGATATAGTTTCAGTGTTTTGGCAATAACTCTAGCTAGAGATATTGGATTGAGATTCTTCTTGAGTCATTTTAAAGCTAAGACTAATGTTCTACAATTCATATTAAGACATCCAAGTCCAGTTCTCACGTTTTGATGGTCCAATTTCCAAGTTACTTGAAGCATATCTGTACTGTGAGGCAGTTCCGACCAGTTCCCAGTATTTTGACTATATCTCGAGCTACAGAGCTTCAAATGACTTGATTTTTATTGTGTTGGAAAGCCTAGTCGCAAGGGATCTACAACTTTTGTGTTTTGAGGAAAAGCTAATTCTGCCGTCTTTGAGGTCAAATCTGACATGGAAGTGAAAATTGAGCTTCTGTCCGCATCCACGATGTCACCCGCGGCACGCATGACGCAGCGGATGGGACCAGAAAGTCACGTATTTCATCCGTGGACGCATCCGTGCCACAAATGGTGCCACGGCTCAGTCACGAAAACCTACGATTTTCTTTGTTTTGGGTGGAATCTTTTAAAAGAAGAACTTTACGTCTTGGGGGGCAATTACACACGCACCAAAGACATCAAAAACACACTTTTGCACACGTCAAGAGAGATGTAGAGAGGAAAAAGCAAGAGTAGGGGGACAACTCAAGGGCTTCAATGGTTCAAAACAAGAAGATTTTATCAAGATACAAGGGAGGATTCAAGAGGGCTGCATGAGAATGAGCTTTCTCTTTCTTTCTTGTTTTTTGTTAATTGTGTTCTTGTACTTATGAATTGGGTTGTTTATGATTTAGATGGGATGAACCCTAAATTCTTATGTCTATGATTTTATTCTTTGTTTAATAAAAGACCCACTTTGTTTTAGATTTATTCTTGAGTTTATTGGCTATTGAATTGGGAATTGCATGCATCCTTAGATTCAATATTGATTTCATATAGTTGGATTGAGAAATTACCTATTTGATTAGATCATCTCTTGAATAAAGAGGCTTTCATGGGTTGCTAGAGATAGAATCACATAAGTCTCCCCAGTTAGATTCAAACCTAACCAAAACCATAAAATCCATAGAAACTTAACGCTTCTCTTTGGGGTTTTGATTGAGAAGAGATTCCAATCAATCAACCAAGGGGATAGGGGGTTAATACTTGAGAAAGATTAAACCTAATTAAGGGATTCTAGGGTCTAAGTGATTGGGTTATTCATTAATCAAGATAGAGTCATAGCATATTTGGTTTAGGGTATTCTTCATCTAGATTCACCTCTACTTTTGTCCATTCTCTCTACTGACTTCTAGATTGCAGTTTGATTAGATAATTTATTTAGTTAATTTGTATTTCTAATTAATTCGCCATTCACTTTGTGAGGTTAGATAATAGAAAGAAGGTTAGTACTAGTACTCACATAGTCCCTGTGGGATCGACACTCGGTACTCTTTACACTGTACTACTAGGAACGATAGGTGCACTTGCCTAAAGTATCCATAGTATAGCGAAACGGATATCACCCTAGAAGATTATCTCAAAGTTCAAGGCAAGATTTTTCAAGATTTGGAATCAAACTTCATCATCATGTCTCCAACTTGGACAATGACTTGAGTCAGGGTTTTTCCTATAAATACATGCCTTTGTAGTTCATAAAAAGTATGCTTAGTTTAATGAAAACCAATTCTTGAAGGGAGGAGCACTCCCAAAGTAGTTAGCATAGTAGTTTTCTTTGTAGTTTTATAGGAAATACCAATACTTGTAAGAAAACTCTTGGAAAATTCACTTGTACTACATCATATTCAAGGAAGAAATGAAGGATTGGAGCCATTGAAATGAGAAATTCTATCTCTTTCTCTTTATTTCCTTGTTATGAAATACTTCTTTGAATTCTTATACTTTCAAGTTATGAATTCTATGCTTAACTAAATACTTGTTTTAGGGGTAGATGAAGCTAATGATACGAATTGAGTGTTATTATACTCATTATAACTTGTATTTGCTTGTTCATCTATCAAGGTTTAACATTTGTAGTAACTTGATTACCTATTACAAATCATTTAGATGTTATTTGACATTGAGAAATTCTTATAACATTGAAAAATGGTAGATGAAGCCTATTATGTACACACATGAAAATAGTGGTGTAGTTAGGTGGATTTAGGTTGCTTAAGACCACAATTCATGCATTTCACAAGTGTTCATCATGAGAATAGTTGAACTCTAATCAATTCATTGTGAGAACAAGTTTTGATTTCATATGGAATTGCAATCCTAAGCAAAACAAGATTAATATAGCAAGGTGTTAGTTCATTCAATCATATTAGTGACAATTAGTGGATTCTAAACCCTATTACTTGCATTTGTGAAATTCTTCCATTTGTTTTACTTCAAGTATATGAATTTTCTTCCTTTGCCTACCACCTATTTGATGTTATAGAGCAAGTTAGTTGATACGATCGGGGGTTTCATCCTCTCGTATATCATAGGAATATCATCCCCAAAGGACCGTCTCAAAAAGAAATCCACACAAAACAACCCAATCTTCTTGACTCCTTTGTCGCCTGTCCAAAGACTTCAAGAACAACTTGAGTTGTGGTGCTTGAAGATTTAACCAAAATTGTTGAACTCCTCCTTTTATCCTGCAAGTTAGACTCTTAACCAACCCGTAACTTAGACTACTATCCAACCTGTGGAATAGACTCCTACTCAACTCGTGGAATAGACTCCTAATTGACGAATACAAAAGAATGAATCAAACCAAATGGAAGAAACCAAAAGCGGAGATTTTGGTCGCCATAGAATCACTCCAATAAGACCAGATTTAGTTCTAATCCAAAAACTAAAGAAAACTCTCATAGAGAGAAAAACTCACAATTTTATTAATTCATCTTAAACTTATGGGAACCATACAATAGTTAGCCTTATATAGGCTAATAATCAATTACATCATAAAAAGAAAGAATCCTAGATAGGCACAATCACTAGCTAATCATGCCAAAACAAGATAAGCACTGAATCTGGACATAATAATTTAAAAAGAAAGAATATTAGATAGGCACAATTACTAGCTAATCATGCCTAAATAAAAGAAACACTGAACTTGGACACTAATTCACGATTAAACACACTACCAAAACAGAAAATAACATTATTAATTTAAATGGGCTGGCCGTGGTGATGCGCACGGGATTGTGAATGGCCAAGATCGCTTGATGATTCCAAGTAAAAAGCCTCGAATACTCTTCAACGAAGAACGAAGAACTTAGGGTTCTAATTTAGACCAACTTGAGCGGGTTCAATTTGCCTAAATTATTACGCTAAGAACTTGATCAAACGCGAAAGAATTACTCTAAGCGGGTAATTGGGTCGCCACAAGCGTAGGCTTGATAAGACCAAGACGGTTCCAATCCAAGAACCAAGAAAGCACTATTGAAGAGCTCTCAAAAACACACGTTTTAATGATAAATGATCTTAATCTGTCATTACCCAATGTGTTCTACCTTTAAATAGGCGTACGGCATGTACTACAAAATAATCAAATAACAATAGAATAGGAAAACCCTAAAACTAACGCGACTTCGCGTTCTCTGGAGAAGGCCGCGGGGAAGGCCGCGGGCCGGCCTTAGACGCGGACTCGATCAGAATGTCTGCTGCTCTCCCTTAACCATTCTGATGAAGGCCGTTCGGAAGGTCGCGGCGTGGACTGGAGTGCGGCCTCGGTCAGAATGTTCACCAGCCTCGTCGTCTCAATCTGATGGAGGCCGTGGGTAAGGCCGGGGCGCGGACTGGGGCGCGGCCTTGGTCAGAAGCTTCGTTTTTCAATTTTTGGCCCGAATTGCACACTTTGTCCATTCCCTTGTCTTGACATTGCCTCTCCATATGCCTCATCTTCATGATCAACACCATCTCTACTCCATATTAGCGTAACAAGTTTGGACGATGCAGAATTGTCCTTGGAAGCTTCTTTCCCTAACATTTCCATGATTAATACATGCATGGCTTCCTTCATTCTCCTTGTCCTCGCACGTGTCATTGGACCACCTATTCCTTGCAAAGGATCCGGGACACTTGAATTATGCTTGGATATGTCTTGATCCCTATCATTCCCTCCTCTCTCGAAAGGATTCGTCCTCGAATCACCTACATCATAAAGAGAAAGGTCAGAAACATTGAAAGTAGCACTTATACCTCCATATTCACTGGGTAAATCGATCTTGTAGGCGTTATCCCCTATCCTTTCTAACACTTGGAAGGGTCCATCTTCTCGTGGGTTAAGCTTAGACTTTCGCTGAGTAGGAAATCTTTCCTTACGCATATGCACCCACACCCAATCACCGGGTTCAAAGATGACTTTTACACGACCCTTGTTTGCCATTCGCGCATAATGCTCATTTTTCTTCTCAATATTTGCTCGCACCTTGGCATGTAACTCCTTAACAAACTTTGCTTTCTTTTTGCCATCAAAATCTGCACGCTCGTTAGTAGGTAAAGGCAAAATATCCAAAGGAGTTAAAGGATTAAATCCATAAACAATTTCAAAAGGTGAAAAAGTAGTAGTAGAATGAGTCACACGATTATATGCAAATTCAATATGAGGCAAACATCCTTCCCAATTCTTTAAATTTCTTTGTATGATTGCACGCAACAAAGTGGTGAGTGTCCTATTGACCACTTCAGTTTGGCCATCTGTTTGTGGATGTGCAACGGTGGAAAATAACAATTTGGTGCCTAACCTATTCCACAAAGTGTGCCAAAAGTGACTAAGAAATTTCACATCACGGTCACTCACTATAGTCTTTGGCATACCATGCAAACGCACAATCTCTCTAAAAAACAGATCAGCAATATGTGTAGCATCGTTAGTTTTAGCACAGGCAATAAAGTGTGCCATTTTGCTAAACCTGTCAACTACCACAAATATGCTATCCTTTCCACTAGAAGACCTAGGTAGACCTAAGACAAAATCCATGGATATGTCTACCCAAGGTTGAACAAGGGACGGGTAGAGGAGAATATAATCCATAAGGCCTAACTTTAGACTTTGCCTGCCTACATGCAATGCACTTATCACAAATAATTTGAACATCACGTCGCATGTTTGGCCAGTAAAAATGTTCACTCAACACAGATAAGGTCTTTTGAACACCAAAATACCCCATTACTCCTCCCCCATGAGTTTCCCTCACAAGTAATTCACGAAGAGAACATCTAGGCATACAAAGTGTATCACCCTTAAACAAATATCCCTCTTGCCTAAAGAACTCCTCATGAGCTCGTTTTTCACACAAAATCCAAATTTGACCAAAGTCTGCATCATTTTCATATAAAGACTTAACATGTTCAAATCCAAGCAATTTAGTATGCAAAGTAGTAAGAAGAGTATACCTCCTTGAAAGCGCGTCAGCTACAACGTTTTCCTTACCCTGCTTGTATTTGATGATGTACGGGAATGCTTCTATGAATTCCAACCACTTAGCATGCCTCTTGTTTAACTTCCCTTGCGACTTCAGAAACTTTAGGCTCTCGTGGTCTGAATGTATCACAAACTCCCTTGGTAGCAGGTAATGTTGCCAGTTCTGCAGAGTCCTCACTAGTGCATAGAGTTCTTTATCGTAGGTTGGGTAATTCAAAGTGGCTCCATGCAACTTCTCACTTGAAATAAGCTAGCGGCTTCGATTCTTGCATAAGGACAGCCCCAATGCCCACTCCAGATGCATCGCACTCTACCTCGAACACTTTAGTCGAAATCTGGCAAAGACAACAAAGGAGCATGAGTTAGTTTATCTTTCAATACATTAAAGGCTTCTTCATGCTTACCTTCCCATTTGAACACAACATTCTTCTTTACAAGCTCATTAAGGGGTGCAGCAATTGTACTAAAGTTTTGCACAAACCTACTATAAAAACTTGCAAGACCATGAAATGACCTCACCTCGTTAGCATTCGTTGGAGTAGGCCACTCACGTATGGCCTCCACCTTGGAGTCATCAACTTGAACTCCCTTTGAACTCACTACATAACCAAGAAAAACCACAGACTCCATACAAAATGTGCATTTAGACAGGTTAGCATATAACTTATGCTCTCTGAGCACAACACAAACTTCATGCAAATGATGCACATGATCTTCCAACGACCTACTATATACAAGGATGTCATCAAAATACACTACTACAAACCTACCAATAAAAGGACGGAAGACATGATTCATAAGACGCATGAATGTACTTGGGGCATTAGTCAACCCAAAGGGCATAACCAACCACTCATATAATCCATATTTAGTCTTGAATGCAGTTTTCCACTCATCCCCTTCTTTCATTCTTATTTGGTAAGTAGCCACTTTTAAGGTCAATTTTAAAAAATATTGTAGAACCATGCAACTCATCTAACATGTCGTCTAACCTAGGGATAGGATGACGATACTTTACCGTAATCTTGTTGATGGCTCTACAGTCCACGCACATCCTCCACGTACCATCCTTCTTAGGAACGAGTATCACCGGTACGGAGCATGGACTTAGGCTTTCACGAACAAATCCCTTCTCAACGAGCTCATCCACTTGGCGTTGGATTTCTTTAGTTTCTTCCGGATTGGCTCGGTAGGCAGGACGGTTCGGTATGCTGGCACCAGGTAGGAAGTCAATTTGGTGCTCAATCCCCCTCAGAGGTGGCAACCCCTGTGGTATCTCTTCGGAAAATACTTCTTTAAATTCCTGTAATAAAGACACAACAACACTAGGAATAGAGGGGTCAAGTTCATTAATAGAAAGAAATAAATCTTTATATAAAACAATAAGAACTTGTTGCTTAGCCATTATTGCCTCGTCCACCTCACTTTTGCTGGCATAAGCGCTTACCCTCTTTTTCTTTTCGTTCTTACCTTCTTCCTTAGTATCTTGTCCTTCCCCTTCGTGAGACCCTACTATCTTCAAATCTTTTGCAAGTCTCACTTGGTCCTCATGAGCCTCAAGGGGTGACAATGGGTGAAGAGACACGGGTTTTCCCTTCCATTCAAATGAATACTTATTAAGGTACCCATCGTGGTGCACTTGCCTATCGAATTGCCACGAGCGACCTAACAGCAGGTGGCATGCTTGCATGGGTACAATGTCACACCACGCCTGATCATGGTACTTACCAATAGAAAATGGAACTAGTACACGTTTTGTCAACTTCAAATCCTCTGTGTCAGCAAGCCAATGCAACTTGTAAGGTCTTGGATGCCTCACAGTCTCCAATCTTAGCTTCTCTACAAATAAAGAAGAAGCCACATTAATGCAACTCCCGCTGTCTATGATTAGACTGCATACCTTGCCTTTAACAGTACAACGAGTGTGGAAAAGATTTTCTCTTTGATTTTGGTCATCTTCCCGTTTTGGTTGCACACTCAAAGCTCGCCTGGTAACCAAGACATCTCCAGTATCAGCACCATACTCTCCATCAGACTCACTGCCTCCCTCCAATGGTGGCATCTCTTCATCATCATCGGAAGTGACACTTGCCACTTCTCCATCATCCATCACAGTCATAGCTCTCTTATTTGGGCAATTAGATGCAATATGCCCAAATCCTTGACATCTATAGCATCTAATCTCTCTTGTGTGTTGAGAGCCTTCATCCCTGGGTCTTTGTTGAGGCTTAGGTGTGATGGCCTCTTGCTTTCCCTTCATAGCTTCTTTTGGTTGGAAAGCTGGGCGAACTTCCTTCCTCTCTGGTGGTCTGGAATCACACTATGGTGCTCTAGTATTGGAGCTAGTGTAGCCCCTCGACTTCTTCAATTTGAGTTGGCGTTCTACTTTGATGGCCATGTCCACCAAATCCCTCATATCTAAGTAGTGGTGTAGCTCTACTCGCTCACTGATTTCGGGATTGAGTCCTCCCATGAAGCGAGCCATAAGAGCCTCCCCATCCTCTTCCAAGTTGGCTCGGATGATCAGCATTTCCATCTCTTTATGGTACTTATCTACTGTCATGGACCCCTGTCTCAAGGTTTGGAGCTTTCTATGAATATCTTGAGTATAGTAACTGGGCACGAACCTTCTTTGCATAATTGTCTTCATCTCCCTCCATGTTCGCACTGGCTCCTCTCCATACCTCCTACGGTTTTTAATGAGCTGATCCCACCAAATATTGGCGTAATCGGTGAATTCCACTGCTGCCAGTTGCACCTTCTTCTCCTCAGTATAGTTGTGGCATTAAAAAATGTGCTCCACCTTACGCTCCCAATCTAAGTAGGCTTCAGGATCAAGTTTCCCCTAGAAGGTTGAAATTTTCATTTTAATACTCCCCAAATTGCTATCTTGGGTTTTTGATACCCTCCTCCCTCTTCGGGTAATCACATCATCATAATCAGAGGCTTCACCTTTTTCTTCTTCTTCAAACATGGGTTCTTTAGAGGCCTTTGATTGTACAGGTCTCTCAATACTGTCAATGCGTGCATGAATCCCTTCCATGGCATTATTCACTACCTTGTTCACCTCCCTCATCAATTGCTCATACATATACTTCATGTCAAAGGATGGTGGAGTTTGAGAGCTGTCTCCTTCTTTCAACATACCTGCAAGAAGAGGTTAGTAGCACAAGAAATAATAGAAAAATGAATAACCTCGCTCCCTTAGGGTGTACACTCAATTCTCTCGTGTATCACTCAAACTTTAGGCTTTTTCCCGATGCTGTGCTCACCCCTTAGCCTTTTTCCTCTCTTAAGTGCCCTCTTATTGGCCCTTGATAAGAACCAATCAATCACTCCTATCAAGTACGAATGGATTCCCAATTATAAGAATAGTGTGGAGTATAAGACAAGAAAAGAAAGCTTAGAGTTTAGTTGATCAAGAAAGGAATCAAAGAAAAGGTACTACAGATGAGAATTGACTCAAGGACACAAGATTTGAGATCCTAATGTGTGGTAGAAAAATGAAAGACAAACAAGTGGATATGTAGAAAAATGTGACTGAGCTCTCTAGAAGCTGCCTACATATCCCGGTAAAAGGAATCAGGTCAAATGTAGTTTCAATAATAAAAGTAAAAAGTTTGGGCTACATATCCCGGTAAAAGGAATCAGGTCAAATGTAGTTTCAATAATAAAAGTAAAAAGTTTGGGCTACCCGACTTAAAAAATAAAATTAAAATAACATATGAAACATCCAGTTTGCCGGAGAGATGTGTGATCCCAATTTGTTAGGATTTATGAAATGCAAAGAAATAAAATGTGAAACGTCTAGTTTGCTAGACAAATGCAATCCCAATTTGCTAGGGTGAATACATGGAAATTAAATGTGAAGGTCCAGTTTACTGGAAATGCACCTAGTTTGTTGAGGTAAAATGCCAAGAAAAGTTTGGTTTGCCAAACTTGAGAAATAAATGTGAAGGTCTAGTTTGCTGGACATGCACCCAGTTTGCTGGGGTGAAATGCAAAGAAATTAAACGTGAAGGTCCAGTTTGCTGGACATGCACCTAGTTTGTTGGGGTGAAATGCAATACAAAGTTTTGTTTGCCAAACTTGAAAAATAAACTAGACATGCACCCAGTTTGCTAGGGTGAGTGCAAGGAAAATAAACGTGAAGGTCCAATTTACTAGACATGTACCCAGTTTGCTAGGATGAGTGCAAGGAAAATAAACGTGAAGGTCCAGTTTGCTGGACATGCACCCAGTTTGCTAGGGTGAAATGCAAGAAAATTAAACATGAAGGTCTAGTTTGTTGATATGCACCCAGTTTGCTGGGGTGAAATGCAAGGAAATTAAACGTGAAGGTCTAGTTTGTTAATAATATGCACACAGTTTGCTGAGGTGAATGCAAGGAAATTAAACGTGAATGTCCAGTTTGCTGGACATGCACCCAGTTTGCTGCAGTGAAATGCAAAGAAATTAAACGTGAAAGTCCAGTTTGCTGGACATACATGAAAAAGACTTTTTTTTTTTAATGTCGAAAAGTAGCCCACAAATCAATGTGAAACATCTAGTTTGCTGGACAAATACATATAAAAGATTTTAAAAAATGTTAAGCTATCCGCAAATCAATTTGAAACTTTTTGTTTTACTTTTTTTTAAAATTTTCCCCAGTATTAACACTTGCATCGAGTATGAGTCCCCATTTTCAGTGTTCATCATTGTCAAAAATCAATCTTTTCAGAATTTGCTTCGATAGTCAAATCAACTTGAGATCATTCCGATCAAAATTTGGCATGATATAAAGCATCAAAATCCCTTTGAAATCAATCCTTCCAAAAAATTGCCCCAATGTAAATCAGTCTTTCTAAAATTCTGCCTAAGGCATAGAGCATCAAGATCACTTTGAAATCCAATTTTTTCATTAAAAAATTTGCCCCAGTATATGACACTGAATTAATTTGAAAGCATTCCTTTCAAATTTTGGCCTTGTTTAAAGCATCAAAATCTATTTGAAATCAATCCTTCTAAAAATTTTCCCCAGTGTTAATCAAACGAATTCCATTTAAAGTCAATCCTTTAAAATTTGCCCCAATGTAACTTTGAAGTCAGTCATTTCCAAAACAGGTTCAAATATAAAAGCATCAAAATTAAGGTGAAACCAAAATTTTCAAAAAAAAAATGTTTTGCCCTAATTTTGATGCGACCTACGCCTTACTTGTGACGTAAACCACGGATCAAGGATTTCAAGATCGTTTGGGATCTGATATTGGTTTGGGAAAAACCTCAACCCGTTGATGACCTGCACCAACGAACCTTGGTATAGGGGTTTGTGGCACCACAATCAAGCAAGACTTGATTGATAAAGCCGTTGAACACCTCAAGAACGAACCGAAGATATTCAAGAAATCCTTTGGAAGAAACCAAAGAGGAACTCTCAATTTTCATTCAATGATTGCCTCCTTATTACATTCACTAGTTAGCCTTTAATAGGCAAATACTAAACAAGGAAATAATACTAGAGTTCTAAACTTACTCAAATACTAAATACCAGTTGTAACTTATCACACTAATCTTTATTTTAAAAGTTACAACTTTGAAAACCAAAACAAACGACGTCTGTAGTCTTTCTGTTGAAGGCCATGGCCAAGGCCATGGGCCGGCCTTGTCCGCGGCCTCGATCAGTCTCTTCGCTGCTCCGCGGATATGCTTCTGATGAAGTCCGTGGGGAAGGCCGTGGTGCGGCCGTCCCAGCGGCCTTGGTCAGAAGCTTTATTTCTTCAACTCGCAAGCCACCTCAATCTGTCCATGGTTCTGATGAAGGCCGTGGGGAAGGCCGTGGCGCGGCCTTCCCAGCGGCCTTGGTCAGAACCTCTGAATCTCCACTATGCATGTCCTCCTTTTGCTCCAAACATACTTGATGATAGGATCCAAGGATCACTTACACATGTGAAGCATTGCCTAGCATGTTTCAAGCTAAAAGGGAAGTCATTCATCAATGATATAGGCATGCATGAATGTTGTCCAAGTGTTTCATACGAGTTGAGCATGAATGTTGGGCTTGAGTTATGTAATGATCAAGCTAGTAGATTGGGGCAAGGTTTAATGTATTGGCTTTGGATCAAATCTAATTATAAAGATAGCCCAATTGAAGGTTCTAAGTTGTTCATAACAAGCATACAAGGGGCTGGTTACTTGGGCTCACTTGGAGGGCTCTTAAACTTGCAAGATGGAGGCCCAATAGTGCACAATGGAGGTGTCCAGCCCAAGGAGACTTTTATGGACGAATTTTTGATATTTTCTAGATCTTATTTTATGTTTTGTTAGTTTTCCAAATTGTTTACAAGTTGTTTTTGGTAGTTTTCCAAATAGTTGAGTATTTAGTTTTTAGTAGTTGTCTTAAACTTCAAGTTCTAGAATTTTCTTGTAAGCCTATTTATAGGCCTTCATAATTCAATGAAATAATCAGATTATTCCTCAAAAATTCGTATGAATAGTGTGTGCTCTTTTTAAGAGTGTTTTCTTGGTTCTTGGATTAGAACTACTCTTAGTCTTATCAAGCCTAAGCTTGTGGCGACTTAAATACTTGCTTAGAGTGATTTTCTTTCATGTTTGATCAAATTCTTAAAGCCTTAAACTAGCATATTGAACTAGCTCAAATTGGTCTAGCTTAGGTCCTTAATAGTTCGTGATCTTCATTGAAGAAGGGCTCGAGGCGTTTGGCTTGGAATTCATCAAGCGGTCTTGGCAACGTTCCACAATTCCGTGCGTATCACTTGAAGTATAATGACATGCTTACAATCATCATCATGTGTCCTATCAATCTTCTTTGCTTTCTCTTGCTCTTGTATAGCTAAGACCAATGCTTGAAGAGCTTCTTTAAACTTCTTGGCTTTGGCTCGAGTGACTGGACCCGTTGGAACTTGAACCATCTGATCGTCATCTTTAGCTTGTATAACTGCTTCATACCTCGGGATCACATCAAGTTTCAATTTGGAATCAATCTTTGGATTTGAATTATGCCCCAGTTTTCTCTTTTTGACAAAGGTCTCAAATGATGATGGTGTGATCTCACTTGCAAAATAGAGAAAACAACAGCAACTACAAAAGTAATGCCATCACACAGCGGTTGCCTGACTCCACTAGCACATATGAGCAAGAGAACTGACATCCCAGATATATGATAAAATCTCTTATGTTACCTTTTGCAATTTCCCAATTCACAGTTCAAATCAAATCTTCCAAAATAGTCTTTCAATTCATGTATGCCTTTGACTTTTGAAAAACTTGGGATTTGTCTTTGAGTTTAATGCAACCACCATTATTCAATTTCATACAAAAACATTTTGTGTGCACTAATTCAAAAGAACTTTTGTACATCACAACACAAAATACACAAAAAGTAAAATAGTAAAATACAGTCAAACTAAACCTTTTTTGAAATTGACTTTGAAATGATGGCTTAAAAGATGCCTTTTGATCTTTGGAATGTCATTCTTTTGAATTTCAAGATTGTCACAAAATGATCAATGTTGTCGAGAAACCTCAAGCAACTGTAGCCATCAACTTCCAAATGAATTCAATGTCAGTATACTAACTTTCTTCCCTATGAAACTTCAACTGTCACCCTGACCTAATTGCAGTGCCCTTTTGGATTATCAACTTCAGAGGAAGAAATGAAATGAATGGCAGTATCCGAACCTTGAAAATTTTTCCCCTTCTCATTAAAACAGACTAGTACTTAAAAAACATTGGCATCAGTAAGGCAATCTTCACTTGGTGACATTGGGATAGATATTTTTAACATCATATGCCACTTTGATTTGCAAGTTTTCTTTTAAAAATCATCACGAGAATACAAACGAAGGTTGGTAACATTCTCAGCTTTGGTAATGGGTCAAGTAATGTGCTAAATCTAAACCCCTAAAACTAATGAAAAATAATTATAGTTAAAAATTACTGTTTTGCCCAATGTTAGAAAATGAGCAGTGCGTCAAAATTTGGTATCTACGCTTTGCCTCAACACGAGTCTGCTATGGGGGTGATAGCGCTAGATGAGAAATTCGTGATGGGGGGAACATCCGATACGACTATTTCTAGTCGGAGCACAGAAATAACCTAAGTTCTAAGTGAAATGCAACTTAAATGTCATGCATTGTCGAATGATAAAAATAGGTAATGATAATAATAAAATATATGCCATAAATCATGCAAACATGGAAAATTCTAAAAAAAAGGAAAATGTGTGGGAAATGAAATGAAATGCACACAGAGAGTGAAACTATCACTAGAATGACCTAAGGATCTAGTGTTGGACTAGCTCGTTCTAGGAATCCCTTACTAGCGTTGGACTAGTGGAGAAGCGAAAAAACCACAACTAGCGTTGGACTAGTATAGTAACAAATTAATAAAACTAATAAAACATGAATTCCAAATATTTCCATGCGGTGGTCAAGGATCGCAGATCCAAAGCCTTCATTCATCGAATAAAAGACATAAATGGGAATTGGATCAGTGAAGAGGATGAGATAGGAGATCAAGCTGTTAAGTTTTTAGAGACTTTGTTCACTGGGGAATTGATGGTTTCAGCTCAATTATTGGATGTCATCCCGAAATTAGTTTCACCAGAAGAGAATACATTACTAGAGGCAGTTCCTTCGGAAGAGGAGATCAAAACTATAATTTGCCAGATGGATGGTGATAGCGTTACAGGTCCCGATGGGTACACAGGGAAGTTTTTCTCTTTTGCTTGGGAGGTGATTGCGAAGGATGTTCACAATGCTGTGGTGAGTTTTTTCTGTGGGGGTAGCCTTCCTCGTTCAGTTACAGCAGCATCTATTGTTCTTATTTCTAAGACTGCTTGTCCTCAAGATTTTTCTCAGTTTAGGTCGATCAGCTTGTGCAACTTCTTCAACAAAGTGATTTCTAGAATAATATCTAATTGATTGGCTCCCATTCTTCCTAAACTTATATCTTCTCAGCAGAGTGGTTTTGTGAAGGGCAGAAGTATAGCAGATAATTTTCTCCTTGCACAAGAATTAATTTCAAGCATTGGGAAGAAGGCCCGAGGAGGTTATATAGCAATAAAACTGGATATGGCTAAGGCGTATGATTGGGTGTCATGGCCTTTTTTAATCTCTGTACTTCGTCAATTTGGATTTGGTGAGTGTTTTATCAATATGATCTGGCATTTGATATCGAATGTTTGGTTCACTATAATTATTAATGGAGCTAGCTTCGGATTCTTTAAATCTATGAGGGGTTTGCGTCAAGGGGACCCTTTATCCCTATCTCTATTTGTTCTTGGTGCTGAAGTTCTTTCTAGGGCGCTAAATAGATTAAGTGATCAACCAAACTATGTGGGCTTTCGGATTCCACCAGGCTGTCCTTATGTGACGCATTTGGCTTTTGCAGATGATGTGTTGATTTTTGCTAATGCCACCAAGCGATCATTGTTGAATTTGATGGATGTCTTGGACAAGTATAAAGTTGATTCGGGCCAACGTATTAATGCTCAGAAAAGTTGTTTTCTAGTGCATCCGAGAATGGGGAATACTCGGATTAAAATCATTGAGAGGATGACTAAATTCTCAAAGAAACAATTCCCATAAAATATTTGGGCTGCCCTTTGTTTTTTCGGCAAAGCCAAGATTGAATACTTTTCTGATCTTTGCTTGAATATTATGAAGAAGGTTCTAACATGGAAGTCTCACTTATTATCTCCAAGGGGTAGGATAATACTTATCAGACATGTCCTTAGTGCCATACCTATTCATTTTTTGGCGGTTGCTAATATACCTAAAGGGGTTCTATGGTTGATGGAAAAGGTAATCTCCAATTTTCTATGGAATTCAGCCGAAAATACTTCCAAGCTTCATTGGATAGGGTGCATCAATTATGCTATCCAATCAAAGAAGGAGGAGCGGCAATTCAGGAGTATGGAGGATATCTATGCAGCTTTTTCTTGTAAACTCTGGTGGATGTTCAGACAAGGTGCTTCACTTTGGACAAATTTCATGAAATTAAAATATTGTACTGCCATTCACCCGTGCCAAGCTGAAATTACAGTGACAAGCTCAGCTACATGGAAGCGTATGCTTAATATAAGAAATCATGCTGAATTGAGTATTTCCTAGTTACTTAATAAGGGTGATTGCCATTTTTGGTTTGACAATTGGATGGGGATGGGAGCCTTGCATACCAGGTTGAATATAAGTGCAAACCATTTGGTGAATAATTTTGTTCAAGAAGGACGGTGGAATGCTCAGCTCCTCCAACAATGGTTGCCAGCGGAAATTGCTCAAATTATTTTAAAGATGGATGTTCCAAATGGACGGGAGTCAGATGTGATGATATGGCAAGAATCTACTTTTGGTAAATTTTCCTTATCATCTGCTTACCATGCAGTTAGAGATTGTAGACCTATCTCTTTGTTTGCTTCTAAATTATGGCATCCTCAAGTGTCATTGAAGGTGTCATTTTTTATGATGAGATTGCTATTGGGGCGTTTGCCTCTTGATGATGTTTTACGAAGGTTTGGTTTTAATCTCCCATCCAAATGTTTTTGTTGTTCCATTGCCAGCTCTGAATCTATTGACCATATTTTTGTCTCGGGTACTATAGCTGCTGAAGTATGGAGGTTTTTTGGGATAAATTGTGATATCACTGTTTCAACCATCCATTTACAAGCTATGTTGTCAGGTTGGTGGCTTGCCACTCATAAGCATAGTCGTATGAGATTTATTTTATAAGTAATTCCTATTTTTACTTGTTGGAATTTATGGAAGGCACAGAACAGGGCTTTCTATGATGGTATTGAGTCGGACTCCTCTAAAATCTGTGATGAAGTGTTTAGAGACTTAAGAGATGCATATTTTCTTAAATATAAAGAGGTTATGAATGCTCAATCTTGGCATGTTTTTTTGGATGTTTTTTCGACCATGCCTGATAAATTTCTTTGGAAGGCAGTCAAATGGGTGCCCTCGTTAAGTGGAAAGATGAAACTCAATACTGATGGAAGCTCCAAAGGAAATCCAGGCACTTGTGGAGGTGGTGGTGTTTTGAGGGATTCCGATGGAAGAATGTTGTTGGGGTTCGCATGCTCTTTAGGTTATGGGACCAGTTTACAAGCAGAAGCTAAGGCAGTCATCAAAGGCATCAATATCTGTTTTGCTCATGGATTTCAGCACTTTCAGATCGAATCTGACTCTCTGATTCTGGTAAGTATTCTTAATTATAAATATGCTTGTCCATGGTTGATTGCTAAAGATATTTAGTAAATTCGTCAATCTCTAAATGGAAATATCCAAGTTGTTCATTGTCAACATCAAGCAAACAAGACCGCAGATCAATTAGCAAAGGTGGGTGGATCTCTGACTTGTTGTCAAATGTTCCATCAAGAATCTGATCTTCCATCGTTAGCTCGTGGAGAATGTCATTTAGACAGTTTAGGATTTTCTTCATTCAGAAAATGTAAAAATTAATGTAAAAGGAGTAGTACTCCTTATTTAAATTTGTTTTGCTTTAAAGTTTATGTATGGAGGTCAGGTTTATGTCCCCCTCCCTTTTCATAAAATTAATAAAATTTGGAGTGGCACCCTCCCCTGTGTATGGGGTTAGCCAATAAAAAAAAATCAAAGCAATAAAGCATGAATCGAAAGCAAATAGAAACATAAAGACATATAAGAGTACATAGGAGCACATAACATGTAAACGTGATATCTATATGCAAAATCCTAAGAAAAGCAATAAAACATATAAGCACGCAAGCACATAAAACACATAAGCTCTAACTATTAAATTGGGGGAATTAACTACAATTTTAGGGGGAAAAAGTAAAAATGGCCTATCTATTACACTTGCTATCTAAATACACACCATTTTGCTAAAAGTATGAGAAATGTAATCTAACTTTTACATTGGCTAGCTAAATACAAAAAATATTATATTTTTGCCAAAATAATAAAATTTGAAATTAAATAACATAAAGTAAATAAATACGCAAAAAGCATGTAAAAATAAGAAATATGTGAGAAAAATGCATAATAAATCACATAGGGGCACATTGGAGCACATAAAACAAAATTAACGAGAAATAGTGATATCTTTTTGAAGGTCCGATACAAATGCTTATTAAGATGAACAAACAAGTTAAGATACCACTATTTAAAGCAACAAATCGAATAAATATGAAAGGACAAAAATTAGGGTGCAAGATGTAAATTCTATTAAACTAATGGGGCCTAAAACAAATTGTAACACTAAGGGGGCTCAAGGGTGAAATTGGAAATTCAACCAATCAAGGGGGGTAAAATTGAAAATTTATGCAAGCTAAGGAGCATAAAATGTATATTCCAGCAACCACTGTGACTTAATTGCAATTAATTGGTCCTAATTGACAAGGAAATAAAACTAAAAGGGGACAATCTATAATTATTATAGGGACTTAAATGGAGAAAATAAAAATATTAAGGAGTACATCAAGACAGCTCAAAGAAACCTAAGGACTAAATTATAAATAACTATTTTCATGCTAGAAAAAAGAAAAATCAGAAAAAGAGCCAGCATAATAAGCAAGACCAAACTAAACTAATTTAATTGATCCCAAATAATTAACTAAAATATCAACTAAATGAATACAAAGCTCAAATTAATTAAGTCAAAACAATAGCACCTGGACTAAAAAAAACAAACCAAATTGAATTTAACATTTTAATTAATTAAGTTAAAAGCTAAAGAAAGAAACAAAAACACAAATTAGCGCATCACTTCCCCACATCCAAAATGTCTTCCTCTTCCATTCACCATTATTGTACTAATCAGAATCACATAAAAAATAAAAGAAAGCAGCAATAAAAAAGAAACAAAGCCAACGGCAAACAAACAAACAAACAAACATTCTCTTAATTTCATTTTTCTCACCCAAATTCATCTTCACCAAAATTGTCTTCTCTCCAAGAAGAAACATAGAAAATTCTCCCCCCCCCCAATCTCCATTTCTCTCTCTCTGTTTCCAATTTTCTCTCACGTTCCCTCATCTCTCTCTCTCTCTCCCTCCATTTCTCTTATACCCCAACGCCCTTCTCTTTTTCTATCTTTTCTCTCTCTTGCCTCCAAATTCTCCTACTACTCTTTTTATTTTCTTTCTCCATCTATCTTTTCCTCTCTATTCTCTTGCATTCTTGTCTCTCTCTGTCCTCCCTCTTCTCTAGTCTTTTTCTTTTCTTTTCTCCCCCTCTTCTCTCTTGCGTGTCTCTCTTTCTTCTCGTTTCTTGCCTTTCTCTTTCTATTTCTCTTTCTCTTTCCCTTTCTCTTTCTCTTCTTGCCATTTTGTTTCCGTTTTCCCTTTATTTTTTACATTTTCTTCTCCCGGCTCTCTCATCTCTATTTGTTGCAACGGTGTCACAATTGGCAAGGAGGGTTTTTGGTGATAAGGGGTGAGCGTAGGGGAATAGGGGAAGGACTGGTTTACGGGACTTGAATGATTGGGGTTGCTGCAAGGTAATAAGGGGAGTAACGCAGCGAAAAATTTAAAAATTTATTACCTTAGCCATGGATCTCTTTGATGTAATCTATACGATTAAAGGATGTTTAGCACAAATACCTCAAGCATAGAAGGTTTCTATGCTTCAAAGGGCAAGATCCTATTCGATGAAGGTGTTGATCTACCATGAAAAGCCCTCCAAGTGTCGAGCCTCCAACGGTATCCACACGAACATGATCTTTAGGAACCTTTGGGCTTGCTTGCCTTGCCTTTTGAGTACTAGCTCCCTTGAATTTCATGAAGAACACAAGAACAAGAAGAGAAAGAAGACAAAACCCTAACCCTTAGGGAGAAGAGGGTGTGGTGTTTTTTCTTGGGAGAAAAACACGCCTCTCTCAATTTTTCTCTCTCTAGATTTTATCTTGTGTTTCATCAATCTTTCAAGAGTCAAGGCATGGACTTATTTATAGATGTAGTATCCTAGTCTTTAAGGAAACAAGAGCAATTGGAAACCAAGAAGGTTTAGGAAACTTACCTTAAGCTAATCCTATTCCTTTAGGAAACCTATTCCAAAAGGAAACCAAATAGCTTCTTAATTCCTTTTAGGAAACTAATTTCCATCAAGACTTAGAATATTTATAATTAAGTCCTTTAAGTTAATTTATCACATAAATTAACCCCATAAGTATCTTATACTTATCTTAATAACAATTTAACCCAAAGACCATGTTCTTATTGTGTGTGACCCATTAGGTTCCATTCACGTTGGTAATAAGTACAAATTATAACTCATTAATTAATTAATTAAGAGCCAGATAAATTAACACTTTAATTTATCATTAATTCACTAATTAATTAATTTGCACTTATAGATCATGAGTGGCGTCTAGCAATGCATCATGACCACCCAAGTGAATAGGAAAGTTATATGGTAGACTATACCTATCAATGACAATGTTACCGTGTAATTAATATCCTTTCACTACACTATATCCCAATTAGTCTAAGAGTGTAGTGCGTACTCTTTAAATGACTAATTAATGGTTTCTTGTTCCCGAAATATAACTTCCATAAAAGTATAACCTTAAAACTCTTTCAAGTCATACTTTCACTTTTGCGCAAAAGATTCTTTAAGTCATATTTCAACAAGTGGCCAATTCGGGATATACTCTCCTATAATAAGGAGTGGTGTATCCTATATCGATTACTCACTATCCTTCCATGCTTCATACTATACTCAATCTCTACCGTATGGGCTACTCTTTTACGAGCATCGAGCAATAGAGCCAAAGCATAGTAATCCACACTCAAGATACCATGGTAATCTCAAGTCTAAGGATCACCTACACCATTTCCATCAAGAGTATAATTCATTAGCACTATGAATAATAACTCTTGGCAGATCAATCCAATGAACTAGTTCTCTAACAAGCATCCACATACCAGCTTAGGTGTCACACGCCATAGTTGACGAGATCAACTACTACTTATCATAAGTAGAGGCAAAGTATGTGCTAGTCTTCCCATATTAATGATGTCCAATCTCATTAATACTACGACTAGGGATATTTAAGAATATAACTTTATGTGTAATAAGAGTCTCATCATTGTAACTCTTACAATCTCTTATACACAGTTAATATTCTATGGACTTTATCAAATAAACAAGTAATATAAATAACAAGTATTAAATGACAAAGAAAATGTCACATATATAAGTATAACATGAAATAAGTATAATAAAAATCTCAAAAACCAACTTGGTTTTAGGGCATACACTAACAGTTGCTAGGAAAATTCTTAATAAATTTGGTGATTTGTGGTGGTGTGATTGGTAGATTCTCTGATTATTTGGGCATTTGTTTTTTGGCTTAATGGCGGTGGATGGAGGTTGAAGGTTGTGCTATGGGTCTTTGTGTCTATTTTCTTTTATTGGTGGTGATTGGACAATGGTGGCTGTGGCAGCTACGAATTGGATAGTTTTGCAGGCATGATGATGATGGTCTGGTGGAGTGGTGAAGTTGGCTAATTAAGGAGGTAGTGGTTTTTCTGTGTTGTTCTGTTTAGGCTTGTAGGGGGTCCGAATGGGTCAGGGGATTGAGATTTTGACAATTGGAAAATGGTGGTGGATGGAAGGTTGTGGGTGGTAGATTTTGGGTTGCTGATTGGGGTGGTGCGAATTGACTATGGTGGGCTGAGGTGAATTTGGGGTCTGGTTGTGCAGAGGGGGTGCAATGGTGAGGAGGAAGAGATGTTGGTGAAGGCACGGTTTTGTTTTGCACGTGGGGAAAGCAGGCATATGGTTCAGTGACTGATTGTGGTGAAATTATGCAATGGTGGATTTGGGCTACTGGTTTGAACGGTGGTCATAGAGCTAATTCGTTCTTGGTGGTTGTTGAGTGGCGAGAGGGGAGGCACATGATTGATCTGGGGTGGGTTCTTGGTAGAATTACGGATGCAGGGGAAGGGCTATTGAGGTGTTGTGAGAATTGGTTTTGGGGGGTTTTATTTTTTGGATTTTCTTTGCTATTTTGTCACTGTCTTCTTTCAAGGTAACCAACGATGGTTGGGCTATGGAATTTGGGATTGTTTGGTGAATCGGTGAAGTTTCTATGGCTGGTTTTGAGGTTGTTTTCGGTGAAAATGGCAAAAAGGCTGCTTGGCAATGATTTGATCCAATGGGGAATGGCTATGGTTTGGGGATGCGATTTTGATGAGCCTGTGTGCTTGATGTTTGAGTGGCTTTGGAAGCTGATCTTGGGTTGATATGGATGTTTTTGTTTTTGCAAGTTTATTGGCTGATTTGGTGATGAATTAAAATTACAAGCTTAGGGCTGCTAATGAGGTGATTATGACTGTTTTGTGAGTGTTGGTTGATTGTGGAAAGAGGAAACAAGGCAAAGGGATGGCATTGGGTGATGAAGCTAGTTGGTAGTGTTGCATCCTAAAAAATCGTAAGTAAAAGGGTGCGAGTGGGGTCGTTGACTGTCGCGTCTTAAAAAATCGTAAGTAAAAGGGTGCGGGTGGGGTCGTTGACTGTCGCGTCCTAAAAAGACGGTCTGGTCCAAGACCCTTTTCAAAAAGCAAGTTTTGGGAAAAACCGTACGCGTGCGTGAAAAATCGAGTTTTTATTGAAAAAGTGTTATTTAAGAAAAATAATAAAAATAAGGCCGGGACTAAAAGAAATGCGATAGTTTTGGCCAACTAATTTTGAAAAAGATTTTTATTTTGAAAAATGGAGTCGCCGCTTGGTACTGAGTTAGGGTGTACCAAGTCACTCGAAAATCGTTTAACAAAACTAAAAATAAAAATTTATAAAATCATTTAAAACCCTTTTCCGACTCCAGTCTACAAAAAATGAGAGAAAAAATTCCGGGAGTCACATTTGAATAAAGGGAAGGCAAAGGCTTGCGCCTAAGGCACCCTTTCTACCTACCCAAGGCTAGTTGCAAGGATTAATAAAAAATTTCCTAATTTAACCCTACATTCTATCACGTTTGGATGTATCTATATGAATGCAAATCCTAAGTCTAAATGTGAATATCGAGAGGGTCGGCATGTTCCGTCGAGGCTTAGTCAGAATTATCGCATTAATTGCGAAACTCGAGTCGAGATCTCGAAGGAGTCACGAGTTTTTATGCAAAATGTGATGTAAAAAGAAAAGAAAATAACAATATATAGTAAGTGAAGAAAAAAGATGGGTATGCAACATGACGGGTATGGGAGACTAAAAACTCATGACTTAATGTTTCTACTCACGAAGGAGGGAACGGCTTGTATGCGACCGCTTCTCACGTGAGTAGAGGACTATTTCTAGTCGAATCACACAAATGTCCTAATTTCCAAGTGAGATGCAACCTAGATGTCATGCATTTTAAAAATGTATCAAAACAATAATAATAATAATAATAATAATAATAATAATAATAAAATCATGCCAAATGGAAAGAAAACTAGAAGTGTGTGAAATGTGAAATGCACATGAATGCACCTAACACTAAAATGTCGTAAGGGTCTAGCGTTGGGCTAGCCCGTTCTAAAAAAAAATCCCACTAGCATTGGACTAGCGGGAAAAGAATGAAGCCACAACTAGCATTGGGCTAGTGTGGTGATGGAATACCATAAATCATGAATTAAATATTAAAGCATGAATTAAAAGCAAATCAAACATATAAAGACATATAAGTCAAGTAGGAGCACATACCACATAAGCATGATATCTAGATGCAAAATCTTAATAAAAGCGGTAAAATAAATAAGCATGTAAGCATGCAAAAGCAAATAAGCTTTAACTATCACATTGAGGGGATTAGCTACAATTTTAGGGGTAAAAATTCAAATGCCCTACCTATTACACTTACTATCTAAATCCAAAGTTTTTGCTAAAATAAGTAAAGTAACCTAACTATTACATTGACTAGCTAAATACAAAATATTATATTTTTTCAAAATAATAATAAAAATTCAAAATTAAATAAATTAAATACGTAAATGCGCAAAAAAGTATGTAAAATAAGAAATAAACAAATAATAATAAAAATAATGCATAAAATCACATTGGAGTATATTGGGGCACATAAAGAGGAAAATAACAAGAAGTCGAGATAGCTCTTTGGAGACCCAGTACCAAAACTTAAAGAAAATAAACACACATGTCAATGTATCACAATTTAAAGGAGTAAAGCATAAAGTATGTAAATATTAACAAATTGGGGTGAAATGTAAGTCGAAGGGGGTTTGAATAGACATTTAAACAAATAAAGGGGACAAATTTCAAATTCAAGCAATCATAGGGGCACAAACGTAAAGTACAACTAACTAAGGGGCGGCAAAATATAATGACAACAAGTGAGAGAGGTGAAATTGTAAAAGTATGGCAAATATGGAGGGCCGAAAAATGATTTATAGGATAGGATTGACAAGAACTTAAAAATTCTGGGGTTGATTTACAAATACTAGGGACTTAATTGCAACAAAAAATAAAAGTATTAGGGCACATTAACAATATTCAAAACATGTGAGGACTTGGGCAAAAATAACCTTATTGCAACAAGAATAGCCAAATAATACTAATAATTATCATAATAATAATCATAATAATAATAAATAGAATAAAAATAAAAAAAATCTTAAATTGCGTTAAACTAAGCCAAATAATTAAACTACTTGATTAGATGAAATTTGTTTAGATGAGAAACTAATCACACAAAAACAATTAAATAAATAAGAAATGAACTAAATTAAGACAAGAATCAAAGGAAAATAACAAAAGTCCCCCTTTTTCCAATTTTATCTTCATCTTCTTCCCCATTTTTATCTCTCTTGTACTCTCTTCTTCTCTCCCTCGTTCTTTCTCCTCCTCTGTTTTCTTCCTTCTGTGTTTTTTTTTAATCGATTCCCTCTGATGTGATCCTAGGAGTGCTCACAATCTTGATGCTTGGACATTCTCATGGAACAACTTGTTTAGTTCAAGATGAGCTTGAATGGTGGTTGATCATGGTGGAAACATTCAAACTTTGTTGCTGCTTAGGGGCAGTTCATGACTTTGGGCTTGCTAATGGACTTGTTGATCAAGCTACTCAAGTGTATTCATTGGGTCAAGAATTTATGCACTGGTTATGGATTAAATCTACATTCAAAGAAGGTCCAGTTGAAGTGTTTAAGTGGTCCATAGCTTGCTTCCAAGGTGCTGGTTTGGTTGGACTTGTTGGAAGGCCTTTTAAGTTGCAAGATGAAGGCCCAAGTAAGCTTAAAGAGGACGTCCAGCCCATGAGGAGTTCTTATACGAATTTCTTATTTATTTTTCTGCTTAAATTTGTTTTTAATAGTTTCCTAAGTCTTTACAAGTTGTAACTTTAGTTAGTTGCTTAATTGTGATGGGTTACAACTAGTTTTAGTAGTTACTTACAATTTTAAGTTCTAGAATCATCTTTGTAAGCCTATAAAAGGCTATGCTACTATTCATACGAATTTTGATCAGATTTTTATGAATATTATTATTGTGAGTTCTCAAATTGAGAGTTTCTTTAGTTCCTTGCTAATTAAGAACTACCCCCGATCTTGTCGAGTGATTCCAAGATCAAAACCCTAGCTTAGAGTTTCTTTCTTGTTTGATTAAGTCCTTTAGAGCTATTAGGTAGGCATATTGAACTCGCTCAAATTGGTCCTACTTGAGCACTTTGAAGGGTCGAAATCCTCCAAGGGAAAATTCGAAGCTTCACTTGGAACTTCAAGCAACTCCACGTACGTCCGCGCGTATCAATTGGTATCAGAGCGAAGGTTCTTGAAATTCTAGGTTTTTCTAATCCAATTTTTCCTTTGGAGAAATTTGGATATATCCCTTTATTTTTTCTTTGAATCGTGTTTGTGTTGTTGTTTTTCAAGTGCTTCGTGCCTAGTTAAACAACTTGTGTCCTTTTTTTGTTCTTTGTTACCTGCGTTCTTGTCAAAAAAAAAAAATTTCGTGCATAATTTTCCTTGAATTTTGTTTAAGGTTTTAGAGTCGTTCTTGATTGTCTTCAATCAAGAATTCTAGGTATTGTGTGGTATCTTGATAATCTTGACTGTTTTTATTGTTTTCTTGAAAATTCTTGTGTTAAAAACTTGCAAGAAAAGAGATTCTTGAACTTAAAACATTCACAAATCAACTTTCTTGGGGGTTTAAGTTGTTTATTGCGTGGAAAAAAAAATTCGTTTCTGAAAAAAAAAAAGAGGTAGAAATTCGTGCATAAAGAAAAAGCCAAAGAAAAAGACAAAAAAAAAAAGAATAAAAAGGAGTGCACACAAGTTAAAAACCGTGCACAAAGTTTTATTCAAGTTTCTTGAAGTTTCTTGGTGTTCTTGGTACAATTCTTGAAGATCTTGGACTCACTTGTTAGGTTCTTGAACTTGCACCAAGGTGTTCTTGAGTTTCTTGAATTCTTGTGCTGCTGGAATTTTTTTGTCTTGAATTCTTGAGCTTCTTGATTGATTTCTTGAACTTTCTTGATCAATTCTTGAAGTTCTTGAAGCCCTTTTGAGTCACCTTTAACCTATCTCCAATTGGTTAGGGTTTTGGGGTTGAATTGTTTGAGTATTGGTTGCTGGAATTTTGCTTTGTGTGCTGTACGAATTTTTCTGGTTATTTTCCAGAAAGTTTTAACGTTAAAAAGGGGGAGTTTAGCACGTTTTTCTGGAAGTTTTGGGGCTATTTAGTTGAGTTTTGGGACCAGCTTCTTGCTTGGGATTGATGGGAGCAAGTTCTTGAACTTGATTCTTGAATCTTGATTAATTTGAACTTGCTGGAAATTTTGGCAGATTATTACCTACGAATTTTCTGAAAATTTCCAGCTTGTTTTGATCATAAAAAGGGTTGAAAAGAGAGTTAATTAGGTTTATATAGAAGTTAGTTTGTGTTGGAAACCAATTGGGAGAAGGAAATTTAGTTGCAAGTGAATTTGGAAACTAATCCTAAAGGTGCAAGAGTTTCCTTTTCTTTTTGGAAAGTGGCTGTTGTAGGGTGTTTCCTTTTTAATTTTTTCGTGTTTTTCAGCTTCTTGGGGTAGTGAATTTCGTGTTTTTAACTTTCCTAATTGATTTGTGTTGGTTTTTAATTGTTATTTGTTCAAGAATTTATTTTTGGAAAGGGTATACAATCCTACTCCAACAAGGATTGCTTTGAGTTTTTGTTTTTGCATAAGAATATTCATATTTTTCAAGAGAACTTTAAAAATCAAGATTTTTCACACAAGAATACCACACATTAGGGTTTCTAATTTGTGTTTTCTTGGGTCAAGTCTTGTTTATTCCATCTTTTCTTGAATTCTCTTGATCAAGCAATTACTCTAAGCTTATTTTCTTGACCTCTACATTTACTCTTGTGGTTTAACTTCTTGGAGCTTTACAAGAAAGGTTGAGCTGGTTCTTTCATCAAGGAACATATAAAGAAGCTACTCAAGAGTGGAAAAAGGCTTAGGGGTGAGCTCATTGGAGGGAAAAAACCATAAATACTTGGAGTGATACACGAGGGCTTGAGTGTATATACTAAGGGAATGGTAAGGTTGTTCTCTTTATTTTTGTTTTCTTTTGCTCTAACATTTTTTTGTGTAGGTTTAAACATGTCATGGTTAACTTTTGTTCCCAAAAGAACAAATCAATTTGATCACAATGTGGCATCAAAATCCTCTAAAAGGCTATCCAAGAATTATCATACTTCAAAGAAAGAGGATTTCAGGAAGCGCATCAATGATATTTTTAATTGGGATATGGAGGAGTTTAAGTCTAGTGTTATGAGAGAATATGAAGCACTTGTAGCTGCACAAAAAGAAAAAGTGGGTGAGAAGGATTCTACTCCATCAATTGAGGATCAAGTGATACGATCGGGGGGTCGCCCTCTCGTATATCACAGGAACATCATCTCCAAAGGACCGTCTTGAAAAGAAATCCATACAAAATAACCCAATCTTCTTGACCCCTTCGTAACTTGTCGAAGACCCCAAGAACAACTTGAGTTGTGGTAACCACTCGATCTTCTTGACCCCTTCGTAACTTGTCGAAGAACCCAAGAACAACTCGAATGGGTTGCTTCGAATATTCAAACCAAGATCGTTGAAATCCTCCTTTTGTGCTGCAAGTTAGACCCCTAGCCAACCTGTGGAATAGACACCTAACCAACCTGTGGAATAGAACCCTAACCAACTCGTGGAATAGACCCCTAATTGACAAACCCAAAAGAATGAATCAAATCAAGTGGAAGAAACTCTAGGTGTAGGTTTTGGTCGCCATGGAATCACTCCAATAAGACCAGAAATTAGTTCTATTCCAAGAACTAAGAAAACTCTCGTAGAGAGAAAACTCACAATTTTTATTAATTCATCATAACATCGTTAAATTAATACAAGGAATGCCCTTTTATAGGCTCATAAAGAATATTCTAGAAAACTTACTGAAAACCTATCACTAGTTGTAACCTATCACAATTAGATAACTAACATAAAGATTACAACTTGTAAAAATAAATAACACCAAAAACTATGATCCTTCTTTCGTATCTTCCCATTTGAGTGGATGCTAGATAGGCCATCTTCCATGCTCCATTGTCATGCCTTATGCCCATGCACGTATCAAAAACTAAAGAATGCACTTGAAGAAGAAAATGAGGATAATCCAAAAGAAGAGTGTGTGCAAGAGAAGAATGAGGATAGCATAGGTCTTGAGGGAGAACAAATTGAGAGGAACAATTCTGAAAAAGAAGAGGAAAATAAGAGAGTGGAAGTGAAAGCTAGCAAAAGTGAGAAAAAGAGTGCTTTGATTGAAAGGCCTAAACTTCTTGTACCTATGTACAAAGAAATAGATTATTTTGCTAACATTCCTGACGCTTGTTTTGCTAGTGTTTTTGTTTCTCCTTTGCAGCAACTTGGAAGTCAATTTCAAGATAAAGAGATGCCATCAGTAAGTTGTTCATTCAATGGTGTAAAGTTGCAAATTGATGGAGCATTATCATCATCAAACAAGGAGATGCAAGTGATTCAAAAGCATGATTTGGTGAAGAAGAGATGTTTTAAGACAAAAATCTGGTCTCATTCAATCAATACCAACTGGTTGATGAAATATATGTTTGATTGGTGGCATGGTGTCAATTGGATTGATTCACAAAGTCCAAACGCCACAACTAAACTGAAGAACTTGCTGGATTCTACTGGATTGTGGCATAAGTTTTTATGTTCTTTTAGTTCTAATTATTTTAATTTGCATCTTAATTTAGTTTTGCATGTTTATTCCATTGGTCTAAGTGATTATGTCTTGCATCTAGTTTGTTTAACTTCATCTAGGTCAATCTGTCTTAAAGGATTTCTTGTGTTTTATGATCATATTTGTAACTCTTGCATTTGTCATTATGTTTTGTGTTATTTTAGACCTTCTAAACGATTTTTAGGGAGTTATACTAATGGTTTTCAGTTTGTTTATCTTAAGAGTTTAACTTCTAAAAGTCATTTTTGCTATGTGTTCATTCTTGCAAAATGTTCTATTGTTATAGCTTGTGATGACATTCATGTGCTTTTACCGCATCATTCTAGTATCCATATGTCTTTATTTAATTATGATTTTTATCTTGTTAATGCATGTTATTTTAAGTCCATTCATGGTCATTTAGGTTATTCAAATTGTGATTTATTTGTGTATCATTCATATTTTTTAATTCTTTTGCATGTTTTTAAAGATAGTTTTCTTCTAGATATGTTTATTCTTCTTAAACTAGAATTTGTTCTTGCATCTTTAAGTTATAACTTTGAGTTATATATTGTTTTAATTTTTGAGGACATGGAATTAATCTCTACTTATGTTTTTACTTACATTGAGCTACATAATCTATTTCGTGTGTTGTGTATGTCTACTAATGGTGCATGTTTTTCTATCAATCCTTTAGTTACTTATATTAGTTTATTTGACCTCGCAGATTCGAGGACGAATCTTTTCGAGGGAGGAGGGATTGATGTGATCCTAGGAGTGCTCACAATCTTGATGCTTGGACATTCTCATGGAACAACTTGTTTAGTTCAAGATGAGCTTGAATGGTGGTTGATCATGGTGGAAACATTCAAACTTTGTTGCTGCTTAGGGGCAGTTCATGACTTTGGGCCTGCTAATGGACTTGTTGATCAAGCTACTCAAGTGTATTCATTGGGTCAAGAATTTATGCACTGGTTATGGATTAAATCTACATTCAAAGAAGGTCCAGTTGAAGTGTTTAAGTGGTCCATAGCTTGCTTCCAAGGTGCTGGTTTGGTTGGACTTGTTGGAAGGCCTTTTAAGTTGCAAGATGAAGGCCCAAGTGAGCTTAAAGAGGACGTCCAGCCCATGAGGAGTTCTTACACGAATTTCTTATTTATTTTTCTGCTTAAATTTGTTTTTAATAGTTTCCTAAGTCTTTACAAGTTGTAACTTTAGTTAGTTGCTTAATTGTGATGGGTTACAACTAGTTTTAGTAGTTACTTACAATTTTAAGTTCTAGAATCATCTTTGTAAGCCTATAAAAGGCTATGCTACTATTCATACGAATTTTGATCAGATTTTTATGAATATTATTATTGTGAGTTCTCAAATTGAGAGTTTCTTTAGTTCTTTGCTGATTAAGAACTACCCCCGATCTTGTCGAGTGATTCCAAGATCAAAACCCTAGCTTAGAGTTTCTTTCTTGTTTGATTAAGTCCTTTAGAGCTATTAGGTAGGCATATTGAACTCGCTCAAATTGGTCCTACTTGAGCACTTTGAAGGGTCGAAATCCTCCAAGGGAAAATTCGAAGCTTCACTTGGAACTTCAAGCAACTCCACGTACGTCCGCGCGTATCACCCTCTCTCTCATTCTAACATTCTTCTCTTCTTTTTTCACTCTCTGCCCTCTCTCTATTTCTAGCTGAAATCCAAGCCTCTCTCTCTTGCGTCCCCCTCTTCTCTTCTTCTCCTCTTTGCCTCGCCAGTTTTTCTCCTCCCTTTCTGTTTTGCCGACTCTCTCTCAATCTCTCTTTCTCCTTCTGATCTTCCTTTTTCTTTCTATTTCTGGTCTGCTTCTTTCTTCCTAATTTTTCTTCTTCTTCCGACTTTCCTGTTTCACCTTTTCTTTATCTCTGGCGTTATTTATTGTTTTCTCTCTTTCTGTCCTTCTTCCGGCTTCTCCCTCTCACTTCTCCTCTGTTTCAGCAATCAAATTTCCAAATTCCAAATCTTCTCACTCAATCCCCAAATTACTAGAATCTATATATAATCCACCACAAATCAAACCAAATTCTACACAAGTCCCATTTAGAGGATGTTAATTAAATCAAAATTGAAAGAAAAATTGAAGATATACCTGGCAGAGGATTCGATGGAGCTTTAGACTTGCCAGTGTTATTCTGGTGGCTAATTGCTGGGATTGAGCGAAGCTTGGGACGGTGCAATTTGTTGGTGACAACCATGGAGCTGCTAGGCAGCTGGTGGTAATTTATAGCCACTCACAGCTTGAACGGTGGTGGGGATGGTTGTGAACTAGTTGCCAATACTATGAATGATGGGTCTTGATTGGGATTTGATTGTTAATGGTATGTTTTTGCAAGTGGCTTTCGATGATGGAAAGGTAGAGTTGAAATTGGGTGGCGGTGTTGTTGGAAGGCGCTGAGGAGGTAGGTGATGGTTTAGATTGGATGTTGGCGTGGTGATGTATGTGTGTTTGTCTGTTGGCTTGCTGGAGTGGGTTTTTAATTGCTGCGAGATGATGATGGTTCTGGAGCTAGGAGCGATGGCGTTAATGGTGAGCTGTGGGTTAGTGAGGGATGGAGAGTAATGATGATTTGGGGAGTCAGCAGGGGCTGCAGGGCAGTAGTGAAGGGAATTGGGGGGCGGTTAAAATACTGATTGAGGTTCTTTTGTTAGCTAAATCTTGGGTGTGCAGATGGTTTGCTGAATGCTTGCAGGTGAAAGTGAGACTGTTAGGGAGAAGAGAAGGTGAGCTCCTGGGCAGGCTTGACTTGACAGTTTTAGTGGTGATTGATGGTGGATTAGGAAGTGTTTTTTGATTATGAATTGGGCAAAGCGATGGAGATGATTAGAACTCCTGTGGTGATGATTTCATTCGTTTTGCTAGTGGTGATGGAGTTTGGACTTGGCTATCCTGGTGATTTTGTTTTGGAAGTTGCAAGACAGGAGAGAGAGAGGCAGAGCTACGATGTTGGAGGGGTGTTTATGGGGGCTAAAGATTGTTGCAGGTAGTTCAGTGGAGGTCGTGAGGAAATTGAGTTGTGGATGTGTTTGTGTCTGTACATGTATGCATGTATCCCTAGAATGATTGATTATTTGTGTGTCTGCTGGAATGTGCATGCTACTGTGTGTTTGTGACTGTATATGTTGTGCGTACATTTGAGTGTGTGTGATTATGTGTTGTTTTGGTGTGTGTATCTGTGTATTGTTTCTGTGAAGTGCATTGTTACAGCCCCACCTTACCCAGAGGCGCACCAAAGGGCTTAGCGGACTGCCTGCCTAGCTCTCGCCAGGTCTCGATACGCACTCACGCAAACGTCCGAGCGTACTTAACTTAAAATAAAATAACTAAAATAAAATGAAATAAATAAAATACACTCATTTTATTTAACATAAGGTACAATTCACATCAAAAGTATATGTGTCATAATATACATGATTTTCACAAAAATAGCCTAACACAGTTCGGCTATTACAATAACTGAAACTTTTATAATAATCAAAAACCAGTTGGTCTAGCTTTAATTTTTCAGGTGACCTGAGTAAAGGAAAACAAATAAAATGGAATGAGCTATAATAGCCCAGTGAGTATCGGAGTCATGCAATCATATCACAAATCTATTATTTTATTGAACAAAATAATTGACAATTTAAGTAGACAAGTTATGAACATTTCAATTAACAAATAGTCAATGGCGGATACGGGGCTCATCTACGGAAGCAAGCTTAACCGCAGGAAGAGCATGCACTGACCATGAAATCACGATGTTAGGACTGAGATAATAGCTCAAGTCTGTATCAAGAGTCATGCCAGTATTATCAAGCAAGCAAGCAAGAACCCTAACCACCGTTCACCTTATAACCTCCGTACAGGCTACCACATCCAGGGAGATATTCTCAACCCTGGAGGGCCAACAAGCAAGCAGGTTCAATCCGGAGTTGGCCTCTTTGAGGATTCACAACTCAAAAGGGAAAGAACATCAAACCCTAAAACACCCAACACCTTATGTCCTCCCACGTGCAGCCGGGTTGACCATCTGTGAAATAACGGTGAAGTTAGTCACGGACGTCTCAAGCACAAGTAACACATTGGGTAATGAAAGCAGGTAACACGTTGCGGAATAGATGCGATAAAGTACACATCTTTCCTCAAGTAGCACATTTAATCACATAGCGATTGCAGTCATGGCATAATATTTACAAAATGGAAATAGCACATTACATGCATCATGCACACATAAAGACACTCACCTTGAAAGCCTAAGAAAATATCTCGTGAAATGGTCGTGATGTGTTTTCGGACCCTGAAATTTAAAAGAAATAATAACATAAAAACTCAATTAAAACCCTAGTAAATTTAGTAAGAAAAAGTCAAGAAAATACCCCACTTACTTCTAGGGTTTTGGTTTTAGGGTTTCTAGGGTTTAGGGTTTACTTATTCTAAGAAAGTCTAATCTATCACTAGATCATTTCTAAAAATTTCTACACTTCAATTTCCTTCAATTGAACCTATTCTAGGCTTAAAATCTCACTTATCAATTTTTCTTCTTTTAATTCTATCAAAATTTCGGCAGCATTTCCCCTTAAAATCGAACTAACCAAAATTTTTCCCTGCAAGAAAATTCAACAATCCAACCCAATTCAACAAGTTCTACAACTTTTATATTCAACTCATGTTCAAATTCAATCAAAATTCCACTCAAATTCAAAATTCCTACTCCAAGAATCATCACCCAAATCTGCACAGGGTTGGTTTTCAGCCAACTTCGTGCCCTTGTGGGTGTCAATCCACCAAGAACCAGGGAATTGTGATTACATGGTTTGAAAGTACGTTTATAGGGCTACAACTTTCGTGAAGATCATCACTTAAAATTCCAACTAGAACAGGTTCAAAATTAGCCCCCAAGTTGGCTCTTCATCAAAACTGTTTACGCAGAACCGAATTTTCAGCCAACTTTGCAAGCTTTCTGCTGGTTAATACACAATGAACCACCATGCAAGCTATATACCGTTTGAAAGCCCTATGAATCTAGTTTCTAAAACAACAAGAATCATTCGAATCCAAGCTATCTACACCAAGTTATGAAAGTTTTACTAAAACTGGTCCAGCATGACTGTTCAAGTATTTTTCAGTTCAATCTTAAATCTTCAAGTACTACTATCAAATTCTTAGTATAAAACTTGAACAAAACTAAATAAAACTTGAAAGTAATTGCAAAAGTTCATAGTACATACCTTAAACAAGCTTAGAACCTTGCTTAGGAAGAAGAAAACCTCACTTTCTATGGTGGATTTAACCAAACTTAAGAGAGAAAAGTCCAAGAAGTTGAGAGCAAAAATGAGAGAAGAAGGAGAAGATGATGGCCGGCCAAGAGAGCAAGAAAGAAGAAAGAAATAGTCTAGGAAAATTGGAAAAGAAATGAAGAAAAGGTGGAAAAATGGTTGACCAATAGAAATCCCACAAGAGTAAAGCAAAAAGTGAGATTTTAATGCAAGTGTGGTAACTTGGTTTAATTTGATTGGTTGAAATTATTAACTCTTATCACTTAATATAAACAATAATAAGACATAAATTATTAAAACAAAAATAGAGTAAATTAGGGAGAGAGAGAAACCGGCCCTAAGGGGAAAGAAAAAGAAAAAGAATTTTCGGCCAAAAAGAAAAAAAAGAAAAGAAAGAGAAAAAAAATTTCAGGTAAGGGAAAAGAAAATAAAGCAAGAAAATAAGTGAAATTTTTGAGTAAAATTGATCTAAAATTCAAGTAGTCAAAAGGCTAGAAAATAGTAGAATAAATTAAGCAAAATTTAAACTCTAATATAAATTAAATGGTCAAGTAAAATTATTCTAAATGTAGTGCTTAAATGTCCTTGCTTAATAATGAAAATCTTAGTTAATTAACCTAATTAACTCAAGAAATCTCCCGACTAATAAATCAAGGATTAACACTTAACCCTAAATAAGAAAAAAAATGTCTCTTGTATGTGCATTTTCTAGGGTGCTACATGCGTGCTTTGTGTATATGCTGTACGTGTTTGTGTATGATTTGTGTGTTGTATGTGAGCTTAATGCATGAAAATGGTTTGTGTTTGTATGTTTGAATGGCTGTGTGTGAGTTTTGTGTGACTGCGAGAGATGTGTATGAGTGTGTGTAAGAGAGATGTGATTGTGTGTAGTGAGTGTGGTGTGTGAGAGAGAAGTGAGTGATGTTTTTGGGCTGATGGGGAGTACATGAATCTGGTGTTTGTTGTGTGTGTTTTGTGAACGTGTATGAATATGTGTTTATGTACATGAGAAGTGTGTGTAGTGTATGAGAGAGAAAGGTAAATATGTGTGTAGTGTGAGTGTGTGTAGTGTGTGTGAGGGAGAGTGAGTAATATGTGCAGTGTGAGTGTGTGTAGTGTGTGAGAGAGAGTGAGTAACGTGTGTAGTGTGCGAGAGAGAGTGAGTGTGCGTTCTTGGTGTAGTATGTGAAAGTTGAAGATGTGTGGTGTGTGTTCTTGGTGTGATGTGTGAAAATTTGAAGATGTGTGTAGAAAAAAGTGTGTGTTCTTGGTGTGGTGTGTGAAATACTTGAAGATGTGTGGTGTGTGTTCTTGGTGTGGTGTGTGAAATACTTGAAGATGTGTGGTGTGTGTTCTTGGTGTGGTGTGTGAAAACTTGAAGATGTGTGTAGAAAAAAAGTGTGTGTTCTTGGTGTAGTGTGTGAAAACTTGAAGATGTGTGTAGAAAAAAGTGTGTGTTCTTGGTGTGGTGTGTGAAATAAAAAAACGAAAAACTAAAAACTAAAACTAAAAAGAAATCTAAAACTCTCTCTAAACTTCTTTTTTTTTCTCCCTTTTTTTAAATCTTCAAGTGGGAGTATTTATAGTAAACAAAAGACTTATCTTCCAAGAAATGGCTAAAAGGCCAAAACGCCATTGACTACCAAAATTACAACTTTATCTTTAAAAATCTATTTTCTCTTACAAAAATAAAAAAATTAAGAAAAATGTAAATAACAAATTTCTTAATAGAAATTCACCCTAAAAATTTAGAAAAACTTAAAAATATGCTTAAAAAACCTAAAAATGAATTTGGAATCCAAAAATTGGTGAAAAATAAGTTTAGAATGTGAAATGACAATTTTGCCCTTAGATAACGAAAATATATAGAAAATAGCTATTGGTTTCGAAAAATTATGAAAAATTAAAAATAAGCTTAAAACTCTAGGAAATGCATTTATGAATAAAAAATTGACGAAAAATAAATTTAAACTATACAATGACGACTTTGCCCTTAAATGCAGTATTTACAGAAAAATAGCAATTATCTCTGAAAAAATCAAAAAAATTTAGAAACATGCTTAAAGAATTAGAAAAATAAATTTGGGACCTGAAATGAGCTAAAATGCTGTTCGCGAGGCGAAATTACTATTTTGCCTACAAAACCCTAGCATGTTATTTGTGTGCCTATTTAAAGGCTTAAAATCGTTACTGTAGCGGCGGCGATAGGATGATATTTTGAGTGAATTCTTTTTAGAATTTCCTTGGTTCTTTGGTGATTAAGAACTACTCCTTTGGTCTTATCAAGCTTTGCTTGTGGCGATCACAATCTTGCTTAGAGTTTCTTCTAGTTTTTGATCAAGTTCTTAATAGATTAGATTAAACGATTGAACTCGCTCAACTTGGTTTTAACCTAGTTTTCTTAGGAACGTGTTCATCTTCAAGGAGGGATTCGTGAACACACCAACTCCACGTCAAGGGTTCTTGGGTTTACGAATCCAACGGGGTCTTGAGTTTAACGAGTTGTTGACCTAAAATCCAAGGGGTCTTGGCATATGCAACCGTGCGCACATCACTTACCTTGAGACTTCAAAAACTTTAAACTTTCGTGGTCAGAATGTATGATGAACTCCCTAGGCAGTAAGTAGTGTTGCCATGTTTGCAAGGTTCTCACCAAGGCATAGAGCTCTTTGTCATAAGTTGGATAATTTAAGGTTGCTCCATGCAATTTCTCACTAAAATAAGCAATTGGCTTTGATTCTTGCATAAGCACGGCCCCAATTCCAACTCCAGAAGCATCACACTCTACTTTAAATACCTTATCAAAATCTGGCAAAGATAACAAAGGAGCATGAGTTAGTTTATCTTTCAATACATTGAATGCTTCCTCATGCTTACCTTCCCATTTGAACACAATGTTCTTTTTGACAAGTTCATTAAGAGGTGCAGCAATTGTGCTAAAATTCCGCAAACCCTCCTATAAAAACTTGCAAGACCATGGAACGATCTCACCTCATTAGCATTCATTGGAGTTGGCCACTCACGAATTGCCTTTACCTTTGAGTCATCCATTTGAATACCTTTAGAATTTACTACAAAACCAAGAAAAACCACAGACTCCATGCAAAACGTGCACTTAGCCAAGTTAGCATACAGTTGATTCTCTCTAAGAACAACAAAAACATCATGCAAGTGTTTCACATGTTCTTCCAATGATTTGCTATATACAAGAATATCATCGAAGTAAACTACTACAAATTTACCAATAAAAGCACGAAAAACATAATTCATAAGAGGCATAAAGGTACTAGGAGCGTTAGTTAAACCAAAAGGCATAACCAACCACTCATATAACCCATACTTAGTCTTAAAAGCAGTTTTTCACTCATCGCCTTCCTTCATGTGAATTTGGTAGTAGCCACTTTTGAGATCAATTTTTGTAAACAAAGTAGAACCATACAATTCATCCAACATGTCGTCTAACCTAGGAATAAGATGACGATACTTTACCGTAATCTTATTGATGGCTCTACAGTCCACACACATTCTCCATGTACCATCTTTTTTTGGAACAAGTATTACGGAGCATGGACTCAAGCTTTCTCGAACAAAACCCTTGCCAACAAGCTCATCTACTTGTCATTGAATCTCCTTCGTTTCATTAGGATTAGCTCGATATGCAGGGCGATTAGGAAGACTTGCACCAGGTATGAAGTCAATTTGGTGCTCAATCCCTCTCAAAGGTGGTAGCCCTTGTGGTATTTCTTCAGGGAATAAGTCTTTAAATTCCTGTAATAAAGAAACAACCACACTAGGAAGAGTAGGGTCAAGATCATTAGTGGAAAAGAAAACATCTTTATACAAAACAATAAGGACTTGTTGCTTGGCCATTAATGCTTCCTCTACCTCACCTCGATTGGCCAAAGCAGTCACTCGTTTCTTCTCCTTTCCCTCTCTCAATACTCTTTCTTGCTCTTCCCTCAATTTGCAATCCTTTGCTAACCTCACTTGGTCAGCATGAGCCTCCATAGGTGATAAAGGACTAAGTGAGATTTTCTTACCATTCCATGAGAAAGAGTATTTGTTGAGGTAGCCATCATGGTGTACTTGTGATACGAGATCCACGGAAGTGACGGTCCAAGACTCTTGAAACCAAGGATGCAACCCAATCTTCTTGACCCCTTCGTAACTTGTCGAAGACCCCAAGAACAACTTGGATTGTTTTGCTTCAGATCCAACAAGATTTGTTGAACTCCCCCCTTAGAGAAACGACCCTAGACCCCTAACCAACAATGTGGAATAGACACCTAGTCGACAATCTCTTTAGACAGATTCAAACCCTCAAGAAGAACCCTAGGCGGAATCTTGAATACTCAACAAGAATTGTCAAGAATGCAAGAGTAGTTCTTTCACCCAAGAACAAAGGGAAACTCAATAATGCTCACACGCACAATTGAAGAGGAAAACTCAATATTATTGATTAATGTTCTAAAATTCGGATGAATAGTAACACCATCTATAAAGAGGCGCATAACATCAAGATATAAGTTAAATATGGAAACTAACTTAACCCTAGTTGCACCATAACATAAACCTACAACTAAAGATACAACTTGGGCTAATGAAACTAACGAATTAAGCCCATGAAACCCATAACCTCAAGTGGCAAACGGGCTCTTCAATTGAATCCAAGTCCACGACCTCCAAGCTCCTCCAACTCTAGCCCAAAATAAGTGAATAGCCTTGTAGGTTCTTGTTTCAACCAAGTAGCTTCATCTTCATGTAATTCTATAATCAAACCTTGCAAAGCTTGCTTCAACCTTTTAGCTCTCAACCTCGTCATTGGACCTCCCATGTCTTGGAATGGGCTCTTTGCAGCAACACTATGATCACGACTCCCTTGAACTTGAACACGAGCATTGATGTCTTCATCATTCCCTCCTTCCTCAAGAAGATTCGCCCTCGAATCCCCTACATCATACAAAGAAAGATCAGCCACATTAAAGGTTGCACTAACACTACCATACTCACTTGGCAAATCTATCTTGTAAGCATTGTTTCCAATTCGTTCAAGGACTTGAAAGGGACCATCTCCTCTTGGACTCAGTTTGGACTTGCGTTGTTGAGGGAAACGTTCCTTCCTTAAGTGCACCCAAACCCAATCTCCAGGCTCAAAGTGAACTTGTACTCTTCCACGATTTGCTTGCTTTGCAAATTGCTCATACTTCTTCTCAATATTAGCTCGAACCTTTGCATGCAAATCTTTCACAAAGTCAGCCTTCCTCTTGCCATCCATGTCAACGTGTTCACTAGAAGGCAAAGACAAAATATCCAAAGGTGTTAGTGGGTTGAAACCATAAACAATTTCAAATGGAGAGTAAGAAGTAGAGGAATGGATAGTGCGATTATAAGCAAACTCTATGTGTGGCAAACACTTCTCCCAATTTTTGAGATTATGTTGGATGATGGTTCGCAGCAATGTAGTGAGTGTACGGTTGACTACTTCAGTTTGTCCATCCGTTTGAGGGTGAGCAACAGTAGAAAACAGCAACTTTGTCCCTAACTTACTCCAAAGAGTACGCCAAAAATGACTTAGGAACTTGACATCACGATCACTCACAATTGTCCTTGGCAAACCATGCAAACGAACAACCTCTTTGAAAAACAAATCTGCAACATGAGTTGCATCGTTAGTTTTAACACAAGCAATAAAGTGTGCCATTTTACTAAAACGATCAACTACAACAAAAATACTATCTTTGCCACTTTGAGAACGTGGAAGACCTAGCACAAAGTCCATAGAAATGTCAGTCCACGGAACATTAGGAATAGGCAATGGACTATAAAACCCATGAGGCATCACCTTGGATTTAGCTTTCCTACAAGTAATACACTTAGCACAGAAAGTTTGCACATCACGTTTCATATGAGGCCAATAAAAGTGTTCATGCAAGATATCCAAAGTCTTAACAACACCAAAATGTCCCATAAGACCCCCTCCATGAGCTTCACTAATCAGCACATTACGCACAGAACAGAAGGGAATACACAACCTATCCTTCCTAAACAAGTAACCCTCATGTAAATAAAACTCTCCATGTACACGCCCCAAATGTGGAGATTGATTCATGCAAATCTGCCAAATATCACCAAAGTCACGATCCCCAACATAAGCATGCTTCAAGTACTCAAAACCAAGTAATTTAGTATGCAAAGAAGTAAGAAGAGTGTACCTACGAGATAGTGCATCAGCCACAATATTCTCCTTACCTTGCTTATACTTAATCACATATGGAAATGTTTCAATGAACTCGAGCCACTTAGCATGTCTCTTGTTCAACTTACCTTGAGACTTGAGAAATTTCAAACTTTCATGGTCAGAATGTATGATGAACTCTTTTGGCCACAAATAATGTTGCCAAGTTTGAAGAGCTCGAACCAAAGCATAAAGTTCTTTATCATATGTAGGATAACTCAAGCCCGCCCCTTGAAGCTTCTCACTAAAGTAGGCAATTGGCTTAGAATCCTGCATCAAAACAGCCCCTATACCAATTCCACTAGCATCACATTCAATTTCAAAAACCTTGTCAAAGTTAGGCAAACTAAGCAAAGGAGCATTGGTGAGTTTTTCCTTTAACAATCTAAAAGCATCTTCATGTATTTTCTCCCATTTAAAAATCACATTCTTTTTAACAAGTTCATTCAAAGGTGCAGCAAGTGAAGAAAAATCACGCACAAACCTTCTATAAAAACTTGCTAAACCATGAAAAGATCTTACCTCATTGGCATTAGTAGGGGTCGGCCACTCCCTAATTGCCTTTACCTTGGTTTCATCTACACTTATGCCATTAGAGCTTACAACAAAACCAAGAAATATAACAGAATCCATGCAAAAAGAACACTTTTTCAGATTAGCAAACAGTTGATGTTCTTTAAGTATCTCAAAAACAGCACGCAAGTGATCAACATGTTCTTGCAAGGACTTGCTATACACAAGAATATCATCAAAGTAAACTACTACAAATTTCCCAATTAAATGACGGAAAACATGATTCATCAACCTCATAAAAGTACTAGGAGCATTAGTCAAACCAAAAGGCATAACTAACCACTCATAAAGACCAAATTTAGTTTTGAAAGCAGTTTTCCATTCATCACCCTCTTTCATTCGAATTTGATAGTAGCCACTTTTCAAGTCAATTTTTGAAAACAATTGTGAACCATATAATTCATCCAACATATCATCTAACCTAGGTATAGGATGACGATACTTTACCGTGATTTTATTAATGGCTCGACAATCTACGCACATCCTCCAAGAACCATCCTTCTTAGGTACAAGAATCACAGGCACAGAACATGGACTAAGGCTCTCACGCACAAAGCCCTTCTCCAATAAATCATCTACTTGCCTTTGAATCTCCTTTGTTTCCTCAGGGTTAGCTCTATAAGCCGGACGGTTTGGAATGCTTGCTCCAGGCATGAAATCTATTTGATGTTCTATCCCTCTCAAAGGTGGTAATCCACTTGGGACATCTTCAGGGAATAAGTCTTGATATGCCTGCAACAAAGAAACAATAACACTAGGAAGAGAAGGGTCAAGCTCACTAGTAGAAAAGTAAACATCTTTATACAAAATGACAAGAAGTTGTTGCCTTGCCAACAATGCATTCTTGATCTCACTTTTCCCAGCATAGGCATTCACTTTTCTCCCCTCATCTCTCTCGGCTTCCCCTCTTTTCCCTTTCCCTTTCTTTTTCTCCCCACTAGACCGATTGCTTTCATGATGCACAATCTGTCTAGGCGACTCCAATAAAGACCCCTCGGCCTTGGCTCCTTTGGACTCATCACGAGCCTTGCACTCCTTTGTAATTCGTGCTTGATCAGCATAGGCCTCCATAGGTGTCAATGGTCTCAATATGAACTCCTTTTTCTTCCAAACTAGGCGATAAGTATTTTTATGACCATCATAAATCACACGCCTATCAAACTGCCATGGACGACCTAACAAAATATGACATGCATGCATGGGAATAACATCGCATAATACCTCATCCACATATCCTCCAATGGCAAAGGATACTAGCACTTGCTTGGTTACCTTCACATCTCCAAAATCTGTCAACCATTGCAAGAAATATGGCTTTGGATGGCGAATTGTAGGCAACTTCAATTTCTCTACAAACAAGGTACTAGCTACATTAGTGCAACTACCAGAATCAACAATAACACTGCATACCTTGCCTTGAACCAAGCATCTTGAGTGGAATATATGTTCCCTATGCATCTCCTCTTCCTCCTCCTTTGGTTGGATGCTCAATGATCTTCTAGTCACTAACACTTCACCACTAGATGGAATGGCATCCTCAGGTCCCCCTTCAACAGAATCATCATCACTAGGTCCTTCAAGTGGAGGCATCTCTTCATCACTTGAATGTTCGCTCTCCACCTCCCCATTGCCAAGAATGATCATATTCCTTTTTGTTGGACATTGAGAGGAAATATGGCCATATCCTTGACACTTGAAACACCTAACATCTCGCTGTCTAGAAGAAGTCTCATTCTTACCCTTGTTTGGTAGCATGGATGTAGAGCTCTCACTCTTGACTTTATTACTTGCCAAACCCGTAGCCCCTCTTTGCCATGGCTCATTAATTTTTGATGGTGTTTGAGCAGCCCCCTTTTCACGTTCTTGGATAGCCCTTCTATCTCGTGAATCCCTCCAAGCTGGCCGGGTTGAGGGTGAAGCAATGGGCCTCAGCTTTGATGCCTTGAGTTGCTGCTCTACCTTGATTGCCATGTCAACCAAATCTCCTATGTCAAGGTAATGTTGCAACTCCACACGTTGCCTAATATCAGTGTTGAGGCCACCCATAAATCTTGCCATTAATGCCTCTCCTTCTTCCTCTAAGTTGGCCCTCATCATCAAAATCTCCATCTCCTTGAAGTAATCATCCACTGACATAGTACCTTGTCTCAATGTTTGAAGTTTCCAATGGAGATCACGTGTGTAGTAGCTCGGAATGTACCTCTTTTGCATGAGCCTTTTCATCTCACTCCATGTGTTCACGGGTGCTTCGCCAAATCTAGCACGGTCCTTGTGGAGTTTGTCCCACCAAACACTCGCATAATCTGTAAACTCAATCGCAGCAAGTTGTACTTTCTTCCCCTCCGAGTAATTGTGGCAATTGAAGATCCCCTCCACTTTGCGTTCCCACTCAATGTAAGCCTCGGGATCGAGCTTTCCTTGGAACGATGGAATCTTCATTTTGATGCTTCCAAGGTTGTCATCTTGACGGTTTACCACCCTCCTTCCTCTCCTTGTACCTATTTCTTCAAAATCAGACTCGGCTCCCAATTCATCTTCATAAGTAGGTTTGCGGGTCACCCTTGTGTGAGAGGAAGTACCACGGGCTCCCAAATTTCCAGACAACTCCTCACGACCCCTTGTCACATTCTCAAAGTTGTCCATCCTTAAAGACACTTGTTGAAGTTGTGCCATGATGGTCTGAAAATTTTCATTGTTTTTTCTTTGCGTGTCTTGCATAGCCTTTATGAACAGCTTAAGCTCATTATCCTCCATAGCTTTTCCTTCACCCATAGTGTTCTCAACAACCTGCAAAAATCGTTAGTAACACAAGAAAAGAACAATGGGTCAAGATAAAACCTCACTCACTCCCTTACGTGTATCCCTCGTCACTCGTGTATCAAACCAATTAATCTTGGCTTTTACCCGATGATGAGCTCACACCTTAGCCTTTTACCACTCCTTGAGCGTACCTTGTATGCCCTTGAATGAGAACCTGCTCAATTGATCCTTGGTACAAACCCAAGTAAGTATTCAAGATGAGTAGTAATGAAAATGGAAGCTTAGGGTAAGGTTTAAACCACTAGAATTCAAGAAACCAAGACTCAAAGAATTTCAGATTTAAGAAGCACGTTTGACACCCCTAGTGTGTGGTTTTCTTGATGAAAATCTTGATTTTCAAATGTCCTTTAATAACTTTAATGCACTTATGTTCAAACAGAAATAACAAGAAACGCCACCAAAATATCAAGAAACAAGAAGAGTAGAATCTGGTCAATTAAACTTTCGTACGTGGCGTTGTTCTCTGTCCAACGATCTGTATGTTTCAACAGGTCTATTCGGTTGCACAAGGACAGTATTCTAGCCAAATATACTTCAGTTTAATTGGTTTAGTTCGTGTGCTTGGCTTTTATCACCTTGCACGCCTCTTTCGCTTTCCTTTGTATTGCACGACTTTTTTTTGTGCAAGACTTTTTTTTTTTTTTTTTTTCACTCACAAAAATTTTTTTTTTTTTTTTCACTTCTAACAACCTCTCTCTCTCTCTTTTTTTTTTTTTTTTTAACAACACAACCAACTCACAAAATACAAAATACAACTCCCAAAAACAAACAAAAAGTAAACTGAAAAAGAAAAAAAAAAATGGATGAACAGTACCAGCGATGAACAGTACCGCAGTGAACAGTAAACCCTAGCGTGAACAGTGACGCCGCTGCTACAGTGCGATGAACAGTACAATTTTTTTTTTTTTTTTAACTTCTAACAACCTCCTTCTCTCTCTTTTTTTTTTTTTAACAACACAACCAACTCACAAAATACAAAATTCAACTCTAAAAAACAAACAAAAAATTAAACTGAAAAAGAAAAAAAAGAAGAAAAAAAAAATTCAGATGAACAGTACCGACGATGAACAGTCCCGTCAGTGAATAGTAAACCCTAGCGTGAACAGTGATGCGCGCTACAGTGCGATGAACAGTATTTTTTTTTTTAAAACCAGAAATCAAGAGTAACCTTCAAGAAAATTGTTTCAAGGTTCTTATGTAGGCCAAGATTCAATTTTCTCAAAAGTTTTAAACACAAGAAACATTAAAACAACAAAGAACACTCGAAAACAGTCAAGATTCTAAGCAAACCACACACAAAACCCTAGAATTCTTGATGTATAGATATCAAGAACGACTCTAAAGGTTATGACAAACCCTAAGACACGAAACAAAAGGCACCAACACAATTTTTGAAGACAAGAAACACGAAAAAAACAAACTAGACAAAAACGGACAGAATAGAAAAAACGCAAGAAATAGCAACAAGAACAAGAACAAAACTCGACAAACTCCAAGAAACAAAATAAAGAGATATAGCCGAATCTTCCGAAGGAAAATTTGGCTTGGAAAACCTGGATTTCAAGATGAACCAATGCTCTGATACCAATTGATACGAGATCCACGGAAGTGACGGTCCAAGACTCTTGAAACCAAGGATGCAACCCAATCTTCTTGACCCCTTCGTAACTTGTCGAAGACCCCAAGAACAACTTGGATTGTTTTGCTTCAGATCCAACAAGATTTGTTGAACTCCCCCCTTAGAGAAACGACCCTAGACCCCTAACCAACAATGTGGAATAGACACCTAGTCGACAATCTCTTTAGACAGATTCAAACCCTCAAGAAGAACCCTAGGCGGAATCTTGAATACTCAACAAGAATTGTCAAGAATGCAAGAGTAGTTCTTTCACCCAAGAACAAAGGGAAACTCAATAATGCTCACACGCACAATTGAAGAGAAAAACTCAATATTATTGATTAATGTTCTAAAATTCGGATGAATAGTAACACCATCTATAAAGAGGCGCATAACATCAAGATATAAGTTAAATATGGAAACTAACTTAACCCTAGTTGCACCATAACATAAACCTACAACTAAAGATACAACTTGGGCTAATGAACTAACGAATTAAGCCCATGAAACCCATAACCTCAAGTGGCAAACGGGCTCTTCAATTGAATCCAAGTCCACGACCTCCAAGCTCCTCCAACTCTAGCCCAAAATAAGTGAATAGCCTTGTAGGTTCTTGTTTCAACCAAGTAGCTTCATCTTCATGTAATTCTATAATCAAACCTTGCAAAGCTTGCTTCAACCTTTTAGCTCTCAACCTCGTCATTGGACCTCCCATGTCTTGGAATGGGCTCTTTGCAGCAACACTATGATCACGACTCCCTTGAACTTGAACACGAGCATTGATGTCTTCATCAACTTGCCTATCAAATTGCCATGGGCGTCCAAGAAGAATATGGCAAGCTTGCATAGGTACAACGTCACACAACACCTCATCTTTATACTTACCAATAGAGAATGGCACAAGAACTTGTTTGGTCACCTTTACATCCTCAATTTCAGCCAACCAATGCAACTTGTAAGGTCTAGGATGTATCATAGTTTCCAAGCCAAGTTTACCTACAAACAAAGTAGAAGCAACGTTAGTGCAACTTCCACTATCAATAATAACGGTGCATACCTTATTTTGAACAGTGCAACGAGTATGAAAGAGATTCTCCCTTTGATTGCCTTCATCATCCTCCTTTGGTTGCACACTTAAGGCACGCCTTGTGACCAAAATCTCTCCGCGGTCAGCCTTAGTATCCTCCTCGGACTCACTACCTCCTTCCAAAGTTGGCATTTCCTCATCATCACTAGATGTTATGCTAGCCACATCACCATCATCCATTATGACCATAGCTCGTTTGTTAGGGCAATTTGAAGCAATATGGCCATACCCTTGACAACTAAAGCAATGAACGTCCCTCATCCTTTGTGATGTCTCTACTTTCCCCTTTGGTTGAAATCTTGAAGTAGATCCCTCATCTTAGGCTTTACGGCTTCTTTTGGTGGTGGAGGACCTCGAGCTTCTCTCTTCTCATTGGGACGACCCTGCCATTGTGGTCGTGTAGATGATGTCCCAAAACCCCTAGGTTTCATTGATTTGAGCTGCCTTTCAATCTTGATAGCCATGTCTACCAAGTCATTCATCTCCAAGTAATGATGCAACTCAACACGTGCTCTAATCTCAGGGTTCAATCCTCCCATAAATCTAGCCATTAGTGCCTCTCCTTCTTCATCAAGGTTAGCGCGGATCATCAAGATTTCTAGCTCCTTGTGATACTCATCAACAGTCATGGATCCTTGTCTTAAAGTTTGCAACTTCCAATGGAGGTCTCGTGTGTAGTAGCTTGGAACATACCTTTTGCGCATAATCCTTTTCATCTCTTCCCAAGTATGCACAGGTTCTTCTCCATATTTGATGCGATTTTTATTAAGTTGATCCCACCAAATACTTGCATAATCAGTAAACTCCACAGCAGCTAGTTGCACCTTCTTCTCCTCTGTGTAGTTATGGCATGCAAAAATATGCTCCACCTTCCTTTCCCATTCCATGTAGGCTTCAAGATCTAACTTGCCTTGGAAGGATGGAATTTTCATCTTAATACTTCCTAAGTTGCCATCACGAGGTGGTCGTTGTTGTTGTTCCCACCTCCCTTGACGTTGAATCACCTCTTCAAAATCGCTACCATGCTCTTGATTCTCTTCTTCATACACAGGATTTTTGGAAACCCTAGTTTGGGATGGTGTTCCCTTGAGCTCATCATACAACTCCTCCTTCATTGTTCTAAACCTACGATCCAGGAGACCATCCAAAGAATGCATGAACATCTTTAGATCAAAAGGTGCTCCTTCAGACGTTTCCTCACCCTTTGACATGATTAAGACCTGCAAAAACAATTAAGTAACAAGAAACAAATAAAAGGAAATTGCCTTACTTCTCTCCCTTAGTGTATACACTCAAGCACTCGTGTATCACTCAATGTATATGGCTTTTTCCCTCTAGTGAGCTCGCCTCTAAGCCTTTTTCCACTCTTGAGATGTTTTCTTGTTGGTCCTTTGATGAAAACCTGCTCAATCAATCTTACCAAGAGCAAATAGCAACCCAAACACAAGAATAAAGATAATAGTAGTCAATTGTGGAAGCTTAGAGTGGGGTTTAATCAAGAGAATTTCAAAGAAAGCAAGAACGATCAAGATTGATTCAAGAAATACACAATTTGGAAACCCTAATGTGTGGTATTCTTGTGTGTAAAATCTTGATTTTTAATGATTCTCTTGAAAGAAAATAATATTCTTGTGTAAAAATAAACTCAAATTTTCCTAATAAAGATAGGATTTATTGAAACCCTAGCTCAATTAGTTTTAGGAAACTTTGGACAATCAAAGCACAAAAGGAAACAAACCACTTCCAATTAGGAAACTCAAAAAGCACGGTCAAAAGGAAACAAATTGCAGGTGGAAACCCTTACCAACTTAGCTTGAACAATTAGGAAACCAATCACTCTTAGGTTTTGACTAAGTCTCCTTGTTTCCTTTTCTTTTTGGCAACTACTTTCCTTATTTCTCTTTTCCTTGTCAACACCTTTCCTAATCCTTTAGGACTAGGATTTCTTTTCTATTTAAACACTAAATCAGCTCCTTTTCTTCCTTTTTTTTAAGATCAAAACAAGCTGGAAAATTTAGAAATAATTCGTAGGTAACAATCAACCAAAATTCCAGCACCACAATTTCAATCAAGATTCAAGAATTAAGTTCAAGAACTCGTTCGTACCACTTTGTCTATGAATCTTGATACAAAAACTCACCAAAACAACCCAAGAACAACCAGAAAAACGTGCTATAACTACCCAAAATTCCAGATTCAAACAATGTTCACCTATCTTTCAAGAAGAGGAAGTTATGTGATCAAGAAGTTCAAGAAATCAATTTCCAGCAACTATGTTCTTCAAAATTTTCAATTTATGACTCAAGAACTTCAAGAAACTTATCAAGAACTTCAAGAAAGCTCAAGAACTTGTTCAAGAACCTCAAGAAACTCAAGAACAAATCTGGACAAATTCAAGAATTCCAAGAACTCAACAAGTCCAACAACTTCAAAAATTCACCAAGAAACAACCAAGATCAATCAAACAAAGGTCTTGCACGGCTCTTTCACTTGTGCAGCCTCTTTTTCTTTGATTTTTCTTTGTGCTTGGCTTCTTCTTTTTAAGCACGCCTCTTGTCCCCTCTTTTTTTTCTTTCTATTATATTTTTTTAAACACAAAACAAACGAAACTGGACAAACTTCTTCGGATGAACAGTAACGCCCAATGAACAGTAACGACTCTTTTTTCTCTTTTTTTTCACTAAGAACAACACAAAACGACTAAAACCCTTCAAGAAACTTCAATCCAAGGCTTGTTTGTCCTAAAATTTGATTTTCTTGAAAAAGTTTTAACACAAGAAATTCAAGAAAACACCAAAAACAGTCAAGATTTCAAAAATACCACACACAACCTAAAATTCTTGATTGGAGACAACCAAGAACGACTCTAAGACCCTAAAACAACTCAAGAAAACACAAGAACAAGACAAGAACACAATGAACAAAACAAAACAAAGCTGGACAGAATTCGGAACGAGCATAATACACAAGAAACGTTCAAGAATAAACGTGACACAAAAGGAACACAAAAACGGACAGAAAGAAAATAACAAAGGATGATATGTCCGAATTTTTTCAAAGAAAAATTGGACTAAAAACCTGGAATTATCAAGAAAGTAGGCTCTGATACCAATTGATACGCACGGAATCGTGGAACGTTGCCAAGACCGCTTGATGAATTCCAATCCCAACGCCTCGAGCCCTTCTTTAATGAAGATCACGAACTCCTAAGGACCTAAGCTAGACCAATTTGAGCTAGTTCAATATGCTAGTTCTAATCCAAGAACCAGGAAAACACTCTTGAAAAGAGCTCACACTATTCACGAATTTTTTGAGGAATAATCTGATGTTTTTATTGAATAACGAAGGCCTTTAAATAGGCTTACAAGAGAATTCTAGAACTTTGAAGTTTAGACAACTTCCAAAACAAAACACAACAACTAATTAGAAAGTCTTAACAAAATCGAATTGGAAACTAAACCAACTACCAAAAACTAAAGAAACTAAGTCTAAAACACTTAATTAAATCAGCAAAAATTGAGTTGGGCTTGTCTTGGGCAGACCATCCACTTATGAGCCCAATGTGGCTTCATCCTTTGATCCAATTAAGCTTCAAACACGGCTGGTCCCTCTTGAGTTGATCCATGGACTTGATCAAGCTCCTCAACATGATTTTTGGCCCAAATCAATGTAATAAGTCTTGGTGAGTGAGAAGAAGTTTCCCAAGTAGCTTCCTTACCAAGCACATCCAATATCAATCCATGCAAAGCATCCTTCATTTTCTTTGCTCTTGACCTTGTCATTGGACCATCCAATTCTTGCAAAGGATCCTTATAGCTTGAACCATCATTGGAGTCTTCTTGATTCCTATCAGAAGAGGGAGAGAGCAGAAATGCGGATTTGGGAAAGAGGTGTTTGGGATTTTTTTTGTTTTTTCATTTGGTTTAGTTTATAGTTTAGTCAGTTTCTTTTTTATTTTTGGTTGATTTAAGTTTATGCTAATAATTAAGTTAGTTGATTAAGTTAATTTAGTCAGTTAATCTATATTTAATTTACTTTTTTAGCATTGTTGTCTTATGTTTTACCACAAAAACAATATTGACAGTTTAATCCTTGCTTTCTTGATTTTGTTTGTTGGCCCCTTAAACTATCTTATCTCTTGCTCTTGAATCCCTATTATTTGTAGATTGACCCCCTTGATTTTACATTCTTTTAATTAGGTCTTATAGTTTGCATTATTCCCCATTGCTTGCTGGAATTTACATTTTAGTGCTTCTTTTTGCTGAAATTTATTGTTTTGTCCCCCCAATTTACTTTAATTTTGCATTGCTACCCCTTAGACTTATGTGAATTTCTAATTTTTACCAGTTAAGTTTTATAGAATTTTATTTTAGTCATCTTTGTTGCTAAACTTTACATTTTTACGCAATTTGTCAATATTTACATATTTTTAGGCTTTATTTGTTTATATCGAGGTACATTGACATGTTTATTTGTGTTTTTAAGTATTAGTACCGGGTCTTCAAAAAGGTATCTTCATTACTTGTTAATTTCTCTTTATGTGCTCCAACATGCTCCTATGTAATTTTTGTGCTTGTTTTTCAATGTGCTCCTCTTATATGGCTCTCTAGAATCTAGGTGTAACTCTAGCTCCTCTACTTCCTCGCACTCTTCCAATGGTGGACCCCTACTAGTTAGGCACAACTCTAGTGTATCTTTTCCTATAGTAACTAACTCAAATTCCTCAACTACTAAGTCTATAGATGTGACAGCCCCACCTGTAAGGTAATAAGGGGAGTAACGTAGCGGAATATTTAAAAATTTATTACCTTAGCCATGGATCTCTTTGATGTAATCTATACGATTAAAGGGTGTTTAGCACAAATACCTCAAGCATAGAAGGTTTCTATGCTTCAAAGGGCAAGATCCTATTCGATGAAGGTGTTGATCTACCATGAAAAGCCCTCCAAGTGTCGAGCCTCCAACAGTATCCACACGAACATGATCTTTAGGAACCTTTGGGCTTGCTTGCCTTGCCTTTTGAGTGCTAGCTCCCTTAAACGATTCATGAAGAACACAAGAAGAAGAAAGAAGTTGAAACCCTAACAATTAGGGAAGGAGGTGTGGCGTTTTTCTTGGAGAGAAAAACGCCACCAAGCTCTCAATTTTTCTCTCTCTAAATTTTGTCTTGTGTTTCATCAATCATTCAAGAGTCAAGGCATGGACTTATTTATAGATGTAGTATCCTAGTCTTTAAGGAAACAAGAGCAATTGGAAACCAAGAAGGTTTAGGAAGCTTACCTTAAGCTAATCCTATTCCTTTAGGAAACCAATTCCAAAAGGAAACCAAATAGCTTCTTAATTCCTTTTAGGAAACTAATTTCCATCAAGACTTAGAATATTTATAATTAAGTCCTTTAAGTTAATTTATCACATAAATTAACCCCATAAGTATCTTATACTTATCTTAATAACAATTTAACCCAAAGACCATGTTCTTATTGTGTGTGACCCATTAGGTTCCATTCACGTTGGCAATAAGTACAAATTATAACTCATTAATTAATTAATTAAGAGCCAGATAAATTAACACTTTAATTTATCATTAATTCACTAATTAATTAATTTGCACTTATAGATCATGAGTGGCGTCTAGCAATGCATCATGACCACCCAAGTGAATAGGAAAGTCATATGGTAGACTACACCTATCAATGACAATGTTACCGTGTAATTAATATCCTTTCACCACACTATATCCCAATTAGTCTAAGAGTGTAGTGCGCACTCTTTAAATGACTAATTAACTAATTTCTTGTTCCCGAAATATAACTTTCCATAAAAGTATAACCTTGAAACTCTTTCAAGTCATACTTTCACTTTTGCGCAAAAGATTCTTTAAGTCATATTTCAACAAGTGGCCAATCCGGGATATACTCTCCTATAATAAGGAGTGGTGAATCCTATATCGATTACTCACTATCCTTCCATGCTTCATACTATACCCAATCTCTACCGTATGGGCTACTCTTTTACGAGCACCGAGCAATAGAGTCAAAGCATAGCAATCCACACTCAAGATACCATGGTAATCTCAAGTCTAAGGATCACTTACACCATTGCCATTAAGAGTATAATTCATTAGCACTATGAATAGTAACTCTCAGCGGATCAATCCAATGAACTTGTTCTCTAACAAGCATCCACATACCAGCTTAGGTGTCACACGCCATAGTTGACGAGATCAACTACTACTTACCATAAGTAGAGGCAAAGTATGTGCTAGTCTTCCCATATTAATGATGTCCAATCTCATTAATACTACGACTAGGGATATTTAAGAATATAACTTAATGTGTAATAAGAGTCTCATCATTGTAACTCTTACAATCTCTTATACACAGTTAATATTCTATGGACTTTATCAAATAAACAAGTAATATTAATAACAAGTATTAAATGACAAAGAAAATGCCACATATATAAGTATAACACGAAATAAGCGTAATAAAAATCCCAAAAACTAACTTGGTTTTAGGGCATACACTAACAAACTCCCACTTGCACTAAAACCAATCACCTATAGGTTTTAGGCCATGAGCATGACTATCATGCCTATTCTAGGACAAGGCCATGGTGAAAGGATTAGTGACATTTACATTGTGGGAACTTCCTCTATCTTTTCATCATTTGTACCAAACTATTTCCACAAATAGATGGTGGCACGAACCTACACTTTAGGATCATGGATGAGACTTTTAGTTCCTTGATTAAGCGATGGCACAATTGTTTCATAAAACAATGGAAGGAACTATTCTTTGTCCAACAAAGAATCCCTTGATCCATAGTAACTTCTAAAGCTACCATGTACTCGCCTTTGTTGTAGAATATGTTGTAGTGTCTATCATAAAACGTTTTTATCCACTACAGTTCAACGTGAACACCAATTCATCTCATGATTTACTTTTCATCCCTATTGGATTAAAATTTTGTATCTTTAAATCTACACACTTACTAAGTGTGATCTCCATAGTCAAGAATAGTCTTTTAGTGCTTCTCGAGTACTTAAGAATATTCTTTGATAACCATCTACTGACACTCACCAGAATTGCTCGTAACACTTAAAGCCAGGAGACATCGGGTCTCGTACATAGTATAGCATACAAAATAGAATCCATTGCAAAAGTATACGGGATCTATTAATGCTATCAATCTCAACAAATATCAAAGACACATGTCTCTTGAAAGAGTAATCTCCTATCTCATAAGTAAAACCCCTTCTTCGATTGCACTATGCTAAAACCTTTAGCATCTAGCCTATGTACGTGGATCTAGTGAGACCAAGCAACCTCTTGGATCTATCTATATAGATCTTAATTCCTAGATTAGAGATCGCCTCTCCTTTATTAAGAAATTCTTGGACAACCATATCTTTACCTTTAAAGTATGTTATTTCCATCAACGATATGTCGTCCACATATAGTATCAAGAAAATGACAATGCTCCCACTCAACTTTACATTTACGCAAAGCTTGTCTTTGTTTTCAAGAAAATCTAAACTCTTTGATTATCTTATCAAAACTGTAAGTTAATAGCATAGGTAACGCAGCGAAAAAATAAAAATTTATTACCTTAACCATGGATCTCTTTGACATATCTATATGATTAACAAGGGGGTTTGCATGAAGATTACCTTAAGCATAGAAGATTTCTATGCTTCTAGGCAAAGATCCTTCGAAGAAGATGTTTGATCTACCACGAAAAGCCCTCCAAGCGTAGAGCCTCTAACGATATCCACACGAACAACTTCTTTGGGAACCTTGTAGGCTTGCTTGCTTTGACTTTTGAGTGCTAGCTCCCTTGAATTATTAAGAACACAAGAAGAAGAAAAACCTAACCCTTAGGAGAGAGAGAGAGAGACGCCTAGAGAGAGAGAGAGAGGCGTGCCTTTTCTTTCTTCTATTTTCTCTCACTAGTTTTCTTTTTGTGTAGCAATAATAATTCAAGAGTCAAAGCACGAACCTATTTATAGAGGAAGTATTCTAGTCTTTTAGGAAATAAAGCTAATTAGAAACCAAGAAGGTTTAGGCAACTTACTTTAAGCTAATCCTTCTCCTTTAGGAAATCTATTCCATAAGGAAACCAATTAGTTACTTTATTTCTTTTAGGAAACTAATTTCCTGCAAGACTTAGAATATTTATAAATAAGTCCTTTAAGTTAATTTATCTCATAAATTAACCCCATAAGTATCTCATACTTATCTTAATTACATTTTAACCCAAAGATTTTGTTCTTTATGTGTGTGACCCTATTAGGTTCCATTCACGTTGGCAATAAGTATAAATTATAACTCATTAATTGAGCTAGATAAATTAAACACTTTTAATTTATCATTAATTCACTAATTAATCAATTCATACTTATAGATCATGAGTGGCGTCTAGCAATGCATCATGACCACCCAAGTGAATAGGAAAGTCATATGGTAGACCATACCCTTCAATGACAATGTTACCGTGTAATTAATATCCTTTCACCACACTATATCCCAATTAGTCTAAAAGTATAGTGCATACTTTTAAATGACTAATTTATATTTTCTTGTTCCAGAAATATAACTCTCCATGATGTATAACCTTGAAACTACTTCCAAGTTATACTATCACTTCTGCAGAAGATTTATGAGTTAATATTTCCAACAAGTGGCCATTAAGGGATATACTCTCCTATTAAGGAGTGGTGAATCCTATATTGATTACTCACTATCTTTCCATGCTTCAAACTATACCCAATCTCTAACCTATGAGCTACCCTTTTACGGGCACCGAGGAATAGAGTCAAAGTATAGCAATCCACACTCAAGATACTATGGTAATCTCAAGTCAAAGGAATCACTTACACCATTGCCATTAAGAGTTCAACTATCGGCACTATAGTTGAAACTCTTGGCGGATCAATCCAATGAACTTGTTCTCAAACAAGCATCCACATACTAGCTTAAGTGTCACGCACACCATAGTCAATGAGATCAACTACTACTTACCATAAGTAGAGGCAAAGTATGTGCTAGTCTATCCGTATAATGATGTCCAATCTCATTAATACTATGACTAGGGATATTTAAGAATATGACTTTATGTATTAGTAGTCTCATAATTGTAACCCTTACAATCTCTAATACACAGTCAATATTCTAAGGACTTTATCAATCAAACAAGTAACATGGAAATACAAGTATAGATGATAAAGAAAAATACCACATGGATAAATATAACATAAATAAGTGTAAAACAAAACACCTTTAAACCATCTTGGTTTTAGGGCATACACTAACAAACTCCCACTTGCACTAAAACCAATCACTCATTTGTTTTAGGCCAAAAGCATTTACATGAGCATCATGCTTTTTCTGGGACAAGGCCTTAGTGAGATGATCTGCTATATTGTCATCAGTGGGAACCTTTTCTATCTTTACATCATTCCTACCAACTATTTCTCTAATAAGATGGTAGCGCCTAAGTACGTGTTTGGATCGTTGATGAGACCTAGGTTCCTTTGCTTAGGCTATGGCACCATTGTTGTCACAATACAAAGGCATAGGATCAACAATGGAAGGAACCACTCCTAACTCAGTGGCGAACTTCTTGATCCAAACAGCCTCTTTTGCAGCTTCAGAAGCAGCAATGTACTCGGCTTCAGTTGTAGAATCAGCGGTAGTTTCTTGCTTCGAACTCTTCCAGCTCACAGCACCACCATTTAACGTGAATATAAATCCAGACTGCGACTTACTATCATCCTTGTCTGACTGAAAACTCGCATCAGTGAAACCACACACTTCTAAAGTGTGTCCTCCATAAACCAAGAATAATTCTTTAGTTCTTCTCAAGTACTTAAGAATACTCTTGACAGCTACCCAGTGACCCTTACCAGGGTTAGCTTGGAATATGCTCATAACACTTAGAGCATAGGAGACGTCGGGTCTTGTACATAGCATAGCGTACATAATGGATCCTATTGCCGAGGCATAAGGAACCTTTTGCATGCTATCAATCTCGACAGGTGTTTTAGAACACATGTCTCTCGAAAGAGTAATCCCATGTCTCATAGGTAAGTACCCTTTCTTTGATTGCTCCATGCTAAACCTCTTTAGCATCTTGTCTATGTATGTCGATTGACTGAGACCAAGCAACCTCTTGGATCTATCTCTATAGATCCTAATTCCCAGAATATAGGTTGCCTCTCCTAAATCTTTCATGGAGAAACTCTTGGATAGCCATACCTTTACGGTTTCTAGTAAAGGTATGTTGTTTCCCATCAACAATATGTCATCCACATAAAGTATTAAGAAAACGACAGCGCTCCCACTCACCTTCTTGTATACACAAGGCTCGTCTTCATTCTTAAGAAAACCAAACTCTTTGATTGTCTCATCAAAACGAATGTTCCAACTCCTTGAAGCATGCTTGAGTCCATAAATAGACTTTTGTAGCTTGCATACCTTATGACTATCAATGGAGTCAAAACCCTCAGGTTGTGTCATGTACACATCCTCTTGCAAATTCCCGTTAAGGAATGCAGTCTTGACATCCATTTGCCAAATCTCATAATCATAATAAGCAGCTATGGCAAGCAAAATCCTTATAGATTTAAGCATAGCTACCGACGAAAAAGTTTCTTCAAAGTCAATTCCTTGCCTTTGTTTATAACCTTTTGCCACTAACCTTGCTTTATAGGTAACAATATTACCATCCATGTCAGTCTTTCTTTTAAAGACCCACTTGCATCCTATGGGTTTTATTCCTTCAGGTGGCTCGACCAAGGTCCATACCTTGTTCTCGTACATGGAATCCATTTCGGATTTCATGGTTTCGCGCCATTTCAAAGAGTCTACATTAGACATAGCTTCTTCGTAGCTAGTAGGGTCATCATCATCTATGACCAACACATCATTGCTCTCACTAATGAGAAATCCATATCTCTCAGGAGCGTAACGTGTTCTACTAGATCTTCGAAGTTCTTGTGTAACTTGAGCTTCCGACTGCGCCTCATCATCATGTGGCATAAGCTCTTGTTCCAACTGTTGACTACTTTGTGGTTCTTGAATTTCTTCAAGTTCTACTTTGCTCTCACTACTTCTTTCAAGAATAAACAATTTTTTCTAGAAAAGTAGCATGTCTTGAAACAAACACCTTTTGTTCAAGGGGATTGTAGAAGTAGTATCCACGACTCTCTCTAGGATACCCCACAAACAAGCATTTGTCAGACTTAGCCTCTAGCTTGTCTGACATGTTTCGCTTTACATAAGCAGAACAACCCCAAATCTTTAAATGATTAAGATTTGGTTTCTTACCATACCAAATCTCATAAGGTGTGGTATCAACAGATTTTGATGGAACACAGTTGAGTATATAGGAGGCGGAATCTAAGGCATATCCCCAAAACGAATTAGGAAGTGATACATGGCCCATCATTGAACGTACCATATCTAATAAAGTACGATTTCTCCTTTCAGACACACCATTTAGTTGTGGCGTGTATGGAGGAGTCCATTGAGGAATAATCCCATTTTCCTCTAGATATAGTTGGAACTCTTGACTTAAGTATTCTCCACCTCGATCAGATCTAAGTGTTTTGATACTCTTGCCAAGTTGTTTCTCAACTTCAACTTTAAAGACTTTGAACTTTTCAAAGGCCTCGGATTTGTGTTTCATTAGAAACACATAACCATATCTAGAATGGTCATCCGTGAAAGTGATGAAGTAGGAGAAACCACCTCTAGCATGGATCGATATTGGGCCACAAACATCAGTATGTATAAGCCCAAGAAGATCACTAGCACGTTCACCCTTTCCAGAAAAAGGTGTCTTGGTCATCTTACCAAGTAAACAAGATTCGCATGTCCCAAATGATTCATAATCAAATGAGTCCAAGTATCCATTTTTATGTAACTTGGATATGCGTTTCTCATTTACATGACCAAGTCTACAATGCCAAAGGTATGTTTGGTTAACAATATCTAATTTATGTTTCTTGGTGTTTATGTTGAGAATGGACTTTTGTTCATCTAGAATATATAAACCATTAATTAATGTACCAGTACCATAAGTAATACCATCACGTGAAAAAAAAACAACTTTTATTCCTTTGAATGATGGTAAAACCATCCAAATCTAATAATGAGATAGAAATGATGTTCTTTGTAAGTACGGGAACAAAATAACAGTTTCTCAATTCTAAAATAAGCCCAGTAGGCAAAGAGAGTACATAGGTTCCTACGGCTAATGCAGCAACTCTTGCTCCATTCCCTACGCATAGCTCGACCTCTCCCTTTGCCAAGAATCTACTATCTTTAAGACCCTGCATATTATTACAAATATGAGATCCAGATCCGGTATCTAATACCCATGAGTCTTGGTTAGTAGACAAATTAATCTCAATCATAAACATACCAGAGGTTGAAGCTTCACCAAGCTTCTTTGACTTCAGAGAGTCAAGGTAGGCCTTGCAATTCCTCTTCCAATGCCCATCTTGTCCGCAATGGAAGCATGTGCCCTTGGGTTTGTCCTTCTTAACCCCACCCTTAGGCTTGGTTCTCTTCTTCTTGGACTTCTTAAGCCCAGAATTGGGCTTCTTTTTCTTGGAGCCCGAGATAAGCATAGCGGTGCCCTTCTCCTTCTTAAGATTAGGCTCAGCAGTCTTGAGCATGTTCATCAATTCAGTCAACGTGCACTCAACTTTTCGCATGTTGAAGTGCAGGATGAATTGTGAATAGCTCTCAGGGAGGGACTGAAGAATTAAGTCAATACTTAACTCATTGTCAGAAACGTGTCCCAGATCAGCTAATTTTTCAATTAGCCCAATCATCTTCAGTACATGGGTAGTTACTGAAGATCCCTCTGCCATCTTGCATTAATAAAGCTCCCTTGAGGTCTCATACCTCTCAGTCCTAGCTTGTGCATCGAACATTTCTTTTAAGTGCACAATCATGGACGGAGCATCCATCTTAAGATGTTGCTTTTGTAAGGTAATAGCATAGGTAACGCAGCGGAAAAATAAAAATTTATTACCTTAACCATGGATCTCTTTGACATATCTATATGATTAGCAAGGGGGTTTGCATGAAGATTACCTTAAGCACAGAAGATTTCTATGCTTTAATGGCAAGATCCTTTCAAAGAAGAGGTTGATCTACCACAAAAGTTCTCCAAATATAAGGCCTCCGACGGTATCCACATGAACACGATCTTGTGGAAATATCTACGAACTTTGCTTTCCTTGTTTTTTGAGTGCCTAGATCCCTTGAATTAATATAGAGAACACAAGAGGAAGAAGGCCTAACTATTAGAAAGAAAAAGAGAGGTGGCAGCACCTAGGAGGGGTGGTGGCACTATGCAAGTTTATTCTTTTTAGATTTTTGTCTTGTGTTGTAATAATAAATCAAAAGTCAAGACATGGACCTATTTATAGATGTAGTATTCTAGTCTTTTAGGAAATAAGAGTATTAGGTAACCAATAGGTTTAGGCAGCTTACCTTAGCAAATCCTGTTCCACAAGGAAACTAATGCGTTCAAAGGAAGAGTAGACGATCTAGGACTCTCGAAAACCAAGTATGCAACCCGATCTTCTTGACCCCTTCGTAACTTGTCGAAGACCCCAAGAACAACTCGGATTGTTTTGCTTCAGATCCAACAAGATTTGTTGAACTCCCCCCTTAGAGAAACGACCCTAGACCCCTAACCAACAATGTGGAATAGACACCTAGTCGACAATCTCTTTAGACAGATTCAAACCCTCAAGAAGAACCCTAGGCGGAATCTTGAATACTCAACAAGAATTGTCAAGAATGCAAGAGTAGTTCTTTCACCCAAGAACAAAGGGAAACTCAATAATGCTCACGCGCACAATTGAAGAGAAAAAACTCAATATTATTGATTAATGTTCTAAAATTCGGATGAATAGTAACACCCTCTATAAAGAGGCGCATAACATCAAGATATAAGCTAAATAAGGAAACTAACTTAACCCTAGTTGCACCATAACAAAAACGTACAACTAAAGATACAACTTGGGCTATTAAACTAACGAATTAAGCCCATGAAACCCATAACCTCAAGTGGCAAACGGGCTCTTTAATCTAATCCAAGTCCAAAAGTGGCATATGACTCTCTTGAGCTGGATTCCACCGATTGAGCTTCTTTGGACAGCTTAATTAGCTCCATTAATCCTTCCTTGAAGACATATTTGATCCACAAATATAAGCTCACAACTTGGCCCCAATAATTAGCATAAACGTTGCAATCTCCAAGCCCAAGATGAACAATATAATCGTACAAGAACTTTGGCCAACAACCTTCTGCTCGATCATGCAAATTCAGCAATCTTTCAAGCCTCCAATGAGCTAAGTTGTCAATCCTTCTATCTTCAACAAGCATGACTTCAGTAAGCATCCAACGGATCCTATCATTCCCTCCTTCCTCGCGAAGATTCGTCCTCGAATCGCCTACAACATAAAAATAGCAATTAGGATCCATATAAACTAAAGTAACACTGCTATTCTTACCTAGTGATTCCATCTTGAAGGCTCTATTGAGAAATTCAAGATCCTCATGGCAGGGGCTAAAGTCTTTAAAGATAAAGATATTGCTTTCCAAGTTCTGTACATAACAACTAAAGCCTTCACCATAATAACACAAATAAAGCAAAAATGCATCAATTAGCTTAACCTTTAAAGCATAATAAATAGCTTCATGCATGTCATCTTTATAAACCTTATTCAAGCTTAAATAGCAATTAAATATGACAGCACAAGAAGTCTCATCTAAATTCATCACAACACAAAAATCATAATTCATAGTAGATGAATCCTCAACAAAGTGGTGCATAAGATGACCATGCAAAGGACTAGACTCATACATACTACTTGTACTGAAATGAAGTATGTCAAAATATTGAGACTTGCTATGCAAGAATGTATGATGAACTAAAACACTTAAACTAAACATAAGAGTATTAACGACGAAATCACCAATGGTAATTAATACTAAAGCATTAAAACCATAACGTAAATCATGCAATAATGCTAAATGCAATATATACTCACTCCTATGAGCATAATCTCTAAATACACGGAAACATAATAACATGTAAGGACAAAATAGAGACCAACTATGAAAAGACAACAAATTCCAAAAATCAAATAAATAACATGACTCAGACTCAACCCTAGCAACACGTGAAAAGGTAAGTTTCTCATGCAACGAAGGCTCCAAAACACAAACTAAAACAATTAGAACATAGTTTTCACACATAATCAAAGCTATAAAATAGAATGTAGGTGCATGCAAGTATATTTTAACACGAACAATGTTCCATAAAGGACCATATAAATTATGATAAACTAAGATGCATGATGCACAATTAGCTAATCGATCATCCAAGACAAGAAAATCATGTAAAGCTATATTATAATGTAAACCACAAAAAATCATAAAGTCAGAAAACCAATTGACGCCATGCCACCAATCAAACACATAATCTAGCAACCAATTGTTAATAATGGCATGAGAACAAAAACTTATTCCAACGTATGCGTTAACCATCAAGTCATGTCCTTGCTCCTTTTGCAGCCATTGGGATGGGAATTGACAAGTAAAAACAAACTGGAATTTAGCACTTTTTTGCGAGGTCATGGCTGTGGGTATTGCTCCTTGCAAGATATCACCAAAATTCTGTACAATGGGAACAAACACACTAGGAAAATATAAGTTAAGAGAGTTAGTGAATGAACAGAGAGGTTTTGGCCTCAAAATCAAAGCACTCCTTTCCTCACTTTTGCTATCTTCCACTCTCTTGTCTGCTTCTTTTATCTCAAAATTTTCCAACTCAACTTGTTTCACATTGCACTCATTTTGTTTCCCCTCAATATTCACACTCTTCTCTTGCACACACTCTTCTTTTTCTTCATTATTCTCACTTGATTGTGTGCTCTTCCATTCCCTCTCTTGGCACTCTTTTGCAATTCTCTCTTGATCCTTAGTAGCCTCGAGTGATGACAGAGGTACTAGTCTGAGTTTCCGTCTATTCCATTTGAAAGAGACTCTATGATTCGACTCATCATACCTAGCTTGCTTATCCGATTGCCATGGATGCCCCAATACAAGATGACAAGTTTGGATGGGCACTATATCGCATAAAATCTTGTCATGATACTCTCCAATAGTTAAACCCACCTCCACTTGCTCAGTAACGTCTAATTCTCCATGGTCAGTCAACCCTCGCAACTTGTATGGATTTGGATGCCTTGATGTAGGCAATCCCAACTTCTCCACAAATAGAACACTAGCCATGTTAGTGCAACTTCCAAGATTTACATACACACTACAAAGCTTGTTGCTCACAATGCATCTAGTGTAGAATTTGCATTCAAGTTGTATTTCCTCTATGAACTCCTTCATTGGCAACTTATCTTCATGAACTCCTTGAACCCTCTTTTGGTCATCAACACAAGCTTCATGTTTATCCATAATTCGCTTCACACATTCATCTTCATAAGTAGGGTTGCGGTTCACCCGTGTGTGAGAGGAAGTACCACGGGCTCCCAAATTTCCAGACAACTCCTCACGACCCCTTGTCACATTCTCAAAGTTGTCCATCCTTAAAGACACTTGTTGAAGTTGTGCCATGATGGTCTGAAAATTTTCATTGTTTTTTCTTTGTATGTCTTGCATAGCTTTTTTGAACAGCTTAAGCTCATTATCCTCCATAGCTTTTCCTTCACCCATGGTGTTCTCAACAACCTGCAAAAATCGTTAGTAACACAAGAAAAGAACAATGGATCAAGATAAAACCTCACTCACTCCCTTATGTGTATCTCTCGTCACTCGTGTATCAAACCAATTAATCTTGGCTTTTACCCGATGATGAGCTCACACCTTAGCCTTTTACCACTCCTTGAGCGTACCTTGTATGCCCTTGAATGAGAACTAGCTCAATTGATCCTTGGTACAAACCCAAGTAAGTATTCAAGATGAGTAGTAATGAAAATGGAAGCTTAGGGTAAGGTTTAAACCACTAGAATTCAAGAAACCAAGACTCAAGGAATTTCAAATTTAAGAAGCACGTTTGACACCCCTAGTGTGTGGTTTTCTTGATGAAAATCTTGATGTTCAAATGTACTTTAATAACTTTAATGCACTTATGTTCAAACAGAAATAACAAGAAACTCCACCAAAATATCAAAAAACAATAAGAGTAGAATCTGGTCAATTAAACTTTTGTACGTGGCGTTGTTCTCTGTCCAACGATCTGTATGTTTCAACAGGTCTATTCGGTTGCACAAGGACAGTATTCCAGCCAAATATACTTCAGTTTAATTGGTTTAGTTCGTGTGCTTGGCTTTTATCACCTTGCACGCCTCTTTCGCTTTCCTTTGTATTGCACGACTTTTCTTTGTGCAAGACTTTTTTTTTTTTTTTTCACTTCTAACAACCTCTCTCTCTCTTTTTTTTTTTTTTTTTTTTTAACAACACAACCAACTCACAGAATACAAAATTCAACTCCCAAAAACAAACAAAAAAATTAAACTGAAAAAAAGAAAAAAAAAACAAAAAGTTTCGGATGAACAGTACCGCGATGAACAGTACCTGTCAGTGAACAGTAAACCCTAGCGTGAACAGTGACGCCGCCGCTACAGTGCGATGAACAGTACTTTTTTTTTTTTTTTTTTTTTCTTCACTTCTAACAACCTCTCTCTCTCTCTTTTTTTTTTTTCTTTAACAGCACAACCAACTCACAAAATACAAAATTCAACTCCCAAAAACAAAAAAAAAAATAAACTGAAAAAAAAGAAAAAAAATTTCGGATGAACAGTACCGGCGATGAACAGTACCGTCAATGAACAGTAAACCCTAGCGTTAACAGTGACGCCGCCGCTACAGTGCGATGAACAGTACTTTTTTTTTTCTTTTTTTTTTTTTTTCACTAGAAATCAAGAGTAACCTTCATGAAAATTGTTTCAAGGTTCTTATGTAGGGCAAGATTCAATTTTCTCGAAAGTTTTAACACAAGAAACATTAAAATAACAAAGAACACCTGAAAACAGTCAAGATTCTAAGCAAACCACACACAAAACCCTAAAATTCTTGAGTATAGATATCAAGAACGACTCTAAAGGTTATGACAAACCCTAAGACACGAAACAAAAGGCACCAACACAATTTTTGAAGATAAGAAACACGAAAAACAAACTGGACAAAAACGGACAGAATAGAAAAACGCAATAAACATCAACAAGAACAAGAACAAAACTCGGCAAACTCCAAGAAACAAAATAAAGAGATATAGCCGAATCTTCCGAAGGAAAATTTGGCTTGGAAAACCTGGATTTCAAGATGAACCAATGCTCTGATACCAATTGATACGAGATCCACGGAAGTGACGGTCCAAGACTCTTGAAACCAAGGATGCAACCCAATCTTCTTGACCCCTTCGTAACTTGTCGAAGACCCCAAGAACAACTTGGATTGTTTTGCTTCAGATCCAACAAGATTTGTTGAACTCCCCCCTTAGAGAAACGACCCTAGACCCCTAACCAACAATGTGGAATAGACACCTAGTCGACAATCTCTTTAGACAGATTCAAACCCTCAAGAAGAACCCTAGGCGGAATCTTGAATACTCAACAAGAATTGTCAAGAATGCAAGAGTAGTTCTTTCACCCAAGAACAAAGGGAAACTCAATAATGCTCACGCGCACAATTGAAGAGAAAAAACTCAATATTATTGATTAATGTTCTAAAATTCGGATGAATAGTAACACCCTCTATAAAGAGGCGCATAACATCAAGATATAAGCTAAATAAGGAAACTAACTTAACCCTAGTTGCACCATAACAAAAACGTACAACTAAAGATACAACTTGGGCTATTAAACTAACGAATTAAGCCCATGAAACCCATAACCTCAAGTGGCAAACGGGCTCTTTAATCTAATCCAAGTCCAAAAGTGGCATATGACTCTCTTGAGCTGGATTCCACCGATTGAGCTTCTTTGGACAGCTTAATTAGCTCCATTAATCCTTCCTTGAAGACATATTTGATCCGCAAATATAAGCTCACAACTTGGCCCCAATAATTAGCATAAACGTTGCAATCTCCAAGCCCAAGATGAACAATATAATCGTACAAGAACTTTGGCCAACAACCTTCTGCTCGATCATGCAAATTCAACAATCTTTCAAGCCTCCAATGAGCTAAGTTGTCAATCCTTCTATCTTCAACAAGCATGACTTCAGTAAGCATCCAACGGATCCTATCACCTTCTCCTTTAGGAAATCTATTCCATAAGGAAACCAATTAGTTACTTTATTTCTTTTAGGAAACTAATTTCCTGCAAGACTTAGAATATTTATAAATAAGTCCTTTAAGTTAATTTATCTCATAAATTAACCCCATAAGTATCTCATACTTATCTTAATTACATTTTAACCCAAAGATTTTGTTCTTTATGTGTGTGACCCATTAGGTTCCATTCACGTTGGCAATAAGTATAAATTATAACTCATTAATTGAGCTAGATAAATTAAACACTTTTAATTTGTCATTAATTCACTAATTAATCAATTCATACTTATAGATCATGAGTGGCGTCTAGCAATGCATCATGACCACCCAAGTGAATAGGAAAGTCATATGGTAGACCATACCCTTCAATGACAATGTTACCGTGTAATTAATATCCTTTCACCACACTATATCCCACTTAGTCTAAAAGTATAGTGCATACTTTTAAATGACTAATTTATATTTTCTTGTTCCAGAAATATAACTCTCCATGATGTATAACCTTGAAACTACTTCCAAGTTATACTATCACTTCTGCAGAAGATTTATGAGTTAATATTTCCAACAAGTGGCCATTAAGGGATATACTCTCCTATTAAGGAGTGGTGAATCCTATATTGATTACTCACTATCTTTCCATGCTTCAAACTATACCCAATCTCTAACCTATGAGCTACCCTTTTACGGGCACCGAGGAATAGAGTCAAAGTATAGCAATCCACACTCAAGATACTATGGTAATCTCAAGTCAAAGGATCACTTACACCATTGTCATTAAGAGTTCAACTATCGCCACTATAGTTGAAACTCTTGGCGGATCAATCCAATGAACTTGTTCTCAAACAAGCATCCACATACTAGCTTAAGTGTCACGCACACCATAGTCAATGAGATCAACTACTACTTACCATAAGTAGAGGCAAAGTATGTGCTAGTCTATCCGTATAAATGATGTCCAATCTCATTAATACTATGACTAGGGATATTTAAGAATATGACTTTATGTATTAGTAGTCTCATAATTGTAACCCTTACAATCTCTAATACACAGTCAATATTCTAAGGACTTTATCAATCAAACAAGTAACATGGAAATACAAGTATAGATGATAAAGAAAAATACCACATGGATAAATATAACATAAATAAGTGTAAAACAAAACACCTTTAAACCATCTTGGTTTTAGGGCATACACTAACAAAAACAAATGCTCCAACACCTTGACACTTGCAAGAATCCACAAATGGACCCTTGGAGCTTGCGTACCCAATGACTATCAATGGAAGTAAAGGCCCAAGGGATGTGTCATATACATACCTTTTAATTCCCGTTAAGGGATGAAGTCTTCATGTCCATTTGTCATAGTCATAAAAGCAGCTATTGCAAGTAAAATCTTAAATGGATTTAAGCATGGCTATTGGTAAAATGGTTTCTTTCAAAGCCAAACCTTTGAATTGAATCCTTTCCATTTACCTTGCTTTATAGGTAACTACATTACCATCCATGTCAGTCTTTCTCATAAAGACCTACTTGCACCCTATGGGTTTTATCCGATTAGGTGACTTGAGCAAGGTCTACACCTTGTTCTTGTACATGGAATCCATTTTGGATTTTATGGCATCTTGCCACGTCAAGGGGTCTACATTAGACAAAGCCTCTTCGTGACTGGTAGGTTTGTCATCATATATGACTAATACATTATTGCTCTTTCTAATGAGAAATCTATATCTCTCATGTGTGAGAAATCTATATTTCTCAAATGTATAACGCACTCTACCAGTATTTTGAAGATTTTGTGCACTTTGAGCTTCCGTTGCGCCTCATCAACATGTGGCGTAAGCTCTAGTTCCAACTATTGATCTTTGTCAATTCATGGTTCTTGAACCTTTCAAGTTCTATCTTGCTCTCACTATCTCTTTTAAGAATAAACTATTATTCTAAAAGACATTTCTTGAGACAAATATTTTTTTCTCAAGGGAATTATAGAAATGGTATCTATTGTTTTCACAAGGATACCCCACAAATAGACATTCGTCGGAACATGGTTGAGTGTATAGAAGTTGGCGTCTAAGACAAGAACCCCTAAAATGAGGTTAGGAATTGTAGTATGGCTCATTATGGTTTGCACCATATCTCATAGAGTACAACTTCTCCTCTTTTATACATCATCAACAATGATGTGTTAAGTGGAGACATTGAGAAAGAATCACATTCTTCTTTAATTATTTTGAAACACTTGACATTGAGTATTAGCCACATAGATCAAATCTTTAGTGTTTTAATACTCTTGTCAACTTTGTTTTTCTTACTTCAATGCTAATGACTTTGAACACTTCAAAGGCCATGAATGTGTGTATCATATGATACACATAATCATATCCCATATGATCATCCATGAAAGTGATGAAGTATGATAAACAACCTCTAGCATAGATCGACATTGGGCCAAAAACATCTATATGTTGAAGGTCTATGAAGATCACTAGCATATTCACCTTTTTCAAATAAAAGGTGTTTTGGTCATCTTTCAAAGTAAATGAGAATCACATGTCTCAAACGATTCATAATTGAATGAGTCCAAGTACACAACTATTATGTGATTTGGAAGTGCGTTTCTCTTTCACATGACCAAGTCTATAATGCCAGAAGGATAGTTGTTTCAAAAATATTAAGTTTTTGTCTATGTTTGAGAATGGACTTTTAAGGTCTAGGATTTGTAAAACGTTGTTTTAGTGATCTAATACCACAAAGAACACCATTACGTAAAAGAACAGTATATGTTCTCTTTTGTCATGGTAAATCTTTTCACATTTAATGTGAATTGATTTCATGTTCTTTTGTAAGAATCACTACATAATAACAATGTTTTAAATTCTAGAACAAGCCCAGTTGGTAAAGAGTGTATAAGTCTCTACAGCTAGTGTAGCAACTCTTGCTCCATTCATCACACGTAGTTTGACTTTCTCTTTCTTTATTATCTACTATGCTTATGACCTTGCATATTTTTGCAAATATGGGATCTAAATCCAGTATCTTATACCTAATGGTTTTAATTAGTAGATGAATTTATCTCAAATATAAACATACTTAGAAGTAGAAGCTTCACTAAGCCTCTTTAACTTCTTAGTATTGAAACGAGCCTTACAATTCCCTTTCCAATAGAATTGGAAACATGTGCCCTTAGACTTGTCCATTTTGATCACACCTTTAAGCTTTGTCATAGCTACTTGGTCTTCTCAAGACCATGCTAGGACTTTCCTTTAACAAGCAATAAAGTGCCCTTTTATTCCTTGACAGATTACTCCTTAGATATCTCATATCTAATGATTCTAGATTGTGTATCAACAACTCTTTGAGATCCACAATCACAGACAAAAAGATCTATCAATTTGTGCTACTTTTATAGCTTAGGAATTATAGACGACATTATGATATAAGTAGCAATATCATTATCATCTTTTATGCATCTTTTATGCACATTGTTTCCTAACTATAATTATCACTATAGGACAAGTGGAAGTGGGTATCAAGGACATAGCCAATTGTGCTTAAGAACTATTCTCAAGTCTTACACTAGTCCAAGAAAATCATATATGTACTGGAGATATAGGGTGATAAGTGTGTTCATGTGTACATGTATTCTACAACAAGTGAAAAGATAGTACAAGTATTTGTTTCATGTTATAATTGCAAACCAAAAATGTGGGCTTCGAATTTATTTGGTTTGCTCCCACTATTTTACTTCAAATCAATAACCCTCAATCTATTGATTCGGGAATCCATTGGAAATTCCTAGTGGGCTAGGATCCCATCTAATTAACTTTGGGTTTGACGGAGGCCAATGCCCCAAAGGTAACTTCGATTAGGTAGATAACTTTTATCAATCACAACTCTTGTGACTCCTAGATAGTTGGGTATCAACTCTTGATATTCACATCTTATTTGTTTCCCAACATTGCCTCAAAAATATCATAACATTGACGGAGGCCAAACTCGTTATGTATTTTTGTTAAGTCATACCCATTATTCAAAGATCACATCTCATAGCAAGAACATATTCCGAGTAAGGTGACCTTGACGGAGGCCAACGTGTCAACACTTAATAGGAACTCTTCGTTTTTGCTATAATAATGGAAGGCAACTTATATATATTGACTTAATATCACCTCAAAAACACCATAGCCTTGATGGAGACCAACAAGTTAAGCATTTTTGTTAAGTCAGACCCATTATTTGGAGATCATATCTCATAGTAAAAAACATGCTCTAGGTAAGATGACCTTGACGGTGGGCCAACAAGTCAACACTTAACAAAAACAATGATTTTTACTACAATAATGGAAGGCTAGTGACTTAATATTTTATTTGAGGGATTTTATTTTAATTATACAATATACAGTCTCATCATAGCATGTAATTAAAATATATCGACATATAAAATAAAAACATGCACAATAAACCGTGGATGATTATGGACTTTACTAAAATATTTTCCTCGAGCCTTAAGGAAAATATATGGTCAAATTCCTAAGGGATGTGATCAACTCCTTGATGCATTCCTTGGGAGGTCTTCAACTCTTGATAAGCCTCCATGGTTGCTCCTTGGTTCCATCTCCATCTTCTTTGTACATTACACATGTAATTCTATTCTAAACAATTTAGAAAATTAAAACCTAACTCTAACCTACACAATTGTACATTACATGTATTGACTAAGAAACCTCGAGTTACATTCGAGGGGAGTTAGGTGAGAAGAGAATTACATGAGAATAATAGAGAAGGCAGGACACAGCAGGCCCTATTTTAAAAACCAACACAAGCCAACCATCAAAATTGATAAAAATTCAACCATTCAATCACATTGGTCATAGTCCATAATCATCCACCATGCCATCATAATATTTAACAATTAAATAAATTACTTTATTTAATTCTAGTCATAAATCACATGGTCTAATTTAATTAGATTAATATTCTTGAATTTATTTGTCTCAAAAATATAGTTATAGAAGGTGTAGGTTTCCAAAATTTAACTTTCCAAATATTAACAATTAAAATTGGAAAGTGTTTTATAGAGAAAATTCCAAAAAATTTGCGTTTTCCAAAAATAGGAAAAATCTCGCTAGAACTCTGCCAGCAAACCGTGGGACAAACCGTGCGCGGGTTCATCCGCGGTTTACAAACCGTGGGACAAACCGTGCGCGGTTTAATCCGCGGTTTGTTGACAGAACATACGAGTTTTTAACCGTGGGTAAAAACGCGCACGAGTTTTCGCGCGGTTTGTGTCCAGAAAATACGATCTTTGAAATTCTTTGGTCTTTTTCAAAACTCTTTTGAATCAAAACATGTTAAAACCCTTTTAGCACGTAAAATAATTTAGAAACCTTGAATACAACCATAAGAACTCATCTTAATTATTTAAAACACTTTTAAACAATTAAGAACTTATCTTAAAAATCAAACTCTTGATTTTTCTAAAACAATTTTGAGACAAATTTCATCAAGAACAAACCATCCATATTTATGACAATTAAATAAACACAAATCATATAGATATAATCAAAGGAGGCTCTGATACCACTGTAAGGTAATAAGGGGAGTAACGCAGCGGAATATTTAAAAATTTATTACCTTAGCCATGGATCTCTTTGATGTAATCTATACGATTAAAGGGTGTTTAGCACAAATACCTCAAGCATAGAAGGTTTCTATGCTTCAAAGGGCAAGATCCTATTCGATGAAGGTGTTGATCTACCATGAAAAGCCCTCCAAGTGTCGAGCCTCCAACAGTATCCACACGAACATGATCTTTAGGAACCTTTGGGCTTGCTTGCCTTGCCTTTTGAGTGCTAGCTCCCTTGAATGATTCATGAAGAACACAAGAAGAAGAAAGAAGTTGAAACCCTAACAATTAGGGAAGGAGGTGTGGCGTTTTTCTTGGAGAGAAAAACGCCACCAAGCTCTCAATTTTTCTCTCTCTAAATTTTGTCTTGTGTTTCATCAATCATCCAAGAGTCAAGGCATGGACTTATTTATAGATGTAGTATCCTAGTCTTTAAGGAAACAAGAGCAATTGGAAACCAAGAAGGTTTAGGAAGCTTGCCTTAAGCTAATCCTATTCCTTTAGGAAACCAATTCCAAAAGGAAACCAAATAGCTTCTTAATTCCTTTTAGGAAACTAATTTCCATCAAGACTTAGAATATTTATAATTAAGTCCTTTAAGTTAATTTATCACATAAATTAACCCCATAAGTATCTTATACTTATCTTAATAACAATTTAACCCAAAGACCATGTTCTTATTGTGTGTGACCCATTAGGTTCCATTCACGTTGGCAATAAGTACAAATTATAACTCATTAATTAATTAATTAAGAGCCAGATAAATTAACACTTTAATTTATCATTAATTCACTAATTAATTAATTTGCACTTATAGATCATGAGTGGCGTCTAGCAATGCATCATGACCACCCAAGTGAATAGGAAAGTCATATGGTAGACTACACCTATCAATGACAATGTTACCGTGTAATTAATATCCTTTCACCACACTATATCCCAATTAGTCTAAGAGTGTAGTGTGCACTCTTTAAATGACTAATTAACAATTTCTTGTTCCCGAAATATAACTTTCCATAAAAGTATAACCTTGAAACTCTTTCAAGTCATACTTTCACTTTTGCGCAAAAGATTCTTTAAGTCATATTTCAACAAGTGGCCAATCCGGGATATACTCTCCTATAATAAGGAGTGGTGAATCCTATATCGATTACTCACTATCCTTCCATGCTTCATACTATACCCAATCTCTATCGTATGGGCTACTCTTTTACGAGCACCGAGCAATAGAGTCAAAGCATAGCAATCCACACTCAAGATACCATGGTAATCTCAAGTCTAAGGATCACTTACACCATTGCCATTAAGAGTATAATTCATTAGTACTATGAATAGTAACTCTCAGGCGGATCAATCCAATGAACTTGTTCTCTAACAAGCATCCACATACCAGCTTAGGTGTCACACGCCATAATTGACGAGATCAACTACTACTTACCATAAGTAGAGGCAAAGTATGTGCTAGTCTTCCCATATTAATGATGTCCAATCTCATTAATACTACGACTAGGGATATTTAAGAATATAACTTAATGTGTAATAAGAGTCTCATCATTGTAACTCTTACAATCTCTTATACACAGTTAATATTCTATGGACTTTATCAAATAAACAAGTAATATTAATAACAAGTATTAAATGACAAAGAAAATGCCACATATATAAGTATAACACGAAATAAGCGTAATAAAAATCCCAAAAACTAACTTGGTTTTAGAGCATACACTAACAAGCAGAAAAGGGATGATTCTGGAGTGTGAGAGAAATTCTGAAGAAGAAAGTCCAACCTGGTGAGGGGAAGAGAGACAAAGAAATAGAGAGTGAAAGAGAGAAGAAAACAGAAACATATAGAAAAATAGAGAACAACGGCGGGAGAATAGAGACATATAGAGGAAGAAAGCTGAAGAAGATACAAAACATTGAGAGAGAAAGGAACTGGAAGAGAAAAACGAGGAAGATGACAACAAGAGAGAAAAGAGAAACAAAGGGAGCAAAGAGAGAGAGAGAGAGAGAGAGAGAGAGAGAGAGAGAGTAAAGAGAAGTTTACAAAAAGAAAAAAGGGAAATAGGGGATGAGTGTAGAAAATTTGGGTGGCAAGATTTAAGTTGCAAAAATAGATTTAGGAAGTTTTTGGGATTTTGTTTAGTTAAAACCAGTTTGAGGGAAGGGGATCCAGTGATTTAGGGATTTTTTTTATTTTTTTCTTATCTTTTTCTTTCATTTCTGGCAAGCTCTTTTAAATTTAATTTACTTATTTTGCTTTTTGTTTTTCTTTAAGGGTTTGGGTCTCAATTTAGTAATTTAGTTAATTAGATTAATTTGGTTTGTTGATTTAGTTTTATTCTTCATTTAGTTAATTGTGGTTTATTTGTCTATGTTTTGGTTTCAATCTAGTTTAATTTAGTAATTAAGTGAGTTAATTTAATTAATTTTTAAGTAATCAATGTTTGTTTATTATTTTAATTCATATTAGCCTTTTACTTTTGTTTTTATCTTTCCTAGTTATTCGAATATATAGAAGTATAAATTTATGTTTTATCCCCAAATTTTGTGTATTTATGATAGTGTCCTTGAAACCTTTATTTCCTGCACGTTGTAGTTCTTTTAGATTGATCCCCTAGGTTTCATTTGATTTCAGTCAAGTCTTATAATTTGTAAATTTACCCCACATTTGCATGAATTTTACTTTTTTTCCCAATTTTGCTTTGATTAGTATCTCTACCCCCTTAGAGTTATGTGAGTTTCTAATTGTACCCCTTAAGTCTTATATAATTTTATTATTTTTTTTAGTTCCCTTAGTTGCTAATCTTTACATTTTTACCCCAATTTGTCAATAGTTGCATACTTTATGCTTTACTCATTCATGTCGTGATACATTGACGTGTGTATTCATTTTCTTAAGCATTAGTGCCGGGTCTTCAAAGAAGTATTCCCCATTACTTTCTTGAATTTCTCTTTAGGTGCTCCAATCTGCCCCTATATGAATTATTATGCATTTTCCTCACATGTTTTCTTACATGCTTTTGCATATTTATTTACTTTATGTTATTTAAATTTTGAATTTTATTATTTGGCAAAAATATAATATTTTTGTATTTAGCTAGTCCATGTAATAGTTAGATTATATTTCTTATGTAATTTTAGCAAAAATTTTTTATTTAGATAACAAGTGTAATAGATAAATCGTTTTTACTTTTTCCCCCTTAAATTGTAAGCTAAATCTCCCTAGTGTAATAGTTAGGGCTCATGTGCTTTTGCGTGCTTATGTGGTTATATGTTTTACATCTTTCCTTAAGGTTTTGCATCTAGATATCATGCTTACGTGTTATGTGCTCCTACTTGACCTTATATGTCTTTATATGTTTAATTTGCTTTTAATTCATGTCTTACCATTTAATTCATGTTTTATGTTATTCCGTCGCAACACTAATCTAACGCTAGTTGTGGTTTTATTCTTTCCCCGCTCGTCCAACGCTAGTGGGAAATTCCTTGAAAGGGCTAGTCCAACGCTAGACCCTTAGGTCATTTAGTACTAGTTTACAAACCGTGCATGCATTTCATATCATTTGACACACTATTCCCTTTTTTAGTTTTTAATCGTTTTGCATGATTTTTATATATGTATATAATCATCATTATTATCTATTTTTTAAGTATTTGACAGTGCATGACATTTAGGTTGCGTTTTCACTTAGACTTTTAGAACATTTGTGTGATCCGACTAGAAATAGTCGTCTACTTACGTGGGAAGCAGTGGATTTACAAGCCGTTCTTCCCTCCATGAATAGAAAAATATCAGTCACGAGTTATTTGTTCCCCGTACCCTATATGTTGCATTTTCCACTTTTTTTAACCATTTACTATCCATATTACTATTTTTCTTTTCTTTTTTGCATTCCATTTTTGCATCTATACTCGAGACTCCCTTGAGGTCTTGACTCGGGTCTCGCAATTAATACGATCATCCCAACCAAGCCTCGACAGAACATTTTGACCCTCCCGATATTCACATTTAGATTTAGGACTTGCATCCATTTAAACACATCCAAACGCGTTAGAATCTAGGTTATTATAGGAAAATCTAATTAAATCTCGCAACTAACATCGGCTAGGTAGAAAGGATGCCTTAGACTCGAGCCTTTGCCTTCCCTTTTTTCAAACGTGACTCCCAGACCTTCTTCTCTCATTTTTTCGTAGACCAAAGTCCGAAAAGGGTTTTAAATATTTTTTAAAAATTTTTTTATTCTATTTTTTTGTTTTGTTTTGTTAAATGATTTTTCAGTTGACTTGGTACACCCTAACTCAATACCAAGTGGCAATTCCATTTTTAAAACAAAACCCTTTTTCAAAATTAGTTGGCCAAAACTATTGCACTTGTAGTGATACGATCGGGGTGCGCCCTCTCGTACATCACAGGAACATCATCCCCAAAGGACCGTCTTGAAAAGAAATCCATACAAAATAACCCAATCTTCTTGACCCCTTCGTAACTTGTCGAAGACCCCAAAAACAACTTGAGTTGTGGTAACCACTCGATCTTCTTGACCCCTTCGTAACTTGTCGAAGACCCCAAGAACAACTCGAATGGGTTGCTTCGAATATTCAACCAAGATCGTTGAAATCCTCCTTTTGTGCTGCAAGTTAGACCCCTAACCAACCCGTGGAATAGACACCTAACCAACCTGTGGAATAGACCCCTAACCAACTCGTGGAATAGACCCCTAATTGACAAACCCAAAAGAATGAATCAAATCAAGTGGAAGAAACTCTAGGCGTAGGTTTTGGTCGCCATGGAATCACTCCAATAAGACCAGAAATTAGTTCTATTCCAAGAACTAAAAAAACTCTCGATGATGAGTGATGAGTGACTATCCAATTATGTCCGACCAGCGACAAGCTGTGGGGAACAGACAAGTGCCTGTTAAAATGTTCCATTGCCCAAATATGTAGAATTCTGTTAGACACATGAAAGAAGTTCGTTCCTTTCTGGCAATTAATGCAAGCAACAAATATATCTACTAACACAGTAGGCATTATGGAAGCTCTCTAACCCCCGATCCCGGAGAAAAGATCGAACATAAGTTTGGTTATCTTGAAGTTGATCTTCTTGTCTTCTCTTGGAAACAAGTAAATACCTAACATGACAAATCCGTATACCCAAACTCTCTTTTGTGCCCATGCCATCTTAAATGCTAGCGTGAAATCCCTCAAATACTTGTCAAACCCATCTTTGTCTGCGAATCTGTCAAACAGAAACTTTACGCTTATATTTTGATCAGAACTTTGCACTGCAGACTCCTTCAACCCTGCGAAACGGAAAAACTCAACTTTTCCAAAAACATATGGAAAGATCACAGTCGTCTGTTCCACTGGCAAATTAAGTAGGCCGGCTACCTCTTCAACTGTAATGGTCAATTCCTTGTCTCTAATCCTAAATGTTGAACAATTAGGGTCCCACAGATGAATTAGAGCTTCTACCAAACATCCATTTGTCTCTATTTCCTTAAAGTCACCAATGGGTCCTAAAAATGCTGCTACTTGATTGATCTCACTAGGCAGAGAAGCCCCGACCACTTCCGGACTTCTGGCAAGATTGTCAACATTTGCTTGATGCGTCGTGGGGTACTCATGCTGATTCAAAAACATGATCGGATTAGATAACCTTACCTAAGGTCTTACCCACTAGGATAGTATTGAAAATATAAACGTGCATGTCTTTTAGGGTTATGTACCCAAGACGAAAGGGCAGCTTTCCTATCACGGGATTCCCGAAATGGCATTCCCACTAAGGTTTATACATGATGCCAGTTTATTAAAGCAAGTTAAAATATGCGAAAATGCCAAATTTGAGAAATGTCCCAAAGATTTTTGATCTAACAATGATGCAAAATTTCTTCGAGAAATATGGACCATAAACTGTACAAAAGAGATTATTGACTTAAAAAAAAATTTATTGAAAAATTGAGCCTCCAGAAGGTTACAGGACACAACATTGAAATAAATCAAAGATCATGACTTCATACAGGAACATACAAGTCAAAAGGTCAATTTATTGATGTAGCAAGAAATATGTGTTAGAATCACTTTTTGTGTAATGTAGGATGGGAGGACGAGGGATACGGCAAAAATGACGTATTAATTCTCTGAAAAAGGATAAATGCAAACTTATGCAAAAATTTGACCACTTGGGTGCATTTATTGACTCTGAGAAAATTTTGTTCGAATAAAACTAACAAATACAACAAGGAGGAATAAACCTTGAAAAGAATTTAAAAACTACAATTTTTATTCAAGAATATACAGGACAAAAAATCAAATTTTCAGGATTTTTAAGAAATTCACAATGATTAATCCCTTGGATATTTATAAAAAAATGCAATTTGCAAAAATTTGTAAAATTCCGTTTCCATCTTTCTTGAAGAAATTAATTATGAAAATGAAATTTAAACCTGCCAAAAGAGGGTTGCCTTCCTATGAGAGCACCATGCCAGGGCTCTTTACTCTATGGTTGTGAATGCAATCAAAAAGGAAAGAAATTGCATTAGTTCATTTAACAAATATCACATAACACATTAATAAAACAAAAGCAGTAAACAATATGACAAAAAAAAATAAAGGGGGTGGATTCCCTCCTCTCGTGCCTGGTGTACCTGATATGGTAAAGTTGACTTTATCCTAGGCTTCTTCTGCATGGATGCATAAGGTTGGGCTCACTAATGTATCTGACTCGACAAGGCTTCGGTTCCCAAACTTTCAGACTGAGAGATCTAAAAAGTAACAAGTCCGTCAATTCCAAGGATCCCAAGTCGGTGGTTCGAGTAATCCCCTAGACACTATTACGCGCACGTCGGGCCACAACCACATGTCCAAGTGAATCGATTTTTAAAGCCCAAATATCTAGACTTGTGGACTCAAGCCGAGAGTTTGGGTGATCTCCTAGACAATGTTACATGCACGTCGTGCCACGGTAACACATCTAAGTAGATCGATTCTAATTCCTAAAGGGACGGGTGGGTGACAACCACCAAAAATAGAAAAAGGTTAAAATATATCGAATGCACGTATGGAGTGCTTCTTGTGAGAGGAGGAAATGATAAAGCGTGGGCTCTAAGGGTGACTGACCCCTCCCAAATGCAAACGCAATCGGATAAAACAAAAGTAAATGAAACATATATCACATAAGCAACGGAGAGACAAGGAGTGTGTGAGATACAAAAGAAAAACCTAAAGACCTAGAAAAGAAAAATGCAATCCCAACATCCAAATGTGATGGAATAGAAGGGTTAAAGAAGGAAAAGATGATTAAGCTTAGTGCTCGGACTCACTAGTAATCCCCAGTGGAGTTGCCAAAATCCTGTTGTGTCCTAAAATCATAAAGTGTTTGGTGGAGTTGTTGACTGTCGTGTCCCGAAAAGATGGCTCGGTTCGGTGACTCTTTTTGAAAAGATAGGTTTTGTAAAACTATGCGTGTGTGATAAAAATTGAGTTTTGGTGTAAAAAATGTATTTTTAAATCAAATGGTATTTTGGAAAATAAAACAAGACCGGACTAAAAGTGCGATAGTTTTGGCCAACTTATTTTGAAAAGGGTTTTATTTAAAAACAAAAAATGGAGTCGCCACTTGGTACTGAGTTGGGGTGTACCAAGTCACCCGAAAAAAATCGTTTAACAAAACAAAAGTAAAATTAAAAAAAATTATTTAAAAAATTAATTCCTAAATTAACCCTAGATTCTATCGCTTTTGGATGTATCTAAATGAATGCAAATCCTAAAATCTAAATGTGGGTATTGAGAGGGTCAAAATGTCCCATCGAGGCTTGGTTGAGATTATCGCATTAATTACGAAACTCGAGTTGAGACCTCGAGGGAGTCACGAGTGTCTCTACAAGATGCGATGCAAAAAGAAAAGAAAATAATAATATATAATAAGTGAAGAAAGAAGCTGGGTATGCAACTAACGGGTACAGGGGACTAATATCTCGTGACTGAATGTTTCTACTCATAGAGGGGAGAACGGCATGTACATCACCGCTTCCCACGTGAGTAGATGACTATTTCTAGTTGGATCACACAAATATCCTAAATTCTAAGTGAGATGCAACCTAAATGTCACACATTTGAAGATGCGTCAAAATAAATAAATATAGTAATAATAATAAAAATTATGCAGAATTGAAAGAAAACTAAAATGTGTGAAGTGGGATGTAAAATGCATATGAGTGTACCTAACACTAAAATTCCCTAAGGATCTAGCATTGGACTAACCCTTTATAGGGATTCCTACTAGCGTTGGACTAGCGGGGAAATGATGAAGCCACAACTAGCGTTGGACAAGTGTGGTGACGGAACAATAAAATTGATAAAACATGAATTAAAGCAATAAAGCATAAATTGAAAGCAAGTAAACACATAAAGACATATAGTATCACATAGAAGCACTTAACACGTAAACATAATATTCTAGATGCAAAAATCCTAAGGAAAGCGGCAGAACATATAAGCACACAAAAGCAAATAAACCCTAACTATTACATCGGGGATTTAGCTACAATTTTTAGGTGTGAAAACATAAAACTACCTATCTATTACACTTGCTAGCTAAATACACAAATATTTGAAAAATATAAAATATGTAACCTGACTATTACATTGACTAGCTAAATACAAAAATATTGCACTTTTTGCCAAAAATAATAAAATTTGAAATTAAATAACACGAAATACATAAATACACAAGAAGCATGTAAACTAAGAATTATATGAAGAAACATGCACAAAAATCACATAAAGACACATTGGGGCACATAAAGATGAAAATAATGGGTAGTAGTAATACCTCCCATGAGAAACATGGTACCAATGCTAATTAAAATGAACAAATGAGTCAAGGTATCTCGGTACAAATAAACAAAACCTAAAATATATAAATATTTGACAAATTAGGCTAAGAATGTAAAGTCTAGCAACTAAAAGACTAAAAAATAAACTCAAACAAACCTAGGGGTCAAATAATAAATTGAAGTAAGCATGGGGCACAATTTGTAAATTAAAACTAAGTGAAGAAAAGGCAAAAATAAAATTCCAGCAAGTAAAGAGGCACAAAATGTAACTTGCAGCAAGTTCAAGCCAAATTACAACTAATTAAGGATTTAATTGAAAGAAACTAAACTTGGGAGGGAGCAATCTGTTAAATACAAGGGACTTAAATGTAGAAATTAAAAGTTCAAAGGGGACAAGATGACATTATTCAAAAATCTAGGGTCTAAGATGGAAATATTACTTTTGTATTAAAAATGAAGTAGGAATTGGAGATACCTAAACTGAATTCAAAGCTAAACCATGTTAATTGACCAGATTAATTAATTAAATTATCAGCAAATTAAACCACAATCATTAATCAAACTAAAAATTGAAGGACTGAAACAAGAAAATAACAAAATGCTAATTACTAAAATCTATGCCATTCTAATCATTATTCATCATTTTTACTTGTTAATTGAAAACAATAATAACAACAAAAGAAACTAGAACCCAAAACCCAATTCGGTCCTGTTATAGTTTTTACATAAACCAAATTTCTTCAAAAGATCATTTTTCAAAAATTTTCCCCAATTTTCGGTCATCTTTTTCATAAAATTGAAACTCTCTCTCTCTCTCTCTCTCTCTCTCTCTCTCTCTCTCTCTCTCTCTCTCTCTGTGTAGACACCAAATTTTGACACACCATTTATTTTCAAATATTGGAAGGGCATGTTTGCACTTTTTGGGACAAATTTTAATTTTTCAATAATTTGAGGGGTAAAATAGTAGTTTTATCTGTAAATATTTTTCTATCAGCTTTTGGGGTTTTAAAATTCATATTTTTACTTTTATGTGAATTTGTTATTTTCTTATAATTTTTCTAGATTTAATTAGTATTCTTTGTATTTTTACCATCATAAGGGCAAAATGGTAATTTCACCCCACGAATACCATTTTAGCTCTTTTTTAGTTCCAAATTCATTTTTATAATTCTTTAAGCATGTTTTTTAATTTCCTTGATTTTTTTGAGGACAATAACTATTTTTCTGTGAATTTTCATTGTCTGAGGGCAAAATCGTCATTTTACAGTTTAAATTCATTTTTGTCAAATTTTGAGTCAAAAATGCATTTTATAGTGTTTTAAGATTATTGGTAATTTTTGATAATTTTTTTAGGACAATAACTATTTTTCTGTGAATTTTCATTGTCCGAGGGTAAAATCGTCATTTTACAGTTTAAATTCATTTCTTGTCAAATTTTGAGTCAAAAATGCATTTTCTAGTGTTTTAAGCTTATTTGTAATTTTTGATAATTTTTTGAGGACAATAACTATTTTTCTGTGAATTTTCATTGTCCAAGGGTAAAATCGTCATTTTACAGTTTAAATTCATTTCTTGTCAAATTTTGAGTAAAAAATGTATTTGCTAGTGTTTTAAGCTTATTTTTAATTTTTGGTAATTTTTCATGGCTAATATCTATTTTTTGTGTATTTTCGTTGTCCGGAGGCAAAATCGTCATTTTACACCCCGAGCGCATTTTTATTAGTTTTGAGCTCTAGTTTTTATTTTGAAATCTGCTATGAATTCTTTTAAAAATTTTAGAAATTGTTGTCAGATTCTTTTTAATTTTAGGGTTAAAAAAATTATTTTTTTTAATAAAATTAGCATTTTTTTAATACCGGTGGTATTTCCGTTATTTTATAGCATTCTTGGCCAACAAGACAAGTGGGCTATAAATACCCACTTTAATCAGCTAGAAAAAAGGGGAAGAAAAAAAGAGAAACCCTAAAACACTTTGCTTTTTTTGTGATTTTTAGATCAAACACACACATATATACACCAAAAAACACACACTCCCTTTTTCTTTTGATTTTCGATTACTGTTCATCAAAATCTAGTACTGTTCATCGTCCTCAACCTTGAAATTTAACTGTTCATCATCAGACCTTGGCTTTAACCTTGAAAAGGTAAGTTCTTAGCTTGACATTTTATTTTGATTCATTTATTTCTTGCATTTATTTCTTGTTTATCTAATTGTTAAATTGAAATTTTTTAGTTGAATCTGATCTGTTCTTTTGGTTTTACTGTTTTGGCAGTTTGTAATTAGTGTTTGTAATTTCTGGATTCTTTCATTTTTTTTCTCTTGAATCTTCACTCTCTCTCTCCGCCTCTCCCTTCTCCCTTCTCCGCCACCTCATTTCCACCTGCCTCACCACCATCTCATTCTCCCTCTCTTTCTCTGCCAAACCAAATCTCACAGCCCCTCCCATGTCTCCATTGTCAACAGCCGAACCATCTTCTCCTTCCAATATCAGCTCCACCAGACTAATTATCCTTCACGACCAGACAACGCCCAGTTCCTCTATCAAACGGTTCCAGATCCAAGCCTATCAAGACCACAAACTTGCAAGCCCAAGCCTTCACTGCCCCCTTCACTATCACAAACAATTCCGACCAAATCACTCATGAACTAGTCCTCTAAAGCTATCTAAATCAACTCAGATTCACCAACATAGTAACTCGAAATTCACATTCACAACCTTCAGCTCCATCCTCAATCTTCTGCCACCACAATTTCCACTTGTCCTAGTCAAACCCAATCCGCAAGCCATTGTAATCATCAATCAGAACCACCACAACAAACTCAAATTAACCAATTAACCATCAACAACCTGCAACAACAAACAACCAAACAGTCACTAGACCACAATCCCAGCCACCGTCTGCCCCATGACTGATGCTTATCACTGTCACAAATCTCAGCACAACTTGCACGTACAAGCAAACACAGACGAATCAACACCACAGCCACAATCAAATTTATGCCTTCATTAGTTCACCGTCACAGTCACAGAACCACCAAAGCCAATCAAAAGACCAGCAATTACCCAATCCTATCCCACACCACCACACCCATAGCACAATAGCCCCAATGACAATCACAAACGTAGACAATACCAAGTTACTAGCTCACACAATCACAGCCCTAATTAGCCCATATAAAACCTGCAATTGGACAAATCGCATCAACCCAGAACCCAAAACCATTAGCCACAACCATTCACCATCATCCAAACCACCACCTCTTTATGCTGCCCCACATCCATATCCCTTTCCCTTGTTTCGTAAAGAGAACTGTAGGAATTAAATCTGTAGATTTCTGGGGAGGGAATAATTGAACGAAAGAGAATGAGAGAGTAACTGAAGGGCCGATTGAGGGAGGGAGAACATGCCAGAAACGCTGACCGGAGAAAAGAAATAAACAGTAGAGAAAGAGAGGAGGTGAGCGAGAGAAAGAATTCGGCGAGAGTGAGATGAAAAGAGAGAAATCAAATGCGAGAGAGAGCGGGATCAGGCAGAAAGAAAAGAGAGAAAACAGAAAAGTGAAATAGAGAAAAAGCCAGGGAGGAGAAAGAATAGAGACGCAGGGGAAAGTGAGAAAGAAGAAAAAATAAAGTGATTCGGGTAACAGAGAAGGGAAGAAGAACAGGGAGAGAGAAGAGAAGCAGAGGAAGCAAAGAAGAAAAAGAAAAGAAGTCTGGGAAGGTTGGGGTTTTCTGTTGAAGAAGAAAGAAATTAGGAGTTTTAGTATTTTTTTTTCTTTCTTTTTTCTTTTTTCTTCTTCTTCTCTTCTCTCTTTCATTCAATTATTTGATTTGGTTTTTGATCGGCTAGATTTAAGGTTACTTAATAGGCTATGCTAAGTGAGTTTATTTATGTTAATTAGCTTTGTTCCATTCTAATATTTTATTTTTTGGGCCATTCCTTTTTGTTTTGTTTTTTATTTATGTTTAGTTATGTTGGTTAATTAGTTTAAACAATTAAGTTAATTCAATTGATTAATGTAGTGTTTCATTTTTTGGGTTATTTCATAATGAAGTAAACATTTATGGTAGTCCTTGTTTTCTTTAGTATTACTAATTAGCCCCAAAACTGTTATTTGTGTCATGTAATTTAGTCCCCATTATTTTTAGATTTACCCCCCTAGATTTAACAGTTTTTAGTTAAGTCCCTTAATTGCAATTTTATTCTTATTTGCTAGAATTTATATTTTTATACCCCCATACTTTTTGGAAATTTTATTTTTGCACCCTCATTTAGTGTTAATTTACAATTGAACCCCAATGCTTACTTGAATTTATTGTTTGGCCCCTAGATTAGTTGAATTTGCTTTGAGGTCCTTAGTCTCATAGAATTCACATTTTATCATAATTTTGTTGGTATTTCATATTTTAAACCTTTATTTGTTTATACCGAGATACCTTGACTCGTGTGTTCATTTTCTTAAGTATTTGTATCGGATCTTCAAAGAGGTATCCCTACTACTTGTTAAATTTTCTTTATGTGCTCCAATATGCTCCCATGTGATTTTATGCATCATTTTTATTATTATTTGTTTATTTCTTATTTTTACATACTTTTTGCGTGTTTACGTATTTAATTTATTTAATTTTGAATTTTTGTTATTATGTTGAAAAAATATAATATTTTGTATTTAGATAGTCGATGTAATAGTTAGATTATTTTTCTCATATTTTAGCAAGAATTGTGTAATTAGACAGAAAGTGTAATAGATAGGGCATTTTTAATTTCCCCCTTTAAATTGTAAATCAAGCCCCTAGTGTAATAGTTAGGATTTATTTGCTTTCGCGTGCTTACGTGCTTATTTGCTTTACCGCTTTCACTAGGATTTTGCATATAGAATATTATGCTTATGTGTTATGTGCTCCTATGTGATCTTATATGTTTTTATATGTTTAATTTGCTTTTAATTCATGCTTTAATGTTTAATTCATGATTTATGGTATTCCGTCACCACACTAGTCCAACATTAATTGTGGCTTCATTCTTTTCCGCTAGTCCAATGCCAGTGGGATTTTCTTTAGAACGGGCTAGCCCAACGCTGGATCCTTAAGACATTTTAGTGTTAGGTATATTCGTGTGCATTTCACATTTCACAAACTTCTAGTTTTCCTTCCATTTGGCGTGATTTTATTATTATTATTATTATTATCATTATTATTATTATTATTTTGACACATTTTTAAAATGCATGACATTTAAGTTGCATCTCACTTAGAAATTAGGACATTCGTGTGATTTGACTAGAACTAGTCATCTACTCACGTGGAAAGCGGTGGCGTGCATGCCGTTCCCCCCTCCGTGAGTAGAAGCATTCAGTCATGAGTTATTAGTCCCTCATACCCGTCATGTTGCATACCCACCTTCTTTCTTCACTTACTATATATTATTATTTTCTTTCTTTTTGCATCACATTTTGCATAAACTCGTGACTCTCTCGAGGTCTCGATTCGGGTTTCACAATTAATGCGACAATTCCAACCAAGCCATGATGGAACATGCAGACCCTCCCGATATTTACATTTAGACTTAGGATTTGCATTCATGTAGATACATCCAAAACGTGATAGAATTTAGGGTTAATTTAGGAAAATTTGATTAAACTTCGCAACTAGCCTCGGCTAGGTTGAAAGGGTGCCTTAGGCGCAAGCCTTTGCCTTCCCTTTCTTCAAATGTGATTCCCGGACCTTTTTCTCTCGTTTTTTTCTTAGACCGGAGTCGGAAAAGGGTTTTAATTGATTTTTTAAAATTTCATTTTAGTTAAACAATTTTTCGGGTGACCTGGTACACCCTAACTCAGTACCAAGTGGCGACTCCATTTTCTAAAATAAAACCCTTTTTCAAAAATTATTTGGCCAAATCTGTCGCATTTTTAGTCCCGGCCTTGTTTTCCTTTTAAAATACCATCCTTCTTGAAATACACTTTTTTTCACTAAAATTCGATTTTTCTCACACACGCACGGTTTTTCCAAAACCTTTATTCTTGAAAGGGTCACCAAGACCGGGCCGTCTTTTCGGGACGCGACAGTCAACGACCCCACTAGCACCCCTTTCCTTTATGATTTTTTCAGACACAACACTCTCTCTCTCTCATCTCCTCTCGTCTTTCCTTTGTTTTTCTCTATTTCCTTCTCGCCGTCTACCCTCTCCAGTTCCTCCCTCTTCCTGGTTCTTTCTCTCACCTCTCTCACTGCTTCTCTTTTCTCTTCCATTTCTTCTCTATTTCCCTTTCTTTTCCATCTCCCTATCTCTTCTCTTCCTCTCGTTTTGCTCCAACTCTCTCTGTCATCTCTCTGTCTCAGCTTCTTTCCCCCTCTTCGCTCACTGATTTCTCTTTCTTTCTCTCTTACTCTAATCTGTCTGCTTCTATCTATTCGTTCTTTTCTCTCGCCCTTTCTTTCTGCTTTTCTGTTTCTTCCAATTCTCTTTGCCTTCTTTGCCTCTGATTCTCTTTTCTTCTCTATTCTTCACTTCTCTTTACCTAACTTTCTTCTTCCCTTTCTATTTCCCTCTCTCGTTTTCTTTGTTTCTCTATTTCCTCTTCTCTTGGAGGTCGAAAGCTATATGGTTGGATGATAGAGTCGATTGATATTATTGTGGGGCTGTGGGGTTTGATCGCTGATGGCGGTGGTGAAATTGGAGGGGGAAATCATGGAGACAAGCTATAGGTAGTGGTTGATTGTTGTGTTGTGCGATTGGGTGGCGAATGATTGTGAGATGCTTGTGCTTGTTCTATTTCGGCTGCTGGAGAGTGAAGTTTTTGCTGGCTTTTGGTGGTTTGGGGCTGTGTGCGGTCCATGGGCTGTGAGTCTAGTGACAGGGGAGGGGCATTTGGGCTGTTTTTGTTTTTGTTTTCCAGGGTTATTTGGTTGTCTTTGGATGTCTTTGGGTGGTGTTTGTTTGAATTTTGGTTGTTGTTGTTGGCCGTGAATGGCTAAGGAGAGAGACTGGTGGTTGGATTTTCTGGTGAGAATCTGGTTGCAATTAGGCTTTTGGGGCTGGTGATTATGTTGATTTCAGGAGATGAGTTGATGGTGGTGAGTTGCTGGGGGTTTTGTGTGATGGGGGTGGCGTGTGGAAGAGGCGATGGTGGTATGATGTGGGTAGAGAAAAAGAGGGAATAGGCGGTCGAAGAAGATGAAACCTAGAAACAGGAAAACAAACCCAAAACAAGACCATAAATCCATAAAAATTTAAACCAAAAGAAACACAAACATATTTAACTGAAATTCCAAATAAGCACATAGAACTAATCAAATTCACATACAGAAATAGAAGAAACTGAAGCAAAATAAAAGGAAGAACTCACCTTTTTAGTTTGAAGATTAATCTGATGATGAACAATGGATGGAACGATGAACAGTAACCAGGCGGGTTATATGTGTGTGTTTCTTGGTGTAACAATGTGTGTTTTGATCTTTAAATCATAAAAGAAGAAGTGTTTTTAGGGTTTTGGATTTTTTTCTCTTACTTTTTTCTGATTTAAGGGGGGTATTTATAGGGCTAGTTGTCTTAGTCACCAAGAATACTACAAAATAATAAAAATGCCACCGGTAATAAAAATTCTAATTTTATTATTAAAAAAATATTTTAATCTAAAAAAATCAAGAATTAATACAAAGAAACGACAGTCAATTCCAAAATTTGCCAAAAAATTGAAAATAGATTTCAAATTAAAGGTTAGAGCTTAAAACTAATAAAAAATCCGCTCGGGGTATGAAATGACGATTTTGCCCCTAGATAATGAAAATACACAGAAAATATCTATTGACCTCAAAAAATTACCAAAAATTAAAAATAAGCTTAAAACCCTAGGAAATGCATTTACGACTCATAAATTGTCGAAAATTGAATTTAAACTATAAAATAATGATTTTGCCCCTAGACAATGAAAATTCACAGAAAAATAGCTATTGATTTCAAAAAATTACCAAAAATTAAAAATAAGCTTAAAACCCTAGGACATGCATTTACGACTCAAAAATTGATGAAAAATGAATTAAAATATGAAATGACGATTTTGTCCCTGGATAATGAAAATTCACAGAAAAATAGCTATTGACTTCAAAAAATTACCAAAAATTAAAAATAAGCTTAAAACCCTAGGACATGCATTTACAACTCAAAAATTGATGAAAAATGAATTAAACTGTGAAATGACGATTTTGCCCCTGAATGCAGTATTTGCAGAAAAAATAGCAATCGTCCCTAAAAAAAATTAAAAAAATTTAGAAACATGCTTAAAGAATTAGAAAAATAAATTTGGAGCCTAAAATGAGCTAAAATGGTGTTCGTGAGGCGAAATTACTATTTTGCCCTTGTGTTGGTAAAAATATAAAAAGAATACCAATTAAATCCGAAAAAATCATAAAAAATTAACAAATTCGTATGAAAGTAAAGTATGAATTTAAAACCCCCAAATCTAATAGAAAAGTATTTACAGATAAAAATTACTATTTTGCCCCCAAAATTATTGAAAAATCAAAATTTGGCCCAAAAAATGTAAACATGCCCCCCAATGTTTGAAAATAAATGGTGTGTCAGAATTTGGTGTCTACACATGGCGAAGGCTGGTAGAAGTCCGATGGCGATGTTGGAGACAACAGTGGTGCAATGGTAGAAAGAGGAGGAGTTGCGACGATAGAGGGTGGAGAGGAGAGAGAGAGAATCATGGATTCTGTGGCTATGTGCTGTAGTGTGTGAATCTTTTGTATGCTGCTGGGTTGCGTGTTTGCTGCAAAAAAATGTTGGTATTTTTGTGTGTCTGCCATATGAAAATATGAATCTGAAAGTTTGTGTAGTCTCTTTAGGGTTGTGTGTTTATATATCGACTAAAGTGGACATTCTAGAAGCACATCAAATTTAGGCCTGACCCGTTTAAAAAATATTCAAGACTAATAATAAAAGTGAAAAATGAAAATAAAATACTCCCCGGGCCTTGCCTATTCGGCCTTTCGACCTTTTTCGTCACGCCAAATTTCCCCAATAATTTTCTTTTCCTTTTCTCCATTTTTTCTTTTTTTCCTTCTTTTTTTTTCTTTTTTTTTCTCTTTTTTTTAGTATAAAAATGTAAAAATAAAATTCTAATAACTAAGACAACCAAATAAACAAAAGATGTTTAATAATGAACATCCTAAAAATAATACCGAGCGACCACTAAAAAGCATTAAAAATAAGAGAAATGCCCAAAAGTGTAAAAATAAAAATTAAACACTAAAATAAAAGAAAAAATTATTTACAAGCCAAAATTACCATTTTGCCTCCGGACTTGACAAATTTTGCATATTTTATGTGAAAATTAAAATTGATCTCGAAAAATAAAAAGTTCCCCCAAATATTAAAAAAATCTAAACGGTGTGTTAAATTTTGGTGTCTACAATCATCATATTTTCTTCCTTTCTTCTTTTTTTTTAAATGAATGAATGTCTTTTTGCTAAAGTCTTAATGAAAGTACCCTTTTGTCAAAGTCTTAGAGTTATCTATAATTTCCTCTTATTTGGCTAAACAATAAAATCGATACATATTCTCTATTCAGCCCCCTGCTCTCCCTCCTTTTATTTTTTGCAAGAATTTAAATTGGAAAAAATTGCTCAGAAAATAATAAGATTATCAAATGCAAGTAATTAACTGATATATTTTATTGATTAGACGTATACATTCTGAGGTTCTCAGCGTGCCACGTTCAAGGTATTATGGTCCTGTCTCAATATGCTGATTTACAATAGCTATTTTCACTGATCTCTGTAACCCGATAGGTTCATTCCCATTTCGGGCTTAACTTTCCCAAAAGTTTGCTTGTCTTACTAAGTTCTTCTTGAGGACTAAATCTCCTTGCTTGAAAGTTAGTTTTTTAACCCGGGCATTGTAATCCCGAGCTAACACATTCTTGTATTGGGCCATTCTCATTGTAGCTTGTTCTGTCTTTTCCTCAACAAAATCCAATTTTATTCTAAGATCTTGTTGATTCTCATCTTCTATGCACACAATTACCCAATTGCTAGGGACTAATCTTGGCAGGCATTATCGCCTCGACTCCATATGTTAAGGAAAAGGAAGTCTCAAGTTTCTGTTCTTGGAGTGGTTTAGTATGCCCATAGCACACTAGGTAGCTTGTCTACACAGGCTGTTTCTACTTGATGGAACTGAGTTTATAATCATTAAAGAAGAGTTCAATTAAAGTTCTCAACTTGCCTATTTTCTTGAGGATGCCCAACAAAAGTAAAATCTTGAAGGATTCCCATATCTTCACACCATTTCCTAAATGGATTTTTTGGAAATTGTTTAATGTTATCTGAAATGATGATCCTTGGTAATCCGAAGCGACAGACAATGTTCTTCCAAAAGAGCTTCTAAATAACTCTTCTCGTAATGGTGGTAAGGGATTTCGCCGCAACCCACTTTGTGAAATGCCATAACAAATCGATATCCTTCTGGAGCTCAGGAAAATGGCTTGATGATGTTGGTACCCCATTGCTCAAAAGGCCACGGGGAAGAAATAGGAATGATCAAATTTGTTGGCAAATGATGTTTGGCAGTGTAAAATTGATATGGGCGACAGCTCTACACAAGTGCTTGGGAATCTTTTTGCATAGTTAGCCAAAAGTATCCCAAGGTCTTAAATAGGATTTTTTGGCATAGCATTCCATCCCTTAAGGCATATCGAGGTGCTTTTCTTTGAATTTTATGAGCTTGCATTTGGTCTTCTCACAATCCCCTTTATCCAAGAAATGGATCAGAGGACACATCCAAGTGTTTGATACAACAACAGAACAGACAACCTGCTTCCTATGGCTCAGCTAGCATAAGGTTTCAACCAACACAGTTTTAATCAACTGATCAAATGGAGTAGATTTTAATTTGGATAAGGCATCAACTCGCCTATCCTTTGACCTAAGAATTCTTTGGATTTCACAATGTTGAAAATCTTGAATCAGACTTCGCACCTTATTCAAATATTTTGGCATACTAACTTCTCTAACTTTGTACTCTCCTAACACTTGCTGGACTACAAGTTGAGAATTGTTGAGAGTACACATTGTGCTAGACTGTGTTTGGCTTCATACTCCGCTTCATTATTAGAGGTTCAAAATTTAAAACGCAAAGCATAAGAGCAGTGTTGTCCCTGTGGAATTTTAATTAGTAAACTGGCTCAACTACCATCTCGGTTGGAAGATCCATTTACAAATACGTTCCAAACACTAGGGTTACTAGGTCCAACTTCACAATCTTGTAGGAAGGTAAAAGTAAGTTCATCTATGATATCGGCAAGTGCTTGAGCTTTGATGGCAGTCCTCAGTTCATATGATATGTCATATTCTCCTAATTCAATGGCCTATTGGGTCAATCTTCCTGATGCCTCGAGCTCCACTAAAACTTGCCACAAAGGTTGGTCAGTCCTGACATAAATAGGATGGGCTAAGAAATACGGCTTCAATCACTAAGCTATGTGGATCAAGGACAAAGCAAGTTTTTTCTATCAATGGATATCGACATTCCAGACCACACAAAATGCGTCTAACAAAGTATACTGGATGTTCAACCCCGGATGCTTCTTTAACCAAAACTGCGCTTATAGCTTCATAGGCTACTGTGAGGTAAAGAAACAATGTTTCACCCAGAGTTGGAGAGGTTAGAGTTGAAAGCTTGTTTAGATGTTCTTTCAACTGATCAAAAGTTTTTGGACATTGAGAACTCCACTCAAATTTGCTAGCTTTTTTCAGCATTTTAAAGAAAGGAAGTCCACATTGAGCGGACTTGGATAAAAATCTATTTAAGGCCACGAGTCTTCCAGTCAATTTCTGAACATCCTTGATTGATCTTAGGGGCTCCATACCCTGTATATCTTTAACTTTGTCTGGGTTGGCTTCTATCCCTTGGGATGATACCATATATTTAATTAGCTTGCCATACCCAACTCCAAATACACACTTTTTGGATTTAAGACCATTCGACTAGCTTTCAAGACGTCAAAATTTTTGTTCACATAAAAAATAAAAGTGTTTACAGTTCGGCATGTCACTAGTAAATTATCCATGGAATCTTCCATATTTCTGCCAATCTGTGGGTGGAAAAGTTTGTTGATGAGGCGTTGATAAGTTGCTCCTACATTTTTTATCCCAAAAGTTATTGTCCTATAGTAGTAAACTCCCCGCTTAGTGATGAAGGTTGTCTTGTCTTGGTCCTCTTCATTCATACCGATCTAATGGTATCCCTTGAAAGCATCCAAAAATATCATTCCCTATAGCTGAGTCTACCAATGCGCTAATTCTCGATAGAGGGTAACAATCTTTGGCTTTATTCAAATTAATATAGTCCACGCATATTCTCTAACCTCCTCCTGATTTCCTCACTGCCACTGGGTTAGATAGCTAGGTTGGATACTGGACTTCTCGAATCATGTCAGTGACGAGTAATTTATTAATTTCATTCGAAATAACTTGGTTGCACTCTGATCCAAAGTGTCTCTTCTTTTGCTGACAGGTTTCACTCGAGGATCCATATTTAACTTGTGCAACATCTATTCATGCAGGATTCCCGGTACGTCGACAATTGTTTGAGCAAAAACTTGACTAGATTCTTAAAGAAGATTAATTAAGGCTTCTTTAATCTCCTTTTGGAGAGCTCAGCCAATCTAAACTATGTGGTCAAGGTATTCATTTCTTAACACAACGCCTTCGATCTCTTCATCAGCTTCCAATCGAGGTTGCTCTCTAGAAAGTTGGTGTTCCATCACATGCACAGTCAGCACTGAAGCCCCTTTATGATCAGAAAGGCTAGAAGAATTTCCTTGACCAAAAACATTTTGGCCAAAAGGCCTAACTAGAGTAGCAGCTTGCATCATAGCTAGATAACATTCCCGAGTTGTCCTTACATTACCCATAATCTCAGCGACCTCTGAAGGGGTCTGGAATTTTAGGCTCAAATAATTTGTGGAGAAGATTGCTCGAAGTGCATTAAGGGTAGATCATCCAAGAAGCATATTATAGAGTATATCGACTTTCACGACTGTGAAGTTGACTTGCACCGTTCGACATTTTGGGCCTTTTCCCACTGTTGTAGTTAGGGTGATCATCCCTTCTGGATATGCCACAAGACCTCTGAACCCTACCAAAGGTGTCCAAACAAGGGCCAATTGATCGTCTCTTAAGCCCATCTTCTGAAACGTGCTATAGTACATCACATCTACTGAGCTTCCTGCATCAAAGTACACTTTCTTAACTAAGTAATTGTTACAAATTACCTCTATGACTAGAGCCTCGAGGCTATTAGAAATTGCTGGGACAGGATCGTCGGGTCAATGAAAGAGGACTTGCTCTAAACGTGAACCTTGGCTTCTATCATCTAAATTGGCTTGTTTGTATGGCCTCTTTCAAGAATTTTGACCATCTTCTCATGTTGGTCATCCAGAGATTGTATTTATGACTCCTGCTAATCAGAACCTTGTTCAGGAGATTGATCTCGGGGAACTCAAACGTTCCTACAACCTCTCATTCATTAGGTGATCGGCCTCGTCGACCCCCCTTCTCTCTCAGGGATGATCATTTCAACAGTCTTCCTGATATCTCTTTTAGCTATCTTCTCTAACAAATTATCTCAAATAACCTGTTTGAATAAGATGTTCAATTTCCTTCGTCAAGTCATTGCAATCTTCTGCAACTTAGAGTTCCTTGTTTCTTTTTTGTTAGTCATTTTTGAAGGAGGTCATCCCAAGTTTTACTACTTCATCACGACCGATATATGTGATCGGCTAGTGTTCAAAAGAGTTAACTCTTGGTCGGAGATTGGCAACTTGCCTTTACTAATCTTACAAAAAACATTCTTACAATCTCGTCTTGATTTATTATCGTTATCCCAATTTTGGCCACCCTTATCTTTTTTGTCAATTCGGGGGGATTGCCACTCCCTCTTCATTGTGTTTGCTTCTTCACCCTGGATACTACAACTTACTTACTCCCACAGCTCATCCAACAAGTTTGGATAATGCTCGCGAAATTGAGTGGTGAGCCTCCTAGGCTGTAAACCATTGATCAACACAGCCATGGTGACTTGATCACTTGGGTCAGGAATTTGAAGAGATTCCTCAGTAAAGCAAGTAAGATAGTCTCTCAAGGACTCTTGTGGTCGCTATCTAATGTTCATTAGGTGAGTCGATTTCTTGGTTATGGGTTTTGAGGAAACAGACTGATGGAAAAAATTTTTACTTAACTCGTCAAACGAATGGATGCTGTCGGGCTCCAACGCCTCAAACCATTTTCTAGCATTTCCTTGCAAAAAGACAAGAAAAGCTCGACACATCACTGAATCTGATAATTGATATAACCAAAAGAGCTGAAACAAAGGCATGGACATGATTCTCAAGATCACCTTTGCCATCGTAGGAGGAGATCGAGGAAGTTTAAAATTGATGGGCAAGGGGTCAACATTGATCTCGGGAGCAAAAGAAGAGGTTTGAAGTCGTGGTCCTCGTTTACAGGGTGTCCTAGCCTCTACATACTTACAAATCCCCTTAGATAATATTTTGGACATCCCCCCACCATGGAGTGCCTTTCTAGTTGCCATGAAGGTTCCTCTCTATGTGAATACCTAGATACTAGTCTTTCCTCGGATGATTCAGGAGGAGAACAATTGTTTTGCTTGGCATACCTCTTGGAAGACTCAATCTTTTCTTTCCCCTTCTACTTGAAGAATCTTCCTAATTGCTCAAAGAAACTTGGGTTCTCCCTAACAAACTCAGCCATCATTTCAATGGCATCTTGATGCAGTGGAGATTTGTTATTCTTGTTGGTTAGCTTGACCACTAGCGGTTGCTTGTCTTCGAGATTTCGAATTGTAAGAGTACCTGTCTTTTTCTTTGACCGTTGAGGAGCCATGATAAAACATCACAAATGGTAACTCAAATGGGAAGAAGAACGTTCCCACAGACGATGCCAAATGAAGTGATAAAAAATGAACTTGGCTTGGTGAGTTATTGCCTTCAAAAGATTTTCCTGTAGAACAAAGAAAAGTGAGAAACACTTGGGGGCTTGTCTCCTGTCATGCCTCCAATGCTTAAGTTAGTAATAGATCGAGAAGGAAATAAGTAGTAAACTAATGCTTGAGAGTGAAAAAAGGCACCTGAGTGTAGCAAATGGAGGTTATTTATACCAATAGAGGGAGAAAAAACATGATGGGACAGATTTATTGGCTGTCAGAGTCGGTAATATAGCTCAATGGTGTCAAAAGGAGACTTGCGTCAGAGAGAAATAGTCACGTCAATCATATCCTGTCAGTTAGTTTCTTGATTGATGCATTACCCGAGCTCATAAGTTTGCTCGGGCAAATTTCGGAAACCTCAAATTCCAAGCTATGTTTGCTTGTGTCTAGAGCCTGAAAGATTTTCCTTGCAAGGTCTTTACACAATATTATAGATAAATGCGGAATTCTTGAACAGATCAAAACTGACAGTGAAAATGTATGGTTCAATGAAAAATTTTTAAGCTGCAAGGGGAAGAAGTTTCCTATAAGTCTTGAAAATCGGAAAACTTCTGTTTTCTTTGGAAGTATAGATATTCATATTGTTGTATTACCTCTAGTCTAGCTTGGTTTTGTTTGCATATAATACTTGTACATATGCTTCTCTTGGTTGTGCGTCTTGTCTATGCTTTGCCTTTGAAATATACACTGGCTTGCTGATTTCCGTAAAGAATTTGGATTATTTGAAACAAATCACGCAATATAAATCGAGTACTTTTTACTTTGTTTCTGTAGGTCCCCATTAATTACAAAGAAACTTGGCCAAGTTGCTTTTGCAGAACACAAACAAAATGGAAAAAGTTGATACACAGCATAGTGGCGACAACAACCTCCGTAGACTTGCAATTACTCCATCTCCATCTCAAATTGCTCTATTTGACTCAAACCACTTTCTATTAGAACAGTACTTTGATGTCTCTTGCATAGCAGAACAATCAAAAGAAGAACTTTTAAGCTTTCATTCTCCAAAAAAAATAAAATAAAATAAAAATAAAAAACTTAAAGCTGGTTGCTACAACTAAAGTCTAAGCTTATGCTGCTGATTTAAGAAAGTTTGAGCACAGGTCAATTCAGCTAGACTTTGAAGCTACTTCAAGTTTTTTCAACCAGACTCTTCCTCGTAAAGATCCATACAAGTTTTACATCAGTAATCTTCTGTGTTATATACAAACAGCCATGTTTAATCCAGCTTCTGAGATACTATGTTCCAAAGAGGGATATTAGAGAGATGGATAAATGTGTACGTAATATCTGTCTGTATATTAGATCAAACATATTTGATCTGTGCATTTGTGACACGTATAATGAAAGCATTTACCCCATTATATTATCTCTATCCCTTTATAGTAGGTATGAAGTTTGGGCAACACAGATGTACATAGTTGATAAGACCAAACCCCGAAAAAGATCACAAAATGCACGCTAGATAGTGCTTTTACACACAGAACTGCAATAACAATGTACATTAAATGATGAGACAATCTTAAAAGCTCATCATCAATGATCTTAAAGAAAAAGTTTCCAGACCAAAAACCAAAAGTTGCATATCTTGATGAGAGCTATTACTCTGCGTAATTATAACATAAGATATATATATATATATATATATATATATATATATATATCCGGATTCCTCATGCAACAGAAGACTCCTGTTCTTTATCAGACATTTAGAAGTAATTAAATGTTCACTCCCCTGTTTCCATGAAGATGAAGCTTTAGGTTGGAAAAATGTGCTGCTAAAGATAAAAGGATGTACAGTTTGTCCAACTTGTTGGAGTTGAAAAGGAAACCATGAGAGGTTGTATCAATATGACTTGAGTGCAATGGAGCAATTGAGCCGAACTTGCCCCTGCGAACCAGCTAGCGAGACAAGGTTTGACATTTTGACCATGGCGCGAGCAAAATCTCTTCGAAATGCTGTTCCATCATCTAAAGCATATTCCACTACTATTTTTGCCGTCTCCTCTTCAGCCATCAACTGCTGATCAGCAAAGAGAATACCTCTTCCTCTCATCAAGCTCTGATAGTAATGAGTGCCAAAAGCAGATGGTGATGAAGAAGATGACAATTCTCCTTGAAAGTAAGCCATAGACATGCCGGACTCAATCACACCCGTTGACCTCATGAAAGATTCACTATTGCTGAAACTGCTGTTACTCTCCTGGCACTTTAATCTTATTTCCTCAAGGAAATCAGAAGGAAGAGTTGGATCAGCTGAACCTTTGCCCAAGAAGTTTTTGTTTAGTCTTGGCAGAATGAATTCACAACTGATTCTACCAATGCTATGGCCACCTGCATGTGAAAAATATTGAAACAAATTTTACTCGATTAGAACAGAATCAGTTCTTCCTTTCCAAATACACAAAATTTTCAGAACAAGAAAAATAGGACAAAATTAGTAGATACCGAGCAGTGCAACAGTTTCCCTTGTGTTGAAGCCTCTGATGGAGAACAACCGAAGTGTTTCAATGACATCTCCAGTAGGACGTGGTATGTCAGACAAAGCTTCACTGAAGAAGGACTGATTGTTGTCCCTTCTGCCAGTATACACTGGATAATATGGCCCACCAGACTATATGAGAAAAAGCAAATGTAATTCAGAAGCCCGACAAACAATATGGAGAAAACAGAAAAGAAGTGCAGGCTGATTGTGTCAAAAAAATTGACAGTAGAAGAAAACACAAGAAGAATTTTCAGTCCTGCAGGAAACAAAGTAAATCAAACACCGAACTGAATTCTAGAATCATTGATATACATAAGAATATGATTGAAAAACTGCTCAAAATAAGGAATTGAACAGCAGTAGGTCCGCAAATTGACCAAATTGTATCAAATTGCAAGAACAATGGATCAATGAAACATTTGAAAGAATGATTTTGCAATGTGCAATGGCCAATTCCCAGTTCAAAGTGGTTCAAAGGGGTGAGAATGTTGAACATATCCAGTTCACTGCCAGTGTGACCAGAATATTACATGGTCACAAAAAGATCATCTTTGCTGTCTGTCTTTAAACCAGTCAAGTTCCACTACAAATTTTCCAGTAAAAACAACAGTCAAAGAGTGGTTTATGTAGTTATGTAGTCAACTAACTCCAAAAAAGAGAAATACATCTTCTACAAATTACTTTACTTCGAAACTTTTCCTTGTGATAAATTTTGTGGGAAATCAGAAAATAGTCACCAGAGGTCCCCATTAAGAAGATCAAGTAAACAAATACAACAAATAAGCAGTCAGAGTTCATAATCAGGATTCATACCAAAAGAATACAATTTCTAGTTGCCAAGACTAGTATGTCGGAACATGATACCACTCCAGGACATTCCTTCTCCAACTCCTCTTTTATCATATCAATGAACTGAAAGCCTTTCAGGGTCTGGTTTGGTATTGCTTGCCTTTCAACCATTGAAGTTCCATTGCTATCTGTTAGCAAGACAGATGCATCACATCCCTGAAAATATAGAAAAACAACGGATGATGAGCATTATTCAGATGTAATGAAGAAGCTATGACAGCAAGGAAAAGGATAAAGGAGCAATGTATCAAAAAAAATTTGTCTTCACAACAGAAAGACTGAAAACCAACTTACAATAAAAAAAAAAAAATAGGGAAAACTAAAAATTATGTGCACCTGGATCAGAATTAGAACAAAAATGTCAAGCAAATTATTCCCTAGTGTATCAGGATTCTTAAATTGCTTACTCATTCAAATGATTCCGCCTCTCAATTAAAAAATGCTCACTCAGAGATACATTTAACATATACAAGTCAATAAATGAATAAAAGAAGATAGCCAACAAATACAGCATAAACCAACAAGTCAGTCCTGCAACAGAATGAGAACAACAATAATTTGGACAAGTTTTCAAAGTAAATAAAGAAAGAATATAGAGTGAAAATTTCAACAGAATCAACACTAGCAAAATTGATTCTGAAATTTAAGTCAATATCCAAGTTTTACTTCTTTTCCGTTCATTTGCCTCTTCCTTTCATTTCTTTTTTTTTTTTTTTAACCCTTTGTTATTTAAGATTTTCACACAAATGCTGAAAACCAAATTGTATGATGATACTAATTTTGATGTCAATCCTAGAATACAAATTTTGTTATCCTAAAAGACACAAAAACACATTCATACTCTGAAATTTTGCAAAATGAAAATTAAAAATTTTATGTCATTGACAAGGTTCCTTGTGCCACTGCAGAAGAATCTACATTGCAACCTGTACTAGTCACATATAAAAAGAAACAGATTCATGAAAGTTTCTCAAGAACTCAATTTCCCGTGTTTGGAGTTAATCACAAACACACTCTTAGCTCACCCAATATCAGTTGAATGATTTTGTAGTTTTAGGTATGGATCATCAACATATCTTATATCTTAACAACTGTAATAAAAATAAACCATTCACATGCAGTTCGTCCCACAAAAGACCGGTGTTTGTTCTTTCGCAGCAAAAGAACGACAATTAGTTCTTAATTAAAAAAATTAACATTTCTTTTAATACAATTTTGCTATATTCTCCCTCATCCTCAGCACTCCCATGAATCACTAAAACCTTCGTGACTATGGTACTCATTGCGGTGAGGAAAAGTGACGAATACAATTAAAATACGTCACAGCCACATCCACACCCATATCGACATGACATGGCACGAGTATGATGGGGTTAGAGGCAAGTTCGAGTAACAAAGATTTGTGATACAGTAAAAACCAATCTGATCGATGCCCTCAAAGCAAAACCATCAATAATAGTGAAGAAGGGGAAAAAAAAAACAAAAAATCCATTAAAATTAACAAAAACCCCAATGATAAACATTTAATCAGCCAAAATGAAATTGCAGAAAAATCAACAGAAAACTAAACCCATCAAATCTTCCATAACCAACAGAAAAAACAGTAACTAAAATTCAAGAATTACATGTATCAAGAAACCATGATTAAACCAATTCAAAAGAAAAAAAATTCTTTTCCACATTTTTGTTTGATGAATTACCTCAATGAAACAATCGTGGAAAAATAGGCGAAGAAGTTGTGCTGGGGCATTCTTAAACTCCGGCTGAGCGAGAATATTCTGGACTCGGGACATGACAATTTTCTCTGCATTTGGGCAACTTTGTTCGTAGAAATCAAGACGCATGCCATCAGCTTCAATAACGACAGTCACGATCCCAGCAGCGATTGAGAACAAAACCAGCAAATTCTTCATGAATTTGAGGAAATCCATTTCTTGATTGAAGTTTTCTCCTGGGCTTTTGGCCGTTTTGGGAATGAGGAAGGGACAGGGCTGGAGTATACAGTGCGTGTACGAGAGAGGAGTGGTATGTTACAAGAGGAGCGGGAAACGAAGTTAGTTATGATCAATGTTTTAAAAACCGGATCGGTTAATCAACTGGAGGGGGGAGGGGTTCAAGATCGGACCGGTCTGACCGGTCCGACCAGGGTTCAATGATTTTTTTCTTTTTTAATTTAATTTAATGTATAATATAAAACAAATACTAGATATATATCATCTTGTTGAACTAGTCAACCCATTAATTGTTTAAATATATTCAACTATACAAATTAATAAATTATTATATTCAACTATACAAATTAATAAATTTATTATATTCAAATTCACAAGTTAATGAATTTATTATATTTGGTAAAAAATTTATGAAATATTCTACGTCTATAACAATTAAATTAACAAAGAAAATAGCATTACAAGTATAAAATATATAATAACTATAAAATTTACCATTAAAGTATGTTCTTATATTTTTAAAATATTTTAAATTAAAATTTTGAATATTCTAAATTTTTAAATCATATTTGTTGCTTGCTTTTACATTCTCTACTTTTTTAATACTGTCAAGACTTATTTTTCAATATAAAATTCAAATTTATTTTTAGTACCAAATAATACAATTAACTTTGTATATAGGGCGGCTCGAGTAAATGTATTTTTTTTTAAATAACAAAATTTCTTTTGCCCTATTTTTTAAGGTAGGTTCACATATCAAATTATTTTCAAATTTCAATTTGATTATCTTACTATTAGTTTAGATCTATTTAGTTTTTAAATTTTTTAGTTTTTTACATTTTTTGTTACATCTAACGAGAGGTAATTTCTAACAATTTTGTACGAAGCAAGAATTTCTTAAAAGCGCTTAAACTTTATTTAAAATTGGTTCTTAGGCTTTTACTTTAGACGTATTCTCTCCAAAAGAAATTTTATTTTTGACGTATTGGACTATTGAGTGAGTCAATTTGACTTTGTATAATAGTCTTAAAAATAAAACTAACAAGTAAATCTATTTGCTTATTAGTTCTTAATTTAATCACTTATGTTTAATTTATACATTTTCTTTTAGTATGTCAAGAAAAGGTAGATATGTGATGCTATAATAATTGGAATCAATATATTGCATAGAAAAATATGATTTTAATAATCTGAACTGATTTTTAATTTTTTAATAAAGAAAATAACTTTCGATCCACTTACTTTCAAAATGTCATAGGTGCTTATTATTGAATAATGATTAGCCATAATTAAAAAATTTACACAAATACCTTACAAAAATACCAATTTAAACTTTTAATTAGGAGAATGTTTTAGGCATATAAATGAATAATTAAATAATTTAGATAAAAGACTAATCTTAATGGGAGAGTTTTTGTTTAAAGTAAATCTAAGATTTCTTTAACATAATGATTTTGCATGCCAAGATAAAAGGGTAAGAATTAATTAATTTCATTAAACATGATTTAAAAAAAAAAAGAAACCAAAAAAAGTAAGAATCAATTAAATTCAATAAATGTGATTAATGAAAATAAAGAAATTAAAAAAGTAAGAATGAGTTAATTTTATCAAAAGGAAATAAAGAAACTAAAAATGTAATAATCAATTAATTTATTAAAATGATTAAAGAAAAACTAAAGAAAGAATAAATAAAATATTTGTAACATTTAGAACAACAACTTGGATGGTGGCTTGATGGTTTCACTCTTGGAAGGTTTGGTGGGAGGTCTCAAGTTCGAGACCTCCCACCCGCGCTACAGTAACTTTTTTGGGGAAAAAAAGGCTAAAGTCAAGGTCAAAGTCAAAAACCGGCGGCTCGCAGGTTCACCGGTTCAATACGGTTCGCCGGTTCAATCCGGTTTGTCACGGTTTTCAAATTCTACAGTAAATTGTATGGAACCGGACCGGACACATGGCCGGTTCGCGGTTCAACCGGTCGAACTGGCCGGTCCGGTCCGGTTTTAAAAACATTGGTTATGATTAACAAAGTCTGTACTGTGCTCTTATTAAGGAAAATTTTTCATAAAGGCACGTGGAAGTTTTGCTATGGATAACATAACCAAACCTTTACATAATTCTTCACTAACACAAACCTGAATATATGAATTTTTGTATTAATATTTCATCCTTCTAAGGTATAGAAATAAATTTTCTAAAATTCTACTTTAGTAAATTTCAGAAAACCAATTTTATTTTGATTTGATTGGAATCAATGATCAGAAAATAAGGTCCATTTTCATAAAATCACCACCTTCATAATTTTGCACCTAGACTTTTGAACTAAAATTAAGAAAAAATTGATTTTATAACCTCTAGAGAAAAATAAAAATGTCAATATATTTTTTACTTTCGATTAAAAACTCTAATACTTAAAAATTCTCAAAAAATTAATTTCATTTTGATTTTGGTTGTAATTAAAAAAAGATCCATTTTTGAAAAATCATCTCATTCATAATTTTTGCCTAGACACTTTAGATCAAAATCTAGAAAAAAATTAATTTTACTACTTTGAGACGATGAATAAAAATGCCAATATACATTTTTTTTCTTTTCGATTAAAAACTCTAATATTTATAAATTTTCATGAAATAAATTTTATTTTGATCTTAGTTAGAATTGACAGTAAATGTCCACTTTCAAAAAAAATCATCCCCTTCATAATTTTTTACTTGAACACTTTGAATAAAACATTTAAAAAAACTTTGATTTTACAACTTAAAGATGATAAATTATAATGCCCATTTTTTATTAAAAATGCTAAAATTTATGTAAATAACACAATTATATTATTTAAAAATAAAATTATATTTTTGTACATGAAGCCGTAATTTTTTAGTAATAAAGTCCTTTCCACTGCACTTAGAAGAAATTTTCCCTTTTATTAATCCATTGCTCTTTTTTTTTTTTTCCCTTTCTTTCTTTCTTTCTTTCTTTCCTTCCCTGCTGCAAGACAATGACTATCCAGTATGTGGAGTAGGATTTATCACATTCTCAATTTAGGAATGTGTTAGGGTGACTTAAAAATGTAAACCGAATAGCGCATTACAAAGAGCTAGCTATCAAAATACACATGATGTATGTACAAAACACAAAGGTTAATCTCAAAAGCTCCTCTTAACGTTTAATCGAAGCTAAACTTTACCTCTAACTTTTAATTCATCTTGCTTTATCCCCAATTTCTGTCCACTTTATCAAATTAACATTTAAAACATTGTGAATTGACAAAAATGTCAGCTCTTAAACAAATTTTCAAATTATCAATTATTTCCATAAATGACTATAAAACGGAAATATATATCCAAATTCATTCCTTTTTTTTTTCTAAACTCATAAAAAACACCGTTTTCATTTCTTTAAGTTTTTTTTTCTTTTCTTTTTTTTTTGGCCAAAATTCCAAAAACTAGCCACAAAAATTGAAACTCTTTTGCTAAAAGATATCAAGAAAAAATCTGTTTTTTAGTCTATTACTGTATTTTTTTCTTTGGACAATTTCTTGGATTGTTAGACCTTCAAAATTCTTGTAATATTTATCAAACACAAGTTTTTAGTAGGCTTTTGGTGTATGATAATAATTTAAGGCTTATCAAATGAATTCAGGGGCGATGAGCTTTTAAAAGTTTTTTGCAGAATTCTTTCTTTTTCAACTATTAAGTTGCAAAGATAAAAGTGTGATTTGTAATTTGGAAAATGGTTTAGGAGATGGAATTTTTGTCAACTCACTATGTTTTAAATGTCATGTTGATGAGGTGAAATAAAATTGGAGATAAACTGAGAAAAATTAAAGGTTAAGAGGTAAATTGCAACTTTGACCAAACATTAAAGGGAGATTCTAAAATTAACCCAAAACACAATTGTACATATGTATTTGACATACGCCAATATTTTTTGTGACACAAAAATAATTATGAATTAATATTTTCATTTTTTCTCATGTAAGTGTATACGGTTTGGTATGTGTATCACTTCATAGACATTTGTAAATGTAAGGAAAGAATGAAAGTGACTTCTAAGTTACAGATATTTATTTACATTAAAGAATTATGGGCTTGTTCATCCATCTATCTCTCAACCATTGGATGTACACATATATTTATGAAATGGCATTTTCAATTCTATGATACTTCATGGAAGCAAAAAAAAAAAAAAAATTACAAGAAGCTTTAGTTATACCTAACATAATAAATCAATGAATATTGTTAAATGCAGTGAAAAATATGACCACGAATTGAATGTATTAATAATGTTTATTAGTTTTATCTTATTGTTGATTTACAGTCCCTCTTGTATTTTTTGACATCTTTTACCAGTGCATCTCTATGATGTACTATGAGTGCAAGATGTCATTTTCCAAATATATTGATATCTTACTTTACCATGAATTTGAAGAATAACTCAAAGACGTGGATACTATTTTTATGTATGTTTCATCATTTTCTTATATATGTTTCCTAAATCAGTATATTATCATGTTAAGGTTGGAAATTTTTTATGTTTAAGGTAGGAACTTTTTGAACTTTAAGACTCAAAGAAATAAAACCCAACACAAAAGAAAAGTTAAGACTCAATCTTTTTGAATTTTTGGATTAAAGAAAACAAAAGACAGCAACAATAGTAGGAATTTTTCTAAGACTCGAAGAAACAAAGAAAACAACAAAAATAAAAGGATATAACTTGGGTAAAGGCAGTAGCTTTGATACCAAATGATGTGGAAGACGTTAATCTAGTCGATACTCAAGCTTGAACTTGGAGGAACTTGACCCTTTAACTCTTGGATTGCGAACCTTGATATTATCTCAACCCACGATTTAACGAATTAGCGAACCAAGTTTGGAAGATAGACGGCTCCACAACCAAGGTAATTACTTGATTGATAAGCCAAGAACACAGAGTAAACACTAATGCATTCAAAGAAAGCTTCCAAGAAGCCAAAGGGAGAAAACCCTCAAATGAAATTTCGTTCAATTAATAACTTCAAAAAAGTAATGAGTCTTTACAATGAAAAGAGTATTTATAGGCCTTAGAAAATGACCCATATGCCCTTCTTATTGTTCTAGACTAGTACAATAAAAGGGCTTGATTAAAACTGAAAAATAATAAAAATCTTGCGAAGTCACTATGTGTATCCATGTCTGAATTTGCGTGCAGTTATGGGCAGCAAATACCATGAGAATCAGCACCCTCCCTGAACAGAATGTTACAAATTTTTGTGATGGTTTTCGAGCGTGATTATGCGTATCTGCGCACTTTTTCGGGTTGCGAATACCATAAAAAATTAGCAATGGTGTGATCCACAAGTTGAGGGTGGCCGCAGCTAGGGGCTGGAGCTTGGATGGCAACAGTATGACTTTCCAGCCTTGCATCTTGAGGGTCTTGTACCACTCGAATGAATAAGCAACTCCTTGTCCCTCCCATGGCCATCTTTTTACGGATTGCATCAATTGGGAACCCTAAGATGACGACGCTCCTAAAATTCTCGGCTCCTTACACAGAATAATCACTCCATGGGACCGTCTTGAATATCAAGGTGTAATTTAATCCCAATAAAATCCCGCTGATTGAAACAAAATTAATGATTGGGAACCCATGACCCTTACCAAACACCGTTGATAAAAACTCAAGGTATAAGAATTAAATCACATGAGATCTAACTAGTTTTTTCCCAAGAACTATAGGAAACTCTCACGGAAAGAAAACCAAATCTTATTGATTAAAACGTCATGATAATTTATGAAAAATGATACAGTGGTTAGCCTTATATAGGCATAATGAATATAGAAAGTCTAAAGTAATTACAACTCAAAAACTAAACTAAGATTTATAAAAACAATAAAATCACAGAAACTCAGACCATTCTCACACCTTATTCTCGTGCGTAGGAATTTGCCACAACTAACATCAAAATGTCCAACTTCAAGTGAGTCGTGGGTAGAATACGTTGAGCCACGGGTGCGGCTTGCACAATTCTATCCACGGCTGGCTTCTAGTCTTGCACGTTGAAGGTTTTGCCTCGCACTTTCGACCTTACATGCGACCACTAGCCTTTTGCCCCTTGAGTGGATGCTCGATAGGCTACTTTCCATGCCTAATTGCCATGATTTAAGCTTTTTAATACCTCCAAGATGTGTAAGTGCAGGAGTGACTTCAGTGAAGCTTGAGTAAGGCTACTCCCCCTCTTCAAAATGATTCGTGCTCAAATTGTCACCTTTGGTAGATACAAAATAGGGCACAATCTCAAAGGCTAGATAAACATTTAGCCCCAATAATGATGAATCATCTCCTTTCAACTCATTGAATTGTGCGTTATGTCTAACCTTAATATGCTCATCCATTTGTTGCTCCTAAACTAGGCTTAGCTCGTCCAAAGGTGACACATCTTCTTTTCCATTGGTCTGCAATGGTGGTGGCAAATCATTGAGCTTCTTATCCCCGTGAGATCCTTCCTTTGGATTAGCAGTTGAAGCTTCAAGTGGAACGCCTCTATTGCTAAATATTCGAATAAAAATATCTTCAACAGATGTCTTTAACTCGACCTGCGCTTGTGGCTTAGCTTTAACTCTATCACTACTCTATTCAACTTTGTCGCTAAGCAATCTTCACTGGTGTGCTTCGTCCATAGTTTGGATGTAGCCCTTTGATTACACATTCGATCAATTTAGTCATGAAAGAGTTTTATTGAATGCTCCATTGCATCTTGGAATCTACTTCCTGTGGCTTCAGTCAATTGCTTAAGATTTGCATTATTCATACTGAATAGCCTGCAAAAATAGATCAAATTCTTTCCAAATTGGTGGCTTTTATGAAGATCTCCCCTTTTTTGCCTTCTTCCACTCAAAAAATTTTCTCAACTCTTATGCCTTCTTTTTGTTTTTTTTTTTAACAAACACCAAACAACTTATAATACAAAATTCAACATGGAAAACACAAACAAGACTGGACAAAAATTTAGGATGAATAGTACCTTTGACATAAACATTACCTTTAGCATGAACAATACCTGATAAATAGTACTTTTTTAATACCAAGCTGATGCGACCTATGCCTTACTTGTAACGTAAAACACGATACAAAAGACTCAAGATCAATTGGGAATTGTAGTTGGTTTGGAAAACCTTAACCTGTTGATGACTTGCACCAACGAACCTTGGTATGAATGTTGTAGGCACCACAATCAAGTAGAACTTGATTGATAAAGCTTTTGAAAACCTTAAGAGAAACCTAAGATATTCAAGAAATCCTTGGAGAAACCAAAGAGGCACTCTCAAATTTTATTCATCAAATTAATTGATTTTTAGGTTGGATAATCAGCCTTTTGGTAAGTTCAAGTAGCATAATATAATGAAAAAGGAAATAATTTTGTAGTTAAAACCCATTCAAACTCTAATACTAGTTGTAACCTATCACATCTAACACACTATAAAAGTTACAACTTCAAAAGCAAGTAAAACGCTAAAAGTTCATCAAAGACGCGCAAGTTCCTGCCCTAGATTCTCGTGTATGGGAATGAGCCTCGGAAATCAAAGCAGATATTCTAATCATTCTCAAGTGCAGGAATGTGGAGCGGGAATCATTAGAATGTTTTTCTACTTGATTTCTTGTTGCCACTTTTTGTCCATTCTCATGCTTGATTTTTCATTTGCGGGAATCATCAAAACTGCTCAAAATGGCTTCTTCCTTTGGTTCTGAGCATACTTGAAGCAAATTAACAATCTTGAAGTCTGCATCACCCAATCCTTCAATCTTCTTTGCCTCTTCATGTCCTTGGACAATAAGTACCAATGCTTGTAGCACTTCCTTTGGCTTCTTGGTTTAGCACAAGTGACTAGTCTGGTGCTAGAACAACTTGATCATCCATAGCTTGAATAAGAAACTTCTTCTGATGAGGAATACGCGATCTAGCCGATACCCAAGTTTAGAAGATGGAGAAACCCAAAGAGATGGTGAAAATGGAAGGCGCCACAACCAAGGTGGATACTTGATTGATAAGCCGAAGTAGGAGGCACCACAATTAAGGTGATTACTTAATTAATAAGCCAAGAATACTTAAAGCAACCCTAAAGTATTTAAAGAAAGCTTACAAGAAGCCAAAGGGAGAAAACCATCAAAAATGAAATTTCATTAAACTAATATAAAAAACTAATGAGTCTTTACAAGGAAGAGATATTTATATGCCTTAGAATAGCTAGAAAATGACATACATGCCCTTACTTAACATCATAGACTAATATAATGAAAGGGCTTGATTAAAATTGAAAAATAACAAAAATTTCGTGAAGATTCTGATTGTATTTGCGCTCGTATCTGCGCATGGATAGGGGATGCGGATAGCACCTGTAGATATAGGTCATATATTGCATTGTTTGCCAAAATTCACCTTGAAGACGGTCGAATCAGCTCTTGTACAAAACATGAAAGTTGTATCTCTTTGAGTTGTCTTTCCAATGGCACAAGAATCAAGTCATTTGGACATCTGGGTGAAGAGATATACTCAAAAAAAATGAGAACTGGTCAGAAGAGCCTCACAGTGAAAACATCAATAATTCAAACTTTTGACTATGAAATCACAAGAACTGGACTTTGATGTCTTCATAAGAGTTGTAGATCATTCTCTTAGCTAACTACAAGAAATCCTTCAACTTAGCACCTATATAATCCAACCAGAGTTTTGATTAGCCCAGTCTTTCCCTTTTCCCCTCTTGGTACTGGGCGGTACTTATTAGGCTGTGCGCAACAATAGAAGGATTTGCAGAAACTTTTGTTAAAAGATTTATGAAATAAGGATTGAGCTTAGCACAAAAACTCCGATTCCCCTTCCATACTCCTTACAAATCTATTTATAGGAGTTTGGACATTGGATACGTTACATAAAGAAGTCCGTAGAAAACATTTCTCGGAGGCTAACTTTTGACTAATTCATAACAAACAACCAACTTTTTGAAAAACATACACCAACTTTTGACAAACAATAGACAACTTTTTAAATAATCTGCAACAACTTTTGACTAAGGCTTGCACCTTTTGACAAATGCAACCACATTTTTGACTTATTATACCAAACTTTTGAAAACAACAACAACCAACATAGATCATTCGGATAAGTTCAAATCTAATGATTTTGGCGTATCCGAGGGAGTACTGTATGGGTTTGTAATATTCATCTCAATTATCCTATCTGCATGAGCTCGTCTATTTTTCTTTTTATTTTGAGCTCTTCTTTTGTTTGTCCTGACACATTGGATTGCTTGGCTTGTAGTAGCTATACATGATTCTTCCAATTGGGAATCTTGCATTAGGCTGTCTTCTATTAACTCTTTGTATTCTGATTGAGCTTTTCTCACACTGTCCAATGTGGATGAGATGTGAAATAATTTTATGATCCAATAAGTCCAGGCCAAATCTTAGGAGGACTAACACCATTATTGATGAGGATTGTGGAGGCCAAGGTAAGGACAAGTTCAAGGTAGATCCTTTACAAGGCATAGGAGGTCCAATGACGAGGCTTAGAACCAAGAGGATGAAACAAGCCATGCAAGGACTTCTCACACAATTGCAAGAAGAAGAATCTACTTGGGCTAAGAACATGCCAGCTCGGATGATTACCTATGCTTGGATTGATGTTGATGCCAAGGGAAGTGAGCAAAGTAGCCAAGCCAAGCCAAATGAAGGAGAATTGAAGTTTCTGACCGAGGCCGCACCTAAGGCCGCGCCACGGCCTTCCCCATGGCCTTCATCAGAGAGTTGAGCAGAGACAACCAACGCGAGCCAGACATTCTGACCAAGGCCCCGCCACGGCCTTCCCCACGGCCTTCATCAGAAAGTTGCTCCGGATGAACTGAAGTGGAATAAAGCCTTTGTCCGAGGCCGCAAGTAAGGTCGCTCCACGGCCTTGGCTGCGGCCTTCCCAAGAAATTGCATATGCATTTTTTTCTTTACGGGTTTTTAGTAGAATAATGAGTTGTAAACCTTTTATAAGGTACTTGGTGTAATCAAACACTATGATATTATTGAATCAATTTAATTGTGAGTTTTCTCTCAAATTGGGGTTACCCTAGTTCTTTGGTAAAACAAGAACTACTCTTGTTCTTGACAATCAACTTTGTTAAGATCAAGTCTTTTCTTTGCTTAGGATTGTTCTTCCAAAAGGGTTTGCTCTTCGTCTTGTGAGATCGTCAACTAGGGGTCTATTCCACAGGTTGGGTAGGAGTCTAGGTTGCATCCCATAAGGAGAACCAACGATCTTTGGTAGCATTCAAAGTGCCCAATTCAAGTTGTTCTTGGATTCTTTGACAAGTAACGAAGGGGTCAAAAAGATTGGATTGGTTCCCTTGAATTTTCAAGGAGTCTTGGGCATCTCGCGACCGTTATTCGTATCAATTGGTATCAGAACCAAGGGTTTTCCTTAAATTTTTCTAGGTTATCCGAGTCAGAATTTTCCTTTGGAAATTTTGGCTATATCCTTTTTTTCTTTCTTTGTTTTCGTGATATTCGATCTTCGTAATCATCTTTGATTGTATTCTTGTGATTTCTTCCTTTCGTGTCCTCTTTGATTATCCTTTTATTGATATCCAATTAGGGTTTGTGTTAGAGTCATTCTTGGTTGTCTAAACCAAGAATTCTAGGGTTTCTTGTGTGGTTCAATTATTTGTCTTGATAATTTCTCAAGGGTTTTCCTCTTCCATCTGGTGTTGGAATTGTCAAAAAAAAAAAAAGAGCACTATTCTCGTTACTATAGCAATATTGTAGCGATACTGTTCATTAGAAGATTGATTGTTCAGTTGGTGAATTTTGGTTATTTTGTTTTACTTTGTGTTGATTGAGTGTGGGCTATTTGGGATTTGTTTAAAAAAAGAAAAGAAAAGAAAAGAGGTGTGCTTGAAGGGAGTAAAGGCCGAGTACACGAACTAAACCAATTAAACTAAAGTATATTTGGCTGGAATACTGTTCTTGTGCACCTGAATAGACCTGGTAAAACATCCAGATCGTTGGACAGAGAACAATGCCACATATGAAAGTTTAATTGAATCAGATTTTTGAATTCTTGTGAGTTTGAATGGATTTTGGCACAAGGGATTGTTGGTCGTTTTCTTGAAAAGGAAGACTATTGGAAAATCAAGATTCTTACCATAAGAACCACACACTAGGGGAGTCTCTTCGAGATCTTTGCATTCAATTCTGTGTCGCTCGATTTCTTCAAAGTTCTTGAAAATTACTCTTCCCTAAGCAATTTCCTTTTTCTTAAATCCTCCTTGATCATTTAACTTAGGTTTTTGTTAGGTTCAATTGAGCAGGTTCTTTACCAAAGGCTTACAGTATGACCTCAAAGAGTGGTAAAAGGCTAAGGGGTGAGATTAGCATCAAGAAAAAGCCTATATACCTTAGAGTGATACACAAGAGACGAGTGGATACATTTAGTGAGTGAGTGAGGTTCTTTTATTTATTTTACCTGTGGTGCTAACATTTCTTTTGCAGGTAAACACATCATGTCTGACCATAGTGAACAAAGGTTTGCTAGCCTAGAGTTCTCTATAAAGGCTATGCAAGATGAGTTTAGGCGTATGTATGCCCGTATGGATGATATTGCTTCAGCTGTAAAAGGGAAAGCCAAGGTGTCACGAACTGCACCTAAAGAAGAAGAAGATGAAGGTTATGAGTCTGAAGAAGTTATTTCCCGCCGAGGAAGGAGGGTGCCACTACAGCAACCAAATCGTGACAATAATTTGGGAAGCATCAAGATGTCCATTCTCCCTTTCAAGGGCCTAAACAATCCGGAGGCTTTCTTGGAATGGGAGAGGAAGGTTGATCAAGTGTTCGAAATCCACAACTACTTTGAGAAAAAGAAGGTACAGATTGCAGCGGTAGAGTTCGTGGAATACGCGAGCATTTGGTGAGACCAATTGGTGAAGTTTAGAAGAAGATGTGGAGATGAACCAATTGGAACTTGGGCAACCACGAAAACAATCATAAGGAAGAGATTCATCCCAAGTCATTATTCTAGAGACTTACACCGAAGGCTTCAGACCTTGAAGCAAGGATCGTCTACTGTAGATGAATATGCTAAGGAGTTGGAGACCCTCATGATCCGAGTTGATGTACAAGAGGATGAGGAGGCCACCATGGCTAGGTTTATTGTTGGCCTAAATTTAGACATTGTTGATATTGTGGAACTGCACAACTACGTTGAGCTTCAAGACTTGGTTGACAAAGCCGAGAAAGTTGAGCAACAACTCAAATCAAAAAGAGGACGAGGCTACTCCAACAGTTAGATTTGTTCCCAATGGAGTAACTCTAGTGAAAGGAGGCCCGAACAAAGCAATCAGAAACCAAGGGAGCCATGGAAGAGAAATGACACACCCTCTAATAGTAAAGGCAAAGTCGAGGTGTCATCCTGCAAACAACCTATCAAGGGCAGAAATGAAGCATTAACACCATGACAAAGAGATATCAAATGCTACAAGTGTCAAGGATACGGGCACATTTCTTCTCAGTGTCATAGTATAAGGAGCATGATCATCCTTGATAATGGGGATGTAGAAAGTGAGCACTCCAGTGATGAGGAGATGCCACCACTTGAGGGGCCCAATGGTGATAAGAATGAAGGGCCTAGTGAAGTTGATCCACCAAGTGGAGTGGTTCTGGTTACCCGCAAATCCCTTAGTATCCAGCGAGGAGATGCACAGGGAACACATCTTCCATACCAGGCGTGTTGTCCTAGATAAGTTATGCAATGTCATAGTGGATAATGGTAGCTGTGCGAATGTTGCCTCTACCTTGTTCGTAGAGAAGCTAAGGCTACCTACCATCAAGCATCCAAAGCCCTATTATTTGCAACGGTTGATAGATCATGGTGACATTAAAGTGACGAGGCAAGTAATGGTGTTATTTTCCATAGGAGGGTATATGGATGAGGTCTTGTGCGATGTCATACCTATGCATGCTTGCCATATTTTGTTTGGGCGACCGTGGCAATTTGATGGGAAGGTAATTTATGATGGGTATAAGAATACTTATCGGTTGACTTGGAAGAAGAAGAGTATGTATTGAAGTCTCTACAGCCATCTGAGGCTTATACTGATCAAACCAGGATCTCCCAAGAATGTAAAATGAGAGAAAAGCAACAAAGTGTGAGTGAGGAGAAAAATAAGAGAGATGGCGAGTTAGAAGAAAATAGAGAAGAGTCGAGAGAAAAAAAAAAGAGAAAAGCAAAAGAGAGGTTGTGTTGAAAGAAAAGAAGAAAGTGAATGCATTTGCAGAAAAAGGAGAGGTCAAGAGTGCACTGATAGCGAGGCAGCCATTCCTTATGCTTATGTATAAGGATATTTACCTTTCTATTAACGACATTAATTCTTCTGTACCTAGTGTTGTCGTGTCGTTGTTGCAGGAATTTCAAGACTTGTTCCCTGAAGATGTCCCACAGGGCTTACCACCACTCAAGGGCATAAGCATCAGATCGACTTCCTACCAGGGTCAAGTATTCCTAACTGTCTAGCTTACTGGGCCAACCCAGAGGAAACAAAGGAGATATAGAGGCAAGTGGACGAGTTGATAGAGAAAGGGTTCGTTAGGGAGAGTATGAGTCCGTGCTCAATACCAATTATTTTGGTGCCTAAGAAGGACGGCACTTGGAGAATGTGCGTGGATTGCAGAGCCATCAATAAAATCACGATAAAGTATCGTCATCCCATTCCTAGGCTAGACGATATGTTAGATGAACTGTATGACTCACAAATGTTTTCCAAAATTGATTTAAAGAGTGGTTATTATCAGATTAGGATGAAAGAAGGTTGATAGGGATCAAGGCATGTCCAAGCATAATTCAAGCGTCCCGGATCCTTTGCAAGGAATAGGTGGTCCAATGACACGAGCGAGGACAAGGAGAATGAAGGAAGCCATGCATGTGTTGATCGTGGAAATGTTAGAGAAAGAAGCTTCCAAGGACAATTCCGCATCGTCCAGACTTGTTACGCTAATATGGAGTAGAGATGGTGTTGATCATGAAGATGGGGCATATGGAGAGGCAATGCCAAGACTAGGGAATGGACAAAGTGTGCAATTCGGGTCAAAAGTTGAAGAAACAAAGCTTCTGACCAAGGCCGCGCACCAGTCCGCGCCGTGGCCTTACCCACGGCTTTCATCAGATTGAGACAACGAGGCTGGAGATCATTCTGACCGAGGCCGCGCCCCAGTCCGTACAGCGACCTTCCGAACGGCCTTCATCAGAATGGTTAAGGGAGAGCAGCAGATGTTCTGATCGAGTCCACGCCTAAGGCCGGCCCGCGGCCTTCCCCAGAACGTGCAATGTTGCGTTAGTTTAAGGTTTTTTTATTCTATTGTTATTTCATTATTTTGTAGTACATGTCGTACGCCTATATAAAGGCAGAACACATTGAGTAGTGACAGATTAAGATCATTCATCATTAAAACGTGTGTTTTTTAGAGCCCTTCAATAGTGCTTTCTTGATTCTTGGATTGGAACCGTCTTGGTCTTATCAAGCCTACACTTGTGGCGACCCAATTATCCGCTTAGAGTAATTCTTTCGCGTTTGATCAAGTTCTTAGCGTAATAATTTAGGCAAATTGAACCCGCTCAAGTTGGTCTAAATTAGAACCCTAGGTTCTTCGTTCTTCGTTGAAGAGTATTCGAGGCTTTTGTTACCTGGAATCATCAAGCGATTTTGGCCGTTCACAACCCCGCGCGCATCAATTGGTATCAGAGCGAAGGTTCTTGATTTTTTCCAGATTTACTCAATCCGTATTTTTCCTTAGAAAGATCAGATATATCCCTTTTATTCTTATTGTTTAATCGTTGTTTTGTCAAGCGCTTCGTGCCTAGACTGCAACTTTTGTATTTTCGTGTCTTTTTCATTACCAAAGATCCCAACTTTTGTTCATTCATTAGTCTTTCTACAGTTTCCTGCAATTTTTCTGCAATACTACTATAGAAATTGATCTAGGGTTTGTGTGGTATCTTGTGGATCTTGATTGTTTTCATTATTTCTTTAAAATTCTTGTGATAAGACTTTTCTAGAAATTAATCAAGCCTTGATTGATACTGCTTGCAGGGTTAGTTGTTGAATTGCACAAAAAAAAAAAGAGTACTATAGCGATATTGTTTCCGCTACTGTTCATCGTCATTGTTCACGGGTTACTGTGAATATTTTTTTGCTTAATTTGTTAGTTATAGTGAATTGATTTGGGGGTTTGTTCTGGTGTTCCATTGTTAAAAAAAAAAAAAAAAGAGGTGTGCTTGAAGGGAAGAAAAGCCAAGCACCGAACCAAACCAGTTAAACTAAAGTATATTTGGCTGGAATACTGTCCTTGTGCAACCGAATAGATCTGGTAAAACATCCAGATCGTTGGACAGAAAACAACGCCACGTACGGAAGTTTAATTGACTAGTTTCTGATCGTTTTGTTTCTTGTTGTTTTGTGCGGAATGCTCAATTGCTATTTGGGTAGTTCTTTTGGTGTGAATCAATTTTGGACTTGAATCTCTAGTTTTACACAAGAATATAGAAAATTCTTTAAGGGAATTTTGAAAATCAAGATTCAACCTCCAAGAGCTACCACACATTAGGATCTCAAATCTTGTTTCCTAGAGTCATTTCTCATCAGTAGTACCTTTCTGATTCCTTCTTGATCAACTAAACTCTAAGCCTTCTTTTCTCATTTTATATTCAATACTATTCTTATAATTGGGAATCCTTTCGTACTTGATAGGAGTAATTGATTGGTTCTTTCTCAAGGGCTAATAAGAGGGCACTTAAGAGAGGAAAAAGGCTAAGGGGTGAGCACAGCATCGGAAAAAAAAAGCCTAAATCTTGAGTGATATACGAGAGAATTGAGTGTACACACTAAGGGAGCGAGTAAGGTTATTCATTTTTCTATTATCTCTTGTGCTACAAACCTCTTCTTGCAGGTATGTCGAAAGAAGGAGATAACTCTCAAACTTCACCACCCTTTGACATGAAGTATATGTATGAGCAATTGATGAGGTAGGTAAACAAGGCAGTGAATGATGCCATGGAATGGGTTCATGCACGCATTGACAGTATTGAAAGACCTGTACAAACAAAGGCCTCTAAAGAACCCATGTTTGAAGAAGAAGAAGGTGAAGCCTCTGATTATGATGATGTAATTACCCGAAGAGAGAGGAGGGCATCAAAGACCCAAGATAGCAACTTGGGGAGTATTAAAATGAAAATTCCAACCTTTCAGGGGAAGCTTGATCCTGAAGCCTATCTAGAATGGGAGCGTAAGGTGGAGCACATTTTTGAATGCCACAAATATGCTGAGGAGGAAAAGGTACAACTGGTAGTAGTGGAATTCACCGATTATGCTAGTATCTGGTGGGACTAGCTCATTAAAAACTGTAGGAGGTATGGAGAGGAGCTAGTGCGAACATGGAGAGAGATGAAGACAATTATGCAGAGAAGGTTCGTGCCCAGTTACTACACTCGAGATATTCATAGAAAGCTCCAAACCTTGAGACAGGGATCCATGACAGTCGATGAGTACCATAAGGAGATGGAAATGCTGATTATCCGAGCCAACTTGGAAGAGGATGGAGAGGCTCTTATGGCTCGCTTCATGGGAGGACTCAACCCTGAAATCAGTGAACGGGTAGAACTACACCACTACCTAGACATGAGGGATTTGGTGGACATGGCCATCAAAGTAGAACGCCAACTCAAGTTGAAGAAGTCAAGGAGCAATGCTAGCTCCAATACTAGAGCACCATGGCGAGATTCCAGACCACCAGAGAGGAAGGAAATTCGCCCAACTTTCCAACCAAAAGAAGCTATGAAGGGGAAGCAAGAGGCCATCACACCTAAGCCTCAACAAAGACCCAGGGATGAAGGCTCTCAACGCACAAGAGAGATTAGATGCTATAGATGTCAGGGATTTTGGCATATTGCATTTAATTGCCCAAATAAGGGAGCTATGATTGTGATGGATGATGGAGAAGTGGCAAGTGTCTCTTCCGGTGATGATGAAGAAATGCCACCATTGGAGGGAGGCAGTGAGTCTGATGGAGAGTATGGAGCTGATACTGGAGATATCTTGGTTACCAGGCGAGCTTTGAGTGTGCAACCAAAAGGGGAAGATGACCAAAATCAGAGAGAAAATCTTTTCCACACTCGCTGTACTGTTAAAGGCAAGGTATGCAGTCTAATCATAGACAGTGGGAGTTGCACTAATGTGGCTTCTTCTTTATTGGTAGAGAAGCTAAGATTGGAGACTGTGAGGCATCTAAGGCACTACAAGTTGCATTGGCTTGCTGACACAGAGGATTTTGATGTGATCCAAGGAGCGCATACATTTGTTGGACTTGGACTTATACTTGGTAGACTTGAAGAGACCATTTATATGGATCAAGAAGAGATTGAAGAAGTTATAATCATACATGGAATGTTTGAACATAGTGGCTGGATTGTAAAGTTACATGATTTTGAATTTAGTCACAAGCTTGAAATTTGCAATGTTCAAGCTATCACATTGGGCCAAGAATTCAAGCATTGGTTGTGGATCAAGTTCATCTACAAAGAAGGCCCAAAAGAAGATATTAAGCTGTCCAAAACAATCTTACAAGGGGCTGGTCACTTGGACTTGCTTGGAGGGCTCTTGAAGTTGCTAAATGGAGTCCCAATGGATCTTATGGAGGGATGTCCAGCCCATGATCAAGCCTTGGACGAATTTTTATGTTTTTGTTAAGTTTTCTAAGTCTTACAAGTTGTAACTTTTAGTTAATTACCTAATTATGATAGGTTACAACTAGTTTTAGTAGTTTACTTTATTTTAAGCTTCTAGACTTTTCTTTGTAAGCCTATAAATAGGCATGTTACTGTTCATACGATTTGGAATAAGAATTTTCAGAAATATTGTGTGTTCTCTTTGAGAATTTTCTTGGTTCTTTGTTGATTAAGAACCACTCTTGGTCTTATCAAGCTTGCTGGTGGCGACCACCAACTTCGCTTAGAGTTTTTCTTGTGTTTTTGATCAAGTCTTAGAGTTAATTAGGTTAGACGATTGAACTCGCTCAACTTGGTCTAGTCTAGTTGTTTTTAGGCGTGTTTCATCTTCTCAAGGGAGATTCAAGGCAAAACAACTCCACGTCAAGGGTTCCTTGGTTCACGAATCAAACGAGGTCTTGAGTTCAATGAGTTGCATACCTGAAATCCAAGACTTTCTTGGCAACGCAACCGTGCGCACATCAAGTGGTATCAGAGCCATCTTCTTGGATTTTTTTTAGGTTTTTCCAATCCAATTTTTCCTTTGGAAAAATTCGAATAAATCCCTTTTTTCTTTTTTGTTGTTTATTAAAAAGCTTCGAGCCTGGTTAAGCAACTTGTGTTTTATTTGTTTTTCTTTCTTTGAGTCATTGTCAAAGAGCTTCGAGCCTGGACAACAAGTTGTTTTCTTGTGTCTTTACTTTCGTTTCTTGAAAAAAAAAATTCTGCTATTTTTTTCGTTGTTTTCTTTGATTAAAATTCATGCTTTAGGTGTTTAGAGTTGTTCTTGGTTGCTTCTCAATCAAGAATTCTAGGTCTTGTGTGGTATATTGTGATTCTTGACTATTTTTGGTGTTTTCTTGAATTTCTTGTGTCAAAAATTTGCAAGAAAAAGAGTTTCTTGAACATAAAAAAATTCATACAACCAGATTTCTTGGAGATTTAATTGTGTTCTTGGTGTTGTTAACGTTTGGAAAAAAAAATTCGTTTGTGAAAAAAAAAACGTTTGTGAAAAAAAAAAAAAAGAAGGCAGAAAATTCGTGTGCAAAAAGAAAGAGCCAAAAGCACAAAGAAAAAGAAAGAAAAAGAGAGTAAAAAGGAGTGCACAACAAACAAAAACTGTGCACAAATCTTTATTCAACAATTTCTTGAAGTTTCTTGGTGTTTAGATACAAGTTCTTGAAGTTCTTGAACTTACTTTGCTAGTTTCTTGAAGTTGCACCAACTTGTTTTTGAGTTCTTGAATTCTTTGTGTTGTTGGAAATTTCTTGACTGATTTCTTGAAGTTCTTGGCTGATTTCTTGGACTTTCTTGATCAAATCTTGAAGTTCTTGAAGCCTTGATGATATGTGCATGGGCACAAGGCATGGCAATGGAGCATGTAATATGACCTATCTAGCATCCACTCAAATGGGAAGATACGAAAGATGGATCATAGTTTTTGGTGTTATTTATTTTTACAAGTTGTAATTTTTATGTTAGTTATCTAATTGTGATAGGTTACAACTAGTGATAAGTTTTTAGTAAGTTTTCTAGAATATTCTTTATGAGCCTATAAAAGGGCATTCCTTGTATTATTTTAACGATGTTATGATGAATTAATAAAAATTGTGAGTTTTCTCTCTACGAGAGTTTTCTTAGTTCTTGGAATAGAACTAATTTCTGGTCTTATTGGAGTGATTCCATGGCGACCAAAACCTACGCCTAGAGTTTCTTCCACTTGATTTGATTCATTCTTTTGGGTTTGTCAATTAGGGGCATATTCCATGAGTTGGTTAGGGGTCTATTCCACAGGTTGGTTAGGTGTCTATTCCACGGGTTGGCTAGGGGTCTAATTTGCAGCACAAAAGGAGGATTTCAACGATCTTGGTTGAATATTCGAAGCAACCCATTCGAGTTGTTCTTGGGGTCTTCGACAAGTTACGAAGGGGTCAAGAAGATCGAGTGGTTACCACAACTCAAGTTGTTCTTGGGGTCTTCGACAAGTTACGAAGGAGTCAAGAAGATTGGGTTATTTTGTATGGATTTCTTTTCAAGACGGTCTTTTGGGAATGATGTTCCTGTGATATACGAGAGGGTCGCTCCCGATCGTATCAATTGGTATCAGAGCTTTTGGGATTTTGAAAGAAATCAGGTTTTGTGTCAACCCGTTTGGGTATATCTTTTGTTTTTTGTTGTCAATCCACTTGGATATATGTTTTTAATTTTTGTTTTGTTGTTCTTGATTCAAGATCTGATGTTTCTTGAATCAAAGTTGTGTTCTTTTGTGGTTTGATTTAAAAAAAAAAAAAAAAGTCATACTGTTCATCGGGACTGTAGCGGCGGCGTCACTGTTCACGCTAGGGGTACTGTTCACTGACGGTACTGTTCATCCGAATTTTTTTTTTCTTTTTTTCCAGTTTAATTTTTTGTTTTTTTTTTGGAGTTGAATTTTGTATTTTGTGAGTTGGTTGTGTTGTTAAAAAAAAAAAGAGAGAGAGAGAGGTTGTTAGAAGTGAAAAAAAAAAAAAAAAAATTCGTACTGTTCATCGCACTGTAGCGGCGCGCACTGTTCACGCGCTAGGGTTTACTGTTCATCGACGACACTGTTGATGTCGGCGTTAGTGTTCATCCGAATTTAAAAAATTTTTTTTTCTGTTTATTTTTTGTTTGTTTTTGGGAGTTGAATTTTGTATTTTGTGAGTTGTTTGTGTTGTTAAAAAAAAGAGAGAGAGAGAGGGTTGTTAGAATTGAAAAAAAAAAAAAAATCTTGAGTGGAAAAAGGCAAATTTGTGAAATTTTATAAGAAAAGCCAAAAGTGTGATGAAACGAAAAAAGATATTCTCGTCGTTCTTATAAACATTTTGTAGGTTTGAGCTTGAGTTGTGCCCATTCTTTGCATACCATTAGGCGACGATTCGAGAACGAATCGTTTTGAAGAGGAGGAGTATGATATGTGCATGGGCACAAGGCATGGCAATGGAGCATGGAATATGACCTATCTAGCATCCACTCAAATGGGAAGATACGAAAGAAGGATCATAGTTTTTGGTGTTATTTATTTTTACAAGTTGTAATTTTTATGTTAGTTATCTAATTGTGATAGGTTACAACTAGTGATAAGTTTTTAGTAAGTTTTCTAGAATATTCTTTATGAGCCTATAAAAGGGCATTCCTTGTATTATTTTAATGATGTTATGATGAATTAATAAAAATTGTGAGTTTTCTCTCTACGAGAGTTTTCTTAGTTCTTGGAATAGAACTAATTTCTGGTCTTATTGGAGTGATTCCATGGCGACCAAAACCTACGCTTAGAGTTTCTTCCACTTGATTTGATTCATTCTTTTGGGTTTGTCAATTAGGGGTTTATTCCACGAATTGGTTAGGGGTCTATTCCACAGGTTGGTTAGGTGTCTATTCCACAGGTTGGCTAGGGGTCTAACTTGCAGCACAAAAGGAGGATTTCAACGATCTTGGTTGAATATTCGAAGCAACCCATTCGAGTTGTTCTTGGGGTCTTCGACAAGTTACGAAGGGGTCAAGAAGATCGAGTGGTTACCACAACTCAAGTTGTTCTTGGGGTCTTCGACAAGTTACGAAGGGGTCAAGAAGATTGGGTTATTTTGTATGGATTTCTTTTCAAGACGGTCTTTTGGGAATGATGTTCCTATGATATACGAGAGGGTGACATCCGGATCATATCACTTGAAGTGTTGGTCAAAGGGTTTTCATCATAAATTAGGGTTTTGTTAGGGTTTCTTGCATGTTGGGTTGCTGAAATTCGTTCCTATTTTTGGACGAATTTCTGTTACGATTTTTGTAGAAATTTTGGTGTTAAAAGGAGTCTAAAAGGTGTTAGTTGGGTTTATATAGAAGTTATTTGTCATTGGGAAACCAATTGGGTAAAGGAAAACTAGTTGGCAAAGGATAGGAAACCAAATCCTCAAGGTGCAAGGGTTTCTTCATTCTTTTTGGAAAGTGGTGATTCTTGTTTTCTTTTTCTTCATTTAGAACGTTTTTCCAGCTGGTTAAGGTCTCTTGGACGTGCTTCTTGTTTCCTATTTTGGTAGTGTGTTGGTTTTAATTATTATTTGTTCAAGAATTCATTTTGGAAAGTGAAATTAGAGTTGGAGTTTTACTTTTTGCACAAGAATATTATTATTTTTTTCAAGAGAACATTAAAAATCAAGAATTTTTACACATTTATACCACACATTAGGGTGTCTATTTTGTGTCAATTCTTGATTCTCATCCATTCTTTGATTTATTCTCTTGATCATAAACACTCTAAGCTAATTTTTTCTTGGCCTCTACATTTACTCTTTATAAGTTGAGGTTGCTATAGGTCCTTGGTGGGATTGATTGAGTTGGTTCTTCATCAAAGAGCCTACAAGAAGATTCTTTGAGTGGAAAAAGGCTTAGTTGTGAGCTCATTGGAGGGTAAAAGCCAATCTACTTGAGGGAAGCGAGTGCCAAACACTAAGGGAGTGTTTCACATATTCTTGTTATTTTCTTTTGTTTATTTCTACCTATTTTCCTACAGGTTTTTAGGACATAATGGCGCCTTCTATGGACATTAATAATGAACTAAAATTGTTTAGGGAAGCCATTGTTGGTGATTTTGAAAGAAATATTCACCTTATGAAAGATGAGATCTATGAAAAGATGGATAGGCATTCGCAGTCATCTAATGCCAAAGCTTTTGCATCCAAATTCTCTAAAAAGTTGTTCAAGAATTATTATACTTCAAAGAAGGAGGATGACATGAAGGGTCTTGATGATTGGGATGATTTTTGGAGCAGATATAAAGCACTTGTGGCTACTCAAAAAGAAAGAGTGCTTGAGGAGGAATCTACTCTCTAAATTAAAGATCAAATTTCATCACCTCTCATTCAAAAGAAGAATCGTGATGCTTTTGAAGAGAAGGATAAACCATTGCGAGATAGTGAACAAGTGCAACAAGTTGAATTCTATACTAGTTGCACTGTGAAAAACAAGGTATGTAGTACGTGCATTAATCATGTTAGTTGCACTAATTTGGTGAGTACTATGTGTGTTGGAAAGCTAGGATTGCCTTTGTTGAAGCATCCACATCCATACAAAAGGTTGATTGATAATGAAGAATTTGAAGTAACCAATCAAGTGGAGTTGGAGTTTTCACTTAACAAGTATCATGATAAGATTCTTTGTGATGTGGTACCAATGGAGACTTGTCATGTACTCTTGGGGCATCCATGGCACCTTAAGAATGAAGCCAAATATGATGAGGTGAACAATAACTACTCTTTCAATTGGAATGGGAGGAATGTCAAGCTAATTCCTTTGCCGTCACTTGAGGTAAATAAGGATAAAGAGAAAATTTCAAAAGATTGCAAAGAGTGGGAAAGATCTTTGAGCACACAAGCAAAAGAAAAGAGTGATAAAAAAGAAGAGTGTGTGGAAGAGAAGAGTGAGGATAGTGTAGATCTTGAGGGAGAACAAATTGAGGGGAAAAATTCTGAGGAAGAAGAAGAAAATAAGAGAGTGGAAGTGGAAGCTAGCAAAAGTGAGAAAAAGAGTGCTTTGATTGAAAGGCCTAAACTTCTTGTGCCTATGTACAAAGAAGTAGATTATTTTGCTAACTCTCCTAACACTTGTTTTCCTAGTATTTTTGTTTCTCCTTTGCAGCAACTTGGAAGTCAAGACAAAGTGATACTAGCTACAAATTGCTTATTCAATGGTGTTAAGTTGCAAGTTTCTAGATTTTTATCACCAAGCAAGAAGATGCAAGTGTTTACAAGACATGACTTGGTGAAGAGAGGATGTTTTGAGATGAAAATCTGGTCTCATGCCATTCACACCAACTGGTTGATCAAATATGTGTTTGATTGGTGGCATGGTGTCAATTGGGTTGAAGAGCTTAATGAACTTAACCCTTCCTTGCCAAGTGTTGTGGTGTCTCTTTTGCAGGATTTTGAAGACTTATTTCCTGAAAATATACCACAAGGATTGCCACCTTTGCGAGGGATTGAGCACCAAATCGATTTCATACCTGGTGCTAGCATACCCAACCGTCCCGCCTATAGAGCAAACCAGGAGGAGACAAAAGAAATACAAAGACAAGTAGATGAGTTGGTGGAAAAGGGGTTTGTGCGAGAAAGTATGTCGCCATGTGCTGTTCCCGTGATTTTAGTACCCAAGAAAGATGGAACATGGCGCATGTGTGTTGACTGTAGGGCCATCAATAAAATAACGGTAAAGTATCGTCATCCTATTCCTAGGTTAGATGATATGCTTGATGAGTTGCATGGTTCTACTATTTTCTCTAAAATTGATCTTAAAAGTGGTTATCATCAAATTAGAATGCAAGTAGGTGATGAATGGAAGACTGCCTTTAAAACCAAATATGGATTGTATGAATGGTTAGTTATGCCTTTTGGTTTAACTAATGCACCTAGTACATTCATGAGACTCATGAACTATGTATTTAGGGCTTTTATTGGTAAATTCTTGGTGGTCTATTTTGATGATATTCTGGTAGGGGTGTTCATGGACTGGGTACCCGGTCCATGGACAAAAAATATGAACCGAACCGGTCTTTGCGGTTCGGCAAAAATTCGAACCGCAAATCGGTCCACATGTAGCGGGTACCCGGCCTTCCGGTTACCCGCAAAACCGGTTCGGATAGGGCGGGTACCCGACCCGGTCCATAATAATTTATCTATATTTTTAAAAAAATAAACAAGAAAAATTACAAAATATTATAAATCACTAATAATACAAACATTAATATCTTAAAGTTAAATTACATCCAAAACCTTAATCTTCAAAAAAACAAAAATTAAATAAATAAGAAAACAATCACTTAGTCTTTCAAATTTCATCTTTTCATTTCAATCAACATAAAAACATAAATATTCAACAAATAACCAAAATCTATATAAATAAGAAAATAATCACTTAGTCTTTCAAACTTCATCTTCTCATTTCAATCAATGTAAAAACATAAATATTCAACAAATAGCCAAATGAACACCCAAACTAATATATGAAATTACATAAGTGACATGTGAAATTACATAACTACCCCCATTTCGGTTCGGTTCGGTTACCCGCCGGTTCGCAAAAATGGGAACCGCGAACCGCCCCGATTAAAATATAACCCGCCCCGCAAACCGCCCCGCCACCAAAAACCGGTTCGGTTACCCTTTTTTTCGGTTCGGGACTGATCGGTTTTTCCGATTTTTCAGTTTTTCGGGTTTTTTTGAACAGCCCTATATTCTGGTCTATAGTAAATCACTTGAAGATCATGTTGAACACTTGTATCAAGTTTTGTGTGTACTTCGTGAAAATCATCTTTATGCTAATTTGAAAAAGTGTTCATTTTGCATGCAAAGCATTATATTTCTTGGATTCATTGTTAGTGCTAATGGCATTCATGTTGATGAATCTAAGGTGCAAGCCATACGTGATTGGCCGACACCTAAAAGTGTTAATGATGTACGATCTTTCCATGGCTTAGCAAGTTTTTATAGGAGGTTTGTACGTAATTTTTCTACCATTGCTGCACCCCTAAATGAACTTGTTAAGAAAAATGTGGTTTTTAAGTGGGAAAGCAAACCCCAAGAGGCGTTTGATATGTTAAAAGAAAAGTTAACTAATGCACCTATATTGTGTTTGCCTGATTTTGATAAATTGTTTGAGGTTGAATGTGATGCTTCTGGAGTGGGTATAGGTGTTGTTCTTATGCAGGAGTCTAAACCCATAGCATACTTTAGTGAGAAGTTGAATGGTGCAACCTTAAACTACCCCACTTATGATAAGGAGCTCTATGCCCTAGTTCGAACTCTTCAAACATGGCAACACTATCTTCTTTCTAAAGAGTTCGTGATTCACTCTGACCATGAGAGCTTGAAGTTCTTGAAGTCTCAAAGTAAGCTCAACAAGAGACATGCAAGATGGTTAGAGTTCATAGAGTCTTTTCCCTACACCATCAAGTACAAGCAAGGTAAGGAAAATGTGGTTGCTGATGCATTATTAAGAAGGTATTCTCTTATCACTACTCTTCAAACTAAATTGCTTGGATTTGATTTCATTAAAGATTTGTATGAGCATGACAAGGATTTTTCGAAATTGTGGGTTCAATGTGAAAAATGTGCTCATTCAAATTTCTTTCGGCATGATGGTTTCTTGTTTAAGGGTACTAAGTTATGCATGCCTAATTGTTCTTTGCGTGAGTTGCTGGTTAGAGAGTCTCATGGGGGTGGTCTTATGGGACACTTTGGTGTTAAAAAGACTTTGCATGTTTTGCATGAACACTTCTTTTGGCTAGGTATGCATTCTGATGTTGAGTCCTTTTGTGCTAAATGTCTAACTTGCAAACAAGTAAAATCTCGTGTGAAACCCCATGGCTTGTATTCACCATTACCCGTGCCTTCTCAACCTTGGGTAGACATCTCCATGGATTTTGTTTTGGGTCTACCAAGGGCACAAAGTGGTAAGGATAGCATCTTTGTTGTTGTGGATAGATTTAGTAAGATGGCACACTTTATTGCATGTTCTAAGACTAATGATGCCACTTACATATCTGACTTGTTCTTTAAAGAAGTTGTGAGGTTGCATGGTTTACCACGTTCAATTGTCAGTGACAGAGATGTCAAGTTTTTAAGTCATTTTTGGCGCACTTTGTGGAGTAAACTTGGTACTAAGTTGTTGTTTTCTACTGTTGCACATCCACAAACTGATGGTCAAACTGAGGTTGTTAATAGGACACTTTCTACACTTTTGCGTGCAATCATTCAAAGGAATTTAAAGAATTGGGAAAGATGCTTGCCCCACATTGAGTTCGCATATAATAGAACTGTTCATTCTACTACGTCTTATTCACCTTTTGAAATTGTTTATGGTTTTAATCCCTTAACTCCTTTGGATATTTTACCTTTGCCCACTAATGAAGTTTCTGATCTTGAAGGTAAAAAGAAAGCTAAATTTGTTAGGGATCTCCATGCCAAGGTGCGAGAAAACATTGAGAAAAAGAATGAACACTTTGCCAAAATTGCAAACAAGGGCCGAGTAAAGATGGTATTCGAACCTGGTGATTGGGTGTGGGTACATTTGAGAAAGGAGAGATTTCCACAACAAAGGAAATCTAAGCTTCATCCAAGGGGGGACGGACCTTTTCAAATTCTTGAGAGGATCGGAGATAATGCATACAAAGTGGACTTACCTAGTAAGTATAGAAATGTTAGTGCTACTTTTAATGTGTTTGATTTATCTTTGTATGGTGTAGGTGATTCGAGGACGAATCCTTTCGAGGAAGGAGGGAATGATATGTCCCAAGGGTTGAAGGATGAACAAGGACGTTCCAATGGTGATGGACGAGCTGAGCAAACTTCCAAGGATGCTAATGATGTACTTGGAGGTTTGGATGGACCAATGACTAGAGCTAGAACAAGAAGAATGAAGGATGCTCTTCATGGACTAATTTTGGATACACTTGAAGAAGAAAACCAAGCAAGCTGGGCTAAGCATTCTCCACGGTTGGTCTACACCATTTGGGCTGAACAAGGCTTAGAAGAAGGTCCAAATAACCAGCTAAGTGTGAGGATTGAAGACTTGGAGGCCGCTGATCCATTGTAGTGTAACGGGCTAAGAGGTGTCAAGATGGTTCACTTGGGCTGGTTTGGAGCATGCGCATTTTATTAAGCCCAAATCCACTTCACTTGGGCTGGTTTGGGCTGATTAGAGTTAGTTTAGTTCGTTTATAATATGTTTAAGCTAGTCCATTTAGTTAAGTAGTTTGTTTTACTACAAAACCCTAGCATGTTATTTGCGTGCCTATTTAAAGGCTTAAAATCGTTACTGTAGCAGCAGCCATATGATGATATTTTGAGTGAATTATTTTTAGAATTTTCTTGGTTCTTTGGTGATTAAGAACTACTCCTTTGGTCTTATCAAGCTTTGCTTGTGGCGACCACAATCTTGCTTAGAGTTTCTTTTAGTTTTTGATCAAGTTCTTAATAGATTAGATTAAACGATTGAACTCGCTCAACTCGGTTTAACCTAGTTTTCTTAGGGACGTGTTCATCTTCAAGGGGAGATTCGTGAGCACACCAACTCCACGTCAAGGGTTCTTGGGTTTACGAATCCAATGGGGTCTTGAGTTCAACGAGTTGTTGACCTAAAATCCAAGGGGTCTTGGCATATGCAACCGTGCGCTCATCACCCTACAACAGCCACTTTCCAAAAAAGAAAAGGAAACTCTTGCACCTTTAGGATTAGTTTCCAAATTCACTTGCAACTAACTTTCATTCTCCCAATTGGTTTCCAATACAAACTAACTTCTATTTAACCACAAAAACAGTCCCTTATTGTCCCTTTTTAAGATCAAATAAGCTGGAAAATTTTTAGAAAAATCATAGCTAAAGATTTAACAAAAATTCCGGCAAGCATATTCACCCAAAATCCAAGAACCAAGTTCAAGAACTTGATCCTACCAACCCCAAGCAAGAAGCTGGTCCCAAAACTCAACTAAATAGCCCCAAAACTTCCAGAAAAATGTGCTAAACTCCCCCTTTTTAACGTTAAAACTTTCTGGAAAATAACCAGAAAAATTCGTACAGCACACAATGCAAAATTCCAGCAACCAATACTCAAACAATTCAACCCCAAAACCCTAACCAATTGGAGATAGGTTAAAGGTGACTCAAAGGGGCTTCAAGAATTTCAAGAATTGATCAAGAAAGTTCAAGAAATCAATCAAGAAGCTCAAGAATTCAAGACAAAAATATTCCAGCAACTCTATACTTCAAGAAAATTAGGAACAACTTTGTACAAGTTCAAGAACTAAGAAGTAAGTCCAAGAACTTCAAGATTTTGGTCAAGATAGTCCAAGAACTCAGCAAGATCCTCAAGAAACAACACAAGACTCCAAAAAAAATTCAAGAATACTAGATAGCTTGGTGCAAGAATCCAAGAACCTAACAAGTAAGTCCAAGATCTTCAAGAATTGTACCAAGAACACCAAGAAACTTCAAGAAACTTGAATAAAACTTTGTGCACGGTTTTTAACTTGTGTGCACTCCTTTTTACTCTTTGTTTTCTTTCTTTTTCTTTTGTGCTTTTTTTGGCTTTTTCTTTTTGCACGAATTTCAGCCTCTTTTTTTTTTTTTTTGCACGATTTTTTTTTAACTTCAAACTACCACAAAAACAACTCAAACTTTCAAGAAAAAAAATTGATTTGTGAATGTTAAGTTCAAGAATCTCTTTTCTTGCAAGTTCTTAACACAAGAATTTTCAAAAAAACAACAAAAACAGTCAAGATTATCAAGAAACCACACAAAACCTAGAATTCTTGATTGAAGACAATCAAGAACGACACTAAGACCCTAAAGAAATTCAAGAAAGCACAAGAACAAAAATTATAAGGAATGAAATTTTTTTTTTAAACAAACGTGACACAAAGAAGAAACACAAGGAAAGACACAAGTTGTTTAGCTAGGCACGAAGCACTTTGAAAAACAACTCAAGAACGAATTAAAGAAAAATAAAAAGGGATATATCCAAATTTCTCCAAAGGAAAAATTGGATTAGAAAAACCTGGAATTTCAAGACTAGCTCTGATACCAATTGATACGCGCGAACGTACGTGGAATTGCTTGAAAGACCAAGTATGAATTTCGAACATTTCCCCTTGGATGAACTAGACTCTAGAATCAGCACCAAAGCCTTGAACACGCAAGATGAACAACTCGAAAATTCAAGAAAGCTTTGAACCTCCTTATGAAACGAACAAGAACTCGAGGAATCAGCACCTAGAATGCTTGATCAAACCAATAAGGCAACTCTAAGCTAGGGTTTTTGAACTTGGAATCACTCTACAAGTTCAGGGGTTGTTCTTAATTAGCAAAGAACGAAAAAAGCACTCAATTTGAGAACTCATAAATTTATTAATCATCAAAACTTATTAAAATTCGTAACAGTGTTTTGGCCTATAAATAGGCTTGCATAACAGCTTGTAGAAAGTTCTACAAACTTAACAAAAAGCACTAGTTGCAACCTAACACAATATAGTAACTTTCTAAGAGGTTACAACTTGTAAACAAAATAAAAAACTTAACATAAAAGAATTAAACTTAAAAAATTCGTCCAAAAATTGTTAATGGACTGGACACCTCCTTTTAAGCACCATTGGGCCTCCATCTTGCATCTTTAAAAGGCCTTCCAACAAGTCCAACCAAACCAGCACCTTAAAAATATGTTATGGACCACTTAGAAGCTTTAATTGGACCTTCTTTGAATGTGTATTTAATCCATAACCAATGCATAAACTCTTAGCCCAATGAACACACTTGAATAGCTTGATTACCAAGTCCATTGAGAGGCCCAAAGTCACGAATTACACCATGGTAGTTACAAAGCTTGAACGTTCCCCTCATGATTAGCCATGATTTGATCTCGTCTTGGTCCAAACGAGTTGCTCCATGAGAATATCCAAGCATCAAGATTGTAAGCACTCCTAGGATCACATCAATAAGTATTCATTTGAATGGAAGGGAAAACCCGTGTCTCTTCATCCATTGTCACCTCTTGAGGCTCATGAGGACCAAGTGAGACTTGCAAAAGATTTGAAGATAACAGGGCCTCACAAAGGGGAAGGACAACATACTAAGGAAGAAGGTAAGAACGAAAAGAAAAAGAGGGTAAGCGCTTATGCCAGCAAAAGTGAGGTGGACGAGGCAATAATGGCTAAGCAACAAGTTCTTATTGTTTTATATAAAGATTTATTTCTTTCTATTAATGAACTTGACCCCGCTCTTCCTAGTGTTGTTGTGTCTTTATTACAGGAATTTAAAGAAGTATTTCCCGAAGAGATACCACAGGGGTTGCCACCTCTGAGGGGGATTAAGCACCAAATTGACTTCCTACCTGGTGCCAGCATACCGAACCGTCCTGCCTACCGAGTCAATCCGGAAGAAACTAAGGAAATCCAACACCAAGTGGATGAGCTCATTGAGAAGGGATTTGTTCGTGAAAGCCTAAGTCCATGCTCCGTACCAGTGATACCCGTTCCTAAGAAGGATGGTACGTGGAGGATGTGCGTGGACTGTAGAGCCATCAACAAGATTACGGTAAAGTATCGTCATCCTATCCCTAGGTTAGACAACATGTTAGATGAGTTGCATGGTTGATGAAGACATCAATGCTCGTGTTCAAGTTCAAGGGAGTCATGATCATAGTGTTGCTGCAAAGAGCCCATTCCAAGATATGGGAGGTCCAATGATGAGGTTGAGAGCTAAAAGGTTGAAGTAAGCTTTGCAAGATTTGATTATAGAATTACATGAAGATGAATCTACTTAGTTGAAACAAGAACCTACAAGGCTATTCACTTATTTTGGGCTAGAGTTGGAGGAGCTTGGAGGTCGTGGACTTGAATTCGATTGAAGAGCCCGTTTGCCACTAGAGGTTATGGGTTTCATGGGCTTAGTTCATTAGTTTAATAACCCACGTTGTACCTTTAGTTGCACGTTTATGTTATGGAACAACTAGGGTTAAGTTAGTTTCCATATTTAACTTATATCTTGATGTTATGCGCCTCTTTATAGAGGGTGTTACTATTCAGCCAAATTTTAGAACATTAATCAATAATATTGAGTTTTTCTCTTCAATTGTGCGTGTGAGCATTATTGAGTTTCCCTTTGTTCTTGGGTGAAAGAACTACTCTTGCATTCTTGACAATTCTTGTTGAGTATTCAAGATTCCGCCTAGGGTTCTTCTTGAGGGTTTGAATCTGTCCAAAGAGATTGTCGATTAGGTGTCTATTCCACATTGTTGGTTAGGGGTCTAGGGTCGTTTCTCTAAGGGGGGAGTTCAACAAATCTTGTTGGATCTGAAGCAAAACAATCCAAGTTGTTCTTGGGGTTTTCGACAAGTTACGAAGGGGTCAAGAAGATTGGGTTGCATCCTTGGTTTCAAGAGTCTTGGACCGTCACTTCCGTGGATCTCGTATCAATTGATATCAGAGCATTGGTTCATCTTTAAATCCAGGTTTCCCAAAAGAGGTACATTCCGAGCTACTATACACGTGATCTCCATTGGAAACTTCAAACATTGAGACAAGGTACCATGTCCGTGGATGATTACTTCAAGGAGATGGAGATTTTGATGATGAGGGCCAACTTAGACGAAGAAGGAGAGGCACTAATGGCAAGATTTATGGGTGGCCTCAACACTGATATTAGGCAACGTGTGGAGTTGCAACATTACCTTGACATAGGAGATTTGGTTGACATGGCAATCAATGTAGAGCAGCAACTCAAGGCATCAAAGCCGAGGCCCATTGCTTTACCCTCAACCTGGCCAACTTGGAGGGATTCAAGAGATAGAAGGGCTATCCAAGAACGTGATAAGGGGGCTGCTCAAACACCATCAAAAATTAATGAGCTATGGCAAAGAGGGGCTACGGGTTTGGCAAGTAATAAACTCAAGAGTGAGAGCTCCACATCCAAGCTACCAAACAAGGGTAAGAATGAGACTTCTTCTAGACAGAGAGATGTTAGGTGTTTCAAGTGTCAAGGATATGGCCATATTTCCTCTCAATGTCCAACAAAAAGGAATATGATCATTCTTGGCAATGGAGAGGTGGAGAGCGAACATTCAAGTGATGAAGAGATACCTCCACTTGAAGGACCTAGTGATGATGATTCAGTTGAAGGGAGACCCGAGGATGCCATTCCATCTAGTGGTGAAGTGTTAGTGACTAGAAGATCATTGAGCATCCAACCAAAGGAGGAGGAAGAGGAGATGCATAGGGAACATATATTCCACTCAAGATGCTTGGTTCAAGGCAGGTATGCAGTGTTATTGTTGATTCTGGTAGTTGCACTAATGTAGCTAGTACCTTGTTTGTAGAGAGATTGAAGTTGCCTACAATTCGCCATCCAAAGCCATATTTCTTACAATGGTTGACAGATTTTGGAGATGTGAAGGTAACCAAGCAAGTGCTAGTATCCTTTGCCATTGGAGGATATGTGGATGAGGTATTATGCGATCATATTTTGTTAGGTCGTCCATGGCAGTTTGATAGGCGTGTGATTTATGATGGTCATAAAAATACTTATCGCCTAGTTTGGAAGAAAAAGGAGTTCATATTGAGACCATTGACACCTATGGAGGCCTATGCTGATCAAGCACGAATTACAAAAGAGTGCAAGGCTCGTGATGAGTCCAAAGGAGCCAAGGCCGAGGGGTCTTTATTGGAGTCGCCTAGACAGATTGTGCATCATGAAAGCAATCGGTCTAGTGGGGAGAAAAAGAAAGGGAAAGGGAAAAGAGGGGAAGCCGAGAGAGATGAGGGGAGAAAAGTGAATGCCTATGCTGGGAAAAGTGAGATCAAGAATGCATTGTTGGCAAGGTAACAACTTCTTGTCATTTTGTATAAAGATGTTTACTTTTCTACTAATGAGCTTGACCCTTCTCTTCCTAGTGTTGTTGTTTCTTTGTTGCAGGCATATCAAGACTTATTCCCTGAAGATATCCCAAGTGGATTACCACCTTTGAGAGGGATAGAATATCAAATAGATTTCATGCCTGGAGTAAGCATTCCAAACTGTCCGGCTTATAGAGCTAACCCTGAGGAAACAAAGGAAATTCAAAGGCAAGTAGATGATTTATTGGAGAAGGGCTTTGTGCGTGAGAGCCTTAGTCCGTGTTCTGTGCCTGTGATTCTTGTACCTAAAAAGGATGGTTCTTGGATTAGTGTTAACGCCAAGGGAAGTGAGCAAAGTAGCCAAGCCAAGCCAAATGAAGGAGAATTGAAGTTTTTGACTGACGCCGCACCTAAGACCACGCCACGGCCTTCCTCGCGACCTTCATCAGAGAGTTGAGTAGAGACAACCAACGCGAGCCAAACATTCTGACCAAGGCCACGCCAAAGGCCGCGCTACAGCCTTCCCCACGGCCTTCATCAAAAAGTTTCTCCGGATGAACTGAAGTGGAATAAAGCCTCTGACTGAGGCCGCAAGGAAGGCTGCCCCACGGCCTCGGCCGCGGCCTTCTCCAGAAATCACATACGCGTTTTTTTCTTTACGGGTTTTTAGGAGAATAATGAGTTGTAAACCTTTTATAAGGTACTTGGTGTAATCAAACACATATGATATTATTGAATGAATTAAAACATGAGTTTTTCTCTCAAATTGGGGTTACCCTAGTTCTTTGGTAAAACAAGAACTACTCTTGTTCTTGACAATCAACTTTGTTAAGATCAAGCCTTTTCTTGCTTAGGATTGTTCTTCCAAAAGAGTTTGCTCTTCGTCTTGTGAGATCGTCAACTAGGGGTCTATTCCACGGGTTGGGTAGGAGTCTAGGTTGCATCTCATAAGGAGAACCAACAATCTTTGGTAGCATTCAAAGTGCCCAATTCAAGTTGTTCTTAGATTCTTCGACAAGTAACGAAGGGGTCAAGAAGATTGGATTGGTCCCCTCAAGTTTTCAAGGAGTCTTGGGCATCTCGCGACTGTTGTTTGCATCAATTATGTTGAAACAAATATCTTTGGACTTCTGCATATTTTCCCTCAAAATCCTGGATAGAATAATTGAAATTATCATAGAGAGACCAAAATGGCAGTGATTGCATCATTCTCCCTTGAACATTAACAAGCCTATGAACATGAATCAACACATTACCAAGATGTGACCTAAACACATTTTCCACCAATCTTTTGGTTTGAACCATTGGAGAAAACTTTGAAGATTTGGGTGAAGAGTAGAAAACTCAGAACAAAAAGAACTTTGGAATTCAAACATAATATGGTATATGTGACACAAATACCATAACACCCACAACAATGGTTCAGGAATATCTAAAGGCTGTCCTATGAATATTTGAGCAAAGGGATATTCAAGATTTATCCCAAAAGGATTTAAGATTGAACCTCCATAGCATTGAAAAACTTCTTACTCATGATGCATTCTGTTTCTTTCCAAATTTTCTTTTTCCCATGGCTGATGTTTCTTTCCAAATTTTCTTTTTCCCTTGACTGATATTTCTTAATAGCACTAAGAATCATCTCACTCATCAAAATATCAAAGTATGTCATGCTGCCAAACGCTTTCCTCTCCATTTCTTCTTCTTCCCATTATAATAGACCTTGTGTACCTTGTTCAAAAGCTTGAGAATGGTGTAAATGTTTGAATTTTTCATGAGTCTCATCATCAACAAGCTTGTAAGGTGTTGGTGTGGCTTGGATTGCATCATCTTCCCTCAAGCTCATAGCACAACTTCAGTTACCCTGCTACTTAGCTAACCCTTTTACAGTAGTAATTGCTGATGATAGCAGTGTGACCAGTTGATACGATCAGGGTGCGCCCTCTCGTACATCACAGGAACATCATCCCCAAAGGACCGTCTTGCAAAAAAATTCATATAAAATAACCCAATCTTCTTGACCCCTTCGTAACTTGTCGAAGACCCCAAGAACAACTCGAATGGGTTGCTTCGAATATTCAACCAAGATCGTTGAAATCCTCCTTTTGTGTTGCAAGTTAGACCCCTAGCCAACCCGTGGTATAGATATCTAACCAACCTGTGGAATAGACCCCTAACCAACTCATGGAATAAACCCCTAATTGACAAATCCAAAAGAATGAATCAAATCAAATGGAAAAAACTCTAGGCGTAGGTTTTGGTCGCCATGGAATCACTCCAATAAGACCAGAAATTAGTTCTATTCCAAGAACTAAGAAAGCTCTTGTAGAAAGAAAACTCACAATTTTTATTGATTCATCATAACATCGTTAAAATAATACAAGGAATGCCCTTTTATAGGCTCATAAAGAATATTCTAGAAAACTTACTAAAAATCTATCACTAGTTGTAACCTATTACAATTAGATAACTAACATAAAGATTACAACTTGTAAAAATAAATAACACCAAAAACTATGATCATTCTTTCATATCTTCCCATTTGAGTGGATGCTAGATAGGCCATCTTCCATGCTCCATTGCCATGCCTTGTGCCCATGCACGTATCATCTTGGTTACCAGGCGAGCTTTGAGTGTGCAACCAAAAGGGGAAGATGACCAAAATTAGAGAGAAAATCTTTTTCCCACTCACTGTACTGTTAAAGGCAAGGTATGCAGTCTAATCATAGACAGTGGGAGTTGCACTAATGTGGCTTCTTCTTTATTGGTAGAGAAGCTAAGATTGGAGACTGTGAGGCATCCAAGGCCCTACAAGCTGCATTGGCTTGCTGACACAGAGGATTTGAAGGTGACTAAACGAGTACTAGTACCATTTTCTATTGGTAAGTACCATGATGAAGCGTGGTGTGACATTGTACCCATGCAAGCATGCCACCTACTGTTAAGTCGCCCGTGGTAATTCGATAGGCAAGTGCACCACGATGGGTACCTTAATAAGTATTCATTTGAATGGAAGGGAAAGCCCGTGTCTCTTCGCCCATTGTCACCTCTTGAGGCTCATGAGGACCAAGTGAGACTTGCAAAAGATTTGAAGATAACAGGGCCTCACAAAGGGGAAGGACAACATACTAAGGAAGAAGGTAAGAACGAAAAGAAAAAGAGGGTAAGCGCTTATGCTAGCAAAAGTGAGGTGGACGAGGCAATAATGGCTAAGCAACAAGTTCTTATTGTTTTATATAAAGATTTATTTCTTTCTATTAATGAACTTGACCCCGCTCTTCCTAGTGTTGTTGTGTCTTTATTACAGGAATTTAAAGAAGTATTTCCCGAAGAGATACCACAGGGGTTGCCACCTCTGAGGGGGATTAAGCACAAAATTGACTTCCTACCTGGTGCCAGCATACTAAATCGTCCTGCCTACCGAGTCAATCCGGAAGAAACTAAGGAAATCCAACGCCAAGTGGATGAGCTCGTTGAGAAGGGATTTGTTCGTGAAAGCCTAAGTCCATGCTCCGTACCAGTGATACTCGTTCCTAAGAAGGATGGTACGTGGAGGATGTGCGTGGACTGTAGAGCCATCAACAAGATTACGGTAAAGTATCGTCACCCTATTCCTAGGTTAGACGACATGTTAGATGAGTTGTATGGTTCTACAATATTTTCTATAATTGACCTTAAAAGTGGCTACTGCCAAATAAGAATGAAAGAAGGGGATGAGTGGAAAACTGCATTTAAGACTAAATATGGATTGTATGAGTGGTTGGTTATGCCCTTTGGGTTGACTAATGCCCCAAGTACATTCATGCGTCTTATGGATCATGTCTTCCGTCCTTTTATTGGTAGATTTGTAGTAGTGTATTTTGATGACACCCTTGTATATAGTAGGTCGTTGGAAGATCATGTGCATCATTTGCATGAAGTTTGTGTTGTGCTTAGAGAGCATAAGTTATATGCTAACCTGTCTAAATGCACATTTTGTATGGAGTCTGTCGGTTTTCTTGGCTATGTAGTGAGTTCAAAAGGGGTTCAAGTTGATGACTCCAAGGTGGAGGCCATACGTGAGTGGCCTACTCCAACGAATGCTAACGAGGTGAGGTCATTTCATGGTCTTGCAAGTTTTTATAGGAGGTTTGTGCAAAACTTTAGTACAACTGCTGCACCTCTTAATGAGCTTGTAAAGAAGAATGTTGTGTTCAAATGGGAAGGTAAGCATGAAGAAGCCTTTAATGTATTGAAAGATAAACTAACTCATGCTCCTTTGTTGTCTTTGCCAAATTTCGACAAAGTGTTCGAGGTAGAGTGTGATGCATCTGGAGTGGGCATTGGGGCTGTCCTTATGCAAGAGTCAAAGCCGATAGCCTATTTCAGTGAGAAGTTGCATGGAGCCACTTTGAATTACCCAACCTACGATAAAGAACTCTATGCACTAGTGAGGACTCTACAGAACTAGCAGCATTACCTGCTACCAAGGGAGTTTGTGATACACTCAGACCATGAGAGCCTAAAGTTTTTGAAGTTGTAAGGAAAGTTAAACAAGAGGCATGCTAAGTGGTTGGAATTCATAGAAGCATTCCCGTACATCATCAAATACAAGTAGGGTAAGGAGAATATTGTAACTGACGTGCTTTCAAGGAGGTATACTCTTCTTACTACTTTGCATACTAAATTGTTTGGATTTGAGCATGTTAAGTCTTTATATGAAAATGATGTAGACTTTGGTCAAATTTGGGCTTTGTGTGAAAAGCGAGCTCATGAGGAGTTCTTTAGGCGAGAGGGTTATTTGTTTAAGGGAGATACACTTTGTGTGCCTAGATGTTCTCTTCGTGAATTATTTGTGAGGGAAACTCATGGGGGAGGAGTAATGGGACATTTTGGTGTTCAAAAGACTTTATCTGTGTTGAGTGAACATTTTTACTGGCCAAACATGCGACGTGATGTTCAAATTATCTGTGATAAGTGCATTGCATGTAGGCAGGCAAAGTCCAAAGTTAGACCTTATGGATTGTATTCTCCTCTACCCGTCCCTGTTCAACCTTGGGTAGATATATCCATGGATTTTGTCTTAGGTCTACCTAGGTCTTCTAGTGGAAAGGATAGCATATTCGTGGTAGTTGATAGGTTTAGCAAAATGACACACTTTATTGCCTGTGCTAAAACTAACGACGCTACACATATTGCTGATCTGTTCTTTAGAGAGATTGTGCGTTTGCATGGTATGCCAAAGACTATAGTGAGTGACCGTGATGTGAAATTTCTTAGTCACTTTTGGCTCACTTTGTGGAATAAGTTAGGCACCAAATTGTTATTTTCCACCGTTGCACATCCACAAACAGATGGCCAAACTGAAGTGGTCAATAGGACACTCACCACTCTGTTGCGTGCAATCATACAAAGAAATCTAAAGAATTGGGAAGCATGTTTGCCTCATATTGAATTTGCATACAATCGTGTGACCCATTTTACTACGGCTTTGATATGTCCCAAGGGTTGAAGAATGAACAAGGACGTTCCAATGGTGATGGACGAGTTGAGCACACTTCCAAGGATGCTAATGATGTACTTGGAGGTTTGGATGGACCAATGACTAGAGCTAAAACAAGAAGAATGAAGGATGCTCTTCATGGACTAATTTTGGATACACTTGAAGAAGAAAACCAAGCAAGTTGGGCTAAGCATTCTCCACGGTTGGTCTACACCATTTGGGCTGAACAAGGCCTAGAAGAAGGGCCAAATAACCAGCTAAGTGTGAGGATTGAAGACTTGGAGAGCTCTGGTCCATTTGTGGTGTAACGGGCTAAGAAGCGTCAAGATGGTTCACTTGAGCTGGTTTGGAGCATGTACATTTTATTAAGCCCAAATCCACTTCACTTGGGCTGGTTTGGGCTGATTATAATTAGTTTAGTTCGTTTATGATGTGTTTAAGTTAGTCCATTTAGTTAAGTAGTTTGTTTTACTACAAAACCCTAGCATGTTATTTCTGTGCCTATTTTAAAGGCTTAAAATCGTTACTGTAGCGGCAGCCAGATGATGATATTTTGAGTGAATTCTTTTTAGAATTTTCTTGGTTCTTTGGTGATTAAGAACTACTCCTTTGGTCTTATCAAGCTTTGCTTGTGGCAACCACAATCTTGCTTAGAGTTTCTTCTAGTTTTTTATCAAGTTCTTAATAGATTAGATTAAACGATTGAACTCGCTCAACTCGGTTTAACCTAGTTTTCTTAGGGACGTGTTCATCTTCAAGGGAAGATTCGTGAGCACACCAACTCCACGTCAAGGGTTCTTGGGTTTACGAATCCAACGAGGTCTTGAGTTCAACGAGTTGTTGACCTAAAATCCAAGGGGTCTTGGCATAAGCAACCGTGCGCACATCAGGCTTTTTCACCTTTTGAAATTGTTTATGGATTTAACCCTTTAACTCCTTTGGATATTTTGCCTTTACCTACTAATGAGCGTGCAGATTTTGATGGCAAAAAGAAAGCAGAGTTTGTCAAGGAGTTACATGCCAAGGTGCAAGCAAATATTGAGAAGAAGAATGAGCATTATGCGCGAATGGCAAACAAGGGTCGTGTGAAAGTCATCTTTGAACCCGGTGATTAGGTGTGGGTGCGTATGCGTAAGGAAAGATTTCCTACTCAGCGAAAGTCTAAGCTTAACCCACAAGGAGATGGACCCTTCCAAGTGTTAGAAAGGATAGGGGATAACGCCTACAAGATCGATTTACCCAGTAAGTATGGAGGTATAAGTGCTACTTTTAATGTTTCTGACCTTTCTCTTTATGATGTAGGTGATTCGAGGACGAATCCTTTTGAGGGAGGAGGGAATGATAGGGATCAAGGCATGTCCAAGCATAGTTCATGCGTCCCAGATCCTTTGCAAGGAATAGGTGGTCCAATGACACAAGCGAGGACAAGGAGAATGAAGAAAGCCATGCATGCGTTGATCGTGGAAATGTTAGAGAAAGAAGCTTCCAAGGACAATTCCGCATCGTCTAGACTTGTTACGCTAATATGGAGTAGAGATGGTGTTGATCATGAAGATGAGGCATATGGAGAGGCAATGCCAAGACTAGGGAATGGACAAAGTGTGCAATTCGGGTCAAAAACTGAAGAAACAAAGCTTCTGACCAAGGCCGCGCACCAGTCCGCGCCGCGGCCTTGCCCACGGCTTCCATCAGATTGAGACGATGAGGCTGGTGAACATTCTGACCGAGGCCGCGCCCTAGTCCGCGCCGCGGCCTTCCGAACGGCGTTCATTAGAATAGTTAAGGGAGAGCAACAGATATTCTGATCGAGTCTGGGCCTAAGGCCGGCCTGCGGCCTTCCCCGCAGCCTTCCCCAGAACGTGCAACATCGCGTTAGTTTAGGGTTTTTCTATTCTATTGCTATTTCATTATTTTGTAGTATATGTCGTACGCCTATTTAAAGGCAGAACACATTGAGTAGTGAGGACTAAGATCATTTATCATTAAAACGTGAGTTTTTGAGAGCTATTCAATAGTACTTTCTTGGTTCTTGGTTTGGAACCGTCTTGGTCTTATCAAGCCTACGTTTGTGGCGACCCAATTACCCGTTTAGAGTAATTCTTTCGCGTTTGATCAAGTTTTTAGCGTAATAATTTAGGCAAATTGAACCTGCTCAAGTTGGTCTAAATTAGAACCCTAGGTTCTTCGTTCTTCGTTGAAGAGTATTCGAGGCTTTTCTACTTGGAATCATCAAGCGATCTTGGCCATTCACAATCCCGCGCGCATCACTTCACCTTCGTCTTCCTCATAGATTGGGTTTTTAGAGACTCGAAAATGTGATGGCCTTTCAAAGCTGTCCAATCAAGCATGTACATCCTCCATGGCTTTAGTCACAACTTTGTCAATCTCCCTTTGCATCATTTCCACCATGTACCTCATGTCAAAAGGTGGAGGGGTACGTGTGATCTCATCCTCCTTAGACATAGCTAAAACTGCACACAAACAAAATTTAGTAACACAAAAATATAGCAACTAAAATAAATCCACACTCCCTAACTGTTTCACTCTTCACTCTTGTATTTCTTAAGCAAATTTGGCTTTTACCCGATAATGATCTCACCCCTTAGCCTTTTACCACTCTTGAGATACTCCTTTGCGTTCTTTGTTGAAGAACCAGCTCAATTGATCTCAACGAGTCAACAAAGTTAGCAATCAAGAAAAGTAATAATGATGTAGAATGCTTAGGTAGTCTTTGTTCCCACTAGAGGTCAAATGAATGAGATGACACTAATTTCATATTCGAAGACTCAATTTGACACCCTAATGTGTGTGTTGTACTCATGTGAAATCTTGATTTTTAACAGTCCCTTGATAGAAAATAGTGTAAAAACTTATTCTCATGCAAAAATAAAAATTTAAGCAAGTAACTTCAAGATAAATTCAACCCAACAAGAGAGAAGTTCAAGAATTTTGGTAAGTTCTGTCAGGAATTTGTTCAAGATTCAACTAAAACTACCCAAAAACTTCAAGAACCTTCTAGAAATTTCAAGAAACAAATGCAAGCAAGCTGGACAGATTAAAGTTCATGAAATCTGGAAGCAAGAACAATTTTTCAGCAAGTTGTTTCTTCCCAAAAATTAAACCCTAGCTTTCAATAACCCAAGTTCTTCAAGTAAGTGTTCAAGAACCTCAACTAAGGTAATACGCGCGGAATTATGACGGCCTAGAACTCTTGAAAATCTGATATATCCCAAGGTTTGAAGGATGAACAAGGACGTTCCAATGGTGATGGACGAGCTGAGCACACTTCCAAGGATGCTAATGATGTACTTGGAGGTTTGGATGGACCAATGACTAGAGCTAAAACAAGAAGAATGAAGGATGCTCTTCATGGACTGATTTTGGATACACTTGAAGAAGAAAACCAAGCAAGTTGGGCTAAGCATTCTCCACGGTTGGTCTACACCATTTGGGCTGAACAAGGCCTAGAAGAAGGGCCAAATAACCAGCTAAGTGTGAGGATTGAAGACTTGGAGGGCGCTGGTCCATTTGTGTTGTAACGGGCTAAGAGGCGTCAAGATGGTTCACTTGGGTTGGTTTGGAGCATGTACATTTTATTAAGCCCAAATCCACTTCACTTGGGCTGGTTTGGGCTGATTATAATTAGTTTAGTTCATTTATGATGTGTTTAAGCTAGTCCATTTAGTTAAGTAGTTTGTTTTACTACAAAACCCTAGCATGTTATTTGTGTGCCTATTTAAAGGCTTAAAATCGTTAGTGTAGCGGGGCCATATGATGATATTTTGAGTGAATTCTTTTTAGAATTTTCTTGGTTCTTTGGTGATTAAGAACTACTCCTTTAGTCTTATCAAGCTTTGCTTGTGGCGATCACAATCTTGCTTAGAGTTTCTTCTAGTTTTTTGATCAAGTTCTTAATAGATTAGATTAAACAATTGAACTCGCTCAACTCGGTTTAACCTAGTTTTCTTAGGGACGTGTTCATCTTCAAGGGGAGATTCGTGAGCACACCAACTCCACGTCAAGGGTTCTTGGGTTTACGAATCCAACGGGATCTTGAGTTCAATGAGTTGTTGACCTAAAATCCAAGGGGCCTTGGCATATACAACTGTGCGCACATCAAAATCAGTTTAAACAACTCAACGAAATTGACCTTGTTGCAGCTCGTCCAACACAATCAACACAATAGATGTTGCTCGAACAACTTGAAACGTCTAACCTCAAGGAATTTCGTCCAAGCAATTAGGAAGAAATCAGGTTGGTTGCCTTGAATTGATTCAAGCTTGTTGAATTCAATCCCTTAGAAAAATTGCTAGACCTCTACCTATCAAAGGAAGCAATCTAGTTGGAATTAATCTAATTGGACCTAAATCAAACCCTTTGAATAATCCTAAGCTAGTTGTATGGTCGCCACGAGATCACTCGATAAGACCAAGAATAGTTCTAATCCAAGAACCAAAGAAGAACTCTCTAAAAGAGAAACTCAATATTATTAATCACACAATGACTTAATTAAAATTTGGATGAACAGTACCTAGCCTTTTATAGGCTTACAAACTCTTGTAAAGAAAAGTTTAGCAGCTTAACTAAAGTAAACTACCAAAACTCTAAATCTAACATAAGTAGAATACTTAACAAAACACGATTTAGTAACTTAAAAATACGAAAAATTCGTCCAAATAAAATAAAAATAAAAGAAAATTCGTCCAAATATATGTCTTGGGCTGGCTGTCCTCTTGTGGGCTTCAATTGGACTTGTTCTCTCTTTAAAAACAAACTTGATCCACAACCACAACAAAAGCCAACCTATTTGGACCATCTTGGACATTTTGAACCTTTTGGACTTAAAGCCTTCTTTGAAAATATGCTTGATCCAAAGCCAATAAATGATCTTTAAGCCCAATTTCCTCCTCAAAAAGTCATGATCCACGTTAAGCAAATCCATCAATATACGCATGCAGGTTGGATGACTTCTTGAACTATGAATTCTCCAATGGCTATCAAGAACGACTTCAATAGGCCTTCCATGATACCTATCATAAGGACTCAAGAACTTCAAGAATTCAACAAGAACTTTCAAGAAAGCAATCTGAAACAATCTGGCAGAAAATTAGTTCAAGACAAAGTTCAAGAAATTCAAGAACTTGACCAAGAACTTCAAGAATAACAACAACTCAACTTGTATACTTCAAGAACTATCAAGGTATGCCCAAGAAACACAATTTAATCCACCAAATTAACAAGAAACTCCACCAAAACACCAAGAAATAAGAAGAGTAGAATCTGGTCAATTAAACTTTCGTATGTGGCGTTGTTCTCTATCCAACGATCTGGATGTTTCACTAGGTCTATTCGGTTGCACAAGGACAATATTCTAGCCAAATATACTTCAGTTTAATTTGTTTAGTTCGTGCGCTCGGCTTTTACTCCCTTCAAGCACGCCTCTTTTCTTTTCTTTTTTTTTTCTTTTGGTGCACGGTTTTTTCACTTGTTGTGCATGACTTCTTTGCTTTCTGTTTTTTTTATCAAACGAATTTTTTTTTACCAGGAAGAATAACCAACTTCAAGATCTTCGATTCAAGGCTTATGATGTCCAAGAATCAACCCCCTTGAATTCAGTTCTCACATAAGAATAGCAAACACAAACTTTAAATCAAGAACTATTAAAAACAGTCAATAATTCAAGTTTTAAACCACACAAACCCTAGAATTCTTGGTTGAATTAACCAAGAACGACTCTAATACAAAACCCTAAGTTGACACAAACACAAGAATATGTGAAAAAGACAGCAGTAAACGGACAGAAAAACAAAGAAAACTTGGACAGAAATAAGACACAAAATAATGAAGAAGAACAACAAGAAAGAAAAACAAATAAAAGAAGAGATATATCCAAGACTCTCCAAAGAAAAATCTGGATTGAAAACCTGGAATTTTCAAGGACAAGCGGCTCTGATACCACTTGATACGCACACAGTTGCGTGAACCCAAGAGACGCCTTGAAAACTCGGCTAGCTTGGATGAGAACAAATATGGAGACCAAGTCACCAAGGCCGGTCACACTTTTACTTTTGTGGACTAAAGATGAGTCAAAAGGAGCTGATCAAGGAGTCCAATTGGTGGGAGAAGCCCACGGCAGCAACGAGACATTGATTGAAGACTTTGACCTTTAGTTGGGCTTCTTCCTAGCCACGGCCAGCCCATTCAAATTAATAATGTTATTTTCTATTTTGGTATTGTGTTTAACCGTGAATTAGTGTCCAAGTTCAGTGTTTCTTTTATTTAGGCATGATTAGCTAGTAATTGTGCCTATCTAAGATTCTTTCCTTTTAAGAATTATGTCCAGATTCAATGCTTATCTTGTTTTGGCATGATTAGCTAGTAATTGTGCCTATCTAGGATTCTCCTTTTAAGATGTAATTGACTATTAGCCTATTATAAGGCTATTATTTACAATAGAATTGATGTGACCTACGCCTTACTTGTGACGTAAACCACGGATCAAGGGTTTCAGGAACGTTGGGATCTGATATTGGTTTGGAAAAAGACCTCAACCCGTTGATGACTTGCACCAACGAACCTTGGTATAAGGGTTTGTGGCACCACAATCAAGCAAGAACTTGATTGATAAAGCCGTTGAACACCTCAAGAACGAACCCAAGATATTCAAGAAATCCTTTGGAGAAACCAAAGAGAAACTCTCAATTTTCATTCAACGATTGTCTTCTTATTACATTCACCAATTAGCCTTTAATAGGCAAATACTAAACAAGGAAATAATACTAGAGTTCTAAACTTACTCAAATACTAAATAACAATTGTAACTTATCACACTAATCTTTATTTTAAAAGTTACAACTTTGAAAACCAAAACAAACGACGTCCGTAGTCTTTCTGTTGAAGGCCATGGCCAAGGCCGCGGGCCGGCCTTGTCCGCGGCCTCGATCAGTCTCTTCGCTGCTCCGTGGATATGCTTCTGATGAAGTCCGTGGGGAAGGCCGTGGCGCGGCCTTCCCAGCGGCCTTGGTTAGAAGCTTTATTTCTTCAACTCGCAAGCCGCCTCAATCTGTCCATGGTTCTGATGAAGGTCGTGGCGCGGCCTTCCCAGCGGTTTTGGTCAAAACCTCTGAATCTCCACTATGCACGTCCTCCTTTTGCTCCAAACATACTTGAAGTACAATGACATGCTTACAATCATCATCACGTGTCCTTTCAATCTTCTTTGCTTTCTCTTGCTCTTGTATAGCTAAGACCAACGCTTGAAGAGCTTCTTTAAACTTCTTGGCTTTGGCTCGAGTGACTGGACCCGTTGGAACTTGAACCATCTGATCGTCATCTTTAGCTTGTATAACTGCTTCATGCCTCGGGATCACATCAAGAATAAATCAGATTATTCAGCCCAAATTAAAGTGTGTTTCTCATCAGAGAGTTTCTTGGTACTTGGTTCAAGAACGGCGCTTGATTCAGCAAGTTGGACTTGTTGCAATCAAGTTAATTCTGCTTAGGATTTTCTCTTGACTCGTTTGTTTTCCCAATCTGAAAAACTATCGACTAGGAGTCTAATCCACGTTGTTGGTTAGGAGTCTAGGTTTGTGTCTTAGGAGAGGTATTCAAGCCACGTTGAAGCAGATTCAAGCAACGGTCCAATTCTTCTTGGAGTCTTTGGACAAGTTTCGAAAGAGTCAAGCTTGGTTGGATTGCACTAGCCGAGTTTTCAAGGCGTCTCTTAGGTTCATGCAACCGTGTGCATATCATTTTCCTTGAATATTTCCACCTTGAATATAGGTATGAATTCTACAATCTGGTTTTTGTTGATCTGGGTTTTTGTTGCATAGGTTGTCTCAAAATTTTTTCCCCTAGCAGCTCTAAATTGATGGACTTCAGGTTTTCAGAATTCTTTTGGAGTAATGGTCTGTTTGAGAATAGACATGGCTGCTCCAGTATCAAAGAAAGCAATCATTGGAATATGTTTGTCATACTTGGTAGGAAGTATATGAACAAGGGTTTGGAGACAAGTTTTTGCTGGTTTGCTTATGTGAAAGAAATCTTGAACATTCTAATCAGGAACTTGCAAAGCCAAGATAGTTTCATTAGAAGGTTCATCTTCTTCAGTGAAAATTTCTTTGAGTTCATCAAGAATAGGAGTATTCAATTTTCTTTTAACTTCAGAAATTAAATTTACTCCCTTTTTATTTTGAGGACAGGCAAAAGAATAATGTCCTTTTTTTTGGCAGATGAAACATCTCACATTTTTCTTCGAGTTTCTTGGCTGCTTGGAAAATGATTTCTTTTTCTTGAAATATCTCCATTTCTTTTTCCTTCTTGGGAAACTTCTATCTTTTAGGGAAATCTTCTTTAACCTTTTCCTTGTTGATCATTTTTTGCACTCAAAACATTTTCCTTGTATCTCCAGATTTGGTCTTTTGCAAGCTTCATCAATGCATTTGTTCCCTTTCAAGTATTCTCAAACAATACTCCTCTTGTTGCAAATATCATCCAAAGACAGATAAACTGCTTGTCTGATTTGTCCAGGAGTCAGATTTAAAACTGATCCATATTTCCCCTGAATGTATACTTCAACAACAACTGCTAAAGTTTTGGGAAGAGAAGAAATAAAAGACTGTTTTAAACTGATATCTAGTAAAAAATAATCTTGTCATTTTCTGTAAATGTTTACTGATATCCTTGTGATCAAAAGATTTTTATTTCAATTTGACAAATTTTTTATACTTTTCTTCTGGATTTATATCAAAATCTCCAGGAAATGTATTATGCAAAATCTTAATAACTTCAATAAAATCTTGTTTTGTAAGGAAATCAATCTTATCCTTTTCTCCAAGAGAAATCCACCAATCCTTCAAAGTGCCTGCAAAATGAGCAGTAAACTCAGTCAAAATTTCAAAATTAGAATCAATCTTTAAAGCTTTAACAGCCAACCATGCATGAAATTCTTGAAAATGATTTTCCCATTTGTCAGCAGGGGTATTGTCAATTGTAAAAATTTGTGTACTCCCTTTTCCAAACTCTGAGCTTCTGACATATGGCAATTCATCTTCTTGCATATAATCTTCTGGTTCTTCTACTTTTACTCTAGAATCTTCTCCTACCATGTTTATTTGAAGAATTTCTACTTCAGATTCTTCTTCTGTACTTACAGATTCTACCGATGAAGATTGATCTGATTCAGTGCTATTATCAGAACTATGCAGTTGGGAATTTTCTTCCATATCTTTAGAACTTTCAGGTGCTTCCATTGTTGAAATTAATAGAATACTTGTTTGAACTTGCTCCAGTAAAAAAGAAGAAATTTCATCAGTCCTTTTATTTAATGAAAATGTTAAAACATTTGATTCTGCTTCTTCTTGTTCCTTTTCTTTTTGTTTTTCTTTCAATTTTGCCATCTTTTGTTCTTTTTCCCATTTTCTTCTTGTAATCAATTGATCTCTCAACCATCTACTACTATTGTGATATGGGATTTCCTCTTCAGTAGATGATTTGTAGTATGATTGGGTTGCCAATGGTTCCGCTCCAAAAATTGAGGGGAAATTATTCTCTTGTGGTTTTTTGGAATCATAAGACCCAACCTTTCCTGTTTCCTTCAAACTCTTGATTTGAGCCTTAAGATATTGGATATCTTTTTCTTTTCTCTCTTGATGATCATTGATGGATATACCAATTCTGGGAATTTGTCTTTGAACTTCTTCGAGTCTTCTTTCCATCACTTTTATCATTTTCAAAACTTCAGTGTTTTGAACCCTAGTTACTTCAGTCAATGTATCCAATTTTGAAGAAACATTCTTCACAGTTTCATGAATAGAAGTTAATGCTCTATTCTGACATAAAGCATTCTCAAATTGCCAATTTAGGACTTCTTCAATTGTATTTTGTACAAAAGACCCAGAAGGAAGAATAGTAGGATGAGCATTTTGGATCTTAGCAGAATGTCTAGAATGGTTTTTTACAAAGGATTCTTGGACAGAGGGAAACTCAGTGGGTTGAAATATACAAACTATAGGAATTTCTTGAGGAATGGATATAGGTTTCGAAAATTCTTCTCTTATTATCTCCAGACATTTTTGATAATAAGGATGCAAAATCTTTTCTGGATTTTGAGGTTTAATCTTACATATTCCACCTCAATTTCCATCCCAATGGAAACAGCAAGGATATTCCCATATTCATTTTGGAGCAGTAAGGTTTTCTCTTTCTTTTCATGGAAGAAAAGTTGCACGGATTGCATATAGCTACCATAAAAACTACTTTAAATGCAGGTACATTATTTGTTATTTTATTTCCTAATTTTAATATGTCATTATCTGATCCACATCTTTTAGGAGCTTTGAAAGTTCAAGTGTAAATTCATGGAGCAGATCAAATAGCTGATTCAATTGCCGCAACTCTCCATTACCAGATGGCTTACAGAGTGCAGAATCATGCTTTAGATCTAACCCTCCCTGGAGGAGAAGATGCATTACTTATCAAAGTTGATGTGTGCACGGTTGCGTATGCCAAGACCCCTTGGATTTTAGGTCAACAACTCGTTAAACTCAAGACCCCATTGGATTCGTAAACCCAAGAACCCTTGACGTGGAGTTGGGGTGCTCACGAATCTTTCCTTGAAGATAAACTCGTTCTCAGGGTTTTAGATTAACCAAGTTGAGCTTGTTCAATCATTAACCTAATTCTCTAAAGAACTTGATAAAAAACTCAAGAAACCTCTAAGCAAGATTGTGGTCGCCACAAGTAAAGTTTGATAAGACCTAAGGGTTAGTTCTTAATCAATAAAGAACTACGAAAATTCTGAAGAGAATTCACCCAAAAAATCATGAATGTTGTGTTCCAATGTTGTTCACAAGAAACTCTTATCTTAACTAAAAAAAAAAATACTTGACACTAGTTGTAACCTAACACACGAATACTAAAGATTACAACTTAAAAAATTGCATAAAATAACTAAGACGACTTTCTGATCGTACCTGCAGCAGAAACCACGACACGGGTATAGGGGTGGCTTCGTTGCGCTTCAACGCTCTTTAAGGTCGAACCTTCTAATCGTACCTGCAGCACCTATCCGCGACGCAGGTTCGGTTGGAAGGTTTTGCACTTCACACCCACACTTGAATCATCCTTCACTCCTTGGTCAGCCCATAAGCAATGCATAATACGTGACAAAGGATATATGTTGGTTGCCTTGCATAATTCATCCAACATGTCCACAATAAGACTATGCAAAGCATTCTTCATTTTCTTCGCTCTTGATCTAGTCATAGGACCATCCAAGCCTTGAAGTACATCCTCAGTTACCTTAGAAACTTGCTGACCTTGGAACCAATCATTCCCTCCTCCCTCGAAAGGATTCATCCTCGAATCACCTGCATCAAACAAAGACAAGTCAGAAACATTAAAAGTGGCACTAACGTTTCCATACTCACTAGACAAATCCACTTTGTAGGCATTGTCCCCAATTCTTTCAAGGATTTGGAAGGGTCCGTCCCCCCTTGGATGCAACTTATCATGTGCACCCAAACCCAATCTCTGGGCTCAAATACTACTTTCATTCGACCCTTGTTTGCTATCTTTGCAAAATGCTCATTCTTTTTTTGCACATTCTCACGCACCCTAGCATGAAGGTTTCTAACAAATTGAGCTTTTGTTTTACCTTCAAGATCAGCAACCTCATTAGTAGGTAAAGTTAAAATATCTAAAGGAGTTAAGGGATTAAAGCCATAAACAACTTCAAAAGGTGAGTAAGAAGTAGTGGAATGAATAGTTCTATTATAAGCAAACTCAATGTGTGGCAAACATTTTTCTCAATTCTTTAAGTTCTTTTGAATGATCGCACGCAATAGTGTAGAGAGTGTTCTATTAACTACTTCAGTTTGACCATTAATTTGTGGATATGCAACAGTAGAAAACAATAGTTTAGTACCAAGTTTACTCAACAAAGTTCGCCAAAAATGACTCAAGAATTTAACATCTCTATCACTAACAATGCTACGTGGCAAACCATGCACCCTCACAATCTTCTTAAAAAACAAATCAGATATGTAAGTGGCATCACAATCAGATATGTAAGTGCCATCTTACTAAATCTATCTACCATAACAAACACACTATCTTTACCACTAGAAGACCTTGGTAGACCCAAAACAAAATCCATAGAGATGTCGACCCAAGGTTGTGAATGTACGGGTAAAGGTGTATACAAACCATGGGGTTGAATTCAAGACTTCGCTTGCTTGCAAGTAATACATTTAGCACAAACAAATTCAACATCAACTCGCATGTGAGGCCAAAAGAAATGCTCATGCAACACATGCAAAGTTTTCTTGACACCAAAATGTCCCATAAGACCACCCCCATGAGTTTCCCTAACCAACAACTCACGCATAGAACACCTAGGCATGCATAATTTATGACCTTTGAACAAAAATCCATCATGCCTAAAGTAATCAAGATGAGCACGTTTAGAACATAAAGACCAGATTTTCAAAAAATCTAAATCATGCTCATATAACTCCTTAATACAATCAAAACCAAGCAATTTAGTTTGAAGAGTGGTAATAAGAGAATACCTCCTTGACAATGCATCAGCTACCACATTTTCTTTTCCTTGCTTGTACTTGATTGTATAGGGAAAGGATTCTATGAACTCTAACCATCTTGCATGTCTCTTGTTGAGCTTACCTTGAGACTTCAAGAACTTCAAACTCTCATGGTCAGAGTGAATTACGAACTCTTTAGGAAGAAGGTAATATTTCCATGTTTGAAGAGTTCGAACTACGACATAGAGCTCCTTATCATAAGTGGGGTAGTTTAAGGTTGCACTATTCAACTTCTCACTAAAGTATGCTATGGGCTTAGAATCCTGCATAAAAACAGCACCTATACCCACTCCAGAAGCATCACATTCAACCTCCAACAATTTATCAAAATCAAGCAAACACAATAGAGGTGCATTAGTTAACTTTTCTTTTAATGAATCAAACGCCTCTTGGTGTTTGTTCTCCCACTTAAAAATGACATTTTTCTTAACAAGTTCATTTAGAGGTTCAGCAATGGTAGAAAAATTATGTACAAACTTCCTATAAAAACTTGCTAAGCCATGCCATGGAAAGATCATACATCATTAACACTTTTACGTGTCGGCCAATCACTAATGGCTTGCACCTTAGATTTATCAACATGAATACCATTAGCACTAATAATGAATCCAAGAAAAATAATGCTTTCTGATACGTGCATGGTAGCCCCACACGCATCATTCAATTCTCCATAGAATTGATCATTCGTCTCTGATATTTTGAGGAGTTCAATGGCACAAGGCATGGCAATGGAGCATAGAAGATGGCCTATTTGGCATCCACTCAAATGGCAAGACACAAAAGAAGGATCATAGTTTTTAGTGTTATTTATTTTTTACAAGTTGTAATCTTTATGTTAGTTATCTAATTGCGATAGGTTACAATTAGTGATAGATTTTAGTAAGTTTTCTAGAATATTCTTCATGAGCCTATAAAAAGGCATTCTTGTATTATTTTAAGAACGATGTTATGATAAATCAATAAAATTGTGAGTTTTCTCTCTACGAGAGCTTTCTTAGTTCTTGAAATAGAACTAAACCCTGGTCTTATTGGAATGTTTCCATGGCGACCAAAACTTTTGCCTAGAGTTTCTTCCACTTTATTTGATTCATTCTTTTGGGTTTGTCAATTAGGGATCTATTCCACGAGTTTGTTAGGGGTCTATTCCACAGGTTGGTTAGGTGTCTATTCCACGAGTTGGCTAGGGGTCTAACTTGCAGCACAAAAGGAGGATTTCAACGATCTTGGTTGAATATTCGAAGCAACCCATTCGAGTTGTTCTTGGGGTCTTCGACAAGTTACGAAGGAGTCAAGAAGATCGAGTGGTTATCACAACTCAAGTTGTTCTTGGGGTCTTCGACAAGTTACGAAGGGGTCAAGAAGATTGGGTTATTTTGTATGGATTTCTTTTCAAGACGGTCCTTTGGGAATGATGTTCCTGTGATATACGAGAGGGCGATACCCCGATCGTATCAATTGGTATCAGAGTTTTTGGGATCTTGAAAGAAATCAAGTTTTGTGTCAACCCGTTTGGGTATATCTTATGTTTTTTTTGTCAATCCACTAGGATATATGTTTTTAATTTTAATTTTTTGTTTTGTTGTTCTTGGTTCAAGATCTGATTTTTCTTGAATCAAAGTTGTGATCTTTTGTGGTTTGATTGTCAAAAAAAAAAAAAAAGTCGTACTGTTCATCGGCACTGTAGCGGCGGCGTCACTGTTCACGCTGGGGGTACTGTTCACTGACGGTACTGTTCATCGTCGGTACTGTTCATCCGAACTTTTTTTCTTTTTTTTTTCAGTTTAATTTTTTGTTTGTTTTTGGGAGTTGAATTTTGTATTTTGTGAGTTGGTTGTGTTGTTAAAAAAAAAAACAGAGAGAGAGAGAGGTTGTTAGAAGTGAAAAAAAAAAAAAAAAAAATTGTACTGTTCATCGCATTGTAGTGGCGCATCACTGTTTCACGCTAGGGTTTACTGTTCACTGACGGTACTGTTCATCGTCGGTACTGTTCATCCGAATTTTTTCTTTTTTTTTTCAGTTTTGTTTTGTTTATTTTTCAAGTAGAGTTTTGTGTTTTGTGAGTTGTTTGTGTTGTTAAAAAAAAAAAGAGGGTTTCTAATTGAAAAAAATTTCTTGAGTGGAAAAAGGTAAATTTGTGGAATTCTATAAGAAAAGCCAAAAGTTGGATAAAAAAAAAATCTTCTTGTTGTTATGAATTTTGCAGATTTGAGCTTTGAGTTGTGCCCCATTTTTTATAAACTATAGGCGACGATTCGAGGACGAATTGTTTTGAAGAGGAGGAGTTTGATACGTGCATGGTAGCCCCACACGCATCATTCAATTCTCCATGGAATTGATCATTCGTCTCTGATATTTTGAGAAGTTCAATGGCACAAGGCATGGCAATGGAGCATGGAAGATGGCCTATTTGGCATCCACTCAAATGGCAAGACACAAAAGAAGGATCATAGTTTTTAGTGTTATTTATTTTTTACAAGTTGTAATCTTTATGTTAGTTATCTAATTGTGATAGGTTACAATTAGTGATAGATTTTAGTAGGTTTTCTAGAATATTCTTTATGAGCCTATAAAAAGGCATTCTTTTATTATTTTAAGAACGATGTTATGATGAATCAATAAAGTTGTGAGTTTTCTCTCTACGAGAGCTTTCTTAGTTCTTGGAATAGAACTAAACTCTGGCCTTATTGGAATGTTTCCATGGCGACCAAAACTTTTGCCTAGAGTTTCTTTCACTTTATTTGATTCATTCTTTTGGGTTTGTCAATTAGGGGTCTATTCCACGAGTTGGTTAGGGGTCTATTCTACAGGTTGGTTAGATGTCTATTCCACGGGTTGGCTAGGGGTCTAACTTGCAGCACAAAAGGAGGATTTCAACGATCTTGGTTGAATATTCGAAGCAACCCATTCGAGTTGTTCTTGGGGTCTTCGACAAGTTACGAAGGAGTCAAGAAGATCGAGTGGTTATCACAACTCAAGTTGTTCTTGGGGTCTTCGATAAGTTACGAAGGGGTCAAGAAGATTGGGTTATTTTGTATGGATTTCTTTTCAAGACGGTCCTTTGGGAATGATGTTCCTGTGATATACGAGAGGAGTTTGATACGTGCATGGTAGCCCTACACGCATCATTCAATTCTCCATGGAATTGATCATTTGTCTCTAATATTTTGAGGAGTTCAATGGCACAAGGCATGGCAATGGAGCATGGAAGATGGCCTATTTGGCATCCACTCAAATGGCAAGACACAAAAGAAGGATCATAGTTTTTAGTGTTATTTTTTTTTACAAGTTGTAATCTTTATGTTAGTTATCTAATTGCGATAGGTTACAATTAGTGATAGATTTTAGTAAGTTTTCTAGAATATTCTTCATGAGCCTATAAAAAGGCATTCTTTTATTATTTTAAGAACGATGTTATGATGAATCAATAAAATTGTGAGTTTTCTCTCTACGAGAGCTTTCTTAGTTCTTGGAATAGAACTAAACCCTGGTCTTATTGGAATGTTTCCATGGCGACCAAAACTTTTGCCTAGAGTTTCTTCCACTTTATTTGATTCATTCTTTTGGGTTTGTCAATTAGGGGTCTATTCCACGAGTTTGTTAGGGGTCTATTCCACAGGTTGGTTAGGTGTCTATTCCACGAGTTGGCTAGGGGTCTAACTTGCAGCACAAAAGGAGGATTTCAACGATCTTGGTTGAATATTCGAAGCAACCCATTCGAGTTGTTCTTGGGGTCTTCGACAAGTTACGAAGGAGTCAAGAAGATCGAGTGGTTATCACAACTCAAGTTGTTCTTGGGGTCTTCGACAAGTTACGAAGGGGTCAAGAAGATTGGGTTATTTTGTATGGATTTCTTTTCAAGACGGTCCTTTGGGAATGATGTTTTTGTGATATACGAGAGGGCGACACCCCGATCGTATCACTTTCCATGCAAAATGAACACTTTTTCAAATTAGCATAAAGATGATGTTCATGAAGTACACACAAAACTTGATATAAGTGTTCAACATGATCTTCAAGTGATTTACTGTAGACCAGAATATCATCAAAATAGACCACCATGAATTTACCAAAAAAAACCCTAACATATAGTTCATGAGCCTCATGAATGTACTAGGTGCATTAGTTAAACCAAAAGGCATAACTAACCATTCATACAATCCATATTTGGTTTTAAAAGCAGTCTTCCATTCATCTCCTACTTGCATTCTAATATGATGATAACCACTTTTAAGATCAATTTTAGAGAAAATAGTAGAACCATGCAACTTATCAAGCATATCATCTAACCTAGGAATAGGATGACGATACTTTACCGTTATTTTGTTGATGGCCCTATAGTCAACACACATGCGCCATGTTCCATCTTTCTTGAGCACTAAGATCACGGGAGCAACACATGGTGACATACTTTCTTATTCAAACCCCTTTTCCACTAACTCATCTACTTGTCTTTGTATTTCTTTCGTTTCCTCTGGGTTTGCTCTATAGGCGGGGCGATTGGGTATGCTAGCACCAGGTATGAAATCAATTTGGTACTCAATCCCTCAGTAATCTTTGGGGTATATCTTCAGGAAATAAGTCTTCAAAATCCTGCAAAAGAGACACCACAACACTAGGCAAAGAAGGATTAAGTTCATTAAACTCAATAGAAGAAAGAAACACATCTTTCTACAAAACAATTAAAAGTTGTCGCTTAGCTTCCAAAGCTGAAATGATCTCACTTTTGGTTGCAAAAGCATTAATCTTCCTTTTCTCTCCCTTCTTCAAATCACGAATTGCCTTCTTTCTAGCCTTGAATCCGCCACTTGACTCGTTACTTTGTCCAACTCGTGGCCCCTCCTCATGCTCATTTCAGGCTGCTTGTTGTTGTTCCTCCTTCACTTTGAATTCCTTTGCTATTCTCACTTGATCCGCATGAGCTTCAGAAGGTTTGATGGAATCCAAAGTGATTTTGCGATTATCCCACATGAACGAATACCTATTCTTGAAGCCATCATATGTCACTCTTCTATCGAATTGCCAAGGACGTCCAAGTAGGATGTGGCATGCTTGTATGGGAATCACATCACACCATACTTCATCCTTATATTTGTTGATGGAGAATGGAACCATTACTTGCTTGGTAACCTTCATATCTCCAACCTCAGCCAACCATTGTAGCTTGTATGGCTTGGGATGTCTTCTTGTCTCTAGACACAATTTATCTAGAAATAAAGTAGAAGCAACGTTAGTGCAAGAGCCACTATCTATAATCATGCTACATACCTTGTTTTGCACAGTACACCTAGTGTGGAAAATATGTTCTCGTTGTATGTCCAAGTCATCCTCCTTAGGTGCAATGCTAAGGGCACGCCTAGTGACTAATATATCACCTTGATCCCCACCATATAAGTCACCTTCATCTTCAGAACCTCCTTCCAATGGAGGCATCTCCTAATCATCTTCAGTAGATGCAATGCTTGCTATCTCACCATCTTCACTAATCATCATAGCACATTTGTTTGGGCAAGTAGCAGCAATGTGTCCATAATCTTGACACTTGAAGCAACAAACCTCCCTTTGCCTAGGTTTCTCAACCAATTTACCCTTGGCATCCGACTTTGTTGTTGAATTGAGCTTAGATACTTGAACACGGTGTGGAGGATGGCATGCTTGTTCAAGCTCTCTTGCACTCCTTCGTGGCTGCTCAACCCTCCAAGTAGCATGGTTTTGAGTAGTAGAATGCCCCCTTGAACGCCTACTTTTTAGTTGTCTCTCAACCTTGATGGCTAGATCCACCAAGTCATAAATGTTAATGTAGTGTTGTAGTTCTACCCTTTCAGCAATTTCCACATTAAGACTTGCAATAAAGTGAGCCATTAATGCCTCCTCCTCTTCCTTAATATCAGCTCGAATAAGAAGTATCTCCATCTCCTTGTAATACTCATCCACGGACATTGAACCTTGCTTCAAAGTTTGAAGCCTTTGATGATGGAGGTCTCTCACATAATAGCTGGGCACAAATCTCTATTTCATAATATTTTTCATCTCATGCCATGTTCGTATAGGCTCTTCTTCACATCTTCTTCTCTCCTTCACAAGTTTGTCCCACCAAATGCTAGCATAATCCGTGAAATCAACTACAGCTAATTGCCTTTCTTTTCTTCTGAGTAATTATGGCACTTGAACACATGTTCAACCTTGCGTCCCCACTCTAAGTATGCCTCAGGATCAAGCCTTCCTTGGAATGGAGGTATTTTCATCTTAATGCTTCCAAGATTATGGTCTTGATTGTTGTTCACCCTCCTTCCTCTCCTCGGAGCTATATCTTCAAAATCGAACTCCTCCTCATGCTCCTCTTCAAACAGATTTTTGGTGGTTGACACACGTGCTTGGGAAGTATTAGTTCTCCTCTCCCATTCCTCATAAAATTCTTCCCTTATGAGGCGCAATTTTCTGTCCAAATCACCAACTCTAGCATCCCTAAGCAATTTAAAATCATTTGAAAGCTCTTGAGGTGAATTTCCTTCATGCGCCATTAGAATGTTAAACCTGCAAAAGAAATGTTAGAACAAGATAAAGCAAGTATATAGGAAACACTCCCTTAGTGTTTGCACTCGCTTCCCTCAAGTAGTATGGCTTTTACCCTCTAAGGAGCTCACCACTAAGCCTTTTACCACTCAAAGAATTTTCTTGTTGGCCCTTTAGAGAAGAACCAGCTCACTCAAACCTTACCAAGGCCAATGGCAACCTCAACCTGTATGAGTAAATGTAGAGGTCAAGAATAATATGCTTAGAGAGTTTTTGACCAAGCGAGTAATCAAAAAGATCAAGGAATCAAGATTTGACACAATATAGACACCCTAATATGTGGTATAATTGTGTGATGTTTCTTGATTTTTAATGTTCTTTGGAAGAAAAATAGTCAAACTCGTGTTAAAGTTGGAATAATTTCAAAAAATTCATAACTAAGAAACACAACAATTCTAGCAACCAGAATTTTTAAGAACTAAGAACCCAGTTCAAGAACTTGATCCAAACAACCCAATGATGAAACTTGGAGCAAATTATCACCAAATCAACTCAAAAGCTCCCAAAAAAATGTTCAAGACTAGTGATCAAACAAAGAACCAGCAGATGCTACAAACTTCTTCCAAGAAAATTTTCGGATTACTCCAACAAACTTCAAGAATGCCTTATAACACCAAGAACTAATCAAGATCAATTGAATAAAACACTTGCATGGCTTTTAAACCCTTGTGCAGCCTCTTTGATGTGATTCCGAGGCATGAAGCAGTTGTACAAGCTAAAGATGAAGATCATGTTGTTCAAGTTCCAACGGGTCCAGTTACTCGAGCCAAAGCCAAGAAGTTTAAAGAAGCTCTTCAAGCGTTGGTCCTAGCTATACAAGAGCAAGAGAAGGCAAAGAAGATCGAAAGGACACGTGATGATGATTGTGAGCATGTCAATATACTTCAAGTATGTTTGGAGCAAGAGGAGGATGTGCATAGTGGAGATTCAGAGGTTCTGACCAAGGCCGCTGGGAAGGCCGCACCACGGCCTTCCCCACGGCCTTCATCAGAACCATGGGCAGATTGAAGCGGCTTGCAAATTGAAGAAATAAAGCTTCTGACCAAGGCCGTTGGGAAGGCCGCACCACAGCCTTCCCCACGGCCTTCATCAGAAGCTTGAACCCGGAGCGGCTAAGGAACTAATCGAGGCCTTGGCCACGGCCTTCCACAGAAAGTCTGCAGACGTCATTTGTTTTAAATTTTCAAAGTTGTAACTTTTAAATAAAAGTTAGCTGTGATAAGTTACAACTGTTATTTAGTATTTGAGTAGGTTTAGAACTCTAGTATTATTTCCTTTTCAGTATTTGCCTATTAAAAGGCTAATTGTGGATGTAATCAATCAGACAATCGTTGAATGAAAATTGAGAGTTTCTCTTTGGTTTCTCCAAAGGATTTCTTGAATATCTTGGGTTCGTTCTTGAGGTGTTCAACGGCTTTATCAATCAAGTATTTGCTTGCTTGTGGTGCCACAAACCCCTATACCAAGATTCGTTGGTGCAGGTCATCAACGGGTTGAGGTCTTTTCCAAACCAATATCAAATCCCAAACGATCCTGAAACCCTTGATCTGTGGTTTACGTCACAAGTAAGGCGTAGGTCGCATCACTCTTTATTCTTCTCTTTTTTTTTTTTATTTTTTTATTATGCTTGGCTATTATTTTAAGCACGCCTTTCTTTGGATTTTTTTTTTTAACCACGTAACACCCAACAAACTCAAACCCAAATGATTTCCAACCTTCAAGAACTTCAATCCTAGGCTTGTTAAGTCCAAGAAACTAATTTTCTTGCAAAGTTTTCACACAAGAATTCCAAGAAAACAATGAAAACAGTCCAGAAATACAAAATACCGCACAACCTAGAATTCTTGATTGAGAAGTAACCAAGAACGACACTAGCCAAAACCTAGAGCACATTTTAATCAAGAAAAACAATGAAAACTAAAGGCTGAAAATTTAATCAAAGATAAAACAGACAGACACGAAGCAAAGCAAGTTCAAATGAATTTAAACAAAACACAAAAGACACCAAACAAATTATTATGACCAGGCTCGAAGCTCTTTGTCACAATAACAACACGAAAATAAGAAAAACACAAGACACAAGGATATATCCGAAATTCTGTTTGTCACATCTCTAGTCCACCAATACTTGGCACAGTTAATAAATCCACTAACAGCTAGTTTTACCTTTTGCTTTTCGGAGTATGAATGGCAATCAAAGATCTTCTCAATTTTTCCCTCCCATCCAAGGTATACCTCGGGATCCGCCTTGCCTTGCAAGTCTGAGTAAGAAAATTTCAACACAAGATAGAAATCATATGGGTGATTAACATAATCTTGCACAAGAAAGTTAAACAATGAATTAAACTCATGCATGCTAGTAACCAAATATGATATACTCAACTCAATGACACATGAATTTACAAGCACAAGAAGTACAAAAGAAAAATCATCAAAGTCCTCCTCTAAGAAGATAAGCAACACACAATTTTCATGCAATCTAACAATAGAAGAATTAAACCCTTCAGAATCTAATATAATGCATCCTAAAGCACTAGACAAGGACTCCAATATGATAGAAAAACAAATTAAAATGCCAAAATCAGAATTTAAGCCATAGAGGTTAAGGCAAAACACTATACATATTGTATACCTACTAGAATGCATGAAGAAAATAGAATAAACACATGTAAAATCTCGTAAACTATAATGCAAAACAATAGAAAAATTAAATACACTATGCCAACAATCAAACATATAATTCATAATCCAATTGTTATTGATAGCATAGGGCAAGAAAACTCCCTCAATGCTCAAATCTCAACCATGATTCACTTGAATACCAAATCTCGTCAATTGATCATCATCCCAAAGAAGAAAACGGACTACAGATTGTATATCTTCTTCCACACTTTGAACTTTAAGTGGCTGCATAAAAGAAACAAAAGCACTAGTGATGAGGATCATGGAAGCCAAGGTGAGGACGCATTCAAGGCCAATCCTTTACAAGGCATAGGAGGTCCAATGACGAGATTTCGAACCAAGAGGATGAAACAAGCTATGCAAGGACTTCTTACGCAATTGCAGGAAGAAGAAGCTACTTGGGCTAAGAACATGCCGGTTCGGATGATTACGTATGCTTGGATTGATGTTGACGCCAAGGGAAGTGAGCAAGGTAGTCAAACCAAGCCAAATGAAGGAGAATTGAAGTTTCTGACCGAGGCCGCACCTAAGGCCGCGCCATGGCCTTCATCAGAGAGTTGATTTGAAACTGCCAACGCGAGACAGACATTCTGACCAAGGCCGCACCCAAGTCCGCGCCGCGGCCTTCCCCGCGGCCTTCATCAGAAATCGCGAACGCGTTTGTTTATTTTTTACGAGTTTTTAATAGCATAGTGAGCTGTAAACCTTATATAAGGTATTTTGGTATAATGAACGAAAAACATAATTGAATGTATTAAACGTGAGTTTTCTCTCAAATTAGGGTTACCCTAGTTTTTTGGTGAAATAAGAACTACTCTTGTTCTTGACAATCGACTTGTTAAGATCGAGCCTTTTCTTTGCTTAGGATTGTTTTTCGAAAAGGGTTTGCTCTTCGTCTCGTAAGATCGTCAACTAGGTGTCTGTTCCACGAGTTGGGTAGGAGTCTAGGTTACATCATAGAAGAAGAACCAACGATCTTTGGTGGCATTTGAAGCGACCCAATTCAAGTTGTTCTTGGATTCTTCGACAAGTAACGAAGGGGTCAAGAAGATTGAATTGGTTTTCTTGGATCTTCAAGGCGTCCTAGGCTTCACGCTCATCCGTCGCGCATCAACGAGGAAAACAAGTGTTAAGAGTGTTAGCAAAATAATCTACTTCATTGTACAAGGGTGCAAGAAGCTTTGGTCTCACAAGTAAGACACTCTTATTCTCACTCTTGCTATTTTTCACTCCCTTTTCTTTTACAACTTCAGTTTGTTTCCCTTCATTCAACTCACCACATTCATTCTTTTCAAGCACTCTCTCATCCTTTTTAGCATTCTTTACTTTTGCTTGTGCTTTCAAAGAATTCTTTCTGTCTTCACAATCCCTAGCTATGTGCACTTCATCTTCATATGCTTCCAATGGTGATAAATGGCTTAAGTGATATCTTTTTACCTTGACAATGAAAAGTGTACCTATTCTTCAACCCATTGTACATGGCATTTCTATCAAATTGCCATGGACACCCCAATAGTATATGACAAATATGCATAAGAACAATATCACACAACACTTGATCATGGTAAGTACCAATAGAAAACTCCACTTCCACTTGCTTAGTCACCTTTAACTCAGAATTATCAGCTAACCATTGCAAATGGTATAGTTTAGGATGTCTCCTTGTGGGCAATCCTAGCTTTTCAGCAAAAAGAACACTAGCCACATTAGTGCAACTTCCATTGTCAATTATCATACTACATACCTTTTCATTCACATTGCATCGAGTATGGAATAATTTTCTCGTTGCACTTGATCACCATCCTCTCTAGGTGCAAATCCAATTGCCCTCCTAGTGACCAAAAATTCCCCACGGGCGACACCAATGTCTTCGTCACTTTCTCCCTCCAATGGTGGCATATCTTCATCACTTGAAGATGCACTTTCATACTCACCATCATCTCTCATTAGCATAACTCTCTTGTTAGGGCATTGTGAAGCTATGTGACCAATGTCTTGACACCTAAAACACTTCAAATCCCTACTCCTTTGTGATGCCTCGGACTTATTCTTTGTTGGTGGCGTTGAAGACTTTGCTTCATTTTTAGAGCTCAAGATCTCTTTGGCCCTAGAAGTGGAACGCTCTTCCTTCTCCTCAAATGTTGCATTACGCCTCCATCTTACTCCACTTGATGAGTTTGAACCACTCCTCAATCTTCTTGCTTGGAGTTGCTTTTCTACTTTGATGGCCATGTCCACCAAATCCCTTATCTCCACGTAGTGTTGCAACTCTACCCTCTCACTAATTTCTGGATTAAGACCACCCATGAATCTAGCCATAGTAGCTTCTCCATCTTCATCCAAGTTGGCACGGATCATCAACATCTCCATCTCTGATGTGCGCACGGTTGCGTTGCCAAGAAAGTCTCGGATTTCAGGTATGCAACTCGTTGAACTCAAGACCTCGTTTGATTCGTGAACCAAGGAACCCTTGACGTGGAGTTGTTTTGCCTTGAATCTTCCCTTGAAGATGAGCATGCCTAAGAACAACTAGAATTAGACCAAGTTGAGCGAGTTCAATCGTCTAACCTAATTAGCTCTAAAGACTTGATAAAAAACTCAAGAAAACTCTAAGCGAAGTTAGTGGTCGCCACAAGCAAGCTTGATAAGACCAAGAGTAGTTCTTAATCAACAAAGAACCAAGAAAATTCTCAAAGAGAACACACAATATTTCTGAAAATTCTGATTTTTTTTAAATTCGTAACTAATAATATGGCCTATAAATAGGCTTACAAATAACATTCTAGAGTTGTGAAAATAGACTTAACTTCTAAGACAAAACCTATAGTAATGAAACTACCAAAACAAAGCATGAATTAACTAAAATAACTAGGTCTATTACAACTTAAAGACTATAAAAATCGTAACTAATAAACCCTAATGGGCTAGCGGTCCATTAAGCCCACAAAACCATCAATTGGACTTCAATTCTTCAAGCTCCCCACTCGTGTGGCCCATGAAGTTCTCATCCAATGTTTGTTCAGCCCAAATCACATTAATGAGTTGTTTAGATTGATCCTTTGAGCCCAATTGCAAAGCCTCCTCATATGAGTCCAATATGAGTCCATGCAATGCATCCTTCATTCTTCTAGTTCTTGCTCTAATCATAGGACCATCCAAACCTTTAAACACATCATTGGAGCTCCTCAAACTCGATCCATCATCCTTGGAACGTCCCTCTTGAAGGTCTCCACCTTGGGACTCATCAATCTCTTTGTAGTACTCATCAATAGACATGGATCCTTGTCTCAATATTTGAAGCTTCCTATGAATATCCCTAGTGTAGTAACTAGGTGCAAAACGCCTTTGCATGATGGTCTTCATCTCTCTCCATGTACGCACGGGCTCTTCACAAGTTGATCCCACCATATGCTAGCATAATCAGTGAACTCTACGGCTGCCAATTGCACCTTTTTCTCCTCAGAATAGTTATGGCATTCGAAAATGTGTTCAACTTTACGCTGCCAATCTAAGTAAGCTTCAGGATCAAGTCTTCCTTGGAAGGATGGTATCTTCATTTTGATGCTTCCCAAGTTGTTGTCTCGGGTAGGTGGCATTCTCCTTCCTCGTAGTCAGACATATCACCTTCATCCTCTTCAAAGGGAATTCTAGAAGCCTTAGAACAATTTGGCCTCTCAATGCTATCAATTCGAGCATGTACACCCTCCATTGCATTGGTGACAGCCTTATTCACCTCCTTAAGCATTACCTCCATCATTTATTTCATGTCAAAAGGTGGCGGCGAACGTGACTCTTCTTCTTCTCTAGACATGATGTAAAACCTGCACAAAAAAGGTTAGGAACAAAAGAAAATAATAAGAGAAATAACCTCATCACTTCCTTAGTGTATACACTCGTACTCTTAGACTTAAAACAAAGTCCATAGAAATATCTGCCCAAGATTAAGAAGGCACAGGCAATGGAGAATATAAACCATGGGGCATAATTCGACTTTTAGCTTGTTTGCAAGTTAAACACTCAACATAAATATTCTCAACATCCACACACATACCAGGCCAATAAAATATTCATGCAAAACATGCAAAGTCTTTTTAACACCAAAATGTCCCATAAGATCACCCCCATGAGTCTCCCTTACAAGAAACTAATGCATAGAACATTTAGGCATGCACAATTTATTACCTTTAAACAAGAAACCATCATGTCTAAAGAAGCCATTATGAGCACGTGGACTTGGGGACTTTAGGTTCATGATTCTTCCAAGGGGAATTTTTAGCTTCACTTGGATCTTCAACATTCTTGGCAGTTCTACGTTCTTTCGCGCATATCAGGGTATCTATATGGCCTCATTTTGACAGGTTAGGAATCAGGTCTCAAGGGAATTTCATGATCAATGTTCCTTTGAGGTGGTAATGTCTTTGGTTCTTCAAAAACTGTCTCATATTTCTCCAGTACATGAGAAATAGCTACTAATTCTATAGTTTATGTTGTATTTTGATCCAACACCTTGATGGTGGTTAAGCATCTATTTTACTTTCAATAAACTCTCTGAGGTCTCCCCTCTAATAAGACTCATTGTTGGGGTCTCTATTTGCTCAGGCAATTCGATTGCATCTAATTGATTATACAAAGTGATATTCAATTGGTGGAAATTAAAAGTAATAGGACTGAATTGGTGCATTCAATCAAGACCCAAAATAATATTCCACCCTCCTAATTCCATCACTTTCAGATTGTATATAAAATGATAATTTTGAATTCCCCACATTACCCTAGGATAAATAGCACAACTGGTGATACGTGCATGGGCACAAGGCATGGCAATGGAGCATGGAAGATGGCCTATCTAGCATCCACTCAAATGGGAAGATATGAAAGAAGGATCATAGTTTTTGATGTTATTTATTTTTACAAGTTGTAATCTTTATGTTAGTTATCTAATTGTGATAGGTTATAACTAGTGATAGGTTTTTAGTAAGTTTTCTAGAATATTCTTTATGAGCTTATAAAAGGGCATTCCTTGTATTATTTTAACGATGTTATGATGAATCAATAAAAATTGTGATTTTTCTCTCTACAAGAGCTTTCTTAGTTCTTGGAATAAAACTAATTTCTGGTCTTATTGGAGTGATTTCATGGTGACCAAAACCTACGCCTAGAGTTTCTTCCACTTGATTTGATTCATTCTTTTGGGTTTGTCAATTAGGGATTTATTCCACGAGTTGGTTAGGGGTCTATTCCACAGGTTGGTTAGGTGTCTATTCCACGGGTTGGCTAGGGGTCTAACTTGCAACACAAAAGGAGGATTTCAACGATCTTGGTTGAATATTCGAAGCAACCCATTCGAGTTGTTCTTGGGGTCTTCGACAAGTTACGAAGGGGTCAAGAAGATCGAGTGGTTACCACAACTCAAGTTATTCTTGGGGTCTTTGACAAGTTACGAAGGGGTCAAGAAGATTGGGTTATTTTATATGGATTTTTTTGCAAGACGGTCCTTTGGGAATGATGTTCCTGTGATGTACGAGAGAGCGCACCCCAATCGTATCAATTGGTATCAGAGCTTTTGGGATCTTGAAAGAAATCAGGTTTTGTGTTCTTCTTGTTGTTATGAATTTTGTAGATTTGAGCTTTGAATTGTGCCCCATTTTTTACAAACTATAGGCGACGATTCGAGGACGAATCGTCTTGAAGAGGAGGAGTTTGATACGTGGATGGTAGCCCCACACGCATCATTCAATTCTCCATGGAATTGATCATTCGTCTCTGATATTTTGAGGAGTTCAACGGCACAAGGCATGGCAATGGAGCATGGAAGATGGCCTATTTGGCATCCACTCAAATGGGAAGCTACAAAAGAAGGATACGAGAGGGTGACACCCCGATCGTATCAATTCCTGTGATGTACGAGAGGGTGCACCCCGATCGTATCAATTGGTATCAGAGCTTTTGGGATCTTGAAAGAAATCAGGTTTTGTGTCAACCCGTTTGGGTATATCTTTTGTTTTTGTTGTCAATCCACTTGGATATATGTTTTTAATTTTAATTTTTTGTTTTGTTGTTCTTGGTTCAAGATTTGATTTTTCTTGAATCAAAGTTGTGATCTTTTATGGTTTGATTGTCCAAAAAAAAAAAAAAAATCGTACTGTTCATCGCACTGTAGCGGCGGCATCACTGTTCACACTAGGGTTTACTGTTCACTGACGGGTACTGATGGGAGTTGAATTTTGTATTTTGTGAGTTGGTTGTGTTGTTAAAAAAAAAAAAAAGAGAGAGAGAGAGAGAGAGGTTGTTAGAAGTGAAAAAAATATATATCTATATTTTGTACTATTCATTGCACTGTAGCGGCGCGCACTGTTCACGCGCTAGGGGGGTACTGTTCATGACGGCACTGTTCATGCCGGCATTACTGTTCATCCGAATTTTAAATTTTTTTTTTCAGTTTATTTTTTGTTTGTTTTTGGGAGTTGGATTTTGTATTTTGTGAGTTGTTTGTGTTGTTAAAAAAAAAAGAGAGAGAGAGAGAGGGTTGTTAGAATTGAAAAAAAAAAAATCTTGAGTGGAAAAAGGCAAATTTGTGAAATTTTATAAGAAAAGCCAAAAGTGTGGTGAAACGAAAAAAGATATTCTCCTCATTCTTATAAACATTTTGTAGGTTTGAAATTAAGTTGTGCCCATTCTTTGCATACCATTGAGCGACGATTCGAGGACGAATCGTTTTGAAGAGGAAGAGTTTGATACGTGCATGGGCACAAGGCATGGCAATGGAGCATGGAAGATGGCCTATCTAGCATCCACTCAAATGGGAAGATATGAAAGAAGGATCATAGTTTTTGGTGTTATTTATTTTTACAAGTTGTAATCTTTATGTTAGTTATCTAATTGTGATAGGTTACAACTAGTGATAGGTTTTTAGTAAGTTTTCTAGAATATTCTTTATGAGCCTATAAAAGGGCATTCCTTGTATTATTTTAACGATGTTATGATGAATCAATAAAAATTGTGAGTTTTCTCTCTACAAGAGCTTTCTTATTTCTTGGAATAGAACTAATTTCTGGTCTTATTGGAGTGATTCCATGGCGACCAAAACCTACGCCTAGAGTTTCTTCCACTTGATTTGATTCATTCTTTTGGATTTGTCAATTAGGGGTTTATTCCACGAGTTGGTTAGGAGTCTATTCCACAGGTTGGTTAGGTGTCTATTCCATGGGTTGGCTAGGGGTCTAACTTGCAACACAAAAGGAGGATTTCAACGATCTTGGTTGAATATTCGAAGCAACCCATTCGAGTTGTTCTTGGGGTCTTCGACAAGTTACGAAGGGGTCAAGAAGATCGAGTGGTTACCACAACTCAAGTTGTTCTTGGGGTCTTCGACAAGTTACGAAGGGGTCAAGAAGATTGGGTTATTTTATATGGATTTTTTTGCAAGACGGTTCTTTGGGGATGATGTTCCTATGATGTACGAGAGGGCGCACCCCGATCGTATCACAAGATATCTCCAGTATCAGCTCCATACTCTCCATCAGACTCACTGCCTCCCTCCAATGGTGGTATTTCTTCATCATCACCGGAAGAGATGCTTGCCACTTCTCCATCATCCATCACAATCATAGCTCTCTTATTTGGGCAATTAGATGCAATATGCCCAAATCCCTGACATCTATAGCATCTAATCTCTCTTGTGCGTTGAGAGCCTTCATCCCTGGGTCTTTGTTGAGGCTTAGGTGTGAGAGGCTCTTGCTTCCCATTCATAGCTTCTTTTGATTGGAAAGTTGGGCGAATTTCCTTCCTCTCTGGTGGTCTGGAATCTCACCATGGTGCTCTAATATTGGAGCTAGTGTAGCCCCTGGACTTTTTCAATTTGAGTTCGCGCTCCACTTTGATGGCCATGTCCACCAAATCCCTCATGTCTAGGTAGTGATGTAGCTCCACTCGTTCACTGATTTCAGGGTTGAGTCCTTCCATGAAGCGAGCCATAAGAGCCTCTCCATCCTCTTCCAAGTTGGCTCTGATGATCAGCATTTCCATCTCTTTATGGTACTCATCTACTGTCATGGATCTCTGTCTCAAGGTTTGGAGCTTTCTATGAATATCTCGAGTATAGTAACTGGGCACGAACCTTCTCTGCATAATTGTCTTCATCTCTCTCCATGTTCGCATTGGCTCCTCTCCATACCTCCTACGGTTTTTAATGAGCTGATCCCACCAGATACTAGCATAATCGGTGAATTCCACTGCTGCCAGTTGTACCTTTTTCTCCTCAGTATAGTTGTGGCATTCAAAAATGTGCTCCACGTTACGCTCCCATTCTAGATAGGCTTCAGGATCAAGCTTCCCTTGGAAGGTTGGGATTTTCATTTTAATACTCCCCAAATTGCTATCTTGGGTCTTTGATACCCTCCTCCCTCTTCGGGTAATCACTTCATCATAATCAGAGGCTTCTCCTTCTTCTTCTTCAAGCATGGGTTCTTTAGAAGCTCTTGATTGTATAGGTCTTTAGATACTGTCAATGCATGCATGAATCCCTTCCATGGCATTATTCACAGCCTTGTTCACCTCCCTCATCAATTGCTCATACATATACTTCATGTCAAAGGGTGGTGGAGTTTGAGAACGGACCCCCAAATCAATTCACTATAACTAACAATTACGCAAAAATATTCACGGTTAACAGTAACCCGTGAACAGTGACGATGAACAGTAGAGCAAACAGTATCGCTACAGTACTCTCTTTTTTTTTTTTTTTGGCAATTCAACAACTAACCCTGCAAGAAGTATCAATCCAAGGCTTGATTAATTTCTAGAAAAGTCTTATCACAAGAATTTTAAAGAAATAATGAAAACAGTCAAGATTCACAAGATACCACACAAACTCTAGATCAATTTCTATAGTAGTATTGCAGAAAAATTGCAGGAAATTGTAGAAAGACTAATGAATGAACAAAAGCTGGGATCTTTGGTAATGAAAAGACACGAAAACACAAGAGTTGCAGTTTAGGCACGAAACACTTGACAAAACAACGATTAAACAATAAGAAATAAAGGAAAAAATCCGATCTTTCTAAGGAAAAATACGGATTGAGTAAACCTGGAAAAAATCAAGAACAAAGCTCTGATACCAATTGATGCGTGCGGGATTGTGAATGGCCAAGATCGCTTGATGATTCCAAGTAGAAAAGCCTCGAATACTCTTCAACGAAGAACGAAGAACCTAGGGTTCTAATTTAGACCAACTTGAGCGGGTTCAATTTGCCTAAATTATTACACTAAGAACTTGATCAAAAGCGAAAGAATTACTCTAAGCGGGCAATTGGGTCGCCACAAGCGTAGGTTTGATAAGACCAAAACGGTTCTAATCCAAGAACCAAGAAAGCACTATTGAATAGCTCTCAAAAACTCACGTTTTAATGATAAATAATCTTAGTCCTCACTACTCAATGTGTTCTGCCTTTAAATAGGCGTACGACATGTACTACAAAATAATGAAATAGCAATAGAATAGAAAAACCCTAAACTAACGCGAGGTTGCACATTCTGGGGAAGGCCGAGGGCCGGCCTTAGGCGCAGACTCGATCAGAACGTCTGCTGCTCTCCCTTAACCATTCTGATGAACGCCGTTCGGAAGGCTGCAGCGCGGACTGGGGCGCGGCCTCGGTCAGAATGTTCACCAGCCTCATCGTCTCAATCTGATGGAGGCCGTGGGCAAGGCCGCGACGCGGACTGGTGCGCGGCCTTGGTCAGAAGCTTTGTTTCTTCAATTTTTGACCCGAATTACACACTTTGTCCATTCTCTAGTCTTGGCATTGCCTCTCCATATGCCCCATCTTCATGATCAACACCATCTCTACTCCATATTAGCGTAACAAGTCTGGACGATGTGGAATTGTCTTTGGAAGCTTCTTTCTCTAACATCCCCACGATCAACGCATGCATGGTTTCTTTCATTCTCCTTGTCCTCGCTCGTGCCATTGGACCACCTATTCCTTGCAAAGGATCCGGGACGCTTGAACTATGCTTGGACATGCCTTGATCCCTATCATGAAGCTTCTGATTATGATGAGTTGATCACTCGACGAGGAAGGAGGGCTCACAATAATCAAGATGGCAATTTGGGGAGCATTAAAATGAAGATACCACCATTCAAGGGTACGAATGACCCTGAGGCATACTTGGAGTGGGAAAGGAAAGTCGACCATGTCTTTAATGTGCATAACTACTCTGAAGAGAAGAAAGTGCAACTTGCAGCGGTGGAGTTCATTGAATGTGCGAGCATTTGGTGGGACCATTGGTGAAGACTAGGAGGTGTTGTGAGGAGGCCCCAATTCGGACTTGGAGTGCTATGAAGGCTGTTATGAGGAAAAGGTTCATTCCAAGCCATTATATTCGAGACTTGCATAGGAGGTTGCAAACTCTTAGGCAAGGAGTATTGACGGTGGATGAATATCACAAGGAGTTGGAAACTTTATTGATACGGGCTGATATTCATGAGAATGAAGAGGCTACTATAGCTCATTTTGTGGCTGGTCTAAACTCAGAGATTCAAGAGGTTGTGGAACTTCAACACTATGTGGAGCTTCAAGACTTGGTGGAAAAAGCTCAAAAGGTGGAGCGCTAACTTAAGTCAAAAAGGGGGCGTGCTGCTACCATTTCTTCTAACAAGTTTACATGGAGTTCTTCACGAGATAAGAAGGATGACAAAAGTGTTCAAAAACCCAAGGAGTCCTCCAAGAAATCTGACCCCCCATTTCTCAACAAACCAAAGGTTGAGACATCATCTTCGAGGCAACCACAAAAGACCAGAAATGATGCACCCCCAAAACAAAGGGATATAAAGTGTTACAAGTGTCAAGGATATGGTCAAGTAAGAAGGCCATAATCATTTTGGACAATGGAGATGTGGAGAGTGTGCATTCAAGTGATGATGAAATGCCACCACTCGAGGGTCCTAGTGATGAAGATGATGAGCATGGAGGGCCGAATGAAGTAGAACCACCTCAAGGAGAGATTCTGGTCACTAGAAGGACGTTGAGCATTCAAACCTAAGGATGATTATGAGGAGATGCAAAGAGAGCACATTTTCCACACTAGGTGTATTGTGCAAAACAAGGTATGTAGTGTCATTGTTGATAGTGGTAGTTGTACTAATGTCGCTAGTGCTTTGTTTGTAGAGAAATTGAAGATTCCAACCATCAAGCATCCCAAGCCATACTACTTACAATGGTTGACTGATTTGGGAGATTTGAAGGTCACTAGACAAGTCCTTGTTCCATTTGCCAGAGGAGGTTATGTAGACGAAGTCTTATGTGATGTTATACCCATGCACGCATGCCACATTCTTTTGGGATGCCCGTGGCAATTTGATAGGAAGGTGACATATGATGGCTACAAGAACTCATACAGATTGACATGGAAGAAAAAGGAGTTCATTTTGCTGCCTTTGAAACCATTCGAGGCCTATGCTGATCAATTGAAGATCACTCAAGAATGTAAATTGAGGGAGAAGTAAAAGAATGCAAGTGAGGAGAGTGGAGTTAGTGCAAAAGCCGAGGGTAGTGAGCATAAAAAGGCCAACCCGAGAGGAGAGAAAAAGAAGAAGAGAGATGAGGTTGTAGCTAGAGAAGAGAAGAAGGTGAGTGCATTTGTTGCCCAAAGTGAGGTTAAGAGTGCCATGTTAGCTAGGCAGCAACTCCTTGTAATTTTATATATGGAAGTTTACTTTGCTACTAACGAGCTTGACCCCTCCACTCCTAGTGTTGTTTTGTCTTTATTGCAGGAATTTCAAGATCTTTTCCCCGAAGACATACCACGCGAGCTACCACCATTGAGAGGCATTGAACATCAGATTGATTTCATGCATGGAGCAAGCATTCCCAACTGTCTAGCCTATAGAGCCAATCCAGAGGAAACAAGGGAGATACAAAGGTAAGTGGATGAGCTTGTGGAGACGGGCTTCGTGAGGGAGAGCTTAAGTCCTTGCTCGGTCCCTGTTATTCTGGTGCCAAAGAAGGATGCCACTTGGAGAATGTGCGTAGATTGCCGAGTCATCAACAAAATTACGGTAAAATATCGTCATCCTATTCCTAGGTTAGATGATATATTAGATGAGTTGTATGGTTCCAATTTATTTTCTTAAATTGATTTGAAGAGTGGCTACTATCAAATTAGGATGAAAGAGGGAGATGAGTGGAAAACAGCATTTAAGACAAAATATGAGCTATATAAGTGGTTAGTTATGCCATTTGGCTTGACTAATGCACCTAGTACCTTTATGCGTCTTATGAATCATGTATTTAGATCTTTCATTGAAAAATTTGTAGTAGTTTACTTTGATGATATCCTTGTTTACAGCAAGTCTTTGGATGAACATGTTGAACATTTGCATGCTATCTTTAATGTGCTCAAAGAGAATCAATTGTTTGCTAATCTTGCTAAGTGTTCTTTTTGCATGCAATTTGTTATCTGTCTTGGATTTGTCATAAGTGCTAATGGCATTAGTGTATATGAGTCCAAAGTTAAAGCTATTAGAGAATGGCTTACACCTAGAAATGCCAATGATGTTCGTTCATTCCATGGTTTAGCTAGCTTTTGTAGGAGGTCTGTGCGTGATTTTTCATCAATTCCGGCACCTCTTAATGAGTTAGTTAAGAAGAATGTGTTGTTTAAATGGGAAGAAGTGCATGAAAAGGCTTTTAATTTGTTGAAAGAAAGACTAACCAATGCACCTCTCTTGAGCTTACCTAACTTTGACAAAGCTTTTAAAATTGAGTATGATGCTAGTGGCGTAGGAATAGGAGCTGTTTTGATGCAGGAATCAAAAACTATAGCATACTTTAGTGAGAAGTTTCAAGGCGCGGCACTCAACTACCCAACTTATGACAAGGAGCTTTATACATTGGTGAGGACACTTCAAACTTGGCAGCACTACTTGTGGCTAAGGGAGTTCATTATCCATTCAGATCATGATAGTTTGAAGTTTCTCAAGTCTCAAGGCAAGTTGAACAAGCACCATGCAAAGTGGTTGGAGTTCATAGAGACCTTCCCATATGTGATCAAGTACAAACAAGGGAAAGAAAATGTCGTCATGGCTGATGCACTCTTTAGGAGGTATGTTCTCTTAACTTCCTTGCAAACTCAGTTACTTAGTTTTGAACTTTTGAAAGAGTTATATGAATCTGACCAAGATTTTGGTTCTATTTGGAAGTCTTGTTTGAAGGTAGCATTTGGTGATTTTTATATTCATGAGGATTCTTATTTAAGAAAGATAAGCTGTGTGTTCCTATGTGTTCCATTCGAGAATTGTTGGTGAGAGAGTCACATGGTGGGGGAATTATGGGACACTTTCGAGTGAGTAAAACACTAGACATCTTGCATGAGCATTTCTACTGGCCTCACATGAAACATGATGTTCAATTTTTGTGTGAGAAGTGCATAACATGTAGGCAAGCAAAGTCTAGAGTTAGGCTGATACGTGCATAGTGGCGCCCATTTCAAATTTGGAAGCTTCCGTGGATCAATAAAGGGAATCGGACTTGAAGATTACTGATAGGGATCAAGGTATATCCAAGCATAATTCAAGCGTCCCAGATCCTTTGCAAGGAATAGGTGGTCCAATGATACGTGCGAGGACGAGGAGAATGAAGGAAGCCATGCATGTGTTAGTCGTGGAAATATTAGGGAAAGAAGCTTCTAAGGACAATTCCTCATCATCAAGACTTGTTACACTAATATGGGGTAGAGATGGTGTTGATCATGAAGAGGGGTCATATGGAGAGGCAATGCCAAGACAAGGAAATAGACAAAGTGTACAATTCGGCCCAAAATTTGAAGAAACGAAGCTTCTGACCAAGGCCGGGCACCAAGCCGCACCGCGGCCTTGCCCACGGCTTCCATTAGATTGAGAAGACAAGGCTGGTGAGCATTCTGATCAAGGCCACGCTCTAGGCCGCGCCGCAGACTTCCTAACAGACTTCATCAGAATAGTTGAATCAGAGCAGCTAGAGGGTCTAATCAAGGCCGCGCCTAAGGCCGCCCCGCGGCCTTCCCCGCGGCCTTCCCTAGAACGTGCAAAGTCGCGTTAGTTTTAATGTTTTATCTATTCTATTGTTATTTCATTATTGGTAGTACATATCGTACGCTTATATAAAGGTGAAACACATTGAATAATGAAAGTTTAGATCATTTCTTATTGAAACGTGTGTTTTTGAGAGTTTCTTCAGAAATGCTTTCTTGGTTCTTGGATTGGAACCGTCTTGGTCTTATCAAGCCTACGCTTGTGGCGACCCAATTACCCGTTTAGAGTAATTCTTTCGCATTTGATCAAGTTCTTAGTGTAATAATTTAGGCAAATTGAACCCACTCAAGTTGGTCTAAATTAGAACCCTAGGATTCTTCGTTCTTCGTTGAAAAGTATTCGAGGTTTTTCTCTTGGAATCATCAAGCAATCTTGGCCGTTCACAACCCCGCGCGCATCAATTGGCATCAGAGCCTTGTTCTTGATTTTTCCAGGTTTTCAATCTGTATTTTTCCTTCGAAAGATCGGATATATCCCTTTATTCTTGTTGTTTAATAGTGTTTCGTGCCTAGACTGCAACTTTTGTGTTTTCGTGTCTTTTCATTACCAAAGATCTCAACTTTTGTTCATTCATTAGTCTTTCTACAATTTCCTGCAATTTTTCTGCAATACTTCTATAGAAATTGGTCTAGGGTTTGTGTGGTATCTTGTGGATCTTGACTGTTTTCATTATTCCTTTAAAATTCTTGTGATAAGACTTTTTTAGAAATTAATCAAGCCTTGGATTGATACTTCTTGCAGGGTTAGTTGTTGAACTTGCAAAAAAAAAAAAAGAGAGAGTACTGTAGCGATACTGTTTCCCGCTACTTGTTCATCGTCACTGTTCACGGGTTACTGTTCACCGTGAATATTTTTGCTTAATTTGTTAGTTCTAGTGAATTGATTTAGGGGGTTTGTTCTGGTGTTCCATTGTTACAAAAAAAAAAAAAAAGAGAAGAGGCGTGCTTGAAGGGAGTAAAAGCCAAGCACACGAACTCAACCAATTAAACTAAAGTATATTTGGCTGGAATACTGTCCTTGTGCAACCGAATAGATCTGGTGAAAACATCCAGGTCATTGGACAGAGAACAACGCCACGTACGGAAGTTTAATTGACTAGATTCTAATCGTCTTGTTTCTTGGTGTTTTGTGTGGAAGTACTCAATTGCTGTTTGGTAGTACCTTTGGGTGTGAATCAATTTTGGACTTGAATCTTTAGTTTTACACAATAATATAGAAAATTCTTCAAGGGAATTTTGAAAATCAAGATTTAACCTCCAAGAACTACCACATATTAGGATCTCAAATCTTGTTTCTTTGAGTCGTTTCTCATCTGTAGTACCTTTTTGATTCCTTCTTGATCAACTAAACTCTTAAGCTTTCTTTTCTCATTTTATACTCCACACTACTCTTATAATTGGGAATCCATTAGTACTTGATAGAGGTGATTGATTGGTTCTTTTTCAAGGGCCAATAAGAGGGCACTTAACAGAGGAAAAAGGCTAAGGGGTGAGCACAACATCGTGAAAAAGCCTAAAGCTTGAGTGATACACGAGAGATTTGAGTGTACACACTAAGGGAGCGAGTAAAGTTATTCATCTTTCTATCATTTCTTGTACTACTAACCTCTTCTTGCAGGTATGTCGAAAGAAGGAGACAACTCTCAAACTCCACCACCCTTTTGACATGAAGTATATGTATGAGCAATTGATGAGGGAGGATGAACAAGGCTGTGAATAATGCCATGGAAGGGATTCATGCACGCATTGACAGTATTGAAAGACTTGTACAATCAAGGACCTCTAAAGAACCCATGTTTGAAGAAGAAGAAGGTGAAGCCTCTGATTATGATGATGTGATTACCCGAAGAGGGAGGAGGGTATCAAAGACTCAAGATAGCAACTTGGGGAGTATTAAAATGAAAATTCCAACCTTCCAGGGAAAACTTGATCCTGAAGCATACCTAGATTAGGAGCGTAAGGTGGAGCACATTTTTTAATGCCACAACTATACTGAGGAGAAGAAGGTGCAACTGGTAGTAGTGGAATTCACCGATTACGCTAGTATCTGGTGGGATCAGCTCATTAAAAATCGTAGGAGGTATGGAGAGGAGCCCAGTGCGAACATGGAGAGAGATGAAGACAATTATGCAAAGAAGGTTCGTACCCTAGTTACTATACTCGAGATATTCATCGAAAGCTCCAAACCTTGAGACAGGGGTCCATGACAGTAGATGAGTACCATAAAGAGATGGAAATGCTTATTATTCGAGCCAACTTGGAAGAGGATGGATGAGGCTCTTATGGCTCGCTTCATGGAGAGGACTCAATCTTGAAATTAGTGAACGAGTAGAGCTACACCACTACCTAGACATGAGGGATTTGGTGGACATGGCCATCAAAGTAGAACGCCAACTCAAATTGAAGAAGTTAAGGGGCTACACTAGCTCCAATACTAGAGCACCATGGCGTGATACCAGACCACCAGAGAGGAAGGAAGTTCGCCCAGCCTTCCAACCAAAAGAAGCCATGAAAGGGAAGCAAGAGGCCATCACACCTAAGCCTCAACAAAGACCCAGGGATGAAGGCTCTCAATGCACAAGAGAGATTAGATGCTATAGATGTCAGGGTTTGGCCATATTGCATCTAATTGCCCAAATAAGAGAGCTATGATTGTGATGGATGATGGAGAAGTGGCAAGTGTCGCTTCCAGTGATGATGAAGAGATGCCACCGTTGGAGGGAGGCAGTGAGTCTGATGGAGAGTATGGTGCTGATACTGGAGACATCTTGGTTACCAGGCGAGCTTTGAGTGTGCAACCAAAGGGAGAAGATGACCAAAATCAGAGAGAAAATCTTTTCCACACTCGCTGTACTATTAAAGGCAAGGTATGCAGTTTAATCATAGACAGTGGGAGTTGCACTAATGTAGCTTCTGCTTTATTTGTAGAGAAGCTAAGATTGGAGACTGTGAGGCATCCAAGGCCTTACAAGTTGCATTGGCTTGCTGACACAGAGGATCTTAAAGTGACTTAAACGAGTACTAGTCCCATTTTCCATTGGTAAGTACCATGATGAGGCGTGGTGTGACATTGTACCCATGCAAGCATGCCATCTGCTGCTAGGTCGCCCGTGGCAATTCGATAGGCAAGTGCATCATGATGGGTATCTTAATAAGTATTCGTTTGAATGGAAGGGAAAACCCAGTTTCTCTTCGCCCATTGTCACCCCTTGAGGCTCATGAGGACCAAGTGAGACTTGCAAAGGATTTAAAGTTAGCAAGTTCTCAAAAAGGGGAATTACAAGGTACTAAGGCTAGAGGTAAGGATGAAGAGAAAAAGAGGGTAAGTGCTTATGCCAGCAAAAGTGAGGTGGACGAGGCAATAATGGCTAAGCAACAAGTTCTTATTGTTTTATATAAAGATTTATTTCTTTCTATTAATGAACTTGACTCATCTCTTCCTAGTACAGTTGTGTCTTTGTTGTAGGAAGTTTAAAGAAGTATTTCCCGAAGAGATACCACAGGGATTGCCACCTCTAAGGGGAATAGAGCACCAAATCGACTTTCTACCTGGTGCCAGCATATCGAACCGGCCTGCTTACCGAGCTAATCCAGAAGAAACTAAGGAGATCCAACGCCAAGTGGATGAGCTCGTTGAGAAGGGATTTGTTCGCGAAAGCCTAAGTCCATGCTCCGTACCGGTGATACTTGTTCCTAAGAAGGATGGTACGTGGAGGATGTGCGTGGACTGTAGAGCCATCAACAAGATTACGATAAAGTATCGTCATCCTATTCCTAGGTTAGACGACATGTTAGATGAGTTGCATGGTTCTACAATATTTTCTAAATTTGACCTTAAAAGTGGCTACTACCAAATAAGAATGAAAGAAGGGATGAGTAGAAAACTGCATTTAAGACTAAATATGGATTGTATGAGTGGTTGGTTATGCCCTTTGGGTTGACTAATGCCCCTAGTATATTCATGCGTCTTATGAATCATGTCTTCCGTCCTTTTATTGGTAGATTTGTAGTAGTGTACTTTGATGACATCCTTAGTATATAGTAGGTCGTTGGAAGATCATGTGCATCATTTGCATGAAATTTATGTTGTGCTTAGAGAGCATAAGTTATATGCTAACCTATCTAAATGCACATTTTGTATGGAGTCTGTGGTTTTTCTTGGTTATGTAGTGAGTTCAAAGGGAGTTCAAGTTGATGACTCTAAGGTGTAGGCCATACGTGAGTGGCCTACTCCAACGAATGCTAACGAGGTGAGGTCATTTCATGGTCTTGCAAGTTTTTATAGGAGGTTTGTACAAAACTTTAGTACAATTGCTGCACCTCTTAATGAACTTGTAAAGAAGAACGTTGTATTCAAATGGGAAGGTAAGCATGAAGAAGCCTTTAATGTATTTAAAGATAAACTAACTCATGCTCTTTTGTTGTCTTTGCCAGATTTTGACAAAGTGTTTGAGGTATAGTGCCATGCATCTGGAGTGGGCATTGGGGCTGTCCTTATGCAAGAGTCGAAGCCGATAGCCTATTTCAGTGAGAAGTTGCATGGAGCCATTTTGAATTACCCAACCTACGATAAAGAACTCTATGCACTAGTGAGGACTCTGCAGAATTGGCAACATTACCTGCTGCCAAGGGAGTTTGTTATACACTCAGACCACGAGAGTCTAAAGTTTCTGAAATTGCAAGGAAAGTTAAACAAGAGGCATGCTAAGTAGTTGGAATTCATAGAAGCATTCCCGTACATCATTAAATACAAGCAAGGTAAGGAGAACGTTGTAGCTGACGCGCTTTCAAGGAGGTATACTCTTCTTACTACTTTGCATACTAAATTGCTTGGATTTGAACATGTTAAGTCTTTATATGAAAATGACACAGACTTTGGTCAAATTTGGGTTTTGTGTGAAAAACGAGCTCATGAGGAGTTCTTTAGGCAAGAGGGTTATTTGTTTAAGGGAAATACACTTTGTGTGCCTAGATGCTCTCTCCGTGAATTACTTGTGAGGGAAACTCATGGGGGAGGAGTAATGGGGCATTTTGGTGTTCAAAAGACCTTATCTGTGTTGAGTGAATATTTTTACTGGCCAAACATGCGACGTGATGTTCAAATTATTTGTGATAAATGCATTGCATGTAGGCAGGTAAAGTCTAAAGTTAGACCATATGGATTGTATTCTCCTCTGCCCGTCCCGGTTCAACCTTGGGTAGACATATCCATAGATTTTGTCTTAGGTCTACCTAGGTCTTCTAGTGGAAAGGATAGCATATTTGTGGTAGTTGACAGGTTTTACAAAATGGCACACTTTATTGCTTGTGCTAAAACTAACGATACTACACATATTGCTGATATGTTCTTTAGAGAGATTGTGTGTTTGCATGGTATGCCAAAGACTATAGTGAGTGACTGTGATGTGAAATTTCTTAGTCATTTTTGGTGCACTTTGTGGAATAGTGATGAAGACATCAATGCTCGTGTTCAAGTTCAAGAGAGTCGTGATCATAGTGTTGCTGCAAAGAGCCCATTCCAAGACATGGGAGGTCCAATGACAAGGTTGAGAACTAAAAAGTTGAAGCAAGCTTTGCAAGGTTTGATTATAGAATTACATGAATATGAAGCTACTTGGTTGAAACAAGAACCTACAAGGCTATTCACTTATTTTGGGTTACAGTTGGAGGAGCTTGGAGGTCGTGGACTTGGATTCGATTGAAGAGCCCGTTTGCCACTTGAGGTTATGGGTTCATGGGCTTAGTTCGTTAGTTTAATAGCCCAGGTTGTACCTTTAGTTGCACGTTTATGTTATGGAACAACTAGGGTTAAGTTAGTTTCCATATTTAGTTTATATCTTGATGTTATGCGCCTCTTTATAGAGGGTGTTACTATTCATCCGAATTTTAGAACATTAATCAATAATATTGAGTTTTTCTCTTCAATTGTGCGTGTGAGCATTATTGAGTTTCCCTTTGTTCTTGGGTGAAAGAACTACTCTTGCATTCTTGATAATTCTTGTTGAGTATTCAAGATTCTGCCTAGGGTTCTTCTTGAGGGTTTGAATCTGTCCAAAGAGATTGTCGACTAGGTGTCTATTCCACATTGTTGGTTAGGGGTCTAGGGTCGTTTCTCTAAGGGGGGAGTTCAACAAATCTTGTTGGATCTGAAGCAAAACAATCCAAGTTGTTCTTGGGTCTTCGACAAGTTACGAAGGGGTCAAGAAGATTGGGTTGCATCCTTGGTTTCAAGAGTCTTGGACCGTCACTTCCGTGGATCTCGTATCAATTGGTATCAGAGCATTGGTTCATCTTGAAATCCAGGTTTTCCAAGCCAAATTTTCCTTTGGAAGATTCGGCTATATCTCTTTATTTTGTTTCTTAGAGTTTGTCGAGTTTTGTTCTTGTTCTTGTTGTTGTTTCTTGCGTTTTTCTATTCTGTCCGTTTTTGTCCAGTTTGTTTTTCGTGTTTCTTGTCTTCAAAAATTGTGTTGGTGCCTTTTGTTTCGTGTCTTAAGGTTTGTCATAACCTTTAGAGTCGTTCTTAATATCTATACATCAAGAATTCTAGAGTTTTGTGTGTGGTTTGCTTAGAATCCTTACTGTGTTCGCGTGTTCTTTGTTGTTTTAATGTTTCTTGTGTTAAAACTTTTGAGAAAATTGAATCTTGGCCTACATAAGAATCTTGAAACAATTTTCCTAAAGGTTACTCTTGATTTCTGGTAAAAAAAAATTTCGTACTGTTCATCACACTGTAGTGGCGGCGTCACTGTTCACGCTAGGGTTTAATTTTCACTGACTGTACTGTTCATCGACGGTACTGTTCATCCGAATTTTTTTTTCTTTTTTTTTTCAGTTTAATTATTGTTTTTTTTTTTGGAGTTGAATTTTGTATTTTGTGAGTTGGTTGTGTTGTTAAAAAAAAGAGAGAGAGAGAGGTTGTTAGAAGAAAAAAAAAATCGTACTGTTCATCGCACTGTAGCGGCGGCGTCACTGTTCACACTAGGGTTACTGTTCATCGCCGGTACTGTTCATCCGAATTTTTTTTTCTTTTTTTTTTTCAGTTTAATTTTTTGTTTGTTTTTGGGAGTTGAATTTTGTATTTTGTGAGTTGGTTGTGTTGTTAAAAAAAAAAGAGAGAGAGAGAGAGGTTGTTAGAGGTGAAAAAAAAAAAAAAAGTCTTGCACAAAGAAAAGTCGTGCAATACAAAGGAAAGGAAAAGAGGCGTGCAAGGTGATAAAAGCCAAGCATAAGAACTAAACCAATTAAACTGAAGTACATTTGGCTGGAATACTATCCTTGTGCAACCGAATAGACCTGTTGAAACATATAGATCATTGGACAAAGAACAACGCCACGTACGAAAGTTTAATTGACCGATTCTACTCTTCTTATTTCTTGATGTTTTGGTGGAGTTTCTTGTTATTTCTGTTTGAACATAAGTGCATTAAAGTTATTAAAAGACATTTGAAAATCAAGATTTTCATCAAGAAAACCACACACTAGAGGTGTCAAATGTGCTTCTTAAATATGAAATTCTTTGAGTCTTGGTTTCTTGAATTCTAGTGGTTTAAACCTTACCCTAAGCTTCCATTTTCATTACTACTCGTCTTGAATACTTACTTGGGTTTGTACTAAGGATCAATTGAGCAGGTTCTCATTCAAGGGCATACAAGGTACGCTCAAGGAGTGGTAAAAGGCTAAGCTGTGAGCTCATCATTGGGTAAAAGCCAAGATTAATTGGTGTGATACACGAGTGACGAGGGATACACGTAAGGGAGTGAGTGAGGTTTTATCTTGATCCATTGTTCTTTTCTTGTGTTACTAATGATTTTTGCAGGTTGTTGAGAATACCATGGCTGAAGGAAAAGCTATGGAGGATAATGAGCTTAAACTGTTCATAAAGGCTATGCAAGACACACAAAGAAAAAACAATGAAAATTTTCAGACCATCATGGCACAACTTCAACAAGTGTCTTTAAGGATGGACAACTTTGAGAATGTGACAAGGGGTCGTGAGGAGTTGTCTGGAAATTTGGGAGCCCGTGGTACTTCCTCTCACACAAGGGTGACCCGCAACCCTACTTATGAAGATGAATTGGGAGCCGAGTCTGATTTTGAAGAAATAGGTACAAGGAGAGGAAGGAGGGTGGTAAACCGTCAAGATGACAACCTTGGCAGCATCAAAATGAAGATTCCATCGTTCCAAGGAAAGCTCGATCCCGAGGCTTACATTGAGTGGGAACGCAAAGTGGAGGGGATCTTCAATTGGCACAATTACTCGGAGGGGAAGAAAGTACAACTTGCTGCGATTGAGTTTACAGATTATGCGAGTGTTTGGTAGGACAAACTCCACAAGGACCGTGCTAGATTTGGCGAAGCACCCGTGAACACATGGAGTGAGATGAAAAGGCTCATGCAAAAGAGGTACATTCCGAGCTACTACACACGTGATCTCCATTGGAAACTTCAAACCTTGAGACAAGGTTGATACGATCGGGGTGTCGCCCTCACGCATATATCACAGGAACATCATTCCCAAAGGACCGTCTTGAAAAGAAATCCATACAAAATAACCCAATCTTCTTGACCCCTTCGTAACTTGTCGAAGACCCCAAGAACAACTTGAGTTGTGGTAACCACTCGATCTTCTTGACCCCTTCGTAACTTGTCGAAGACCCCAAGAACAACTCGAATGGGTTGCTTCGAATATTCAACCAAAATCGTTGAAATCCTCCTTTTGTGCTGCAAGTTAGACCCCTAGCCAACCCGTGGAATAGACACCTAACCAACCTGTGGAATAGACCCCTAACCAACTCGTGGAATAGACCCCTAATTGACAAACCCCAAAGAATGAATCAAATCAAGTGGAAGAAACTCTAGGCGTAGGTTTTGGTCGCCATGGAATCACTCCAATAAGACCAGAAATTAGTTCTATTCCAAGAACTAAGAAAACTCTCGTAGAGAGAAAACTCACAATTTTTTATTGATTCATCATAACATTGTTAAAATAATACAAGGAATGCCCTTTTATAGGCTCATAAAGAATATTCTAGAAAACTTACTGAAAACCTATCACTAGTTGTAATCTATCACAATTAGATAACTAACATAAAAATTACAACTTGTAAAAATAAATAACACCAAAAACTATTATCCTTCTTTCGTATCTTCCCATTTGAGTGGATGCTAGATAGGTCATCTTCCATGCTCCATTGCCATGCCTTGTGCCCATGCACGTATCAAACTCCTCCTCTTCAAAACGATTCGTCCTCGAATCGTCGCCCAATGGTATGCAAAGAATGGGCACAACTCAAGCTCAAACCTACAAAATGTTTATAAGCTCAACCTGGCTCTGATACCACTTGATACGATCGGGGTGTCGCCCTCTCGTATATCACAGGAACATCATTCCCAAAGGACCGTCTTGAAAAGAAATCCATACAAAATAACCCAATCTTCTTGACCCCTTCGTAACTTGTCGAAGACCCCAAGAACAACTTGAGTTGTGGTAACCACTCGATCTTCTTGACCCCTTCGTAACTTGTCGAAGACCCCAAGAACAACTCGAATGGGTTGCTTCGAATATTCAACCAAAATCGTTGAAATCCTCCTTTTGTGCTGCAAGTTAGACCCCTAGCCAACCCGTGGAATAGACACCTAACCAACCTGTGGAATAGACCCCTAACCAACTCGTGGAATAGACCCCTAATTGACAAACCCAAAAGAATGAATCAAATCAAGTGGAAGAAACTCTAGGCGTAGGTTTTGGTCGCCATGGAATCACTCCAATAAGACCAGAAATTAGTTCTATTCCAAGAACTAAGAAAACTCTCGTAGAGAGAAAACTCACAATTTTTATTGATTCATCATAACATTGTTAAAATAATACAAGGAATGCCCTTTTATAGGCTCATAAAGAATATTCTAGAAAACTTACTGAAAACCTATCACTAGTTGTAATCTATCACAATTAGATAACTAACATAAAAATTACAACTTGTAAAAATAAATAACACCAAAAACTATTATCCTTCTTTCGTATCTTCCCATTTGAGTGGATGCTAGATAGGTCATCTTCCATGCTCCATTGCCATGCCTTGTGCCCATGCACATATCATTAGATAATAAAGAAAGTGATAAAACTCTAGTAGTTGCATTTAGTTGGCTCCTTGTGAGATTCGACTCTAATTTCCTATACTATTGATGTGCGCACGGTTGCGTTGCCAAGAAAGTCTTGGATTTCAGGTATGCAACTAGTTGAACTCAAGACCTCGTTTGATTCGTGAACCAAGGAACCCTTGATATGGAGTTGTTTTGCCTTGAATCTTCCCTTGAAGATGAGCACGCCTATAGGACAACTAGACTAGACCAAGTTGAGCGAGTTCAATCGTCTAACCTAATTAGCTCTAAAGACTTGATCAAAAACTCAAGAAAACTCTAAGCGAAGTTGGTGGTCGCCACAAGCAAACTTGATAAGACCAAGAGTAGTTCTTAATCGACAAAGAACCAAGAAAATTCTCACAATAGAGAAAACACACAATTTTTCTGAATAATTCTTGTTTAAATTCGTAACTAATAATATGGCCTATAAATAGGCTTACAAAGAACATTCGAGAGTTGTGAAAATAGACTTAACTTCTAAGACAAAACCTATACTAATGAAACTACCAAAACAAAGAATGAATTAACTAAAATAATTAAGTCTATTACAACTCAAAGACTATAAAAATCGTAACTAATAAACCCTAATGGGCTGGTGGTCCATTAAGCCCACAAAACCATCAATTGGACTTCAATTCTTCAAGCTCCCCACTTGTGTGGTCCATGAAGCCCTCATGCAAAGCTTGTTCAGCCCAAATCACATTAATCAGTTGTTTAGATTGATCGTTCGAGCCCAATTGCAAAGCCTTTTCGTACGAGTCCAATATGAGTCCATGCAATGCATCCTTCATTCTTCTAGTTCTTGCTCTAAGCATAGGACCATCCAAACCTTTAAGCACATCATTGAAGCTCCTCAAACTCGATCCATCATCCTTGGAATGTCCCCCTTGAAGGTCTCCAACTTGGGACTCATCATTCCCTCCTTCCTCGAAAGGATTCGTCCTCGAATCTGCGAGTTCATATAAATTAACATAAGTAACTAAAGGATTGATACATAAGCAATCACAATTTTAAGCAAGCTCATAACTAACTCAAGTGAAAAACGTAAAACAAGTAACATAATGCAACTATGAACACAAATAGCATAAAAGACTAAATCACAAGTCATAGGTGAAATAACAAATTCTAATTTAAGAAGAATAAACATGCCTAGATGAGAAATGTCTTTAAAAACATGAAAAAGAACGAACAAACATGAACTATTAAACAAATACCTATGAACAGACTTAAAGTAACAAGCATTAACAAGATGACCATCACGATCATAATCTAAATAAGACTCTTGAACACTAATTGAGTGAAAAGCACTAATAGAAAGGTCTTGAATGTGTATGCAACACCAAATATGCTTAAATTCGTAATGAAAAATAACTCTAAAAACAGAAACACCATTATTAGCTAAAACACTAAGATGCTTTGGATAGAATGCATACAAAAACATATAAACTCTATCATGGAATAATAATTTGCAAAATAAACCACAAAAATCGCTAGAAATATGATCATAAAACACAAGAAATCTTTCAAGACAGATTGACCTAGATGAAGTTAAACAAGCTAGATGCAAGACATAATCACTTAATCTAATCAAATAACCATGCAAAACAAAAGTAAAGTGTAAATTAAAAACACTAAAACAAAAAAAACTTAGGCCACAAAGCGTTTATATCTAGCAAGTTCTTCATTTTAGTTGTGGCGTTTGGACTTTGTGAATCAATCCAAGTAACACCATGCCACCAATCAAACATGTATTTGATCAACCAATTGATGTTGATGGCATGAGACCAAAATTTTGTCTCTAAACATCTTCTCTTCACCAAGTCATGTCTTGGGAACACTTGCATATTCTTGCTTGGTGATAACAATCTAGAAACTTGCAACTTAACGCCATTGAATAAGCAATTTGTAGGTGGCGTCACTTTGTCTTGAAATTGATTTCCAAGTTGCTGCAAAGGAGAAACAAAAACACTAAGAAAACAAGTGTTAGGAATGTTAGCAAAATAATCTACTTCTTTGTACATAGGCACAAGAAGTTTAGGCCTTTGAATCAAAGCACTCTTTTTCTCACTTTTGCTAGCTTCCACTTCCACTCTCTTATTTTCTTCTTCTTTCTCAGAATTTTTCCTCTTGATTTGTTCTCCCTCAAGATCTACACTATCCTCACTCTTCTCTTGCACACACTCTTCTTTTTTATCACTTTTTTCTTTTGCTTGTGTGCTCAAAGAGCTTTCCCACTCTTTGCAATCTCTTGAAATTTTCTCTTTATCCTTAGTTACCTCAAGTGACGGCAAAGGAATTAGCTTGACATTCCTCCCATTCCAATTGAAAGAGTAGTTATTGTTCACCTCATCATATTTGGCTTCATTCTTAAGGTGCCATGGATGCCCCAAGAGTACATGACAAGTCTCCATTGGTACCACGTCACAAAGAATCTTATCATGATACTTGTTGAGTGAAAACTCCAACTCCACTTGATTGGTTACTTCAAATTCTCCATTATTAGTCAACCTTTTGTATGGATGTGGATGTTTCAACAAAGGCAATCCTAGCTTTCCAACACACATAGTACTCACCAAATTAGTGCAACTAACATGATTAATGCACGTACTACATACTTTGTTTTTCACAGTGCATCTAGTATAGAATTCAACTTGTTGCACTTGTTCACTATCTCGCAGTGGTTTATCCTTCTCTTCAAAAGCATCACGATTCTTCTTTTGAATGAGAGGTGATGAAATTTGATCTTTAATTGAGAGAGTAGATTCCTCCTCAAGCACTCTTTCTTTTTGAGCAGCCACAAGTGCTTTATATCTGCTCCAAAAATCATCCCAATCATCAAGACCCTTCATGTCATCCTCCTTCTTTGAAGTATAATAATTATTGGACAACTTTTTAGAGGATTTGGATGCAAAAGCTTTGGCATTAGATGATTGCAAATGCCTATCCATCTTTTCATAGATCTCATCTTTCATAAGGTGTATCTTTCTTTCAAAATCTCCAACAATAGCTTCCCTTAACAATTTAAATTCATTGTTTAAGTCCATTGGAGATGCCATTAAGACCTAAAACCCTGTAGGAAAATCATTAGAAATAAACAAAAGAAAATAACAAGAATATGTGAAACACTCCCTTAGTGTTTGGCACTCGCTTCCCTCAAGTAGATTGGCTTTTACCCTCCAATGAGCTCACAACTAAGCGTTTTTCCACTCAAAGAATCTTCTTGTAGGCTCTTTGATGAAGAACCAGCTCAATCAATCCCACCAAGGACCAATAGCAACCTCAACTTGTAAAGAGTAAGTGTAGAGGCCAAGAAAAATTAGCTTAGAGTGTTTTTGATCAAGAGAATAAATCAAAGAATAGATAAGAATCAAGAATTGACACAAAAATAGACACCCTAATGTGTGGTATAAATGTGTAAAAATTCTTGATTTTTAATGTTCTATTGAAAAATAATAATATTCTTGTGCAAAAAGTAAAACTCCAACAATCCAATTCATTTTCCAAAATGAATTCTTGAACAATTGGCAACTAAAGCCAAGCACAACTAATTTGGAAACCTTAAAACATGCCCCAAGGGACCTTAACCAGCTGGAAAAACATTCTAAATGAAGAAAAAGGAAACAAGAATCACCACTTTCCAAAAAGAATGAAGAAACCCTAGCACCTTGAGGATTTGGTTTCCTATCCTTTGCCAACTAATTTTCCTTTACCCAATTGGTTTCCCTATGACAAATAACTTCTATATAAACCCAACTAACACCTTTTAGACTCCTTTTAACACCAAAATTTCTGCAAAAATCGTAACAGAAATTCGTCCAAAAATAGGAACGAATTTCAGCAACCCAACATGCAAGAAACCCTAACAAAACCCTATTTTATGATGAAAACCCTTTGACCAACACTTCAAGGCTTCAAGAACTTCAAGATTTGATCAAGAAAGTCCAAGAAATCAGCCAAGAACTTCAAGAAATCAGTCCAGAAAATTCCAGCAACTCACAAACTTCAAGAACTCAACTTACAAACCAAGAAGTGCAAGAAACTTATCAAGAACTTCAAGAAACTTATCAAGAACTTCAAGAAACCTATCAAGAACTTAAAAAAAACTCAAGAACTTCTTCAAGAACCACAAGAAATGCAAGAACACACTTGGACAGATTTAAAGATTTCAAGAATCACACCAAGTAAGTCCAATGAGTCTAAGAACTTGTATCCAAACACCAAGAAACTTCAAGAAATTGTTGAGCAACGATTTGTGCACGGTTTTTGCTTGTTGTGCACTCCTTTTTACTCTCTTTTTCTTTCTTTTTCTTTGTGCTTTTGGCTCTTTCTCTTTGCACACGAATTTTCTGCCTTTTTTTTTTTCACAAACGATTTTTTTTTTGTTTTCACAAACGAATTTTTTTTTCACACATTAACAACACCAAGAACACAATTAAATCTCCAAGAAATCTGGTTGTATGAATTTTTTTATGTTCAAGAAACCCTTTTTCTTGCAAATTTTTGACACAAGAAATTCAAGAAAACACCAAAAACAGTCAAGAATCACAAAATACCACACAAGACCTAGAATTCTTGATTGAGAAGCAACCAAGAACAACTCTAAACACCTAAAGCACGAATTTTTATTCAAAGAAAACAACGAAAAAAATAGCAGAATTTTTTTTTTCAAGAAACAAAAGTAAAGACACAAGAAAACAACTTGTTGTCTAGGCTCGAAGCTCTTTGACAATGACTCAAAAAAAGAAAAACAAATAAAACACAAGTTGCTTAACCAGGCTCGAAGCTCTTTGATAAACAACAAAAAAGAAAAAAAAGGGATATATCCGAATTTTTCCAAAGGAAAAATTGGATTGGAAAAACCTGAAAAAAATCCAAGAAGATGGCTCTGATACCACTTGATGTGCGAACGGTTGCGTTGCCAAGAAAGTCTTGGATTTCAGGTATGCAACTCGTTGAACTCAAGACCTCGTTTGATTCGTGAACCAAGGAACCCTTGATGTGGAGTTGTTTTGCCTTGAATCTTCCCTTGAAGATGAGCACGCCTATAGGACAACTAGACTAGACCAAGTTGAGCGAGTTCAATCGTCTAACCTAATTAGCTCTAAAGACTTGATCAAAAACTCAAGAAAACTCTAAGCGAAGTTGGTGGTCACCACAAGCAAACTTGATAAGACCAAAACTGATATGTGCATGGGCACAAGGCATGGCAATGGAGCATGGAATATGACCTATCTAGCATCCACTCAAATGGGAAGATACGAAAGAAGGATCATAGTTTTTGGTGTTATTTATTTTTACAAGTTGTAATCTTTATGTTAGTTATCTAATTGTGATAGGTTACAACTAGTGATAGGTTTTTAGTAAGTTTTCTAGAATATTCTTTATGAGCCTATAAAAGGGCATTCCTTGTATTATTTTAACGATGTTATGATGAACCAATAAAAATTGTGAGTTTTCTCTCTACGAGAGTTTTCTTAGTTCTTGGAATAGTACTAATTTCTGGTCTTATTGGAGTGATTCCATGGCGACCAAAACCTACGCCTAGAGTTTCTTCCACTTGATTTGATTCATTCTTTTGGGTTTGTCAATTAGGGGTCTATTCCACGAGTTGGTTAGGGGTCTATTCCACAGGTTGGTTAGGTGTCTATTCCACGGGTTGGCCAGGGGTCTAACTTGCAGCACAAAAGGAGGATTTCAACGATTTTGGTTGAATATTCGAAGCAACCCATTCGAGTTGTTCTTGGGGTCTTCGACAAGTTACGAAGGGGTCAAGAAGATTGGGTTATTTTGTATGGATTTCTTTTCAAGACGGTCCTTTGGGGATGATGTTCCTGTGATATACGAGAGGTCGACACCCCGATCGTATCAATTGGTATCAGAGCTTTTGGGATCTTGAAAGAAATCAGGTTTTGTGTCAACCCGTTTGGGTATATCTTTTGTTTTTGTTATCAATCCACTTGGATATATGTTTTTAATTTTTGTTTTGTTGTTCTTGGTTCAAGATCTATTTTTCTTGAATCAAAGTTGTGTTCTTTTGTGGTTTGATTTTCAAAAAAAAAAAGAAAAAATGTACTGTTATCGCACTGTAGCGGCGGCATTACTGTTCACGCTAGGGTTACTGTTCATCGCCGGTACTGTTCATCCGAATTTTTTTTTTCTTTTTTTCAGTTTAATTTTTTGTTTGTTTTTGGGAGTTGAATTTTGTATTTTGTGAGTTGGTTGTGTTGTTAAAAAAAAAAAGAGAGAGAGAGAGGTTGTTAGAAGTGAAAAAAAAAAAAAAAAATCGTACTGTTCATCGCACTGTAGCGGCGCGCACTGTTCACGCGCTAGGGTTACTGTTCATCGACGACACTGTTCATGTCGCGTTACTGTTCATCCGAATTTTAAAATTTTTTGTTCTGTTTATTTTTTTTTTTTTTTTTGGGAGTTGGATTTTGTATTTTGTGAGTTGTTTGTGTTGTTAAAAAAAAGAAAGAGAGAGGGTTGTTAGAATTGAAAAAAAAAAAAAAAATCTTGAGTGAAAAAAGGCAAATTTGTGAAATTTTATAAGAAAAGCCAAAAGTGTGGTGAAACGAAAAAAGATATTCTCGTCGTTCTTATAAACATTTTGTAGGTTTGAGTTTGAGTTGTGCCCATTCTTTGCATACCATTGGGCGACGATTCGAGGACGAATCGTTTTGAAGAGGAGGAGTCTGATATGTGCATGGGCACAAGGCATGGCAATGGAGCATGGAATATGACCTATCTAGCATCCACTCAAATGGGAAGATACGAAAGAAGGATCATAGTTTTTGGTGTTATTTATTTTTACAAGTTGTAATCTTTATGTTAGTTATCTAATTGTGATAGGTTACAACTAGTGATAGGTTTTTAGTAAGTTTTCTAGAATATTCTTTATGAGCCTATAAAAGGGCATTCCTTGTATTATTTTAACGATGTTATGATGAATCAATAAAAATTGTGAGTTTTCTCTCTACGAGAGTTTTCTTAGTTTTTGGAATAGAACTAATTTCTGGTCTTATTGGAGTGATTCCATGGCGACCAAAACCTACGCCTAGAGTTTCTTCCACTTGATTTGATTCATTCTTTTGGGTTTGTCAATTAGGGGTCTATTTCACGAGTTGGTTAGGGGTCTATTCCACAGGTTGGTTAGGTGTCTATTCCACGGGTTGGCTAGGGGTCTAACTTGCAGCACAAAAGGAGGATTTCAACGATCTTGGTTGAATATTCGAAGCAACCCATTCGAGTTGTTCTTGGGGTCTTCGACAAGTTACGAAGGGGTCAAGAAGATCGAGTGGTTACCACAACTCAAGTTGTTCTTGGGGTCTTCGACAAGTTATGAAGGGGTCAAGAAGATTGGGTTATTTTGAATGGATTTCTTTTCAAGACGGTCCTTTGGGAATGATGTTCCTGTGATATACGAGAGGGTGGACGACACCCCGATCATATCAATTGGTATCAGAGCTTTTGGGATCTTGAAAGAAATCAGGTTTTGTGTCAACCCGTTTGGGTATATCTTTTGTTTTTGTTGTCAAGGAATGCCCTTTTATAGGCTCATAAAGAATATTCTAGAAAACTTACTAAAAACCTATCACTAGTTGTAACCTATCACAATTAGATAACTAACATAAAGATTACAACTTGTAAAAATAAATAACACCAAAAACTATGATCCTTCTTTCGTATCTTCCCATTTGAGTGGATGCTAGATAGGTCATATTCCATGCTCCATTGCCATGCCTTGTGCCCATGCACATATCAAAAACTAGTTCTTAATCGACAAAGAACCAAGAAAATTCTCACAATAGAGAAAACACACAATTTTTCTGAATAATTCTTGTTTAAATTCGTAACTAATAATATGGCCTATAAATAGGCTTACAAAGAACATTCGAGAGTTGTGAAAATAGACTTAACTTCTAAGACAAAACCTATACTAATGAAACTACCAAAACAAAGAATGAATTAACTAAAATAACTAAGTCTATTACAACTCAAAGACTATAAAAATCGTAACTAATAAACCCTAATGGGCTGGTGGTCCATTAAGCCCATAAAACCATCAATTGGACTTCAATTCTTCAAGCTCCCCACTCGTGTGGTCCATGAAGCCCTCATGCAAAGCTTGTTCAGCCCAAATCACATTAATCAGTTGTTTAGATTGATCGTTCGAGCCCAATTGCAAAGCCTTTTCGTGCGAGTCCAATATGAGTCCATGCAATGCATCCTTCATTCTTCTAGTTCTTGCTCTAAGCATAGGACCATCCAAACCTTTAAGCACATCATTGAAGCTCCTCAAACTCGATCCATCATCCTTGGAATGTCCCCCTTGAAGGTCTCCAACTTGGGACTCATCAACTACAATAACCCATATACTTATGACAAAAGTTGGGAGATTAGGTTTTATTACTTGACTTTTGTGTGTATATTGCTTTGATTTTCTACACCTAATCTACACTATGTCAATTTTTTGGCACCGTTGTCCTGGAACCACAGCAATATTAAAGTAAAAATAAACTTTATTAATCTAAATTTCCTTTATTTTGTTGTTGTTTTTGTAGTGCATGCGTAGATCCTTGAGGGTGTTGGTGCCATTTGATCTAGAAATCAAAAGAATTGCAAGGAAAGCAAGGAGGCAAGCTCAACATCATCAAGCAAGGCTAGAGGATATGATAGGAGATACTCCAAAGGTACCCCCAATAAACATCATGACAGAGGTAAATCCTAGAGTTTTACGTGATTATACTTTATCAGATAACACCAGTTCGCAAACAAGCGTTGCACGACCACTGGTTAAGACTAATAATTTTAAACTTAAGCTAGCCTTAATTCAAATGCTAAGATAAGAACAATTCAGAGGTAATGCAACAGAAATTCTAACTCACACTTGGCTAGCTTTTTGCAAATATGTGATATAGTTAAATATAATGGAGTAACGGATGATGCTATTAAGCTAAGATTGTTTCCATTTTCACTAAGAGATAAAGCAAAATAATGGCTTGAATCATATGGACCTAAGACTTTCACAACTTGGATTGATTTATCTCGAGGAGCATTCTTGAACAAATACTTCCCACCAGGGAAAACTGTATGATTAAGAATGAACATAACCAATTTTACCCAAAGCGAAAGAGAATTATTATATGAGGCATGAGAAAGATTTAAAGAACTATTAAAAAGATGTCCTCAACTATTAAGATGATGTCCTTACTATGGCTTCCTAGACTAGTTAACTGTACAAACATTCTATAATGGGCTTAATGAATCTCACAAAGATAAATATTGATGTAGCTATAAGGTGGAGCACTTTTGGAAAAATCAGCCAAGAAAGCCCAGAATCTAATTGAAGAAATGGCAACAAACCATTATCAGTGGGCCAATGAAAGAGATAACTCTAAAAGAGTTGTAGGTATGTATGAACCATTAGTAGGTTAATTGTTAAAGTTGATTCTATTTTTAATATGCTTAACAAGTCAAATGGTTCTAGTTCTAATGTAAATGTTGCATGTTGTATTACTTGTGGTGGAAATCATAGTGCAAATGAATGTTATGAGCAAGTGCAATATGTTAACAATTACAATCATCCATCCCAAAGTAATCCTTATTCTAACACATATAACCAGGGATGGAGAAATCACCTTTATTTTGGGTGAAAAGAACAAAGGCCAGCAAATCCACCAGGTTTCCCTTCTCGTGCAAATACTTCCGAGTCTAAATCTTCTTTGGAATTAGCAATAGAAAAATTTGTTAATGATACTCATGAAAGGCTTTAGAAACATGATGTAGAAAATTCTGAGAGGCTTAGAAAATTAGAAGGAAAACTGGATACAAGATTTAGAGAGCTTGATTTCAAAATAGGGCAATTAGCGAAAAACATGAACACTAGGAATACAGGAGCATTACCAAGCAAAATGGGAAATAAATCCTAGGGAACATGTTAAAGCAATTACCCTAAGAAGTGGAAAAGAGTTAAATGAACCAGTGTTGAGAAAGAGAAAGGAATTGAGGACAACAAGAAAGAAAGTGAAAAAGGAATAGAACTTGAGGAAAAAGAACGAAATGAACCTATTGAATATGTTCCTATTCCATCTAAGATTTCATTTCTACAAAGATTGAAAAATGAAAAACTTAACAAGGAATTTGAAAAATTTTCCAAGGGTCTTAAGCAACTTCACATTAATATTCCTTTTGTAGATTATATTTTGTAGGTTCCAAAATATGCAAAATTTCTCAAAGACTTGATGTCAAGAAAAAGAAGGTTGCATGATTATGAGACCATTGCTTTGACGGAGGAATGTAGCGCAAGAATTCAAAATAATTTGCCACCAAAATTGAAAGATCTGGGTAGTTTTTCAATTCCTTGCATCATTGGTGAGATCGATTTTTCAAAAGGTATGTGTGATTTGGGGGCTAGTGTTTTACTAATTTCTTTATCAGTTGCAAGACAAATAGGATTGAATGAGCTTAAATGCACTAATATTGCCTTGCAATTAGCGGATAGGTCTATTAGACATCCATTAGGAATTTTGGAGAATGTTTTGATCAAAATGCAAAAATTTTACATTCTTGTGGATTTTGTAGTTTGGATATGGAGGAAGATGTTTCTATGCCTATTATCCTTGGTAGACCATTCTTAGCTACTGCAGGTACTATTATTGATGTCAAAAGTGGAAAGCTCAAATTTCAAGGGGAGTTTATTTGAATGAAATGGAAATGGAAAGATTTCCCTCTTTCACTAATCAAGTTTATTTAATTATAACATAGGTGGAATCAATCCAAGAGGACACACAAGTTTATCTTGGAAATGATCCTCTAGAATTGTGTTTATCCTTGGCAAGAAAACTCATTGAGTAAGAAGATGAAATTGAGGAAGTTGCAAATTACTTGAATGCTTAAGTGCCGTACAAAAGGCAAGATGTTTTTGAAGGTCTGGGACCAAGCAATGAATTCTTACCAACTTCAATTGAGCAAGCACCAAAATTGGAGCTCAAACCACTTTCTAGCCACCTCAAGTATGAATTTCTTGGAGATAATGAAACTTTACCGGTGATTGTTAATACTAACCTTAACCGTTAGCAGCTTGAGAAATTGTTAAGGGTTCTAAGGTAGTGTAAAAAGGCAATTGGATGGACTATTGCTGACTTGAAAGGAATTAGTCCCTCCTTATGCATGCACTGCATTAGATTGGAAGAGAATTGCAAATCGGTGGTCGAAATGCAAAGGCGACTCAATCCAAACATGAAAGAGGTAGTAAGAAAGGAAATTCTTAAATGGCTCGATGCATGTATTATCTTTCCTATCTCTGATAGTGTTTGGATTAGTCCAATATGTATTGTACCAAAGAAAGGTGGAATGACAATCATAACTAGTAAAAATGATGAACAAATTCCATCTCGAATTGTAACCAGTTGGAAAGTGTGTATAGACAATAGGAAGTTAAATGCTGCAACTAGAAAAGATGACTTTCCTTTACCATTTCTTGATCAAATGTTAGAAAGAATAGCAGGCCATGATTACTATTGTTTTCTTGATGGTTATTCTTCCAAGTTAGGCAATAGGTATTTTTGAAACCATCATAAAGAACACGCCTATCAAATTGCCATGGACGTCCCAATAAGATGTGACAAGTATGCATAGGAATAACATCACATAACACCTCATCCACATATCCTCCAATAGCAAATGCCACTAGCACTTGTTTGGTTACCTTCACATCTCCAAAATCCGTCAACCATTGCAAGTAGTATGGTTTTGGATGTCGAATTGTAGGCAACTTCAGTTTCTCTACAAACAATGTACTAGCAACATTAGTACAACTACCAGAATCAACAATAACACTACATACCTTGCCTTGAACAACACATCTAGTGTGGAATATGTGCTCCCTATGCATCTTCTCTTCCTCCTCCTTAGGTTGAATGCTCAATGATCTCCTAGTCACCAATATCTCACCACTAGGTGGATCAACCTCACGTGGATCTCCCTAACACGAATCATCATCACTAGGACCTTCGCGTGGAGGCATCTCATCATCACTTGAATGCTCACTCTCCACATCTCCATTATCAAGGATGATCATGTTTCTTCTAGTTGGACATTGAGATGAGATATGCCCATAACCTTGACACTTGAAGCATTTAACATCTCTTTGCCTCGTAAGAGTTTCAATCTTACCCTTGCTTGGTGGCTTAGATGAAGAATTCTCACCCCTTGGCTTATTGCTCATGAAACTCGACTCACCCTTCTTCCAAGACTCCTTGGGCTTTTGTGGCGTTTGATCAAACTTTCTATCTTGAGAGTCCCTCCATGTGCCACAGCTTTGAGCCCCTCCAAACCCTCGGTTCCTCTTGCTTTTGAGTTGGCGCTCCACCTTTTGTGCCTTTTTCACTAAGTTTGAAGCTTCACATAATGTTGTAATTCTACAATATTTGCAATTTCGGAGTTCAAACCAGCTATAAATCGAGCAATGGTGGCCTCTTCATCCTCTTGGATGTCAGCACGAATCAAGAGTGTCTCGAACTCCTTGTAGTATTCATCAACTGTGGAAGAACCTTGCTTCAAAATTCGTAGCCTCCTATGCAAATCTCGTGAATAGTGACTTGGAATAAATCTTTTCCTCATAATCACCTTCATGGCAGCCCAAGTGCGAATTGGTTCATCTCCACATCTCTTACGAGACTTCACAAGTTGATCCCACCAAATGCTAGCATACTCCACAAAATCAACTGTAGCAAGTTGAACTTTCTTTTCCTCAGAATAATTGTGAACATCAAACACGTGCTCAACCTTTTGTTCCCACTCCAACTATGCCTCTGGATCATTCATCCCCTTGAATGGTGGAATTTTCATCTTTATGCTCCCCAAATTGCTATCACATTGTTGAGGAACCCTCCTCCCTCGACGGGACACTACTTCCTCAGAATCATAGCCATCATCAAAATCATCACCTCGAGCATTCTGAGCCACATGTGATTTTCCCTTGACAGCTGAGTCAATGTCCTCCAACTTGGTGAACACACGCTTAAATTCATCTTGCATGGCACGCATGTTAAACTCTAAAGCACTGAGTCTTTGCCCACTTTGTTCACCCATAATAGAAACCTATCACAATAAAAGTAAAAAAAAAACTTGCACAAAAATGTTAGTAGCACAAGAAAAATCAAGAAAGATATCCTTACTCACTCCCTTTCGTAATTCGCTCTTCACTCGTGTATCACACAAACGAAACTTGGCTTTTACCCGATGATGATCTCACACCTTAGCCTCTTACCACTTCTTGAGCTTACATTGTATGCCTTTAGATAAGAACCTGCTAATTGAGCTTGACAAAAACTCCAATCAAGTATTCAAGATGAGTAGTAGTGAAAATGAAAGCCTAAAGTAAGGTTTGAACCAAATAGAAGTCAAGAAATCAAGACAATAGAAATTTCAGATGTGAGAAGCACGTATGACGCCCCTAGTGTGTGGCTTTTCTTGTAGAAATCTTGATTTTCAAAAGTCTTTTAATAACTTTAATGCACTTATGTTCAAATAGAAATAACAAGAAACTCCACCAAAACACCAAGAAACAAGAAGAGTAGATTCTGGTCAATTAAACTTTCGTACGCGGCGTTGTTCTCTGTCCAATAATCTGGATGTTTCAATAGGTCTATTCGGTTGCACAAGGACAGTATTCCAACCAAATATGCTTCAGTTTAATTGGTTTAGTTTGTGTGCTTGGCTTTTATCACCTTACACGCCTCTTTCGCTTTTTTTTGTATTGCACGACTTTTCTTTGTGCAAGACTTTTTTTCTTTTTTCTTTTTTAAATCAAAACCCAGTTAACCCACAAAACAAAACTCAAACAAACAAGCAAAATTCATGGGATGAACAGTGATTTTCTGATGAACAGTGCGCTACAGTGCCGATGAACAGTAGTTTTGCTACAGTCGCGAAATAGTATTTTTTTTTTTTGACTAGAAATCAAGAGTAACCTTCAGGAAAATTGTTTCAAGGTTCTTATTTAGGCCAAGATTCAATTTTCTCAAAAGTTTTAACACAAAAAAAATTAAAACGCCAAAGAACAATTAAAAACAGTCAAGAAAACAAGTTTAAACTGCACAAAAACCTAGAATTCTTGATATGAAAATAGCAAGAACGACTCTATAGACTAGGACTACCCTAAAGCACGAACAAAAGACACAAAACATGAATTAAAGTGACTAGAAACACAGAGAAACAAAGCTGGACAGATTGAACAACAAGAACAAATGCAAAAGGACACCACAAGAACGATAACAAAACACGAAAGAATTCAAGAAGAAAGAAAAAAAGGGATATAACCGAAATCTTCCAAAGAAAAATTTGGCTAAGAAAACCTGGATTTCAAGATGAACCAAGACTCTGATACCAATTGATGTGTTCAACAGAAGAGATGACGGTCCAAAACTCTCGAATTCCAAGTATGCAACTGATGAAGACATCAATGCTCGTGTTCAAATTCAAGGGAGTCGTGATCATAGTGTTGCTGCAAAGAGCCCATTCCAAGACATGGGAGGTCCAATGACGAGGTTGAGAGCTAAAAGGTTGAAGCAAGCTTTGCAAGGTTTGATTATAGAATTACATGAAGATGAAGCTACTTGGTTGAAACAAGAACCTACAAGGCTATTCACTTATTTTGGGCTAGAGTTGGAGGAGCTTGGAGGTCGTGGACTTGGATTCGATTGAAGAGCCCGTTTGCTATTTGAGGTTATGGGTTTCATGGGCTTAGTTCATTAGTTTAATAGCCCACGTTGTATCTTTAGTTGCACGTTTATGTTATGGAACAACTAGGGTTAAGTTAGTTTCCATATTTAGTTTATATCTTGATGTTATGCGCCTCTTTATAGAGGGTGTTACTATTCATCCGAATTTTAGAACATTAATCAATAATATTGAGTTTTTCTCTTCAATTGTGCGTGTGAGCATTATTGAGTTTCCCTTTGTTCTTGGGTGAAAGAACTACTCTTGCATTCTTGACAATTCTTGTTGAGTATTCAAGATTCCGCCTAGGGTTCTTCTTGAGGGTTTGAATCTGTCTAAAGAGATTGTCGACTAGGTGTCTATTCCACATTGTTGGTTAGGGGTCTAGGGTCGTTTCTCTAAGGGGGGAGTTCAACAAATCTTGTTGGATCTGAAGCAAAACAATCCAAGTTGTTCTTGGGATCTTCGACAAGTTACGAAGGGGTCAAGAAGATTGGGTTGCATCCTTGGTTTCAAGAGTCTTGGACCTTCACTTCCGTGGATCTCGTATCAGCAACCCAATCTTCTTGACCCCTTCGTAACTTGTCGAAGACCCCAAGAACAACTCAGATTGTTTTGCTTCAAATTCAAATAGATTCGTTGAACTCCCCCATTTAAGAAATGATCCTAGACCCCTAACCAACAACGTGGTGTAGACACCTAGTCGACAATCCTATTGGACAGATTCAAACCCTCAAAGATGAACCCTAGGTGAGATTTTCTTGAATATTCAACAAACGCCTTGCCAAGCAATCAAGAGTAGTTCTTTAGCCAACGAACTAAGAAAGCTCAATTTGCACTCGCGCACAATTGAAGAGAAAAACTCAATATTATTGATTAATGTTGATCACAATTTGGATGATAGTAACACCCTCTATAAAGAAGCACATAACATCAAGATATAAACTAAATATGGAAACTAACTTAACCCTAGTTGCACCATAACATAAATGTACAACTAAAGGTACAACTTGGGCTATTAAACTAACGAACTAAGCCCATGAAACCCATAACCTCAAGTGGCAAACGAGCTCTTCAATCGAATCCAAGTCCACGACCTCCAAGCTCCTCCAACTCTAGTCCAAAATTGGTGAATAGCCTTGTAGGTTCTTGTTTCAACCAAGTAGCTTCATCTTCATGTAATTCTATAATCAAACCTTGCAAAGCTTGTTTCATCCTTTTAGCTTTCAACCTAGTCATTGGACCTGCCATATCTTGAAAAGGACTCTTGGTAGCACCACCATGATCACGAGCCTCTCTAACTTGACCACGACCATTGACGTCCTCATCATTCTGGGAGAGTGCCATGATCCGCGGACGCAGCGATCTACGGGTGAGAAAAATGATCTAAGTAGTTGAAGGCTTCATTCAAACCATGCTTTATGCTTAATTGGATATATCTAACACAATGAACATCATGGTTGGGAATTGAACTCAGATTCAATGAGAAATTATACTTGCATAAGTCTCTGTTGCAAATTCATGCTTTCTTGTCAAAATAAAATGTCTCTTTACATTCTTCTTTTGAAATCTTAAAGTTCACTCTTATCTTTCATGCTTGTCTTAGATACAAATGTCAAGAAGGCGAGGAAGAGCACAAATTGCACAACCTGAGGAGGAGGAGCAAGCTCCTCAATTTGATACTAGGAGCTTCACATCCTCGGAAAATGAGCAATGGTACGACGCTTGGGTACACAAGGAACTAATCAAGGAGAAAATTTTGGATGACAATGTAGATCAGTTCTTCCACATTAGTGATTAGTTCACACACGAATGGGATGGGCGCCAATTCTACACTTGGCCGAACTTATTTTCCCCAACTTAGTGCACTGATGTGCGCACGGTTGCGTAGCCAAGAAAGTCTTGGATTTCAGGTATGCAACTCGTTGAACTCAAGACCTCGTTTGATTCGTGAACCAAGGAACCCTTGATGTGGAGTGGTTTTTGAAGAAACCCTTTGACCAACACTTCAAGGCTTCAAGAACTTCAAGATTTGATCAAGAAAGTCCAAGAAATCAGCCAAGAACTTCAAGAAATTAGTCCAAAAAATTTCCAGCAACTCACTAACTTCAAGAACTCAACTTACAAACCAAGAAGTGCAAGAAAATTAGCAAGAACTTCAAAATACTTATCAAGAACACCAAGAAACTTCAAGAAACTTTGAATAAACGATTGTGCACAATTTGCCTCTTTTTTTATTTTTTTTAAAAACGATTTTTCTGCCTTTTTTTTTCTTTACTTCAAGAACAACACAAGAACGACTCAAAACTTCAAGAAAGTTGATTTGTGAATGTCTTACGTTCAAGAATCTTTTTTTACTTGATAGTTTTTAACACAAGAAAATCAAGAAAACACCAAAAACAGTCAAGAATCACAAAATACCACACAAGACCTAGAATTCTTGATTGAGAAGCAACCACGAACGACTCTAAAGAACCTAGGCCACGATTTTCACAAAGAAAACAATGAGAAAGAAATAGCAGAAATTTATGGACGAATTTTTTTCTTTTTTTCAAGAAATGAAAGTAAAGACACAAGAAAACAACTTATTGTCTAGGCTCGAAACTCTTTGACAATGACTCAAAAAAAGACAAGCAAATAAAACACAAGTTGCTTAACTAGGCTCGAAGCTCTTTGATAAACAACAAAAAAGGAAAAAAAGGGATATATCCAAATTCTTCCAAAGGAAAAATTGGATTGGAAAACTCTGAAAAAATCCAAGAAGATGGCTCTGATACCACTTGATGTGTGCACGGTTGCGTAGCCAAGAAAGTCTTGGATTTCAGGTATGCAACTCGTTGAACTCAAGACCTCGTTTGATTCGTGAACCAAGAAACCCTTGACGTGGAATTTTTTTTGAAGAAACCCTTTGACCAACACTTCAAGGCTTCAAGAACTTCAAGATTTGATCAAGAAAGTCCAAGAAATCAGCCAAGAACTTCAAGAATTATTCAGAAAAGTTGTGTGATTTCTCTATTGTGAGAATTTTCTTGGTTCTTTGTTGATTAAGAACTACTCTTGGTCTTATCATGCTTGCTTGTGGCGACCACCAACTTCGCTTAGAGTTTTTCTTGTGTTTTTGATCAAGTCTTAGAGTTAATTAGGTTAGACGATTGAACTCGCTCAACTTGGTCTAGTCTAGTTATTCTTAGGCGTGTTTCATCTTCTCAAGGGAGATTCAAGGCAAAACAACTCCACGTCAAGGGTTCCTTGGTTCACGAATCAAACGAGGTCTTGAGTTCAATGAGTTGCATACCTGAAATCCAAGACTTTCTTGGCTACGCAATTGTGCGCACATCATGCACGAATTTTACGCCAACATAGATGACAAGGAGGGACATAGCGCATCATATCTATAGACTACAATCCAAGGTAAGAGAATTGTATTACTAAGATCTAGAATAGTAGAAATGTTGCGCTGTAGAAATGACCGGATGGAAGTGGACTACAAAAAGGAGTTTAAGTGGGAAGATCAAAACTGGGATACTCAGGCAGCCACAAGAAGATTCGAGGCCCGTGGTGAGGTAACTCGGTGAGGAGATAATGAAAGGACTGGCCTACTAGCCAAATGGTTTGATAATGCTTATCATATTTGCATTTATATTTTTGCTCATAATGTAATGCCCAAACGAAGTAGTAAAAATGAGGTAAGAAATGCCGACGTATATCTCCTTGATAAAATGGTTAACGAGCAAGGATACGACCTTTGTCAGATTCCTTTAACAAGTATCATAATTAGTTACATGCACACTATTGTGCGAGCTCGAGTTTCGGAAACGTGTTTTGGATTTCCCAAGTTGTTGACCAGGATATTTGAGCACTTCGGAGTCAACACCCAAGGAGAAGCACCTCAGCTTATTCCAAAGACAGATATCATCACGGTGACTCTACTCCGCCTCATTCACTTGAAAGACTCAAGTGTTCTCAATCAAATTCTAGGCCAGCTAGAAGAAGAACAAGTATGAGAGCAACAAGAAGATATTGAAGTCTTCATATCATGCAAGACCTTCTACTGAGCAGCAAGAAGATATTGAAGAGTCTTCATATCATGCAGGGCCTTCTACCTCTACCCAAGCAGGACTGTCTACTGTTGCCCCCTTCCCAAGGCGACGCTCAACAGGTAGCAATTAATGGAAGAAATGAGTAGCTTCAGGAATGAACAAAGGGAGTCCCTATAGTCCATCAATCAAAGGCTTGGTACCATAGATGGACGACTGTAGTGCTTGAAGCAAAGTTGGAAAGAGCACCATGATCAGACTCCACTTTCATAGTTCACTAGGATTTCTTTTTCTTATTTTGTTTAAAGACATGTGTTTTTGGTTATTTCATATTTGACTATTAACTACTTAGACGGAACCAATGCAGCTTTATTTGGTATTTTTCCTAGTAATATTGAGACGATCAAGGTCCGTGATAGCATGTTCAAACAGCTCGACATCTTTAAGAGGGAGTTTTATTTGTTTTACAATCTTTCCGCACTCTTCTTCTACTTGTTTTTATCACACATTGAGGACAATGTGTATTCTAAGTGCGGGGGGGGGGGGGGGGGGAGGATTAAGGACTATGTTTACTTATTAAGTAGTTTGAGATTGTGTGAAATTGTCTTGGAATTTGGAAAATTTGAATTGATCTTTTGTTTGGTTGGGAGTTCGATCCAGTTATAGGGGAAATTTTTCAAAAAATTTTCGAGTTTGTTTTTCCCTAAGTTTGGAAGTCTATTTTGACCTATTCTAATTTTTGCAAAATTTAAGCTTATTAAAACTCTTCTACATGTTGAATAAATTACATTCAATTTCCCAAAATAATTTGATCCAAATAACGGATAATAATTGTTATGTAACTAAAAATTCTTGTTTTAAGCAAAGTATATTAGGTAAAGTAGGAGGAATTATGCCAAAAAGGCCACATGTTTATATTAAAATCCTTTTCTTTAGTCAATTTTACAAATTGAATAATAAATATGGATAGTTAAGTGGTACAAATGCTTTATGATCATTATTTAAGAGGGAGAATGATTCTTTGAGCTTGAAAAAGAGAAAAAGAAACAGAAAATTAATAAAGTAAAAATGATATCTCCAACTACTCCAATAATTCTAGTGCTTAGTAACCAAGAATCTTCATAAAACAAATGTTGATTTTTGTGTTAAAAGGTACTTAGGATTAAGAGTATGCACAAAGCAACTTTGGAATAAAAATTGTTGAGTAACCAAGGATCTTCATCTAAAAATGTCAATCTTTGCGTCAAAAGGCAAATTTTCATTTCCAAAGTATCAAGTGAACAAAAGTGCAAAATGAAATGAAGCATTGAGTAACCGGGGGTCTTTATCTAAAAATGTCGATCTTCATGTCAAAAGACAACTTCATAATTACTTATAAAAGTCAAATCGTACATACATCCCTCTTTTATGACATAATCTTAAGGTATAAAGACTACTTGATTAACCATATGAATTATTGTTTGTAAAATTTAGTAAGGCAAAGGAAATTGATTTAGACAAGTGAAATTTAGGTTATTATTACTTTTGCTTTACTTAATATTATGAGTACTAAAAAGCAAGAACAAGACGTTGCATAATGATTATTTACTTGCTCAAGTTTGGGAAAGTTATTTTGGAAAAATACATAAGTTATTTCAATCCTTGCATATTTATTTGACATCTTGATTTTCTAATTGGTTGAGAATAAGCAATGATTCAAGTGTAAGGGAGTTTGATAAGTGAAAATTTTGCCAAGATAATATATGCTGTTATGTATTTTTAGTAGAATTATAATACTTTTGTGATAGGATCCAAGGATCACTTACACATGTGAAGCATTGCCTAGCATGTTTCAAGCTAAAAGGGAAGTCATTCATCAATGATATAGGCATGCATGAATGTTGTCCAAGTGTTTCATACGAGTTGAGCATGAATGTTGGGCTTGAGTTATGTAATGATCAAGCTAGTAGATTGGGGCAAGGTTTAATGTATTGGCTTTGGATCAAATCTAATTATAAAGATAGCCCAATTGAAGGTTCTAAGTTGTTCATAACAAGCATACAAGGGGCTGGTTACTTGGGCTCACTTGGAGGGCTCTTAAACTTGCAAGATGGAGGCCCAATAGTGCACAATGGAGGTGTCCAGCCCAAGGAGACTTTTATGGACGAATTTTTGATATTTTCTAGATCTTATTTTATGTTTTGTTAGTTTTCCAAATTGTTTACAAGTTCTTTTTGGTAGTTTTCCAAATAGTTGAGTATTTAGTTTTTAGTAGTTGTCTTAAACTTCAAGTTCTAGAATTTTCTTGTAAGCCTATTTATAGGCCTTCATAATTCAATGAAATAATCAGATTATTCCTCAAAAATTCGTATGAATAGTGTGTGCTCTTTTTAAGAGTGTTTTCTTGGTTCTTGGATTAGAACTACTCTTAGTCTTATCAAGCCTAAGCTTGTGGCGACTTAAATACTTGCTTAGAGTGATTTTCTTTCGTGTTTGATCAAATTCTTAAAGCCTTCAACTAGCATATTGAACTAGCTCAAATTGGTCTAGTTTAGGTCCTTAGGAGTTCGTGATCTTCATTGAAGAAGGGCTCGAGGCGTTTGGCTTGGAATTCATCAAGCGGTCTTGGCAACGTTCCACGATTCCGTGCGTATCAATTGGTATCAGAGCCTACTTTCTTGATAATTCCAGGTTTTTAGTCCAATTTTTCTTTGAAAAATTCGGACATATCATCCTTTGTTATTTTCTTTCCATCCGTTTTTGTGTTCCTTTTGTGTCACGTTTATTCTTGAACGTTTCTTGTGTTTTGTGCTCGTTCCAAATTCTGTCCAGCTTTGTTTTGTTTTGTTCATTGTGTTCTTGTCCTTGTTCTTGTGTTTTCTTGAGTTCTTTTAGGGTCTTAGAGTCGTTCTTGGTTGTCTCCAATCAAGAATTTTAGGTTGTGTGTGGTATTTTTGAAATCTTGACTGTTTTTGGTGTTTTCTTGAATTTCTTGTGTTAAAACTTTTTCAAGAAAATCAAATTTTTTGGACAAACAAGCCTTGGATTGAAGTTTCTTGAAGGGTTTTCAGTTGTTTTGTGTTGTTCTTGGTGAAAAAAAAAAAGGAAAAAAAGAGTCGTTACTGTTCATTGGGCGTTACTGTTCATCCGAAGAAGTTTGTCCAGTTTTGTTTGTTTTGTGTTAAAAAAAATAATAGAAAGAAAAAAAGAGGGGACAAGAGGCGTGCTTAAAAAGAAGAAGCCAAGCACAAAGAAAAATCAAAGAAAAAGAGGCTGCACAAGTGAAAGAGCCGTGCAAGACCTTTGTTTGATTGATCTTGGTTGTTTCTTGGTGAATTTTTGAAGTTGTTGGACTTACTTGTTGAGTTCTTGGAATTCTTGAATTTTTCCAGATTTGTTCTTGAGCTTTCTTGAAGTTCTTGATAAGTTTCTTGAAGTTCTTGAGTCATAAATTGAAGTTTTTGAAGAACATAGTTGCTGGAAATTGATTTCTTGAACTTCTTGATCACATAACTTCCTCTTCTTGAAAGATAGGTGAACGTTGTTTGAATCTGAATTTTGGGTAGTTGTAGCACGTTTTTCTGGTTGTTCTTGGGTTGTTTTGGTGAGTTTTTGCATCAAGATTCATAGACAAAGTGGTAGGAACAAGTTCTTGAACTTAATTCTTGAATCTTGATTGAAATTGTGGTGCTGGAATTTTGGTTGATTGTTACCTACGAATTTTTTCTGAATTTCCAGCTTGTTTTGATCTTAAAAAAGGAAGAAAAGGAGCTGATTTGGTGTTTAAATAGAAAAGGAATCCTAGTTCCTAAAGGATTAGGAAAGCTGTTGACAAGGAAAAAGGAAACAAGGAAAGTTGTTACCAAAGAAAGAAAAGGAAACAAGGAGACTTAGTCAAAACCTAAGGGTGATTGGTTTCCTAATTGTTCAAGTTAAGTTGGTAAGGGTTTCCACCTGCAATTTGTTTCCTTTTGACCGTGCTTTTTGAGTTTCCTAATTGGAAGTGGTTGTTTTTTTGTCCAAAGTTTCCAAAACCTAATTGAGCTAGGGTTTCCATAAATCCTAACTTTATTAGGAAAGCTTGAGTTTTTATTTTTACACAAGAATATTATTTTCTTTCAAGAGTACATTAAAAATCAAGATTTTTCACACAAGAATACCACACATTAGGGTTTCCAAATTGTGTATTTCTTGAGTCAATCTTGATCGTTCTTGCTTTCTTTGAAATTCTCTTGATCAAACCCCACTCTAAGCTTCCACAATTGACTACTATCATCTTTATTTTTGTGTTTGGGTTGCTATTTGCTCTTGGTAAGATTGATTGAGCAGGTTTTCATCAAAGGACCAACAAGAAAACATCTCAAGAGTGGAAAAAGGCTTAGAGGTGAGCTCACTAGAGGGGAAAAAGCCATATACATTGAGTGATACACGAGTGCTTGAGTGTATACACTAAGGGAGTGGTGAGGCTATTTTTATATTATTTGTTTTTCTTTGTCACTAACTTTTCTTGCAGGTTTAAATATGGCTTGGGAATGTGTTGTGCTCAAAAGAACAAATCAATTTGATCACAATGTCACATCTAAATCCTCTAAGGGGTACACCAATGATTGTGATTATACTACCTATGCTTCAAGAAAGGTAGAGAGGAAAGTACCATCGAAGTGTTCTCAATCTTATCGTTCTTCTGAGGAGTCTATCATTGATGATTGTGGCCATGAAGGCGTTGCTTCAAGGAGAAGGGAAAGACCATTGAATTCTAAACCTTCTAGAAGGCAACATCGTGATTCTCTATGGGAAGAATATGAGGCACTTGTAGCTGCTCAAAAGGAGAAAGCTTGTGGAATGATGCGTGAAGAGGAATCTAAACCATCAATAAAGGATCACAATTCATCAAGTCATATCTATTGGAGAAATATTGATGCCTTTGAAGGGAATGATAAACCATCAACTTCAAAGTCTAAGGAGATCATGAAAGTCAATAGTGATGAGGAAATGCAATCACTCAAAGCTGGTAGTGATGATAAACAAGTGCAACATGAAAGTCAATTCTATACTAGATGCACTGTGAATAACAAGGTATGTAGTATGCATATCAATCATAATAGTTGCACTAACTTGGCAAGTACTATGTGTGTTGGAAAGCTAGGTTTGCCCCTGTTGAAGCATCCAAATCCATACAAAAGGTTGACTGACAATGGAGAATTGGAGGTGACCAATCAAGTGGAGATGGAGTTTTCAATTAGCAAGTATCGTGATAAGGTTCTTTGTGACGTAGTACAAATGGAGACTTGTCATATACTCTTGGGGCATCCATGGCAACTTGAAAAGAATGCCAAGTATGATGGGGTGAATAACAAATACTCTTTCATGTGGAATGGGAAGAATATCAAGCTATGTCCTTTGTCACCACTTGAAGCAAATAAAGATAGAGAGAAAATTGCAAAAGATTGCAAAGAGTGGGAAAAATCAGTGAGCACACAATCTAAAGAAAAGAGTGAAGACAAAGAAGAGTGTGTTCAAGAAAAGAAGGAGTGTGATGTGAGCATAATGGAAAACATTAAAGGGGAAATTGTTGAGGTGAAAGAAGAAATAGTGCTCTGAGTGAAAGACCTAAACTTCACGTACCTTTGTACAAGGAAGTAGATTATTTTGCTAACACTCTTAACACTTGTTTTCCTAGTGCTTTTGTTTCTTTTTTGCAGCAACAGGGAAATCAATTTCAAGGAGAGATGCCACTAGAAAATTGCTCATTCAATGGTGTAAAGTTGCAAATTGATGGAGCATTATCATTATCAAGCAAGGAGATGCAAGTGATTCAAAAGCATGATTTGGTGAAGAAGGAATGCTTTGAGACAAAAAGATGGTTTCATGCTATCAACACAAATTGGTTGATCAAATACATGTTTGATTGGTGGCATGGTGTCAATTGGTTTTCTAACTTTAAGTTTATACGTATTTTGTGTTTTAATTTAGTTCTGCATGATTCTTTACATGTTGTCTATAGCATTAATGTGAATAATTTTACATTGCATATAGTGTCTATTGGTAATTTATGTGACAATTTGCATTTTGTGCATAGTATTTCTCCTAGGAAATTCATTTTGAGTTTTAGTAATCATAGTGTTCTAAGTCATGATGTTCATCTTGTCTTTTGTAGTAGAGATAAGTATGTGTTGCATATAAAGTTTCATTATAAGTTGCATGAATTACATTCTAATTTTAATGGTTTAGGTTTAGTTTGTTCTAGTAATTTCATTGTTAGTAGTGCTTTAGGTTGTTTGTTGCATGATGCATTTACATATAGTAAACATGTTTATTCTATTTTTGAAGCTTTGCTTTGTGTTAATTCTCTAGGTTCATTGTACATATATTTTAGTATTTTTAATTTACACTATAGTTCTGTTTTGCATGTTTATTTTGTTAGAATAAGTGATTATGTATTGCATCTAGCATGTTTTACTTCTCATAGTTCATTCTATCTTGAGAAAGTTCTTGTGTTTCGTCATGATGTCTTAAATGATTTTTGGTATTTCTTTTATAAGTTTTTATGCTGTGATAAGGATTACATGCCTATGTATGCATTCTATCCAATTCATTCATTTGTTTTGGTTAGTAATTATGTTTTACATTCAGCTATGTTTTATTTTTCGTAATGCATTCTGTCTTAGGTATTTCATTATGTTAGATCATCATGTTTTAGGTTATTTAGAGTATTTCTTGCATGATTCTTTATGTCTAATGTCGTATGCTAATGTTTATGCAATCTGTTCAATAGGTTCAAGTGTTTTAGCTAGTCATAATGATCTTGTTTTTGAGTCTTACTTGCATTGTGAGCATACTAGTCTTGTTTATGATCTTCATCGTGCTCTTGTTCAAGATATATCCCTTGAATCGTTTCATCTTGTTGCTAGACATTGGAGTTTACTTTCGAGTCCATATTTGCTAAGTCTTGTTCATGTTTTTAAAGACAACACTCATCAAAATGAGTTTATTATTCTTAAACATGAATTTGTCCTTGCAATATTCTTGCATGTGTGTAAATTTTACATTGTTGCATCCTTAGGGAATGTTGAATGTTGTCTTGTTTTTGTTGATGCATGCATGGGGATAAACGGGTTTTCTAAGCAACTTTGTGTACTAAGTGTTCAAGGTGAATATGTTTATTTTGTTCATAGTCCATGTATGTTCTTTCTTTTGCATGTTTTTAGGGATGTTAATCATCTAAACATGTTTGTTGTTTTTAGGTTAGAATCTGCCTTTGCATATTTAAGTTGTGTTTTTGTGTTCTACAATGTTTCATCTTTAGAGACCAATGATGTTTTTGGTTACTTGTGTTCATGTATGCATTGAGCCATTCAATTTGCATGACATGTTTCCTGTGCTAAGTGTTTTTGAGGGCTATACGTACTTACCTATCAATTCTAGTATCACTTGTGTTGTTCTATATCTTGTAGGTGATTCGAGGACGAATCCTTTCGAGGGAGGAGGGAATGATAGGATCCAAGGATCACTTACACATGTGAAGCATTGCCTAGCATGTTTCAAGCTAAAAGGGAAGTCATTCATCAATGATATAGGCATGCATGAATGTTGTCCAAGTGTTTCATACGAGTTGAGCATGAATGTTGGGCTTGAGTTATGTAATGATCAAGCTAGTAGATTGGGCCAAGGTTTAATGTATTGGCTTTGGATCAAATCTAATTATAAAGATACCCTAATTGAAGGTTCTAAGTTGTTCATAACAAGCATACAAGGGGCTGGTTACTTGGGCTCACTTGGAGGGCTCTTAAACTTGAAAGATGGAGGCCCAATAGTGCACAATGGAGGTGTCCAGCCCAAGGAGACTTTTATGGACGAATTTTTGATATTTTCTAGATCTTATTTTATGTTTTGTTAGTTTTCCAAATTGTTTACAAGTTCTTTTTGGTAGTTTTCCAAATAGTTGAGTATTTGGTTTTTAGTAGTTGTCTTAAACTTCAAGTTCTAGAATTTTCTTGTAAGCCTATTTATAGGCCTTCAAAATTCAATGAAATAATCAGATTATTCCTCAAAAATTCGTATGAATAGTGTGTGCTCTTTTTAAGAGTGTTTTCTTGGTTCTTGGATTAGAACTACTCTTAGTCTTATCAAGCCTAAGCTTGTGGCGACTTAAATACTTGCTTAGAGTGATTTTCTTTCGTGTTTGATCAAATTCTTAAAGCCTTCAACTAGCATATTGAACTAGCTCAAATTGGTCTAGTTTAGGTCCTTAGGAGTTCGTGATCTTCATTGAAGAAGGGCTAGAGGCGTTTGGCTTGGAATTCATCAAGCGGTCTTGGCAACGTTCCACGATTCCGTGCGTATCATTTTGGCTTCAAATAACTTGTTTTATAAATTAGGGTTTTCTTTTCCAAAATTAGGTTTTTGACTCTAATTTTTTACTTTGAACTATTTAATGCAGAATTCTTTTATATATTTGCAAATTCATCACACGTAATCTCAATTGGGACCAACGGAAGTCAAATAGGATAAAAAATCAAGGTGATTAAGTGGATTGAACAAATTGGAGAATTATCAAAAAAATTAATTGTGCAAAATTTGAAAAATTGGAAAATTTAGTAAAAATGTGTGGAAATGCATGAAAAAGGACTAGAACAAGTGCAATAACAACTCAGCAAAATTTGACACAAGTGGGCCCAAGTATTGGGATTTGCAGGTCATGATCCGTGGATAGTGACCTGCGGATTGACTCAAATTGCCAGTTTTTTGCGGCTGCAACTTGCTTCCTCTTCCAATTGTTTTTGCGAACTTTTGAGTTGTATATAGGGTTCTGCAAGTTGTCAAGAAAGATCTTTACAATTGCCATGCATTGAATGTGGTAGCAAGTTTTAAAATAACTTGTAGGATCCTTGTCTATAAATAGAAGTCATTTGTAAAGAGTTTGGGGCATGCTAAGTTAGATAATTTGTAGAGAGTTGCTAGAATTCTCATAGTCATAATAGAGATATTGTGAGTTTGAGAAAATTTCTTATTCAAAAACACTTGCAGCAAATTTTGTGGAAGAAATACAAGTTCTTGAAGCCATTCCTTTATTGACTAAGCTTCCTTTAACTTTGTATCTTTCATTCATCTTGATTGCTATGGCTAGTTGTCTTCAATTCACATGTTTTGATTTGGAAGCAACTATGTTGAACTAAATTCCTACTTCTAGGGTTTTGATGAAACTAATGAATCCATATTGAGCTTTTAGTTGATTAAAACTTGTCATTTCTTACTTTTGTTTCTTCAATTATTCAAGTTTAATCTTTGTATTTCAAAGGCCATCACATGCAAAGTATCTTAGTTGTTAAGACTCAATTAAGTTTGTTCTTAATAATGGAAAATGAATATTTGAGCTTAAGCACTAACACATGGAAATAGTGTTATGCTTATGAGGATTTAATGAAGCAACTCATGCATGCAAAGGCAACTTTATCATGGTAGTAGGTAAGTTGAATCAATTCATTGTAAAAACAAGTTTTGATACAAATGAAATTGCATTCCTAAACAAGACAAGTGTATATTGGCAAGTTATTAATCCCTTCACCTTAATCTTGATCATTAGTGGATTCATTACCCTAGAACTTATTCATAATTGTTTTTCTACAAGAAATTTTGCATTCCTATTAACTTCTCTTTTTTAGTTAAATTCTAACCAATTCATCTTGTTCAATTAATCATTGCATTTAGTTGGTTCCTTGTGGGATTCGACCCTAATTTCCTATACTACAACAACTTGTATACTTGCGGTAAAAGTTGGGAGATTAGGTTTTTATTACTTGACTTTTGTGTGTATATTTCTTTGATTTTCTACACCTAATCTACGCTACGTCAAATTCCATAGACATTCTCGAAGGAACAACATCTAGCCTTGCTGAATTTTCCATCAAGTCACCCTCAATCCTTTGCACCTTCTCCACTGATGGCATCTCCCCTTTCTCCATCACAGCTTGCATAACAGGAACCTTTCCCATTGTAAATCACCTCTTCTGAAGGTTTTGAACCCTCAATGTCCACTGAAGCGATCTCTCTTTCACCTGCTTGATCTGCCACAATATGCAGTGGCTCCAATGCAGCGTGAGCAACAAGAATAGATACCCTTTCCCCTTGCTTTTGAACAAAATTCTCTTCTTGTTGCAACAATGACTCCTCCCTTGGATCATGACATTCAACGACTGCATGCCACTTGATAGGAGTGTAATTAGGTCTAAAAATATATAAAATAATCCAATTATATCACACACAAATAATCAAGTTATAAAACCTAATTACCCTATATACTGCAAGTGCATAGATCATATCGAGTATAGGCAATAGGGTCGATCCCACAGGGAAAAGGTTATTGAAGTACTAAAGCTTTATTGCTAACTTTATTATCTAAACAACCCAATAACAATGAGAAGAACAAAGTATAAAATAAACAACTAAAATAATTAACTCTATAGAATAACAATATCTAGAGGAAACTTGTAATCTTAAGACCCTAGGGAATAGATTCCACTAATGACCAAGCATAAGATTTAATGGATTAATTCATGCTATTAGTTCTTGTATTGTTTAGGGTCGAATTCCAATTATACTTAACATTCACTCTCGTGACAAGTTAATGATTACCTCCCTACTAGTTCTTTCCTACTCTCGTGGTAAAGATACTAGTATTGGTTCATTAGCTACATGAATTTCCTAATTGACCCACCTAGGAGCACCACTACTCTCGTGTGACATGCAACCTAGACTTCAACTATTTCCTTTCCATCATTATTACCAACTCTCGTTGCATAATAACAACTAACAACTCATAGTTGGTGATCAAGCAGCTACAAATCTATGCATCCCAAAATAGAGAACAAACAAAAGCAAGATAGCATGAATAAGCACAAACAAGTCATATGCATGAATTCATTAGTTTCCTCTAACCTTAGATTAACAATTTAGCACATACCCATGGTGGATTTCACATAAAAAATCAAAACTTTAATACACAAATCCATATAAATCAAGAAAGAGGCAAAAATAGAATAAAGAAAACTTATTGATTGATGAACAAGTTCAAATCTTCTATTCTTCCTCCAATCTTGATGTTTACAAGAGAATCCTCCAAATAGCACTATTCTATAGAGAGATTTACTAATCTAAAGGGGTGGCTCTCTCAAAGAGAGAAAATCTCTCTAAGAGAGATTGCTAATCTCTCTCTATACTATGCTAAGCTTCTCTCTTGTGTTTTTATCACTACAAAACCCTCCAAAGATGTAGTCTAACTGTTCACTAGGAGTATGAATTGACCCCTTGAAAGATAGCCCCAAAGTGCCTCAAAATCGTACGTCTGCGACCCGAACCCGCGGCGAGGATACAGCCGTGGCTTCAATTAATAACTTTCTGACCGTACCCGCGGTGCAGCCCGCGGCGCGGATTCAGCCGCGGGTTCGATCAGAAAGTTTGCCAAACCAGCTTTTTCTCTGAACATAAAAGTTATATCCCTTTGAATTATCTTTTCAGGAGCACAAAAATTAGGTCATTTGGAGTTGTGTACACAAAGATATGATCAAAACACCAAGACATGGTCGGAAGAGCAATGCTGCACAAGAATGCTTCAGTAATGTGGCAATTTGACCTTGTAAACGTGAGAATCATACTTCGAGGTCTTCATAGCCCATTATCTAACCTTCAAAGTGCCTCTAGAATCATCTTAATCCAACATCCCTAGCTCTAGATATTGCCAAACTACTAAAATATGTTGGTGCAGTGAAACCTTTCATCACCAATTCTTGTTCTATCATTGCTTCTTCATGCCACATCTTTGAGTCCCTTCTCTTGCCACTTCTCATCAACTTCAAATCACTTTTAAATATCATCCCAATATGCTTCATTTGATCCAAAGTGATGATCGTTATAGCTCAAACCTACAAAACACAAAGAATTGCATATTAAACCACTCATTTGCACATTTTAGCTACAAACTCAAGATTGGAAGAAATAGACATAAAAGTGACTATTGTTCATTATTTAAACCCTAAAAACTAGCATGAAATACTAATCTAGACACACTAAGAAATATGCAAACTAGACACTTATCACCAATATCTATGATAGCAACATCATAAGAACCAACAGCAACAAGTGTGCCAGTATTGATCACGCTATCTTTATTACTAGTAGTAACCTCATTGCATCTACCAGTAGCAACAGCAGGCATACTAGCAACAGATGTACCAGCATATCGATGCTAGCAACATCTGTAACTCCAATATGAACAACATCAGTGATGCCAGCTCCTAACAAACCTTCATGCACAATAGCTGAACCAGCTCCTACCACACCCTCATGCATAGAAGGCATTTCTTTGTTCTCTGTCTCCACAGTCTTCACTGCATCCACCTTCTTAATCGGGGCATAAACTTGCAATTGTCGTTGTTCTCGAGGATGCTTATTAGCCTTGGGTAGGTCCAAACCCCCATCTCTTTTGCACTCATCAGGAGATTGACCAACATTCCAGCATGTTTTACAATATCTTGGCAAGTTTTCAAGGACAGTTCTCTGCCAAAACCCATTATTTTCCCCTTCTGTTCCAATCCACACACTATCAACAATTGGTTTCTACAAATCAACCTCCAAACATACTCTAGCAACACTCGGCCTTTTCAAGGATGCCGTAGCAGCATCAGTAAACAAAGGTTTCCAAATGACATTAACAATAGAAAACAAACAATGGTTGTTAAAGAAATGGACAGGCAACGATGGCAAGGAAAATCAAACTAGCACCAGCGATGTCTCCCTTGCAACATGAAATTCAGACATCCACTTAAAAGTTCGCATTTGAAACTTTCCAATAGACCAAGAATTCCTAGTCCATACTTGCAGGACGTCTACCTCCGAGTTGCAATAAATAAGAATATGTTTGGAGTCTAAGTGATCGACTGAAGTTTCAGCCTTGAGATATAGCGAAGAAACGAATTTTCTTGCCTCCTCTAGCTTAAGTCCACCATAGGAAACTTACCCACAATCACAAATTAGAAAGGTGCAAACAAAACAGCTATGTCAGCCTTGGAGAAAAAGTTGTAGCCTTCCCCTTGTATGTTGATGGCTGCTTGATCAAAACATCAGAAGATGATTGGAATGGAAGTTCCTTCGTAGCAAAGAGTTCTGCAAATGACTTTTTTGTCATTGGAAAGGGAAGAGAAGGAAGCTTCAGCTCTCCCTGGCTAGCCAGCGGCCAAGCAGTCATGACTGCCGGTTGTTTGTTACAAATTGAAAATCAAAAAATGGTTGTTGAGATCACCAGATATATATATATATATATATATAGAGAGAGAGAGAGAGAGAGAGAGAGAGAGAGAGAGGTTTTCCTAACTTTATATGCACACACATATATATAAATATATGTACATATATATGCGTATATATATATTAGAATGAAATTGAGGTACTTTGCAGCTATACATTGTCATCTATACACACAATATACAAATCAGGAAGAACCAAAAGGCAAATGTCAAAATCATATCAGCTTTTTATCCGAGTGTTTATTCTATATTTTGTAGAGGAATTAACTGTTTCTACAAGTAAGATGTTTGTAGAAGGCATAAAAGGCAAAATTTTTAATGTTATTGCTTTTGTTCATCTTCTACTATTGTCTCTTGAAGGTCTATCTTCCCTGCAATATAGTAGAATAAAGCACCAGCTTTCAGTGACATCAAATTAATATCACGAAACAATAGAATACAGCAGCTACTTCAGAGCTTTTTAGGCAACTAAGATAGCACAAACAAACCAAGCAGGAAAACTAAGAGTGTTCTCAATTTCCTGATATTTTCTTGCTGTTCATAGCTAGATTGAAATAAATCAAACACGATGATTATCGTTGCTCTTATCGCAACCAAATATCATATGATGGCACAGAAACAAAATTTCCTTTAGGGGACATACTATGAAACAAGGCACATTTCATGAATAAGTAACACAAGAATGGCCATCGTACCAAACAGTGAGACTAAAGATGGAGGCTTCGAAGATGCACTTGACCTTGCATCTACACCAGAAGTTCCCATAGATTCTAGAGCATTAGATTTCTTGAAAGTAAATCGAATAAAATTTGCATCTTTTGAAGTCAAAATCTTTCGCCAAGGTCCTATTATTGGTGCATCTTTTGAAGTCAACATCTTGAAAGTACATATATATATGTACACACACACACACACACATATATATAAATATAAACATATATATATGTGTGTGTGTGTGTATATATGTATATAGATACATATATATGTACATTTATATATACATACATATATGTGCATATATACATATACATATATATAAATATAAAAAAATATATAAACAAATATGTATATGTTTATAGTGCATATATATATACACACACATACACACGTATATATATATATATATATATATGGAACATGAGGTGATGGCATTCACTGTGGGCTAAATACATGTCTAGAAAATATTGTCACTCTACTCATCTTCTTTTGGCTATGGTTCATCCTCATTCTTCTTTAACTTGGAAGCGAATGGTGAGTGTTCATGAATTGGTAGAGAGTGATATTAGGTGGAAGATAAATGAAGGGGTTCAAGTTTTTTCTATGACCATTGGAGTGGAAGGGGTTTATTGTCTCATGTAGCTAAGATTTGTACTACATGCCAAGTCAAAGATTTTGTGGTGAACGGTGAATGGAACGTGCAGCAGTTGGAGCAAGCTTTGTGGCCTCAGGATGTACGATGGATAAGGGAGATGCCGGTCTCCATTTCAACCAAGCCAGATCAACCAATTTGGACTTTAACTTCTTCGGGGGAGTTTTTTACATCTTATGCTTTTCATTTAACTAGGAGATCTCGCAATGTGACTGATACGTGCCTGGTAGCCCCACACGCATCATTCAATTCTCCATGGAATTGATCATTCGTCTCTGATATTTTGAGGAGTTCAACGGCACAAGGCATGGCAATGGAACATGGAAGATGGCCTATCTAGCATCCACTCAAATGGGAACACACAAAAGAAAGATCATAGTTTTTGGTGTTATTTATTTTTAAAAGTTGTAATCTTTATGTTAGTTATCTTCATTGAATTCTCCATTTCCCTCTCGTATATCACAGGAACATCATTCCCAAAGGACCGTCTTGCCTAAAGAACTCCTCATGAGCTCGCTTTTCACACAAAGCCCAAATTTGACCAAAGTCTACATCATTTTCATATAAAGACTTAACATGCTCAAATCCAAACAATTTAGTATGCAAAGTAGTAAGAAGAGTATACCTCCTTGAAAGCGCGTCAGCTACAATATTCTCCTTACCCTACTTGTATTTGATAATGTACAGGAATGCTTCTATGAATTCAAACCACTTAGCATGCCTCTTGTTTAACTTTCCTTGCGACTTTAGAAACTTTAGGCTCTCGTGGTCTGAGCGTATCACAAACTCCCTTGGTAGCAGGTAATGCTGCCAGTTCTGCAGAGTTCTCACTAGTGCATAGAGTTCTTTATCGTAGGTTGGGTAATTCAAAGTGGCTCCATGCAACTTCTCACTGAAATAGGCTATCGGCTTTGACTCTTGCATAAGGACAGCCCCAATTGATACAATCAGGGTGTCGCCCTCTCGTATATCACAGGAACATCATCCCCAAATGACCGTCTTGAAAAGAAATCCATACAAAATAACCCAATCTTCTTGACCCCTTCGTAACTTGTCGAAGACCCCAAGAACAACTTGAGTTGTGGTAACCACTCGATCTTCTTGACCCCTTCGTAACTTGTCGAAGACCCCAAGAACAACTCGAATGGGTTGCTTCGAATATTCAACCAAGATCGTTGAAATCCTCCTTTTGTGCTGCAAGTTAGACCCCTAACCAACCCGTGGAATAGACACCTAACCAACTCGTGGAATAGACCCCTAATTGACAAACCCAAAAGAATGAATCAAATCAAGTGGAAGAAACTCTAGGTGTAGGTTTTGGTCGCCATGGAATCACTCCAATAAGACCAGAAATTAGTTCTATTCCAAGAACTAAGAAAACTCTCGTAGAGAGAAAACTCACAATTTTTATTGATTCATCATAACATCGTCCTTAAAATAATACAAGAATGCCTTTTTATAGGCTCATGAAGATTATTCTAGAAAATCTACTAAAAATCTATCACTAGTTGTAATCTATCACAATTAGATAACTAACATAAAGATTACAACTTTTAAAAATAAATAACACCAAAAACTATGATCTTTCTTTTGTGTGTTCCCATTTGAGTGGATGCTAGATAGGCCATCTTCCATGCTCCATTGCCATGCCTTGTGCCATTGAACTCCTCAAAATATCAGAGATGAATGATCAATTCCATGGAGAATTGAATGATACGTGTGGGGCTACCAGGCATGTATCAAACTCCTCCTCTTCAAAACGATTCGTCCTCGAATCGTCGCCTATAGTTTGTAAAAAATGGGGCACAACTCAAAGCTCAAATCTACAAAATTCATAACAACAAGAAGATATATTTTTTTTTATCCAACTTTTGGCTTTTCTTATAGAATTCCACAAATTTGCCTTTTTCCACTCAAGAAATTTTTTTCAATTTGCAACCCTCTTTTTTTTTTTTTTAACAACACAAACAACTCACAAAACACAAAATTCTACTTCAAAAATAAACAAAACAAAACTGAAAAAAAAAAAAGAAAAAATTTGGATGAACAGTATCGGCGATGAACAGTAAACCCTAGCGTGAACAGTGACGCGCCGCTACTATGCGATGAACAGTACAAATTTTTATTTTATTTTATTTTATTTTTTCACTTCTAACAACCTCTCTCTCTCTCTGTTTTTTTTTTTTAACAACACAACCAACTCACAAAATACAAAATTCAACTCCCAAAAACAAACAAAAAATTAAACTGAAAAAAAAGAAAAAAAAATTCGGATGAACAGTACCGGTGATGAATAGTACCGTCAGTGAACAATAAACCCTACCGTGAACAGTGACGCCCGCTACAGTGCGATGAACAGTACGATTTTTTTTTTCCTTCACTTCTAACAACTTCTCTCTCTCTTTTTTTTTAACAACAAAAGATCACAACTTTGATTCAAGAAAAAGCAGATCTTGAACCAAGAACAACAAAACAAAAAAATAAAAATTAAAAACATATATCCAAGTGGATTGACAACAAAAACAAAAAATATACCAAAATGGGTTGACACAAAACTTGATTTCTTTCAAGATCCCAAAAGCTCTGATACCAATTGATACGATCGGGGTGTTCGCCCTCTCGCATATCACAGGAACATCATTCCCAAAGGACCGTCTTGAAAAGAAATCCATACAAAATAACCCAATCTTCTTGACCCCTTCGTAACTTGTCGAAGACCCCAAGAACAACTTGAGTTGTGGTAACCACTCGATCTTCTTAACCCCTTCGTAACTTGTCGAAGACCCCAAGAACAACTCGAATGGGTTGCTTCGAATATTCAACCAAGATCGTTGAAATCCTCCTTTTGTGCTGCAAGTTAGACCCCTAGCCAACCTGTGGAATAGACACCTAACCAACCTGTGGAATAGACCCCTAACCAACTCGTGGAATAGACCCCTAATTGACAAACCCAAAAGAATGAATCAAATCAAGTGGAAGAAACTCTAGGCGTAGGTTTTGGTCGCCATGGAATCACTCCAATAAGACCAGAAATTAGTTCTATTCCAAGAACTAAGAAAACTCTCGTAGAGAGAAAGCTCACAATTTTTATTGATTCATCATAACATCGTCCTTAAAATAATACAAGAATGCCTTTTTATAGGCTCATGAAGAATATTCTAGAAAACCTACTAAAAATCTATCACTAGTTGTAACCTATCACAATTATATAACTAACATAAAGATTACAACTTTTAAAAATAAATAACACCAAAAACTATGATCTTTCTTTTGTGTGTTCCCATTTGAGTGGATGCTAGATAGGCCATCTTCCATGCTCCATTGCCATGCCTTGTGCCGTTGAACTCCTCAAAATATCAGAGACGAATGATCAATTCCATGGAGAATTGAATGATGCGTGTGGGGCTACCAGGCACGTATCAATGACGCTTATGTTTAAGAATATTTGGTAGAGTTTTGTTCCTTTGAAAATTTCTTTTTTCTTGCTCAAATTACTTCTTGGAAAGCTCCCTTTGGATCTTGTTTTGCAGGGGAAAGGAATATATGGCCCTTCAAAGTGTAGTTGTTGTACTAATACTCAAGTGGAGACAGTTGATCATGCCTTTTGAACAAGTGCTATAGCTCATAGAACAAGGAGTTATTTTGCAACGGAATGTGGGGTGACTTGTTCCTTCCCTACTATCCTGATACGTGCATGGTCACAAGGCATGGCAATGGAGCATGGAAGATAGCCTATCTAGCATCCACTCAAATGGCAAGATATGAAAGAAGGATCATAGTTTTTGGTGTTATTTATTTTTACAAGTTGTAATCTTTATGTTAGTTATCTAATTGTGATAGGTTACAACTAGTGATAGGTTTTTAGTAAGTTTTCTAGAATATTCTTTATGAGCCTATAAAAGGCCATTCCTTGTTTTATTTTAATGATGTTATGATGAATCAATAAAAATTGTGAGTTTTCTCTCTACGAGAGTTTTCTTAGTTCTTGGAATAGAACTAATTTCTGGTCTTATTGGAGTGATTCCATGGCGACCAAAACCTACGCCTAGAGTTTCTTCCACTTGATTTGATTCATTCTTTTGGGTTTGTCAATTAGGGGTCTATTCCACGAGTTGGTTAGGGGTCTATTCCACAGGTTGATTAGGTGTCTATTCCACGGGTTGGCTAGGGGTCTAACTTGCAGCACAAAAGGAGGATTTCAACGATTTTGGTTGAATATTCAAAGCAACCCATTCGAGTTGTTCTTGGGGTCTTCGACAAGTTACGAAGGGGTCAAGAAGATCGAGTGGTTACCACAACTCAAGTTGTTCTTGGGGTCTTCGACAAGTTACGAAGGGGTCAAGAAGATTGAGTTATTTTGTATGGATTTCTTTTCAAGACGGTCCTTTGGGAATGATGTTCCTGTGATATACGAGAGGGCGACACCCCGATCGTATCAATTGGTATCAGAGCTTTTGGGATCTTGAAAGAAATCAGGTTTTGTGTCAATCCGTTTGGGTATATGTTTTGTTTTTGTTGTCAATCCACTTGGATATATGTTTTTAATTTTTGTTTTGTTGTTCTTGGTTCAAGATCTGATTTTTCTTGAATCAAAGTTGTGTTCTTTTGTGGTTTGATTTTCAAAAAAAAAAAAAAAAAAAGTGTACTGTTCATCGACACTGTAGCGGCGGGCACTGTTCACGCTAGGGTTACTGTTCACTGACGGGTACTGTTCATCGCCGGTATTGTTCATCCGAATTTTTTTTTCCTTTTTTTCAGTTTAATTTTTTGTTTGTTTTTGGGAATTGAATTTTGTATTTTGTGAGTTGGTTGTGTTGTTAAAAAAAAAAAAAAAAGAGAGAGAGAGAGAGAGAGAGAGTTTGTTAGAAGTGAAAAAGAAAAAAAAAAAATTTGTACTGTTCATCGCACTGTAGCGGCGCACTGTTCACGCTAGCGTTACTGTTCATCGACGACACTGTTCACGTCGGCGTTACTGTTCATCCGAATTAAAAATTTTTTTTTTTCAGTTTATTTTTTGTTTGTTTTTGGGAGTTGGATTTTGTATTTTGTGAGTTGTTTGTGTTGTTAAAAAAAAAAAAAGAGAGAGAGGGTTGTTAGAATTGAAAAAAAAAAAAAATCTTGAGTGGAAAATGGCAAATTTGTGAAATTTTATAAGAAAAGCCAAAAGTGTAGTGAAACGAAAAAAGATATTCTCGTCGTTCTTATAAATATTTTGTAGGTTTGAGCTTGAGTTGTGCCCATTCTTTGCATACCATTGGGCGATGATTCGAGGACGAATCGTTTTGAAGAGGAGGAGTTTGATACGTGCATGGTCACAAGGCATGGCAATGGAGCATGGAAGATAGCCTATCTAGCATCCACTCAAATGGCAAGATATGAAAGCAGGATCATAGTTTTTGGTGTTATTTATTTTTACAAGTTGTAATCTTTATGTTAGTTATCTAATTGTGATAGGTTACAACTAGTGATAGGTTTTTAGTAAGTTTTCTAGAATATTCTTTATGAGCCTATAAAAGGCCATTCCTTGTATTATTTTAATGATGTTATGATGAATCAATAAAAATTGTGAGTTTTCTCTCTACGAGAGTTTTCTTAGTTCTTGGAATAGAACTAATTTCTGGTCTTATTGGAGTGATTCCATGGCGACCAAAACCTACGCCTAGAGTTTCTTCCACTTGATTTGATTCATTCTTTTGGGTTTGTCAATTAGGGGTCTATTCCACGAGTTGGTTAGGGGTCTATTCCACAGGTTGGTTAGGTGTCTATTCCACGGGTTGGCTAGGGGTCTAACTTGCAGCACAAAAGGAGGATTTCAACGATTTTGGTTGAATATTCGAAGCAACCCATTCGAGTTGTTCTTGGGGTCTTCGACAAGTTACGAAGGGGTCAAGAAGATCGAGTGGTTACCACAACTCAAGTTGTTCTTGGGGTCTTCGACAAGTTACGAAGGGGTCAAGAAGATTGGGTTATTTTGTATGGATTTCTTTTCAAGACGGTCCTTTGGGAATGATGTTCCTGTGATATACGAGAGGGCGACACCCCGATCGTATCATATCCGGCCTAATATATAAGGGATCAAACAATCATCATGTCTCATTTATTTTTTAAGTATTGCCTTTGTTAATATGTAGGCACATTTGGAAATGGCGTAATGTAGCAAGGTTTGAGGATAGAGGCCTATCATTTCAATGTATTTTTGAGGATTTGAGGCTGATTTTTAAACATAATTTTAAGGGTTCTAAGTTGGTTGGGGGTAATTGGCATGATTTTTTAAAATCTGTTTTAGAAATCCATACTTCTTGTTCCATTCGGTTCATCAAATGGGTAGCCCTCGGTTGGTGTGGAGAAGCTGAATACTGAAGGGTGCTCAAAAGAAAACCCGGGTCTAAGTTGGGGTGGAAGTATTATTCGCAACTGTAAAGGTGATTTCATTTTTGCATACTCATTTTTTTTGGAGTCTGCTCTAGCTTGGAAGCGGAGACACGGGCACTTGCAGTTGGAGTTCAAAAGGTGTTACAACTTGGTATTACTTCAGTTCATGTGGAATGTGACTCTTAGTTGTTGGTATGGATTATTCAAGGTAAGATTAGATCACCGTGGGCATTGACTAGTTGGATTGAAGAAATCAGGAATTGCTTTTCTTCCCTTTCAATCACTCATTGTTTCTGTCAAGGCAATAAGGTAGTTGATACTTTAGCAAATATTGGATGTTCTAATCAGCAAGATGAGGTTTATATGTCAGTTCATTCTCTTCCTAAAGTAGCTAGAGGTGAATTTAGAGTAGATAAATTAGGTTTTCCTTCTTTGCAAAAACGTAAAGTTTAGTGAATTTTCTATTTAATTTTTTGCATTATCTTATGTAACTATTGAGGTAAGGTTTGGTCCCCCTCACTTTTGATTATTAATAAAATATGGGAGTGGCGTCCCCCCTTCATACCGGGTTAGTCAATAAAAAATATACATATATATATATATAGTATATATATGTATATACATACACACACACATATAAATGTACGTATATATATATGTACATTTATATATACATACATACATACATATATATATGTATATACATATACATATATATGTATATGTATACACACACATATATATACATATATACATATGTATATACTGCTACTGCAGGCTTAAAGCGACCCTTAACAGCTAGGGTGTTGATCGAGATGGATCTTGCTAAGGAAGCCCCTAAACGTGTCTGGATTAGGGATGATAGCTTTGGGTCCTGGCAAACAGTTGAATATGCAACATGGTCAGAATATTGTGGCTTTTGCAGAAGGATGGGACACTCGGAAACAACATGCTTCAAGAAGGACCCCTCGTTGAAGATGCAAAAGGTAGGCCAAAATCAGAAAATGGTGAAGCAAGTATATGTTCGAAAGGAAGGTCCAAGGGTAGACGAAGCAATAACTGAGCAAAGGAAGGAAGTGGAAAATCATTCACTGCTCCTGGAGGGTAACATGGAGGGTAGACAAGGTGTTGATGATTGCTAGTGATGCAGGTGATGCAGCCAAGTCCATCACTATCGCTGCTACTGTTGTTGGTGGTGAGGCAACGATAGCTGTTGAAGGTATGTCTGCTACAGATGAAGTTGTAGAGGCTGCTGTAGGCACAATGGTTGGTGAGGATGTGACTCCTTAGGTAGTAGCAATACTGGACCGTCCGCAGCTAGATGGAAGGCAAGGAACAGCTGGTACAATTTTGAAGAATAATTTTGGTTTGTTAGGGGAATTGAGGCAGGAAGATTATGAGCTATTGGAGGGTTTGCCAATCAATTTTCACCTGCTAAAATCTACAAGTACATCACCTAGGCATGTGAGCAAGGTTGCTTTGAATCGTTGTGGATCTAGTGATAATGTGAGCGTAATGAATACAAATCTCATGCAACTGAAAGAGTTTCAAAAATCTTTGGACTGAAGTTTTGATGGGAACGAGGTAGAATCTTGGTGATAGTGAGGCTGTGAAGAGGCAAAGAAGAAAGCTGGATGTCCTAAAGGGACAAAGAATAAAATTGTAAGTCAATCTTTAGCTTAATACTCTCTCCGTTCTCATAATGTTAAGTCCATTTAAAGTTATTGCTTGGAACATACGGGGTGCGTCTAAAACGGCTTCACTTCAATATATTAGAGATATGTGTTGTATTAATCATGTTAATATGCTTTTTTTTATTGAGCCATTGGTGGATGTTTTGATAATTGATGTGGTGCAAAGATTTTTGCATTTTGATTTTGGAGGTTCATTCCTTGGGGGGAAGATTTGGTGTTTCTAGTTTAATGACTTCAAATGCTCTTTTGAGGAGTATGTAGGGTAGCTTGTGCATGTAACAGTTGATTTTGGTGGTGATGTGACATTTTTTTGGTCAGCAATTTATGCTAAGTGCACGCGCATTGGGAGAAGGGTTTTGTGGCGTTCTTTGGAGGTGTTAAGTTTAGGGCTGCAGAAATCGTAGATGGTAGTGGGAGATTTCAATGTGGTGGCTAGTAGGGAAGAGAGGTTTGGTGGGGCTACTCCAAATTATAGGGATATAAAGGAGTTTAATGTGGCCTTTGATAGAAGTGGTCTTGTGTCAGTGCAATTTGAGGGGTCCCCTTTCACTTGGACTAATGGTAGACTATGGCAAAGATTGGACAAGGTTATAGTGAATTTACAATGGAAGGATTCTTTTGACTTCACTAGGTAACACACTGGGCCCGGGGTCATTCAGATCATTGTCCCCTTCTAATTACTTGTGAGGATAGTAGGCCATCTCTTGGGTCATCTTTTCGTTTCCATCATGTGTGGCAATCCCATCCGGATTTTGTGTCACTTGTGCAAGATAGCTGGAAGCAAGAGGTTGTTGGGGTTGGTATGACTCTATTCTTTAACAAGCTAGTGACGTTTAAAAAAGTTCTTCAAGTTTGGAAAAGAGCTACTTTTGGCAAGGTAGGCATGAGGGTTAATCATGCATTTGAGCAGATGTTACTTGCGAAGCAAGAATATGACAGGAAACAGCAAGAGGGATAAGCATTTTGGGGAGACATTTCATGCAGCCAGAGCACATCACACGAGTGAGTTGGCTAGAGTGTGTGAGTTTTGGAGGCAAAAAGTAGTAGCGAAGTGGATTCGTGAAGGGGACGCCAACACTGCATTCTTCCATTCAGCGGTACAACAACGTCGCGAAACCAATTTTATTTACAGAATTCGGGAGAGCAAATAAGAGTGATTGGAGGAGATAGAGCATATTAAAAATTCAATAGCCATCTTTTTTGCCTCACTTTTTACTTCGGAGAGAGGGACACTAGTTCCATTGATGTTGGCTAAAGTATACTATTTTTTATTAGGTTTTTAGGCCAGGTTTTTAGAGTTTTTCCATGAGTTTTCCTTTTTCTCTTTGATATTTCTTCTTATTTCAAATTTGAATGCCAAATTGTGTAAAGGTGTGATTTACATGTGATTTTGTGTCATTTTCGTAGGGTTTGCACATTGCATCACCAATTTGGATCATTTTGGATGGCAATTGGATGATATTTTGAGATGATTTGAAGTTGGTGATGAGTTAAAGTCAAGAAACCCTCAAAGTGGTGCAAAGAAGCAATAGGGGAAGAAGAATTGGAAAGGAAATAGTTTGGTAGCCTGGACATATTTTAGTGATTTGTTGATAACTTGAGCTAGAGATATTGGATTAAGGTGATTGTATGAAGTATTTTGTAGCTAAGACAATGATCTACAATTCATATGAAGACATGAAAGTCCAGTTCTCACGTTTCGATGGTCAAAATTCCAAGTAACTGAAGCACATTTGTACTGCAAAGTTGTTCCAACCAATTCTTAATATTTTAGATATATCTCAGCCTATAGACCTTCAAATGATGTGATTCTTGTTGTTTTGGAAAGCTTATTCAAAGGAAAAAACTTTTATATTTTGAACAAAAACTAGTTCGAACGTCTTCAAAGTGAAATATCTATGGAATATAAGCGAAACATTCTAACTAAGGCCGCGGGTAAGGCCTTGCCGTGACCTGGGTTGCGGCCTTGGTCAGAAAGGGAGGAAACAAGGCCATGGGTAAGGCCTTGCCATGGCCTGGTTATGGAAAGTTGCATTTTTAAGCACTTTAGGACGAATCTTTTGAAAGAAGAATCCTACCTCTTTGGGGAAGGAAATAGGTGGTTTCTTTGGATTTTAAGGCACAAGAAACAAACTTTTACACACATCTAGATGGATGTAGAGAGAAGAAAGCAAGAGTAGAGGAGCAACTCAAGGGCTTCAATGGTACAAAGCAAGAACACACTTCATCAAGATTCAAGGGAGAAATCAAGAGAATTACATGAGAATGAATTTTCTCATTTTTTTTCTTGTATTTTGTTGGATTTATTCTTGTACTTATGATTGAGTTGTGAATAATTTGGATGGGATGAATCCTAATTTTCTATGACTATGATTTGAATCTTTAGTTAATGAATTCTCAATTTTTGTCTTAGATTTATTCTTGAGTTTATTGGTTATTGAATTGGGATTTGCATGCATCCTTAGATTCAATATTGATTTCTATAGGTAGACTGAGAAATCACCTATTTGATTAGATCATCTCTTGAATAAAGAGGCTTGCATGTGTTGCTAGAGATAGAATAACATGAGTCTCCCGGGTTAGATTCAAACCTAGCCAAAACTATAGAATCCATAGAGCCTTAATGCTTCTCTTTGGGGTTTTGATTGAGAAGAGATTCCAATCAATCAACTGAGGGGATAGGGCTTAATACTTGAGAAAGCTTGAATCTAATTAAGGGATTCTAAGGTCCAAGTGATTGGGTTGTTCATTAATCAAGATAGAGTCGTAGCATGTTTGGTTGGGGGTATTCTTCATCTAGATTCGCCTCTACTTTTGTCCATTCTCTCTACTGACTTCTAGATTGTGGTTTAATTAGGTAATTAGTTTAGTTAATTTGTATTTCCAATAATTCATCATTTGCTTTGTGAGGTTAGATAATAGAAAAAAGGTTAGTACTAAAACTCGAATAGTCCCTATGGGATCGACACTCGGTACTCTTATATACTATACTACTGGAAACGATGGGTGCACTTGCCTAGAGTATCCATTGTATAGCCAAAGGAATATCATCCATCTTCACTGCCATTTAGTTTGCCTCAAATATCAAGGGACGAGAACCAGGCATTGGGAGAACTGCCCACTATGGAGGAGCTTCATGTGATGGTTTTTTCTCTTGACATTCATAGCACTGTGGATCTTGATGGTTTTGGTGCGGCCTTCTACCAGAGCTGTTGGGATGTAGTAAAGGAAGATTTGCTGAGTGTTGTGATTGATTTCTTCAAGGGGTTTGAGATGCCTCGTGGGTTTACGAGTACTATGATTGTTCTAATTCCAAAGAGGGAAGGAGCGTGCCACTGGGGTGAGTTTCGACCTATTAATCTTTGTATTGTATCATCTAAAATCATCACAAAGATTACAGCTAATAGGTTCAATAGATTGCTTCCTCAAATTATCTCTGCATGGCAGACTGGCTTTGTCCTCGAGAGAGGCATTTAATAAAATGTGTTGTTGGCTCAGGAAATGGTGTTAGAATTAGATAGGAAGCTTAGTGAACCTAATCTGATTCTTAAGCTAAACATGGAGAAGGCCCATGATCTGGTTGAATGGCCCTTTCTTTTATTCATGTTGCATTCATTTGGCTATCAGGAGTCTATGGTAGACATGGTATATAGAGCTCTCTCCAATAATTGGTTTTCAATCCTGATCAATGGTGAACCCACAGGTTATTTTAGGGCTTCTAGAGGGGTACGCCAAGGGGATCTGGTATCTCCTGCGCTTTTTCTTTTGGCGGCGGAGTTTATGGGTAGAGTTCTTCATCAGCTGTTTTTGGAAAAGCCACAGTTTTCCTTCAGGTCCTCAGGAGGTTTGGTACCATATTTGGCATTCGCAGATGATATGATGATTTTCACTAGGGCTTCTGAAGATTGTCTCAAGGAGGTGATGTCATTTTTTCAGTTGTACCAGCAAGCTTCTGGCTAGAAGATCAATGCTAACAAGAGTTCCTTTATAAGCTCTTCTTGAGTGGATCCACAGAATGTTCAAATGGTGCAGTCAATCACTAGCTTCTAGCAGCAAGGCTTACCATATAAATACTTGGGTGCTCCTATTTTTACAAGTAAGCCAAAGTGTATTCTATTTGATGGAGTTATTTCAGCAGTTAGAAATAGGCTTCATCATTAGAGTTTTAGATTCCTTTCTGCTGGAGGTAAAATTTGTTGGCCAGGGATGTTATAAATTTTATCCCACTGTATTTGATGCAAGTTCTGAAGCCTCCAAAAGAGGTGATAAGGCACTTGCATAAAATTTTCAATGGGTTTCTCTTGGATCATCAGGATGAGAGGCGTATAAACTGGGCTTCTTGGGAGAAATTGTGTTTTCTAGTGGAGGAACGTGGTATAGGGGTATGTTCGTTGCATGATACAGAAAAGGCCTTTGCTATCAAGCTTTGGTGGAGATTGAGAGTGAATGATTCACCTTGGGCCAACTTTGTGCACAAGAAATACATTAAAGGTTTTCATCCGCTGCTGGCTCAGAGGTTGAGGGGCTCTTCTACTTGGAGGCGACTTGTAGCAGTTAGAGAGGATGCTGAGGAGAATATTCGTTGGAGTATTGGGGAAGAATTAGTTGATTTTTGGCATGGTCGTTGGGCTTTAGATATCCCGTTGATTGAAGTTTGTTCTCAGACAAATAGACCCCACTTCTTAGTAGCTGAGTTTTACTTGGGAGATACGTGGGACATTGCTAAGCTCCACTGCTAGTTGCCTAAGGACATAGCAAAAGGGATTACTCAGATCCATATTCATCCCTTGGAAAAAGATATTATGCTATGGGCTCCTTCGTCTGATGGCCTATTCTTTGTGAGTTATGTATGGAGTGTTATCTGAAGGAAGAGGTCGGATTCGATTGTGATGAGGGTGTTATGGTGTTCCTTAACTCCACTGAAATTTCCCTTCTTTGGATGGCATCTGATATACAATTTGATCCCGGTGGAGGGCATTTTGTGTAGATGTGGGTGTTGTATTGTTTCGCGTTGTTCATGTTGTTTGGTGGAAAGTGAGGATGTCGAGCGCCTATTTATTCATGGAAGGGTTGCAAAAGAAGTATGGAAACATTTGTTTGGGGCTTCTAGGTTAAAATGGCACCATTTCTCTTGTATAGCCTCTCTTCTTATGACCTGGTTCATTGCCTCTACAATAATCATATTAGTTGTGTTTTAACTTTGGTGGTTCTTTGGTTTATTTGGACAGGAAGGAATGACGCAAGGTTCCAAGGAAAGAAATTCGAGGCCCATAATGTGATCTTTCGTGTGGAGCAATTCTGGGTCAATTGGCTACTAGGAAAAATCTATCAAAGGAAGAGTTTAGTACACACACACACACACACACATGAATATATATGAACATGAATATATACCTATGCATATACGTGTGTGTGTGTATATATATATAAATATATACATATATATATGTATATGTACATTCACACACATATATGTACATATATGTATATACACACACACACATATATGTGTGTGTCTATATATATATGTACCTATATATATGTATATATACGTGTACATATATATACAGACACACACATATATATATGTATATATGTATATATATGTGTGTGTGTGTGTGTATATATATGTATATATATGTGTGTATGTGTGTGTGTGTTTATATATATGTCTAAGATGGATTGTGTGGAAACTATTGATTCTTTGTTTCAGAGAGAGCATAGTCTTCCTCAGCTGGCCAGAGGAAACATCAGGATAGATAGATTAGGTCTTCCTTCTATTCGTAAATGTAAAGTTAAATTTGCTTGAATTATTTATTTTTCCAATGTAAAGGAGTAGTACTCCTCCATTTTGATTTATGTATAAAATGAGATCAGGTACAGCCCCCTTCATATTCTATTTTCATTTTTAATAAAATTTGGCAGTGGCATTCCCCCCGTGTACGGGGTTAGCAAATTAAAAAAAATGTGAGTGTGTGTATATATATATACGTATATATATATGTAGTGTTACATATATATACATATATATCTGTATGTGTAGATATATGTAACATCTATATATGTATACACACATATATATATACGTATATATGTATATACATATATACACACACACACATATATGTGTGTGTGTGTATATACACGTATATATAAATGTGTGTATATATATATTTTTATATTTATATATGGTTTTTTTTTTGGCTAACCCCGTTCACGAGGGAGGACGTCACTCCATAATTTTATTAATGATAAAATCTGAGGGGGGCATAAAACCTTGCCTCAATTATTACATAGGACAAGTAAAAAATAAAAAATGACAATAAAAAACTACCTATGTCTAATGTAAGGCATCTACTTTTGATCTAACAAAACTAGACTTGAAACTTGTTTAGGTAGGTCAGACATTCCAACATAATGCTGACTGATACCTCCACTTGTGATGTGATCCCGAGGCATGAAGCAAGTTATACAAGCTAAAAATGACGATCAGATGGTTCAAGTTCCAACGGGTCCAATTACTCGAGCCAAAGCCAAGAAGTTTAAAGAAGCTCTTCAAGCGTTAGTCCTAGCTATACAAGAGCAAGAGAAGGCAAAGAAGATGATTGTAAGCATGTCAATATACTTCAAGTATGTTTGGAGCAAGAGGAGGACGTGCATAGTGGAGATTCAGACGTTCTGACCAAGGCCGCTGGGAAGGCCGCACCACGGCCTTCATCAGAACCACTTACGAATTGAAGTGGCTTGCGAGATGGAAGAACTAAAGCTTCTGACCACGGCCGCGCCCAAGGCCGCGCCACGGCCTTCCCCAAGGCCTTCATCAGAAGCTTGACCTCAAAGCAGCGAAGGGACTGATCGAGGCCGCGAACAAGGCCGGCCCGCGGCCTTCAACAGAAAGCCTGCAGACGTCGTTTGTTTTAGGTTTTCAAAGTTGTAACTTTTAAATAAAGATTAGTTGTGATAAGTTACGACTAGTATTTAGTATTTGAGTATGTTTAGAACTCTAGTATTATTTCCTTTTCAATATTTGCCTATTAAAGGCTAACTGGTGAATGTAATAAGGAGACAATCGTTGAATGAAAATTGAGAGTTTCTCTTTGGTTTCTCCAAAGGATTTCTTGAATATCTTGGGTTCGTTCTTGAGGTGTTCAACGGCTTTATCAATCAAGTTCTTGCTTGATTGTGGTGCCACAAACCCCTATACCAAGGTTCGTTGGTGCAGGTCATCAACGGGTTGAGGTCTTTTTCCAAACCAATATCAGATCCCAACGTTCCTGAAACCCTTGATCCGTGGTTTACGTCACAAGTAAGGCGTAGGTCGCATCAACTTGGTATCAGAGCCAGGGTGGGAGGTATTTGGTTATATCTCTTTTGTGTTATTCTTTGTGTTTCCGTTCAGTTTCGTGAATCATTCTTGTCTTGTCCCATGTTTCTTTTATTTTGTGTTCATCAATTCTAGTCTTGTCTTCTTTGTTCAGCCATATATCATTCTGTGAAATTCGTTGTGTTCTTGTCAAAATTCTGGTGGTGTTCTTGACTTGTTAAAAAAAAAAAAAAATGTTCATCGCTACTAGTTCACGGAAACACTGTTCACCGTGCTACTGTTCATCCCGTGACACTATTCATCAGAAATTTTGTCTAGTTTTCTTGTTTGGGTCTTTTGCTTCTTGAGATTATTCTACTCTTGTGATTCTAGTCTTTGTGAGATCATTGCAATTCTGGGGTAGAAATTGATCTGAAGTTTTGAAAAAAAAAAAAGGAAAAGGAAAGAAAATCATATCAAGAAGAAAAAGGGCAACTTCCTTAAGTTGGGGGGATTGAACCTTGAACTCTTTATTTGGTACTAATTGAACCAGATAAGGAAATTTTAAATCCCTTTAAGTTTGATAGATTGCTATCCTTTCAAATTGTCTGGGCTTCTTCTAGTCATAAATTGAACCTGCAAAATCATCTTCCAATTTGAATTGGATTGATTTCCTTGATTATAAGAAATTTTATCCTTTCCTGTTTACGCAAGTTGAGTCATTATTCCTTTCGTTCCTACTCAATTCGTATTTTCTTTCTGGACATCTTTCAGTTACGTGGCATCATTGTCAACCCAATTTAATTGATTAAGTCTTGACTCCTTGAGGAATTACCTAATTTCTTCAAGAGAGCTAGTGAGAAGCCTTTGAGAAGGTGAGCTGAGAGCAACATACACTTCTCGAGTGAAAAACGTTAAAGAGTGAGTGAAACACTCAGGGAGTGAAGTGAGGAAAATTTTATTATTTTACTAACCTGTTTTGTGCAGCTACATTTAGCAATGGCCAAAGAAGGTGGTTCATCTACCGTGTACATTAAACTTCTAACTGAAGCTATTCTTGGAGAATTGGATAGGAGGCTTCGAGTATCCCTGGATCCAATTCATCAAGCAGATTGATCAACTGGAAAATTCACAAACTAGAGCCAGAACTGACCAAGAAAGAAGCTCCTCCACATGAAGTAGACGAATCAGTGGATGAGGAGGAAGGGTCTACAAGGAGGCCAAGATATGAAAAGAAGCAAACAGATCCATTTAGAGGTGTCAAAATCAAGATTCCCTCTTTTCAAGGGAAGTCAGACCCAGATGCTTACTTGGAATGGGAGCGGAGGATAGAAATGGTGTTTGACTGCAACAACTACACAGAGGAGCAGAAAGTAAAATTGGCCACATTAGAGTTCACCGACTATGCTATAGTGTGGTGGGAACAAACTACCACCAGCAGAAGAAAATATGGCGATGACCCTATCACCATATGGAGAGAGCTGAAGAAGCTCATGAGAAAAAGATTTGTTCCAGTGCATTACCAGCGAGATCTGCATAGGAAGCTGCAAACTCTTACACAAGGCAACAAGTGTGTGGAGGATTACTATAAAGAGATGGAGATCACTATGTTGCTGTGCTGGAATAGAGGAAGATAGGGAGAGTACCATGGCCCGTTTCTTGGATGGGTTAAAGCCAGAAATCGCTAAGAAGGCAGAACTACAGCCATATGTGGATGTAGAGGATTTGGTGGGTATTGCTTCTATGATTGAGAGGAGGCTCAAGGGCAAGGGAAGTTCTCGAACTACTACCACCTTTCCACAACAACAGAGGTCAACTTGGAAAACTCCACTACCTCGAAGAGATGACAAATCCGGTGGATTTCAGGCCTCAAAGGGGCCTCGAGGAGAGACCTCTAAAGTCACATCAAAGGCTACTGTTGAGACACCTAAGGGAAGGATACGGGATATCAAATGCTTTAAATGCCATGGAACTGGGCATGCTATGTCTCAATGTCCAAATCAAAGGGCATTAATTATTTTTGAAAATGGTGAATTGGTTTCTGAAGATGAGAGTGAATATGAGGGTATGCCGCCACTTACCGAAGAGGATGAAGATGGTGGTGAGGAGGTCCCTACTAACGATCAAGTAGGGCTAGTTATAAGGAGAGCCTTGACTACACAAGCCAAGGAGGATGAGGAGCTACAAAGGGAGAACATTTTCTACACCAGATGCCATATCAAGGACAAGGTGTGCAGCCTTATTATTGATGGTGAGAGTTGTTCGAATGTAGCCAGTAAATTGATGGTAGAGAAGTTAGCCTTACCAACACAAAGGCACCCCATGCCTTATAGGTTGCAATGGCTGAACAATTCTGGAGAGGTACAAGTCACTAGGCAAGTTAAAGTCCCTTTTCGCATTGGAAGATATGAAGATGAAATGTTATGCGATGTCGTTCCAATGCATGCTTGCCACCTCCTACTTGGGCGTCCCTGGCAGTATGACAAGCAAGTGACATTTGAGGGCAAGGCCAACAAATACTCATTTGTTCATCATAATAGGAAGATTACCCTTGTTCCCTAAACAGGTTAGGGAAGATCAAGAGCGGGTTCAAAGGGAGGTTGAAAATGAGTTGGAAAAGAGTGAAAAGAAAGAGAGTAAGCTTAGTGTAGATGAAAAGATAGAGGAAGGTGGGAGGTTAAAGAAAAACAAAACATGTTGGCAACACCTAGGGATGTAGGGAAGGCATTAGAGAGGGGACAGCAAGTGATCCTACTATTGTACAAACCGTCTTACATTAATATCAGTGATCATACCAATTCTCTTTCCCCTGGTATTTTATTTGTTTTGCAGGAATTTGAGGATGTATTCCCTGAAGATTTGCCAGAAGGACTACCACCCCTCAGAGGGATTGAGCATCAGATTGATTTGGTGCCGGGAGCCTCGTTGCCAAACAAGCCAGCATACAGGATGGGTCCTGAGGAGACAAAGGAACTCCAACGACAGGTTGATGAGTTGCTCCAGAAAGGATGGGTAAGAGAGAGTCTTAGCCCATGTGCTGTACCAGTAATTTTGGTCCCCAAGAAAGATGGTACTTGGAGAATGTGTGTAGACTGCCGAGCTCTGAATGCCATTACGGTAAAATACCGTCACCCTATACCTAGACTTGATGATATGTTAGATGAGCTTAGTGGGTAGTGATTTTCACAAACATTGATTTAAAAAGTGGGTACTATCAGATTAGAGTTAAGGAGGGGAATGAATGGAAAACAGCCTTTAAAACTAAACATGGGTTATATGAGTGGCTTGTAATGCCATTTGGTCTTACAAACGCACCCAGCACTTTTATGAGACTAATGAATTATGTTTTAAGGCGTTTCCTAGGAAAATTTGTCGTTGTGTATTTTGATGACATTTTAATTTACAGCAAGAGTCTAGAACAGCATATTGAGCATTTAAGGCATGTTTTGCACGTACTTCGAGAGGAAAAGCTTTTTGCTAATCCTAAGAAGTGTTATTTTTGTACTAACCGAGTTGAGTTTCTAGGCTTTGTTGTTAGTGAATTTGGGGTGCAGGTTGATGAAAACAAGATAAAGGCAATCCAAGATTGGCCAACACCCAAGTCAGTTGGAGAGGTGCGAAGTTTCCACGGGCTGGCAAGTTTTTATCGTAGGTTTGTGAGGGATTTTAGCACCGTAGCCGCCCCATTGACGGTTGTTACCAAAAAGAACAAAAAGTTCTATTGGGGAGAGCCACAAGATAAGGCCTTCCAATTGCTCAAACAAAAACTCACACGAGCACCAATCTTAGCTTTACCTGATTTTAATAAAGTATTTGACATTGAATGTGATGCCTTAGGTGTAGGTGTTGGTGCAGTGCTGATGCAAGAAGAAAGACCTATAGCCTACTTCAGTGAAAAGTTGGGAGGAGCCACTTTGAATTACTCCACATACGACAAGGAGTTGTACGCGTTGGTACGAGCTTTGGAGACGTGGCAGCATTACCTAAGACCCAAAGAATTTGTGATAAAGACTGACCATGAGTCACTGAAGTATCTCAAGGCACAACACAAATTGAGCAAGCGGCATGCCAAGTGGGTAGCATTTGTGGAAACATTTCCATATGTTATTAAGTACAAGACAGGTAAAACCAATGTTGTGGCTGATGCCCTATGTAGGAGGTACGTATTATTGACTGCTCTAGATGCTAGATTACTTGGTTTTGAAATGATTAAAGAAATTTATGAGAATAATCCTGATTTTGGTGAAATTTATAGCATGTGTGCCAAAACTGGTCGAGGCAAGTTTTTCACAAATGATGGTTTTTTGTTTTATGTTGATAAACTTTGCATTCCTAATTGTTCAATTCGTGAGCTGTTAGTGAAGGAAGCTCATGGAGGAGGACTTACGGGCCATTTTGAAGTATCCAAGACCCTTAACATCTTACAAGAGCATTTCTTCTGGCCAAAGATGAAAAGAGATGTTGAAAGGTTTGTTGGACGCTGCATTGCCTGTCGAAGAGCCAAGTCCAGGGTACAACCACATGGATTGTACACAAACCCCTATACCAAGGTTCGTTGGTGCAAGTCATCAACGGGTTGAGGTCTTTTTCCAAACCAATATCAGATCCCAACGTTCCTGAAACCCTTAATCCGTGGTTTACGTCACAAGTAAGGCGTTGGTCGCATCAACTTGCTAACAAAGCTAAGGAATTTGCTACTGCATTTGCTTCCCTAAATACATGACAAAAAAGGAAAATATTATCTAAAGAAAAAGACTTTATTTCCGTAACTGCTAGTTTGATCTTCCAAGGAATTCCCCACTCCCCTTTTAGCATGCGAAACAATGCCTTTGAATCCATCTCAATCTCCACCTGCTTAAAATTATGTTGCGCCAGACATTCAGTTTCCATATTCGTCAATATGCCAAAATAAGAAGAGAAGGTGACCAATACCTCACCTTTCTCATCTCTAATAATACCTCCTCCCCCTGCATGACCTAGATTACCTCTAGATGATCCATCTACATTTAGCTTGACATAGTCCTTCTGAGTAAATTTCCACCAAACAAGAGTAGACATACGCTCCTTTTTAGGTAGTAACCGATTAACCAACCCCTTACTTACTAGTTTACTGTCATCGAAGGCTTGTTGTCTAAATGGCTAGGCTTGAGTTATATCTAGCAAAGTCTGCTGTATTTTGCTACTAATACTCCAGAAAGATCCACATGTTCCCTCATGATATGCCAAATTCCTTGCCTTCCACAACTCCCAGCAAATTATTGAAGGTAGGATCATTGTTAAACTGCCTGTGGCTGTTTTGAAAGAAAGATTAAGCCACCAATGTTGTAATCTTAATCTAACACCCTCTAGCTGTCTGTGAACATTAAACTCCAACAAGCTTTCAAAAAACCTCCAAACTAAATCTGCCACACTATAGTAAAAAAAAACATGATCCAATGTTTCCCCCTGAACTCTACAAAAATAACATTTTGAAGGTATACAAAAACCAAGTTTATATAGAATATCAGGAAAAGGCAAAAAATCATTCAATAATTTCCACATAAAAACTGATATCTTACTTGGTAAGCAAGGCATCCATATCAACTTTCTAGAAGCCTAGATAGCACGTTTCTCCCTAATTATATTCCACGCTGAAGAAATGGAAAAATTTCCATTGGAAGTAGATTTCCACACTATCTCATTCCCAATGATCTCCATGCTATCTTGAAATATGTCCTTTACCTCAATCATTGATGAGTCCCAAGGTGGAGACCTTCAAGAGGGACGTTCCAAGGATGATGGATCGAGTTTGAGGAGCTCCAATGATGTGTTTAAAGGTTTGGATGCTCCTATGACTAGAGCAAGAACTAGAAGAATGAAGGATGCATTGCATGGACTCATATTGGACTCATATGAGGAGGCTTTGCAATTGGGCTCAAAGGATCAATCTAAACAACTCATTAATGTGATTGGGGCTGAAGAAACATTGGATGAGGACTTCATGGGCCACATGAGTGGGGAGCTTGAAGAATTGAAGTCCAATTGATGGTTTTGTGGGCTTAATGAACCGCCAGCCCATTAGGGTTTATTATTTACGATTTTTATAGTCTTTGTGATACGTGCATGGGCACAAGGCATGGCAATGGAGCATGGAAGATGGCCTATCTAGCATCCACTCAAATGGGAAGATATGAAAGAAGGATCATAGTTTTTGGTGTTGTTTATTTTTGCAAGTTGTAATTTTTATGTTAGTTATCTAATTGTGATAGGTTACAACTAGTGATAGGTTTTTAGTAAGTTTTCTAGAATATTCTTTATGAGCCTATAAAAGGGCATTCCTTGTATTATTTTAACGATGTTATGATGAATCAATAAAAAATTGTGAGTTTTCTCTCTACGAGAGTTTTCTTAGTTCTTGGAATAGAACTAATTTCTGGTCTTATTGGAGTGATTCCATGGCGACCAAAACCTACGCCTAGAGTTTCTTCCACTTGATTTGATTCATTCTTTTGGGTTTGTCAATTAGGGGTCTATTCCACGAGTTGGTTAGGGGTCTATTCCACAGGTTGGTTAGGTGTCTATTCCACGGGTTGGCTAGGGGTCTAACTTGCAGCACAAAAGGAGGATTTCAATGATCTTGGTTGAATATTCGAAGCAACCCATTCGAGTTGTTCTTGGGGTCTTCGACAAGTTACGAAGGGGTCAAGAAGATCGAGTGGTTACCACAACTCAAGTTGTTCTTGGGGTCTTCGACAAGTTACGAAGGGGTCAAGAAGATTGGGTTATTTTGTATGGATTTCTTTTCAAGACGGTCCTTTGGGAATGATGTTCCTGTGATATACGAGAGGGTCGACACCCCGATCGTATCAATTGGTATCATCAGATCTTGAATCAAGAACAACAAAACAAAAATTAAAAACATATATCCAAGTGGATTGACAACAAAAACAAAAGATATACCCAAACGGGTTGACACAAAACCTGATTTCTTTCAAGATCCCAAAAGCTCTGATACCAATTGATACGATCGGGGCGTTGCCCTCTCGTATATCACAGGAACATCATTCCCAAAGGACCGTCTTGAAAAGAAATCCATACAAAATAACCCAATCTTCTTGACCCCTTCGTAACTTGTCGAAGACCCCAAGAACAACTTGAGTTGTGGTAACCACTCGATCTTCTTGACCCCTTCGTAACTTGTCGAAGACCCCAAGAACAACTCGAATGGGTTGCTTCGAATATTCAACCAAGATCGTTGAAATCCTCCTTTTGTGCTGCAAGTTAGACCCTTAGCCAACCCGTGGAATAGACACCTAACCAACCTGTGGAATAGACCCCTAACCAACTCGTGGAATAGACCCCTAATTGACAAACCCAAAAGAATGAATCAAATCAAGTGGAAGAAACTCTAGGCGTAGGTTTTGGTCGCCATGGAATCACTCCAATAAGACCAGAAATTAGTTCTATTCCAAGAACTAAGAAAACTCTCGTAGAGAGAAAACTCACAATTTTTTATTGATTCATCATAACATCGTTAAAATAATACAAGGAATGCACTTTTATAGGCTCATAAAGAATATTCTAGAAAACTTACTAAAAACCTATCACTAGTTGTAACCTATCACAATTAGATAACTAACATAAAAATTACAACTTGCAAAAATAAACAACACCAAAAACTATGATCCTTCTTTCATATCTTCCCATTTGAGTGGATGCTAGATAGGCCATCTTCCATGCTCCATTGCCATGCCTTGTGCCCATGCACGTATCACTTTGAGTTGTAATAGACTTAGTTATTTTAGTTAATTCATGCTTTGTTTTGGTAGTTTCATGAGTACAGGTTTTGTCTTAGAAGTTAAGTCTATTTTCACAACTCTAGAATGTTCTTTGTAAGCCTATTTATACGCCATATTATTAGTTACGAATTTAACAAGAATTATTCAGAAAATTTGTGTGTTTTCTCTATTGTGAGAATTTTCTTGGTTCTTTGTCGATTAAGAACTACTCTTGGTCTTATCAAGCTTGCTTGTGGCGATCACCAACTTCGCTTAGAGTTTTTCTTGTGTTTTTTATCAAGTCTTAGAGTTAATTAGGTTAGATGATTGAACTCGCTCAACTTGGTCTAATTCTAGTTGTTCTTAGGTGTGCTCATCTGCAAGGGAAGAATTCAAGGCAAAACAACTCCACGTCAAGGGTTCCTTGGTTCACGAATCAAACGAGGTCTTGAGTTCAACAAGTTGCATACCTGAAATCCAAGACTTTCTTGGCAACGCAACCGTGCGCACATCAATCATTCTCTTCCAAATATTCGAGGCAATCTGGTGATGTTGAAAACTATCCAAGCTACCATATTTTGCAGACATAAATGTGGCCCACAAAGAACTGTTTTGATAAAGTTTCCAACAGAGCTTGCAACTAAATGCTGTCACCATGTCCTCTATTCGTCTAACCCCAAGTCCACCTTCAGCTTCTGGAAGACATAACTCTTTCCAAGCTGCCCAATGCCTCTTTTTGGTCACCTCTGAACCCCAGAAAAAATGATATGATCCAAGGATCACTTACACATGTGAAGCATTGCCTAGCATGTTTCAAGCTAAAAGGGAAGTCATTCATCAATGATATAGGCATGCATGAATGTTGTCCAAGTGTTTCATACGAGTTGAGCATGAATGTTGGGCTTGAGTTATGTAATGATCAAGCTAGTAGATTGGGGCAAGGTTTAATGTATTGGCTTTGGATCAAATCTAATTATAAAGATACCCCAATTGAAGGTTCTAAGTTGTTTATAACAAGCATACAAGGGGCTGGTTACTTGGACTCACTTGGAGAGCTCTTAAACTTGTAAGATGGAGGCCCAATAGTGCACAATGGAGGTGTCCAGCCCAAGGAGACTTTTATGGACGAATTTTTGATATTTTCTAGATCTTATTTTATGTTTTGTTAGTTTCCAAATTGTTTACAAGTTCTTTTTGGTAGTTTTCCAAATAGTTGAGTATTTAGTTTTTGGTAGTTGTCTTAAACTTCAAGTTCTAGAATTTTCTTGTAAGCCTATTTATAGGCCTTCAAAATTCAATGAAATAATCAGATTATTCCTCAAAAATGCGTATGAATAGTGTGTGCTCTTTTTAAGAGTGTTTTCTTGGTTCTTGGATTAGAACTACTCTTAGTCTTATCAAGCCTAAGCTTGTGGCGACTTAAATACTTGCTTAGAGTGATTTTCTTTCGTGTTTGATCAAATTCTTAAAGCCTTCAACTAGCATATTGAACTAGCTCAAATTGGTCTAGTTTAGGTTCTTAGGAGTTCGTGATCTTCATTGAAGAAGGGCTCGAGGCGTTTGGCTTGGAATTCATCAAGCGGTCTTGGCAACGTTCCACGATTCCGTGCGTATCAAAAAATCTGCCATCATCTTTTGAATTCTTTTGCTAATCTGCTTTGGTGGTGTCATAACTGCCAACACGTGAATTGGAATTGCTAAGAACACATGTTTAATTAAGAGTAATCTTCCCCCCTGTGATAGAAGTTTCTTCTTCCATCCTACAATTTTTGCAACAAACTTGTCAATAATAAAATGAAAAAATATTGCCTTGTTTCCACCTTTGAGCGGCCGACAACCCAAATATGTAATGGGAAAATGGCATTTCTTCATTCTAGTCAATCTCTCAATCATTCGTTTCTGCCCACTTCCACACCTTTTTCCTACAACAAAAAAACTTTTTGACTTATTTATCTTCTGCCCCGAACCCTCTTAATAATCTTCTAAAAAGCTCATGAAATTCCTGATGGATCTCCTATTACCCTTCAAGAAAATCATAATGTCACCGGCAAAAGCTAAATGTGTAATGACTGGACATTCTCTTGGCAAAGCAAAATGCTCTATCTTTTTTTCCTCCGCCCTTTTCTTAAGACCTTTACTAAAAACTTCAGCCACCAGGATAAATAGAATGGCAATAAAGGGTCTCCTTGCTTTATTCCTCTTGAAGCCTGGAAAAAGCCAAAAGACCTTCCATTAATGAGAATTGAAAACTAGCTCTGGGAAAGATTACCCATCACCAATTGGATAAAATGTTCTGCAAAACCAAAACGCCTTAGTACAAGCTGTAAGAATTCTCAAGATACCCTGTCAAAAGCCTTCATCATGTCCAATTTAAATAAGCAATTATGTCCCCTGGTCTTCTGATACGATCGGGGCGTTGCCCTCTCGTATATCACAGGAACATCATTCCCAAAGGACCGTCTTGAAAAGAAATCCATACAAAATAACCCAATCTTCTTGACCCCTTCGTAACTTGTCGAAGACCCCAAGAACAACTTGAGTTGTGGTAACCACTCGATCTTCTTGACCCCTTCGTAACTTGTCGAAGACCCCAAGAACAACTCGAATGGGTTGCTTCGAATATTCAACCAAGATCGTTGAAATCCTCCTTTTGTGCTGCAAGTTAGACCCCTAGCCAACCCGTGGAATAGACACCTAACCAACCTGTGGAATAGACCCCTAACCAACTCGTGGAATAGACCCCTAATTGACAAACCCAAAAGAATGAATCAAATCAAGTGGAAGAAACTCTAGGCGTAGGTTTTGGTCGCCATGGAATCACTCCAATAAGACCAGAAATTAGTTCTATTCCAAGAACTAAGAAAACTCTCGTAGAGAGAAAACTCACAATTTTTTATTGATTCATCATAACATCGTTAAAATAATACAAGGAATGCCCTTTTATAGGCTCATAAAGAATATTCTAGAAAACTTACTAAAAACCTATCACTAGTTGTAACCTATCACAATTAGATAACTAACATAAAAATTACAACTTGCAAAAATAAACAACACCAAAAACTATGATCCTTCTTTCATATCTTCCCATTTGAGTGGATGCTAGATAGGCCATCTTCCATGCTCCATTGCCATGCCTTGTGCCCATGCACGTATCATAAAGTCCATAGAATATTAATTGTGTATAAGAGATTGTAAGAGTTACAATGATGAGACTCTTATTCCACATTAAGTTATATTCATAAGTATCCCTAGTCAGAGTATCAATGAGATTGGACATCATTAATATGGGAAGACTAGCACATACTTTGCCTCTACTTATGGTAAGTAGTAGTTGATCTCGTCAACTATGGTGTGTGACACCTAAGCTGGTATGTGGATGCTTGTTAGAGAACAAGTTCATTAGATTGATCTGCCAAGAGTTACAATTTATAGTGCTAATGAATTATACTCATAATGGCAATGGTGTAAGTGATCCTTAGACTTGAGATTACCATGGTATCTTGAGTGTGGATTGCTATGCTTTGACTCTATTGCTCGGTGCTCGTAAAAGAGTAGCCCATACGGTAGAGATTGGGTATAGTATGAAGCATGGAAGGATAGTCAGTAATCGATATAGGATTCACCACTCCTTATTATAGGAGAGTATATCCCGGATTGGCCACTTGTTGAAACATGACTTAAAGAATCTTTTATGCAAAAGTGAAAGTATGACTTGAAATAGTTTCAAGGTTATACTTTTTTAGAAAGTTATATTTTGGCAACAAGAAATCGTTAATTAGTCATTTAAAAAGTGTGCACTACACTCTTGGACTAATTGGGATATAGTGTGGTGAAAGGATATTAATTACACGGTAACATTGTCATTGATAGGTGTAGTCTACTATATGACTTTCCTATCCACTTGGGTGGTCATGATGCATTGCTAGGCGCCACTCATGATCTATAAGTGCAAATTAATTAATTAGTGAATTAATGATAAATTAAAGTGTTAATTTATCTAGCTCTTAATTAATTAATTAATGAGTTCTAATTTGTACTTATTGCCAACGTGAATGGAACCTAATGGGTCACACACAATAAGAACATGGTCTTTGGGTTAAATTGTTATTCAGATAAGTATAAGATACTTATGGGGTTAATTTATGTGATAAATTAACTTAAAGGACTTAATTATAAATATTCTAAGTCTTGATGGAAATTATTTTCCTAAAAGGAATTAAGAAGCTATTTGGTTTCCTTTTGGAATAGCTTTCCTAAAGGAATAGGATTAGCCTAAGGTAAGCTTCCTAAACCTTCTTGGTTTCCAATTGCTCTTGTTTCCTTAAAGACTAGGATACTACATCTATAAACAAGTCCATGCCTTGACTCTTGAATGATTGATGAAACACAATACAAAATCTAGAGAGAGAAAAATTGAGAGCATGAGAGGCGTTTCTCTTCCCAAGAAAAATGCCACCTCTCTTCTTCCTAATAGTTAGGGTTTCTTTCTTCTTCCTGTGTTCTTCATGAATCATTTAAGGAAGCTAGCACTCAAAAGGCAAGGCAAGCAAGCCCAAAGGTTCCTAAAGATCATGTTTGTGTGGATACCATTGGAGGCTCTACACTTGGAGGGCTTTTCATGGTAGATCAACACCTTCATCGAATAGGATCTTGCCCTTTGAAGCATAGAAACCTTCTATGCTTGAGGAATTTGTGCTAAACACCCTTTAATTGTATAGATTATATCAAAGAGATCCATGGCTGTGGTAATAAAATTTTAAATTTTCCACTGTGTTACTCCCCTTATTACCTTACAGTGGTATCAAAGCCTACTTTGATTATATCTATATGATTTGTATTTATTTAATTGTCATAAATATGGATGGTTTGTTCTTGATGAATTTTGCCTCAAAATTGTTTTAGAAAAATCAAGAGTTTGATTTTTAAGATAAGTTCTTAATTGTTTAAAAGTGTTTTAAATAATTAAGATGAGCTCTTAAGGTTATATTTATGGTTTCTAAACCAATTTTAAGTGCTAAAAGGGTTTTAAAACGTTTTGGTTCAAAAGAGTTCTGAAAAACATCAAGAAAATCGTTTTTCGCAAGTTGCAGAAGGCCAACAGTGGGCTGAGCCGTGGGTGTTTGCCCGCGGCTGAACCCACGGCTAAGAGATTGTATTTTTCAAAGTTTGAGCTGTGGGCTCAACCGTGGGCACTGTACCTGCGGCTCAACCCGCGGCTTATGAGCCGTGAGCTCAACCGTGGGTGATTTACCTGCATCTGGCACCCACAGCTCAAGTCTATCTATGAGCCCTGGGCATGAGCCACAGGTAGTATACCCACGGCTCACACCCACGGCTCAAGGCAGAACCCTAGCAAGAAAATTTTTATTTTTTTGAAAAATGTGTTTTTGTGTGAATTTTTGTGAAAAACACTTTCCAATTTTAATTGTTAAAATTTGGAAAGTTGATTTTAGAACAACTCTTTCCAATTTTAGGTGTTAAAATTTGGAAAGACAAATTTGAAAACTATAAACTTTCTTTAGCATTTTTGAGACAAATAAATTCAAGAATATTTGTGATAACCCCACCTTACCCAAAGGCGCACCAAAGTGCTTAGCAGACTGCCTGCCTAGCTCTCGCCAGGACTCAAATCACACACTCGCTCAAGACATACCAACATACTTAACCCAAAATAAAATACATTCATATAATTCACTTAAAAGTACAAGTGTCATTAATACGTTTTACACACCCAAAATATACACAGTATTTACAATAATAGCCTAAACAATTGGGCTATCAAAATACATAAAACAAAACATTTACTACGTCCGAAATCAGCTTTTCTAGCTTTAATATTTTGGGAAACCTGGTTAAAGAAATCAAATAAACGGGATGAGCTGTAATAGCCCAGTGAGTGCTCTAGTCAAGCAGCATACCAATAAACAAATAAACATTTAAGGATAATAATTAACAAATTCAACAAACAATAACCAAGCAATGTGAAGTGTCATATAATCAATGGCGGATACAGGCTCACTACGGGAGCAAGCTCAACTGCAGGAGTATCAATCAATGAACAAGATAACATTGGTATCAGGACCGAGTTCACAGCTCAGGTCTGAGATACTTGTAAAATTCAATCCAGAGTTACCCTCTTTGAGGAATGAAACTCATATAGGAAAGAATATCACGCGCCTATAACCCCTAGCACTTTATATCACCCCAAACACACCAGGTTTACTAACTGTGGAGTAACGGTGAAGTTAGCCACGAAAGTCCAATTCAAGCATAAAATTCAATCATGAGTTAGCCTCTTCGAGGACTTTACCCACATGTGAAATTAACAGGCGCCGAATAAGGCCCAGCACTTTATATCTCTCCCGTACACACCCAATTTGACTAACTGTGGAAAAATAATGAAGTTAACCATGGAAGTCGCAAGCACAAATAACACATTGGATAGTGAAAGCATGTAACACATTGCGGAATAGATGCGATAAAGTACACATCTTTCCTCAACTAAAACATTTCAATAAATAATAATGTCAAGTATAACATGGCATTTCATGCATCATGCACACATAAAAACACTCACCTGAAGTGCTTAAGAAAATATTTCGTAAAAGGGTCGTGATTCACTTCTGGATCTTGAAATTCAAAAGAAAATAGTCGTATAAAAACCGGATTAAAATCTAAGTAATTTGATAAGAAAATTCGAGAAATACCCTAAGTCTTTCTAGGGTTTAATTTCTAGAGTTTTGGAGTTTAGGGTTTTACCCTAGGGTTTAGGGTTTTCAAAATTAGGGTTTTCTAAATTTTTAGGGTTTTGTTCGGAAAGATTCGATTCACTAATAGTTCAACTTCGAAAATTTCTGCACGTTCAACTTACTAAATTATAGCTTATATAACTTTAAATCATAGCCTAATCACTTTTACTTCTTAGGTTTTACCAAAATTTCGGCAGCACTTCCCCTATAATCGGACTAACCCAAAATTTTTAACCTGCAAAGAAAACAACCAACCAGCCCAATTTCAAGTAGTTCTACAATTTCCATATCAAAATCAATTCAATATCACTCCAAATTTCCATCAAAACACATGAAATACTCCAAGGTTCTTCAACTAATCACTACTCAATTCTTGTCATATCAAGATTTAAACACTAGCTATAAGTTATACAAGCCTATAAGCATCATAATCATGGAATAAAACTTCATTTTCATGGCTTAATTAATCATGCTTAACATCAAGAACATGGGTATAAATCTACATAACTACAACTTATACTTGGAAAGAATAAGAAAAGTTCATGGTAAATACCTTCAACAAGTCAAGATCTTTGCTTAGGAGGAAGATTAACTCACTTTCAATGGAAGAAAAATGATCAAATGGAGAGAAATACTTCAAGAAAATGAAAGCAAAAGAGAGGAAAAGTGAGAAGAGAAGGCCGGCCAAGGTGAAGAGAAAAGAGAGAAAAAATGGCTAAGTAAAGAAGAAAAGAAATGAAGAAAGAATTGGAAAAACAATGACCAATCATAGCAAGACAAAACTAAGTGTAGAGCTTGACTTTCTTGCACTTTAGACTCCACATGGCCATGCATAATTAGAAGTGGGATTTAACATTTAAGTTCCTATTAATCTTATAAGATATCTAGGGTACAACTTCTAAAGGAAAAAGTACTACATGCTACATAAAATAGAAATCCTTCTAGGTATTTAATTCTAACTAATTTCGGTTCTCTTCTCTCTCTTTTTTTTTTTCCTAATGGACATAATGTGAATTAAATGGTTTTGCATGAATTTCTAGGGTGTTACAATGTTAATCTAATTAAATTAGACCATGCGATTTATGACTAGAATTAAATAAAGTAATTTATTTAATTGTTAACTATTATGATGGCATGGTGGATGATTATGGACTATGACCAATGTGATTGAATGGTTGAATTTTTATCAATTTTGATGGTTGGCTTGTATTGGTTTTTAAAATAGGGCCTGCGTATCCTACCTTCTCTATTATTCTCATGTAATTCTCTTCTCACCTAACTCCCCTCGAATGTAACTCGAGGTTTCTTAGTCAATACATGTAATGTACATTGTGTATGTTAGAGTTAGGTTTCAATTTTCTAAATTGTTTAGAGTAGAATTACATGTGTAATGTACAAAGAAGATGGAGATGGAACCAAGGAACAACCATGGAGTCTCATCAAGAGTTGAAGACCTCCCAAGGAATGCATCAAGAAATTGATCACGTCCCTTAGGAATTTGACCATATATTTTCCTTAGGCTAGAGGAAAATATCTTAGTAAAGTCCATAATCATCCACGGTTTATTGTGCATGTTTTTATTTATATGTTGATATATTTTAATTACATGCTATGATGAGACTATATATTGTATATTTAAAATAAAATCCCTCAAATAAAATATTAAGTCACTTGCCTTCCATTGTTACAGTAAAAATCATAGTTCTTGTTAAGTGTTGACTTGTTGGCCCACCGTCAAGGTCACCTTACCTAGAGCATATTTTTACTGTGAGATATTATCTCGAAATAATAGGTCTGACTTAACAAAAATACATAACTTGTTGCCCTCTGTCAAGGTTATGGTATTTTTTGAGGCGATATTAAGTCAATATACAAGTTGCCTTCCATTATTATAACAAAAACCAAGAGTTCCTATTAAGTGTTGACTTGTTGGTCGACCGTCAAGGTCACCTTACTTGGAATATGTTTTTGTTATGAGATGTGATCTCTGAATAATGGGTCAGACTTAACAAAAGTGCATAACTTGTTGGCCGACCGTCAAGGTTATGGCATTTTTGAGGCAATGCTGGGTAACACATAGGATGTGTATATCAAGAGTTGATACCCAACTATCTAGGAGTTACAAGAGTTGTGATTAGTAAAAGTTACCTACCTAATCGAAGTTAGCTTTGGGTTGTTGGCCGACTGTCAAGCTCAAAGTTAACTAGATGGGATCCTAGCCACTAGAAATCTCCAACGGATTCCCGAATCAATAGATTGAGGGTTATTGATTTGAAGTAAAATAGTGGAAGCAAACCAAATAAATTCGAAGCCCACATTTTTGGTTTGCAATTATAACATGAAACAAATACTTGTACTATCTTTTCATTTGTTGTAGAATAAATGAACACATGAACACACTTATCACCCTATATCTCCATTTATATAATATTTTCTTAGACTAGTGTAAGATTTGAGAATAGTTCTTTAGCACTATTGGCCATGTGCTTGATACCCACTTCCACTTGTCCAACAGTGACAATTATAGTTAGGAAACAATGTGCATACAAGATGCATAAAAGATGATAATGATATTGCTACTTATATCATAATGTCATCTATAATTCCTAAGTTATAAAAGTAGCACAAATTGATAGATCTTTTTGTCTGTGATTGTGCATCTCAAACAATTTTTGATACACAATCTAGGACCATTAGATATGAGATATCTAAGGAGTAGTCTATTAAGGAAGAATGGGGGCACTTTATTGCTTGTTAAAGAAAAATCCTAGCGTGGTCTTAAGAAGACCCAAGTAGCTATGACAAAGCTTAAAGGTGTGATCAAAATGGACAAGTCTAAGGGCACATGTTTCCAATTCTATTGGAAAGGGAATTGTAAGGGTCGTTTCAATACTAAGAAGTTAAAGAGGCCGAGTGAAGCTTCTACTTCTAAGTATGTTTATGTTTGAGATAAATTCATCTACTAATTAAGACCATTGGGTATAAGATACTGGATGTGGATCCCATATTTGTAAAAATATGCAAAGATCTTAAGCATGGTAGACAATAAGCAAAGAGAAAGTCAAACTACGTGTGATGAATGGAGCAAGAGTTGCTACACTAGCAGTAGAGACTTACACACTTTTTACCAACTGGACTTGTTCTAGAATTTAAAACATTGTTATTATGTTGTGATACTTACAAAAGAACATGAAATCAATTCACATTAAATGTGAAAAGATTTACCATTACAAAAGAGAATATATACTGTTCTTTTATATAATGGTGTTCTTTGTGGTATTAGATCATTAAAACAACATCTTACAAATTCTAGACCTTGATAAGTCCATTCACAAACATAAACAAAAAACTTAATATTTTTGAAACAACTATCCTTCTAGCATTATAGACTTGGTCATGTGAATGAGAAACGCACTTCCAAATTACATAATAGTTGTGTACTTGGACTCATTCAATTATGAATTGATTGAGACATGCGATTCTCATTTACTTTGAAAGATGACCAAAACACCTTTTATTTGAAAAAGGTGAATGTGCTAGTAATCTTCATAGGGCTTCAACATATAGATGTTTTTTGGCCCAATGTCGATCTATACTAGATGTTGTTTATCATACTTCATCACTTTCATGGATGATCATATGTGATATGATTGTGCATCATATGATATACAAATCCATGGCCTTTGAAGTGTTCAAAGTCATTAGGATTGAAGTAAGAAAAACAAGTTGATAAGAGTATTAAAACACTAAAGATTTGATCTATGTGGATAATACTCAATGTCAAGTGTTTCAAAATAATTAAAGAAGAATGTGGTTCTTTCTCAATGTCTCCACTTGACACACCATTGTTGATGATGTGTGAAAGAGGAGAAGTTGTACCCTATGAGATATGGCGCAATCCATGATGAGCCATACTATAAGTCCTAACCTCATTTTAGGTCTTGCCTTGGACGCCACTTCCATACACTCAACCATGTTCCGACAAGTATTTATTTGTGGGACATCCTTGTGAAAACAATGGATACCACTTCTATAATCCCCTTGAGAAAAATGTTTGTCTCAAGAAATGTATTTTTCTAGAAAAACAATTATTCTTAAAAGAGACAGTGGGAGCAAGATAGAACTTGAAAAGGTTCAAGAACCGCAAATTGACAAAGATCAATAGTTGGAACTAGAGCTTACGCCACATGTTGATGAGGCGCAACGGAAGCTCAAAGTGCACAAAATCTTCAAAAGACTGGTAGAGTGCATTATACTCTTGAGAAATATAGATTTCTCACATGTGAGAGATATAGATTTCTCATTAGGAAGGGCAATAATGTACTAGTCATATATGATGACAAACCTACTAGTCACGAAGAGGCTTTCTCTAATGTAGACTCCTTGACGTGGCAAGATGCGACAAAATCCAAAATGGATTCCATGTACAAGAATAAGGTGTAGACCTTGCTCGAGTTACCTGAAGGGATAAAACCCATAGGGTGCAAGTAGGTCTTTAAAATAAAGGCTGATATGGATGGTAACGTAGTTACCTATAAAGCTAGGTTAATGGAAAAAGGATTCAATTCGAAGGCTTGACTTTGAAAGAAACCATTCCACCATTGACCATGCTTAAATTCATTTAAGATTTTACTTGCAATAGCTACTTTTATGGCTATGACAAATGGACTTCATCCCTTAACGGGAATTAAATGGTATGTATATAACACATCCCTTGGGCCTTCACTTTCATTGATAGTCGTTGGGTACGCAAGCTTCAAGGGTCCATTTGTGGACTCTTGCAGGTGTCAAGGTGTTGGAGCATTTGTTTTGATAAGATAATCAAAGAGTTTAGATTTTCTTGAAAACAAAGACAAGTTTTGTGTAAATGTAAATTTGAGTAGGAGCATTGTCATTTTCTTAATACTATATGTGGATGACATATCGTTGATGGAAACAACATATTTTAAAGGTAAAGAAATGGTTGTCCAAGAATTTCTTAATAAAGGAGAGGCAATCTCTAATCTGGGAATTAAGATCTATATAGATAGATCCAAGAGGTTGCTTGGTCTCACTAGATCCGCGTACATAGGCTAGATGCTAAAGGGTTAGCATAGTGCAATCGAAGAAGGGGTTTTACCTATGTGATAGGAGATTACTCTTTCAAGAGACATGTGCCTTTGACATTTGTTGAGATTGATAGCATTAATAAATCCGGTATGCTTTCACAATGGGTTCTATTTTGTATGCTATACCATGTACGAGACCCGATGTCTCCTAGCTTTAAGTGTTACGAGCAACTCTAGTGAGTGTCACTAGATGGTTATCAAAGAATATTCTTAAGTACTCAAGAAGCACTAAAAGACTATTCTTGACTATGGAGATTACACTTAGGAAGTGTGGGATTTAAAAATACAAGCTTTTTAATCCAATAGGGATGACAAGTGAATCATGAGATGAATTGGTGTTCACGTTGAACTGAAGTGGATAAAAGCATTTTATGATAGACACTACAACATATTCTACTACAAAGGCGAGTACATGGTAGCTTTAGAAGTTATTATGGATCAAGGGATTCTTTGTTGGACAAAGAATAGTTCCTTCTATTGTTTTATGAAAACAATTGTGCCATCGCTTAATCAGGGAACTAAAGTCTCATCCATGATCCTAAAGTGTATGTTCGTGCCACCATCTATTTGTAGAAATAGTTTGGTTCAAATGATGAAAAGATAGAGGAAGTTCCGACAAGGATAATGTCATTTATCCTTTCACCATGGCCTTGTCCTAGAATAGGCACGATAGTCATGCTCATAAAACCTATAGGTGATTGGTTTTAGTGCAAGTGGGAGTTTGTTAGTGTATGCCCTAAAACCAAGTTGGTTTTTGGGATTTTTTTTATATTACGCTTATTTCGTGTTATACTTATATATATGGCATTTTCTTTGTCATTTAATACTTGTTATTAATATTACTCGTTTATTTGATAAAGTTCATAGAATATTAACTATGTATAAGAGATTGTAAGAGTTATAATAATGAGACTCTTATTACACATTAAGTTATATTCTTAAATATCCCTAGTTGTAGTATTAATGAGATTGGACATTATTAATATGGGAAGACTAGCACATACTTTCCCTCTACTTATGGTAAGTAGTAGTTGATCTCGTCAACTATGGCGTGTGACACCTAAGCTGGTATGTGGATGCTTTTAAGAGAACAAGTTCATTGGATTGATCCGCCAAGAGTTACGATTCATAGTGCTAATGAATTATACTCTTAATGGCACTGGTGTAAGTGATCCTTAGACTTGAGATTATCATGGTATCTTGAGTGTGGATTGCTATGCTTTGACTCTATTGCTCGGTGCTCGTAAAAGAGTAGCCATACGGTAGAGATTGGGTACAGTATGAAGCACGGAAGGATAGTGAGTAATCGATATAGGATTCACCACTCCTTATTATAGGAGAGTATATCCCGGATTGGCCACTTGTTGAAATATGACTTAAAGAATCTTTTGCGCAAAAGTGAAAGTATGACTTGAAAGAGTTTCAAGGTTATACTTTTATAGAAAGTTATCTTTCGGGAACAAGAAATCGTTAATTAGTCATTTAAAGAGTGCACACTACACTCTTGGACTAATTGGGATATAGTGTGGTGAAAGGATATTAATTACACGGTAACATTGTCATTGATAGGTGTAGCCTACCATATGACTTTTCTGTTCACTTGGGTGGTCATGATGCATTGCTAAACGCCACTCATGATCTATAAGTGCAAATTAATTAATTAGTGAATTAATGATAAATTAAAGTGTTAATTTATCTAGCTCTTAATTAATTAATTAATGGGTTCTAATTTGTACTTATTGCCAACGTGAATGGAACCTAATGGGTCACACACAATAAGAACATGGTCTTTGGGTTAAATTGTTATTAAGATAAGTATAAGATACTTATGGGGTTAATTTATGTGATAAATTAACTTAAAGGACTTAATTATAAATATTCTAAGTCTTGATGGAAATTATTTTCCTAAAAGAAATTAAGAAGCTATTTGGTTTCCTTTTGGAATAGCTTTCCTAAAGGAATAGGATTAGCTTAAGATAAGCTTCCTAAACCTTCTTGGTTTCCAATTGCTCTTGTTTCCTTAAAGACTAGGATACTACATCTATAAATAAGTCCATGCCTTGACTCTTGAATGATTGATGAAACACAACACAAAATCTAGAGAGAGAAAAATTGAGAGCATGAGAGGCGTTTCTCTTCTCAAGAAAAATGCCACCTCTCTTCTTCCTAATAGTTTGGGTTTCTTTCTTCTTCTTGTGTTCTTCATGAATCATTCAAGGAAGCTAGCACTCAAAAGGCAAGGCAAGCAAGCCCAAAGGTTCCTAAAGATCATGTTCGTGTGGATACCATTGGAGGCTCTGCACTTGGAGGGCTTTTCATGGTATATCAACACCTTCATCGAATAGGATCTTGCCCTTTGAAGCATAGAAACCTTCTATGCTTGAGGTATTTGTGCTAAACACCCTTTAATTGTATAGATTATATCAAAGAGATCCATGACTAAGGTAATAAAATTTTAAATTTTCTATTGTGTTACTCCACTTATTACCTTACAAATCTTTGGGTTAAAATGTAATTAAAATAAGTATGAGATACTTATGGGGTTAATTTATGAGATAAATTAACTTAAAGGACTTATTTATAAATATTCTAAGTCTTGTACGAAGTTAGTTTCCTAAAAGAAATAAAGTAACTAATTGGTTTCCTTGTGAAATAGATTTTCTAAAGGAGAAGGTTTAGCTTAAAGTAAGTTACCTGAACCTTCTTGGTTTCCAATTAGCTTTATTTCCTAAAAGACTAGAATACTTCCTCTATAAATAGGTTTATGCTTTGACTCTTGAATTATTATTGCAATACAAAAGAAAACTAGTGAGAGAAAAATTGAAGAAAGAAAAAGCACGCCACTTTCTCTCTCTAGGCGTCTCTCTCTCTCCCCTAATTGTTAGGTTTTTCTTTTTCTTGTGTTCTTGAATAATTCAAGAGAGCTAGTATTCAAAAGTCAAAGCAAGCAAGCCTACAAGGTTCCCAAAGAAGTTGTCCGTGTGGATATCGTTAGAGGCTCTACACTTGGAGGGCTTTTTGTGGTAAATCTAAGCTCTTCATCGAAGGATCTTTGCTCTCTTACCTATGCTATTACCTTACATTCTTTTGCTCTCTTACACTATCACTTCCTTCATGTATCTCCTTCAACTTATCCCATATCTCTTTTGCGGTCTTGCACCCCTTTACTCTAGTTGACTCATTAGCATCCAATGCATTATATAGTACATTCATAGCCTTAGCATTCAGAGTAAGATTTGTTCTATCTTGAGGTGTAAGTTCTTGTCTAGTTTTAGGTCTACGAATACCATTGGCCAAATCATCAACATAGGCTTCATATGAACCTTCATTCACAATATACCATAGTTCAATGTGTATAGATTGAAGAAAGATTTCCATTCTTTCTTTCCAACTCACATAATTGACACCATTGAACATAGGTGGCCTAGTGATAGATTAACCTTCCATAAACAAAGCATTGTTGGTTGCCATGATCAACTCTTAGCTAGTTAAGCTAAAAAGAATTAGAGTTCTAGCTTTGATACCAATTGTTAGGTCCCAAAGCAACCTAAGAGGGGGGTGAATTAGGTTGAATGACAATGCTAATCCCAAGTAGTTGTTTTTTTCACCCCAATAAGATAAACAATACACAATAAGGCAATTAATTCAAATAAGAAATAATTTTAAGAATTTAAAAAGTAAAGGTAGAGAACACAACCAATTTATAGTGGTTCAACACCAAGCTCGATGTCTACGTCCACTCCCAAGTTGATCACTTGGAATTTGAATTCACTGGTGAGCTTCTTAAATTGGTGAAGCAATACCAATCATACACTTCGAGGGATTACTTTTGCTCACACCAAACACCTTTAGTTGAGCCAAAAGTTTTACAAACTCACTCAGTTTAACCATCCTAACTTACAATTGAAAAGCTCTACCACAACTAAGAAACAACTCCACTAGTATGCCACACTTATCTCACTTGAAGGAACAAAGCTTTTATAAAAGAGAGTATATTTTCCACAAAAATTACTCTTAACTCCCAAAATTCGAGTAGACAAAAGTTCTTTATAATTTTGCACATTTATTCTTTTATAGGGAGCAAGAAAACTACCCAAAATGGGCTCTAACGGTCAAATTTAAAAGCTAGTCATTAGACACAATATTGTTGGTCCGGACGTCCGCAAGAAGGAATCCGGATGTCCAGATGATCGTTCGGAACATCATTCGGATTGGCTTCCGGATGCCTTCTGTACATCTTCAAATGATTTGGACATCCAGATGAGCGTCTAGATAACTACTGTCTTTTTTCCATCTTGAGGTCTTCTAGCAGTCCGGACGTCTGGATGCTCGTCTAGATGAGCGTCCGGATGCTCACTGCTGCTTTTGATGCTATTCATCCCACTGATCCGGATTACCTCCTAATACGTCTGGATAGACATCCAGAAGACCTTTTTGCAGTCTTTTTCATCCTGTTTGATTATGACTGTAGAGAACACTTGTTTAACCATTAGTTGTTTTCTTTTTTTTTTTTTTTTGGCAAACCCCGTACACGGGGAGGGACGTCACCCCTAGTTTTATTAATAATCTTGAAATTAAATGAAAGAGGGGGATATCAGCCTTACCTCTTTTTATTTACAATATAAAAAGGAGAAAATGCTTGGAAGGAAATAAGGAGTACTACCTCCCTTACAAAATAACAGAAAAGAAATGCAAGAGAGACCATTACATTATTAGTTGAACCTAAAACGAAAAGATGGAAAACCTAATTGATCCATTCTGACAGCACCCCGAACTTCTCGAGGGAGACTTGCAAAGTTATAAAACTGTCGATCTTCAGAACTCTGCAATCCTTCATTAGCCAAAGCATCAGCAGGTTTATTTGCCTGTCTCAGACAATGACCAAGGGTGATGATATTTTGACGAAATTTAGCCAATTCATCCAAAAGATGACTGAGGTACCAAGGGCATTCATTGTCTCCATTGACAATATTAACAAGGGATAAGGAATCAGATTCTACATAAAACTTAACAATTCCTTGCTTCAAGCACAATTTCACACCATAAAGTAATGCTTTGAATTCTGCTTCTAAACTCGTGCCATAGCCCAATGGACATGCAAAGCCGAAAATTACTTTACCTTTCGTATCCCTTACCAAACCACCAGCTCCACATATTCCAGGATTTCCTTTTGAGCAACCATCTGTATTTAGTTTGACAAACTCTGTGGAAGAGTTCCATCTAACCATACTCACTTGCACCCTGCGTTTTTGTTTGGTAATTTGCATGTATAGGTCCGGCCACACCAAATCATCAAGTTGGAGCGAAAATTTCAGTTTACATGCAAGTTTGATATCTCTACATGTGTTGTGAGCAATAGCTTCCCAAGATCGATTCCTACCTGCAAAAACAGATTCATTCCTTGCCTTCCACAAATTCCATAAAATAAGAATCAGGAGAAATGATATGCAAGAAGATAAGGAAAGAAGACTTAGAGGGGAGCAACCACCAATCCATCAATCTTCGTCTAACAGGACAAGCAAGTATTACGCACACCAATCGGATTCGCAAAAAAATCCCATACTTTTTGTGGGATCTCACCAGTACTAAAAATATGTTCCACAGTTTCCAAGGATGGAGAAGAGCAACAATAACATCTTGACGGACCATGAATTCCAATCCTTTCAACAATATCTGCAATAGGTAATCTGTTAAGAAGTAAACGCAGCATAAAGAAAGATATTTTAATAGGAATTGCACCGTCCCAAATTCTTTTAAAGAAGAATCCAGCAACTTTTCCTTCTCTTATACATTCAAACGCTGACATTGTGGTGAATGTACCTGATGGTGTTAGTCCTCCAAATTATCCTATCTCGATCATTAGTAGCAAAAGGAGGGGAAATAGATAAAATCTCCTGCACCATGTTACGAGGCAGCATACCTTGCAATGCTTCTTCATCCCATCCATTCTCAGTAGTGAACTGTTTAACTCGAAAATCCCCCTGGCAATTAACTTTCTTATAAATTGCTTCATCACCCAACCAAGTATCATATAATAAACTAATATGGCCCTCTCTAAGCTGCCAAGAAATGTGTTCTTCCGCCGTATCTCTACAAGAAACCATTCTCTTCCACATTGCCGAGTCCGTCCTGGAGGTTCCCACAATACTTGGATGCAAATTACTACAATATTTGGCATATAAAAATTCTGCCCATAGGGACTTACTGTTCCCTAAATCTCCACCAAAGCTTCAAGGAAAAGGCATTATAAACATCCTTTAAGGACCTCAGTCCCACTCCTCCTTCTTCAAAAGGACAACAGAGCACGTTCCATCCAATCCAATGCCGTTTTAAACCCTCTCCTTCCACTCCCCAAAGAAATCTAGAAAAGGTTTTTTCCAGAGTATTCAAAATGCCAATTGGGGGACATGTAGCAGTCAGGACATGCAAAGGCATTGATGAAAGAACATGCTTAATTAAGATAAGCCTACCTCCAATAGAGAGAAATCTGTTCTGCCATCTTAAAACTTTCAAAGTCACCATTTGGCACAAGTTAACAAAATAATCTTTCTTGCTACGCCCTAAGAATAAAGGGCATCCCAAGTAACGGACTAGGAAATGTCTTCTTCAGTGAATCCTGTAGCCTCTTTGATAATCTTTTTCCGAGCTCTGGATATATTCTCATGACACAAAAATCCACTCTTTTGAGGATTAACTCTTTGCCCCGACGCATTCTCATACGTGGCCAATATATCCATCACCATCTTTAATGATCTCCTTGAGGCTCCTGAAAAAATAATAATGTCATCAGCAAAAGATAAATGAGTAATCATAGGGCATCAGTTTTGGAGCGCTGAAAGGAGAGAAACCCCGTTGTTCTGGCAAGAGATTAAGAGCTCTAGTCAGGCCTTCTGCAGCAATGACAAACAAAGCAGGAGAAATGGGATCTCCTTGACGAAGACCCTTGGAGGAGCGAAAGAAACCTTTGGGAGAGCCATTAATAATTACCGAAAACCAACAGTTAGAAATTAAACTGCCAAACCATGTCAATCCAACGTTCACCAAAACCAAAGGCCCGTAGAACTTGAAGCAAATAATGCCAAGAAACGCGATCATATGCCTTTGTCATATCAAGTTTTAAAACTACATTCCCTCCTCGTTGCTTCTTCTTCATACCACCTATTAACTCCTGTGCTAGCAAAAAATTTTCAGTCATTAATCTACCTTGCACAAAACCACTCTGTTGAGGAGAAATAATCTTCGGTAAAATCAAAGCCAGTCTTGTAGATAAAATTCTTGATATAATTTTATTCAGGAAATTGCACAAGCTGATCGGCCTGAACTGTGAAAAATCCTGAGGTTGTGTGGTTTTAGGAATAAGAACAAGCAATGTTGAAGAAATCGACTTAGGAAGTTCTGCTCCACAAAAGAAACTAATGACTGCATTATACACGTCCTGAGCCACAATCTCCCATGCCTTTGTGAAAAATCTCCCCGTAAATCCATCTGGTCCTGGTGCACTGTCACCATCCATATCATTGACCACATGATCGAATCTCCTCCATTGTAGGATATTTCTCCAAGTATTCTACATCTTCCAAGGTCAATATTTTTGGAATCTGAGATAAATCATATGGGAGTTCTGAATTTTCATTCGAAAGAAGATTAGAGAAGTACTTGCAAGCCTCCTGCATGATGTCCTCTTCGTCATTCAACCAGGTGCCCGAATCATTTTTCACTCTATGAATGATTGACTTGGCTCGTCGTTCTGCCACAATAGCATGAAAATATTTTGAGTTTCTATCCCCCTCCTTCCACCATTTGAGCCTAGCTTTTTGCTTCCAAAATTGTTCTTCCAATATCAACGCCTCATTCAAAGAATTTGTAGATTTTTGCATGTCTTCTAGAGCTTGATCCGAACCCTCCTCATCGAATTTCCTTTCATCTGCAGCTGCTTTCTCCTCCCAATATTTAACCTTTGCAAAAATATCTCCAAAAGTTTGCCTGGACCAGCTACGTAATACCCTCTTGAGGGACTTCAAATTTTCTGCCAATGCTTTTAAAGGAGATCCGCCTAAATCAGATCTCCAAGTAGTTCGTACAACATTCAGAAAACTAGGATGTGCTGCCCAGAAGTTAAGAAATCGGAATGCCCTTGGTTTGTCGTCATTCTTTAACATCCCTTGAAGCAAGTATTGGAGCATGATCTGATGGCTCCCTTGAAAGGTGCTGGACGGAAAGATTTGACATTCATATCCATGAAAGATTGATTAAAAAGAAATCTGTCAAGCCTCTTCCAAATTCGTGATCGACCAAATCTATTGTTACACCATGTGAAAGCTGTTCCTGTATAACCGGCATCAACCAGCTGGTTATCATGAATAAATTGAAGAAAGTCTAATGCTTCATGCACCTGGAATGCTCTACCTCCTTTCTTCTCCTCAGCCTTGGTAATGACGTTGAAGTCACCCCCTACTATCCATGAATCGCTGGCTATATTGTCTGCTTTTAAGTCATTCCATAGACGCCTTCTACCTTCCATGTCACAGCTAGCATGTACAAAAGAGAATATGCATGTAGATCCAAAAAACGGATGTTGAATATCAACAGAAATATGTTGCTCACTCTCCCCACGAATACTACAAGATATAGACTGTGAAAAGAATAACCATAGGGACCCTGACGCATTATGAATCCCCTTATCCATTCCAAGCTTCAACTTTATTTCATTAAATTTAACTACTTCCACTTTCGGTTCACATATGGCCACTAACAAGACCTTGTGAACTTTTAAAAGATTATTCAACCTACGTTGGTTCGAGGCTTTTGCAACGCCTCGAATATTCCAAAAAAGGATGCTGAACATTTAAACAGTAGGAAAAGAAGCTACTGATTTGGCTCGCGAACTGCAGAACCCTATCTGAAGCCATGACATTTCTTTTCTGTTCACCTGGCTGCCGAGGAATTGGTATGCTTGGAATCTGGTGGAGAACTTCATCCTGATGAGGCAGCGTTTCTAAATTGCAAAAATCCAGCCTCTTCCCAATAGACATATCCAAGCCATTATCAGGTTGTGCGCTTCCTCCTCTGGGCGAAAGGTTCCCAGTAGCACACTCAGCTGCAACAATAAGCTGTCCAATATCACCCTCCAGCAAGCCTAAATCATCAATTGCAGAATGCTGGACAACTTCAGTCTCTCGGATCCTCGCCATGGTAAGCTTCCTCCTGTATACCAGGCAGCTCCAAATTATCTTCCAAAAGTGTTTCAATATTATTCCCACGACTTGGCCAGAGCATGCACAGCATCGTTTGCTTCAGGAATATCAGCCTGGTTCACAGGTTCTTGGTCCCCAGAAGAGGGAGAATCTCTCGCCTGAATCAGAATCGGAGCCTCCATATCCACTGTTAAAAGCCCTTTCTCCAACTTCTTATCATTTCTATGCGCCTCCTGAATACCATCTAAGGTTGCACCCTCCTGCAAATTTGATGGTTCTCCTGTGATGTTCAATGCACCAGGAGGCTGTCGCTTTGGAACATAATGTTCTTGTTCTCGGTTATGAGCCTTAGCCTTTTTTTCCATCCCACCTATGGCTCTCGGATCCTTCAAACTTTTGTTCAGAAGTCGGCAATCTGCCTCCACACTGACCTTGTTTATGACAATGAGTACAATATGAAGGTAAGTCTTCATATATCACCCACTGCCAAAAGCCCTCCTTGCCTCCAGCAATCCAGATCCAGATCCATTGGGGAAGGGCCTTGTTGAGTTCAACTTCCACACAAACTCTTGCCACATTCGGCCGTGACAATTGAACCGTGGCAGCATCAAGTTTTAACAGGGATGCCGATTGTGTTTGCTATCATGAAAATTGCAGATTTATCAAAGAAATGAATTGGGAGTCCCTCGAAGGATACCCAAACTGGCGCTCGAGAGGGCTCGATATCCAATCTGAAATCTGGACTCCACTTGAAGACACGCATGGGGAACTCATTAATCATCCAAAGGCTACATAACCAGCAACGTAAATAATCCTCTTCTTGTAGGAACTGAATAAGGACATGCCTGGAATCTAATAATCCTATTGAAAACGTCCCTGCAAATCCAATCGCAGCAAAGGATTTGCGTAGAATCTCCATATTTGGTCGACCATGTGAAAATTTTCCAACAAGAGCAAATCTGAATGGCAACGCTAGTTTTTCAATTTCTTCTGACGAGAAACAAACAGCAGGCTCCCCTTTATAAACTGTTGGCGGCTTGATCTTTAAGGGAGAAGGATGATCTTTGCATTAGAACTTCAGCAAAAGACTTATTGGTGGCCGAAGGTTGCCCTTCAACCAAAGGTTGAAGGGCAGCCATGAAACCCTAAAATTCAAAAAGAAAACAAGAGGGAAGAAGGAGAGAGAGAGAGAGGAGGTTTTAACCATTAGTTGTTTTCATCATAGGTTTAGTTGATCATCAAAACTAAGAGAATTTAGACCACATGGTCTTCACTATACTATGTACATCACAAGTATTGTCAAGAAACCTTGAGTTACATTCGAGGAGAGTTTAAATGAGAAGAGAATTACATCAGAAAAATAGAGAAGGCAGGACACGCATGCCCTATTTATAAAACCAATATACGTCAACCATAAAAGAAATAATAACCATTCAATCATATTGGTTTAGTTCATAATCATCTACCATGCCATCATTCAATTTAACAATTAAATAAATTAATTTATTTAATTCTAGTCATGAATCACATGGTCTAAATAAATTAGATTAATGCTCTTGAATTTATTTGCCTAAAAAATATAGTTATACAAGGTGTAGGTTTCTAAATTTTAACTTCCCAAAATTTAACAATTAAAATTGGAAAGTATTTTTCTCAAAGAAATTGCCAAAATCAAGTTTTTCAAAAAATAAAAATTTTTTCTCGCTAAATTTCTAGGCAAATCCGCGGCACTAATCTGCAGGACTATTCCTGCTAATTTGTCCGCAGATTGCCATGGCGTAGCCAATCCGCGGAACCAGCCATGGCCAGTCCGGCCGTGGATCAACCCACGGATCACATGGCGTAACTGATCCGCGGGTCTAACTGTAGCCAATCCGGTCACGGATTGCCCTGCGAATTAGCTTTATGAAAAAATTTTGAAAAACAATTTTTGTGATTTTTCCAAAACTTCTTTTGATCTAAATTTTGTGAAAACCCTTTTAACACATAAAATCGATTTAGAAACTATAAATACAACCATAAGAACTCATCTTAATTATTTAAAACACTTTTAAACAATTAAGAACTTATCTTAAAAATCAAACTCTTGATTTTTCTAAAAACAATTTCGAGACAAATTTCATCAATAACAAACCATCCATATTTATGACAATTAAATAAACACAAATCATATAGATATAATCAAAGGAGGCTCTGATACCTCTGTAAGGTAACAACATAGGTTATGTGATGTGAACGCGCGGAAGAGACTAGCCAAGAAAGCCTTGAATCTCCAAGAAAAGCAATTCGTTAACTCTTGACAATCTTGGAACACGTCCAAATCATCAAAGACGTGGACTTGTTGCGCCTCAAGCTCCCTCAATCTCGTTGAGTTCCTCCCTCTTGAAGCAATCTAGACCCCTACACAACAAAATTCAGCAACACCCAAGCAAACCCTATTTGGCGGTAGCAAACTTCTTCAAGGAAACGAATTTCAAATAGGGTAAGTTTGCTATTTTTTCTTCCTAAACAACAAAAATACTTCCTTAAACACTTAGAAGACGTGCTGGACAGAAAGAATTTTGATGAAAAATTCGTTTTTGACTTGACAAGTTTCAAGAAACTCTTCAAGAACAAATTTCCAGCAATCAAGAACTTCAAGAATCTGTCCAAGAACTTCAAGATTTGTGTTCAAGACTTCAAGAAAATAATTTTAGCAAGGTATGTCTTGAAAACACAATACAAATTCACCTCAAAACACCACACAAGTCGTGCTGGACAGAAACAAAAAGTGCTAGGCTTTTTCTCTCCTTCTTTTGCACGCCTCTTAAACAGTCTTTTTCCTTTTGTGCACGGTTTTTGCTTCTTTGTGCACACCTTTTTTTTTTTTTTTGAACGACCCAAACAACCTTTCAAAACCAAAATTCACACCAGAAAATTTTGAGTTTTTGTTGAAAAATCGTTTTTCACAAAGCACACAAACAAGAAAGCAAGATAACGCACAATAGGAACAAGAAAACCACACTACCTAGAATTCTTGATTTTAGACAAATCAAGAACGACTCTAAAGACCTAGAACAATTTTAGGATGGCACAAGAACAGAATTTAGACTGAAAAAAACAACACAAAACAGTGAAGATACGAAGAGAACAAAAGAAAAAAAATTGGACAGATTGAGAACAAAGAAAACAATGCAAGAATAGGACACAAGACAAACGAAATTTGACACAAGAAAAAATAAAAAGGATATACCCAAATTTTCCAAAGGAAAATTGGGTTGGAAAAACCTGGAAAAATTCAAGGAGTTGGCTCTGATACCAATTTATGTGAACGCGCGGAAGAGACTAGCCAAGAAAGCCTTGAATCTCCAAGAAAAGCAACTCGTTAACTCTTGACAATCTTGGAACACGTCCAAATCATCAAAGACGTGGAGTTGTTGCGCCTCAAGCTCCCTCAATCTCATTGAGTTCCTCCCTCTTGAAGCAATCTAGACCCCTACACAACAATGTGAGTAGATACCTAGTTGACAATCTAAGGATTGAATACAAACCAATCAAAGAAAACTCTAAGCAAGGAATTGAACAAGTCGCCACAAGGATCACCCTTGACTAAGACTTAAGAGTAGTTCTTAATCCAAAGAACTAAGAAGTAATTCTCATAATTGAGAAAATAACTCACAAAATATATTAATCTCACATATCTCAAATTCGTGAACAGTAACTCGTCTATAAATAGGCTTACAAAACAACTAATAGAAAAGTCTAGAAGCTTAACAAAACTCACTAGTTGCAACCTATCACAATATGGTAACTTTCTAAGATATTACAACTTGTAAACTAAGTAAAATACTTAACATAAAAGACTTAAAAATACTGAAAATTCGTCCAAGACATCTTCATGGGCTGGACATCCCTCATTAAGTTTAATTGGGCCTCCATCTTGTGACTTTGAAGACCTCCAACAAGTCCAACAACATCCAGCCACTTGCACACATCTTCCATTGGACTAAGTGATGTTCTTTGGGCCTCTTTTGAAGGCAAATTTGATCCATAACCAATATATGAGCTCTTGGCCCAAAATACTAACTTGAGCAACATGAACTCCAAGTCCAATAACCAATTTGAGCCCGTATGAATACCTTGGACTGCTTGGCAAATTTAGTCCCCTTTCTAGCTCAAAACGAACTAAATGATCATCAAATCCATGCTCAACTTGCTTGCTTTGTGTAGACGCCCATGGATTCCTATCATTATGCAGAGAAAAAAATAAAATTTTATTACCTTAACCATAGATCTCTTTGATATATCTATACAATTATAAGGGTGTTCTTACAAAGATTACCTTAAGCACAGAAGATTTCTATGCTACTAGGCAAAGATCTTTCGATGAAGAGGTTAGACCTACCATGAAAAGCCCTCCAAACATGATGCCTCTAATGATATCTACACGAACAGATTCTTTGGGAACCTTGAAGGCTTCCTTGCTTTGACTTTTGAGTGCTAGCTCCCTTGAATTATTTATGAGCACAAGAGAAGAACAAAAACCCTAACTATCAGGAAAGAGAGAGAGAGACGCCAAAGAGGAGCGAGAAAGTGGCAAAATTCTTCTTCTAATTTTTCTCTCACTAGTTTTCTTTTGTGTTGCAATAATAATTCAAGAGTCAAAGTATGAACCTATTTATAGTATTCCAGTCTTTTAGGAAATAAAGCTAATTGGAAACCAAGATAGTTTAGGTAACTTACTTTAAGCTAAGCCTTTTTCCTTTAAGAATTCTATTCCATAAGGAAACCAATTAATTACTTTATTTCTTTAGGAAACTAATTTCCTCCAAGACTTAGAATATTTATAAACAAGTCTTTTGAGTTAATTTATCTTATAAATTAACCCCATAAGTAGCTCATACTTATCATAATTACATTTTAACTCTAAGATTATGTTCTTTATGTGTGTGACCCATTAGGTTCCATTCACGTTGGCAATAAGTACAAATTATAACTCATTAATTAATTAATTAAGAGCTAGATAAATTAAAAACTTTAATTTATCATTAATTCATAATTAATTAATTAATTCATACTTATAGATCACGAGTGGCATCTAACAATGCATCATGACTACCCAAGTGAATAGGAAAGTCATATGGTAGACCATACCCGTCAATGACAATGTTACTGTATAATTAATATCCTTTTACCACACTATATCTCAATTAGTCTAAAAGGTATAGTGCACACTTTTAAATGACTAATTTATATTTTCTTGTTACAAAAATATTGTAAAACCCTAGAAGCTTAAAACCACTTAGTTTCTATGTTATGAATGTTAATTGTAAAAATTTTCTTATTAGTTGTTATTGTATGATTTTCTTTTAGAATTTGATTTCTTGAATTATTATTATTACATGTTTATGATAATCATAGGAAAATTACACCAATTAAATGTTACCAACCAAGCTTAGATATTTAGAAAAGTAAGGCCACCTATTACTTAGATATTTGGAAGATTATGCCACCTAGCACTATGAATGGCCACCTATTATTGGCTTTCACTTTTACCAATTCTTTTCAATTTTTTTTGGCTCAAATTTCCTTGCATTTTTCTCTCCCTTGGCCGGCCACCCTATTGCCCAAAGTACTCTTCAATTTCAACTATTTTAAACACTTAAAAGACTAACTTAATCTTTCCCCAAAAGCTAAACCTAACTAGAAAAGAAATCCCCTCAAATTTCAACAATTCTCTCCAAGTTTCAAGCTCAAGTCTTGCTCAAAAGTTGAAGGTTCTTAAGGGACTAATCATCCACTCTTCTTCAACTAAAACCCTACCTATTTTGAGGTAAACTCATCAAGAAACTTCAAGTTCTTTCAAGTTTTATTAGAAGAGTTCTTATGTTTTTCTTATGATTTCATTAAGTACTTAAGATTTATGGTTATATTTTGTTCTCTTGATTACATATATGAATATTTATGCTCATGATTATGAGGTTTCCCCTTGTTTTGATCCTTTCCTTGATGATAGAGTAACTATGTTATTACCTACTTGCTTAGTATGGACTTGTATAGTAAATTAATGCTCTATTTGAGTGGAAAATCTTGGAATTTATAGCTGAAATTTTGACTAGAGTTAGAAGGCATGTTGGTTAGTCTTGTTAGAGGAAAAATTCTGAAATAATTTCAGTATTTAAGGCCTGTTTAGTGGGCTGAAGTTGCTGGAATTTCAGCTTGCAAACCAGCACTTCCTTGTTCCAAACCTTGAACAAATTTCAGCTTTACTAGTTTACAAAAAATTCAGCTTTGATAACCTAATATTTCCATCTATATTAACCTTGTTTTGGCCAAGTTTTGATGACAAAAACTGCTGGAAATTTCAGCTTGTGAATTGGTTGAAGTGACACCAAATATTGAGCACCTTAAGTTTAATCTACTCAACCGGTTTTAGGAAAATGTTGTGCAATGAATTTGGAACCTTGTTAATCAATTTTAGGAAGAAACTCTTATAAATTTTGAAGATTTAAACTGGTTAGAAACTTGACTTTTGAATGTGTAAGTGAAATTTGAACTAGTTTCACTTTATACTTGATTTAGTATGTTTTCACCAAATAACCCTAATTTGTTATTTAACTAGTCTTAATTTAATTAAATATCATTAGTTTGATATTAATTAGTTTAAAACCATTAATTTACTTAAGTATAGGATACTTTGGAGTTTTCTCATTTTAACCTATATTAATTTTGCTAAGTTATTAAATTATACTTGACTATTACTAATAAATCTTTCTTGGACTTTAAAAACTAGTTTACTTATAAACTAATTATTTTGGACAAAAATTTCTTTTACACCAAAACCTTGAACCCTAATCAATATTTAATTAAACTACTTCTTTAGTTCATAGTATTTAGCAATATTTTCTTTTGGTCCAAAATATATAGCGAATTATTAGAGTTTTGCAACTAATATAGTAAATAAAGCGGAAATTAGATACGAATTTCTAGTATTAATTATTTCTTTTGAATTTAACCTTAATTTTGACATTTAATGAATTATTTGCCTTAGAACCAAATTACTTTAAAAAAAGAGGGAATTTCTTAAATTTCTTTATTGGTTGATTTAGGGTTTTACCCAGATTCCTTTATTACAACTTCTCGGATTTTCCTTATAACTAATTTACATTTATTTTAAAACCTTAGTTAAACTTGGATGCATTTTATAAAAATTCTTTTGAACAAAAATCTAGTAAGTTAATTAGACTACTTATGAATTTCAGGATCCGAGTCTGAATCTCACATATTTTACGAGGAACTTTTTGAAAATTTCAAGTGAGTGTTTCCTTATGTGTGGTTGATGCATGTCTAAGTGTTAATTCCATTTTATGCTTGATACTTGTTAGCTACTACAATGTGCTATTTGAGAGTAAGATGTGTACTTTATCACATCTATCCCGCAATTTGTTACATGCACAACTTCTATCAAATGTGAATATACTTGTTTGTGAACTTTCAACTGAACTGAGCCTTCGGGCTAGACTTCCGTGGTCATACTTCACCAGTTACACCACAGTTAGTCATACTGGTATTGAGGAGGATATAAGGTGTTGGGAGTTAGGGTTTGTGTTTTTTCCTCTAAGTTGAGATTTCTCAAAGAGGCCAACTCTAGACTGAACAAATTATTTTACCGTCTAGGGTTGAGATCTCACCCTGGAGTGGAGGTATTGAGGAGGTAAAGGTGCATGAGTGGTTTCGAGTACTGCTATCTGATATTTACCTGATCATTAGCAAGGACCTAGTTTTCTCTATTGGTCTGAACATTATTGCCACATGATTATGTACCTGATTTTTTTGTAGTTGAGCTTGCTCTCGTGGTTGAGATGTATCCTTCCTTATTTGATTAATTGTTTGCTTAACTTGTTCTTATACTATTTTATGGCACATGTTATTTATTTATTTATTTTTCTAATTGCCTGCCTGTGTGTTTGCATGTATGGGAACCTCACTGGGCTATTATAGCTGATGTTCCTTTTGCTATACTAGGGATACTTAGGCAAGTGCACCTATCGTTCCAGTAGTATAGTGTATAGGAGTACTGAGTGTCGATCCCACAGGGACTATGTGAGTACTAGTACTAACCTTCTTTCTATTATCTAACCTCACAAAGCGAATGACGAATTTATTGAAAATACAAATTAACTAAACTAATTACTTAATTAAAGCACGATCTAGAATTCAGTAAAGAGAATGGACACAAGTAGAGGTGAATCTAGATGAAGAATACCCTAGACCAAGTATGCTAAGACTATACCTTGATTAATGAATAACCCAATCGCTTAGACCCTAGAATCCCTTAATTAGGTTTAATCTTTCTCAAGTATTAACCACTATCCCCTTGGTTGATTGATTGGAATCTCTTCTCGATCAAAACCCCAAAGAGAAGCATTAAGGTTCTATGGATTCTATGGTTTTGGCTAGGTTTGAATCTAACCGGGGAGACTCATGTTATTCTATCTCTAGCAACTCATGCAAGCCTCTTTATTCAAGAGATGATCTAATCAAATAGGTGATTTCTCAATCTACCTATATGAAATCAATATTGAATCTAAGGATGCTAGCGATTCCCAATTCAATAACATTAAAACTCATGAATAAATCTAAAAAAAAAGTTAGAATTTTCATTAATCAAAAATAAAATCAATAGCACAATAGTGTAGGATTCATCCGTCTAAATCTTTCAACTCAAATCATAAGTACAAGAATAAACCCAACAAAATACAAGAAAAGAATAGAAAAACTCATTCTCATGTAGATTCTCTTTATTCATCCCTTGCATCTTGAAGAAGCCTTCTTGCTTTGCACTATGAAAGCCCTTGAGTTGCTCCTCTACCATTGCTTTCTTCTCTCTACATCCCTCTAGATGTGTGTAAAAGTGTGTTTTTCTTTGTGTTTTAGAACCCAAAGAAACCATCTTTTCCCTTCTCCAAAGAGGTAGGGTTCTCCCCTCAAAAGATTTGCCCAAAAGTGCTTAAAAACGCAACATTCCGTCACTAGGCCGTGGCATGACCTTACCCGCGGCCTTGTGTCCTCCCTTTCTGACCAAGGCCGCGGCAAGGCCTTACCCGCGGCCTTGGTCAGAGTGTTTTGCTTCTCTTCCATGCAAAATTTCACCTTGAAAAGGGCCGAACTAGCTTTTCCTCAAAACATAAAAGTTTTAGCCCTTAGAATAAGCTTTCCAAATCAACAAGAATCACATCATTTAGATCTTTGTACGCTGAGATATAGCTGAAATACTAAGAACTGCTCGGAACAGTACTGCAGTACAAATATCCTTCAATAACTTGGAATTTTGACCTTTGAAACTTAAGAACTGGATTTTGATGTCTGCATATGAATTGTAGATTATTGACTTAGCTTCAAAATGCTTTATGAATCACCTTAATCCAATATCTCAAGCTCAAGTTATTACTAAATCATTGACATATGTCCAGGCTGCCAAACCGTTTCCTTTCCAATTCTTCTTCCTCTATTGCTTCTTTGCACCACTTTGAGGATTTCTTGACTTTAACTCATCACGAACTTCAAATCACCTCAAAATATCATCCAATTGTCATCCAAATTGGTGATGCAATGTGCAAATCCTACGAAAATGACACAAACCATATGTAAATCACACCTTTACACAATTTGGCATTCAAATCACAAAGGAGAAGAAATAGCTAAGAATTAGAGGAAAACTCATAGAAACACCCTAAAAACCTACCTAAATACCTACTAAAAACTAATGCACTTTAGCACTTATCAATAGCTCACCCCTTTTATTTGTTCTCCTTAAATAGGCTCCTATTATTAAAGCTGGTGCTGAGGATTCAAGGGTAGATCTTGGTAGGATTTTGCTAGTAAAAGGATGTTTGAGATTTTACTGTATTAGTTAGATGTTTATGATGTAAACTACTTAACTGGTACCTTTACTCTTAAGTTCGAATCATATGAATGTATTTACGAGTTTTCTATAGAATGTCAATTATTTTGTGTATTCTAGTGCGTGCTTGACCCGAGTCCTGGTAAGAGCTAGGCAGGTAGTCCGCTAAGCCCTTTGGTACGCCTTAGGATAAGGTGGGGCTATCACAAATATAACTCTCCATTATGTATAACCTTGAAGCTACTTCCAAGTTATACTATCACTTCTGCAGAAGATTTATGAGTTAAGATTTTTAACAAGTGGCCATAAAGGGATATACTCTCCTATTAAGGAGTGTTGAATCTTATATTGATTACTCACTATCTTTCCATGCTTCAAACTATACCCAATCTCTAACCTATGGGCTACCTTTTTACGGGCATCGAGGAATAGAGTTAAAGCATAGTAATCCACACTCAAGATACTATCGTAATCTCAAGTCAAAGGATCACTTACACCATTGCCATTAAGAGTTCAACCATCAGTACTACAGTTGAAAACTCTTGGCGGATCAATCCAATGAACTTGTTTTCAAACAAGCATTCACATACCAGCTTAGGTGTCACGCACACCATAGTCAATGAGATCAACTACTACTTATGGCAAAGTATGTGCTAGTATATCCATGTTAATGATGTCCAATATCATTAATACTATGACTGGGGATATCTAAGAATATGATCTTATGTATTAGAGCCTCATGATTGTAACCCTTACAATCTCTAATACATAGTCAATATTCTAAAGACTTTATCAAACAAACTAGTTACATGGAAATACAAGTATAGATGATAAAGAAAAATGCTACATATATAATATAACATAAATAAGTGTAAATACAAAGAGTCTTAAACCAACTTAGTTTTAGGGTATACACTAACAGTGAATCTGTAAAGATGCATAAGAATTGTGCATTAAATAGTTCAAAATATCAATTTTAACATCAAAACCCTAATTTATGAAAACATGTCATTTGAAGTCACAATTACTATAATTCTACTAAAAATACACCAAAAATACATGATAACATATATAATACTATTGGCAAATTTTTTACTTATCAATTATGCATGTGGTATAGTATGTCAAATGTACACGAGTAGTATAATTACATAATAGTTGCATGATCCAACAGAGGTGTACATGCTACCTACTGAGCATTGTATCATTCAACCCATTCTCTCTTATCATTTTTGCAAACCTTGAGGACCATGATGTGGTATACATAGAGGACCCAAAAGATGATTTCTACTGATTAGTTTATGTCTTATGTAATGCATATAAGTGTTAGGATTGAAGGTCATGTGGTTATGGATACGTATCAGAACAACTTTAAGTTTATGTTTCTATATGTTGATTGGGTGTATAGGCCCAAACTGGATGTTAATGTTATTTTCTTATTTACTAGTATGTAGCGCACTCAAATAGTTTTATTATTAAATAGTATATTAGTGTTTTTAGAATGATAATCGTTATCTTGTATTCTTGGGTCTTGAAGATACGGCGATTGTCTCGTGCCTGACACATGCGGGCTAGGGGCATGACATATATATCGGAAAGTGTAAAATGAGCCTACAATGGCATACAAAAATTAGATATTAATTAATTTATAAAATATCCCGCAGACATAAGGATGGATAATTTGTAAAATATGGTTAAGAAGATCACACCCCAGCCACACCTCAAGATGTGTGTCGAAAAAATCAAGGAGTCTTACCTAAAATTTCACACCCCAGCCACACCTCAAGCTGTGTGTTGCAAAAATCAAGGAGTATTACCTAAAATTGTGTGAGGCATATATCTCATAAAAAATAAATTAATGAAATTTGATTTCAAATAAAAAAAACATGACTGATAAGGTCACAGGCATTGCAATTTTCAAACTAGTAGTAACTGAGAATAACAACTTTTCTTAAATATATAAAAATTGCCTCACATATTCATAAAAGGCCCTGTTTTAGGATGGATCCTTATTATTCTGCCCCAACCCCTTGTCATTTGATGCGATCCACCTCAAGACCCCACGTTAATCTCCTAATGAAAACTTTAACGAGTTCGCAATCCATAGGACTAACCCCTCCCAAGAATCATCTTTTGTATCAACAGTCAAATTAACTCCAAATATACTCGAGAGTTGGAACTAATTTGATAGAAAACTCAAACCCTACCCAATCCGTTTGATAGAACTCAAGATATAAAGTTGAATTTTTAATGAATCACTCGAAGAAAACTAAAGTTCTTCACAAGAACCAAAGAGGAAATTCTCTCTATTTTTAATCAATCATCAAGTCTGTCTAAAACAATGATAGAAATTAGCCTTATATAGGTAAAAACACCCTAAACAACTGATATGGTAAGCAACTAGTCTATTACAAATCAAAAACTAAGTAAAAACATGAAAAACAAAAGAAATGGTAAAGCTGCGGATGAAGGCCACGGGATAGGCCTGGGTGCGACCTTGGTTAGAACATCATCTTGCCTTGGCACACCTTCTGATAGAGGCCCTGGGGAAGGCCGTGGCGCGGCCTTGCTCGCAGCCTTCATCAGAAGCTTTGGATGGCCTTTTCTACTCATTGTCTTCTGAGCTTTCAGTGGTGTACTCCTCCCAGCCTTGCATGGCCTCTTTCTCCCACTCCTTTTGACTATCATTGACGCCTCTAAGCCTCCATTTTGGATTGGCGAGGCCCTATGCTTTGGCAATGCTTTAGCAACGACCTGAATGCCTCTATCTACTAGAACCTTTGCGGCTTGGTTCACATCATTTCCCTCTTCTTCAAGAAGGTTCTTTCTCGAATCTTACTTCTTCATGTCTCCAATTGAATGAACATTATGTACCTGCATAGAAGAAATATGTGAAAGAGAAGAATGAGAATTAGTAGAATCCTTCTTCACCATCTTCTTCTTCACCTTTGCCACCTCAACTCCTTAGCCAATCGCACTTGGTCCTTGTGAGCTTCCAACGGTGACAACAAAATCAAGATGATGTCATTTCCATTCCAAGCAAATGAATATTGATTTTGGAACCCATCATAAATCACCTTGTGATCAAATTGCCATGAACACCTCAACAAAAAAATGACACGCTCCCATCGATGCCACATCATAAAAAAATTTTTCCTTGTATAACCCAATAGAAAACTCGACCTCAACTTACTTGGTTACCTTTAGCTCCTCAATATCCCTTACTCACTGCAAGTGATAGGGCTTAGGATGCTTCAATGCATTCAGACCAAGCTCCTCTACCACAAAGGAAGATTAGTCCATTAATCTGAATCAATGGCAATAGTACATACCTTATCCCGAATGAGACATCTTGTAAGGAAAACTGATTCTCTTTGTACATCAAATCCAGCTTCCTTAGATAGTTCATCTGAAGCTTTTCTCATGAACAGAAGCTCTCCTTTGTGAGCTTCGCAGATAATAGGACCTTCACCATTGCTACCTCCCACCATTGGTGGCATCCCTTCATCATCACTTGAGGAAGCACTCTTCAACCCTCCACCATCTAGTACAATCATATTCCTGGTATTTGGACATTAGGCAGCCACATGACCACATCATTGGTACTTGAAGCACTGAATGTCTCGTACCCTCAGAGGCGCCTTTACTTGCCCTTTGTTGTCACCGGTGCCTCCTTCGGCTTAACAACGTCCCTAGGTCTCATGTCACCTCACTCCTCTCGCACTATGGATGGTCTATCAAACCTTTCATCATGGTCTCTACCATCTCTCCAGCTAGACCTCCCATGCGAAGAGCTCACTCCACTTCTCCTCCTTGCCTTGAGTTGCTTCTCCACGATTTCAGCTTTTTGTACCAAATCATCAATGTCCACATAGGATTGTATTTCCACCTTATCTCGGATATCCTGATTTAAACGAACCAAAAATCTACACATTGTCACTTCACGGTCCTCCACTATATTTGTCAGCATCATGGCCAACTCCATACATTACCCCGAACGAGACATCTCGTATGAAAAATTGATTCTCTTTGTACATCACATCTAGCTTCCTTAGATAGTTCATCTGAAGCTTTCCTCATGAATAGAAGCTCTCCTTTTTTAGCTTCGCAGATAATAGGACCTTCACCATCGCTACCTCCTACCAATGGTGGCGCCCCTTCATCATCACTTGAGGAAGCACTCTTCAACCCTTCACTATCTAGCACAATCATGGTCTTAGTATTTGGACACTAGGTAGCCACATGACCACATCCTTGGTACTTGAAGCACTGAATGTCTCATACCCTCATAGGTGCATTTATTTGCCCTTTGCTGTTACCTGTGCCCTCCTTTGATTTGACAACATCCCTAGGCCTCATATCACCTCACTTCTCTCGCCCCATGGATGGTCTATCAAACCTCTCATCATGGTCTCTGCCATCTGATACGTGCATGGGCACAAGGCATGGCAATGGAGCATGGAAAATGGCCTATCTAGCATCAACTCAAATGGCAATGTTAGTTATCTAATTGTGATAGGTTACAACTAGTGATAGGTTTTTAGTAAGTTTTCTAGAATATTCTTTATGAGCCTATAAAAGGGCATTCCTTGTATTATTTTAACGATGTTATGATGAATCAATAAAAATTGTGAGTTTTCTCTCTACGAGAGTTTTCTTAGTTCTTGGAATAGAACTAATTTCTGGTCTTATTGGAGTGATTCCATGGCGACCAAAACCTACGCCTAGAGTTTCTTCCACTTGATTTGATTCATTCTTTTGGGTTTGTCAATTAGGGGTCTATTTCACGAGTTGGTTAGGGGTCTATTCCACAGGTTGGTTAGGTGTCTATTCCACAGGTTGGCTAGGGGTCTAACTTGCAGCACAAAAGGAGGATTTCAACGATCTTGGTTGAATATTCGAAGCAACCCATTCGAGTTGTTGTTGGGGTCTTCGACAAGTTACGAAGGGGTCAAGAAGATCGAGTGGTTACCACAACTCAAGTTATTCTTGGGGTCTTCGACAAGTTACGAAGGGGTCAAGAAGATTGGGTTATTTTGTATGGATTTCTTTTCAAGACGGTCCTTTGGGGATGATGTTCCTGTGATATACGAGAGGGCGACAGTCCGATCGTATCACCATCTCTCCAGCAAGACCTCCCATGCGAAGAGCTCACTCCACTTCTTCTTGCCTTGAGTTGCTTCTCAACGATTTCAGCTTTTTGCACCAAATCATCAATGTCCACATAGGATTGCAACTCCACCTTTTCTTGGATATCTTGATTTAAACTAGCTAAAAATCTGGTCATTGTCATTTCACGGTCCTCCACGATATCTGCCAGCATCATGGCCAACTCCATACATCATCCTGAACGAGACATCTCGTATGAAAAATTGATTCTCTTTGTACATCACATCCAGCTTCCTTAGATAGTTCATTTGAAGCTTTCCTCGTGAATAGAAGCTCTCCTTTGTCAACTTCGCAGATAATAGGACCTTCACCACCGCTATTTCCCACCAATGGTGGTGTCCCTAGTACAATCATGGTCCTAGTATTTGGATACTAGGCAACATGACCATGTCCTTGGCACTTGAAGCACTGAGGTCTCGTACTCTCATAGGCGCCTTTACTTGCCTTTTGTTGTCACCTGTGCCCTCTTTTGGCTTGACAACGACCCTAGGTCTCATATCACCTTGCTCTTCTTGCCCCATGGATGGTCTATCAAACCTCTCATCACAGTCTCCCCCATCTCTCTAGCAAGACCTCCCATGCAAAGAGATCACTCCACTCATCCTCCTTGCCTTGAGTTGCTTCTCCATGATTTTAACTTTTTGTACCAAATCATCAATGTCTACATAGGATTGCAACTCCACCTTATCTTGGATATCCTGATTTAAATCAACTAAAAATTTGGTCATTGTCCCTTCACGATCCTCCACGATATTTGCCTGCATCATGGTCAACTCCATATCCTTATAGTAGTCATTTACGGTCCTACCACTTTGTGACATGGACTGTAACCTCTGGTGCAGCTCTATGTAGTAGTAGCTAGGTACGAACCTCCTCCACATGATTGTCTTCATCTTCTCCCATGTGCAGATAGGATGCTCTCCACATCTTCTTCTAGTGGTAGCTAGTTGGTCCCACCACACACTAACATAATCAGAAAATTTCATTGCAGCAAGCTTGACATTCTTCTCCTCTGAGTAGTGGTGGCAATCAAACACATGTTTCACTTTCCATTCCCACTCCTGGTAGAGCTCTGGATCACTCTGGCCTTGGAAAGTTGGGATCTTCATCTTGATGCTCCCAATATTGCCATCACGAGCATGCTCTCTATGCTTGTGCCCCCTATCAGCCTCCACCTCATCGTTAGAGTCCTTGGACTCCTCTGATGACTCTTATGGTTGCTCCTCGATCTAAAGTATGAATGGTCACGCCTCTCCATTCGTTGACACACAACTTCCACTGCCTGTCTCATGCCCTGGATGATACGTGCGTGGTGATGCCCATCTTAGTTTTAGAAGCTTTACTAATGGATATCGTCATCCTGTGCAAATTGGAGCTTTCAAAGTGGTCAAAACATGGCAAGGGAGCATGGAAGATGGCTAATTTAGAATCCACTCAAGGGGCCAAAGGTTGGTGGTCACGTTTTAGATCCAAAGTGCAAGGAACGATTTTCAAGGGACAAGACTAGAAGCCAATCGCAAACATTCTGTTCGAGGCCGCGCCGGCCTTCCCCACGGCTTGGATCAGAAAACATGCCAAGGCCAGAATTGCTTCTGACCAAGGTTGCGGTGGCCTTCGTCTACATCTTTTGAATTTTATTGTTTTAATTAGTTTTAGTTTAATTTTTAAATTATATTTAATTTAGACTTTCCATATTTATCTCTTAGGGTTTGTATGCCTATATAAGCTAGTTATTGTAGGTTTTCATTAAAAAAAAAATTATGTTGAAGTATGATTTAGTCAATGAAAATTGATATTTTCTTTGTGTGAGAGTCTTGATTAGTTCTTGGGATGAGATCTATCGTGAGCCTTTCAAGAGTGATTCTTGTTAGGTCTACTTTATACCTTAAGTTCTAATCAACATGTGTGATTAGGGTTTAGGTTTCTTCTTGTTAGATTGATTGGTTTCATTCCATGGATTGGTTTGGGGGCAAACTGGTCAACAAGAAGTTCGTGTATTTAGATAATTTGATCCAATTCTGTGGAAGGTATTGGATTGGGTTATCACCTGATCTTCAAGATGGACCTTTGGGGATATTCCTATGATACACGAAAAGGGAGATCAAGCCGGATCGTGTCAAGTGGTATCAGAGCTATTGGATCTTGAAAGAAAAGCAAGTTTTTTCGTTGTGTTTAACCTACTTGAGTATATCTCTTCGTTATCAATTCGTTTGGATATATCTTTTCTATTTGGGTTTTTGTGTTAAGTTGTTTATTATTGTTTTTGGGTTCAAGAACTGACTTTTCTTGAATCAAAGTTGTGATATTTTGTTGTTCGTCTAAAAAAAAATTTTGCATCACTGTTCACGGTACTGTAGTGTCACTATTTATCAGGGGCTGTTCACGAGGCGTACTGTTCACATCTGGAATACTATTTAGGATGGTTACTATTCACACGGCGGGTATTGTTCATCTGACTTTTTTCTAGAATTTTTTTTAGTTTTTTTGTTTGTTTTTAGGAATTGGTCTTTTGTATTGTGCAAGTTGTTTTGTGTGTTTAAACAAAAAAAAAAAGAAAAAAAAGAGGGTTGTTAGATTGAAAGAAGTCTTGAGTGGAAAAATGCATAAAAATGAGATCTTCATAAAAATCAAGGATTGGGAGCAAATTTGTCTATTTTTACAGGTTATTGATGTTGAGTTTCGAAGATTTTCAACAGTTTAATTGTGAATTCCAAAGAGGCTTCTATGAAAGTAGACATAGTTGGGATGCCAGAAGATTGACTGATAAGAAAAGCCATTCCAAATCCTCTACAAAGGTGGTTAGTGATGAATATGGCTATGAGGGCAGTGCTACAAAGTGGAAGGAGTGGTCTTCGAAATCCAAATCCTCTAAGAAGCATCGTTTTGATTCCATATGGGATGAGGTGAAGGATCGATGTGCATCTACCACAGAGGAGGGCGTGAAGAAATTCGTGGACAAGATTGAATTATGTATTGTTGCTCCAATAGAGAAGCAAGTTCTAGTAATCCACGAGGAGGAACATCACTCAATTGAGACACTTGAAGTCGAAGAACGTCCACAACCAATGGAGGCGCATATTGAGGTTGAAGATGAAGTACCATTGGAAGAGCCACTGGAAGAACCACCAAGTGTTGAATTGCCTCTTCAGTTCGTTTCACATTGTTCATCTACTATGGGCAACGATTTGAGAACGAATCATTTCGAAGAGGGGGGTTTGATACGTGTGTAGTGACGCCCGTCTCAGTCTTAGAAACTTTACCAACAGATATTGTCATCTAGTGCAAATTGGAGGTTTCATAGTGGTCAAAACATGGCAAGGGAGCATGGAAGATGGCTAATTTAGCATTCACTCAAGGGGCCAAAGACTAGTGGTCACATTTTAGGTCCAAAGTGTGAGGATGAATTTTCAAGGGACAAGACCAGAAGCTAGTCCTAGACATTATGTTGGAGGCCGTGCCCTAGGCCGTCTCGCGGCCTTCCCCATAGCTTGGATCAGAAAACGTGCCAAAGCCAGAATTGCTTCTAACCAAGGCTGTGCGCCTAAGGCCGTCCACGGCCTTCATCTGCATCTTTTGAATTTTATTGTTTTAATTAGTTTTAGTTTAATTTTTAAATTATATTTAATTTAGACTTTTCATATTTATCTCTTAGGGTTTGTATGCCTATATAAGGCTAGTTATTATAGGTTGTCATTAAAAAAAACGTTTATGTTGAATTATGATTTAGTCAATGGAAATTGATATTTTCTCTTATGTGTGAGAGTCTTGGTTAGTTCTTGGGATGATCATGAGCCTTTCAAGAGTGATTCTTGTAAGGTCTACTTTATACCTTAAGTTCTAATCAACAGGTGTGATTAGGGTTTAGGTTTCTTCTTGTTAGATTTATTGGTTTCATTCCACGGATTGGTTTGGGGTCAAACTGTTCAACAAGGAGTTCATGTATTTTGATAATTTGATTCAATTCCATGGGATGTATTGGATTGGTTTATCGCCTGATCTTCAAGACGGTCCTTTGGGGATGTTCCTATGACACACAAAATGGGAGATCAACCCGGATTGTGTCACTGGATGCTAATTTATTGTTTCAACAAAATATCTAAGGTCAAACTGATGAGTCCCAAGGTGGAGACCTTCAAGAGGGACGTTCCAAGGATGATGGATCAAGTTTGAGGAGTTCCAATGATGTGTTTAATGGTTTGGATGGTCCTATGACTAGAGTAAGAACTAGAAGAATGAAGGATGCATTGCATGGACTCATATTGGACTCATATGAGGAGGCTTTGCAATTGGGCTCAAAGGATCAATCTAAACAACTCATTAATGTGATTTGGGCTGAACAAACATTGGATGAGAACTTCATGGGCCACACGAATGGGGAGCTTGAAGAATTGAAGTCCAATTGATGGTTTTGTGGGCTTAATGGACCACCAGCCCATTAGGGTTTGTTAGTTACGATTTTTATAGTCTTTGAGTTGTAATAGACTTAGTTATTTTTGTTAATTCATGCTTTGTTTTGGTAGTTTCATTAGTATAGGTTTTGTCTTAGAAGTTAAGTCTATTTTCACAACTCTAGAATGTTCTTTGTAAGCCTATTTATAGGCCATATTATTAGTTACGAATTTGAATCAGAATTTTCAGAAATATTGTGTGTTCTCTTTGAGAATTTTCTTGGTTCTTTGTCGATTAAGAACTACTCTTGGTCTTATCAAGCTTGCTTGTGGCGACCACCAACTTCGCTTAGAGTTTTTCTTGAGTTTTTGATCAAGTCTTTAGAGCTAATTAGGTTAGACAATTGAACTCGCTCAACTTGGTCTAGTCTAGTTGTTCCATAGGCATGCTCATCTTCAAGGGAAGATTCAAGGCAAAACAACTCCACGTCAAGGGTTCCTTGGTTCACGAATCAAACGAGGTCTTGAGTTCAACGAGTTGCATACCTGAAATCCAAGACTTTCTTGGCAACGCAACCGTGCGCACATCACAAACGCCTTCGATTCGCTCTCGTTTGACATATTGAATTTCAAATACCTGCAAAGAGCATAACAGTAGGAATATCTCCTTACAAGACTCATGTTTCTCTGAAGTCTCTCGTAATTTTACCACTCAGTCTTATAACCCTCTTCAAGGAACTTAAGATGGATTTTCAAGATCAAAACTATATAAGGTAATTTGAAAAGAACGAATCCTAACACAAACAACTCACAACCCAGCACAAGAAAATTGGATAGAATTTTTTGGATGAACAGTGAACTCGGGATGAGCAGTATAGTGATGAACAGTACGCTACAATACACGTGAATAGTGACTTTTTTTTTTACAATAAGAAGATGGGGTCTTTGATGATTTTTGCTAATGAATAGTCAACAAATCACCACAAATCAACAACCCAATCAATAGAGAAACAAAAGACTCGAACTTGGTAGGGTTTCTAGACGCCTTGAATCAAATACAGCACCAAAAATACAAAGAAAATTAAACAGAAGCACAACAACCCCCAAAGGTAGACAACAAAAACACAAAAACCTAGATTAATAGGAACCTAGGAACAAGAATCCGCAAAACTAGAAGGCAAAAATTACAAGAATGCTGTAGAACATTTAGACAAAATAGAAAGAAAAAGATATATCTAGTCTCAAGAAATCGAAATATCAAGAGATGGATTAGGGAAAACATGATACCAAGAATCCAAAGAGCTATGATACCAATTAATGTGAACTATCTTGAGACCCCGCGTTAATCTCTTAATGGGAACCTTGATGAGTTCGCAATCCACAGGATTAATCCCTTCCAAGGGTCATCTTGTATATTAACAAACAAATTAACCCCAAATCTACTTGAGAGTTGGAACTAACTTAATGGAAAATTCAAACCCTACCAAACTTGTTAGATAGAACTCAAGATATAAGGTTGAATTTCCAATGAATCACTCGAAAACTAAAATTCTTCACAAGAACCAAAGAGGAAATTCTCTCTATTTTTAATCAATCATCAAGTCTGTCTAAAACAATGACAGAAATTAGCCTTATATAGGCAAAAATACCTTAAACAACTGATATGGTAAGCAACTTGTCAATTACAAGTAAAAAACTAAGTAAAAACATGAAAAACAGAAGAAATCGTAAAGTTGCAGACAAAGGTCGCAGAGTGGGCTGCAGTGTGGCCGTGGGTGCGGCCTTGGTCAGAACATCAATATGCCCTGGCACTCCTTCTGATGGAGACCGTGGGGAAGGCCATTGCACGGCCTTGCTCGCAGCCTTCATCAAAAGCTTTCTGATGGCCTTTTCTACATGTTGTCTTCTAAACATTTGTTGGTGTACTCCTCCCAGTTTTGCATGGCCTCTTCCTCCCGCTCATTTTGACCATCTTTGACATCTCTAAGCCTCTATTTTGGGTTGGTGAGGCCCTATGCTTTGTGATACAATCGAGGTGTTGCCCTCTCGTATATCACAGGAACATCATTCACAAAGGACCGTCTTGAAAAGAAATCCATACAAAATAACCCAATCTTCTTGACCCCTTCGTAACTTGTCGAAGACCCCAAGTACAACTCGAATGGGTTGCTTCGAATATTCAACCAAGATCGTTGAAATCCTCCTTTTGTGCTGCAAGTTAGACCCCTAACCAACCCGTGGAATAGACACCTAACCAACTCGTGGAATAGACCCGTAATTGACAAACTCAAAAGAATGAATCAAACCAAGTAGAAGAAACTCTAGGCGTAGGTTTTGGTCGCCATGGAATCACTCCAATAAGACCAGAAATTAGTTCTATTCCAAGAACTAAGAAAACTCTCGTAGAGAGAAAACTCACAATTTTTATTGATTCATCATAACATCGTCCTTAAAATAATATAAGAATGCCTTTTTATAGGCTCATGAAGAATATTCTAGAAAACCTACTAAAATCTATCACTAGTTGTAACCTATCACAATTAGATAATTAACATAAAGATTACAACTTGTAAAAATAAATAACACCAAAAACTATGATCCTTCTTTTGTATCTTCCCATTTGAGTGGATGCTAGATAGGCCATCTTCCATGCTCCATTGCCGTGCCTTGTGCCCATGCACGTATCAAACTCCTCCTCTTCAAAACGATTCGTCCTCGAATCGTCGCCCAATGGTATGCAAAGAATGGGCACAACTCGAGCTCAAACCTACAAAATGTTTATAAGAACGACGAGAATATCTTTTTTCGTTTCACCACACTTTTGGCTTTTCTTATAAAATTTCACAAATTTTCCTTTTTCGACTCAAGATTTTTTTTTTTTTTTTCAATTTTAACAACCCTCTCTCTCTCTCTCTCTTTTTTTTAACAACACAAACAACTCACAAAATACAAAATCCAACTCCCAAAAACAAACAAAAAATAAACAAAAAAAAAATTTTTTAAATTCGGATGAACGGTAACGCCGACATGAACAGTGCCGTCAATAAACAGTAAACCCTAGCACGTGAATAGTGCGCCGCTGCTACAGTGCGAAGAACAGTACGAATTTTTTTTTTTTTTTCACTTCTAACAACCTCTCTCTCTCTCTCTCTTTTTTTTTTAACAACACAACCAACTCACAAAATACAAAATTCAACTCCCAAAAACAAACAAAAAATTAAACTGAAAAAAAGAAAAAAAAAATTCGGATGAACAGTACCGGCGATGAACAGTACCGTCAGTGAACAGTACCCTAGTGTGAACAGTGACGCCGCCGCTACAGTGTCGATGAACAGTACATTTTTTTTTTTTTGGAAAATCAAACCATAAAAGAACACAACTTTGATTCAAGAAAAATCAGATCTTGAACCAAGAACAACAAAACAAAAATTAAAAACATATATCCAAGTGGATTGACAACAAAAACAAAAGATATACCCAAACGGATTGACACAAAACCTGATTCTTTCAAGATCCCAAAAGCTCTGATACCAATTGATACGATCGGGGTGTCGCCCTCTCGTATATCACAGGAACATCATTCCCAAAGGACCGTCTTGAAAAGAAATCCATACAAAATAACCCAATCTTCTTGACCCCTTCGTAACTTGTCGAAGACCCCAAGAACAACTTGAGTTGTGGTAACCACTCGATCTTCTTGACCCCTTCGTAACTTGTCGAAGACCCCAAGAACAACTCGAATGGGTTGCTTCGAATATTCAACCAAGATCGTTGAAATCCTCCTTTTGTGCTGCAAGTTAGACCCCTAACCAACCCGTGGAATAGACACCTAACCAACTCGTGGAATAGACCCCTAATTGACAAACTCAAAAGAATGAATCAAATCAAGTAGAAAAAACTCTAGGCGTAGGTTTTGGTCGCCATGGAATCACTCCAATAAGACCAGAAATTAGTTCTATTCCAAGAACTAAGAAAACTCTCGTAGAGAGAAAACTCACAATTTTTATTAATTCATCATAACATCGTCCTTAAAATAATATAAGAATGCCTTTTTATAGGCTCATGAAGAATATTCTAGAAAACCTACTAAAATCTATCACTAGTTGTAACCTATCACAATTAGATAATTAACATAAAGATTACAACTTGTAAAAATAAATAACACCAAAAACTATGATCCTTTTGTATCTTCCCATTTGAGTGGATGCTAGATAGGCCATCTTCCATGCTCTATTGCCGTGCCTTGTGCCCATGCACGTATCAAGAGGACTTGGTGAACTTCATACCTCAACTGGTGATGCCGTCTCAAAATGAGCAATTGTTAGCTGTTGTTTCCAAGGAAGAATTTCATGGGGTAGTGTGTGGTATGGATAGAAACAGTGCTCCAGGGCCTGATGGTTTTAATGGTGAGTTTTTTATTCATTGTTGGGAGATTATTTTAGATGATTTGCTTCATGCTATGTGGGATTTTATGGCTGGGGTACCTATTCCTAAAGGCATTGCTAGTTCCCTTATTGTTTTGATTCGCAAGAAACCAAACTCTTTATCTTTTGCAGATTATTGCCCAATTTGTTTAAGCACTTTTACTAATAAAGTTTTCTCTAAGATTTTAGCAAACAAGATGAGGGGGTTGCTCCCTTCCCTTATTTCACCAGAGCAATCTGCTTTTGTGAAAGGTAGGGAAATTGCACATAATATCTTATTGGCACAAGAGGTGGTGGCCTCTATTGATAAGAAGATGATACGTGCATGGGCACAAGGCATGGCAATGGAGCATGGAAGATGGCCTATCTAGCATCCACTCAAATGGGAAGATATGAAAGAAGGATCATAGTTTTTGGTGTTGTTTATTTTTGCAAGTTGTAATTTTTATGTTAGTTATCTAATTGTGATAGGTTACAACTAGTGATAGGTTTTTAGTAAGTTTTCTAGAATATTCTTTATGAGCCTATAAAAGGGCATTCCTTGTATTATTTTAACGATGTTATGATGAATCAATAAAAAATTTAGAGTTTTCTCTCTACGAGAGTTTTCTTAGTTCTTGGAATAGAACTAATTTCTGGTCTTATTGGAGTGATTCCATGGCGACCAAAACCTACGCCTAGAGTTTCTTCCACTTGATTTGATTCATTCTTTTGGGTTTGTCAATTAGGGGTCTATTCCACGAGTTGGTTAGGGGTCTATTCCACAGGTTGGCTAGGTGTCTATTCCACGGGTTGGCTAGGGGTCTAACTTGCAGCACAAAAGGAGGATTTCAACGATCTTGGTTGAATATTCGAAGCAACCCATTCGAGTTGTTCTTGGGGTCTTCGACAAGTTACGAAGGGGTCAAGAAGATCGAGTGGTTACCACAACTCAAGTTGTTCTTGGGGTCTTCGACAAGTTACGAAGGGGTCAAGAAGATTGGGTTATTTTGTATGGATTTCTTTTCAAGACGGTCCTTTGGGAATGATGTTCCTGTGATATACGAGAGGGCAACGCCCCGATCGTATCACTATATCAAATAAACAAGTAATATTAATAACAAGTATTAAATGACAGAGAAAATGCCACATATATAAGTATAATATGAAATAAGCGTAATATAAAAAAAAATCCCAAAAACCAACTTGGTTTTAGGGCATACACTAACAAGATTTTGTTCTTTATGTGTGTGACCCATTAGATTCCATTCACGTTGGCAATAAGTATAAATTATAACTCATTAATTGCGCTAGATAAATTAAACACTTTAATTTATCATTAATTCACTAATAAATCAATTCATACTTATAGATCATGAGTGGCGTCTAGCAATGCATCATGACCACCCAAGTGAATAAGAAAGTCATATGGTTAACCATGCCCTTCAATGCAACCGTATAATTAATATCCTTTCACCACACTATATCCCAATTAGTCTAAAAGTATAGTGCATACTATTAAAATGACTAATTTATATTTTCTTGTTCCAGAAATACAACTCTCCATGATGTATAACCTTGAAACTACTTCCAAGTTATACTATCACTTCTACAGAAGATTTATGAGTTAATATTTCCAACAAGTGGCCATAAAGGGATATACTCTCCTATTAAGGAGTGGTGAATCCTATATTGATTACTCACTATCTTTCTATGCTTCAAACTATAGCCAATCTCTAACCTATGGGCTACCCTTTTACGAGCACCGAGAATAGAGTCAAAGTATAGCAATCCACATTCAAGATACTATGGTAATCTCAACTCAAAGGATCACTTACACCATTGCCATTAAGAGTTCAACGATTGGCACTATAGTTGAAACTCTTGGCGGATCAATCCAATGAACTTGTTCTCAAACAAGCATCCACATACCAACTTAAGTGTCACGCACACCATAGTCAATGAGATCAACTACTACTTACCATAAGTAGAGGCAAAGTATGTGCTAGTCTATCTGCATTAATGATGTCCAATCTCATTAATACTATAACTAGGGAAATTTAAGAATATGATTTTATGTATTAGAGTCTCATATTTGTAACCCTTACAATCTCTAATACACAGTCAATATTCTAAGGACTTTATCAATCAAACAATTAACATGGAAATACAAGTATAGATGATAAAGAAAATGGATAAATATAACATAAATAAGTGTAAATACAAAACACCTGAAACCATCTTTGTTTTAGGGCATACACTAACAAAGAAGGCCTCTTAGTGACTAAGTATGAATCCTTCAAATGGAGCCTCATGAGACAATAGATAAGATGTATTGTCATTTCAATGATATTATAAAGGATCTTGAGGTATTAAACAAGCAATACTCCATTGGTGAGAAAAATAGGAAGATCTTAAATGCCTTGCCAAAAAAGTGGGAGAGTAAAGTGACCGCAATAGAAGAGGCAAAGACTTTAAATACTATGTCTATTGAATCACTTGTAAATTCTCTAACATCTTTTGAATTGAAGCTTAAATCCAAGGTGTTAGATGAAGAGGAGGCTAGAGCTAAAAGAAGCATAGCTCTCAAAGTTGCTCAACAAGAAGAAGATGATTTTTCCACTATTGATGATGAAGATGAAGATATGGATGACAATGATCTTGTTCTCATCACAAAAGGTATCAAAAAGTACTTTCTCAACAAAAGGAGAAGTAGAAGTGGTGGCTCAAATAATTTCATCTATAACAAAGGCAAAGGAAAGAAAGAAGGAAATAAAAAGAAAAATGATAAATGTTTTGAGTATGGGCAACCAGGACATTATATGAATCAATGTCCAATGAAGAAAAAGAAGGAAGCAAAAGGTGGAAGAAGGAAGCCTATCAACAACTTTCAACTAACTTGGGAGGATTGCAACTCCAAAGAAGAACTGGATGAAGAAATAGAAATAGCTCAAATGGCCTTCATGGCTATAGGAGATGATGAGGTAAATTCTAATTATTCTTCTAGTAATGAATGTGATGATGATATGGAAGAATTTGTTATGAAATTGCATGATAGATTAAAGGATTCATATGCCAAAAACAAAGATTCGAAGATAAAGATTAATGCTTTATTGAGTGAAAACTCAAGGTTATTTCAAGAAAATCAAATTTTGAGAAATGAAAATGATAATTTTAGAAAAAACAAGCTTGCTCTTGATTTGAGAATTGTTGATTTGAAAAAGATGTTTGATGGAAAGATTATGTTTATGAAAAAATGAAAAAATAGCAAGAATTCTTCAAAGAAAGAACTGATGAACTTTCCAAAGTTCTTAAAATGGAGAAACAAAAGATTTGTGAGAACAAAATTTTCAAAACTACATTCTCAAACAAAAAGTTTACAATTTTCAAAAAGAATGATCTTTGTGTGGTAAAGTCTAAGATCGTTAGAGATGCCAATGCTACTTGTCATTATTGTTGCCAAAATGGTCATTTTAAAAAGGATTGTTATGCTAAGAAAAATATCAATTTAGGAATAAATGCTATATGGGTAACTAAAGATTTTACTAACAAATATGGACCCAAGAAAGTATGGGCACCAAAAGTTATTTCTTAACTTTGTATGTAGGTATGCTTAAAGAACACCAACATGGGATCAAGATGGCATATAGATAGTGGATGCTCTAGGCACATGATAGGAGATGACACAATCCGGGTTGATTGCCCTTTTCGTGTGTCACAAGAACATTCCCAAAGGACCATCTTGAAGATTAGGCGATAACCCAATCCAACACCTCCCGCAGAATTGGACCAAGATTATCAAAGTACACGAACTCCTTATTGAACAATTTGACCCCAATCCAACCCGTAGATTGAAACCAATCTAATTGAACAAGAACAAACCCAAAACCCTACCCAAACCTGTTGAATAGAACTCAAGGTATAAAGTAAACTCTCAAGAATCACTCTTGAAAAGTCACATGAAAGTTCTCTTCCAAGAACTCACAAACTCTCATAGAGAGAAAATATCAATTTTCATTGATTAATTCATCGTCCAACATAACACATCATAACCGCTTGATAAAACGACACTAATATTAGCCTTAATAGGCATTAAAACCCTACAAAATAAATATGGAAAGTCTAAACTAAGTATAATTCAAAAACTAACTAAAAACTATTGAAAAATAATAAAATCACAAAGTTTGTCCGAAGCCATGGTGCGTAACCACGGTGCGGGTTCAGGCCACGGATTCGATCAAAAACTTTTGTTCTTCATGCCCAACTCTTTGATGGTACCCGTGAGGCTATCTGCGGTGCCGGTTCATGCCGCGGGTTCAGTCAGAACCTTCTTTCCCAGCTTTTTCAACAACTTTTGAAGTCTTCAAATCAGCCTCTAAGCTTGGCAACATAATCCAATCCGAGAATGCTTTAAGAGCAAGCCAAACTCCTCCTTGCCAAACCCTTCCTTGGACTTTGGATCTAAACTTTGAGTACCAGCCTTTCAACTCTCGAGTGGATGCTAAATGATGAACCTCCAATCCTCTAATATCATGCTTTGAACACCTTGAAACCTCCAAATTGCTTAAGTTGATAAAATTTGTTGGCGAGGCTTCTAAGAATGAGATGGGCATCGCTATGCACATATCAGGAGATGCTTCACTATTCATCAATCTCAAGGCAAAAAGTAGTGGTAAAGTTACATTCGGTGACGACAAGAAGGCCAAATCCATTGGCATTGGAGATATTGGTAAAGATGGTGATACTTTTATTCAAAATGTGCTTCTAGTTGATAACTTGAGCTATAACTTGCTTAGTGTTAGTCAATTGTGTGATAGAAATCTATATGTGTTGTTCAAGAAACATGAATGTTTAATCCTAAACATAAATTTTAATATTGTGTTTAAAGGAAATAGACATAATGATATTTATGTTGTGCATTTAGAAAGGTTAGATCATGACAAGGCAAAATTTCTTACTATTACTAATGATGATCCTTGGTTATGGCATAGAAAGCTTTGTCATTTTAATACGGACTTGTTGAGTGAACTTGCTAGGAAAGATCTTGTTAGAGTTTTGCCAAAAATCAAATTTGAAAAGGACAAAATTTGTGATGCATGCCAATTTGGCAAACAAACTAAAGTTTCTTTCAAACCCAAAAACTATGTTTCTACATCTAGACTGTTGGAATTATTGCATCTAGACTTGTTTGGTCCTACTCAAGTTGCTAGTTTAGGAGGAAAGATATATGCATTTGTTATTGTTGATGAGTTCTCTAGATTTACTTGGGTATTGTTCTTAGCTCATAAAGATGAGGCTTTTAAGAACTTTGTTTCTTTATTTGCTAAAGTGCAAAACTTGTTGAATGTGCACATTGTTAAGATTAGAAGTGACAATGGTACCGAATTTAGATTTTGTGATTTTCCCGAATTTTGTGATTCAAATGGTATATCTCATGAGTTTTCTACTACTAGAGTTCCTCAACCAAATGGTGTAGTAGAAAGGAAAAATAGGACACTTCAAGAGGCCGCTAGAACTATGATTAGTGAGTATGATCTTCCAAAGTATTTTGGGACCGAGGCCGTCAATACTGCTTGTTATGTTATGAATCGTGTGCTTCTTAGACCCATTTTGAGCAAAACTTCTTACGAGCTTTTGTATGGAAAGAAACCTATAGTTGGTTATTTTAAAGTTTTTGGGTGTAAATGTTTTATTTTGAATATTAAGGAGTATTTAGGTAAGTTTGACAAGAAAACCGATGAAGGGATTTTTTTGGGATATTCCAACAATAAGAGAGCTTTTTAGAGTGTATAATAGGAAAATTCTTACTGTTGAGGAGGCCATACATCTTACTTTTGATGAATCACATGATGTCATTACTAATAATTCTTGTGAAGATGATGATTTAGGTGTGCAACAAGGTCTTGAAAAATTGAAGTTCAATGATGATCAAGGCACATCAAACAAGGACAAACTTCCACAAATGGATGTAGAAAAAGACCATGATGAAGATAACATTCCAAAGGAGCTACCAAAGGCTTGGAAATATACTCAACATCATCCACGAGATCTTATTATAGGTGACCCTTCCGAAAAGGTAAGAACTTGTTCCTCTCATAGACCTCTAATTGATAATTTTGCTCTTATCTCTTATGTAGAACCCAAGAATATAGATGAGGCTCTAAAAGATAAGTGTTGGATTTTGGCCATGCAAGATGAATTGAATCAATTTGAAAGAAACAAAGTTTGGACATTAGTTGAGAGACCACATGATCACCCAATTATAGGCGCAAAATGGATATTTAGGAATAAATTGGATGACAAAGGTAAAATTGTTAGAAATAAGGCTAGATTGGTTGCAGAAGGTTATGCACAAGAAGAAGGTATTGATTATGATGAGACTTTTGCACCAATAGCTAGATTAGAATCTACTAGAATGTTTCTTGCCTATGCTTCTTATAGAAATATCAGGCTTTATCAAATGGATGTGAAAAGTGCTTTTCTTAATGGTTTTATTGATCAAGATGTGTATGTTGAACAACCACCGGGTTTTGAACATGAAAATTTTCCAAATTATGTTTTCAAACTTTCTAGAGCTTTGTATGGATTGAAACAAGCTCTAAAAGCTTGGTATGATAGGTTGAGTAGTTTTTTGATTGAAAATGGTTTCAAAAGAGGCTTTGTTGATAATACACTTTTCACAAAAATTCATAATAACCACATTTTGATTGTGCAAATTTATGTTGATGATATTATATTTGGTGCTACTAATGAGAATTTGTGCAAGGATTTTTCTAACCTGATGCAAAGGGAATTTGAAATGAGCATGATGGGTAAGTTAAACTTCTTCCTTGGATTTCAAATTCACCAATTGAAGGAAGGGACATTCATCAATCAATCGAAGTACACAATGGAGTTACTCAAGAGGTTTGGTATGGAGGATTCAAAGCAAGTGAGTACTCCAGTATGCACTTCAACCAAGTTGGACAAAGATGAGGAAGGTATAAAAGTAGATGAAAAGAGTTATCGTGTAACACCCTAGAAAATGCACATATAAGAGATTTTTTTTTTCTTATTTAGGGTTAAGTGTTAATCCTTGATTTATTAGTCGGGAGATTTCTTGAGTTAATTAGGTTAATTAACTAAGATTTTCATTTTAAGCAAGAACACTTAAGTACTACATTTAGAATAATTTTACTTGACCATTTAATTTATATTAGAGTTTAAATTTTGCTTAATTTATTCTACTATTTTCTAGCCTTTTTACTACTTGAATTTTTGCTCAATTTTACTGAAAAATTTCACTTATTTTCTTGCTTTATTTTCTTTTCCCTTAGCTGAAATTTTTCTCTCTCTTTTCTTTCTTTCTTGGCCGGTTCTCTCTCTCCCTAATTTACTCTATTTTTGCTTTAATAATTTTTGTCTTATTATTGTTAGTATTAAGTGATAAGAGGGTATTTAGCTCCACCAATTAAATTAATCCAAGTATACCATTAATGCATTAAAAGACTAAACTCCAACTTTACTCTTGTTACTATTTTATTGGTTATTCTTTTACCTACCTTTTCCTTCATTTCTTTTCTATTTTTCTAGCCTATTCCTCTATCTTTTTCCTTGCTCTTGGCCGGCCCTCTTGGTCTCTCTTCTTCTCTCATTTTTCATCTCATTTTCTCTCAACTTCTTGGACTTTCATCTCTCAAGTTGGAACAAATCCACCATAGGAAGTGGGCTTCTATCTTTTCTAAGCAAAGTTCTAAGCATATCTAAGGTATTTACCATGAACTTATCTTATTAATTTCATGTTTTAATTAGTTTTTATGCAAGTTTAAGACTAAGTTTCTTGTTAATACTACTTAGAGAAATTAGTTAGAACTTGAGAATTACTTGCTATATAAAATGTTCTTGTGGTTAGATAGACTAGTATATTGCCTTTAAACCTTGAAAATTTATGTTTTATATGTGGTTTAGTTGAAGATTTAAGTTGGAACTTAAGAACACTTAAAACAGTCATGTTGGACCAGTTTTAGTAAAACTTTCATAACTTGGTGTAGATAGCTTGGATTCGAATGATTCTTGTTGTTTTAGAAACTAGATTCATAGGGCTTTCAAACGGTATAAAGCTTGCATGGTGGTTCATTGTGTATTAACCGCAGAAAGCTTGCAAAGTTGGCTGAAAATTCGGTTATGCGTAAACAGTTTTGATGAAGAGCCAACTTGGGGCCTGATTTTGAACCTGTTCTAGTTGGAATTTTAAGTGATGATCTTCATGAAAGTTGTAGCCCTATAAACGTACTTTCAAACCATGTAATCACAATTCCCTAGTTCTTAGTGGATTGACCCCAGCAATGGCACGAAGTTGGCTGAAAACCAACCCTGTGCAGAGTTGGGGGATGATTCTTGGAGTAGGGATTTTGAATTTGAGTGGAATCTTGATTGAATTTGAGTTTAAATTGAACATAGAAGTTGTGGTACATGTTGAATGGATTGGGTTGTTGAATTTTCTTGCAGGTTTAAAAATTTTGGTTAGTTCTATTTTAAGGGGAAATGCTGCCGAAATTTTGGTAGGAATAAAGAAGGGAAAAATGGAAAATGAAACTTCCAACCTAGAACATGTTAAAATTAAAGAGTTAATGTGCAGAAATTTTAGGTAAAATGATCTAGTAATGAGCAAAGTTCCTAGAAAAAGAGAACCCTAAAATGAAACCCTAAACCCTAAACCCTAGAAACCCTAAAACCAAAACCCTAGAAATAAGTGGGATATTTCTTGAATTTCTTTACTAAATTAATTAGGGTTTAAATCGGATTTTCATCAGATTATTTCTTCTAAATTTCAGGGTCCAAAAACACATCACGACCATTTCACGAGATATTTTCTTAGGCTTTCCAGGTGAGTGTCTTTATGTGTGCATGATGCATGAAATGTGATATTTTATTTGATAAATATTATGCCAAAATTTGCAATTACTATGTGAATACCTGTGCTACTTGAGGAAAGATGTGTACTTTATCACATCTATTCCGCAATGTGTTACTCGCTTTTATTGACCAATGTGTTATTTGTGTGTGCGTGAGACTACCGTGACTAACTTCACCGTTATTTCACGGATGGTCAACCCGGCTGCACGTGGGAGGACATAAGGTGTTGGGTGTTTTAGGGCTTGATGTTCTTTCCCTTTTGAGTTGTGAATCCTCAAAGAGGCCAACTCCGGATTGAACCTGTTTGCTTGTTGGCCCTCCAGGGTTGAGAATATCTCCCTGGATGTGGTAGCTTGTACGGAGGTTATAAGGTGATTGGCGGTTAGGGTTTGTGCTTGATAAAACTGATTTTTTTTTTGATAAAGACCTGAGCTATTATCTCGGTCCAAATATCGTGAATACATGATCAGTACTTGCTCTTTCTGCGGTTAAGCTTGCTTCCGTAGTTGAGCCCTGTATCCTCCTTTGACTACATGTTAAATTAAATTGTTCATATCTTGATTTATTAATTAATTGCTCGATTATTTTATTTACTAAAATAATGAGTTCTTGATTTGATTGCATGACTTGACATTCACTGGGCTATTATAGCTCATTCCATTTTATTTGTTTTCCTTTACTCAGGTTGCTCGAAAAATTAAAGCCGGACTGACTAGTTTTGATTATTATAAAAGTTTCAGTTATTGTAATAGCCGAACTGTGTTAGGCTATTTTGTGAAAAATCATATATATTAGGACATGTATACTTTTGATGTGAATTGTACCTTATGTTAAATAACATGAGTGTATTTCATTTATTTCATTTTATTTTAGTTTATTTTATTTTAAGTTAAGTACGCTCGGACGTTTGCGTGAGTGCGTATCGAGACCTGGCGTGAGTGCGTATCGAGACCTGGCGAGAGCTAGGCAGGCAGTCCGCTGAGCCCTTTGGTGCGCCTCTGGGTAAGGTGGGGCTGTCACATATCGTGGTATGATTGGAAGTTTACTATATTTAACCGCTAGTAGACCGGATATTACGTTTGCAGTGTGTTTGTGTGCTAGATTTCAATCCTCACCAAGAAATTCTCATTTAATTGCTGTGAAAAGGATCATGAGATATTTAAGAGGTTGTATTAACTATGGGTTGTGGTATCCTAGATCAAACTCTTTTGATTTAATAAGCTATACGGATTCCGATTTTGCTGGTTGTAGAATTGATAGAAAAAGTACTAGTGGGATTTGTAACTTTCTTGGACAATGTTTAGTTTCTTGGTTTAGTAAGAAACAAGGCTCTATTTCTCTATCCATAGCAAAAGCCAAATACATAGCTATTGGTAGTTGTTGTGCACAAATTATGCGGATGAAGCCCACTCTTGTGGATTTTGGTATTACTTTTGATTGTGTGCCTCTTTATTGTGATAATACTAGTGCTATCAATCTCTCCAAAAATCCCATTCAACACTCTAGAACTAAGCATATTGATGTGAAGCATCATTTCGTAAGAGAATTAGTGATGAAAGGAGAGATTAGTTTAGATTATATTCCTACCAAAGACCAATTAGATGATATCTTCACAAAAGCTCTTCCCGAGGACAAATTTGTCTTTCTTAGAAACAAGTTAGGAGTAGTAGAAATATGTTTTCACTAAATTTTTTTCTAAAAAATTTCTTTCTTCACCTTGATCCGAACGACCACTGAGTGGATTCGGACGTCTGGGTCAATTTTTATCAGTCAAACAATACTTCATCTGGACACCTAGTCCGGACATGAAGCATGCGATTCGGACATCCAGATCACGTAACTTTAAGTTACGAAAGTTATGTTTTTTCATATTATTCGCACCTCCTCAATTTCCTTCAAATCAAAACAATTCCAAAATACTTTTCAAGCAAAATTCCACCCAATTTTTACACTCAATTTCAATTACTCTTAAAATGTTTATCTTTTTCTTATTCAATCTTCATCAAATATCTCTCTATTCCATCCTTAGGGTTTTGCTGATTTGGAGATTTTTTGTTTCTACTTTCTTTCTCCATTTTGTTTTAGCATTTGCACCTCCTATGGCTAGTTCTCATCAAACATGTAGAGGTGGAAGGGGTGGACATGGTAGAGGCCGTGGTAATGTCAACTATACTATCACTCAAGAGGGGTTTATATTCTTAGATGTTTACGCATGAATCTACCTTACCTGCCTTAGCACATGGAGAAATGAGATTGGATAGGTTTAGCTTTCCTTCTTTTAGAAAATGCATATCTTAAGAGTTTATATAAAGGGAGTAGTACTCCTTGTTTATTTCTTTTGATTTACTTTATGTATTACTAAGGTCAAATTTATGTCCCCCTCTTTTCTTAAAATTAATAAAATTTGAAGTGGCGTCCTCCCCCATGTACGGGGTTAGATTTAAAAAAAAAAGCTCTTAATTAATTAATTAATTAATGAGTTATAATTTGTACTTATTGCCAACGTGAATGGAACCTAATGGGTCACGCACATAAAGAACATAATCTTTGGGTTAAAATGTAATTAAGATAAGTATGAGATACTTCTGAGTTAATTTATAAGATAAATTAACTTAAAGGACTTGTTTATAAATATTCTAAGTTTTGGATGAAATCAGTTTCCTGAAAGAAATAAAGTAACTAATTGGTTTCCTTGTGGAATAGAATTCTTAAAGGAAAAGGTTTAGCTTAAAAAATACTCCCTCCGTCCCATTTTGATAGGCTTGCTTTCCTTTTTCATCCATCCCAAATTATAGTCCACTTTCCAATTGAAGAATGTAGTTAATTTTCAAGTTCTCTAAAATGCCCCTATTTAATTACTTTGTTATAAGTGAAAGTGCATAGCAAACCGTGCATTCACACATCAAATAGAATTAATTTGACTTATGGTGCAATTTCCTATTTGTATTTAATGTAAATATTTAATGATAAATATAAGGGTATTTTAGTAACATCATAGATTAATTCATTCTTTCAATAAAGTTAACTAACTTTTCTTAAACTGTGTGAAAAAACCTGTAAGCCTATCAAAATGGGATGGAGGGAGTATTACCTAAACCTTCTTGGTTTCCAATTAGCTTTATTTTCTAAAATACTAGAATACTTCCTCTATAAATAGGTTCATGCTTTGACTCTTGAATTGTTATCACAACACAAAATAAAACTAGTGAGAGAAAATTTGGAAGAAGAATTTTGTAATTTCTCTCTCCTCTTTAGCGTCTCTCTCTCTCTCTCTCTCTCTCTCTCTCTCTCTCTCCTAATTGTTAGGGTTTTTGTTCTTCTCTTGTGTTCATAAATAATTCAAGGGAACCAACACTCAAAAGTCAAAGCAAGCATGCCTTCAAGATTCCCAAAGATGTTGTTCGTGTGGATATCGTTAGAGGCTCTACGCTTGGAGGGCATTTCATAGTAGGTCTAACCTCTTCATCGAAGGATCTTTGCCTAGTAGCATAGAAATCTTCTATTCTTAAGGTAATCTTCGTAAGAACACCCTTATAATCGTATAGACATATCAAAGAGATCTATAGTTAAGGTAATAAAATTTTATTTTTTTTGCTGCGTAACCTATGTTATTACCTTGCATTCACTGCAATTTGTCTCAATTTGGATTAATGAGAGTCAAAGAGGATTAAAATCAAAGTGATTAAGTGAATTGAGCAATTGAAGAATTATTGGAAAATCAATGATGCAAAATTTGGGAGAAATAAAAAATTTGGCAAAAATATGTGAAAATAGCTGGAAAAGGTCTAAAACATGTGGAAGAACAGCTCAGCAATGGTCAAAATCAAGTGAGGCCAAGAAACAAGCATCTGCAGGTTAGCTAACCCGCAGCACCCACGGATCGACACTGACTTCCAGATTTTCGACTGTTGAAACTTGCTTCATCTTCTAACTGTTTTTTTAGACTTTTGAGTTGGAGACAAGGTTTTGAAAGTTGTAGATTTTATTGGGAATACAAATGAAGACTTTTATGCCAAGATAGACCATCAAGAAGGATCTTCATCATTCCAATACATTGAATGTGGTTGCAAGTTAGAAAATGACTTGTAGGATTTTTGTCTATAAATGGAAGTCATTTATAAAGAGTACAAAGCATGCTAAGTTCGAGAAATTGTAAAGAATTGCTCAAATTCTCTTAGTTCATAATAAATACATTGTGAGTTTGAGAGAAATTCTTGTTCAAAAACTATTGTAGCAACTCTTGTGGAGGAAATACAAGTTCTTGAAGCTATTCTTCTATTGAATAAGCTCTTTTTCACTTTGTATCTTTTATTTATCTTGATTGCTATGGATAGTTGACGTGGTATAGATTTAGTAAAGCAACTATGAACAAATACACACAAATCAAGTAATAAAAAATTAATCTCCCAACTTTGTCCGCAAGTGCACGGGTCGATTGTAATACTTAGAGTATTAGGTGTCAAATCCCACAAGGAATCAAATATGTACAACTATTGAAGCTTTTTCACTAAATTTTATTATCTAAACACAATCAAAACAAGAGTGATATGGGGTCTCTTCAATAGAATAGGTATATGATTGAGAAACTTTGTAGAATCCAAGCAAAGAAGACTAGAACATAGAATCCACTAATGAACATGCATGAATGACTTGCTAAGTGTTACCTTACTTTGTTTAGAATCCAATTCCTTAAGTGTCATAACTAGATCTTTCTTTAAAATGACAAGATTTCAATATATTTTGCAACGAAAGCAACCATTATTCTCATATGATTTACTTAAGCATTACTTGTTCATTTTTCATTATTACATGCATTTCTCAATGTCAAGTAACAACTAAATGACTTGTTTAAGTTGGCCAAGCAAAAACAAGTGTTAAAACTTGAACAAGTTAACAAACAAATGCAAGCTGAGCAAGTGCAAATGAATTAAGTCATGTTTGTTGATTCATTTGTAAGGTAATAAGGGGAGTAACGCAGCGAAAAATTTAAAAATTTATTACCTTAGCCATGGATCTCTTTGATATAATCTATACGATTAAAGGGTGTTTAGCACAAATACCTTAAGCATAGAAGGTTTCTATGCTTCAAAGGACAAGATCCTATTCGATGAAGGTGTTGATCTACCATGCAAAACCCTCCAAGTGTCGAGCCTCCAACGGTATCCACACGAACATGATCTTTAGGAACCTTTGGGCTTGCTTGCCTTGCCTTTCGAGTGCTAGCTCCCTTGAATATCATGAAGAACACAAGAAGAAGAAAGAAGTTGAAACCCTAACAATTAGGGAAGGAGGTGTGGCGTTTTTCTTGGAGAGAAAAACGCCACCAAGCTCTCAATTTTTCTCTCTCTAAATTTTGTGTTATGTTTCATCAATCTATCAAGAGTCAAGGCATGGACTTATTTATAGATGTAGTATCCTAGTCTTTAAGGAAACAAGAGCAATTGGAAACCAAGAAGGTTTAGGAAGCTTACCTTAAGCTAATCCTATTCCTTTAGGAAACCTAATTCCAAAAGGAAACCAAATAGCTTCTTAATTCCTTTTAGGAAACTAATTTCCATCAAGACTTAGAATATTTATAATTAAGTCCTTTAAGTTAATTTATCACATAAATTAACCCCATAAGTATCTTATACTTATCTTAATAACAATTTAACCCAAAGACCATGTTCTTATTGTGTGTGACCCATTAGGTTCCATTCACGTTGGCAATAAGTACAAATTATAACTCATTAATTAATTAATTAAGAGCCAGATAAATTAACACTTTAATTTATCATTAATTCACTAATTAATTAATTTGCACTTATAGATCATGAGTGGCGTCTAGCAATGCATCATGACCACCCAAGTGAATAGGAAAGTCATATGGTAGACTACACCTATCAATGACAATGTTACCGTGTAATTAATATCCTTTCACCACACTATATCCCAATTAGTCTAAGAGTGTAGTGCGCACTCTTTAAATGACTAATTAATGATTTCTTGTTCCCGAAATATAACTTTCCATAAAAGTATAACCTTGAAACTCTTTCAAGTCATACTTTCACTTTTGCGCAAAAGATTCTTTAAGTCATATTTCAACAAGTGGCCAATCCGGGATATACTCTCCTATAATAAGGAGTGGTGAATCCTATATCGATTACTCACTATCCTTCCATGCTTCATACTATACCCAATCTCTACCGTATGGGCTACTCTTTTACGAGCACCGAGCAATAGAGTCAAAGCATAGCAATCCACACTCAAGATACCATGGTAATCTCAAGTCTAAGGATCACTTACACCATTGCCATTAAGAGTATAATTCATTAGCACTATGAATAGTAACTCTTGGCGGATCAATCCAATGAACTTGTTCTCTAACAAGCATCCACATACCAGCTTAGGTGTCACACGCCATAGTTGACGAGATCAACTACTACTTACCATAAGTAGAGGCAAAGTATGTGCTAGTCTTCCCATATTAATGATGTCCAATCTCATTAATACTACGACTAGGGATATTTAAGAATATAACTTAATGTGTAATAAGAGTCTCATCATTGTAACTCTTACAATCTCTTATACACAGTTAATATTCTATGGACTTTATCAAATAAACAAGTAATATTAATAACAAGTATTAAATGACAAAGAAAATGCCACATATATAAGTATAACACGAAATAAGCGTAATAAAAATCCCAAAAACCAACTTGGTTTTAGGGCATACACTAACAAACTCCCACTTGCACTAAAACCAATCACCTATAGGTTTTAGGCCATGAGCATGACTATCATGCCTATTCTAGGACAAGGCCATGGTGAAAGGATTAGTGACATTTACATTGTGGGAACTTCCTCTATCTTTTCATCATTTGTACCAAACTATTTCCACAAATAGATGGTGGCACGAACCTACACTTTAGGATCATGGATGAGACTTTAGTTCCTTGATTAAGCGATGGCACAATTGTTTTCATAAAACAATAGAAGGAACTATTCTTTGTCCAACAAAGAATCCCTTGATCCATAGTAACTTCTAAAGCTACCATGTACTCGCCTTTGTTGTAGAATATGTTGTAGTGTCTATCATAAAACGCTTTTATCCACTACAGTTCAACGTGAACACCAATTCATCTCATGATTTACTTATCATCCCTATTGGATTAAAAGCTTGTATCTTTAAATCCCACACTTCTTAAGTGTAATCTCCATAGTCAAGAATAGTCTTTTAGTGCTTCTCGAGTACTTAAGAATATTCTTTGATAACCATCTAGTGACACTCACCAGAATTGCTCGTAACACTTAAAGCCAGGAAGACATCGGGTCTCGTACATAGTATAGCATACAAAATAGAATCCATTGCAAAAGCATACGGGATCTATTAATGCTATCAATCTCAACAAGTATCAAAGACACATGTCTCTTGAAAGAGTAATCTCCTATCTCATAGGTAAAACCCCTTCTTCGATTGCACTATGCTAAACCCTTTAGCATCTAGCCTATGTACGTGGATCTAGTGAGACCAAGCAACCTCTTGGATCTATCTATATAGATCTTAATTCCCAGATTAGAGATTGCCTCTCCTTTATTAAGAAATTCTTGGACAACCATATCTTTACCTTTAAAGTATGTTGTTTCCATCAACGATATGTCATCCACATATAGTATCAAGAAAATGACAACGCTCCCACTCAACTTTACATTTACACAAAACTTGTCTTTGTTTTCGAGAAAATCAAACTCTTTGATTATCTTATCAAAACAAATGCTCCAACACCTTGACACTTGCAAGAGTCCACTAATGGACCCTTGAAGCTTGCTTACCTAATGACTATCAATGGTAAGTGAAGGCCCAAGGGATGTGTCATATACATACCTTTTAATTCCCGTTAAGGGATGAAGTCTTCATATCCATTTGTCATAGCCATAAAGGCAGCTATTGCAAGTAAAATCTTAAATGGATTTAAGCATGGTCAATGGTGAAATAGTTTCTTTCAAAGCCAAGCCTTTGAATTGAATCCTTTTTCCCATTAATCTTGCTTTATAGGCAACTACGTTACCATCCATGTCAGTCTTTCTCATAAAGACCTACTTGCACCCTATGGGTTTTATCCGATTAGGTGACTTGAGCAAGGTCTACACCTTGTTCTTGTACATGGAATCCATTTTGGATTTTATGGCATCTTGCCACGTCAAGGAGTCTACATTAGACAAAGCCTCTTCGTGACTGGTAGGTTTGTCATCATATATGACTAAGTACATTATTGCTCTTGCTAATGAGAAATCTATATATCTCATAGTGTGAGAAATCTATATTTCTCAAGAGTATAACGCACTCTACCAGTCTTTTGAAGATTTTGTGCACTTTGAGCTTCCGTTGCGCCTCATCAACATGTGGCATAAGCTCTAGTTCCAACTATTGATCTTTGTCAATTCATGGTTCTTGAACCTTTCAAGTTCTATCTTGCTCCCACTGTCTCTTTTAAGAATAAACTATTTTTCTAGAAAAAGACATTTCTTGAGACAAACATTTTTCTCAAGGGAATTATAGAAGTGGTGTCCATTGTTTTCACAAGGATACCCCACAAATAGACATTGTTAGGAACATGGTTGAGTGTATGGGAGTGGCGTCTAAGACAAGAACCCCTAAAATGAGGTTAGGAATTGTAGTATGGCTCATTATGGTTTGCACCATATCTCATAGGGTACAACTTCTCCTCTTTTATACATCATCAACAATGGTGTGTTAAGTGGAGACCATTGAGAAAGAATCACATTCTTCTTTAATTACTTTGAAACACTTGACATTTAGTATTAGCCAAATAGATCAAATCTTTAGTGTTTTAATACTCTTGTCAACTTGTTTTTCTTACTTCAACTTTATTGACTTTGAACATTTCAAAGGAAACGGATGCGTGTATCATATGGTACACATAATCATATCCCATATGATCATCCATGAAAGTGATGAAGTATGATAAACAACCTCTAGCATGGATCGACATTGGGCCAAAAACATCTATATGTTGAAGGTCTATGAAGATCACTAGCATATTCACCTTTTTATAATAAAAGGTGTTATGGTCATCTCTCTAAAGTAAATGAGAATCGCATGTCTCAAACGATTCACAATTGAATGAGTCCAAGTACACAACTATTATGTAATTTAGAAGTGCGTTTCTCATTCACATGACCAAGTCTATAATGCCAGAAGGATAGTTGTTTCAAAATATAGAGTTTTTGTCTATGTTTGAGAATGGACTTATCAAGGTCTAGGATTTATAAAACGTTGTTTTAGTGATCTAATACCACAAAGAACACCATTACGTAAAAGAACAGTATATATTCTCTTTTGTAATGGTAAATCTTTTCACATTTAATGTGAATTGATTTCATGTTCTTTTGTAAGAATCACATAATAACAATGTTTTAAATTCTAGAACAAGCCCAGTTGGTAAAGAGTGTATAAGTCTCTACAGCTAGTGTAGCAACTCTTGCTCCATTCATCACACGTAGTTTGACTTTCTCTTTCCTTATTAGTCTACCATGCTTTAAGACCTTGCACATTTTTGCAAATATGGGATCTATATCCAGTATCTTATACCCAATGGTCTTAATTAGTAGATGAATTTATCTCAAATATAAACATACTTAGAAGTAGAAGCTTCACTAGGCCTCTTTAACTTCTTAGTATTGAAACGAGCCTTACAATTCCCTTTCCAATAGAATTGGAAACATGTGCCCTTAGACTTGTCCATTTTGATCACACCTTTAAGCTTTGTCATAGCTACATGGGTCTTCTCAAGACCACGCTAGGTTTTACCCTTGACAAACAATAAAGTGCCCCTTTCTTCCTTGATAGACTACTCTTTAGATATCTCATATCTAATGGTCCTAGATTGTGTATCAACAACTCTTTGAGATGCACAATCACAGACAAAAAGATCTATCAATTTGTGCTACTTTTATAGCTTAGGAATTATAGATGACATTACGATACAAGTAGCAATATCATTATCATCTTTTATGCATCTTGTATGCACATTATTTCCTAACTATAATTGTCACTGTAGGACAAGTGGAAGTGGGTATCAAGGACATTAGCCAATTGTGCTTAAGAACTATTCTCAAGTCTTACACTAGTCCAAGAAAATCGTATATGTATGGAGATATAGGGTGATAAGTGTGTTCATGTGTACATGTATTCTACAACAAGTGAAAAGATAGTACAAGTATTTGTTTCATGTTATAATTGCAAACCAAAAATGTGGGCTTCGAATTTATTTGGTTTGCTCCCACTATTTTACTTCAAATCAATAACCCTCAATCTATTGATTCGGGAATCCGTTGGAAATTCCTAGTGGGCTAGGATCCCATCTAATTAACTTTGGGTTTGACGGAGGCCAATGCCCCAAAGGTAACTTCGATTAGGTAGATAACTTTTATCAATCACAACTCTTGTGACTCCTAGATAGTTGGGTATCAACTCTTGATATTCACATCTTATTTGTTTCCCAACATTGCCTCAAAAATATCATAACATTGACGGAGGCCAAACTCGTTATGTATTTTTGTTAAGTCATACCCATTATTCAAAGATCACATCTCATAGCAAGAACATATTCCGAGTAAGGTGACCTTGACGGAGGCCAACGTGTCAACACTTAATAGGAACTCTTCGTTTTTGCTATAATAATGGAAGGCAACTTATATATATTGACTTAATATCGCCTCAAAAACACCATAGCCTTGATGGAGACCAACAAGTTAAGCATTTTTGTTAAGTCAGGCCCATTATTTGGAGATCATATCTCATAGTAAAAAACATGCTCTAGGTAAGATGACCTTGACGGTGGGCCAACAAGTCAACACTTAACAAAAACAATGATTTTTACTACAATAATGGAAGGCTAGTGACTTAATATTTTATTTGAGGGATTTTATTTTAATTATATAATATACAGTCTCATCATAGCATGTAATTAAAATATATCGACATATAAAATAAAAACATGCACAATAAACCGTGGATGATTATGGACTTTACTAAGATATTTTCCTCGAGCCTTAAGGAAAATATATGGTCAAATTCCTAAGGGATGTGATCAACTCCTTGATGCATTCCTTGGGAGGTCTTCAACTCTTGATAAGCCTCCATGGTTGCTCCTTGGTTCCATCTCCATCTTCTTTGTACATTACACATGTAATTCTATTCTAAACAATTTAGAAAATTAAAACCTAACTCTAATCTACACAATGTACATTACATGTATTGACTAAGAAACCTCGAGTTACATTCGAGGGGAGTTAGGTGAGAAGAGAATTACATGAGAATAATAGAGAAGGCAGGACGCGCAGGCCCTATTTTAAAAACCAATACACGCCAACCATCAAAATTGATAAAAATTCAACCATTCAATCACATTGGTCATAGTCCATAATCATCCACCATGCCATCATAATATTTAACAATTAAATAAATTACTTTATTTAATTCTAGTCATAAATCACATGGTCTAATGTAATTAGATTAATATTCTTGAATTTATTTGTCTCAAAAATAAAGTTATAGAAGGTGTAGGTTTCTAAAATTTAACTTTCCAAATATTAACAATTAAAATTGGAAAGTGTTTTATAGAGAAAATTCCAAAAATTCGCGTTTTCCAAAAAATTAGGAAAAATCCCGCTAGAACTCTGCCAGCAAACCGTGGGACAAACCGTGCGCGGGTTCATCCGCGGTTTACAAACCGTGGGACAAACCGTGCGCGGTTTCATCCGCGGTTTGTTGACAGAACATACGAGTTTTTAACCGTAGGGTAAAAACGCGCGCGAGTTTTCGCGCGGTTTGTGTCCAGAAAATACGATCTTTGAAATTCTTTGGTCTTTTTCAAAACTCTTTTGAATCAAAACATGTTAAAACCCTTTTAGCACGTAAAAATAATTTAGAAACCTTGAATACAACCATAAGAACTCATCTTAATTATTTAAAACACTTTTAAACAATTAAGAACTTATCTTAAAAATCAAACTCTTGATTTTTCTAAAACAATTTTGAGACAAATTTCATCAAGAACAAACCATCCATATTTATGACAATTAAATAAACACAAATCATATAGATATAATCAAAGTAGGCTCTGATACCACTGTAAGGTAATAAGGGGAGTAACGCAGCGGAAAATTTAAAAATTTATTACCTTAGCCATGGATCTCTTTGATGTAATCTATACGATTAAAGGGTGTTTAGCACAAATACCTCAAGCATAGAAGGTTTCTATGCTTCAAAGGGCAAGATCCTATTCGATGAAGGTGTTGATCTACCATGAAAAGCCCTCCAAGTGTCGAGCCTCCAACGGTATCCACACGAACATGATCTTTAGGAACCTTTGGGCTTGCTTGCCTTGCCTTTCGAGTGCTAGCTCCCTTGAATGATTCATGAAGAACACAAGAAGAAGAAAGAAGTTGAAACCCTAACAATTAGGGAAGGAGGTGTGGCGTTTTTCTTGGAGAGAAAAACGCCACCAAGCTCTCAATTTTTCTCTCTCTAAATTTTGTGTTATGTTTCATCAATCAATCAAGAGTCAAGGCATGGACTTATTTATAGATGTAGTATCCTAGTCTTTAAGGAAACAAGAGCAATTGGAAACCAAGAAGGTTTAGGAAGCTTACCTTAAGCTAATCCTATTCCTTTAGGAAACCAATTCCAAAAGGAAACCAAATAGCTTCTTAATTCCTTTTAGGAAACTAATTTCCATCAAGACTTAGAATATTTATAATTAAGTCCTTTAAGTTAATTTATCACATAAATTAACCCCATAAGTATCTTATACTTATCTTAATAACAATTTAACCCAAAGACCATGTTCTTATTGTGTGTGACCCATTAGGTTCCATTCACGTTGGCAATAAGTACAAATTATAACTCATTAATTAATTAATTAAGAGCCAGATAAATTAACACTTTAATTTATCATTAATTCACTAATTAATTAATTTGCACTTATAGATCATGAGTGGCGTCTAGCAATGCATCATGACCACCCAAGTGAATAGGAAAGTCATATGGTAGACTACACCTATCAATGACAATGTTACCGTGTAATTAATATCCTTTCACCACACTATATCCCAATTAGTCTAAGAGTGTAGTGCGCACTCTTTAAATGACTAATTAATGATTTCTTGTTCCCGAAATATAACTTTCCATAAAAGTATAACCTTGAAACTCTTTCAAGTCATACTTTCACTTTTGCGCAAAAGATTCTTTAAGTCATATTTCAACAAGTGGCCAATCCGGGATATACTCTCCTATAATAAGGAGTGGTGAATCCTATATCGATTACTCACTATCCTTCCATGCTTCATACTATACCCAATCTCTACCGTATGGGCTACTCTTTTACGAGCACCGAGCAATAGAGTCAAAGCATAGCAATCCACACTCAAGATACCATGGTAATCTCAAGTCTAAGGATCACTTACACCATTGCCATTAAGAGTATAATTCATTAGCACTATGAATAGTAACTCTCGGCGGATCAATCCAATGAACTTGTTCTCTAACAAGCATCCACATACCAGCTTAGGTGTCACACGCCATAGTTGACGAGATCAACTACTACTTACCATAAGTAGAGGCAAAGTATGTGCTAGTCTTCCCATATTAATGATGTCCAATCTCATTAATACTACGACTAGGGATATTTAAGAATATAACTTAATGTGTAATAAGAGTCTCATCATTGTAACTCTTACAATCTCTTATACACAGTTAATATTCTATGGACTTTATCAAATAAACAAGTAATATTAATAACAAGTATTAAATGACAAAGAAAATGCCACATATATAAGTATAACACGAAATAAGCGTAATAAAAATCCCAAAAACCAACTTGGTTTTAGGGCATACACTAACATCATTAGCTTCATCTATATTCTAGAGGAAGCTTTTAGTTTAATATAGTTAATGAAACAACTAGAAGTTCAACTTCAAAGCAAGAACTCATGGAAATATATGAAAGTAAAATAGATAGAGTTAGGAATTGCGCAACCAATATTGGAATAAGCTTCTTTTCTTATTCACCTTCAAAAGTTGCACTACAAAGTCCTCTTACAAAAGGTTCTGAAATAAAACTTAGGGTTGGGATCATAAGATGTTATTATAATCTTTTGTAATGCTTCTTCTACATCTTTCAGATTTATTTTAAAGATTTTAGAAGATTATCAAAAGGTTTTTGGGCAGAAAATTAACTCCACTAAAAGTTGTTTTATCAATAATGATCCCTGGCATCATTCGAAGGTTCTGAAAGTTGGTCAGATTATGGGGTTTTCATGTAAGCACCTACCTGTCAAATACCTTGGTGTACCACTCTTTTTTGGACGTCATAAATCTTCTTATTTTGCTGACCTTGTCCAATCTATAGTCCAGAGGATTTTATCTTGGAAGAATCGGATGTTATCCAGTGGTGGTGAGCTAGTGTTGATTAAACATGTATTGTCTTCCATTCCTATACACTTGTTGTCTGTGGCAAATCCAACAAAAGGGACCTTTAATCTAATTGATAGAGCTATGGCAAACTTTTTCTGGGCCACTGTTGAGGGTCGAAATAAAAGGACACTGGACTAAATGGGCAGATCTTTGTTTTCCTACCAATGAAGGCGGGCTTGGGATAAGAAATTTATCAGACATTCATAGGGCTTTTTCTGTTAAGCTCTGGTGGATGTTTAGAACTCGAGTCTCTCTATGGTCTTCATTCATGTTTGCCAAATATTGTCGCAATGTTCATCCTTGTCAAGTTGGAATTTCTGATTCTGCTTCCATGACATGGAAATGTATGCTGTCCGTTCGGGGTATGGCTGAAATTTACATGGAGTGGCAAATTAATGATGGTGGTTCAAGCTTTCTTTTTGATAACTGGACTGGTTTAGGTGTATTGGTGAATAGAGGCTTTCAAATTGAAGATGGTAAAGTTTCTGAATTTGCTATTAATGGTGCTTGGAACATACCTCTCTTACAACAAATGGTGGATTTGCCTCTTGTTACAGTCATAAAGGATTTGCCTCCTGCATCATTGGATATTCTAGATCAATGAGTCTGGACCTTGTCTGAGTCAGGTAAATTCTCGGTCTCATCTGCTTATCATCTTGTTAGAAAAGTGAGAAATTGTTCTCTGATGTTCAAGGAAATTTGGCATGCTTCCATTCCAGTTAAAATGAGTTTTCTTATGATGCGTTTACTTTTAAATAAGCTTCCATTGGATATTTCTTTGTATGCCTTTGGAGTGCATGGACCCTCAAAGTGTAATTGTTGCCAACATTCTCATGAAGAGTCTATTGATCATGTTTTTTGTTCTGGAGAGTTAGCAAAGTCGATATGGTCATATTTTGCTATGGAATGTGGAATTTGGGTAAATCATTCCTTAATTCGGCCTCTATTAGCCTCATGGTGGTTGTTTAGAGGCAAGAGAAATCATGTTGCCATGGTATTGAAAGTGTTGCCTACTTTGATTTGTTGGCATTTGTAGAAATGGCGTAATTTGGCACGATTTCAAGATAAGAAATTACAGTTTGAAATAGTTGTGAATAACATCTTTTCTGATCTCAAGATCATTTTTCAATCTGATTTCCCTGACATTCCATTTCATGGTCAATCATGGTTTCTATTCTTTCAATCTATTTCTGGTTTTGAGAAACCTTTGGTTTTTCAACTTGTCAAATGGATTAGCCTAGGTTCACATATCAACTTAATACTGATGGTTGCTCTAAAGGAAATTCGGATTGGAGTGGTGGTGGTGGTATTCTGTGAGACTCTATGGGGCAGTTGGTGTTTGCTTTTTCTTGCTCATTTGGACAAATTACAAGCTTACAAGCTAAGGCCAAAGCATTGTTGTTCGAAATGCATCAATGTGTAATTAGGGGTTATCACAGCATTCATGTGGAATGTGATTCACAAGTTTTGATACATGTTTTGCAATAGAAATTGGATTGTCCTTGGTCTATTGCACGAGAGATTCGTCTCATACGAAGTATGTCTTGATTAATTTTATCTTTTCGACATTGTTACAGGGAGGCTAATAAGATTGCTGATATTTTGGCTAATGTTGGATATTCTAATCGTATGCAGACCATATACCCTGATGTTAGAAGTTTGCCTATGATGGCTTGAGGAGAATATCGCACTGATAGAATAGGTTGTCCTTCAATTCGAAATTGTAAAAATTAGTTTTTCCTTTTTACTTTTCATTATCGTATGCTTTACACTTATGTTTTGTAAAAGAGGTCAGGTCTATGCCCCCTCTAGCTTTGTAAATATATTTTTATCTTAATAAAACTTAGGGCTGGCACCCTTCCCCCATGAATGGGGTTTTAGCCATTAAAAAAAAAACAAAAGTCCTCTTATAATAATCTTCACTATTTAATTGAAGGATGAAGAGAATTCTACTAATTCTCTACCAAAACTATAAAATAAGCTTAACTACTAATTTCTTTCTATCAAAAACTAGCTACCAATGAGTTACAAATGACTTCTATTTATAGACAAATATTCCTCAAGTCATTTTCCAACTTGCATGAGCCATTAATGCATGGAAATGATGAAGATTTGCTTGGAGATTCCAAATGAGCATAAAAGTCTTCATTGATGATTCCAATGTATTCTCCAACTTGCAAAACCCTATCCCCATCTGCAAAAACAGTTGGTAGAAGATGTAATTTGAAGCCCTAGAAACAACTTGGCCGACTTCAATCTCCGACTTCAATCTACAGGTGGCAACTCGCGGATCTGACCCGTAGATTACTCCTTTGTGGCCCCACTTAATTTTTAATTTTTGATGAGCTGTACTCCATGTGTGCAAGCATTTTCCATATATTTTCAAGCATTTTGACGAAGGATGGAATTTTTTCGTGATTTTTGAGCAATTATTTCTTCAAATTGTTCTTTCACCCGAGCTCTTTGAATCACTATTGAATTTGATTATCTTTTACTCCAATTGATTCAAAATGAGTTTGAGTGTCATGAACTTGCAATTATACACAAGAATTGTGAATTAATTTGCTCAAATAAAAATTTCGTCTCAAACACCTTAATTTCAAAAAAAAAAACCCTAACTCTTATAAATTGCTGAAAATGAATCATTTGTAATTACAATCACTATAATTATACTAAAATAACATCTAAAACATATAATAAAATATATAATAATATTAATAAATTTATTACTTATCAATAGTTGCCTTCAATTCACATGTTTTGAGTTAGAAGCAACTATACGGAGCTACATTCTTATTTCTGGGATTTGGACGAAACTAATGAATCCATATTAAGACTTGTGGTGATTACACTTGCCATTTCTTGCCTTTGTTTCTTCAATTATTCAAGTTTGAACCTTTGTATATGAAAGGCCATCACATGCAAAGCATCTTAGTTGTTAAGATTCAATTAAGTTTGTTCTTAATAATGAAAAATGAATACTTGAGCCTAAGTATTAACACATGGAAATATTGTTATGCTTAGGAGGTTTTAATAAAGCAATTCATGCACACACTCCAACTTTATCATGGTAGTAGGTAAGTTGAATCAATTCATTGTGAAAACAAGGTTTGATACATATGGAATTTCTTTCCTAAATAAGGCAAGTTCATGTTGGCAAGTTATCAATCTCTATACCTTAATATTGATCATGAGTGGATTCATCACCCTAGAACTCATCCATAATTGTTTCTTTGCAAGAAGTCTTGCATTCCTACAAGTTTTTCTTGGTTAGTTAAATTCAAATTAATCCGTACTTGTTCAATTAATCATTGCTTAGATAATAAAGCAAGTGATAAAACTCTAATAATTGCACTTAGTTGGTTCCTTGAGGGATTCGACCCTAATTTCCTATACTACAACAATCCATATACTTGTGGTAAAAGTTGAGAGATTAGGACTTATTACTTGACTTTTGTGAGTATATTGCTTTAATTTTCTACACCTAATCTACACAATGTCAAGTTTTTGGCGTCGTTGCTGGGGAACTACGGCAATAGTGGAGTAAAAGCGAACTTTATTGATCTAAGCTTACTTTTTTTTATTAGTTATTTCACTTTCTTGTTTGTTTTTGCAAGTGCATGCATAGATCCTTGAGAGTTTTGGTGCCATTTGATCTAGAAATCGGAAGGACCGTAAGAAAAGCTAGGAGGCACGCTCAACATCAACAAGCAAGGGTGGAAGAAACAATAGGAGATACCTCAGAGGTTAGACCCCCAATAGACATCATGACGGAGGTAAACTCTAGAGTTTAACGTGATTATGCTTTACCTGATAACACAGGTTCTCAAACAAGCATTGCACAACCACTAGTTAATGCTAATAACTTTGAAATTAAGCTAGCTTTAATCCAAATATTAAGACAAGAACAATTTGGAGGTAATGCAATGGAAGATCCTAACTCACACTTGGCTAGTTTTTTACAAGTTTGTGATACCATAAAGTATAATGGAGTAACTGATGATGCAATTAAGGTAAGATTACTTCCATTTTCACTAAGGGACAAAGTAAAACAATGGCTTGATTCATATGGACCTAATACTTTCACAACTTGGACTGATTTATCTTGAGCATTCCTGAACAAATATTTCCTACCAGGGAAAACTGTACAATTGAGAATGGACATGACTAGTTTTACCCAATGTGAAGGAGAATCATTATATGAGGCATGCGAAATATTTAAAGAACTATTAAGAAGATGCCCTCATCATGGCCTCCTAGATTGGTTAATTGTACAAACAATCTATAATGGGCTTAATTATCCTACAAAGATAAATATTGATGCAACTATAGGTGGAGCACTTATGGGGAAATCAGCCGAGGAAGCCCAAAATCTAATTAAAGAAATTGCAGCAAATCATTATCAGTGAGCGAATGAAAGAGGTAACTCTAAAAGAGTTGCAGGTATGTATGGACTTGATGCAATTAGTATGTTAAGTGCTAAAGTTGATTCCGTTTTTAATATGCTTCATAAGCAAAATGGTTCTAGTTATAATGTAAGTGTTGCATGTTGTACTGCTTGTAATGGAAATCATGATGTAAATGAATGTTATGAGCGGTAGAATATGTTAACAACTACAATCGTCCATCCCAAGGTAATCCTTATTCTAATACTTATAACCAGGGATGGAAAAATCACTTTAATTTTGGGTAGAAAGAACAAAGGCCAACTAATCCACCGGGTTTTCCTTCTCACAATAATGCTTCCAAGTCTAAATCTTCTTCGGAATTGGCAATGGAAAAATTTGTTAATGACACTCATGAAAGGTTCCATAAACGTGATGTAGAAAATTAGAAGGAAAAATGGAAACAAGATTTAGAGAACTTGATTTCAAAATAGGGCAATTAGCGAAAAACATGGACACTAGGAATCCGGGGGAATTACCAAGCAAAACGGAAATAAATCTTAGGGAACATGTTAAAGCAATTACCCTAAGAAGTGGAAAAAAATTAAATGAACCAAGTGTTGAAAAAGAAAAAGGAACAGATGAAAACAAGGAAAAAAAGTGAAACAGGAATAGAAATTGAGGAAAAAGAACAAAATGAATCCATTGAAACAGGAATAGAAATTGAGGAAAAAGAACATGTTCCTAGAACAATTATGGATGAGTTCTAGGGTAATAGATACACTAATAATCAATATTAAGGTGTAAAGATTAATAACTTGCCAACATGAACTTGCCTTGTTTAGAAAAGCAATTCCATATGTATCAAAACTTGTTTTTATAATGAATTGATTGAACTTACCTGCTACCATGATAAAGTTGGAGTGTGTGCATGAATTGCTTTATTAAAACCTCCTAAGCATAACACTATTTTCATGTGTTAATACTTAGGCTCAAGTATTCATTTTTCATTATTAAAAACAAACTTAATTGAATCTTAACAACTAAGATGCTTTGCATGTGATGCCCTTTCACATACAAAGGTTCAAACTTAAATAACTTAAGAAACAAAGGCAAGAAATGGCAAGTTTAATCACTACAAGTCTTAATATGGATTCATTAGTTTCATCAAAACCCTAGAAATAGGAATTTGGCTCCACATAGTTGCTTCTACATCAAAACATGTGATTTGAAGACAACTATCCATAACAATCAAGATAAATGAAAGATAGAAAGTGAAAGAGAGCTTATTCAATAGAAAATAGCTTCAAGAACTTGTATTTCTTCCACAAGAGTTGCTACAAGGGTTTTTGAACAAGAATTTCTCTCAAACTCACAATATTTCTATTATAAACTAAGAGAGTTCGAGCAATTCTTTATAATTTTTCTAACTTAGCATACTCCTAACTGTTTACAAATGACTTCTATTTATAGACAAAAATCCTACAAGTCATTTTCCAACTTGCAACTACATTTAATGTATTAGAATGATGAAGATCCTTCTTGATGGTCTATCTTGGCATAAAAGTCTTCATTTGTATTCCAAATGAAATCTACAACTTGCAAAAACTTGTCTCCAACTCAAATGTCTGCAAAAACAACTAGAAGATGAAGCAAGTTGCAACAGCCAAAAATCTAGAAGTCGGTGTCGATCCACGAGTTTGCTAACCTATGGATGACCCACGGATCCTCATTTCTTGGCAACACTTGATTCTGACCATTGCTGAGCTGTTCTTCCACTTGTTTTAGACCTTTTCCATATATTTCCACTTATTTTTGCTGAATTTTTTATTTCTCCCAAATTTTGCATCATTGATTTTCCAATAATTCTTCAATTGCTCAATTCACTTAATCACTTTGATTTTAATCCTCTTTGACTCCTATTGATCCAAATTGAGACCAATTGTAGTGAATCTGTAAAGATACATAAGAATTGTGCATTAAATAGTTCAAAATATCAATTTTGAACATCAAAACCCTAATTTGGAAGAAAAACCCTAATTTATGAAAATAAGTCATTTGAAGCCACAATACTATAATTCTACTAAAAATACAACTAAAAATACACAAAAAATACATGATAACATATATAATAATATTGGAAAATTTTTTCACTGATCAATAATCAATTCAGAATAACTGTAACTTAAATCTAATACTTGTAAAATTATTTATCTGAGTCGTGTAGCGTCAAATTATATGACATGACATGAACATGAACATTTTCATAGCATATCTTATCAATTAAGAAAACATATCAACATGGCTCATAAACATATACATGTAATATTCTGATACGTACTTGGTATCCCCACACGTATCATTCAAGCCTGGACAAGGCTGATCGTTCGTCTATGCTATTTTGAGGAGTTCAAGGGCACAAGGCATGGTAATGAAGCATGGAAATCGACCTATCTAGCATCCACTCAAAGGGGAAGAGGTTGGTGTTCGTGTGTAGGTCAAAGACGCGGTGCAGAATCGCAAGGGTGATATTCTGACCCTATCCGCGAGGAGTATTCGCGCACGAATAGGGCCGTGGATAGCAACAAAATGGATGCTAACAGAAGCCAACTTTCTGATGGTATCTACACGTGAATACGAACAGAATAACATTTTTTTTAGTTAGTTGTCAATTTTTGTTTGGTTTCTTAATTGTAATAGTTTCCTACTTTTGTTTAGTTTGTGTTTAGGTTATTTTACGCCTATATAAGGCTAACTATTGTATTGTTTTCACAAGGAAGATGAATTAATAAAATTGTGTGTTTTTCTCTCTACGAGGGTTTTCTTTAGTTTTTGGATTAGAACTAAAATCTGGTCTTATTAGAGTGATTCCATGGTGACCAAAAATCTCCGCTTTGAGTTTCTTCCATTTGGTTTGATTCGTTCTTTTGTGTTCGTCAATTAGGAGTCTATTCCACGGGTTGGGTAGAAGTCGATTCTATGGGTTGGATAGGAGTCTATGCTATGAGTTGGTTAGGAGTCTAACTTGCAGTGTAAAAGGAGAAGTTCAACGATCTTGGTTGGATCTTCAAGCACCACAACTTAAGTTGTTCTTGGAGTCTTTGGATAGGTGACAAAGGAGTCAAGAAGATTGGGTTGTTTTGTGTGGATTTCTTTTCGAGACGGTCCTTTGGGGATGATATTCCTGTGATATACGAGAGGGTCACCCCCCAATCGTATCATATTCAACTTCTGAGTACTTAACCTAGAGTTTAACCCCTTTCTAGGAGGGTAGTAGGTCAAGCATTTTCCTTGATTTTCACTTAACCTACCTACACATAAGTCAATTGGCCGGGTTCTATACCGACTCCATAACTTCCCATAACCAATCAAGAATTTTCCTTGATCTTCACTTGATCTTCATACATGACAAGACTATAACTCCTACCATCTATTTCATTCCCATAACCAATCAAGAATTTTCCTTGATCTTCACTTGATCTTCATACATTACAGGACTATAACTCCTACCATCTATTTCATTCCCATAACCAATCAAGAATTTTCCTTGATCTTCACTTGATCTTCATACATTACAGGATTATAACTCCTACCATCTATTTCACGACTATTTAGAGCCTTTCATACTCAAAATGTTTTCATACGTCACATGCATAATTAAATAAAATAAAAAAATGCCATTCATTTTAGCACATTGAGATATTTGAAAATAGGCATACATGATCCATCTCTTGCATATATCAGAGTAAAACATTTAATAAAAAATACAGAGAGTAAACACCAACTGCCTTAAACTACTTGGAAGGGATGCTCCTAATTCTTCTTACCCTTGGATTGTACCTATAGTAGATACATGATCATTCTAATTAGCTTGCATTCTTAGATCATGGAGTATATTTTCTTGTTCTAAGTACTTTATTATGCATGTTGTAGACACCAAATTTTGACACACTATTTATTTTCAAACATTGGAAGGGCATGTTTGCACTTTTTGGGACAAATTTTAATTTTTCAATAATTTGGGGGGTAAAATAGTAGTTTTATCTGTAAATATTTTTCTATCAGCTTTTGGGGGTTTTAAATTCATATTTTTACTTTTATGTGAATTTGTTAATTTCTTATGATTTTTCTAGATTTAATTAGTATTCTTTGTATTTTTACCATCACAAGGGCAAAATGGTAATTTCGCCCCGCGAATACCATTTTAGCTCATTTTTTGTTCCAAATTCATTTTTCTAATTCTTTAAACATGTTTCTTAATTTCCTTGATTTTTCAGAGATGATTACTATTTTTTTTATAAATTTTCATTACCCAAGGGCAAAATCGTCATTTTACAAATTAAATTCATTTTTCACCAATTTTGAGTCAAAAATACATTTTCAATTGTTTTAAGCTTATTTGTAATTTTTAATAACTTTTCAGAGACGATTACTATTTTTTCTATGAATTTTCATTGCCTAAGGGCAAAATCGTTATTTTTACAAATTAAATTCATTTTTCACAAATTTTAAGTCAAAAATGCATTTTCTAGTATTTTAAGCTTATTTGTAATTTTTGATAATTTTTTGAGGACAATAACTATTTTTCTGTGAATTTTCACTATCCAAGGGCAAAATCGTCATTTTACAGTTTAAATTAATTTTTGTCAAACTTTGAGTAAAAAATGCATTTTCTAGTGTTTTAAGCTTATTTTTAATTTTTGGTAATTTTTTGAGAATAATATCTATTTTTGGTGTATTTTCGTTGTCCGGGAGCAAAATCGTCATTTTACACCCTGAGCGCGTTTTTATTAGTTTTGAGCTCTAGTTTTTTTATCTTGAAATCTACTATGAATTCTTTTTTAAAAAATTTAGAAATTTTTGTCAGATTCTTTTTAATTTTAGGGTTAAAAAATATTTTTTTAAAATAAAATTAGCATTTTTAATACCGGTGGCATTCTCGTTATTTTATACCATTCTTGGCCAACAAGACAAGTGGCCTATAAATACTCTATCTAATCAGCAGAAAAAAAAATGGAAACCCTAAAACACTTCTTCTTTTGTGATTTTTTAGATTAAAACACACACACTTCACACCACAAAACACACAATGAGCCGCTAGGTCTAACTTTGGAGACTGTTCATCATCTCCAACTACCAATTACTGTTCATCGTTTTGTCCAAGATTGATTACTGTTGATCTCCACAGGCTTCAAAAGGTAAATCCTTCTTTAATTTTCTCTTTATACCAATTCATTTTTATCTCTTTTTAAAGGTGAATTTGATTGATTCAAGGAATTTAAGTGATTTTGATTAGATATTCTTTGTTTTATAAAGATGTCTTGAGTGTTGTTTTTTTTTTATATATATATTCTGGGATTTCGTTCATTTTCTGGGATCATTTTCTTTCTTGCTGAATTTGTTTCTCTCCTCCCTATTCCACCGCCTCTCCACCCTTCCCCACCAACAAATTGCAACCACCAGATCACCCAAAATCACCGCCCACCTGAAACGGCCCTATCAGAAGAGCCAGAACTATCAACAAAACAACAAACAACTATCCTCAACCCAGATTCACCTTCTACCACTAATTTCCACCGTTAGTAACTCTTCCATCACCACAGAAAAATGGCAACTGAAGCCAACAACCAGCAATAGCAGCAATTCCAGTTCAATCAAAACGACCAAGCCAAAGCACCTCCACTAGCTCCCCCAAATTCGCCATCAGCGACCAATTAGACTCCACCAACACGGTGAATATCACCATTACAACCTGCAAAGCCCTAAGCCACCACCATCATCAGCCCTATAGCCATACCCCCTACGAAAGTAAACCACCAATCCAAAACTCCACCTGTTAGTCCAATTTCAGAACAGCCCCTCCCCTGTCACGGACAACACCAGCTCCAATTCAGCTCCTCTATCACCCAAAACCACACCAGCGCCCAAGTACCACCCAATCAAAACCACACCCAGTCTTCACCTCCATCACCATGACAACCTGCAAAACAACAGCAACACACGCATACACAACAACCGGATTCGCACACGTTCACGCACCTCCTACAATCTGCAAAGAAAAAACAATATAACCACTAATAAACACCACCATCCACCGGTCCATCCTCACCCACAGATTTGGGTTGCCTTGTCACCACCAAAAGGCCATCCAATAACCACTGAAAGCCCTTAGTTCATCATCCAAAATCAATTCCAGCCTTCTCAGCCGAAATACCCAAAACCCATAACAACCAATCGAGAGTCAACCTTGTCGTATCTTCTCCCTGCTTCGAATGAGAGACAGACCTGGGGAAATTGAGTGACTGGAGGTGAGAGAGAAAAGAAGGGGGTAATTCGTGAGAGAAACAGAGAGAATGGAGAGATAGAGGATGAGAGTGAGAGAAGAAAATGAAAGACTGAGAGAGGAGAAATCGAGCAAATTGGGAGAAACGAAAGAGGGGGAAATTCTAGCGAGAGGAAAGAATAAAAACAGAGAAGCAGAGGGGTAGAAATCGGAGGAAAAGAGAAAACAGAGGGAGAAGAGAGAGTGAGAGCAACGGAGAGAAAGAATGAGAAACGGAGGAAGGAAGAAAAAGAAAGAAAAGAAAGAAAAAGAAGGGAGAAGCAGATAGAACAGAGGCGCAGAGAGAGAAGAAGAGAATCACTGGAAATTTGGGGTTTTGGTTGAACGAAGAAGAAGAAAAACGATTAGGGGGGACTGGGAAAGGGTGCCAATTTTCTAATCTGCCTGTTTTATTTAATTTTATTAATCTGTGTTTTGTTTTATTTATTTGTCAAGTTAGTTAATTAAATTGGATCAATTAAGTGGGTTTAATTACTTTGTTATATTATTTTACTTTTCCAAATTTTATATCTCTAAATTGATTTATGTAATAGAATGATTTAGAAACTGGATGTTTGACTGACTGTTTTTTGGAAAATTGTGTATTAAATTTTTAGGATTTTGTTTAGTAAAAGGGATTAAAAGAGAGGAGAATTAGGAAATTTAGTATTATTTATTTATTTTCTTTTTCTTTTCTTTTTCTTTAGTTTGTCTTAATTCATTTTGATTTCTAGTTAATTAGTTTAGGTATTTTAATTGAGTTTAATTAATCACGATTGTTCAATCGAGCTAGGTCCTTCAAATTGTGATTTCTTGAGTTATAGTCCATATAATTTTGGTACATGTTGTTTTTCTCTCCAAAAATTTTCTATATCTCACATTTTAGTCCGTGTTTGTTGTAGATGGACCCTTCCTAATTTTTGTTTTCTTTGAATTTAAGTCCCCTAATTACAAATTACCCCACTTTTGCTAGAATTTCTATTTTTCCCTAATTTTATTAGGATTCCATATTCTAGTTTTTCTTTGTTTATACCGAGGTACCTTAACATGTTTTTTTGTGTTCTCAAGCATATGTGCCAGGTCTTCGAGAGGTATCCCTACTTTTCATTAATACTCTTTATGTGCTCTAATATGCTCCAATGTGATTTTATGTATTATTTTAATTTGTTTATATTCGTTGAGTATTTACATATTTAATTTATTTAATTTTGAATTTTTATTATTATTTTGGCAAAATATAATATTTTGTATTTAGCTAGTCAATGTAATAGTTAAATTATTTTTCTTATATTTTAGCAAAAATTGTGTAATTAGATAGAAAGTGTAATAGATAGGGTATTTAATTTCCCCTTTAAATTGTAAATCAAGCCCTCAGTGTAATAGTTAGGGTTTATTTGCTTTTGTGTGGTTATGTGTTTATTTATTATACCGCTTTTATTAGGATTTTTGCATCTAGATATCATGCCTATGTGTTATGTGCTCTGTGACAGTCCCACCTTACCCAGAGGCACACCAAAGGGCTTAGCGAACTGCCTGCCTAGCTCTCGCCAGAACTCGAATCACGCACTCACGCGAACCTCCGGGCATAATTAACTCAAAATGAATAAACTAAAATAAAATAAAATGGATTAACATAAAATACACTCATATTATTTACTTAAAGGGTACAAGTCACATCCAAAGTTTACATGTCATAATATACATGATTTTCACAATGATGGCCTAACACAGTTTGGCTATTACAATACTAAACATCTATAATAATCAAAAACCAGTCGTTCCAGCTTTAATTTTTCAGGAACCTGAGTAAAGGAAAACAAATAAAAGGAATGAGCTATAATAGCCCAGTGAATGTCCAAGTCATGCAATCATATCAAAAACTCATTATTTTAGTAAATAAAATAATCAATAATTAAATAAACAAGATATGAACAATTTAATTATCAAGTAGTCAAGGGCGGATACAGGGCTCAACTACGGGAGCAAGCTCAACCGCAGGAAAAGCAAGTACTGATCATGTAACCATGATATTTAGACCGAGATAATAGCTCAGGTCTTTTATCAAAGAACATGCCAGTTTTATCACGCAAGCCCTAACCACCATTCACCTTATAACCTCCGTACAAGCTACCACACCCAGGGAGTACTCTCAACCTAGAAGGGCCAACACGCAAGAAAGTTCAATCCGGAGTTGGCCTCTTTGAGGATTCACAACTCCAAAGGGAAAGAACATCACGCCCTAAAACACCCAGCACCTTATAACCTCCCAAGCCTGACCGAGTTGACTATCCGTGAAGTAACGATAAAGTTAGTCACGGAAGTCTCACGCACAAGTAACACGTTTAATAGTGAAAGCATATAACACATTACAGAATAGATGCGATAAAGTACACATCTTTCCTCAAGTAGCACATTTTATCACATAATATTTGCAAGTGTAACATAATATTTACAAGTAAAACATAACATTTTCATGCATCATGCACACATAAAGACACTCACCTGGAATGCCTAAGAAAATATCTCGTAAAATGGTCGTGATGCATTTTCGGACCCTGAAATTTAAAAGAAATAAAATATAATGAAAACCCAAGTAAAACCCTAGTAAATTTAGTAAGAAAAATTCAAGAAAACACCCCACTTATTTCTAGGGTTTTGGTTTTAGGGTTTCTAGGGTTTTGGGTTTACTTATTCTAAGAAAATTTAATCTATCACTAAATCATTTCTAAAATTCCTACACTTCAATTTCCTTCAATGGAACCTATTCTAGGCTTAAAATCTCACTTATCAATTTTTCTTCTTTTAATTCTACAAAAATTTCGGCAGCATTTCCCCTTAAAATCGGACTAACCCAAATTTTTCCCTGCAAGAAAATTCAACAATCCAACCCAATTCAACAAGTTCTACAACTTTTATATTCAACTCAAGTTCAAATTCAATCAAAATTCCACTAAATTCCAAGGATTTTACCCCAAGAATCATCAACCAAAAACATCTAAAACATGAAATTTCAAGGTTTAAAGGCCATATACTAGTCTATCTAACCACAAAAACACTTTATCTAGCAAGTAAATCTCAAATTCTAACTAATTTCTCCAAGTAGTATCAACAATAATCTTAGTCTTAAACTTGCATAAAAACTAATTAAAACATGAAATTAATAGGAAAAGTTCATGGTAAATACCTTAGATATGCTTAGAACTTGGCTTAGAAAGGAAAGAAGCTCACTTCCTATGGTGGATTTGCCCAAACTTAAGAGAGAAAACTTGAAGAAGTTGAGAGTAAAATGAGAGAAGAAGAGAAAGGAGATGGCCGGCCAAGAGGGAGAAGAAAGAGAAAGAAATAGTCTAGGAAAAATGGAAAAGAAATGAAGAAAATGTGGGAAAATGATTAACCAATTAAAACCTCACAAGAGTAAAGCAAAAATGTGGTCTTTTAATGCAACAGGTGCTATCTTGGATTAATTTGATTGGTGGAGATCATTAACTTCTTATCACTTAATACTAGCAATATTAAGACATAAATTATTAAAGCAAAAATAGAGTAAAAATGGGAAGAGAAAATCCGGCCATAAAGAAGAAAGAAAAAGAAAAGAATTTCGGCCAAAAAAGAAAAGAGAAAAGAGAAGAATTTTCGGCCAAGAGAAAAAGAAAAGAAAGAGAAAAATTTCAGCCAAGGGAAAAGAAAATAAAGCAAGAAAGTAAGTGAAATTTTTGAGTAAAATTGAGAAAAATTCAAGTAGTCAAAAGACTAGAAAATAGTAAAATGAGCTAATCAAAATTTAAACACTAGTATAAATTAAATGGTCAAGTAAAATTATTCTAACTTTAGTACTTAAGTGTTCTTGCTTAAAATGAAAATCTTAACTAATTAACCTAATTAACTCAAGAAATCTTCCAACTAATAAATCAAGGTTTAACACTTAACCCTAAATAAGAAAAAAAAATGTCTCTTGTAAGTGCATTTCTAGGGTGTTACATGCTCCTACTTGATTTTGTATGTTTTTACATGTTTAATTTGCTTTTAATTCATGTTTTACTATTTAATTCATGATTTATGCTATTCCGTCACCACACTAGTCCAACGCTAGTTGTGGCTTCTTTCTTTTCCTGCTAGTCTAACACTAGTGGGATTTTTTAGAACGGGCTAGTCCAACGCTAGACCCTTAGGGCATTTTAGTGTTAGGTGCATTCGTGTGCATTTCACATATCATTTCATACATTTTTTAGTTTTTCTTTCCAATTGGCATGATTTTACTATTATTATTATTATTATTATTATTATTATTATTATTATTATTATTATTATTATTATTTCTGACACGTTTTTAAAATGCATGACATTTAGGCTGTATCTCACTTAGAGATTAGGACATTTGTGTGATTCGACTAGAAATAGTCGCCTACTCACCCGGGAAGCGGCGGCGTATAGACCGGTCCCCCCTCCGTGAGTAGAAAATTTAGTCACGAGATATTAGTCCCCCGTACCCGTCATGTTGCATTCCACTTTCTTCGGCCACTTATTATCTATATTATTATTTTCTTTTCTTTTTGCATTTCATTTTGCATAAAAACTCGTGACTCCCTCGAGGTCTCGACTCGGGTTTCGCAATTAATGCGATAATTCCGACCAAGCCTCGACGGAACATTTCGACCCTTCTGATACCCACACTTAGACTTAGGATTTGCATTCATTTAGATACATTCAAACGCGATAGAATCTAGGGTTAAATTAGAAAAATTTTGATTAAACCTCGCAACTAGCCTCGGCTAGGTTGAAAGGGTGCCTTAGGTGCAAGCCTTTGCCTTCCCTTTCTTCAAATGTGACTCCCGGACCTTTTTCTCTCATTTTTCGTAGACCAGAGTTGAAAAAGGGTTTAAACAATTTTTTTTTGATGACTTGGTACACCTTAACTCAGTACCAAGTGGCGACTCCATTTTTCAAATAAAACCCTTTTTCAAAAATTATTTGGCCAAACCTGTCGCACTTTTAGTCCCGGCCTTGTTTTCTTTTAAAATACCATTTTTCTTAAAATACACTTTTTTAATAAAATTTGATTTTTCTCACACACGCATGGTTTTTCCAAAACCTTTATTTTTCGAAAGGGTCACCGAGACTAGATCGTTTTTTCAGGACGCGACAGTAAACGACCCCACAAGCACCCCTTTCCCTTTTTAACCCTTTTACTTCACAATTTTTTGGACGCGACACATGTCTAGATAATTTATAAGGGTGCTAAAAAATTTTCTAAAAATGGGAGCTTTCCATTTTTGAAAGGTTACTAAAATGTAAGGTTCTTGGCTTAAAAAAAATAATCCTTTTCTAGAAGGTGTGTGTAGAGTGATGCTCCAAGAATTTTTTTTTTTTTTTGGGCTTAGTAATTTGTTTATGGCCCTTAATGAAAATACACTTTAATTTGTAATACATAAAATGCATCGGCCTTTGTAGTTTAATTATTCTAAAATACTTACCTTTTAATAATTAAACTTGTGAATGTAGATACCAAATTTTGACACACCATTTATTTTCAAACATTGGGGGGCATGTTTGCATTTTTTTTGGGCCAAATTTTAATTTTTCAATAATTTGGGGGCAAAATAGTAATTTTATCTGTAAATATTTTTCTATCAGCTTTTGGGGGTTTTAAATTCATATTTTTACTTTCATGTGAATTTGTTAATTTTTTATGATTTTCCTGGATTTAGTTTGGTATTCTTTTATACTTTTACCAGCACAAGGGCAAAATGGTAATTTCACCTCGTGAACACCAATTTAGCTCATTTTAGGTTCCAAATTTATTTTTCTAATTCTTTAAGCATGTTTCTAAATTTTGTTGATTTTTTCAGAGACGATTGCTATTTTTTCTGTAAATACTACATTCAAGGGCAAAATAATTATTTTACAGTTTAAATTCATTTTCTTGCCAATTTTGAGTCATAAATGCATTTCTTAGGGTTTTAAGCTTATTTTTAAATTTTGGTAATTTTTCAAGGTCAATAACTATTTTTCTATGAATTTTCATTGTCTAAGGGCAAAATCGTGATTTTACAATTTAAATTCATTTTTTGTCAATTTTTTAGTCATAAATGCATTTCCTAGGGTTTTAAGCTTATTTTTAATTTTTGGTAATTTTTTGAGGCCAATAGTTATTTTTTGTGTATTTTTGTCGGCTAGGGGCGAAATCGTCATTTCACATTTTGAGCGCGTTTTTATCAGCTTTAAGCTCTAACTTTTATTTTTTGAAATCTACTTCGAATTTTTTGAAAATTTTAGAGATTGCTGTCATTTCTTTGTATTAATTTTTAATTTTTTGGGGTTCAAAATATTTTTTTAAAATAAAATTAGAATTTTTATTACCGGTGGCGTTTTTATTATTTTGTAGTATTCTTGGTGACAACCGGCCTATAAATACCCCTTTAATCAGAAAAAACAAGAGGAAAAAAATGGAAAACCCTAAAAACAAAAAGCTTTTTATCAATTAAGGATCAAAACACACACTTTTACACCTTTTAAGCACACACCATAGCCGTTTCTTCAAGAACATCTACTATTCATCTGGCCTTCAAGCAAACTTCAAAATCACTGTTCAGTACTAGTTTGCCGTGCAGAATCAAAAGGAGGAAGTCACTGTTCATATAGTCTTCAAGCAATTTTCAAAGCTACGATTCAATCACCAAGCCAGCAAATTTTAAAAGGTAATTGTTCCATTTTAGTCTTGATTTTGGGTCTTCTTTTAATCTGATTAATGGAAGGTTTAATTTCTCTTTTTGCTTGCTCAATTATGGGTTTTTGTTCTTTCCATTTCTGGGTTTTTCATTCCTCTTTCCATTGTTCTCCTTCATCCGCCTCTCCCCAAACACAACCCCAAACCAATAAATTACACCAGTCCTCTTTCTTCCACCTCCACCAGCAATTCCACCAAATTCCATCGCCATTAGCCAATTACCTGCAAGAAAAATAACAGAAACCACACCCCCTCTCTCTACTACCATTTCCCACCACCATGTCCCAAATCAGTCCACTATTGACACTAGATTACCACCCAAACCACCACGCAGGACCACCGTGTCACTACAAGCCTCCTTCACCTGCAAATAACAACCAATTACCATTGTCAACAACTAGTCCCCAACCAGAGTCCACCATCCACTCTCAGTATTGCCACTCGACTCCCTTGTTCCAGATGGAACCTACAGTACTCCCTTTAAACTCGTCTTTCTCTGATAATGACAAGAAGAATCTTGAGCAGTTGCTTGAAACCTTTGGTTCTGTGGTTTCTGTTGAGGATATATTCTCTGCTTATCATCAATCAGGTTCTAACCTATACACTGCAGCCAAATAAACCCAAAAATCAATCCACTTGCAGCCTTCCAGTCCCATCAACCCAATTCAATTTCAAACACCATCCACTACCCTCAACTAACACCACCCAGAAACCAGCAAGCCCACTAGCAATCCACAACCACAAACGCCCCAAAATCAACCAATCAATCCCACAAAATCATCACTGCTTTTGGTCTCATTCCAAATAGTCCTTGTAAAAGTCATCCAAGCACCCAAAAATCTACCACCATCACAGAAACACTCCCTTCACCACCACACCTTCACCTGGGGGGAACGAATCTATATCTTTTGGTGGAAAAGGAGAAGAAAGACGGAGATGACACAGAGAGTTCAAGAGAGATATAGTAAGCGAGATGGGGAGAGTTTTAGGAGAGATAGAGTGAGTGGAGGAGAAGGATTTCAAAGATCGGAGGCGGAGGTAAAGAGAAAAGAGGGGAAGAAGCTGGAGGAGAGAGAAATTAGAGAAAACAGAGAGCTAGAGAGTGCAAGAGAGACGAAGGGAGCGTCAGGAGGGCAAAGAGAGGGAAGGCAAAAGAGAGAGAATGAGAAAGAAAGAGAGTGAATAGATTGAGAGAATGCAGAGAACAACGAGGAAGCAAGATAAAATTAGAGAAAACAGAGAGCTAGAGAAAGCAAGAGAGAGCCAGGAAGAGGAAGCTGAAGAAAGGGAGAGAGTAGAGTTAGAGAATTGAGAGAAAAGGGAGGTTGAGGACACAGAAAGGAGAAGACCAAGATGAGAGAAAGAATGGGGAAGAAGACTGGGGCGAAGAGAGAGAGGAAGATGAGAGATTGGGAAATTAGTGATTTGTTTTTTAGGTTTAATTATTTGTTAATTTTTGTTTAATTACTTTTTATATTCTCTCTTGGTTTGTTTTATTTTAGTTTTAATTCAATAATTAAATTGGTTAATTAAGTTAATTTAATTAATCTGTATTTCATTGAACATTAATGATTTATTTTAGTCCTTTATTTTAAAAATGGATATTATTTATGTTTTAAACCCCCCAGAAGTTGACAGTTTTCATAATCCCCCTTGGGTTCCTTTTGTTTTATGCAATTGAGTCTCCATTAATAGAAAGCACCCTCTATGTTTAGCTTCTTTCAGTTAGGTCCTATAAATTTCAATTTGACTTGTCCTAGCTGAAATTTATTGTTTTGCCCCCCAATCAACTTTAATTTTGCATTTCTACCCTTTAGGGTTGTGAGTTTTTTTTTTATTTTTAGCTCTTAATTAGTTATAAATTCTAATTTTACCCTTGGGCCCCTTAGAATTACATTTTTTGTTTCTAGTCCTTTTAGCTTCATGAAAATTGCATTTGCACCTCTAATTCGTTAGTGTTTTTTATATTCTGCGCTTTATTTATTTATTTATTGTGATACCTTGATGTGTTTACTTGTGTTTTTAAGCATTAGTACCTAGTCTTCAAAAAGAGGTATTTTCGTTACCTTTTAATTGCTTCTTTACGTGCTCCAATGTGCCCTTACGTGATTTATTATACATGTTCTTCGCATATTTCGTACTTTATATGCTTTTTGCGTATTTATTTACTTTATGTTATTTAAATTCGAATTTTGTTATTTTGGCAAAAATGTAATATTTTTTGTATTTTAGCTAGTCAATGTAATAGTTAGATTATTTTTTTATGTTTTTGCAAAAATTTTGTATTTTAGATAACGAGTGTAATAGATAGGTGATTTTACTTTTTCCCCTTTAAATTGTAGCTAACTTCCCCGGTGTAATAGTTAGGGCTTGTGTGCTTTTGTGTGCTTACGTGCTTATTTGTTTTACCGCTTTCTTTAGGGTTTTGCATCTAGATATCATGCCTACGTGTTATGTGCTCCTACTTGACGTTACATGTCTTTATATGTTTAAATTTGTTTTAATTTATGCTTTACCATTTAATTCATGTTTTATGTTATTCTGTCACCACACTAGTCCAATACTAGTTGTGGATTTATCGTTTCCAGTTAGTCCAACGCCAGTGAGATTTTTTGGAACGGGCTAGTCCAACGCTAGACCCTTAGAGCATTTTAGTGTTAGGTGCACTCGTGTGCATTTTACATCCCACTTCACACATCGTTAGTCTTCTTTCCATTTTGCATGATTTTGATTATTATTATCATTTATTTATTTATTTATTTTGACACGTCTTCAAGTGCATGACATTTAAGTTGCATCTCACTTAGAATTTAGGACATTTGTGTGATCCGACTAGAAATAGTTGCCTACTCACGTGGGAAGCGATGGCGTACATGCCGTTCCCCCCTCCGTGAGTAAAAACATTCAGTCACGAGATATTAGTCTCCCGTACCCGTCATGTTGCATTCCCACTTTCTTTCTTCACTTACTATATATTATTATTTTCTTTTCTTTTTGCATCGCATTATGCATAGACACTCGTGACTCCCTCGAGGTCTCGATTCGGGTTTCCCAATTAATGCGATAATCCCGACCAAGTCTCGACGGAACATGCCGACCCTCCCGATATTCACATTTAGACTTAGAATTTGCATTCATTTAGATACATCCAAACGCGATAGAATCTAGGGTTAATTTAGGAAATTTTGATTAAACCTCGCAACTAGCCTTGGCTAAGTAGAAAGGGTGCCTTAGGCGCGAGCCTTTGCCTTCCCTTCCTTCAAATGTGACTCTCGAACCTTTTTCTCTCGTTTTTCATAGACCGGAGTCGAAAAAGGGTTTTAAATAATTTTTCTAAAATTTTACTTTTTGTTTTGTTTAAACGATTTTTTCGGGTGACTTGGTACTCCCTAACTCAGTAACAAGTGGCGACTCCATTTTTCAAAATAAAACCCTTTTTCAAAAATCAGTTGGCCAAAACTGTCGCACTTTTAGTCCTGGCCTTACTTTCTTTTAAAATACCATTGTTCCTAAAAAACACATTTTTTACTAAAAACTCGATTTTTATCACACACGCACAATTTTTCCAAAACCTTTCTTTTCAGAAGGGTCTCGGACTAGACTGTTTTTTCGGGACGTGACAGTCAACGACCCAACTCGTACCCTTTACGATTTTAGGACGCAACAGTGAACTAAATATATATATTTTTTGGCAAAGCCCGTACACCGGGAAGGGGGGAGAAGAGATGCTAGCCCCAATTTTATTCATATTCAGAAAATAAAGAGTACAGGGAGGGAGACATAAACCTTACCTTCAACAATACAAGAGTAGCTATTTCAATCTAAATGTTGGCATACCAATTCTATCCATCTTAAAATCACCAAAAACTAATCTAGGCAAATCATTAGCTAAAAAATATAAAGCAGTACGTTGAGCATCACAGCCAATATTTGCAAGCCTATCAGCTACTCTATTTGCCTATCTAAAACAATGAGAGATGGATTTCATTGCGAACGCTTCGCACCTCCACTCAAAATATCCACTAGAAGCTTAGAGTCCACTTGTACCTCAATATTAACATACCCATGTTGCTGACAAAGTTGTAAACCACATAGCACGACCTTCACTTCTGCTTGCACACTCTTTGAACACCCAAAATAACAAGAAAAAGCCAATATCAAATTCCCTTGGTAGTTGTAACACCCTAGAAATTCATACAAAAAAAAATCATTTAATTCAAGTTATGTCCATTAGTAGAAAAAAAAAAGAAAAGGGAAAACCGAAATTAGTTTAAAGAATAAACCCTAGTATGATTTCTTTTATGTTATGGTATGTTGTACATTTTGCTTTAAGAATTGTACCCTAACGCTATTGCAAATTACTAGAAAGATAAGTGATTAAAATCTCCACTAATCATATTTAACCAAGTAGTAGCTATTGTGCCAAAAAGTCAAACCCCTAGGTTGATTTTTGTCTTGCTATGATTGGTTGTTTCTTTTCCCACTTTTCTCTTTATTTCTTTTCTATTTTCTTGGCCTATTTCTTTTCTCTTTTGCTTCAAGTTGGCTGGCCATACTCTCCCTTTTTCTTCTCTCTTTTGCTTTCATTTGCTTGAAGCTTTCTCTTCATTTTTGGTCATCTCCTCCATAGAAAGTGAACTAACCTTCTTCCTAAGCAAAGATCTAAGCTTGTTTGAGGTATCTACTATGAACTTTTGCTATTCTTTCCAAGTTTTAGGTAGCCTTTTGTACAAGTTTAATGCTAGATACTTGTTATTACACTTAAAGATTTAAGTTTTGAAATGAAGTTTTGCTTGTTAATAAAGTGTTTTTTTTTTTGGTTAGATGGACAAGTAGATAGTATTTAAACCTTGAAATGATATGTATTATGTGTTAAATTGAAGAATCTTGGAGTTGAAATCTTGAATTTGAGTGGAATTTTGAGTGAAATTGGGTTTGATTGAGACATGGAAGTCATAGAACTTGTTGGAAATTGGATTGGTTGGTTGATTTATTACAGGTAAAAATTTTGGGTTAGTCCAATTTTAAGGGAAGTGCTGCCAAAATTTCGGTAGAATTAAAGAAGAAAAAAATGATAGGTGAGATTTTTAACCTAGAATATGCAAAATTTAGGGAATTTGGTGTGCAGAAATTTTAAGAAAATGATCTATTGGTGAATTAAATTTTCTAGACTAAGAAAACCCTGAACCCCTAAAACTTAAACCCTAGAAATAATTGGGTTATTTCTTGAATTTTTTTACTAATCTACTTAGGGTTTTAATCGAGTTTTCATTAGATTATATCTTTTGAATTTTAGGATCTGAAAGCGAATCTCGACCTTTTTACAAAATATTTTCCTAAGCATTTTAGGTGAGTGTTTGTGACAGCCCCACCTTACCCAGAGGCGCACCAAAGGGCTTAGCGGACTGCCTGCCTAGTTCTCGCCGGGACTCGAATCACACACTCGCTCAAATGTCCAAGCGCACTTAACCCAAAATAAAATGCATCCATAAAGAAATACATTCATAAAATTCACTTGAAAGTATAAATATCACAAGAGTTTTTACAACCCAAAATATAAATAATATTTACAATAAAAGCCTACACATTTAGGCTGTCCAGATACATTAAACAAAACATGTACTAGGTCCAAAATCAACTTTTCCAGCTTTAGTATTTTGGAAAACCTGGTTAAAGAAAACAAATGAATGAGATGAGCTATAATAGCCCAGTGAGTGCTCAAGTCATGCAGTATACCAATAACAAATAAACCTTTAAGGATAATAATTAACAAATTTAATAAATGATGAACAAGTAATGTGAATTGTAGTAAAATCAATGGCGGATACAGGCTCACTACGGGAGCAAGCTCAACTGCAGGAGTATCGATCATGATCAAGATAACAAGGATATCGGGACCGAGGTAAAAGTTCAGGTCCGAGATACTTGAAAAATTCAATCCAAAGTTACCCTCTTCGAGGAATGAAACTCATATAGGAAAGAATATCATGCACCTATAACCCACAGCACCTTATATCACCCCAAACTCAACAAGTTGACTAACTGTGGAGTAACGGTGAAGTTAGCCACGGAAGTCCAAGGTCATGCATAAAGTTCAAGCATGAGTTAGCCCTTTTTCAGGACTTTACTCAGATATGAAAATTAACACGCACCGAATAACGCCCATCACCTTATATCTCTCCCATACTCAACCACGAAAGTCACATGCACAAATAACACGTTGGATAGTGAAAGCATGTAACACATTGCGGAATAGATGCGATAAAGTACACATCTTTCCTCAAGTAGCACATTTTATTAGATAATCATGTCAAGTATAACATCTCATCTCAGGCATCAAAATAACAATGTCAAGTATTACATGGCATTTCATGCATCATGCACACATAAGAACACTCACCTGAAGCCTAAGAAAATATCTCCCAATAAGGTTGGGTCTCACTTGCGGATCCTGAAATTCACGAGGAAATAATCGTATAAAAACCTAATTAAAATCTAAGAAATTTCATAAGGAAATTCAAGAAATACCCCACGTCTCTCTAGGGTTTATTTTCTAGGATTTTGGAGTTTAGGGTTTTACCCTAAGGTTTAGGGTTTTCTAACTTTCTAGGGTTTTGCTCGGAAAGGTTCAATTCACTAATGGTTCATCTACAAAAATTTCTGCACGTTCAAATCACTAAATTATAGCTTATAAAGCTTTAAATCATAGCCTAATCACTCTTATTTCTTAGGTTTTATCAAAATTTCGGCAGCGCTTCCCCTATAATCGGTCTAATCCAAAATTTTTAACCTGCAAGAAAAACATCCAAACAACCCAATCTCAAGTAGTTCTACCAATTTCACATCAAACTCACTTCAATTTTACTCAAATTCATCACAAAAACACATAAACTACTCCAAGTTCTTCAACCAAATCAAACCTAAATCATGCAATTTCAAGTTTAATTCACTATGTACAAGTCATACAAGTTCATAAATCTCGTATTCATGGAAGAAAACTTCATATTTCATGGCTAAAATAAATCATACTTAACATTAAAGACATGACTTAAAAGCTAGAAAACTATAATCTTTACACTTGAAATAAGATGAAAAGTTCTTGGGAAACACCTTTAGTAAGACAAGATTGTTGCTTAGGAGGAAGATCAACTTAATTTCTATGGATGAAAAGTGATCAAATGGAAGTAAAAGCTCCAAGAAAATGAAAGAAAATGGAGATTAAAGAGAGAAGAGAGGGCCGGATTTGAGAAGAAGAAAAAGAGAGAAAATGCCTAGTTAAAGAAGAAAAGAAATGGAAAAGAATTGGGGAAAAGTTTGACCAATCAAAGCAAGACAAGAACAAAGTAAGTCTTGACTTTCTTACCATGGAAGACTACACTTGGCTAATGTTCATTAGAAGGGATTTTTATTATTTATCCTATACTTAAATCTTGCAAGATATTCTAGGTACAACTCTTAAAGGAAAGGGTATAACATGCTAGTAAAATAGAAAATCAATTCCCTAGTTTTTCTTGAATAATTTCGGCCCCTTTTTTTTTTTTCCTAATGGACATGATACAAAATAAATGGTTTTGCATGAATTTCTAGGGTGTTACAGTGTTTCTACGTGTGCATGTTGCATGAAATAATATATTATGTCTATAAATGTTATTCAATAACATGTGCTATTTGAGGAAAGGTGTGTACTTTATCTCAGCTTTTCCGCTAAATGTTATATGCTTCATTGCTTTAATGTGATTATTTGTGTATGCGACTTCCGTGTTTAACTTCACCATTATTCCACAGTTAGTCAAACTTGGTGTGTTCAGGGGGATATAAGGTGTTGGGCGTTATAGGCGAGTGTTAATTTCATATCTGAGTGAGGTCCTCGAAAAGGCTAACTCAAGATTGAACTTTATGAATAAATTTAGACTTCCGTGACTAACTTCACTATTACTCCACGGTTAGTCGAACTTGGTGTGTTCGGGGTGATATAAGGTGTTGGGGGTTATAGGCGAGTGCTTTTCTTTCCTAATTGAGTTAAATTCCTCAACGAGGATAACTCTGTGATACATGCATGGGCACAAGGCATGGAAATGGAGCATGGAAGATAGCCTATCTAGCATCCACTCAAATGGCAAGATACAAAAGAAGGATCATAGTTTTTGGTGTTATTTATTTTTACAAGTTGTAATCTTTATGTTAGTTATCTAATTGTGATAGGTTACAACTAGTGATAGGTTTTTAGTAAGTTTTCTAGAATATTCTTTATGAGCCTATAAAAGGGCATTCCTTGTATTATTTTAACGATGTTATGATGAATCAATAAAAAATTGTGAGTTTTCTCTCTACGAGAGTTTTTTTAGTTCTTGGAATAGAACTAATTTCTGGTCTTATTGGAGTGATTCCATGGCGACCAAAACCTACGCCTAGAGTTTCTTCCACTTGATTTGATTCATTCTTTTGGGTTTGTCAATTAGGGGTCTATTTCACGAGTTGGTTAGGGGTCTATTCCACAGGTTGGTTAGGTGTCTATTCCACGGGTTGGCTAGGGGTCTAACTTGCAGCACAAAAGGAGGATTTCAACGATCTTGGTTGAATATTCGAAACAACCCATGCGAGTTGTTCTTGGGGTCTTCGACAAGTTACGAAGGGGTCAAGAAGATCGAGTGGTTACCACAACTCAAGTTGTTCGTGGGGTTTTCGACAAGTTACGAAGGGGTCAAGAAGATTGGGTTATTTTGTATGGATTTCTTTTCAAGACGGTCTTTTGGGAATGATGTTCCTGTGATATACGAGAGGGTAACACCCCGATCGTATCAATTGGTATCAGAGCTTTTGGGATCTTGAAAGAAATCAGGTTTTGTGTCAACCCGTTTGGGTATATCTTTTATTTTTGGTTGTCAATCCACTTGGATATATGTTTATAATTTTTGTTTTGTTGTTCTTGATTCAAGATCTGATGTTTCTTGAATCAAAGTTGTGTTCTTTTGTGGTTTGATTTTCAAAAAAAAAAAAATCGTACTGTTCATCGCACTGTAGCAGCGGCGTCACTGTTCACGCTAGGGTTACTGTTCATCGCCGGTACTGTTCATCCAAATTTTTTTTTCTTTTTTTCAGTTTAATTTTTTGTCTGTTTTTGGGAGTTGAATTTTGTATTTTGTGAGTTGGTTGTGTTGTTAAAAAAAAAAGAGAGAGAGAGAGAGGTTGTTAGAAGTGAAAAAAAAAAAAAAAAAAAAATTCTTACTGTTCACCGCACTGTAGCGGCGGCGCACTGTTCACGCGCTAGGGTTTACTATTCATCGCCGGCACTGTTCATGTCGGCGTTACTGTTCATCCGAATTTTAAATTTTTTTCTTTTTTTTTTTCAGTTTATTTTTTGTTTTTTTTTGGGAGTTGGATTTTGTATTTTGTGAGTTGTTTGTGTTGTTAAAAAAAAAGAGAGAGAGAGAGGGTTGTTAGAATTGAAAAAAAAAAAAATCTTGAGTGGAAAAAGGCAAATTTGTGAAATTTTATAAGAAAAGCCAAAAGTGTGGTGAAACGAAAAAAGATATTCTCGTCGTTCTTATAAACATTTTGTAGGTTTGAGCTTGAGTTGTGTCGATTCTTTGCATACTATTGGGCGACGATTCAAGGACGAATCGTTTTGAGGAGGAGGAGTTTGATACGTGCATGGGCACAAGGCATGGCAATGGAGCATGGAAGATAGCCTATCTAGCATCTACTCAAATGGCAAGATACGAAAGAAGGATCATAGTTTTTGGTGTTATTTATTTTTACAAGTTGTAATCTTTATGTTAGTTATCTAATTGTGATAGGTTTTTAGTAAGTTTTGTAGAACATTCTTTATTAGCCTATAAAAGGGCATTCCTTGTATTATTTTAACGATGTTATGATGAATCAATAAAAATTGTGAGTTTTCTCTCTACGAGAGCTTTCTTAGTTCTTGGAATAGAATTAATTTCTGGTCTTATTGGAATGTTTCCATGGCGACCAAAACCTACGCCTAGAGTTTCTTCCACTTGATTTGATTCATTCTTTTAAGTTTGTCAATTAGGGGTCTATTCCACGGATTGGTTAGGGGTCTACTCCACAGGTTGGTTAGGTGTCTATTCCACGAGTTGGCTAGGGGTCTAACTTGCAGCACTAAAGGAGGATTTCAACGATCTTGGTTGAATATTCGAAGCAACCCATTCGAGTTGTTCTTGGGGTCTTCGACAAGTTACGAAGGGGTCAAGAAGATCGAGTGGTTACCACAACTCAAGTTGTTCTTGGGGTCTTCGATAAGTTACGAAGGGGTCAAGAAGATTGGGTTATTTTGTATGGATTTCTTTTCAAGACGGTCCTTTGGGGATGATGTTCCTGTGATATACGAGAGGGCGACGCCCCGATCGTATCAATTGGAGCATGGAAGATGGCCTATCTAGCATCCACTCAAATGGGAAGATACGAAAGAAGGATCATAGTTTTTGGTGTTATTTATTTTTACAAGTTGTAATCTTTATGTTAGTTATCTAATTGTGATAGGTTACAACTAGTGATAGGTTTTCAGTAAGTTTTCTAGAATATTCTTTATGAGCCTATAAAAGGGCATTCCTTGTATTATTTTAACAATGTTACAATGAATTAATAAAAATTGTGAGTTTTCTCTCTACGAGAGTTTTCTTAGTTCTTGGAATAGAAATAATTTCTGGTCTTATTGGAGTGATTCCATGGCGACCAAAACCTACGCCTAGAGTTTCTTCCACTTGATTTGATTCATTCTTTTGGGTTTGCAGCACAAAAGGAGGATTTCAACGATCTTGGTTGAATATTCGAAGCAACCCATTCGAGTTGTTCTTGGGGTCTTCGACAAGTTACGAAGGGGTCAAGAAGATCGAGTGGTTACCACAACTCAAGTTGTTTTTGGGGTCTTCGACAAGTTACGAAGGGGTCAAGAAGATTGGGTTATTTTGTATGGATTTCTTTTCAAAACGGTCCTTTGGGGATGATGTTCCTGTGATATACGAGAGGGCGACGCCCCGATCGTATCAATTGGTATCAGAGCTTTTGGGATCTTGAAAGAAATCAAGTTTTGTGTCAACCCATTTGGGCATATCTTTTGTTTTTTGTTGTCAATCCACTTGGATATATGTTTTTAATTTTTTTTTTGTTGTTCTTGATTCAAGATCTGATTTTTCTTGAATCAAAGTTGTGTTCTTTTGTGGTTTGATTTTCAAAAAAAAAAAAAATTGTACTGTTCATCGACACTGCAGCGGCGGCGTCACTGTTCACGCTGGGGGGTACTGTTCACTGACGTTACTGTTCATCGCCGGTACTGTTCATCCGAATTTTTTTTTCTTTTTTTCAGTTTAATTTTTTGTTTATTTTTGGGAGTTGAATTTTGTTTTTTGTGAGTTGGTTGTGTTGTTAAAAAAAAAAAGAGAAAGAGACAGAGGTTGTTAGAAGTGAAAAAAAAAAAAAATCGTACTGTTCATCGCACTGTAGCGGCGGCGCACAGTTCACGCGCTAGGGTTTACTGTTCATCGACGGCACTGTTCATGTCGGCGTTACTGTTCATCCGAATTTTAAAAAAAATTTTTTTTGCTGTTTATTTTTTGTCTGTTTTTGGGAGTTGGATTTTGTATTTTGTGAGTTGTTTGTGTTGTTAAAAAAAAAAAAAGCGAGAGAGAGGGTTGTTAGAATTGACAAAAAAAAAAAAAATCTTGAGTGGAAAAAGGCAAATTTGTGAAATTTTATAAGAAAAGCCAAAAGTGTGGTGAAACAAAAAAAGATATTCTCGTCGTTCTTATAAACATTTTGTAGGTTTGAGCTTGAGTTGTGCCCATTCTTTGCATACCATTGGGTGACGATTCGAGGACGAATCGTTTTGAAGAGGAGGAGTTTGATACGTGCATGGGCACAAGGCATGACAATGGAGCATGGAAGATGGCCTATCTAGCATCCACTCAAATGGGAAGATACGAAAGAAGGATCATAGTTTTTGGTGTTATTTATTTTTACAAGTTGTAATCTTTATGTTAGTTATCTAATTGTGATAGGTTACAACTAGTGATAGGTTTTCAGTAAGTTTTCTAGAATATTCTTTATGAGCCTATAAAAGGGCATTCCTTGTATTATTTTAACGATGTTATGATGAATCAATAAAAATTGTGAGTTTTCTCTGTACGAGAGTTTTCTTAGTTCTTGGAATAGAACTAATTTTTGGTCTTATTGGAGTGATTCCATGGCGCCCAAAACCTACGCCTAGAGTTTCTTCCACTTGATTTGATTCATTCTTTTGGGTTTGTCAATTAGGGGTCTATTCCACGAGTTGGTTAGGGGTCTATTCCACAGGTTGGTTAGGTGTCTATTCCACGGGTTAGCTAGGGGTCTAACTTGCAGCACAAAAGGAGGATTTCAACGATCTTGGTTGAATATTCGAAGCAACCCATTCGAGTTGTTCTTGGGGTCTTCGACAAGTTACGAAGGGGTCAAGAAGATCGAGTGGTTACCACAACTCAAGTTGTTCTTGGGGTCTTCGACAAGTTACGAAGGGGTCAAGAAGATTGGGTTATTTTGTATGGATTTCTTTTCAAGACGGTCCTTTGGGGATGATGTTCATGTGATATACGAGAGGGCGACGCCCCGATCGTATCACTCTGGATTGAATTTTATAAGTATCCCGGACCTAAGCTATTAACTCGGTCCCGATACCAATGTTATATATTTCAGTGAATAATACTCTTGCAGTTGAGCTTGCTCCCGTAGTGAGCCCGTATCCACCTTTGATTATATGACACTTCACATTGCTTATTCATTATTTATTGAATTTGTTAATTATTATTATTCAATGTTTATTACTTTACTGGTATGATGCTTGTTTGGAGCACTCACTGAGCTATCATAGCTCATTTATTTTTTTTCTTTACCCAGGCTTCCCGTACTACTAAAGCTAGAGAAGTAGATTTTAATATGTTAGATGTTTTTATTTATATTTTGATAGCCAAATTGTTTAGACTATTATTGTAAAATATATTTTGGGATGTAATACCTCTTAGTGGTACTTGTACTGTTAGGTTTAATTATAGTAAAGTATTTATGGGTTATATATATATGTGTTTGGATGATTTGAGTGAGTGCGTAATTTGAGTCCTGGCGAGAGCCAGGCAGGCAGTCCGCTAAACTCTTTGGTGCGCCTCTGGGTAAGGTGGGGCTGTCACAGTAGTGATGCAAAATTCCTCCACCACCACTGTGCTCAGGATTTCCTTTCAAACACCTATTTGTATCGATAAGTAAATTGCCTTGTGATGGCTTCATCCAACTAACCCACTTTCCAACCTTTACCTCTTGAAGTCGCCCAATAAGCTGCAAAAATGAGTGCCATTCCAAGTCTACCGACACAACATTTGGAAATTTGTGGCTAAATAGTGCTTTAATCTCTCTCATAATCGAGACACATATAGCCCTCCACTTCAATTGTACACCTGTAAAAAAAAAAACACAATTTCGTGCCTTCCAAATATGCCAACATATGATATGTAACACCCTAGAAATTTATGTAAAACCATTTAATTCGCATTATGTCCATTAGTAGAAAAAAAAAAAGAAAGCTGAAATTAGTTGAAAATAAATACTAGAATGATTTCTATTTTAAGTAGCATGTTGTACCTTCTTCCTTTAGAAGTTGTACCCTAGAATTCTTGTAAGATTAATAGGAAGATAAATGTTAAATCCTACTTCTAATTAGGCATGGCCAAGTGGAGTCTAAAGTGCAAGAAAGTCAAGCTCTACACTTAAGTTTGTCTTGCTTTGATTGGTCATTACTTTTCCAATTCTTTTTTATTTTACTTAGCTCATTTTTCTCTCTTTTTTCTTCATTTTGGCCGGCTCTCTACTCTCTCTTTTCTTCTCATTTGCTTTCATTTTCTTAGAGCTTTTCTCTCCAATTTGATCACTTTTCTTCCATTGAAAGTGAGTTAATCTTTCTCCTAAGCAAAGATCTTGACTTGTTAAAGGTATTCACCATGAACTTTTCTTATTCTTTCAAGTATGAAGTTGTAGTTATGTAGCTTATACCTATGTCCTTAATGTTAAGCATGATTGATTTAAGCCATGAAAATGAAGTTTTATTCCATGATTATGATATTTATAGGCTTGTATGACTTATAGATAGTGATTGAATCTTGAGATGACAAGAATTAAGTATGGCTTGGTTGAAGAACCTTGGTGTATTTCATGTGTTTTTATGGAAAATTTGAGTGAAATTGTATTGATTTTGATATGGAAGTTGTAGAACTACTTGAAATTGGGTTGGTTGGTTGTTTTCTTTGCAGGTTAAAAATTTTGGGTTAGTCCGATTATAGGGGAAATGCTGCCGAAATTTCGGTAAAACCTAAGAAGTAAAAGTGATTAGGCTGTGATTTAAAGTTATATAAGTCTGTAATTTAGTGATTTGAACAGTGCAGAAATTTCCGAAGATGAACTATTAGTGAATCGAATCTTTCCGAGCAAAACCCTAAAAAAGTTAGAAAACCCTAATTTTGAAAACCCTAAACCCTAGGGTAAAACCCTAAACTCCAAAACCCTAGAAAGTAAACCCTAGAAAGACTTGGGGTATTTCTCGAATTTTCTTATTAAATTACTTAGATTTTAGTCAGGTTTTTATACGACTATTTTCTCTTGAATTTCAGGATCCGGAAGTGATACCCGACCATTTTACGAAATCTTTTCTTAGGCACTTCAGGTGAGTGTTTCTATGTGTGCATGATGCATGAAATGCCTATGTTATACTTGACATTATTATTTAATGAAATGTGTTACTTGAGGAAAGATGTGTACTTTATCGCATCTATTCCGTAATGTGTTACATGCTTTCACTATCCAATGTGTTATTTGTGCTTGAGACTTCCGTGACTAACTTCACCGTTACTTCACGGTTAGTCAACCCGGTCGTGATTGGGAGGTCATAAGGTGCTGGGTGTTTTAGGGCGTGTTGTTCTTTCCCAATTGAGTTGAATTCCTCAAAGAGGCCAACTCCGGATTGAACTTTCTTGCTTATTGGCCCTTCCAAGGTTGAGATTACTCCCTGGATGTGGTAGCCTATACGGAGGTTACAAGGTGAATGGTGGTTAGGGTACTTGCTTGTTTATACTGGTATGATCCTTGGCGAGGACCTGAGCTATCATCTCAGTCCCAATGTCATGGTTACATGTTCAGTGCTTGCTACTTCTGCTGTTGAGCTTGCTCCCGTAGGTTGAGCCCTGTATCTTGCCATTGACTACTCGTTAATTAAATTGTTCATACATTGTTCATTTAACTCATTAAATATTTTTATTGAATAAAATCTTGAGTTACTGGTATGGTTGCATGACTTGAGCACTCACTGGACTATTATAGCTTCATCCTGTTTATTTGTTTTCTTTAACCAGGTTTCCCAAAATATTAAAGCTGGAAAAGCTAATTTTGGACGTAGTAAATGTTTTGTTTTATGTATTTTGATAGCCCAATTGTTTAGGCTATTATTGTAAATACTATGTACATTTTGATGTGTAAAACACATTAGTGATACTTGTACTTTTAAAGTGAATTATATAAATGTATTTTATTTTGGGGTTAAGTATGTTTGGATGTTTTGAGCGAGTGCGTGATTTGAGTCCTGGTGAGAGCTAGGCAGGCAGTCTGCTAAGCCCTTTGGTGCGCCTCTAGGTAAGGTGGGGCTGTCACATGATAAGCGGAGTCACATGAAGCACAAAGTCCAAATATTTGGTTCTAGATTATTTAAACCACCAAGAAGCCAAACAAGCCCTAATGGACCTATGATCATGAAGAGCAACATCAAAAACATTACCAAACCATTTCCAAATTTCAAAGCCATATCCCCCTCCAAAAATAAATGATTGATAGATTTAGTGTTTGCATATGCACAACAAAAACACTTTGAAGGGCCAGAGAAACCCAACTTCCACAAACATCCAGTAATGGTACCCTTTGAAGAACCAAACGCAACATAAAAAAGATATTTTTAATGGGATCTAAGGGAGCCACAACCTATCAAAAAACCATGATCTACATTTTGATGAGAATCACAAAAGGTGGCCCAATCTTCACAGCGTAGGTTTAAGAGGTATGGATGGTTCGAGACCTAGCGGATGCAATTAGCCAACGAATGTTATATGGAACGCGATATAATAATTAGACTATTCGCGCAACCACAAATACAAATGAACCAATCCACACAACGACGCACTTGGTTCGAGGCACAAATTGGGGGCTTTGTGAATTTGAATCACCAATCTACTCTCGTAGGTTCACAAAGCAAGGTTTCACAAGATAAAAAAAAGATATAAATTCCTCACAAATAGAGAGAACTCAAATGATTTTATTAAACTTCTGAATGCTGCATTACAAGGCTACTACATGGCTATTTATAGCCTCCAATGTTAAAGAGATAAACTAAAAATAAAACTAATCTTCCATTAAACTAAGCTAAGGATATAAAACTTAAACTAATGATAGTGATAAGAAATACCAAAAGATAAAAGTAAGATAAAGATCTCCTTTTAAACTATAAGACAAATATCTCCTTTTAAACTAAGGATAAGGAGATAAAATCTTCCTTAAATCAAAGATAAGGAAATTTATTTATTTTTAAAAATTACAGATTTATTTATTTAAAAATTATGACTGAACCGGGTCATTTGGGAATCACACATGGACCTCCATCTTTGGGCCCTTAGACGTTACATTGGGCCTGGATCAGCAAAATAAAGGCCTCATTTGCATCTTTCACTAGGGCTTTAATTCCTTTGGCCTGTAGTGTGTTGAACTGGACTCTAATTGCATCTTACATCCGCTTTAGTCTCCCTCTTGTCATGGGACCATGTCCTTCCACTAAGGTCAAGTCATCCTCCACAAAATCTGGATCATGCAAAATTACTGAATTACAATCATGGTTCTCATCACATTTAACCATTCTCACCAACTAAAAGCAGAGGCAACAGAAAAATTACCATTAGTGGTAAGAGACCAAACACAGAAATCTGGAGATGAAAACATGGGGTCTAAATCAAAACCAAATATATTAGTCTTTTAACTTGTTAATAAATCAAAACCAACATTATGTCGTCTGTCCATGTGCACAATACAGTAGAACCATGACTAATTCATTATTATATTTATTAATATTGTCCACCAATTCCTACAGCCTACCAAAAACTACTCCAATTTGATTTACATGCCAAAACACTCTAGTGACGGGCAAATCTTGCCATTTACTATATTATGTTATATTTTTTAATGTTTTTTTCTATTAACCACATGAACACTTAGCTTTTTTTTTTCGTCAATCAATGGATTGTTAGGCAAATTCCTATATATATATATATGTGTGTGTGTGTGTGTGTGTGTGTGTGTGTGTGTGACAATTTCTTTTAACAAAACCATATAATTATGGATTCTATCGTTATTTTATGAAAACTATTTTACGATACGCTTTGGAAACCAAGATAGCTAATAACTTAAATGATTTACGAACATCAGAGAACAAAACTTTTAGGAGTGATTTATTCAATTACAAAGTACATGCAACTAATAATGCATAAAAAAAATCATCATCATAGCGTCTAGGTTTCAAATACAAGTTTGACAAAATGTTGTTTGCATTCTCAATGTCTTGCAGATTTAAAACCAAACCATGGCTTAGCAATTTAATAAACAAGAATCCCAAGAAAATAAATCATATAAAAGAATACTAATTCATTTGACCATTTCCTAAAATTTGCAAACTGAAAAGATAATTAATAATAATAATAATAATAATAGCGTTTAATAATAAAACGAGACTTGGTACTTACTTGTTTTGTCTTGGAAGAGATGTAGGATGGTAATAACTCTACTAAATCTATCCTTTGAAATACTATTGTCTGATAATGAAGAAAAGAGAGACAAAAAGAGAGAGAGAGAGAGTTGGAGAAAAGAAAGTTACGTATGTTTACAATTATCTGATATATCTAGTAGTATAAGTAGTTTAGGAAGTGAACTACTTTTTGGTAACAACCTGACCACTATCAGTTTTCTCCCCATTATTTCTAGCGCAATTTGTAATTCAGATTCACCCTAATAACTTCTCCTATCCTAATTTAGTTGTCGATTATAAAATGCTATTATTATTATTATTATTATTATTATTATTATTATTATTATTAAAATAGCTAAACATTTATACATGCTAAATGTGAAAAATTCTCGGATATTACAGTATCCCTATTTAGTTTTCCTACACTTCTGATCTGTAAACAACAAAAGTTTAATTCCATCTTCAAGCAAAGTATGCGATGCAAAATTCCATGCTCTATTTCATAATTCTCATATGTTCATGTATAGTTTCCAAGCCCAGTTTATTTCTCCTTCATAGTTTGCGTAAATGCCTGAGATTGATCATGTTGTAATAGGCTTCTTTGCTTCTTACTGAAATCTAATAATGTCAATAAGTTTTATTTGTATAGAACAAAAGATTTATCACATGCTGCCGTCGTTATTCATGTATTCAGGCCAAATGATATCTTTTCAAGAGACAAGACTTCTATTATTATTGAAAAAAGATGCCCGAAGAGTGTTTCTATACTAAGTAGGAATGTTCATGGCTGCTACACTAGAAGATTTAGTTACTTTTAAAAACTAGGGTTAATGGCAGAAAACCCCCATAAACTATAGCACATGTGCACTTTTCCCCCTTCAAATAATTTAATAAGAACTTTGCACCCTAGGCAAATAGGAAATCGACAGAAAAATAAACTTCGTCCATATTTGCTGCTGAAATGACAAAACAATCCTCAATTCAATGGTGTAAAGCTAGAAAAGCCCATCTTTATGCTGTAAACCCAAAATTGCCCTCTTTTCATGAGGGAAAGCTGGACATGTGTTTTGCACGTGTAGACCAGCCCCAAATATTGATGAATTGGACAAATCGTGGATGAAAATTAGGACAAATTAGGATCAGAATTTTGATCGTAAATTTCTCTTTCTTCCAACTCGTAAACCAAATCCCTACTACCAATCCTTGATTAGGCGTACGAGAAGCACGATCTAACTCTAAATCACTGTGAAAGAGAGCATAAAGATGTGTTGATGCAGTTGCCAAAGCTTTAGAGCTAAAATCTAAACAAAGAAAGCGTAAAAAATCGAGGTAAATTTCTGTCTTTACTTAATCGATTTGTGTGTTTGTGGTTTTATTAGTTGTTTATATGTCAATTGAGGGACATGCATGTGTGTTTTAATGATTGTGCAGGGGCGTTATTGTACTACATGTGGGGCTAATCTTTGTTTGATGTCTGCCATTGGGGGTTTTGGAAATTTTTACCATATTTTTGTGGTCCCTTAGGCTGTATTAGCTTTATTTAAAATGTTTTTTTCTCCAAGTTGTTATCTTTTTAGTTTGTAAAATATTCTGTTTGTTGTTTGTACAGTTCCTTGAAGATGTTCACTCTTGAAATCCACCATGGGGGGCATTTCATACATAATCCAAATCTATGTTATGTGGGTGGGACTGTTGCATATATGGACAAGGTTGATCCAGATTATATGTCTAAATTTGAACTTTACAAGATACTTAAAAAATTACATCAGCCATAAACATGCAAGTTAGCTTTAAGATGCCAGATAACGAATTTGCATTGCTAAATAGTGATGAGGCAGTACAACAAATGTTTGGGATGTTTAGGGATGAGCTTTATATTCATGTGTATGTTGGAGAGGCCAAAGATGATGTAGGACCTGATCTGAATACTGATGTAGAAACTAATAATGTACAGCAGCAAGAATTGAATACTTTTGTAGGGTGTACAAGTACTGAGGAAAATGTAAGAGTTGGGAGTGATAATGATGATGTAGGTGGGGTCTAATAATGAGTGTGAAACTTCATCTGATGAAGCATATGCAGCTGAAAGTGAGGACTTCAATGAAGATGACTCAGATTTTGGATTTTTCTTGGATAGTGATAGGCTGAGTGATACTTGTGAGTTGAATAATTTGGATGAGTTAGCTGATGGGGTAGGTAACAATATAAACTTAGGAGAGTATCAGGCATATGCTCAGTTAATTAGTGATGAATATAAAGCATTTATGAGTACAAGGCAGCAGGAAAAATTTGTAGAGACAGATAATATTGTTGATTCAGAGATATTAGAGAATGCTATTGATTCTTCTGATGGTGAAAATAGAGAATCTTTTCCTGAGTTTAGTGAAGAAAGGGATATGGCTGACTGTAAAATTGAAGTTGGACTTATTTTTCCAACTGTCCAAGTGTACAGAAAAGCACTTAGAATGTATTCTATCAAGAAAGGTTTTCAGTTGAAATTCAAAAAAAATGACAGTGATAAAGTGCTTGCCATATGTGCTAGGGAATGTGGATAGGAGGATATATGCCAGCTTTTATAGGGGAACAAAGGCATTTCAGGTCAAGAGTATTAAGGGTATACCTCATAGGTGTCCTTGGTCATATAAGAATAGTAGTGCAAACTCTAGATGGCTGGCTGAAAATTTTGGTAATGAATTAGCTGATGATTCCTGATTGGAAGGCTTAAAGGTTTTAGAAAGGCAGTTCAAAGAAAGTTCAAAGTACGTGTTTCTAGATGGCAAATATATAGGGCCAAGAAACATGCACATTTGTTGACACATGGTGAGCATAGGAAGCAGTATTACAGATTAAGAGATTATTGTGCTACACTTATAGAGAAAAATCCTAGTTCAGCAGCTTATGTTGTGTCTGAAATGATTCAAAATTGTCCAAATTCAATTTTTAAAAGAATGTTTGTGATGTTCGGGGCACAAAAAGAAGGATTTGTTGCTGGATGTAGACCAGTAATTAGTCTTGATGCTTGTCACCTTGAAGGGAAAATTTGGAGGACATTTAATGCATGCAGTAGGGAGGGATGGAAACAACCAAATGTACCCTTTAGCCATGGCTTGGGTTGAGTCTGAATGTAAGGATAGTTGGTATTGGTTTTTGGAAACCTTGACTTCTCACATAGGATCACCAATAGATATGAACTGGGTATTTATTTCTGATAGACAGAAAGGTCTTGTAGAAACATTTGATGAATTATTCCAAGAATAGAACATAGGTTTTGTGTGAGACATTTGTATGCCAACTTCAAGTTAAGATATAAAGACAAAGCCTTGAGAGATATCATGTGGGCTGCTGCTAGGGCATATGTACCTGATGTTTGGACAAAAAAAATGATGGAATTACAGGTAGCTAATAGGGAAGCTTATAATTGGTTAAGTGCTGTTCCATCCCATCTTTGGGCAAGGTGCATGTTCAACCAGAGGTCAAAATGTGATCTTTTAAGTAATAATATTAGTGAATCCTTTAACCAATACATCAAGGATGCAAGGGAGGAACCAATTTTATCTATGTTTGAAAGCATAAGAAGGCTAATTATAGTGTAGATATCAAGAAAAGAGGGAGTTTATTTTTAAGGTTAAAGGAAACATATGCCCAAGGATTCATGACAGATTAGAAGAAATAAAGGCAAAGACAGTTGATTATGAAGCAATACTTGCTGGTCAAGGAATCTGGAAAGTTTCAGAGTACAGTAGGCACAAAATTGTGAACATAAATTCTAGAACTTGTATATGTAGAGAGTGGGACATAACTGGTATCCCTTGTGTTCATGCTTGTGCTGCAATCATTGATGGTGGGAAAGAAGCAGCAGATTTTGTCCATCAGTACTATAGCATTGAGTATTATAGGAAAGCCTATAGTCCTATAATTATTCCTGTTCCAGAAGAACAACTGTGGGTAGACACTGGTGGACAACCCATTCAACTACCAGAGATAAAGAGAAGGCTTGGGAGACCAAGAAATATGAGAAGAAAGGCTGCTGATGAAACTCAAAATGCAAATGTGGTAACCAGAAGAGACACTATAGCCCACTGTAGCAACTGTCATCAAGCTGGACACAATACTAAAACCTGCAAAGAGCCAAGAACAGTTGCAACAGTAAGACAAGTTATGTTCAACCCCCTTCAATGAAGGACTTGTTAATACATTTTTAAAGTTTCACTAATATCCAGTAATTTACATATATTGTAGGGTGAAAGCTCTGTTGGGAGCAACCAATTCCAGTCAACTGTTGGGAAGAAATTGGTGATAGAGATATTGCTGGTAGTAGAGGTACTGCTGGTGGTAGAGGTAGAGGTTGCAGAGGTAGAGGTGACAGGCCAATAACTTATTTTATCTTTAATAATGTCAGTAGTGCAACAGGAGGTAGAGGTTGTGTAAGTAGCAGAACTGGTAGCAATTCTATGGAAAGACAAAGAGTGGGTGGCAGCAATAGGGGAAGAGAAATAGTAGGTGACAGCAATAGGGGAAGAGGTAAAAGAGGAAAAGGTAGATATGGTGGCTATCCTTCACCATTATCAGGCATTGGTAATTGGATGGGAGTTGGCATTTTCGGATGGGAGACATTTCATTCCTAATGATGTGGTAAACTAACAATTCTACTACTAGTGTTTAAATTGTACGTTAACATAACTTTTAATTTTGTTTACTTGCAATTAGATGGCTGAGATGACAATGCAACCGAGAGTCAGTTCTGCAACAGAAACAATTCATCCAGAAAGAGCTCAGGTATAATTATGCTATTTTAGTCCTATAATTTTTATTTATTTGTCAACTTAATTTTTAATCAAATTCTTACTGTGTTTGTTAACTAGATACAGAGACAAACAACAAGATTTGGCAATATTTTATTCTCTAGTCAAACATCTAGCACTGGCATCCATGTGCATGAAGACACAAGAGGTCCAAGTAACAAGGGTTCATCTAATTTTTAAGTGTGCTAGTTTACTTTTGTAAGCTGAATATTGTTATTAGTTAATTATTAGGTGCTATTATTTTGACTGTTAAGGAAGCTCACGAAAACTAAAATGAATAGTTACTTAAACAAGCTGTTGTAGCCAATGTTTTGAGACTGTAAACAATTACTAAGGGTATTAGTTTAATTTAACTTCTATCACTGATGACTTGTTCATGTTTTATTAATTGTTAAGGGCTGTTGGACTGCTTAAAAGGCTGTTATGGTCCCTGTTTTGAAACTGTGTGATTACATTACTTTATTTTGTAGTTGACTTGTGTTATTTGACTGGTGTTATTTCGATTTTTAGTTGTATGGACTGTATGATAAATGCAATTATATGCTGCTGTTTGTCATTGTTAAACGGATTGTGTGATGTTGTTTGTCATTGTTAAATAGATTGCATGTTGCTCTCATACAAGGCATTGATTTCATTTAACTTAATAACATCATAATCCTTATGGCAGTACATATACTTGTTCTTTTTTAGTTTCTTTGAGCATTCCTAGTACACTACATTGCCACCATTATCACAATCACATATAGCAACTTTCTTCCTTTAGAGCCAATTCTCCTACTTTCTTTGAGAGCTCCTTTGTACTTAGCCAAAGTACCTTGTAATGCTTGGCAGGTTTTCTTCATTTCCTCACAGTCATATGCAAGTTGCTCATTTTCATGTATGATTGATATTCTAGACGCATTTACCCTTTCATATGCTCTCTGAAGTTGTTGATTTTCCTGATATAGTTGACATATCTTTGCCTCTATTTCTTCAACTCGAGCATGAAAGTATTCTGCAATTTCCATTCCTTTACTGCATACTTCAGGTTCAACCCATTGAAAAAATCCGCAGGCATTTTGATTCTGTCATTCAAAGTGTACAAAAAATGTTTAGAACATGCTTGTACATCATTGTGATGCTTATTTGACATATTTTTGCATGAAAACTTACCTTGTAATTAGAGCATCCAAGAAATTTTCTTCTGGATTTTCACTAGTCCATGATGTGCATACTGGAGCTCTTTTTCCACATCTGCATTTTGTTGATGAAATATTTCGTTTTTGAGATATATTGCTTGAATTGCAGCTTGCTTGGTGTGTGCTCCATATTTCTGTTGGTAGAGAGAAAAACAAGAGTGAAATGTAGTTTTAGTTTGCTGAAGGTTAGCTTTGGCTTGTTATAAACCGTTGAGGATGAAGGATAATTTTGTCCACAAATTTCAACGGTAAAAATGAGGTCCAATGCCCTGCAGATTTAAGCCGTGCGCTGCACGCGCTACATTCAATCATCATGTTTCTTCACAGAGTTTGGCCTAGGGTGCAAAGTTCCTTATTAAATTAGTTTGAAGGGGGCAAAGTGCACATGTGCTATAGTTCATGGAGGTTTTCTGCCATTACCCTAAAAACTATATATGAACCACAATTGAGTTGCAGAAGTTATAAGAATAGATTATTGGAAATTAAACTCAAAACTAGAACAAGGTCAGAGAGACAGATGAAACTAATAAAAAATATATATTTCTAACATATATGGAAGACACGGACTAAGCCTTAATTTTTTTTTTTTTTTTTTTTGTGTATATAGAAGACTTAAATATCAGTTAAGACTACAGAGGGTTAAATTGGAAAAAACCTTTATGATATCGAGGATCAACAATTTAAAAACGGCAAGCATTGAACTCCTACACTAGAAGCGAATGTGAGTTTGATCGCTTGCCCATAGGAAATTGACTTTTGGAGTTGCCATATTTGGGGAAAGAGAGATGAGGATTTTAGCAAATTTCAGATCATGACAAAAGAGTGAACATTCTGGTGACCACACATAGGTTACAATATACTCACTTCTCCAGATAAGTTCTATTACATCAATGTTGTTCAAATCCACAATTAGAGAACTTCTTACACATCCACAAAGCTTTTGAAAGTGTTACATATGAGTAAGTACAGATTTTCGTGCTTTCACTTTCCAGGTACAAAGTTTGTAGCATATGCCCAAGCATTGTTGGCAACAGGATCAGCCAAATGGTCAAGGAGATTCTCGATTGGGCCTTTTCCGGTAACAATGGCTTGGACAAAGAAGCCGAACATTGAGAACATTGCCAATCTTCCGTTCTTAATCTCTTTTACCTTCAATTCAGCAAATGCTTCTGGATCATCAGCCAAACCCAATGGGTCAAAAGCTCCTCCTGGATAGATCTTGTCTAGTCCCTCACCAAGGGGGCCTCCACCGACTCTGTATCCTTCAATTAAGCCCATCAGTACAACTTGGCTCGCCCAGATTGCAAGGATGCTTTGGGCATGGATGAGGTTTGGGTTACCGAGATAGTCCAGTCCACCTTCAGAGAAAATTTGGGCACCAGCCTTGAACCAAACAGCTTCACCAAATTTGACACCATTTTTGGAAAGGATTTCTGGAAAGACACAGCCCAAGGCACCAAGCATGGCCCATCGGCAATGGATCACTTCAAGCTCGCGGTTCTTGGCAAATGTCTCTGGGTCAGCTGAAAGCCCAGCAGTGTCCCATCCATAATCGCCAGGGAACTCACCGGTCAGGTATGATGGAGTTTGTTCGGAGAATGGCCCCAAGTATTTGGGTCTATCAGGTCCATACCTGTGGTAACAATCAAAACTCTTTCAGGGAAAAATATGATCCAATACTATAGAAATATAGAAGCAGGCCTACTTATTGATTCCCAAAATAAAAAATAAAAAAAAAGAAGACCCAGAAAATAATACAAATTGAAGCTTCCCAATGAGAAAATTTATGATTAACTCAGTCAAAAGAGAATAATCCAACATATCATTTCTCTTACATAGGCTAAAATTGCTTGTATGGATGAATATTCTAACACTTGGATATAATAACCGTAACAGGAAGTGTTAGGTGCTCAAATATTCAATAAAAAATTAATTTGTTTTCAGGAATATGAACTTAAACTTACTAGAGACGGATCTTAATAAGGTTCAAATGATTAAAAAAAAAAAAAGAGATGAAAAATGAGCCCAAAAAAGGATGTGCAAGAGATTGACAAAAAGAAAACTTGGAGCCATAACGTAGAGATGCAAAATCTTGCGTGTCTTACAATTTTGTTAATCAAGAATCAAATTAAACAATCTAATTGATACATGTAAATGATTCAAACGTTGTAAGAAATTGTACATTTACGAGATAATGTTGGGCTTTACGCCTATATTCTCAAATCTAAAGACAAATCATCACCAAAGAAAATTAGAGGAAGTATCTTGTACTAGTAGTTACCAGATGCTTTGGGGTGCACTTTTGACCGTACGTCTCATGGTGAAACGGCCAGTTCCCAAGCTGCCAACCTTCCTAACGAGTTCATTCTGAGGCTTTAAAGCTGTCTGACCAGTAAACGCCGATTGTTGGATTCCTGAAGTTGCCATTACTTAATTTTAGAGATGAACTTTCCTAGCTATACGGGGATTTCCCACTTTCTTTTTTAGACTGAGAGGTATTCTGATGGGAAGCAGCTCGTATTTATATACAATTTTTTTCAAATATTAAATGAGTCATATATGTTTTCAAGATTAAGATGTCAACACGTCAGCAGCATGTGATTGGTTGAGTCATTGATTTTGGATTTCCGCTCTGATTTTTCTGGCGACATGGAGGCTGTTGTTTTGCCATGTGGATGATAAAAATCTCGTTGCTTAGAAATGTTTGTCGAGGACCCTCTGAAAGACTGTAGCCACAAAAACAGTCAAGAGTACTTGCTAATAACATAGGCTTCGTGTAGCTTAGGTGTTCAAGAAAATTTTAAAATAAAAGAAAGAACAAATAACTTCGTTTATTTTAGCATCAGTTTAAATAGGCAGCATGAGGGCGCAGAGATTCAGGAACACTGAATTATTACATTTCAATTCAATAAGCTGAAGTGAGAACTGAATGCTACTTAAAAAAACAAAAAAGAGAATGAGACGAAATAACGGGCATATTCATTTATAAATGAGATTGATCCTTTGGTAAAGATACCAGAAAATAAGATGTGGTTTGAACTTTAACAATCACGAATTTCTAATCTAATTATTATGTGCGAAATTGAACTATACATTTATTAGTGTATGTTCTAAAATTAATAGGGTTTGTGTGGTATTATGGTTTTACATTTATGCAATAACAATTTCTTTTATCTAAGTTATTTACTTGTTTAATTCATAAAGTCGATAGAATATTAAAGAAATCATATGAAGATAAAATCATAGGATTTTCTCTGCCCACTTGAAATGTAATAAATCTTGAACTATATCTAGTAAAACTATTAACAAGGTTAAAAATTGTTAAAACTAATTACTTGGATTTTCATCTCCAAAATTAATTGACAATGAGTGAAATGTTTTAGAATTTTATAAGGTAATCAAGAAGCATTTGAGAAATAGACATAGGATATTTATACTTTTTACAATGTGCACTCATATGTGACTTGGGTTATACAGGAGTATAGACGAGACAAATACCAAGATATTTAATCCAGAGTGATAGTGTATATCTTAAAACTAAGTTGGTAAAGAGTTGTGTTTTTCACTTTTATTCATTCTATTAATATAGATAACTTTGCTCTATCATTTTTTTTATTGTTTATTATCTACATTTATTTGATAAAGTCTATGGAGCACTAATCGTGTATAACAAATTATAAAGTAACATAATGACAAGAATTTTACTTATAAATTGTATTATTATATATTTTTGGGTAGTATTAATAAGATTGGACATTGCTTATACAAATAGACTGGTACGTACGTTGGCTCTATTTATTATAAGTAGTAGTTGATCACATTAACTATCTTAGGCCGAAGTACAATCTAAGAAGGGGAGTGAATTTGATCAAAATCTTGCACAATTATTGTCACACCCCGTATCCGGCGTATAACACCCCCGCCGTAGTCATGGAGAATTAACCCCACAATACCAGGCTAGCGAAATCAGAGGACTTAAATGTAACAATCAATAACGAGTCCTCCGAGATATCATCAATTTTCCATTAACATAAATAAAATCTCCCAAGTTCACAACCTGACAATTTAAGTTTCATTTTAAAAACATGCTATACAATAAAATTAAATTAAATTCTTATAGCACAATCTCACAATCTACAATCCATAAGCAAAGTATAATTTACATCAACACCCATATAATACAAATCCTGAGTATTTACATTACATGACTGCCACCAGCAAATCTCACAAAGCACATTGCTTCCTACTCTAACTACATACACTAGGCTCACCTTTAACAATCCAACCCAATGAGCCCAAAAGCCTATTTCCAAAACTTCACAAAAATCCTGCAATAATTAATCAAAGAGGAGTGAGCTTCACATGCTCAGTGAGGAGCTATAATTATACTTTAGGGCATGAATTAGTTCATGACATTCACGCAGATACATATATTAATCTTCATTCACGAATAGCTCAATATTTACAAGTTAACCATCAACCTACTGGAATTCCAGCCCGGCTATTTATCCCGCCAGGTAGGCCATACTCATGTCCTAGCTATTTCTCCCGCTAGGTAGGCCATATATCATACATATCATATAGACTAGTCTTGGTAGAGTAATTAACATAGCAAATAAAGAGCCATTCCAAACATATGAACAAATATCAAATACTTTTAATCAATCACATTCTTTTCGTAAGAATCATTCACGCACACTTAAACTTCATTCATGCCAACTTGATATCCAAGTAGTCATTTAAAGTCAGGTATACATAAGAGTTATACTTTTTTTTGAAAAAGCTAAAGTATAAGAAAGTCCTCACCTCAACTTCCCCAAAACTATCACCAACCGATTGTTGAATCAACTCAAATAGCTTGAGTTTCTGGCCTCATCAAAATCACCTACAAAGTGTAATTGACTCACTTAAGAAAACCCAAATCATGAACCTAATATTAACTTAATAAAAGCATGCCTAATGATATGTCATGAAACAAGTGAAAACCCTTGAAAAATAGGGCTCAAATGGACCAAGAAAACTGTTCTAATAGGAGTAATCTAGGAGAGGAACCGTGGGTGGAGCCATGGGCTTCAAGCTCGCGGATCCTCCCTTGGCTGCCTGCGCAGGGTCCATTCATTTGAACATAACTTGGGCTATACTGATCAAAACGCTACAAAATTGGTACTTTTGGAAACTAGATTCAATTTCATACAACTCTTCAGAAGAAACAATTTTTAAATTCGAAGAAATTCCCAGTCAAAATATGGCCACAATTTAAACCAGTTGCAGACCAATGCTTATTTAACGAAATTCTCAGTCCAGCGAGATGCTGATTTTCAACTCAAGCATATCTTTCAAAATATAAGTTGTATGAGAGTGATATTTACATGTATAGAAACTATAATTCAAGAACTAAAACTCTTATGAAGGGCTCCAATTCATATCTGAATCATATCGAGGTTGAAATTGGCTTACAAATTAGGACCTCACCAACCCTGTTCTTTGCAGGTCTAGCTTTTCAGCCAGATTCCAAACGATTCTGGTATTTCTACATAACGAAACAGAACAATGATTTTTATACCATGAAAATGCCTTTGAATCTAGTTTCTAAAACAACAAACGGCATCCAATTTTGAGTTTCCTACACAAAGTTATGATCAGTTTCCTACAGCTGCGCACAGGTGACTGTGCTACGGGTTCTAGGTATGTTAAAGCTTTCTTGGTTCAAAATCTCCTAGTTCCTAGTTCAATTCCACCTCCAAATCAGAATATATACCATCAATTAAGTTTTAAATTTGCTAAATAACATATAGAATCAATCAAGAAGTTAAGAAAATTGGTGTTACCCTTCAAGAGTCTTCAATCTTGTTCAATTCCAGCTTGCCTTTTTCTCCAGATTTTCTCTCCTTTCTCTTTCTCTCTTTGGACGACTTCAAGAAGCCTTTTTCCATCATTTTTCTATCATTTTTTATCCCATTTAATCAGCACATTAGGCTGGCTGCTCATGAGGTGCTTGCTTCACCCTACAAACTCCAAGAACATGACACCTCCTACTTGCTTGCAATCTTGTTTGACCAGCTAGCTTCATGAGAAGATTTTTCTTCTTTTTTTTTCATTTTAATTTTTTCCTTTGTGTAGTCCTCCTACTAGGGCTAATAAGCAGATTATATGGTGTTTAATTCACCAACTTGCTTCACAAATTGACCCCTAATTTTGTGACATCTTGTGCTACAATTTTTTTTTTTTTGTTTAAAAAGCAAATAGAAGCCTAGCTTCTATGCATGTCATGCAATTCAAGGAAATGAATCTAAAAGGGTCAAAGTTTAATTTTCTAAAATACGGAATTGAACTTTGGGTATTTCATTCTCCCCTCCTTACATAAAGTTTCGGCCTCGAAACTTAACATACCTCTTATCTCGAATAAATGTGGGTACTTGGTTCACATATTTTCTTCTAGCTCCCATGTAGCTTCCTCGACTCCATGATTTGACCACAGAACCTTTACACAAGGAATGGATATGTTTCTAAGCTCTTTATCCTTTCGATCTAGAATTCTCACAGGTTTCTCCTCATAGGTCAAATCTTCTCTAATAGACAAAGGTTCATAATCCACCACATGGTGAGGATCCGGCACATATTTTCTTAGTTGAGAGACATGAAACACGTTATGGATTCGGTCCAAAGATGGGGGTAATGCCAAACGATAAGCTAGATCTCCAATACTTTCTAACACCTCGAAAGGTCCTATATATCTCACATTCAATTTACCACCTTTACCAAATCTAATTACTCCCTTGAGAGGTGAAACTCTTATATGCACTTTGTCACCGACTTGAAATTCCAGTGGTCTCCGCTTCGTGTCAGCCCAACTCTTTTGACGATTTTGGGTGATTTTCAACTTTTCTCGAACTATGGCTATCTTATCTATTGCACTTTGAATAATTTCAGGTCCGATTAACTTCTTTTCACCAACTTCATCCCAGTACAAGGGTGACCGACATTTTCTTCCATATAGAGCTTCAAATGGGGCTATTCCAATGCTGCTGTGATAACTATTGTTAGATGAGAACTCTACAAGCATTAATTATCTTCCCAACTTCCTGCAAATTGCAGTATGCAAGCTCGGAGTAAGTCTTCCAATGTTTGTATAGTGCATTCAGATTGCCCGTCAGTTTGAGGATGATAAGCTGAACTCAATCGGATATCGGTGCCCAAAGCTTGCTGAAGACTTTCCCAAAACCTGGAAGTGAATCTTGGATCTCTGTCAGAAATTATACTAACTGGTACTCCATGAAACTGAATGATTCGATCCAAGTAAAGTTTAGCCAAGGAATCTAGTGAAGTAGTCATACTGATCGGTATAAAATAGGATGTTTTTGTCAATTGATCTACCACAACCCAAATACCATCATTTCCCCGCCTAGTCTTTGGTAATCCTGAGACAAAATCCATGGTTACATGTTCCCATTTCCATTCAGGTATCTCTAAGGGTTTAAGTAATCCAGCGGGACGTTGATGTTTAGCTTTTACTTGTTGATAGATCAAACATCGTGCTACATATTCTGCTATTTCCTGCTTCATGCCTTGCCACCAGTAGTATTGCTTCAAATCTCAATACATCTTTGTACTACCTGGATGAATGGAGAAGCTTGAATTATGGGCTTCATTAAGTATCTCATCTTTGAGTTGGGCATTATTTGGGACACATAAACGATTTCTCATCCACAAACTTCCATCCTCGTGCATATGAAATGTAGAATCTTCTTCGGACATTACTTTGTCTTTTATTTTCACGAACTCATCATCTTCAACTTGGGTAGCTTTAATCTTTTCCACCAAAGTTGGTTGGACTACTAGAACGGTTAACACATCTTTTGTAGACTCAACCACTTCCAAATGGAGATCTTTTATTTTTCTTGTAAACACCAAATTTTGACGCACCATTTACTTTTCAAATATTGGGGACATGTTTGCATTTTTTTTGGGGGTCAAATTTTAAATTTTCAATAAATCCCGGGGGGGCAAAATAGTAATTTTTATCTGTAAATATTTTTCGTTAGTTTTGGGGGCTTTAAATTCACATTTTACTTTCATACATAGTTTTTAATTTTCTGTGATTTTTTTTAGATTTAATTAGTATTCTTTTTATATTTTTTAGCACAAGGGCAAAATGGTAATCTCATTGCGAACACCATTTTAGCTCATTTCAGATCCCAAATTTATTTTTCTAATTCTTTAAACATGTTTTTAAATTTTTTTTTTGGTTTTTTCAGAGGCGATTGCTATTTTTCTGTAAATACTGCATTCGAAGGCAAAATCGTCATTTTACAGTTTAAATTCATTTTTTGCCAATTTTGAGTCATAAATGCATTTCTTAGAGTTCTAAACTTATTTTAAATTTTTGATAATTTTTCGAGACCAATAGCTATTTTCTTTATATTTTCATTGTCCAAGGGCAAAATTGTCATTTCACATTCCAAACTCATTTTAACCAATTTTTGGGTCCCAAATTCGTTTTTAGGTTTTTAAGTATACTTTAAAGTTTTTCCTAATTTTTTTAGGGTGAATTTCTATTAACAAATTTGTTATTTGCATTTCTTATTTTTGTAAGAGAAAATATATTTTTAAAGATAAAATTGTAATTTTGGTAGTTAAGGGCATTTTGATCTTTTAGCCATTTCTTGGAAGTTAAGACTTGTGCAGTATAAATACCCCACTTGGGGATTTTAAAAAAAGAGGAGAAAAATAAAAAATCTAGGGAGAGTTTTTAGTTTTTCCATATCACCGAGAACACCAAGAACACACTCTTCTTTTTGACACACATTTTCAAGTTTTCACACACCACACCAAAAACACACACCACACATCTTCAAATTTTTACACACTACATCAAGAACACACACCACACCTCTTCAAATTTTCACACACTACACCAAGAACACACACTCACATTCTCTCTCACACACTACATGCACTATTATTTCAAATACTACACGCAGCATTCCCACACCACATAGCTCGCATACCTATGCATTTACACACAGATACACACAATCCACAGATTCACAACACAACACTCACGCACTACACAAACTGATTCACACACTTCACACAGTCATAGTCACACACACACAAACACACGTTCACACACATATGTACATCTAGTCACAAACGCACATACCAAGCACACACCTCAGAAACAAAACACACACTCAAACACACAGCTTACATACACACACACACACAAACACACAGTCTGATGCACACACAGAAATACATGCACACACAGAGATTCAGCTACATACATTCACACACGGCCAGGCATAAAAACACACAGAATTCAACACACTTGCACACACAAACACATTGCCCAATTTCACGTACTCACACACAATCAAGAACCCACTCGTTCACTCACTGATTCACAGCCACAATATCACACAATCAGTCAAAAACACAGCCCACAATTCACACATACACACACAATCTCATGTTTCTCTCTCACACATCACACACACCATATTCACGCCTCCAGATCCATGGCTACACAAACACACTCAAACTCACACGTTCAAATCTCACTCACATCACACACACACAGAGCCAGATTCACTCTCTTCACACACACTCAAACCACACAGTCACAGAGTCATAAACTCATTAGGCGTCCACCACCTGCTCCACCATTCCAGTCACACATACACACACAAAATCACTACCAAATATCCCCAATTAGCTCCACACTCACAACCGCCTCCAGCCCAATTCACCACCCAATACCACTCATCCCCACTTGCTTCATCACCACGGTCAAACAAACCTGCAACCATCCAAAACAGCCCTCTAAAGCTGTCCAGGACCCCCGCAGACAGTTCAATAACAACCCCTCAACCATCACCTCAAACAAATGGAAATCAAAATCACAAAACCATCACTTCACTTCCAGTAACCATTACAATCGACCCTCTAAATTAACAGTTCCAATTCTCCTCCAAGTTCACCATTGAAACAACTGCAAAACCCCACCCAATCTACTGAGAACCAAGCTCCAACACCACAGCTCCAACAATCGACCCTTAGAACCACCAAAGTCCCTGTTTCAATTTCACTACTGCCCAGTCAAATTTCAGCCAAACAGGCCCCATCAACCCACAACATCAGATACTAATTATTCAGCCAAAATTAGCCAACAATATTTCATCCAAGCAACAAAATTCCAATCATCACTCCCTCCTCATCCTTCAAGCCAACCTATTACCGCAGCATCCACCTGGAAATTTCGGTACCACCACAATCATCCACCATCACTGCTAAAGCCCAACTAATATCAGTCCACACATCACCAGGAATCGCAGACCAGCACCCCTCACGCCTCCGTCGCCGCTGCCAATCCTTGCCGTCTCTATAGCCCAGGTAAATCACTTGACCTCTACCTCTTTGACCCCTTATAGTAGCATTTAATTTATGAATTGTGATGGATATTTTTTATTTGTACTTAAATTGGCTTATGTGCTTAAGGGATTTGGTGAAAGGAAACTTACCTTTCGGATAGAAATTGGTTATATTGTTCCATAGAGAATTAGGAGAAGAGAGGGGAGAAAGAAATCAGGAACAAAGCTGGAGAGTGAAAGAGATGCGAGGATCGGCGAGAAAGAGAAGTAGACAGACCGAAACGGAGAGGGGAAGCGAGAAAAAGCAGAGAGAGAGAGAGAGAGAGAGAGAGAGAACGAACCAGAAGAAAAAAGAAGAGAAGAAAGAAGTCTGGAAAGAAAGAAAGAAGAAAGAAAAAAGAAGAAGAAAAAGGAAGAAGAAGGGAGAGGGAGAGAGCTGGAGTAGAGACGGATAGCAGAGAGAAATAGAGAGTAGGCGAGGAGAGAAAACAAAAGTCAGGCAAAGGGAGAGAGATAGAAGAGAGAGGAGTGATTCGGTCAAGAGGGAAAGGGAGAGAAAGAGAAGGCTGGAAATAAAAGGAGAGAAATAGAGGGAGAGTAAGAAGAAAACAAAAAAACTGGCTTAGAGAGGGAAAAACAAAACAGCAACTAGACAAAGAGTGAAAAATAGAAAGCAGGGGAGAAAGAACAGACAAACGAGGGGAGAGAAAAGAAAGAAAGAAGCTGAGAGAGGGACTGGAAATTTTAGTGTAGAAGAAGACGGTTTTGGGAGGATAATTGGAAGTTGATGTTTATTTTATTTTATTTATTTATTATTTTTCTTTCTTTTTTTTTCATTAACTTAATTGATGTTTTCTCTTCATTAGTCCTTAATTTAGTTAGATAATTGGTTAATTAAGTTAGTTGGCTTAGTTAATTAGTTTAAGTAATTAGTTAATTAAACTATTTTAGTTAATGTGATTAGTCTTGTCTAGTTTGGCATTTATTTTATTTTATTTTATTTTGCGATTATTTCATTTAGTTTTTATGAATTTCAATTTGACCTTTTTAGGTCTCATTTTCTCTCAATTGCATCATAATTGGCTTACATTTTTGCCTATGGTTGTGTGATTTAGAATTTAGTCCCTTCAAGTTGTTAAATTTTAAGACCTAGCCCCTCATTTTATTGGAATTTTTAGTTTTACCTTATGGTTGCTGAAATTTTATAATTTGATCCTTTAAATTTGTTCATATTTATGTTTTGTGCCCCTAAGTTGATGAGATTTACAATTCTTGACCCCTTGATTTGGATAAAGTGGCAAAGTTAGTCCCATTTGTTCTTAAATTTGCATATTTGTCCTTAGATTTGCTTGAATTTTCATTTTTACCCTTTTGTTTGCTTGAATTAATGATTTTACCCCCCCTAATTTGTCTGAAGTTGCGATTTGTGTCCCTAGTTTGCTAAGATTTATATTTTTACCCCAATTTGCCAATATTGTCATATTTCACATTTTGCTCATTTATATCGCGATACCTTGACGTGTGTGTTCATTTTGATTAGTATTAGTACCAGATCTTCAAAGAGGTATCCCGATCTCTCATTATTTTTCCTTTATGTGCTCCAACGTGCTCTAATGTGATATTTTATGCAATTTTTTATGCGTTTCTTATTTTATGCACTTTTTGCGTATTTATTTATTTTGCGTTATTTAATTTTAAATTTTATTATTTTTGACGAAAAATGTAATATGCTTGTATTTAGCTAGTCAATGTAATAGTTAGCTTATTTTTCTCATATTTTAGCAAAAATTGTGTAATTAGATAGAAAGTGTAATAGATAGTACATTTTTAATTTTCCCCCCTTAAATTGTAAATCAAGCCCCCTAGTGTAATAATTAGGATTCATTTGCTTTTGTGTGCTTACGTGTTTATTTCTTTTACCGCTTTCCTTAGGATTTTTGCATCTAGAATATCATGCTTATGTGTTATGTGCTCCAATGTGATCTTACATGTTTTTATGTGTTTAATTTGATTTTAATTCATGCTTTACTATTTAATTCATGTTTTATTGTTATTCCGTCACCACACTAGTCCAGCGCTAGTTGTGGCTTATTGTTTCCCCGCTAGTCCAACGCTAGTGGGATTTTCCTTAGAACGGGCTAGCCCAATGCTAGACCCTTAAGACATTTTAGTGATTAGGTTCATTCGTGTGCATTTCTCATTTCACACACTTTTAGTTTTTCTTTCCATTTGGCATGATTTTATTATTACTATTTATTACCATTATTATTATTATTATTTTTGACACGTTTTTCAAATGCACGACATCTAGGTTGCATTTCACTTAGATTTTAGGACATTTGTGTGATCTGACTAGAAATAGTCGCCTACTCACGTGGGAAGCGGTGGCGTACAGGCCGTTCCCCTCCTCCGTGAGTAGAAATATTCAGTCACGAGTTATTAGTCCCTCGTACCCGTCATGTTGCATACCCACCTTCTTTTTTCACTTACTATATATTATTATTTTCTTTTCTTTTTGCACCACATTTTGCATAAAAACTCGTGACTACCTCGAGGTCTCGACTCGAGTTTCGCAATTAATGCGATAATTCCAAACAAGCTTCGACAGGACATTCCGACACTCCCGATATCCACATTTAGATTTAGGATTTGCATTCATTTAGACACATCCAAAACGCAATAGAATTTAGGGTTAATTTAAAAAAATTTGATTAAACCTCGCAACTAGCCTCGGCTAGGTTGAAAGGGTGCCTTAGGCGCAAGCCTTTGCCTTCCTTTTCTTCAAATGTGACTCCCAGACCTTTTTCTCTCGTTTTTCGTAGACCGGAGTCGGAAAAGGGTTTTAAAATATCTTTCTAAAATTTTATTTTTATTTTTGTTAAATGATTTTTCAGGTGACTTGGTACATCTTAACTCAGTACCAAGTGGCGACTCCATTTTCTAAAATAAAACCCTTTTTCAAAAATTATTTGGCCAAATCTGTCGCACTTTTAGTCTCGGCCTTGTTTTTTTTAAAATACTATTTTTCTTAAAATACACTTTTTTACTAAAAATTTTATTTTTCTCACACACACACGGTTTTTCTAAAAACCTTTATTTTCGAAAGGGTCATCAAGACTAGACCGTCTTTTCAGATGCGATAGTCAATGACCCCACTAGCACCCCTTACCCTTTTACCTTTAACGATTATTTAGGGCGCGACATGTTTTACCAACATGGAGGACATCACTTTATTTGCCTTGCAGCTTAAGGCATCCACAACAAGATTAGCCTTTCTTGGATGGTAGTTGATGGTGACATCATAATCCTTTAGCAACTCAAGCCATCTTCGTTGTCGCCTGTTGAGTTCCTTTTGCGTGAACAGATACTTTAGGGTCTTGTGGTCTATGAAGATTTCACATTTCTCTCCATACAAATAGTGCCTCCAAATTTTTAAAGCATACACCACTGCAGCTAATTCTAAGTCATGTGTGGGGTAGTTTTGTTTGTACGGCTTCAGTTGTCGTGACGCATAAGCAATGACTTTTCCATTTTGCATTAATACACATCCCAATCCATATTTAGAAGCATCACTGTAGATAGTAAAATTTCTTGACTCTGATGGTAGTGTAAGAATTGGTGCCGACGTTAATCGTCCTTTGAGTTCCAAGAAGGTCTCTTCACATTTTGGTGACCACTCAAATTTTACTTTCTTGTGAGTTAACTGTGTCAATGGTAGTGCTATTTTTAAGAATCCTTCAACAAATTTCCTGTAATACCCTGCCAAACCTAAGAAGCTTCGAACTTCTGTAACATTGGTTGGTCTTGGCCAGTCAATAATTGCTTCCACTTTCTTTGGGTCTACGGTGATGCCCTCTTCCGATATCACATGCCCCAAAAATGTCACACTTCAAAGCCAAAACTCACATTTGCTGAGCTTGGCGTACAATCGTTCCCGTCTCAAAGTCTGTAACACTTTACAAAGATGATCTTCATGTTCTCGGTCACCAGAGGAATATACCAAAATATCATCAATGAGCACAATTACAAATTTATCTAATTGCTCTTTTAAAACCCGATTCATCAAGTCCATGAAAGCAGCTGGGGCATTTGTGAGTCCAAATGGCATTACTAGAAATTCATAATGTCCATATCGAGTTCGAAATGCACTTTTTGGTACATCTTCCTCCTTGATTCTTAATTGGTGATAGCCTGACCGCAAATCTATCTTTGAGAAAACTTTAGCCCCCTTGAGTTGATCAAACAAGTCATCAATTCGGGATAAGGGGTACTTATTCTTTTTTATGATTTTGTTGAGCTCACGATAATCAATGCATAGTCTTAATGAACCATCTTTCTTTTTCACAAATAACATAGGAGCTTCCCAAGGAGACACGCTCGGTCGAATAATTTTCTTATCTAACAAATCTTGAAGCTGAATTTTTAATTCTCTTAATTCAACTGGAGTCATTCGATAAGGAGCTTTTGAGATCGGCTCTGCCCCGGGTACCAAAACCATTTCAAAATCAATTTCTCTTTTCAGGTGTAATCCTGGAAGTTCATCAAGAAATACATCAGGAAATTCTTTCACGATAGGGATATTCTCTATCTTAATATCTTCATTTTTGACAGTATCAATTGCATATGCCAAGTAGCTCTCACATCCCCTCTTGATAGCCTTCCAAGCTTTCATGGCAGACAAAATAGGAGCTATCATCCCTTTCGACTTTTTACTCCCCTGAAATGTAAACTTAGGTACATTGGGTTCAAGAAAATTCACTTTCTTTGCTCAACAATCTACGTAGGCATATTTTTTTGCCAACCAATCCATTCCTAGGATCATATCAAAATCCAACAAGTCTAGCTGTACTAAATTAGCTCCATATTCCCTTCCACCTAAATCAATCACAGAGTCTTTATACAATGTATCTGATTTCAATATAGTACCTCCTGGGGTTGATACATGGTATTCGTCGTTTAACCTTATTGGTTTTATAGACAACTTCTTAGAGAATTTCCTAGTTATGAATAAATGGCACGCACCGCAATCAAATAGTGCATATGCAGATACCGAATTAACTAAAATCATACTTGTGACTACATCTTTAGCACCTTCAACATCTTTCTCAGACATAGCAAACACTTTAGAATTAACATTAGGCTTGCCTCCACTTGCTTGTCCAGTAGGTTTTCCTCCACTTGCTTGTCCAGTAGGCTTTCCAATTGGCCTTTTATTTTGTGACACTGGACACTCATTAATTTTATGCCCTAATTAGCCACAACCAAAGCATGCCCCGCTCATCTTCCTACATTCTCCAGAATGGAATCGATTACAATACTCACAAAATTTTGGTGCACTAGATTTTAAATTAGGTAGTGGATTTCGATTTCTAACTGGTGGCCGAAATCCCTGACGACCTTGTTGTCTCTGCAGCTGATCGATTTGGATAGGTAGTTGAGGTCTACCCATCCCTACCCCCAGTTCTGCTTTGCGATGGAGAATATCTTCTTCAGCTCCCAAACTGGCGTTGTACATATCATGACAAGTGGTGTGAGGAATCCCAGAAATCATTGTCCGAATTTGACTAATAAGGCCTCCTTTGAAGGCTATCATTTTTGAGGTCTCATCAGCCATGGTAGCGGTGTCAAATCTTCCCAAAGAGTTAAATTGGTTATAATATTCCATTACCGACATATTTGGAGTTTGTTTTAATGTTCTAAATTGTTGGATTTTCCTCACCCTTATTGCTGAGGAAAATACTGGTTCAGGAATACCTGTCGAAAACGCTCCCAAGTCAATGGTCTACCTGGAGGTGCCACGATGGGAGCAATGCTATCCCACCACTTCTCAGCTTCTGCAACTAAAAATGAAGTCACCACTTGGGGCTTAACTTCATCTGGGACTTGCATAGTGCTAAACTTCTTCTCTATCTGGCTGAGCCATTGATCCGCTTTGTCTGGATCTGCTGAACCATCAAAAGTTGGCGTCTCGACCCTACTTAACTCCTTAAAATGATATCTAACACTATTCGTGCTCTGGTTTTGGAAATCTTGCATGAATTGGTATGCCATGTTGAAAGTTGTAGGGTCCATTTGGCTAAACATATGTGCCATCATTTTAGGCTTTGATTGACCTAATTTTGAGGGTCCCGCTTTCTCTTTACCCTTTGCATGGTGTCTTGCATCCACCATAAATTCTCATTCCGCTTGTGTATTAATTTCAACATTTGCTTCAGAGACAACCTCATTAACATCAGTCTCTACCTCCTCCTCATGTTCTTCACGTTTTGGCACTTGTGTGTCTATAGTAGCTACAGTTGTTTTCTGCTTCTTGGGTGGCATTTCTGCTACACATAAAAAAAAAATAGTTATGACTATCAATTCCTAGATCCTTCCTCTATACTTGTCAATTCTTAACACTCGAATGTTTCAAGCTTAGACCTAGACGTACAAATTAATTACTTAGGCTCTGATACCACCCGAAGGATGTCACACCCCGTATCCGGCGTATAACACTCCCGCCGTATCATGGAGAATTAACCCCACAATACCAGGCTAGCAAAATCGGAGGACTTAAATGTAACAATCAATAACGAGTCCTCCGAGATATCATCAATTTTCCATTAACATAAATAAAATCTCCCAAGTTCACAACCTGACAATTTAGGTTTCATTTTAAAAACATGCTATACAATAAATTTAGATTAAATTCTTATAGCACAATCTCACAATCTATAATCCATAAGCAAAGTATAATTTACATCAACACCCATATAATACAAATCTTGAGTATTTACATTACATGACTGCCACCACAAATCTCACAAAGCACATTGCTTCCTGCTCTAACTACATACACTAGGCTCACCTTCAATAATCCAATCCAATGAGCCCAAAAGCCTATTTTTAAAACTTCACAAAATCCTGCAATAATTAATCAAAGAGGAGTGAGCTTCACATGCTCAGTGAGGAGCTATAATTATACTTTAGGGCATGAATTAGTTCATGACATTCACACAGATACATATAATTAATCTTCATTCACGAATAGCTCAATATTTACAAGTTAACCATCAACCTACTGGAATTCCAGCCGGGCTATTTATCCCGCCAGGTAGGCCATACTCATGTCCTAGCTATTTCTCCCACTAGGTAGGCCATATATCATACATATCATATAGACTAGTCTTGGTAGAGTAATTAACATAGCAAATAAAGAGCCATTCCAAACATATGAACAAATATCAAATGCTTTCAATCAATCACATTCTTTTCGTAAGAATCATTCACACACACTTAAACTTCATTCATGCCAACTTGATATCGAAGTAGTCATTTAAAGTCAAGTATACATAAGAGTTATACTTTTTTTTTGTTGAAAAAGCTAAAGTATAAGAAAGTCCTCACCTCAACTTCCCCAAAACTATCACCAACCGATTGTTGAATCAACTCAAATAGCTTGAGTTTCTTGCCTCATCAAAATCACCTACAAAGTGTAATTGACTCACTTAAGAAAACCCAAGTCATGAACCTAATATTAACTTAATAAAAGCATGCCTAATGATATGTCATGAAACAAGTGAAAACCCTTGAAAAATAGGGCTCAAATGGACCAAGAAAACTGTTTTAAAAGGAGTAATCTGGAGAGGAACCATGGGTGGAGCCATGGGCTTCAAGCTCGCGGATCCTCCCTTGGCTGCCTGCGCAGGGTCCATTCATTTTAACATAACTTGGGCTGTACTGATCAGAACGCTACAAAATTGGTAATTTTGGAAACTAGATTCAATTTCCTACAACTCTTCAGAAGAAACCATTTTTAAATTTGAAGAAATCCCGGTCAAAATATGGCCACAATTTAAACCAGTTGCAAACCATATGCTGATTTTCGAAATTCTCAGTCCAGCGAGATGCTGATTTTCAACTCAGCATATCTTTCAAAATATAAGTTGTATGAGAGTGCTATTTACATGTGCAGAAACTAGAATTCAAGAACTAAAGCTCTTATGAAGGGCTCCAATTCATATTTGAATCATATCGAGATTGAAATTGGCTTACAAATTAGGACCTCACCAACCCTGTTCTTTGCAGGTCTAGCCTTTCAGCCAGATTCTAAACGATTCTGGTATTTCTACATAACGAAATAGAACATGATTTTTATATCATAAAAGGTCTTTGAATCTAGTTTCTAAAACAACAAACGGCATCCAATTTTGAGTTTCCTACACAAAGTTATGATCAGTTTCCTACAGCTGCGCAGAGGTGATTGTGCTACGGGTTCTAGGTATGTTAAAGCTTTCTTGGTTCAAAATCTCCTAGTTCCTAGTTCAATTCCACCTCCAAATCAGAATATATACCATTAATTAAGTTTTAAATTTGCTAAATAATATATAGAATCAATCAAGAAGTTAATAAAATTGGTGTTACCCTTAAGAGTCTGCAATCTTGTTTCAATTCCAGCTTGCCTTTTCTCCAGATTTTCTCTCCTTTCTCTTTCTCTCTTTGGACGACTTCAAGAAGCCTTTTTCCATCATTTTTCTATCATTTGCTATCCCATTTAATCAGCACATTAGGCTGGCTGCTCATGAGGTGCTTGCTTCACCCTACAAACTCCAAGAACATGACACCTCCTACTTGCTTGCAATCTTGTTTGACCAGCTAGCTTCATGAGAAGATTTTTCTTCTTTTTTTTTTCATTTTAATTTTTTTCCTTTGTGTAGTCCTCCTACTAGGGCTAATAAGCAGATTATATGGTGTTTAATTCACTAACTTACTTCACAAATTGACCCCTAATTTTGTGACATCTTGTGCTACAATTTTTTTTTTGTTTAAAAAGCTTACACAAGCCTAGCTTCTATGCATGTCATGCAATTTAAGGAAATGAATCTAAAAGGGTCAAAGTTTAATTTTCTAAAGTATGGAATTGAACTTTGGGTATTTCAATTATGGTCAATTTTCACCCAAAAATAGACTAAGTGATAAAAGCATTTTGTAAGCAAATAATGTAATGATATAGGAATTTAAGCTCACAAATAAACAATAAAAGACAAGAGAGAGAGAGAGAGAGAGAGAGAGAGAGAGAGAGAGAGCACATCCAATTTATTGTGATTTGGAGTCCTCTTTGACACTTAAGCCCACTCCCAAGCTTCTTCAAGTTTGGGGTAAAATCCACTAGTGACTCTTCAAATACTGGTAAAGCAAACTAACTTGTACAAGAAAGGATCACGCTTTGCTCACACTAATTACATTCTAGTTGAGTCAAAGAGTTTTAAAACTGTACCTTGTCAACTCTCTCTATACTACAATTGAATACTTCCATCCAACCCAATGAAGAACTACAATCAAACCCCAACTTAACTACTTCACAAAAAAACTATAAGTACAATAAAGGAGGGTAATTCCACTCTAAACACTAAACACTTGTAATCAATGTAGGTAAAAAGTTTTAATTAATTTCATAATCAAGGCTTATATATGGGTTGAAAAACTAGCCAAAAAGCCTATCAAATGTTCATTCTAAAAAGATTGCAAAAAACTAACTGTTAGACCATAAAACTATCATTCAAAGCAATGTGTCCGCACCAAGTCCACATCCTCATTTGCATTGCATCTGCATGCATTTTGACCACTTCATTTTTGTATTTTCTTAGCATTCAGACTCTGACTAAGTTCACATGCAAGTCTGCATCACATTTTCCTTGCAGTTTCTTCCTTTTTGATCCTTGTTTTACGCTATTAATCTTACTGCAAGAATAGCTCAAATGGGTTGCTAGTAGGCTTCATCATTTGTTTGTTAATTACCAAAACAAGAATGATTTTAGGGCCATATGGTCTTCAGTCTCCCCTTTTTTATTATAACAAACCAAATGATAAGAAATGAGGATAAAGTAATCATACACAATTAAACGCTCTCCCTTAATATGTGCCTAATGAATTCATAATGAATTATGAGCTCTCCTAAAATGTGTATTGATGAGGACATCCGGAGCAATGCCAAGGAGCTCAATAAGGATCATTCTCAAGGCATGGGAGGACCAATCACCAGGTTGCGTGCAAAGAAAGTGAAGCAAGCTCTGTAAGGGCTCATCATGCAGTTACATGAAGAACAGGTGGTTTGGTCAAGACTAGAGCCCTCAAAGGTGTTTTCATGCTCAAGTGTTGGCTTGGAAGCTTTGGAAACAGAAGGAGGACAGCAGGTTGTAATTGGTGAAGTCTGTCACTATCCGCACCCACTACCCATGCGTGGACAGCCCCACGGATAGAACCAGAAGGTTGTGAACAAGGAACTGAAGTTTTTGTTTCTATCCGTGACAGCTATCTGCGTGCAGATAAGTGACGCAGATAGATAGAAATAGAAACTTTGAAGCTGAAAAAATACTTTCTGTCACTATCCGCGCTAAGTAACTACCCGCGGATACCCAGCACGGACAGAAAGTAAGTTGCGAATTGAGCAGTTGGGTTTCTGTTGCTATCCGTGCCCATTTCTCGATTTCATCTGATTTTTAGCAGATTTCCTATTATTTTGAATTGTAAACGTGTTAGTTCCTTTCCTTTACTATTGTAAACAATGTTTGGCCTATTTATATATGCTTATCTTCATTAATAAAGATCAGATGATTGTTTCTACAAAAAACGTGAGTTTTCTCTACGAGGGTTTTTTAGTTCTTTAACAAAGAACTACTCTTGATTCTTGACAACAACCATTATTAAGGGTCAAGCATCCTGCTTAGAATTAATCCATGTGGATTGAATCCTATTTCCATGAGTTCATCAAACAGTGGTCTATTCCACAGGTTGGGTAGGTATCTGCCTTGCATATTTGGGGAAGAGGATTTCATTTCCATTGAGTGAGATTCAAAGCAAACAGTCCAAATTGTTCTTGGGGTTTTTTGACAGGTTCAAAAAGGTGTCAAGAAGGTTGGATTGGCATCGTTTGGTTTCAAGGTGTATTGGGTTTCTGTGTCCATCGGCGTTGTGCTCATCAATTGGTATCAGAGCAAGATTCACCATAAATTCCAGGTTTCCTAGACCAAATTTTTCAGAAAATTCGGTCATATCTTTTTCTTTCACTTGCTTTCGTTGTTTCTTTCTATCGTTCCTAGAGTTTTTGCCCTAATTGTGTTTCGTCGTTGTTCTAGTTTGGTTAGCTTTACCTAAAGTTCCATTCTTAGATCATTATTTGAGTCTTCCCATTTGCTTCAATTGTCTCATAGGATTTTAGAGTCATTCTTGGTGCTTGTAATGACTTGCAAGTAACTTGCTACTGGGCTGGACCCATTTCGAACACTAAATCAATCTCGCCCATGGTCTCCTTTTTTGAGCCTTGAAACCCTTTGACAATGGTCGGAGATTGGCAAACCTGTGATAGCAGATACCCCAACTTTTGTAACGTACTTCATGGGCAGATATCCAAAGCAGATCCATTGTCGATCAAAACCCTGGGCAAGTGCTTCCTATTATACCTCACCGATATATACAAAGTCTTGTTATGTCCCTTTCCTTCAGGAGTCAACTCATCTTCAAAAAAAGTAATCTGATTAGATGTCAAGACATTTCTCCCTATTCCAACTAACTTTTCAGTAAGAATGTCCTTGGGCACATGAGATTAATTAAGAATTTTCAAAAGAGTATCTCGGTGCATTTTAGATGTCAACAAAAGGTTAAGAATTGAAATCTGCATCGGTGATACCCATTTGACTATACTATGGATACTTTAGGCAAGTGCACCTATCGTTCCTAGTAGTATAGTGTACAAGAGTACCGAGTGTCGATCCCACAGGAACTATGTGAGTACTAGTACTAACCTTCTTTCTATTATCTAACCTCACAAAGCGAATAACGAATTAATTGAAAATACAATTTAACTAAACTAATTACCTAATTAAACCACAATCTAGAAGTCAGTAGAGAGAATGGACAAAAGTAGAGGCGAATTTAGATGAAAAATATCCTAAATCAAATATTCTATGACTCTATCTTGATTAATGAATAACCCAATCACTTAGACCCTAGAATCCCTTAATTAGGTTCAATCTTTCTCAAGTATTAATCCCCTATCCCCTTGGTTGATTGATTGGAATCTCTTCTCAATCAAAACCCCAAAAAGAAGCATTAAGGTTCTATGGATTTTATGGTTTAGGTTAGGTTTGAATCTAACTGAGGAGACTTATGTGATTCTATCTCTAGCAACCCATGAAAGCCTCTTTATTCAAGAGATGATCTAGTCAAATAGGTGATATCTCAATCTACCTATATGAAATCAACATTGAATCTAAGAATGCATGCAAATCCCAATTCAATAATCAATAAACTCAAGAATAAATCTAAGACAAAAATTGAGAATTCATTAGCTAAAGATTCAAATCATAGTCATAGAAAATTAGGGTTCATCCCATCCAAATTATTCACAACTCAATCACGTGTACAACAATAAATCTAACAAAATACAAGAAAAGAATGGGAAAACTCATTCTCATGTAATTCTCTTGATTCCTCCCTTGCATCCAGTGAACTCTTCTTGTATTACACCATGAAAGCCTTTGAGTTGCTCCTCCACTCTTGCTTCTATCCTTCTAGATGTGTATGAAGATGTGAGAGATGTGTGTGTCTTTGTGGCTAATCTAACCTATTAGGGTTAAACTCTCCTTTCTAACGTGTTCTCCCTTCCTCTCTGTTCTTTGGAAAAGTCCCCTTTTAAAGCTCTAAAACCCTACCTAAAAGTCCTCTCGTTTACGCCACTTAATTTGCAGAAAAATTACAGAAGTCCGCAAGTGAGCCGCCCTCACGTCTTCATTGAGCCATGACCACGGCTTGGCCGAGCCGTGGGCTCCCTTCTGTGAGCCGTGACCACGGCTCAGCCCATGGCTCAGGATTCCAACTTTCTGATCTTGGCCACGGCTCAATCCGTGGCGCGGCCAAGGTCAGAACACTCAATTTTGCGACCAATAGTGTCTCTACCCATGATCCGGTGACTATACTACCTTTGTAGCTCAAAAACCTTAGACTTTGCTTCATATTTTGGTGTGTTTTGCTCCTTTAAACATCCACCACCATCGAATCACTCATCTAAATTTCATCTATGCAACTCCAAATGAATGAATTTGATGATGAAGCTATCGAAAACCTATAAAACAACACAAAAACACATGTAAATCACACATTTACACAAGCTGACATTAAAATCACAAATGAGAAGCAATAGCTAAGAGATAGAGGAAAATTCATTACAAAACCATGAAAACCTAACATAAAACTTGACTAAAAACTAATGCACTTTAGCACTTATTAGCCGGTGTATGGCTTAATTGTTCTACCGCCTTATACTCACTTCTTTTCAAGACTCTCAAAAATCTTCAACTTCTTTTTCGCTAACTGGTGGTTTGGGGGGCAATGTGCTCTCCTTTCCTTTAACCGGGACAACAACTTTCGATTCAGCAATTATTCTTCCCGACCTCATTACTGCAAAAATGTTATCACTAATTCACAATCTTTATAATTCTACGGCACTTGCTGTAAATTCTTAATTGAAAATTGCTCTAGCAGATCGATAACTTCTGGTTCTGGGATTTTTAATTCGAACGGTTGAACATCCAGCACAAATGGCTAATTCAAAGAACTAGAGGTTGACAGCACTTTGTTCAAAACAGCTGGCCCGTTTGGTTAGATTATCAGTGATTCTACTCTCCCAGCAAAAATATCTTTCATATGCTAGTCCATAAATTCTTTTCCAGACAGTACTATTCTAGCTTGCCTGTAATCAGTTTCAGTAATTCTCACCATTTCTTCAATCGGGACTATCAACTCTGTAGGATCAGTGAATTCTTCATCCAAAGTTATCATTTTGATAGTCAGCCCATTTTGCAGCAAAGGATTATTGTCAACATTTGGAGTTTGTCCTCTTCCTCTCCTCAACGCAATCTTTCCATCATCAATCATGTCTTGAATTTTATACTTCAAGGCCCAACAATTAGTTGTAGGGTGTCCTCGGCTCCCTAAATGATAGGCATAGATGGCTTGATGATCATGGTCATGAGGCAACCCGTTGGGAAAGATTTTCTAAAGAATCGTGCCAATTTTACCTGTTGCTCTTATTGCTCATACAGCTAATCCAGGGGGTGATCAAGGGGAGTGAAAGCCTTAGGCCATTTTTGTGGTGGGTTTGCTTGGTTTGTAGTGCTTTGAGACTGATTGGGGGGAGTATAATTGTTAGAGTAAGCAGGTCTCGGACGAATTTGCATTGGTGGTTGAGGGTTATTTTGGGGTATTAGTCGAGGATTTCGGAACATAGGTTGGGTATTTGGTTAAACAGGTTGAGGATAAAGAGGCAGAGTGCTGATGTGATAAATGGATTGGGGATCGAGATGTTGTGGGTTAGGGGTCGTGAGCTCTAGGTCTAAAAGTTGGGCCTTGATCCCATACAAAAGCAGCTTCTCCTTCTTTTTTCTTGAATTGAGGCTTCTTCCCGTTGTTGCTTTGATTCTGGTTTTGTAGAGCCTCCAACTGCAATTTCAAAGCTGTTACATTAACTATCTTGCCTCCCTTGACAAACTTGTTGTACTCTTCTAATTTGTTAATAATAGCAGCAAATGAGCTCCCAGTCATGCAGAAGATTTCTTCAAAGTACAGAGAATCACGTGCCTCAATAAAGGTATGAACGATTTCCTCTTCATTCATGGGAGGTTCCATCTTAGCAGCCAGTTTTCTCCATCATTTAGCATAGGTCTTGCGATCTTCTGAAGGCTTCCTCTTAGTACTCTCCAAGGTAGTTTGAATTGTTGCCAATTCGTAATTAAATTCATATTGCTTCACAAAAGTTGTTGACAAGTCCAACCAAGTTCTTATTTCTTGTGATTTCAGATTAGAATACCAGTCCAACGCATCTCTTTCCAAACTCTCAGGAAATAGGCGTATAGGTAAACTTTCATCATCAACTGGTTTGCCAAGCTTATTAGCGAACATCTTAAGGTGAGTCTTTGGATTGCCAGTTCCATTGTATTTAGTGAACTTGGGAGCCTTGAAACCCAATGGTAACTGAATGTCTCAAAAGAGACAGAGATCATCATAACTCAATCCGCCATGTTTGCTTAACCCTTGACTTTTCTTCATGAATTCGTCAAACCGATCCAAACTCTTAAGTAAGTCCTTGTTTACAAGTGTAACAATTTCATCCATAGCTAGCCTTTCCTGAGAGGTGACATCCCATACAAAGGGTTCTGCTATGTGAATGTGAGGTGCCTGAAGATTGGATAGAATATTTGGGTTGATTTGTGGATAAAACTGAGAAAGTAGATAGTTGGGTAGGTTCATTTGAACAAAGTTTGGGTGTACAGGCAACAGGTCAGGATTGACGTAAGTAGAGGGTCCTTCAATCGGATTGGTAAAAAGTAAGAGGAAAGCGGTTTTCACATTGGATGCAAAAGGCAAATGATTAACCTGCTCAAAGGAATGGTCAACTACTGGCACTGGATTGTTTAGGGCACCACCACTACTGTTTGCAACAAGTTTGTTAATGATGCGCCTCTGTGATGCCATTTCTGCACTCAAATCCTTAAATTTGACCAATACTTCGCTTAGTTGAGCCCCCAGTGTAGAGAAATCCAGTGACATTGCTTAAGTCATTCTTTCTGAAACATCTAGATTGGAATTCATGTTTATACGGCTTTGCAATTGGCAGGTACAGGACCGCGTCTAAATGGGGCTCCTATGAAAAAAAGTTATGATTCAAAGCACCTGAAATACATATTGGAGAGGAAACTAATTCAGCTGTCCTTTCGCTATTGGTACTGTCGAAATTTATTATTTAAAAGAAAAGAAAAAAGCTAAAGTTGGAAATATATGAATAATTCAGATGCATGTCCTAGAGGGAGCCCTTATTATGCCAAGAGTAGGCCTAGTATGATGCAGCACTCTCAAAGTAGGTTCTGTTCACTAAACTTGTGCTCGAAATATAATGTCTTAAAACGAAACACTTTCATTGATAAAGTTAAAGTTTAAAAATATTGTCTACATCATCTCTCGAAGACGACTTTGTAGAAGATCATTAAACTTCTTCAACATATCTATCATAGTATCTTTTGATTCTCTAAAGTATGGATTCTTCATGCATTCTGCTTGATTGTACAATTCACTAAATTTTCTCTTTAGCTCCTGGTTCTTCTCTCTAGCATCTTCATACAACTCTTTGTTCCGTTCTGCCATTTCCTTACTCCATTCCACTGATTGCCTCAATTGCGAGTTTTCCTTATCCTTCGCCTCGATGATAGCCATTAACATTCTTATCTCCTCGAATTGTGCTACTTGCGGTCTTTTCTCTTTGCGACTCTGAAACCAATCTGATGAAGACATCAATGCTCATGTTCAAGTTCAAGGGAGTCGTGATCATAGTGTTGTTGCAAAGAGCCCATTCCAAGACATGGGAGGTCCAATGATGAGGTTGAGAGCTAAAAGGTTGAAGCAAGCTTTGCAAAGTTTGATTATAGAATTACATGAAGATGAAGCTACTTGGTTGAAACAAGAACCTACAAGGCTATTCACTTATTTTGGGCTAGAGTTGGAGGAGCTTGGAGGTCGTGGACTTGGATTCAATTGAAGAGCCCGTTTGCCACTTGAGGTTATGGGTTTCATGGGCTTAATTCGTTAGTTTAATAGCCCAAGTTGTATCTTTAGTTGTAGGTTTATGTTATGATGAATCAATAAAAAATTGTGAGTTTTCTCTCTACGAGAGTTTTCTTAGTTCTTGGAATAGAACTAATTTCTGGTCTTATTGGAGTGATTCCATGGCGACCAAAACCTACGCCTAGAGTTTCTTCCACTTGATTTGATTCATTCTTTTGGGTTTGTCAATTAGGGGCCTATTCCACGAGTTGGTTAGGGGTCTATTCCACAGGTTGGTTAGGTGTCTATTCCACGGGTTGGCTAGGGGTCTAACTTGCAGCACAAAAGGAGGATTTCAACGATCTTGGTTGAATATTCGAAGCAACCCATTCGAGTTATTCTTGGGGTCTTCGACAAGTTACGAAGAGGTCAAGAAAATTGAGTTATTTTGTATGGATTTCTTTTCAAGACGGTCCTTTGGGGATGATGTTCCTGTGATATACGAGAGGGCGACACCCCGATCGTATCAATGGAGGACTTCACATTTTCATCCAAGACGATATGGGAGCATAAGAGGCCGATGGTGTATGGGTTCGTGATAGCCGGCATTTATCTTTTTCCTAGGAGAGACAGAAAAGTCAGATTCAAGACCACCAAGCTTATGACTGACTTATTTTTCGGGATTGGAGGTTGAAGAGCATCTATAGTACTGACTGTATTGGCAGATATATTTGTCTCATGTACAAATAGTCAAAGAGGGAAAAATTTTCTTTCATGGATCAAATCGGATTTTATACATATGGGCTATGGAATACTTCAAGAGGCGCTCACCCACTCCTAATAGTCTGCCATTGGTTGTTTTTTCCTGCTTCAGTTGGGATGCAAAATTTGGTTCTACCAATTAGAGGTAAATTGGTGAAATGGTGACTACTTCTATCCAAAAATGGTTTTCTAGCATAATCCATCAAGTTACCGCTCTTCTGATAGTGTGGCATATTTGGAAAATGAGAAATGAATGGCTCTATTCTGGAAAATTGCTTTCTTAGTTTGTTATTGTGCAGAGAATTTTTGCTAATATCAAATTAGCTTTTGAAACAAAATTTTAGTGCAAAGTGTCAGAGAATTCTTGGGCTGAATTTTATTTTTTATTGAGAAAAAAAGTGGCAAAGGTGAGGGTGACTTTGGTGAAATGGAACTTTCCAGTGGAAGGCTTTAAGTTAAATACGGATGGGTGTTTGAAAGGCAACCTAGGGTTGTGTGGTGGGGGTGGAAATTTAAGAGATGTGAAGGGAAATTGTGTTTTTGGTTTTGCAATTAATTTTGGACATGGATCTAGTTTGGAGGCTGAGTGTAAAGCTTTACTCTTTAGAATGGAATTATGTTGCTCTAAAGGTATTCTAAATTTTAGTGTGGAGTCTGATTGCATGGTACTGATTAAAATTTTAATAGGATCTTTCTCTTGTCTATGGTCTATTAGTTACCTTGTTGCAAGGATTGGAAAAATTCGCAGGTTTTGCTCTAGCTTTATGCATTTTTCTAGACAGGCAAATAGACCAGTTGATATTTTGTCAAATGAAGGCCTTCTGATTAATTCTTCCATGACTTTTGATTCTTTTAGAGAGCTCCCAAAAGAAGTACGAGGTGCAGTTCGATTAGATAAAATGAGTCTCCCTTCTTTTCGTTTTCATAGAAAATTAAGTTTTTAATGTGTTTGTAAAAGGAGTAGTACTCCTCTTTTAATTTTAGTGTTAAGTTTTTAAGTTATTTTTTATATCGATTGTAATAATCATTTTTATCTAATAAAATTTGGGAGTGGCGTCCTCTCCCCCCCCCCAGTGTACGGAGTTAGAAAAAAAAAACAGTCTGCCATTGAGCGAATATAACTGGATAGTTACTCATCACAAGAGGATTGATAAGAACGAAAGGCCAATAAATGCATCTGATTATTTGGGTTTTTTAGAGACATTGCCAAACCAGAAAGTTAAATGGGTATTAGATTGGATCAACTGTCTAAATCCAACTCTACAGACAAAGTCATCAGATTTCATACCTTTGTTGGGGACTCAGGGCATTGCTGCTTACACACCGAAAAAGTTTCTCAAACAGTTTGGACGTATTCAAGATTTGCCACCTACATCGGATCTAGTTAGTTTCATCATTAGTTTCGATGAAGGGGTTTGCTTGGACCCTATTCCCATGAAGACCCAAATCACTCAGGCTTGGGGCACGCCATTCAATGATGACAACATTATCTATGATCCACAGTCTAAGCAAAAGGGTTTGGTGACCCCTCAGTACAAAGATTGTGATGAAGACATCAATGCTCGTGTTCAAGTTCAAGGGAGTCGTGATCATAGTGTTGTTGCAAAGAGCCCATTCCAAGACATGGGAGGTCCAATGACGAGGTTGAGAGCTAAAAGGTTGAAGCAAGCTTTGCAAGGTTTGATTATAGAATTACATGAAGATGAAGCTACTTGGTTGAAACAAGAACCTACAAGGCTATTCACTTATTTTGGGCTAGAGTTGGAGGAGCTTGGAGGTCGTGGACTTGGATTCAATTGAAGAGCCCGTTTGCCACTTGAGGTTATGGGTTTCATGGGCTTAATTCGTTAGTTTAATAGCCCAAGTTGTATCTTTAGTTGTAGGTTTATGTTATGATGAATCAATAAAAAATTGTGAGTTTTCTCTCTACGAGAGTTTTCTTAGTTCTTGGAATAGAACTAATTTCTGGTCTTATTGGAGTGATTCCATGGCGACCAAAACCTACGCCTAGAGTTTCTTCCACTTGATTTGATTCATTCTTTTGGGTTTGTCAATTAGGGGTCTATTCCACGAGTTGGTTAGGGGTCTATTCCACAGGTTGGTTAGGTGTCTATTCCACGGGTTGGCTAGGGGTCTAACTTGCAGCACAAAAGGAGGATTTCAATGATCTTGGTTGAATATTCGAAGCAACCCATTCGAGTTGTTCTTGGGGCCTTCGACAAGTTACGAAGGGGTCAAGAAGATCGAGTGGTTACCACAACTCAAGTTGTTCTTGGGGTATTCGACAAGTTACGAAGGGGTCAAGAAGATTGAGTTATTTTGTATGGATTTCTTTTCAAGACGGTCCTTTGGGGATGATGTTCCTATGATATACGAGAGGGCGACACCCCGATCGTATCATCCATGTGTTGGTCAAACCCATCTTTTACTGCGAACTGATCGAATAGGAATTTCACATCTATGCTCTGATCCAACCCTTGCATTACGGATTCCTTTAACCTATCGAAATGACAGAATTCGATCTTTCTTGAAATATTTAGAAACACTGGCACTGTATGTTTTGTTGTCAAGTTTAACAACCCAACCACCTTCTCACTAGTAATAGTCATCTCTCGATCTCCAATCCTAAATGTTGAGCAACTAGAATCCCATATGTGAATCAAAGCTTCTACCAGGCATCCATCTACCTCTATGTCTTTAAAGTCACCAACAGGGTCCTAGAAAAGCTGCCACTTGATTGATTTCATTGAAGGAGAGAAGTGCCAGCCATTTTCTGACTTCTGGTGAGATTGCTAACATCTGGTAGATGCGTCGTGAATTGTCCATTTGATGCATATCACCATGTCAGATACCTTACCTACAGGCCCTACTTCTCGAGTTTTACAGAAATTTAAACGTGCAATTTCCCACGAAAAGGGTTATGTACCTGACAAATAATAAATTTACCTATTTTTGTATAACATTTTATATATGTTTTAAGTGTGTTTTTAGTAATTTTGATATTAGAATGGCTTAATTTCATTATTTATCATCAAATCAAGGTTTGCTCCAAAATTAGGATTTTTGGTCCGGAAATTTGGGTTTTGAGGCAGAAATAGTATTTTGAGCAAATTAATGCCCAAGTTCATGTGATTAAGCAGGAAAATGATGATTAAACATAATTTGGATCAATTGAAGCTCAAAGAATATCAAATTCAAAGTTGATTCAAGTTGTACTAATTTAATTATTTAAGCTTGGAATTTTCGACAATTATTTTCTTCATCAAAACCTAACAAGCAAATTTTGGTTCAATTGGTGGAAAAATGTATCAAGGGCATTATCAAAATAGCCAAAAATTAAAAGGGCAAAATGGTAAAAAAGGAGTGATACACGGCACACGATACGCAGCAGATCATCCGCGTATCGCAGATGCGTATCGGTACCAACTTGCAGATTTCGGCTCTCTTCAACTTGCAGCTTGTTCACACAACTTTTGTAGATAATTCCAATGTCTAGTTACATTTTGAGAAGCCCTAGAAGATAACACAAAGCTCAAGGAAGACTTTGGAGGCCAAAGGAATCAAAATTCATCATGATGTCTCCAACTTGGACAAGGACTTGAGCTAGGGTTATTCTATAAATACATGTCTTTGTAGTCATTGAAAGATATGCTTAGTTTGATGCTTGAAAAAGCTAGAACTAAAGCTTGGTAGGAGGAGCACTCCTTGTAAATACTTAGAGTGGATTTTCTTTCTTAGTTTTGTAGTAGGCAAAATCACATTCTTGTAAGAAGACTTTGGAGGAACTCCTTTGTATTCAACATGTTTGATGAAATTCAAGGACAAGTTTTGGAGCCAAGTTCACCCAACCAATGAGCAACTCTAACCTTATCCTTTTAGTTTCATTCATGCATGCTTGTTTACTTTCATTTATGTGCTTAATATTATCTTAATCATGTTGAACTAAGTTGATTCCTACTAGCTTTAGGATGAAGCTATAATATGATATGAATTGGTTTATGGCCTATTTATTCTTGTTTTTTCATTTACTTGGTCTTTAACACTTGTTGTTGATTAGCTACCAACTTCAAGTCATCTAGTTGTTATTTGACAAAGAGATTTGCACTTAACAATGAAAGAGTAAATGAAACTTATGTTGAATCTCACGAGAGTAGTGATTCACATAGGTGGATTAAGGTTTAAAGCCACAATTCATGAGTTAAATGAACTAATGCATGCTAGACTTTTACCACGAGAGTAGGAAAGCTCATGTATTAGTAGTTTTCCATTCATAGAGAGATCTAGTTTGGAGTAAAAATGGAATTGAATCCTAAACATGGATAAAAATCATATGGTCATAAGCTAAACTTTCATATTTGGTGAATTCTTAAGCCTAGTCAACTTTGTTTAACAAGTTTCTTCATTGATAGTTACTTGAATTTGATTTTCCTACCATTTCTTCACCACCAAAGTTTGATAGTCTAGATAATAAAGCAAGTTAGTAGCTTTGGTAGTTGATAGTTCATGTTTCCTCGTGGGATCGACCCTAATACTCTTTACAACTACAATTGACCCGTGCACTTGCGGAACGAGTATTAGGTTATAAATTTTATTACTTGTTTGTGTGATTTTAAGTGAATTTATTGCTACATTTTGATATAACCTAAACTCACAATCAAGTTTTTGGCGCCGTTGCCGGGGAAACAAAGAAACTTTGGCAATATCAAGGCAAACACAAGCTTTATTAGTCTAGACATTTTTAGTTTTTGTTATTTTGATATCTTGTGTTTTGTGTTTTGTAGGTACCTTGTAAATCAAGAGTGAAAGAAGGTGAAAACAAACAAGAAGTCATTCAAGCATTTCATTAAACACATGGAAGGCAATTCTTGTTGGAATAACTATTGGCCATATAATGAATACAAGTCTAGTATTCATAGAGGTATGTCTTTTAATGATGAGGTACACATATTAAAATCACAAATGGATACATTAGAAGGCATGCTAATGAATAGATTTGGATATGATCATAGTGTAAATGTTCCTTCTTGTACTATTTGTGGAGGTCATCATGCAAATTTTGAATGTGGATATAATGCTCATGTACAATTTAGAAATAATTGCACTTATTCACCTCCATATGAACAATATGATCAAAATGAACATTTAGAGTGGATGGATCAAATGAATCAACCAAATCAACCTACTTGTGTTGAACAAAATTCATCCTTGAACATAAAGCTTAATACTAATATGGATGAAATAGATAACATGAGTAGAAGCTTGGAAGGCCACTTTGCTAAAATAAGAGAAACTTTGAACTCAAGGGATGAGGAAGTAGTGAGAAAAGACAACAAAAGGAGCCTAGAGTTACCATGTGTTGTAAACAAAACTCATGAACATGCATGTGATGAAAATATTAAAAAAGTGGAAATGGACCAAAATGTTCAACATTTAGAATCCCCCACTAGTGAAATCATGAATAAATTTCATGAAAATAAATGCAAAGAAATGCTTGATGATTCTACTTTTGAACATGTGCAAGAGCAAGTTATTGAGAAGAATGTTAATATGTGTGAAAAAGTAGTTGAAAATGTGCATATTGATGATAAATTAGTGGTGTCATCTACTTTTGAACACATGAATGAACTTGTTCTTGATGAAGAGAGTGAAAATTCAAAGGTAGAATACGAGGAGTTTAATGTGAATAATCATTCTCCTTTTGCTTGTGACATTGATTTTCTTGGTATTGAAGAGATACTTGATAAGCATGTAATTAGGTCTAAAAATATAGCAAATAATCCAATTATATCACACACAAATAATCAAGTTATAAAACCTAATTACCCTATATACTGCAAGTGCACAGATCGTATTGAGTATAGGGCAACAGGGTCGATCCCACAGGGAAAAGGTTATTGAAGTACTAAGGTTTTATTGCTCACTTTATTATCTAAACAACCAATTAACAATGTGAAGAACAAAGTATAAAATAAACAACTAAACTAACAACTCCATAGAATAACAATATTGGAGAAAACTCGCAATCTTAAGACACTAGGGCATAGAGTTAACTAATGAGCAAACATATAAATGAAAAGATCAACTCATGCTATTGGTTCTTGTCTTGGTTAGGGTCCAATCCCAATTATACTTAACCTTCACTCTCGTGACAAGTTAACGATTACCTCCCTACTAGTTCTTTCCTACTCTCGTGGTAAAGATACTAGTATTGGTTCATTAGCAACATGAATTGCCTAATTGACCCACCTAGGAGCACCACTACTCTCGTGTGACATACAACCTAGGCTTCAACTATTTCCTTTCCATCATTATTACCAACTCTCGTTGCATAATAACGACTAATCAATTCATAGTTGGTGATCAAGCAACTACAAATCCATGCAAACCAAAATAGAGAACAAACAAGCACAAGATAACATGAATAATCATAATCAAGTCATATGCATGAAGCGATTAGTTTCCTCTAACCCTAGATTAACTAATTTAGCACGTACCCATGGTGGATTTCACATAAAAGATCAAAACTTTAATAGACAAATCCATATAAATCAAGAAAGAGACAAAAATAGAATAAAGAAAACTTATTGATTGATGAACAAGTTCAAATCTTCTATTCTTCCTCCAATCTTGATGTGTACAAGAGAATCCTCCAAATAGCACTATTCTATAGAGATATTTACTAATCTAAAGGGGTGGCTCTCTCAAAGAGAGAAAATCTCTCTAAGAGAGACCCTTGCTATGCTCCGCTTCTCTCTTGTGTTTCTAGCACTCCAAAACCCTCCAGAGATGTAGTATAATCATTCACGAAGAGTATGAATTTCCCCCTTGAAAGATAGCCCCAAAGTGCCTCAAAATCGTATGTCTGCGCCCCGAACCCGCGCCTGGAACCCGCGGCGAGGATACAGCCGCGGCTTCAATTAATAACTTTCTGACCGTACCCGCGGTGCGTACCCGCGGCGGATTCAGCCGCGGGTTCGGTCAGAAATTTGGCCAAACTAGCTTTTACTCTGAACATGAAAGTTATAGCCCTTTGAGTTAGCTTTCCAGGAGCACAAAAATCAGGTCATTTGGAGTTGTGTACAGAAAGATATGGCCAAAACATCGAGACATGGTCGGAAGAGCATCGCTGCACAAGAATGCTTCAGTAATGTGGCAATTTGACATTGTAAACGTGAGAATCAGACTTTGAGGTCTTCATAAGAATTGTAGATAATTCTCTTAGCTTTAAATCGATTCAAGAATCATCTCAATTCACTCTCTCTAGCTCCAGTTCTGACCAAACTACCAAAACATGTCGGTGCAGTGAAATCCTTTCATCACCAATTCTTCTTCTATCGTTGCTTCATCATGCCACATCATTGGTCCTCTTCTCTTGCCACTTCTCATCAACTTCAAATCACATTTAATATCATCCCAATATGCTTCATTTGATCCAAAGTGATGATCGTTATAGCTAAAACCTACAAAATACAAAGAATTGCATATTAAACCACACATTTGCACATTTTAGCTACAAACTTAAGATTGGAAGAAATAGACATGAAAGTGACTATTGTTCATTATTTAAACCCTAAAAACTAGCATAAAATACTAATGTAGACACACTAAGAAATATGCAAACTAGATGCTTATCAATACTAACACAAGAGAAAGGCATAGCCAACCATGGGTAAGAAAATCTTTTTTAAGTGTTTCCATGTAATAGGTAAAATTGCAAAATGGATTATGGACTTGGGAGCACTTGTTTTGAGACAAAGGATGCACCTATTTCTACTCAATCAACTAAGCACTAAAGATGTATTACATCCTTTGTGGGATACTCCAATCACGTGATGTGGTTGAGAAATAGTCTAGCTCTAGACTATAAATGAAGCGCTTGTTGGGAGGCAACCCAACGTTTTTAATATTTTTGTGCATTTTTAGCTTGTTTTGTCCAGAATTATGTAGTCAATAGTGTGTTTGTTTTGTTTGTGTTGTAGGTATGCAAATTGGAACTTGATGATCAAGTTTGATTCAAGAAGTTTCAATCATGAGTTTGATTCTTAAATCCATTCTTCTTTAACATTTCATTGCTAAAGAGAATGTTTAACATGAATATTACGTGCTATATGATGTGTTTTAGAAGTTGGAAATGATGAAAATTACTATTCATGATTGATGAACTCTTTGAGTAAAAAAGGTCATTTGGAGGTTCAATGAGACTATATGTTGTTTGGCCTTGTCTGTACGTTTAATATGCTCAAAGAAACATATGTGCATTAGTGGTTTGGAATGTGTATTCAAGTTTTGCAAGTTATGCAACTTGAGAATTCATGCTCTATTTATGCTTGAAGTTGTGAATTTGATGCAAAATTTGAAAGATTTGTGTGTGCACATGTGTATTTTCATCATTCAAACTTGTTCTTGGTGCTAAAGTGTTCAAAAACATGTTATAGTTAAAGTTGAAAGTGCTACAGAAAAAGGAATAAACCAATGGAACAGTAACCTACAAAAACAAAAAATCACTGCCTGTTGCAGGAAGTGATACGCGCCACAGAGATAGGCAGACGTCCGCCTCGCATCGCTGCCGTGTATCAACTTTTGGGAGCTCTGCATGATACGCTGCACAGTGATACGCGGCACAGTGATACGCAAGTACACAGATGCGGATCACTCTTGAAAGTGGTTTTTCATGATCATTTTCATTGGTTTTCAATTGGTTCACTTGCAACATGTGTCTCATGATTTGCATACATGGTTTGGACACTAAAATAAGCACTTTAATAAGTTCCAATCTTGCATGTTCATAGTCTAATCTTAGTTTGTAATTTTGAATACATGGCATGAATGGTTGATTTTTGATATGAAGCAACTTTCACCAAGTTTCTTTAGCATTTTACTTCATCAATACATAATATATTTGCTCATATTACTTGTCCTTAAAATTTTCAACCCCTTGAGCCATATGGCATAAGCTAAGTGTGGGGGAATTCAAAGCTTTCGAGTATGCTATGTTCAAGTTGTGTTTCACTAGCTATTTTTTTTATCAATTAACATAGCATTTGAATATTTTTAAGCTTGGGACAAGGTCAATGAGCAAAGTATGGACCAATGTGAAACATGATGAAGCTTTGCCAAGAGAGACTTGTCAAAGGCCCATGGACTTCAAAGATATGAACGATATCAACTTAAGGATTCTCAAACCAATCAAGGGGAGTTTTCTTGTTTCGTATTTCATTCTTAACTTTTCCTTTACAGACAATGTATCATTTTAAGTATAGGGGAAAGTATAAGAATATGTTTGGATGGGATTTGGAGTAAAGAATATTAAGATATTGTTTTGGTAAAATATGGTCACAATTTTTGAAAATTTGCTTCTTTAACATGTTTTCATGCCATGAACTTGTTAAATTCCTTTACTTTTTGAAGTAATTTATGCAACTTTGCTTGAATATTTTCTACAAGAATATGAGAAATAGTCATTATCTGATTAGAAGTTTTGATTTTAAGAAAGTATATCTTGTAAAATGGTTGTAATTATGTCTTGATTTGGCATATTTGATTTTAAATTTCTTTTCTTTACTTAATTTTACATTATTAAGTGGTAGATATGGACAAAAAGTATACTTATTTGAATAAAGGGAAAAGTATGTTATGAAGTTCAATGATAAATGTTTATTTATTACTACTCCAATGATTCAAATTGCTTAGTAACCGGGAATCTTCATCACAAATGTCGATTTTCGCGTCAAACGGCAATAGAGTTAAGAGTATGCAAAGCAAGTTTGATTGAAAGTGATTTGTTGAGTAATAAGGGATCTTCATCACAAAATGTCGATTCTTTCATCAAAAAGCAATATCACTTATCAAACTAAGCACTAAATTGTGGTTAAAAAGGATCAAAGTGTTGAGTAACCAGGGGTTTTCATCTAAAAATGTCAACCTTCGCGTCAAAAGACACTTATAAATTACAAAGTGCAAAATGTCCCTATTGTGTATAAATTGAAATATATATAATTGTCCATATTGAATACTTAGTGTGTAACATTTTGTAAAGCATTAAAATTTTGTTGAACATAGTTTTAATCTTGAACTAACTTCCTTTTTACTTAGTATTATTAGTATTAGAAATTTTACAAGGAATTACATAATGCCTATTTATTCTATCTTGTGGGATTATATTCAGCAATGTGGCATTGGTTATTTCAGACTTTGAATCATCATTTGATCTCTTGATTTTCCAATTGCTTGAGGACAAGCAATGATTCAAGTGTGGGGTAGTTTGACAAGTAATAAATTTACCTATTTTTGTATAATATTTTATATATGTTTTAAGTGTGTTTTTAGTAATTTTGATATTATAATGGCTCAATTTCATTATTTATCATCAAATCAAGGTTTGCTCCAAAATTAGGGTTTTTGGTCCGGAAATTTGGGTTTTGATGAAATTCAAGGACAAGTTTTGGAGCCAAGTTCACGCAACCAATGAGCAACTCTAACCTTATTCCTTTTAGTTTCATTCATGCATGCTTGTTTACTTTCATTTATGTACTTAATATTATCTTAATCATGTTGAACTAAGTCGATTTCTACTAGGTTTAAGATGAAGCTATAATATGATATGAATTGGTTTATGGCCTATTTATTCTTGTTTATTCATTTACTTGGTCTTTAACACTTGTTGTTGATTAGCTACCAACTTCAAGACATCTAGTTGTTATTTGACAAAGAGATTTGCACTTAACAATGGAAAGAGTAAATGGAACTTATGTTGAATCTCACGAGAGTAGTGATTCACATAGGTGGATTAAGGTTTAAAGCCACAATTAAAGAGTTAAATGAACTAATGCATGCTAGATTTTACCACGAGAGTAGGAAAGCTCATGTATTAGTAGTCTTCCATTCATAGAGAGATCTAGTTTGGAGTAAAAATGGAATTGAATCCTAAACATGGATAAAAATCATATTGGTCATAAGCCAAACTTTCATATTTGGTGAATTCTTAAGCCTAGTCAACTTTGTTTAACAAGTTTCTTCATTGATAGTTATTTGAATTTGATTTTCCTACCATTTCTTCACCACCAAAGTTTGATAGTCTAGATAATAAAGCAAGTTAGTAGCTTTGGTAGTTGATAGTTCATGGTTCCTCATGGGATCGACCCTAATACTTGTTACAACTACAATTGACCCGTGCACTTGCGGAACGAGTATTAGGTTATAAATTTTATTACTTGTTTGTGTGATTTTAAGTGAATTTATTGCTACATTTTGATATAACCTAAACTCACAATCAGTACCCATGGGAAGCAAGGTTGGCTTATTCCTACCATGGGGTTCCCTAAACGGCGTCCCCTTCTAAGGCTAATGCATGATGACAATCTATTAAAGCAAGATACAATATGCAAAACTTTAAAAAAAATTTGTCATAAAATTTAATCCAATCAATGGTGCATGACTTTATTTGAGAAAAACGAGTTATGAACTACACAAAGGATTATTGACTTCAGATTTATGTGTTTGACTCTGAAAAATATGTATGTACCATAAAATGCTTTTAAAAGAAAAACCCAAAAGTCAAAATTTTTTTTTGGTTCATAGAAATTACAATTATGGGATCCTCTGGTATTTTGGTTCGCAAAAATCGCAAAAATTTATAAACATCTTGAAATAATGAATTTGCAAGACGACAAAATATACTCATGCCAAAAATGGGTTGGTTCCCTACAAGAGCACCGTGCCAGGGTTCTTTATTCTATGGTTGTGAATGCGAATTAAATAATAAGAGAGAGCACGCTAGTTTATTCAACAAATATCACATAACAAATCAATAAAACAAATAGCATCAAATAGTATAACAAGAAATAAAAAAAAAGAGGTGGTCCCTGACAGGGGTAAGGTTGACTCTACTCTAGATTATTCTACATGGATGCATGAGGTTGGGCTCACTAATGCATCTAGACTCAATTAGGCTGTCAGTTCCCAAGCCTCCAGACCTAAGGGTAAGGGTCATCAATCCCAAAGCTCTCGGTCGGTGGCTCGAGTGATCCCTCGGACACTACTACGTGCATATCGTGCCCCGGCCACATGTCCAAGTGGATCTTAAAGTCTCCGAATCTTTAAACTTATGGACTAGGCGAGAGTTCAGGTGATCTCCCAAACATGGTTACGTGCACATCGTGCCACGCTCACATGTCTAAGTAGATCAATCCTATTCCTAATCGGGACAGGTGGGTGATAACCACCGAAAAGAGAAAAAGGATTAAAAAAACATCGAATGCACGTATGGAGTGCTCCTTATGAGAGGAGGGAATGTAATAATAACACGCGTGGGCTCTAAGGGTAACTGACCCCTTCCCCAAATGCAAGCGCGGTCTAATAAAGCAAAAGTAAATAAAACATACGTCACATAAGTAGCCGAGAAACGGGAGGTGTGTGAGATGCAAAAGAAAAACCTAAAAACCTAGAAAAGAAAAATGCAATCCTAACATCCAAACGTGATGGAATAGAAAGCTTAAATAAGGAAAAGGTGATTAAGCCTAGTGCTTGGACTCACTAGTGATTCCCTATGGAGTCACCAAAATCCTGTCACGCCCTAAAAATCAATAGGTACGGTGGGGTCATTAACTGTCACGTCCTAAAAAGACGGTCCGGTCGGGTGACCCATTTCGAAAAGATAGAGTTTTGAAAAAGAAGTGCGTGTGTGATAAAAATTGAGTTTTTAGTAAAAAATGTGTTTTTTTAGGAAAAATGGTATTTTAAAAGAAAGTAAGGCCGGGACTAAAAGTGTGACAGTTCTGGCCAATTGATTTTTGAAAAATGATTTTATTTTAAAAAAAATGGAGTCGCCACTTGGTACTGAGTTAGGGTGTACCAAGTCACCCGAAAAAATCATTTAACAAAACACAAGTAAAATTTTAGAAAAATCATTTAAAACCCTTTTTCGACTCCGGTCTACGAAAACGAGAGAAAAGGTCCGGGAGTCACATTTAAAGAAAGCAAAGGCAAAGGCTTGTGCCTAAGGCACCCTTTCTACCTAGCCGAGGCTAGTTGCGAGGTTTAATTAAAATTTCCTAAATTAACCCTAAGTTCTATCGTGTTCAGATGTAACTAAATGAATGCAAATCCTAAATTTAAATGTGAGTATCGGGAGGGTCAAAATGTTCCATCAAGGCTTGGTCGAGATTATCACATTAATTGGGAAACCCGAGTCGAGACCTCGAGGGAGTGAAAGAAAAGAAAAATAGTAATATAGATAATAAGTGGTCGAAGAAAGTGGGGATACAACAAAACGGGTACGGGAAACTAATATCTCGCGACTGAATGTTTCTACTCACGGAGGGAGAAACGGCATGTACACCACCGCTTCCCGTGTGAGTAGGCGACTATTTTTAGTCGGATCACGCAAATGACCTAATTTCTATGTGAAATGAAACCCAAGTAAAAATCATGCAAAATGGAAAGAAAACTAAAAGTGTGAAGTGGGATGTAAAATGCACATAATTGCACCTAACATTAAAATGCCCTAAGGGTCTAGCGTTGCACTAGTGGGGGAACAATAAAGCCATGACTAGCGTTGGACTAGTGTGGTAACAGAATAACATAAAACATGAATTAAATAGTAAAGCATGAATTGAAAGCAAGTAAACAAATAAAGACATATAATAACACGCAGGAGCAAGTAGCACATAAACATGATATTCTAGATGCAAAGTTGTAAGGAAAACGGTAAAATATATAAGCACGTAAGCACGCAAAAGCAAGCGAGCCCTAACATACACCAGGGGAATTAACAACAATTTTAGGGGGAAAAAGATAAAATGACCTATCTATTACATTTATCTATATAAATACATAATTTTTTGCCAAAATATAAGAAATGTAGCCTAACTATTACATTGACTAGCTAAATACAAAAATATTGCACTTTTTGCCAAAATAAGAAAATTTGAAATTAAGTAACATAAAATGGCTGAATATGCAAAAAGCATGTAAACCAAGAAATATAAGAAGAAACATGCATAAAAATCACATAAAGGCACATTAAAGCACATAAAGAAACATTAATGAGGAATAGGAATACCTCTTGAAGACCCGGTACTTAAATGCTAAGAACATGAGCAAATGCGTTAAAGGTACCATATTTATTGAAATAAATCACAAAAATATAAAAATTCTAACAAATTGAAAGTAAAATGCAAATACTATTAAACTAAGGGATTAAAACAAACTCAAACAAACCTAGGGGCCAAAGGGTAAAATTGAAAATTCTAACTAATCGAGAGGCAAACTTAAGTATTTACACAAGTCTAGGGGGTAATGATGCAAATTAGAGTGAAAGAGGAGGGGGACAAAACACTAAATTCTCATAATCTAAAGGACATAATTGCAATTAGCAAAATTCAGTTTGAAATGAAATGAAACCTGGGGGGGTCATCTGCAAATATTAGGGCCTTAATTGCATAATGTAATAAATCTGCAGGGTCACTATTAACAATACTTAAGAATATAAGGATCCAGAACAATATCTACTATGTTACAAAAGAGAAACATCCAATTACTAAGACCAAGTCAGTCAATTCTATTAACTTGATCAATCAAAATGATTGACTAGATTATAACTAATTAAACTCAACTAAACAAGTCTATAAACAAATCACAAAAGAAACTAAAGAAAATATTAAACAAAAAAACCAAAAATAGATTAGAACAAAACTTAACACCAACTTCTCCAGATCATCTTCTTCATTGTTCTCTCTAGGAAACCAATTCCCCAAAATTGAATTCCCTCTCTTGTCTCCTTTAGCTCACCCTCTCTCCTTCTGACTCCCGTTCCTATTTCTCCTTGTTCTCACTCTCCCTCCATTTTCTCTCTTCTTCTCTGTTCTTCTTCTTTATCTTTCCTCTCCATCTTTTTGTGATAGGATCCGTTGGATGCTTACTGAAGTCATGTTTGATGAAGATGGAAGGATTGACAACTTAGCTCATTGGAGGCTTGAAAGATTGCTAAATTTGATTGATCGAGCAAAAGGTTGTCGGCCAAAGTTCTTATACGATTATGTTGTTTGTCTTGGGCTTGGAGATTACAATGTTTATGCTGATTGTTGGGGCCAAGTTGTGAACTTATATTTGTGGATCAAATACATCTTCAAGGAAGGACTGATGGAGCTAATTAAGCTGTCCAAATAAGCTCAATTCGTCCAGTCCAGCCCAAGAGAGTCGTACGCCACTTTTGGACTTGATTTAATCCTAAATGGGCGCGAGCGTGATTTAGTTTGTTTTATAATTAGATATTTAAGTCTTTTATGTTTTAATAGTTTACTTTGAATACAAATTGTAATCTTTAATAGTTACCTTTAGTGATAGGTTACAACTAGTGCTAGTTTTCCATATTTAGTTTATATCTTGATGTTATGCGCCTCTTATAGAGGGTGTTACTATTCATCCGAATTTTGAACAACATTAATCAATAATATTGAGTTTTTCTCTTCAATTGTGCGTGAGTGCAAATTGAGTTTTCTTAGTTCTTTGGCTAAAGAACTACTCTTGATTGCTTGGCAAGGCGTTTGTTGAGTATTCAAGAATCTCGCTTAGGGTTCATCTTTGAGGGTTTGAATCTGTCCAATAGGATTGTCGACTAGGTGTCTACACCACGTTGTTGGTTAGGGGTCTAGGATCGTTTCTTAAAGGGGGGAGTTCAACGAATCTAGTTGAATTTGAAGCAAAACAATCCGAGTTGTTCTTGGGGTCTTCGACAAGTTACGAAAGGGGTCAAGAAGATTGGGTTGCATACTTGGAATTCGAGAGTCTTGACCGTCATCTCTTCCGTTGAACGCATCAATTGGTATCAGAGCCTTGGTTCATCTTGAAATCCAGGTTTTCTAAGCCAAATTTTCCTTTGGAAGATTTTGGTTATATCCCTTTTTTTTTTCTTTCTTCTTGAATTCTTTCGTGTTTTATTATCGTTCTTGTGGTGTCCTTTTACGTTTGTTCTTGCTGTCCAATCTGTCCAACTTTGTTTCTTCGTGTTTCTAGTCACTTTAATTCGTGTTTTGTGTCTTTTGTTCATGCTTTAGGGTAGTCCTAGTCTATAGAGTCGTTCTTGCTATTTGCATATCAAGAATTCTAGGTTTTTTGTGCGGTTTAAACTTGTTTTCTTGACTGTTTTTAATTGTTCTTTGGTGTTTTAATTTTTCTTGTGTTAAAACTTTTGAGAAAATTGAATCTTGGCCTAAATAAGAACCTTGAAACAATTTTCCTGACAGGTTACTCTTGATTTCTGGTCAAAAACAAAAAAAAAAAAAAATTGTACTGTTTATAGGTACTGTAGCGACACTGTTCAATCGGCGTAACTGTTCACACTAGGGTTTACTTGTTCACTGACGGGGAGGACTGTTCATCGCAGGTACTGTTCATCCGAATTTTTTTTCTTTTTTCCAGAAATTTTTTTTCAGTTTAATTTTTTGTTTGTTTTTGGGAGTTGAATTTTGTATTTTGTGAGTTGTTTGTGTTGTTAAAAAAAAAAAAGAGAGAGAGGTTGTTAGAAGTGAAAAAAAAAAAAAATTTGTGAGTGGAAAAAAGGCAAATTTGTGAGATTCTATAAGAAAAGCCAAAAGTTGGGTGAAAAAAAAAAAAGTCTTGCACAAAGAAAAGTCGTGCAATACAAAGGAAAGCGAAAGAGGCGTGCAAGGTGATAAAAGCCAAGCACACGAACTAAACCAATTAAACTGAAGTATATTTGGCTGGAATACTGTCCTTGTGCAACCGAATAGAGCTGTTGAAACATCCAGATCGTTGGACAGAGAACAACGCCACGTACGAAAGTTTAATTGACCAGATTCTACTCTTCTTGTTTCTTAGTGTTTTGGTAGAGTTTCTTGTTATTTCTGTTTGAACATAAGTGCATTAAAGTTATTAAAAGAACTTTTGAAAATCAAGATTTCTACAAGAAAAGCCACACACTAGGGGTGTCATACGTGCTTCTCAAATCTGAAATTTCTAGTGTCTTGATTTCTTGACTTCTATTTGATTCAAACCTTACTCTAGACTTCCATTTTCACTACTACTCATCTTGAATACTTGATTGGAGTTTTTGTCAAGCTCAATTGAGCAGGTTCTTATCCAAAGGCATACAAGGTAAGCTCAAGGAGTGGTAAGAGGCTAAGGTGTGAGCTCATCATCGGGTAAAAGCCAAGTTTCATTGGTGTGATACACGAGTGAAGAGTGAATCACGAAAGGGAGTGAGTGAGGATATCTTTCTTGATTTTTTCTTGTGGCACTAACATTTTTGTGCAGGTTTTTTACTTTTATTTTGATAGGTTTCTATTATGGGTGAACAAAGTGAGCAAAGACTCAGTGCTTTAGAGTTTAACATGCGTGCCATGCAAGATGAATTTAGGTGTGTGTTCACCAAGTTGGAGGACATTGACTCAGCTGTCAAGGGAAAATCACATGTGGCTTAGAATGCTCAAGGTGATGATTTTGATGATGGCTATGATTCTGAGGAAGTAGTGTCCCGTCAAGGAAGGAGGGTTTCTCAACAACGTGATAGCAATTTGGGGAGCATAAAGATGAAAATTCCACCATTCAAGGGGATGAATGATCCAGAGGCATACTTGGAGGGGAATGAAAGGCTTCAAAAATGTCTATAGAAAAAGGAGCTCAATACTTCTATGCTTCAAAGAGAAGGATACCTGTGAATTCTAAACCCTCTAGAGTACAATGTCTTAGTTCTACAAAGGAAGAGAGAATCAAGCGCAACATGGCTACTGTGGATGAATGTGTGAAGCGGATTATGGATAAACATGAAACTCGTGTTGATGACCAAAAGAGGGTTCAAGGAGTTCATGAAGATAAGTTGCCAATGAAGGAGTTCATAGAGGAAATACAACTTGAATGCAAATTCTACACTAGATGCATTGTGAGCAACAAGCTATGTAGTGTGTATATAAATCTTGGAAGTTGCACTAACATGGCTAGTGTTCTATTTGTGGAGAAGTTAGGATTGCCTACATCAAGACATCCAAATCCATACAAGTTGCGAGGGTTGACTGACCACGGAGAACTAGAGGTTACCGAGCAAGTGGAGGTGGATTTCACTATTGGAGAGTATCATGACAAGATTTTATGCGATATAGTGCCCATCCAAACTTGTCATCTTGTATTGGGGCATCCATGGCAATCGAATAAGCAAGCTAGGTATGATGAGTTGAACCATAGAGTATCTTTCAAATGGAATAGACGGAAACTCATACTAGTACCTCTGTCATCACTCGAGGCTACTAAGGATCAAGAGAGAATTGCAAAAGAGTGCCAAGAGAGGGAATGGAAGAGCACACAATCAAGTGAGAATAATGAAGAAAAAGAAGAGTGTGTGCAAGAAAAGAGTGTGAGTATTGAGGGGAAACAAAATGAGTGCAATGTGAAACAAGTTGAGTTGGAAAATTCCAAGATAAAAGAAGCAGACAAGAGAGTGAAAGATAGCAAAAGTGAGGAAAGGAGTGGCTTTTATTTTGAGGCCAAAACATTTATGTTCATTTACTAACTCTCTTAACTTATATTTTCCTAGTGTGTTTGTTCCCATGGTGTAGAGTTTTGGTGATATCTTGCAAAAGGAGCAAGGACATGACTTGATGGTTAATGCAGACGTTGGAATAAGTTTTTGCTTCTCATGCCATTATTAAGAATTGGTTGTTAGATTATGTGTTTGATTGGTGGCATGGCATCAATTGGTTTTCTAACTTTATGTTTATTTGTAGTTTACATTATAATATAGCTTTACATGATTGTCTTGTCTTGAATGATCGATTAGATAATTGTGCATCATGCATCTTAGTTTATCATAATTTATATGGTTCATTATGGAACATCGTTTGTGTTAAAATATACTTGCATGCACCTACGTTCTGTTTTATAGCTTTGATTATGTGTGAAAACCATGTTCTAATTGTTTTAGTTTGTGTTTTGGAGCCTTCGTTGCATGAGGAACTTACCTTTTCACATTTTGCTAGGATTGAGTTTGAGTCATGTTATTTATTTGATTTTTGGAATTTGTTGTCTTTTCATAGTTGGTCTCTATTTTGTCCTTACGTGTTATTATGTTTCCAGTGTATTTAGAGATTATGCTCATAGGAGTGAGTATACATTGCATTTAGCATTATTGCATGATTTACATTATGGTTTCAATGCTTTAGTATTGATTACCATTGGTGATTTCGTCGTTAATACTCTTATGTTTAGTTTAAGTGTTTTAGTTCATCATACATTCTTGCATAGTAAGTCTCAATATTTTGACATACTTCATTTCAGTACAAGTAGTATGCATGAGTCTAGTCCTTTGCATGGTCATCTTATGCACCACTTTGTTGAGGATTCATCTACTATGAATTATGATTTTTGTGTTGTGATGAATTTAGATGAGACTTCTTGTGCTGTCATATTTAATTGCTATTTAAGCTTGAATAAGGTTTATAAAGATGACATGCATGAAGCTATTTATTATGCTTTAAAGGTTAAGCTAATTGATGCATTTTTGCTTTATTTGTGTTATTATGGTGAAGGCTTTAGTTGTTATGTACAGAACTTGGAAAGCAATATCTTTATCTTTAAGGACTTTAGCCCCTACCATGAGGATCTTGAATTTCTCAACACAGCCTTCAAGATGGAATCGCTAGGTAAGAATAGCAATGTTACTTTAGTTTATATGGATCCTAATTGCTGTTTTTATGTTGTAGGCGATTCGAGGACGAATCTTCGTGAGGAAGAAGGGAATGATAGGATCCGTTGGACGCTTACTGAAGTCATGTTTGATGAAGATGGAAGGATTGACAACTTAGCTCATTGGAGGCTTGAAAGATTGCTAAATTTGCATGATCGAGCAAAAGGTTGTCGGCCAAAGTTCTTGTACGATTGTGTTGTTTGTCTTGGGCTTGGAGATTACAATGTTTATGCTAATTGTTGGGGCCAAGTTGTGAACTTATATTTGTGGATCAAATACATCTTCAAGGAAGGACTAATGGAGCTAATTAAGCTGTCCAAATAAGCTCAATCCGTCCAGTCCAGCCCAAGAGAGTCGTATGCCACTTTTGGACTTGATTTAATCCTAAATCGGTGCGAGCGTGATTTAGTTTGTTTTATAATTAGATATTTAAGTCTTTTATGTTTTAATAGTTTACTTTGAATACAAATTGTAATCTTTAATAGTTACCTTTTGTGATAGGTTACAACTAGTGCTAGTTTTCAAGTAGTCTTTAACCCTAATTAGCACAAAGTGTACCCTATATAAGGGCTGTTACTATTCATCCGAATTTTGAACAACATTAATCAACAATATTGAGTTTTCTCTTCAATTGTGCGTGAGTGAAAATTAAGTTTTCTTATTTCTTTGGCTAAAGAACTACTCTTGATTGCTTGGCAAGGCGTTTGTTGAGTATTCAACAATCTCGCTTCAGGGTTCATCTTTGAGGGTTTGAATCTGTCCAATAGGATTGTCGACTAGGTGTCTACACTACGTTGTTGGTTAGGGGTCTAGGATCGTTTCTTAAAGGGGGGAGTTCAACAAATCTAGTTGAATTTGAAGCAAAACAATCCGAGTTGTTCTTGGGGTCTTCGACAAGTTACGAAGGGGTCAAGAAGATTGGGTTGCATACTTGGAATTCGAGAGTCTTGGACCGTCATCTCTTCCGTTGAACACATCATTTTGTCTAACCTTCTCTTTCCTTCTCTCATTTCTCTCTTCTTCTATTCTCTACCCTTCTCTTCTCTGACTTCACTAATTTTCTCTATCTCTACTTTCTTCTCTCTATTTCTCTGCGATTACTCTCTTCTATCTTTGGCTCTCTTTCTTCTTCTTCTTCTTCTTCTTCTCTCTAATCTTTCTCTCTTTTTTTTTCTTTTTTTTTTTTAGTTTTATACATGAAACGGACAGACCCAATTTTTGCCCCTAGATCGATTTCTCTTTTAAAAAAACTAAGGAAAAGGAGTACGGTGGTGGTGAAATGGGTTGGAGGGGGCAATGGTGTTGGGCTAGAAAGAGCATATGTTCAGTGATGAGGGGAAAGAGGAGAAAAGGGTCACTGGGGTTTCGGGTGGCGATTTGTGTGGTAATGGTAGCTCAGGAAAGAAGACTGGAGTGCTTGTGTTGTTTTGCTTTTTCTTTGCAGGTGGTGCGCGGTGGAGTTGGTGGTGGCGTTAGGGTTGGACAAGGGTGGAGGTTGACTGTGTGGATTTGTAGGTTGTCTAATTGGTGGTTGTAGGTGCAACAGTGGCAAATTGACTTAATGGTGTTGGTTGCGTCTGTGAGAAGGACGGAGATGCTAGAAGGAGGTTCTGCAGATTGGTGGAGGTGCGTGTGATTTCCTTGGTTGTTCAGTGAGGATTGGGGGTTATAGTGAACTATCTCGTGAAGCTGTGTTGGGTTGTTTTTGTGCTATTGATGGTGATTTTTGAATGTAATTGGGGTTGTATATGTGTGATTGGGATAGTGATGATTTGGGTGATTTTTTTGTTGCAGGTGGCCATTAGAACTAATTTAGGGACTTGATTTGCTAAGATTGTGGTGGTTGAATGACTATGAATGGTGCTGTGTGAGTGGTTGCCTGGTAGTTGCCTGGAGTTGCTGAGCTAATGAAATTGGAGCTAGTGATTACTCTAGGACTGATTTTGTTTGTGTTTGTTTTGTTATTTTCCTCACAAGCGATTGGTGGAGGGGGAAGAACTAGGTTGTTGTGGATTGCTGGGGAATAAGGGGGTCCGTTTTGGGTGGGATTAGAGCTACGATGTCAAGCTAATTTTTTTGGTAGTTGAATGGAGTTATGAGGGTTGTTCTGTGCGGCGTCGTTTTGCAGGTGGTAAAATAGTTATCTGGCTGGCTGGCTATTGGCACCTTTCATGTGATGGTTTTTAGTGGTTTTGGGCTAATCTAACTTTGGTGGAAAAATCTACAGAGGAGGGGCTAGACTTGGAGAATTGGTTCTGGGGAGGACTAGTGGTTATTCTTGGTGGTTTAATGGAGAAGGGCCGAAATTGGCATTTTGTTATTGTTTTTCTTTGCAGGTAATTAGGTTGTGATTTTGGCCATGGGTGGTATTCAATGGATGAATCTTGCTGGTGGCCTTAGTGAGTTCATGGGGGATTGATTTGTGGCTGATTTTTGCTGATTTTAATGGGTTTTTGGACTGGTTTTGAAGTTGATTTCTGGTGTTTGTTTGTGGGGCTGATTTGGGCTGCTGTGGAAGAAGGAAGCAAGGGACGGTGGAGGAAGAAACATAAGTTGTGAGGGGACAGGGGTGGTCAAGGTAATGGAGGGAGTAAGTTGCCGGAAAGGTAAAGAGGAGACAAGGGAGGGGTTCGGTGGTTTCTAAAAATTTGCAGGTTGATGACCTGGTTATGGTGCAAGAAATGAACCCAAGAAATGAACACAGAAAGAAGGAACCCAATGCCCAGAAAAATAAATGCCAGAAAAAACCAACCAAAGAGAAAGAAACCCTAAAAAGAGCAAACGGGAAATCTAAAGAAGAAACTCAAAGAAAACATTAATAAAACATGACTCTTGAAAATCAGATTATTCATAATGAAAACTGAATCATGATAATGGAAGACAAGAAGAAGAACTTAGAATGTCACCTTTTGAAGCCTGGTGAAGATGAGTAGTAGTTGATCTTGGAAGAAGACGATGAACAGTAACCGAAAAGGATGTGGCGACTGAGTGTGTGTCTTTTAGTGTATGAGTATGCGCTTTGATCCTAAATGGATAAAAAAGTGTGTTTTTAAGATTTTTCTTTTTTTTTATTTAATGAGGTTATTTATAGGGCTAGTTGTCTTGGTCACCAAGAATACTACAAAATAACAAAAATACAATCGGTAATAAAAATTTTAATTTTATTTAAGAAAAATATTTTTAACCCAAAAAATTAAAAATTAATACAAAGAAATGACAGTAATCTCCAAAATTTTTCAAAAAATTCAAAGTAGATTTCAAGATAAAGGTTAGAGCTTAAAACTGATCAAAAATGCGTTCAGGGTATGAAATGACGATTTTGCCCATCGACAACGAAAATACACAAAAAATAGCTATTGACCTCAAAAAATTATCAAAAATAAATTTAAAACGATAGGAAATGCATTTATGACTCAAAAACTGGCAAAAAATGAATTTAAACTGTAAAATGACGATTTTGCCCTTGAACAATGAAAATACACAGAAAAATAGCTATTGACCTCGAAAAATAAACAAAAATAAAAAATAAACTTAAAACCCTAGAAAATGGATTTATGATTCAAAAATTGGCAAAAAATGAATTTAAACTACAAAATAATGATTTTGCCCCTGAATGCAGTATTTTACAGAAAAAATAGCAATCGTCCCAGAAAAAATTAAGAAAATTTAGAAACATGCATAAAGAATTAGAAAAATAAATTTGGAATCTAAAATGAGCTAAAATGGTGTTCACGAGGTGAAGTTACCATTTTACCCTTGTGCTAGTAAAATATAAAAAGAATACCAACTAAATCTGAAAAAATCACAAAAAATTAAAAAATATGTATGAAAGTAAAAAATATGAATTTAAAACCCCCAAAGCTAATGGAGAAATATTTACAATTAAAAATTACTATTTTGCCCTCTGAAATTACTAATTTTGTTCTCCTTTTTATTGAAAAATTAGAATTTGACCCAAAAATATAAACATGCCCACAATATTTGAAAAATAAATGGTGTGTCAAAATTTGGTGTCTACAGGAAGAAGACAAAACCCAACTATTAGGTGGAGAGAGGTGTGGTGTTTCCCTTGATGAAGAAATCGCCACTCTTGCTCTCAATTTTTCTCTCTCTAAATTTGTGTTGTGTTTCATCAATCTTTCAAAAGTCAAGGCATAGACTTATTTATAGATGTAGTATCCTAGTCTTTAAGGAAACAAGAGTAATTGGAAACCAAGAAAGTTTAGGAAGCTTACCTTAAGCTAATCCTATTTCTTTAGGAAACCAAATAGCTTCTTAATTCCTTTTAAGAAACTAATTTCCAACAAGACTTAGATATTTATAAATAAGTTCTTTAAGTTAATTTATCACATAAATTAACCCCATAAGTATCATATACTTATCTTAATAACAATTTTACCCAAAGACTATGTTCTTATTGTGTGCGACCCATTAGATTCCATTTACGTTGGCAATAAGTACAAATTATAACTCATAATTTATTAATTAAGAGCTAAATAAACACTTTAATTTATTATTAATTCAATAATTAATTAATTTGCACTTAGGGTTCTTGAGACTCATTTCCCTCATTATGGAGTGATATGGAGTCCACCTTGACAGTCAACACAGATTGGACACGAGAACTTGAGACATAGTGAATCTTCGTGCACTGAAGGGCGTTGGTGCCAAATAGTGGGCAATTGACATGTTGCAGAGACGAGGCCAACAGGATGAGGAAGATGAAGATGCACCTACCATGGAGCCTATTGCTGGACCCTCGTCCCCACCAACACATTCTCCAGGTCATTCACACCCGTCTGGGAATGAAGGCATCTTGGCAGCCATAGGGACCCTCTGAACTGACTTCATGGGTGCTATGGGTGACTTAAGGACCAACTTTATGGGCACCCTAGGTCATATCCAACGGCAATTGGACGACCTTGGCAGTTGAGTGGACGGTATTGAAGACTATCTATGCTTTTTTCACTTTGGCGGGTCGGCAGGCAGTAATGATGCACAAGGCGCACCGCCTTCATGATCTTCCTTTTTCCTTTCCTTTTCTTTTCATTCATTTTTTGCTTTTGGCCTGTATAAGACATTTTCTCTTATTTTCTTATTTCTTTTGTTTTCTTTTTTTATTCACTTTAGGCCTATACTAATTAATGGGATAATGTAGCTCTTTTGTTTCTTTTGTTTATGTGATTGTAGTAGTTTGTAGAACTCGTGGCTTTCACTCTTCTTTTAATCGCGTACCAAGTGATCATGTCTACCAAGGGGAATAACTGTCTATTTTTACCTTATTTCTCATTATCTTTCACTCCTTTTCACACACTGGGACACTATGTGATTTAAGTGTTGGGGGGGGGGGAATGTCGTAGATAGATTGGTTGTTTACTTGTGAGATGATTTGAAATTTTGTGCTTGTTGATTTGAAATTTTCTTTGGACAAGAGGTTGACCCTAAAAAGGGGAAACTCTGTCAAAATTAATTTTTTTCGTTAGGCACAATAATCATCCAACTTGTGGTGTCTCATATCTCTTTTCTTTCAAGTTTTCTTTTTAGGAAGTTATGTTATCTTAGTAATTAAGGTCAGTTTTCCTGCACGAATGGAACTAATGCACGCTATACTTAAGGAGAAATTAGTATGTGTATAAGAACTCATATTTTAGTGAAAGTATAGTAGGCAAGATAGAGTTAATTATGCTCCAATTATAAGATTTGAAGAAGTTCCTTTAGATTATTTGATTCAGTTGAGTAGTTAATGGATATAGTAAGTGGAGTGAAGTATACTTTATGACTAGTATAATAAAAGAAGAGGGGCCAAATAGCAATATAGCTCAAGATCTACTCCACTAGTTTTAGTACTGAGTAACCGGGGGTCTTCATTTACCAATGTCGACTTTTGCATCAAAGGTTACTAAAATTATGAGTAAGCATAGCTACTTAAGCATATGAAGTGTTGAGTAACCGGAGATCTCCATCACCAATGTCATTCTTCGTGTCAAAAGATAACTTCGTGTCTCAAGGCTGAGCTATAGTAGTAGTAGTAGTAATAATAATAATAAAGAGAAAAAGAAAGAGAAGAGTCCCCTTGTTGATACACGTTAAACTAATCGTGGGTATATAGATTTATCCATAAACTGTGGAAGTTGATTACTTAAGAGGGTCAAGTATGAAGGGAATGAATTCATATTGACAAGGTTGACATATACTTACCACCGTTTTGCCTATTATGATGAGTAATCAAAGTAAGAGTAACTATATGTAGTATTTCTCCTAGTTGTAAAGTTTGCATGTATGGTTCTCCTTGTTTTGAATCATTATTTGATCATTAGATTTCTGTTGCTTGAGGACAAGCAATGGTTTAAGTGTGGGGGAGTTGATAATGGCCGAAGTGACTAGGTTGTTAGGTGTGTTTAGGCTAGGATTTACGTGCTTTTCTTTACAAATTTTACTTGATATTTTCGGCTTTTATTTCTTTGGAATCTTGAGTGAATTTTACATAAGAGCTATCATTTGCTTGTTTCTCATGCTTTTATAGATTTTTCCACCTTTTATTGCCGAATGCCAACGTATGGTTGAGTGTGTGTTGAGATGGGGAAGAGACCTAGCAATGCCAAATGAAGTTTAAAGAAAATTGGTGTTCTGCTCCCATCCACGCCTTCATCTACGCCGCGGATGAAGCCGTGGGTGGGAGCAGCAACTTGGTTGTGAGAGGATGATGTTTCTGTCCCTATTTGCAGTGTCATCCGCGCCATGGATGACGCTGCGGATGACTTCAGACGCACGCTGACACTCATCTACGCCCTCGGACGCGCCGTGGATGAAGGCGCAGATGAGTGTCATAATGCTGCGATATCAATCTGATTTCAAGAAAATTTGAGGGTAATGAACCCAAGTGGGGTGGAGAACAAAACTAGAGAATAAAAAGTGCTGTGCTCGGGCAAAAACAAAAGGAGAACGGACGGGGAATGCGAGGGGAGAAAACTCAAGAATTGAAGAGAGAAGAAGAAGTGCAGCAACACAAGGGGAATTTTTGCAACAAAGAAGAGTGAAGAAACACTATATGAGAATGAGTTTTTCATTGCTTTCTTCGATGCTTGTTGAACTTTTTCCTTTGACTATAGAGTAGATTTGTATAATACTTGGAAGGTTTGAACCCTAATCTTTGTTTATGATGCTTTAATTCGTTGTTTAATAGAAAAAATTCTTATCTTTAATTGATTTGCTTGTGAGTTTATTGATAAATTGGATTGGGTCTTTGTGCACGAATTCAATATTGACAGTTGTATTGGTTGGGTAATTGAGAAATCACTCAATTGATATAGAACAACTCTCAAGTGAAAGAACTTGCATAAATTGCTAGAAATAGAATTCCTTAAGTTCTCCTATTTGGGTGTGAATCCATTCGTGAGATAAAATCTATTGATTCTATTGCATCTTCTAGGGGTTTTGAGTTGGAAAAGATTCTATTCAATCAACCTAGGGATAGAAGTTGTAAGCTTGAGAAAGATTACAACTTAATAAAGGGATTTTAGGGTCAATTGAGATTGGGTAATCCATTAGGCACAAATTAAAGCTAATAATCAGGGTTAGGGGAATTCCATTTCTAAGTCTTGCGTTAGAAACTACTGCATTCCCATCTTTCTCAATTATCTATGTTTGGTTTGTTGGCATTCTAGTTCATTAATTTACGTAGACTAGGTTTGTTATTGTTCTGACCTATCATACTAATTAGACTAGATAATATATTGCGGGTAATTACTAGTACTTGCTAAGTCCCTGTGGGTATGACACTCAGTACTTATATGCTATATTATGGAACGATAGGTATTCTTGCCTATAGTATCCATAGTGTTGTCAAAAGGATTCCAATACTCCACAAAGTCAACTGCAGCAAGTTGAGCTTTCTTTTCCTCAGAATAATTGTGAACATCAAACATGTGCTCAACCTTTCGTTCCCACTCCAAGTATGCCTTTGGATCATTCATCCCCTTAAATGGTGGAATTTTCATCTTTATGCTTCTCAAATTGCTATCACGTTGTTGAGGAACCCTCCTCCCTTGACGGGACACTACTTCCTCAAAATCATAGCCATCATCAAAATCATCATCACTATCATTATGAGCCACATGTGATTTCCCCTTGACAGCCAAGTCAATGTCCTCCAACTTGGCGAACACATACCTAAATTCATCTTGCATGGCGCGCATGTTAGACTCTAAAGCATTGAGTCTTTGCTCACTTTGTTCACCCATAATGGAAAACCTATCAAAATAAATGTAGAAAACCTGCACAAAAATCCTCACTCACTCCCTTACGTGTTTCACTCTTCACTCATATATCACACCAATGAAACTTGGTTTTTACCTGATGATGAGCTCACACCTTAGCCTTTTGCCACTCCTTGAGCTTACCTTATATTCCTTTGGACAAGAACCGGCTCAATTGATCTTGACAAACTCCAGTCAAGTAATCAAGATGAGTAGTAATGAAATTGGAAGCTTAGAGTAAGGTTTGTATCACAAGAATTTCAAGAAAAACAAAGCACACAATTTTGACTCAAGAATCACTACTTGACTCCCCTAATGTGTGGTTTTCTTGTATAAAAAATCTTGATTTCCAAAAGCTCTTTGATTGATGTAGACACCAAATTTTGACACATCATTTACTTTTTAAACATTGGAGAGGTGTTTTTATTTTTAGGGTCAAATTTTAATTTTTCAATAATCTTGGGGGGACAAAGTGGCAATTTTTATCTGTAAATATTTTTTTATTATTTTTTGGGGTTTTAAATTCACATTTTTACTTTCATACGTATTTTTTAATTTTCTGTGATTTTTTTGAATTTAATTGGTATTCTTTTTATATTTTACCAGCACAAGGGCAAAATGGTAATTTTGCCTTGCGAACACCATTTTAGCTCATTTCATATCCCAAATTTATTTTTCAAATTCTTTAAACAAGTTTTTAAATTTTCTTTATTTTTTCGGAGATGATTGCTATTTTTCTATAAATACTACATTTGAGGGCAAAATCATCATTTTACAATTTAAATTCATTTTTTACCAATTTTGAGTCATAAATGCATTTCTTAGAGTTCTAAGCTTATTTTAAAATTTTGATAATTTTTCGAGGCCAATAGCTATTTTTTTTATATTTTCATTGTCCAAGGGCAAAATTATCATTTCACATTCCAAACTCATTTTGAACCAATTTTTGGGTCCCAAATTCATTTTTAGGTTTTTAAGCATGTTTTAAATTTTTTTCTAATTTTTTTTAGAGTGAATTTCTATTAACAAATTTGTTATTTACATTTTTCTTTTTTTTTTATTTTTGTAAGAGAAAATAGATTTTTAAAGGTAAAGTTGTAATTTTGGTAATCAAGGGCGTTTTGCTCTTTTAGCCATTTCTTGGAGGTTAAGACTTGTGCAGTATAAATACCCCACTTGGGGATTTTAAAAAAAAGGAGGAGAAAATAAAAAGTCTAGGGAGAGTTTTTAGTTTTTTTTTTAATTTTTTAGTTTTTAGTTTTTTTCATTTCACCAAGAACATCAAGAACACATACTTTTCTTTTACACACATCTTCAAGTTTTCACACACCACACCAAGAACGCACACCACACATCTTTAAATTTTCACACACCACATCAAGAACGCACACCACACATCTTTAAGTTTTCACAAACCACACCAAGAATGCACACCACACATCTTTAAATTTTCACACACCACACCAAGAACACACACCACACATCTTCAAATTTTCCCACACTACACCAAGAACACACACTCACATTCTATCTCACACACACTACTCACATTCTCTCTCACACTTTTTCTCTCACACATTCACATACTACACACACTCACACTCTCTCACACTTTCTCTCCATGCTACACACACTCACCCTCTCACACACATATTTACACACACAACCAGGCACACAAACACACTGCACATAACAATTTACACACATTGTAGCACACATAGTTTCACATTCTCTCACACACACTCACTCTCTCACACACACTACACACAGTAACAACACACAGATTCACACACTTGCATTCTTACATACACACAACAACTCATGCACATACATACACATCTGCATACATATTTCATACACCTTCACACACCAGATCCACACACTCAAGCACAATCTCACACAACGCATACTACAACACCATTCCAGCAGCACTTACTACTTCACACATTCCCACAATTTTCACACACCAAATCATGTAGTTCACACACTTAGTCACTGTTACACACACAACCCCACACACTGATTCATACAGAGACACACACAATCACACACCAGCAAACACAATCACACACGACTCACACATTATTCTTGCACACATAGCCATACCCCAAACACAGTCTCACAAACAATTTCACACATTCTGCATACACATTCCAGCACGCAGTCCACAAATTTACACGCACTGCACACACAGAAAAACACACACAGAGACACATGAACACCCACAACATACAGTTCACACACACTACACACACTGCACACAGAATTTATACAACATAGCCACAACACACACAGATAATACATACACCAGCTCAGAGCAGAAACACAGAATCACCTCACTAAGGCACACATTTCACACAATCATGAACGCCCATTCATACGGTTCCACAATCAGACACACGCCTTAACAGCTTCACATTCAAAATACACGCAATGGCAGAGGCACATGCACACACCCATGCACAGTCTCACACATATGCTCCCACGCAAACATTAAAATCTCAAACACACACTCATACATACATTAGATACCACCAGTTAGCATCAATTGGAACTTAAACCCATCCCACTTAACCACTGAAGCTCCACCTCCATTAGAACTAATCTAAAAAAAATTTACAAAATCAATCTCCCAAAATCACCCAATGTCACCAGAACCACCAGCCTTCACTGCTTGCAAAAACAACGCCCAAACTAACACAATTCATGAACCCAGATAATCAGCCAAGCCACTCCCACAAGCCAATCTTGAAACCAACTGTGAACCACTATCAAAACCAAGTAAAAAACAATCAAATTTCCACCAGTTACAGCCCCCTTGCTATCACATTCCACCGCCGAAGCCCCTCCATCAGTTCTACTTCATTACCAGTAACAAAAACCACAGTCAATCTCCTGTTACAACAACAACCCCAATTAAACCTCCTCAACCCACCTGAACAACCCTTTTTAATCACCAAAACCACCATGAACACCATTACCTATCAAAATCACAGCTCTCATCAGCATCAAAATCATGTCCCAAAATCACAAAACAAACACAAAACTACCTGCAAAACAAAAAACAGAAAACCAAAATCATTCACAACAGTCACAAACAGCACACAAAAGCAACTTGCGATAATCACGAAAATCATTGAATTCCATCAACTCCACCACAAATGAATCCCAAAATCCAGTCACAATTTCCTATAATCCCTCATACAACTGCCCCAATTCACATCCAAATTCACCACAAACAGCCCCAAATCAACCAATTCAACTTCCAATTCTAGCCACAGCTATCATTTCCAACCACAATCGATTAACTAAAAATAACCCATAATCACAGAAATGGCAAGCCACTGAGGCGTTCAAGCCATCTTCACTAGCAGAATCGTAGCCACAATACACAAGGTCAATCACCACCCAAAGCCTACACAAGTCAACACTTCACAGTTCCACTGTAGCTTCTCCTCCACCATTAGAGCTCTAATCAGCTCGTCGGCGCCACCCGAAGCTCTCTTCCAAGCTGCACCGTCGATTGCTGTTTCCCCAGTGCCACCATTGAACCTTCATGATCTCTAGCTAAGAAAGGTAAAGCTCGACTGCTTAAATTTGCTGGTCCATGGAAATTTTGTCTAGTTCCTCTTCGCTTACGGTGTTTGGTTCTAGGTTTGATAGCTGATCGATCTGAATGGGTAGACTGAAGAGTAGGAAGTGAGATTTCTGATTAGAGAAGAGGAAATATTGAGAGATGCGAGAGAGTGAGCAAAATAGAGTTTGAGAAAGGGAGAGACGACGAACGAGAGGAGAGGTCGACCAGAGAGGGAAAGAGAGATTGAGAGAGAGTCGGCACAACAGAGAGGGAGGAGGAAACTAGCGAAGCAGGGAGGAGAAGAAAAATAGGAGAAGGAAGAAAGAAAGAGCAAAAAAAAAGTAGGGAGAATTTGTAACACCCTAGAAATTCATATAAGAATTATTTAAATCATGCATTTTCATTAGTAGAAAAAAAAATATAGAGAAAAGAAAAAGAAAAAGGGAAAATCGAAAATGTACTTAAAAGAGAAATTCTCTTATTTGGAGTTTAGTATTAATCCTTGATTTATTAGTTGGAAGATTTCTTAAGTTAATTAGGTTAATTAACTAAGATTCTTCATTAATAAGTAGGACACCTAAGTACCATATTTGGATTAATTTCATTGGACCATTAGTTTATAATAGTGTTTAACTTATTCTATTATTTTCTAGTCTTTTGACCAATTGAACTTTAGCTCAATTTTACTCAAAAATTTCACTTATTCTCTTGCTTTCTTTTCTTTCTCTTGGCCAAATTTCCTTTCTTTCTTTTCTTTCTTCTTGGCTGAATTTTCTTCTTTCTTTTCTTTTTCTTCTTGGCCGATTTTCTTCTTCTTTTTTTTTTCTTCTCTTGGCTGAATTTTTTCTCTCCTTTTCTTCTCTCTTTTGCTTTGAAATTTGTGCTATTAAGTTACTAATTACTAGGTGATAAGAGATAAAAATTTCCACTAATCAAATTTATCCAAGTTAACAACTAATACCTTAAAAGCATAAACCCTAGCTTGACTCTTGTTATACTTTGATTGGTCACTCTTTCCCCACTCTTCTCTTTATTTCTTTTCCATTTTTCTTGGCCTATTTATTTCTCTTTTCTTCTCTTCTTGGCCGGCCCTCCTACTTCACTTTCTTCTCTCTTTAGTTTTCAACTTCTTGAGACTTTCTCTCCAAACTTTGGACAATTTCACCATAGAAAGTGAGCTTCTCTTCTTCCTAAGCAAAGTTCTAAGCTTGTTTAAGGTATCTACTATAAACTTTTGCTATTAATTTCAAGTTTTATTTAGCCTTTTGTACTAGTTTAATACTAGATTCTTATGATTACAACTTGAAGATTTAAGTTTGAAATGAAGTTTTACTTGTTAGATAGAGTGTTCTCTTGGTTAGATAGACTAGTAGATAGCATTTTAACCTTGAAATTTCATGTATTATATGTTGCTTGGATGAAGAAACTTGGGCTTGAAATCTTGAATTGAGTGGAATTTTGAATGGAATTGAGTTGGATTTAAACATGGAAGCTATAGAACTTGTTGGAAATTGGATTGGTTGGTTGATTTCTTGCAGGAAAACTTTTGGGTTAGTTCGATTTTAAGGGGAGATGCTGTCGAAATTTCGGTAGAATTAAAAGAAGAAAAAATGACAAGTGAGATTTTAAGTCTAGAATATGCTAAATTTAGAGAATTTGATGTGCAGAAATTTTTAGAAAATGATCTAGTAATGAATTAAAGTTTCCTAGAATAAGAAAACCCAAAAAATTAAAACCCTAAATCTAAAACCCTAAACCTTAGGGTAAAACCCTAAACTCTAAAACTCTAGAAATGAAACCCTAGAAATAATTGGGTTATCTCTTGAATTTTCTTACTAATTTACTTAGAGTTTTAATCGGATTTTCATTAGATTATTTCTTTTAAATTTCAGGACCCGAAAGCGAATCGCGACCATTTTACGAAATATTTTCATAGGCTTTCCAGGTGAGTGTCTCTATGTGTGCATGATGCATGAAACATTATGTAATGCATGAAATATTATGTTATGCTTGCAATTATTATTTCAAGAAATGTGTTGAGGAAAGATGTGTAATTTATCACATCTATTCCGCAATGTGTTACATGCTTCCATGATTAAATGTGTTACTTGTGCTTGAGACTTCCGTGACTAACTTCACCGTTACTTCACAGATAGTCAACTCGAACGTGCGCGGGAGGACATAAGGTGCTGGGTGTTTTAGGGCGTGTTGTTCTTTCCCTTGAGTTGTGAATCCTCAAAGAGGCCAACTCCGGATTGAACTTTCTTGTGTGTTGGCCCTCCAAGGTCGAGATTACTCCCTACATGTGGTAGCCTGTACGGAGGTTATAAGGTGAATGGTGGTTAGGGTTCTTGCTTGTTAATACTGATATGACCCTTGGCAAGGACCTGAGCTATTATCTCGGTCCCAACGCCTAGGTTACATAATCGGTGCTTGCTCCTCCTGCGTTCGAGCTTGCTCCCGTAGTTGAGCCCTGTATCTGCCATTGACTACTTGTTAATTAAATTGTTCATACCTTGTTTATTTAACTTTTTAATTATTTTATTCAACAAAATAATGGATTCCTGGTATGGTTGCATGACTTGGGCACTCACTGGGCTATTATAGCTCATTCCTTTTATTTGTTTTCCTTTACCCAGGTTTCCCTCACTATTAAAGCTGGAAATGGCGGGTTTAGATATAGTGAATATTTTGTTTTTATATTTTGGATAGCCAAGCTGTTTGGGCTACTATTGTAAATAATATATATATTTTGGCATGTAAATTTCTTAGTGACTCTTGTACCTTTAAGTTGAATTATGTGAATGTATTTTACTTTGGGTTAATTTTGCGTGAATGTTCTGAGTGAGTGCTTGATTGAGTCCTAGTGAGAGCTAGGCAGGCAATCCGCTAAGCCCTTTGGTGCACCTCTGGGTAAGGTGTGGTTGTCACAGAATTGCGAGAGAAAAGAAGAGAGAGAAAACATAGTGAGTGAGAGAGAAAATTGGAAGAGAGGAAGAAGATCAGATAAGGAGAAGAGAGAAGGAAAAGAGAAAAATAGAGATGAAGAAGCGAGAAAAATGAAAGAGAGAGAACAAGGACGGAGAGCTGAGGAAAGATTTGGGGGGGATTAGAGGATTTATACGTAATTATGAAGAATGTTGGCTTTGTCTATTAAATTATTTTACTAACAAAAGTTTTTACATTTTAGTCATTGGAATATTAGATAATCTCACCACGCCCCCAAGACTTGCTTAATTTTTGTTTATGGGTTCTTGATAATCACAAATTGACCCTTGTGATTTTATTTCTTTTCCAGTTAGGTTGTAAATTTGTAATTGACCCCCTAGATGTCACTTTTATTTCAATTAAGTCCTATAGCCTGCATTTTTATTCCACAGCTATTGGAATTTGTCTTAAGCCCTTTAGTTGAATAGAATTTTACATTTTATCCCCCTATTTGTTAGAATTTCATATTTTTATGCTTTATTTCTTTAAATAGTGGTACCTTGATTTTGTTTGTTCATTTTGATTAGTATTGGTACCGGATCTTCAAAGAGGTATATCTATTTTTCATTAATCCTCTTTATATACTCCAATATGCTCCAATGTGATTTTATGCATTATTATTTGTTTATTTTTTATTTTTACATACCTTTGTGTATTTACCTATTTAATTTATTTAATTTTGAATTTTCATTATTATTTTGGAAAATATAATATTTTGTATTTAGCTAGTCAATGTAATAGTTAGATTATTTTTCTCATATTTTAGAAAAATTGTGTAATTAGGTAGAAAGTGTAATAGATAGGGTATTTTTTAATTTTCCCCCTTTTAAATTATAAATTAAGCCCCCGGTATAATAGTTAGAGTTTATTTGTTTTTTTTTGTGTGCTTGCGTGCTTATATGTTTTACCGTTTTCCTTAGAGTTTTTGCATCTAGAATATTATACTTATGTGTTATGTGCTCCTATGTGATCTTATATGTTTTTATATGTTTAATTTGCTTTAATGTTTAATTCATGATTTATGGTATTCCATCACTACACTAGTCCAACGCTAGTTGTGGCTTCTTTCTTTCCCGCTAGTGTAGCACCCTAGAAAATGCACATACAAGAGACATTTATTTTTCTTATTTAGGGTTAAGTGTTAATCCTTGATTTATTAGTCGGGAGATTTCTTGAGTTAATTAGGTTAATTAGCTAAGATTTTCATTTTGAAGCAAGAACACTTAAGTACTAAAGTTAGAATAATTTTACTTGACCATTTAACTTATATTAGTGTTTAAATTTTGACTAGTTCATTTTACTATTTTCTAGTCTTTGGACTACTTGAAAATTTTGCTCAATTTTTCTCAAAAGTTTCACTTATTTTCTTACTTTATTTTCTTTTTCCCTTGGCTGAAATTTTTCTCTCTCTTTTCTTTCTTTCTTGGCCGGTTCTCTCTCTCCCTAATTTACTCTATTTTTGCTTTAATGATTTATGTCTTATTATTGTTAGTATTAAGTGATAAGAGGGTATTTAGCTCCACCAATTAAATTAATCCAAGATAGCACCTCTTGCATTAAAAGACCACCTTTTTACTTTACTCTTGTGAGGTTTTAATTGGACCACCATTTTCCCATCTTTTCTTCATTTCTTTTTCATTTTTTCTAGACTATTTCTTTCTCTTTTTCTCTCCCCTTGGCCGGCCATCTTCCTTCTTCCTCTTCCCTCATTTTTTGCTCTCAACTTCTTGAACTTTTATCTCTCAAGTTGGAACAAATCCACCATAGGAAGTGGGCTTCTACCTTTTCTAAGCAAATTTCTAAGCATATCTAAGGTATTTACCATGAACTTATCTTATTAATTTCATGTTTTAATTAGTTTTTATGCAAGTTTAAGACTAAGTTTCTTGTTAATACTACTTAGAGAAATTAGTTAGAACTTGAGAATTACTTGCTATATAAAGTGTTCTTGTGGTTAGATAGACTAGTATATGGCCTTTAAACCTTGAAAATTTATGTTTTATATGTGGTTTAGTTGAAGATTTAAGTTGGAACTCAAGAACACTTAAAACAGTCATGCTGGACCAGTTTTAGTAAAACTTTCATAACTTGGTGTAGATAGCTTGGATTTGAATGATTCTTGTTGTTTTAGAAACTAGATTCATAGGGCTTGCAAACGGTATAAAGCTTGCATGGTGGTTCATTGTGTATTAACCGCAGAAAGCTTGCAAAGTTGGCTGAAAATGCGGTTCTGCGTAAACAGTTTTGATGAAGAGCCAACTTGGGGCCTGATTTTGAACCTGTTCTAGTGGGAATTTTAAGTGATGATCTTCATGAAAGTTGTATCCCTATACACGTACTTTCAAACCATGTAATCAAAATTCCCTAGTTCTTAGTGGATTGACCCCAGCAATGGCACGAAGTTGGCTGAAAACCAACCCTGTGCAGAGTTGGGTGATGATTCTTGGAGTAGGGATTTTGAATTGGAATGGAATCTTGATTGTATTTGAGTTTAAATTGAACATAGAAGCTGTGGTACATGTTGAATGGATTGGGTTGTTGAATTTTCTTGCAGGTTTAAAAATTTTGGTTAGTCCGATTTAAGGGGAAATGCTGCCGAAATTTCGGTAGAATTAAAAGAAGAAAAATGGACAAGTGAAATTTTAAGCTTAGAATGTGTTTAATTGAGGGAAATTTAAGTGTAGGAATTTTTAGAAATGATCTAGTGATAGATTAGACTTTCTTAGAATAAGTAAACTCTAAACCCTAGAAACCCTAAAACCAAAACCCTAGAAATAAGTGGGGTATTTTTCTTGATTTTTCTTACTAAATTTACTAGGATTTTAATTGAGTTTTTATGTTATTATTTCTTTTAAATTTCAGGGTCCGAAAACACAGCACGACCGTTTCACGAGATATTTTCTTAGGCTTTCAAGGTGAGTGTCTTTATGTGTGCATGATGCATGAAATGTGATATTTTATTTGATAAATATTATGCGCAAATTTGCAAGTACTATGTGAATACCTGTGCTACTTGAGGAAAGATGTGTACTTTATCACATCTATTCCGCAATGTGTTACTTGCTTTCATTGACCAATGTGTTATTTGTGTGTGCGTGAGACTACCGTGACTAACTTCATCGTTATTTCACGGATAGTCAACCCGGCTGCACGTGGGAGGACATAAGGTGTTGGGTGTTTTAGGGATTGATGTTCTTTCCTTTGAGTTGTGAATCCTCAAAGAGGCCAACTCCGGATTGAACTTTTTGTGTGCTTGTTGGCCCTTCAGGCTTGAGATTTTTCTCCCCTGGATGTGGTAGCTTGTACGGAGGTTATAAGGTGCTTGGCGGTTAGGGTTTGTGCTTGATAAAACTGATATGTTCTTTGATAAAGACCTGAGCTATTATCTCGGTCCAAATATCGTGACTACATGATCAGTACTTGCTCTTTCTGCGGTTAAGCTTGCTTCCGTAGTTGAGCCCTGTATCCTCCTTTGACTACATGTTAACTTAAATTGTTCATATATTGATTTATTAATTTATTGCTCGATTATTTTATTTACTAAAATAATGAGTTCTTGATTTGATTGCATGACTTGGACATTCACTGGGCTATTATAGCTTATTCCGTTTTATTTGTTTTCCTTACTCAGGTTTCCTGAAAAAAAAAATTTAAAGCTGGAACGACTGATTTTGAGTATGCTAGATGTTTTAGTTATTGTAATAGCCGAACTGTATTAGGCTATCTTTGTGAAAAATCATGTATATTATGGCACGTAAACTTTTGATGTGAATTGTACTTTATGATAAATAAAAATGAGTGTATTTTATTTATTCCATTTTATTTTAGTTTATTTTATTTTAAGTTAATTACGCTCGGACGTTTGCGTGAGTGTGTGAATCGAGACCTGGCGAGAGCTAGGCAGGCAGTCCGCTAAGCCCTTTGGTGCGCCTCTGGGTAAGGTGGGGCTGTCACAGCTAGTCCAACGCTAGTGGGACTTTTAGAACGGGTTAGTCCAACGCTAGACCCTTAAGACATTTAGTGTTAGGTGCATTCGTGTGCATTTCACATTTCACACACTTCTAGTTTTCTTTCCATTTGGCATGATTTTATTATTACTATTATTAATATTATTATTATTTATTATTATTATTTTGACACATTTTTAAAATGCATGACATCTAGGTTGTATCTCACTTATAAATTAGGACATTTGTGTGATTCAACTAGAAATAGTCGTCTACTCACGTGGGAAGTGGTGGCGTACAGGCCGTTCTCCCTTCCGTGAGTAGAAACATTCAGTCACGAGTTATTAGTCCCTCGTACCCGTCATGTTGCATACCAATTTTTCTTTCTTCACTTAATATATATTATTATTATTTTCTTTTGCATCACATTTTGCATTCACACTCGTGACTCCCTCGAGGTCTCGATTTGGGTATTGCAATTAATGCGATAATTCTGACCAAAACTCGACGGAACATGCCACCCCTCCCGATACCCACATTTAGATTTTAGGATTTGCATTCATTTAGACACATCCAAAATGCAATAAAATTTAGGGTTAATTTAAGAAATTTTGATTAAACCTCGCAACTAGCCTCGGCTAGGTTGAAGGGGTGCCTTAAGCGCAAGCCTTTGTCTTCCCTTTCTTCAAATGTGACTCCTAGACCTTTTTCTCTTGTTTTTCGTAGACCGGAGTCGAAAAAGGGTTTTAAAATATTTTTCTAAAATTTTTATTTTTATTTTTATTTTGTTTAAACGATTTTTTTGGGTGACTTGGTACACCCTAACTCAGTACCAAGTGGCGACTCCATTTTCTAAAATAAAAACCTTTTTCAAATTAAGTTGGCCAAAACAGTCGCATTTTCTAGTCCCGGCCTTATTTTCTTTTAAAATACCATTTTCTTAAAATACACTTTTTCTACTAAAATTTGATTTTTCTCACACACGCACGGTTTTTCCAAAAACCTTTATTTTTGAAAGGGTCATTGAGACCGAACCGTCTTTTCAGGACGCGACAGTCAATGACCCCACTAGTACCCTCTTTTTCTTACGATTTTTAGGACGCAACAATAGATTTAATGAACTTATACAAAAACAGAAAATTAAAAGCTCCCCTAGTTGAATTAGGTTTTGTGTGGTTCAAACTTATTTTCTTGACTGTTTTCAATTGTTCTTTGGTGTTTAGTTGATCGTGTTAAGAACTTTAAAGAAAATTGAATCTTGGCCTTAAAGAACACCTTGAAACAATTTTCTTGGAGGTTTGGGTCGTGAATTCTGGGTTCATCTTTGAGGGTTTGTATCTGTCCAATAAGATTTTTGACTAGGTGTCTACACCACGTTGTTGGTTAAGGATCTAGGATCGTTTCTTAAAGGGTGGAGTTCAACGAATCTTGTTGAATTTGAAGCAAAACAATCCAAGTTGTTCTTGGGGTCTTCAACAAGTTACGAAGGGGTCAAGAAGATTGGGTTGCATACTTGGTGTTTCAAGAGTCTTGGACTGTCTACTCTTCTGTTGAATGCATCAAATTGGTATCAGAGCCTTGATTCATCTTGAAATCTAGGTTTTCTAAGCCAAATTTTCGTTTGGAAGATTTTGATTATATCCCTTTTTCTTTCTTCTTTAATTCTTTCATGTTTCGTTCTTGTTCTTCTGGTGTCCTTTTGCATTTGTTCTTGCTGTCCAATCTATCCAGCTTCGTTTCTCCGTGTTTCTGGTCACTTTAATTCGTGTTTTGTGTCTTTTGTTCATGCTTTAGGGTAGTTGTGACAGCTCCACCTTACCCAGAGGCGCACCAAAGGGCTTAGCGGACTGCCTGCCTAGCTCTCGCCAGGACTCAAGCCGAGCACTCACGTGGGACATCCAAGTATACTTAACCCAAAATAACATACCTTCATATAATTTCACTTAAAGAGACAAGTATCATTAAAAGGTTTACATGCCAAAATATACATATTATTTACAATAATAGCCCAAACAGTTTGGCTATCCAAAATAAGTAGAATATTCGCTATTTCCAAACTAGCCGTTCCATCTTTAATATTACAGGGAACCTAGGTAAAGGAAAACAAATGAAAGGAATGAGCTATAATAGCCCAGTGAGTGTCCAAGTCATGCAATCATACCAAGATTCCAATATTTTATTGAACCAAGTAAATGACAAGTAAATAGACAGGTTATGAACAATTTAATTATCAAGTAGTCAATGGCGGATACAGGGCTCAACTATGGGAGCAAGCTCAACTGCAGGAAGAGCAAGTACTGATCATGTAACCATGATGTCAGGACCGAGACAATAGCTCAAGTCTTTATCAGAGGACATGTCAGTATTATCACGCAAGAACCCTAACCACCATTCATCTTATAACCTCCAACACTACCGCCACACCAGGGTGAGATCTCAATCCTGGAGGGCAACAAGCAAGAAAGTTCAATCCGGAGTTGGCCTCTTTGAGGATTCACAACTCAAGGGAAAGAACAACATGCCCTAAAACACCCAGCACCTTATATCCTCCGTCGCACTACCGGCTCGACTAACCGTAGTACATCCACGGAAGTCTAGCCCATGAGCTTAATTTAGTTGAAAGTTCACAAACAATTATATTCACATTTGATAGAAATTATGCATGTAACAAATTATGGGATGGGTGTGATAAAGTACACACCTTCCCTTCATATAGTAAATTGTAACAACTCATGAATATCAAGTGCAAATAAAATTTAACATTTAAACATGCATCAAGCATACACAAGGAAACACTCACTACTGGTTTGACTAACCGTGATATAACTAGTAAAGTACAACCACGGAAGTCTCAAGCACAAGTAACACATTTAATCATGAAAGCATGTAACACATTGCAGAATAGATGCGATAAAGTACACATCTTTCCTCATGTAACACATTTCATTAGATAATAATTTCAAGCATAACATAACATTTCATGCATCATGCACACATAGAGACACTCACCTGAAATGCTTAAGAAAATATTTCGTAAAATGGTCAAGATTCACTTTCGGATCCTGGAATTCAAAAGAAATAATCTAATAAAAACCCTAAGTAAATTAGCAAGACAAATTCAAGAAATAATCCAATTATTTCCAGGGTTTCATTTCTAGGGTTTCTCGAGTTTAGGGTTTTACCCTAGGGTTTAGGGTTTTAGATTTAGGGTTTTAACTTTAGGGTTTTCTTGTTCTAGGAAAATTCAATTCATTAATAGATTATTTTCTAAAAATTTCTGCATACCAAACTCTCTAAATTTAACATATTCTAGGTTTAAAATCTCACTTGTCATTTTTCTTCTTTTATTTCTACCGAAATTTCGGCAGCATCTCCCCTTAAAATAGGACTAACCCAAAATTTTTCCTGCAAGAAATCAACCATCCAATCCAATTTTTTCAATAAGTTCTACAACTTCTATGTTCAATTCAAACTCAATATCACTCAAAATTCCATTCAAACTCAAGATTTCTACTCCAAGTTTCTTCAACCAAGCAACATATAATACATGAAATTTCAAGGTTTAAATACTATCTACTAGTCTATCTAACCAAGAAAACACTTTAACTAGCAAGTAAAATTTCATTTCAAGCTTAAATCTTCAAGTACTAATAACAAGTACCTAGTATAAAACTTGAACAAAAGCTAAATAAAACTTGAAATCAATAGCAAAAGTTCATAGTAGGTACCTTAAACAAGCTTAGATCTTTGCTTAGGAAGAAGTTGAGCTCACTTTCTTTGGTGAAGATTGTCTAAAATTGGAGAGAAAGTTTCTAGAAAATGAAAACAAAGAGAGAGTAGAGAGAGAACTAGGGAGTTCGGCCAAGGAGAAAAGAAAATGGAAGAGAATTAGGTCAAGAAAGTATAAAAGAAATAAAAGAATAATGGAAGAAAGTGCAACCAATCAAAGCTAGACAGAGTCATCCTAGGGTTTAGATATTTTGACATAATAGTTACTAGTTGGTTAAATATGATTAGTGCAAATTTTGATCACCTATTACTTAGTAATTAACAAGCTTTATGGCATAAATTTTTAAAGCAAAAAAGAGGAAAAAGGGGGTAAGGAAAGTCGGCCAAGAGAGAAAGAAAAAAGAAAAAAAATAGGCCAAGAAAATAGAAAAGAAATAAAGAAAATAATGGGGAAAAGAATGACCAATTATAGCAAGACAAGAGTCATGTTAAGTTGTATGCTTTTAATGAAATAATGGCTAACTTGGTTAAGTTTGATTAGTGAAGGTGTTAGTCAATTATCTCCTAGGAATTAGTAAACTTCTTGGCACAAATTTGAAACAAAAATGAAAAGAAATAGAGAGAGAGGGGCCGGCCATGGGAGGTGGGGAAATCAAGTGAACAAGTAAAATTTTTAGATCAATTTTTGAACTAAAGCTCAATTGGTCAAAAGACTAGAAAATGGTAGAATTAGTTAGTCAAAATTAAATACTATTATAAACTAATGGTCCAGTGAAATTAATCCAAATTTGGTACTTAGGTGTACCACTTAATAATGAAAGAATCCTATTTAGTTAACCTAATTAACTTAAGAAATCTTCCAACTAATAAATCAAAGATTAACATTAAACTCTAAATAAAAGAAATCTCCTTATATAATGCATTTCGGTTTTCCTTTTCTTTTCTTTTCTCTTCTCTTCTTTTTTTTTCTACTAATGGACATAACATGAATTAAATGAGTTTTGATGTGAATTTCTAGGGCGTTACAGTAGTCCTAGTCTATAGAGTCATTCTTGATATTTGCATATCAAGAATTATAGGTTTTGTGTGGTTCAAACTTGTTTTCTTGACTGTTTTCAATTGTTCTTTGGTGTTTTAGTTGATCTTGTGTTAAGAACTTTAAAGAAAATTGAATCTTGGCCTTAAAGAACACCTTGAAACAATTTTCTTGGAGGCCTGGGTTGTGAATTCTGGTTATAAAAAAAATAGATAATGCATCAACAACAACATTCTCCTTACCTTGCGTATACTTGATCACGTATGAAAAAGTTTCAATGAACTCGAGCCACTTAGCATGCCTCTTGTTCAACTTACCTTGAGACTTAAGAAATTTTAAGCTTTCATGGTTAGAATGTATGATGAACTCCTTTGGCCACAAATAATATTGCCAAGTTTGAAGAGCTCAAACCAAGGCATAAAGCTCTTTGTCATAGGTTGGATAACTCAAGCTCGCCTCTTGAAGTTTTTCACTAAAATATGCAATTGGCTTAGAATCCTGCATTAAAACAGCACCTATACCAATTCCACTTGCATCACATTCAACTTCAAAAACTTTATCAAAGTTAGGCAAACTAAGTAATGGAGCATTCGTGAGTTTATCCTTTAACAAGTTAAATGCCTCTTCATGCACTTTTTCTCATTTAAACACAACATTCTTTTTAACAACTTCATTTGAAGGTGCAGCAATTGTAGAAAAATCACGCACGAACCTTCTATAGAAACTTGCTAAACCATGAAAAGACCTTACCTCATTAGCACTAGTAGGAGTCGGCCACTCCTTAATGGCTTTCACCTTGGTTTCATCTACACTTATTCCTTTAGAACTCACAACAAAACCCAGAAAGATAACAGAATTCATGCAAAATGAACATTTTCTCAAGTCAGAAAATAGTTGATTTTCTTTAAGCACCTCAAAAATAGCACATAGGTGTTCCACATGTTCTTGCAAGGACTTGCTGTACACAAGAATATCATCAAAGTAAATTACTACAAATTTACCAATCAAGTGACAGAAGAGTAGACAGTCCAAGACTCTTGAAACACCAAGTATGCAACCCAATCGTCTTCACCCCTTCGTAACTTGTTGAAGACCCCAAGAACAACTAGGATTGTTTTGCTTCAAATTCAACAAGATTCGTTGAACCCCCCCTTTAAGAAACGATCCTAGACCCCTAACCAACAACGTGGTGTAGACACCTAGTCGACGATCTTATTGGACAGATGCAAACCCTCAAAGATGAACCCTAAGCTAAATTTTCCTTTGAAAGATTTCGGTTATATCCCTTTTTCTTTCTTCTTGAATTCTGTCATGTTTTGTTCTTGTTCTTGTGGTGTCCTTTGGCGTTTGTTGATATTCCTTTAACTACACTATGGATACTTAGGCAAGTGCACCTATCGTTTCCTGTAGTACGATGTACAGGAGTATCGAGTGTCGATCCCACAAGGACTATGCGAGTACTAGTAGTAACTTTCTTTCTATTATCTAACCGTCCAACACGAATGGCAAATTTAATGAAAATGAGAACTAACTAAAATTAGCTACCTAAATAAAAACGATCTAGAAGTCAGCAGAGAGAATGAACAATAGTAAAGGTGAATTCTAGATGTAAATCCCCCTAAACTAAACATGCTATGACTCTAACTTGATTAATGATTATGCCAACTACTTAGACCCTAAAATCCTTTAACCAGATTATAATCTTTCTCATGTATTACAACCTCTATCCCCTTGGTTGATTAATTAGAATCTCTTCTCAATTAAAACCCCAAAAAGATGCATTCATGTTCTATGGATTTTATGGTTTTGGTTAGGTTTAAATCTAACTGGGAAGACTCATGTAGTTCTATCTCTAGCAACCCATGCAAGCCTTATTATTCATGAAGTGATCTAAACATATAAGTGATTTCTCAATCTACCCATATTAAATCAATATTAAATCAAAGGATGCTAGCAATTCCCAATTCAACAACAATGGCATTCATGAATAAATCTAAGAATAAAGTGGGTCTTTCATAAATCAAGGAATAAAATCATAGTAATAAAAATTTAGGATTCATCCCATCTAAATCATAATAACTCAACTCATATGTACAAGAATAAAATCAACAAAATACAAGAAAAGAACGGGAAAACTCATTCTCATGTAGATTCTCTTTATTCATCCCTTGCATCTTGAAGAAGCCTTCTTGCTTTGCACCATGGATGCCTTTGAATTGCTCCTCTACTTTTGCTTTCTTCTCTCTACATCCCTCTAGATGTGTGTAAATGTGTGTTTCTTGTGCCCTAGAACCCAAAGAAATCACTTTTTTCCTTCTCCAAAGAGGTAGGATTTTTCTCTCAAAAGATTCATGCCAAAGTGCTTAAAGATGCAACTTTTCATAACTAGGCCATGGCAAGGCCTTACCTATGGCCTTATGTCCTCCCTTTTTGACCAATGCCGCACCCCAAGCCGTGGCAAGGCCTTGCCCGCGGCCTTGGTTAGAATTTTTTGCTTCTCTTCCATGTGATATTTCGCCTTGAAGACGGCCGAACGAGCTTTTTCACAAAACATAAAAGTTTTATTCCTTTGATCAAGCTTTCCAAAAAAATAAGAATCACGTCATTTGAAGATCGGTAGGTTGAGATATAGCTGAAATACTAAGAACTGGTCAAAACAGTACTGCAGTACAAATGTGTTTCAATAACTTGAAATTTTGAAATTTGAAACGTAAGAACTAGACTTTGATGTCTTCATATGAATTGTAGACCATACTCTTATCTTCAAAATGATTCATGAATCACCTTAATCCAATATCTCTAACTCAATTTATTACCAAATCACTGAAATATGCCCAGGCTGCCAAACCGTTTCTTTTCCAATTCTTCTTCGCCTATTGCTTCTTTGCACCACTTTGAGGATTTCTTGACTTTAACTCATCACTAACTTCAAATCATCTCAAAATACCATCCACTTGCTATCCAAATTGGTGATGCACTGTACAAACCCTACAAAAATGACACAAAATCACATGTAAATCACACCTTTACACAATTTAGCATTCAAATCACAAATGAGAAGAAATAGCTAAGAAATAGAGGAAAACTCATAGAAAAACCATAAAAACCTCTAAAAACTAATGCACTTTAGCACTTATCATTTGTTCTTGCTGTCCAATCTGTCCAGCTTTGTTTCTTCCTGTTTCTGGTCGCTTCAATTCGTGTATTGTGTCTTTTGTTTGTGCTTTAGGGTAGTCCTAGTCTATAGAGTTGTTCTTGATAATTGCATATCAAGAATTCTAGGTTTTGTGTGGTTCAAACTTGAATTCTTGACTGTTTTCAATTGTTCTTTGGTGTTTTAGTATATCTTGTGTTAAGAACTTTAAAGAAAATTGAATCTTGGCCTTAAAGAACACCTTGAAACAATTTTCTTGGAGTTCTGGGTCATGAATTCTGGTTATTAAAAAAAAAAGAGAAAAGAAGAAGAAAAGAAAAAGTCTTACACAAAAGAAAAGTCGTGCAATAAGAAAAAAAAAAGTAACAAAAAGGCGTGCAAAGTGATAAAAGCCAAGCACGAGATTAATTCCATAATTGTTCTTCAAGGTTTTGGTACATTCTTGGTATGTCATACACATTCAAACTGAATTTAGAACATACTAAATTTCTTCTTCAACTATACAACCTGTTTTGGCAACTTTCTTGAATTCTTGTGTTCGATCTTGAAGAAGTGGTGGGGCTGTTTCTTGTAATTCTTGAGATTTCCAGCTTGTGTGCACTTTAATCTTGAAGTAATTTTCTGTTTCTTGAAGTTCTTGAGTTGTTCTTAGTGATTCTTGAACAAATTCTTGGTCAAAACTTCAGTTCTTGAACTACCTGTGTGCTAGAATTTACTTCCTTGAAAATCTTGGGTTGCCTTGTGCGATTTATTGAGACTGTTTGGGAAAAACTTGAACTGTCCAGCTTGATGTTATTGTTTCTTGAAGTCTTAAACACAAAATATTGAAGTTCTTGATTTAGTTCTTGAGCTTCTTGAAGGACTTCTCGAAGAATTTTGGCTATCGGGTTCTAGGGTTTCTCCTAGGGTTGCTGTTTTTGATCTTTGTGTTGCATAGTTGCTGGAAAATTTCTGTTTGTGTTTAGTTTGGTTGGTCAACGATTTTCCTGTTTAAAAGTGATCAAATTAGGAAGCTAAGGGGCTGATCTTAGCTTTAATAAAGGGGGAAAAGTCACCAAATCCTTGTTGGAAAAGATCTCCAACGGCTAGTATCCATTTGTGGCAACTAGTGCATGTGCAAGTTTTTGCATGTCCACCAACGGCTCTTTAGTAGTTCTAGCTGTTAGTTTGTCTCATTTTTGGTAACTTCTTGTTGTTTTCAATTGCCTTAATTGCTTCCAAGTGTTCACACTATAATTTGGCAAGATTCTTGATTGGGTTTCCACCAAAAACCTAATTCAACTAGGAAAGTTTTTAATTTTCTGTTTTTGTATAAGTTCATTAAATCTATCAAAGAGCTTTTGAAAATCAAGATTTTTTTACACAAGAAACCACACATTAGGGGAGTCAAGTCGTGATCCTTGAGTCAAAATCGTGTCCTTTGTTTTCTTCTTGAAATTCTTGTGATACAAACCTTACTCTAAGCTTCTAATTTCATTTCTACTCATCTTGATTACTTGATTGGAGTTTGTCAAGATCAATTGAGCAGGTTCTTATCCATAGGCATATAAGGTAAGCTCAAGAAGTGGTAAAAGGCTAAGGTGTGAGTTCATAATTGGGTAAAAGCCAAGTTTCATTGGTGTGATATACGAGTGAAGAGTGAAACACGTAAAGGAGCGAGTGAGGATTTTTTTTCTTGACTTTTTTGTGTGCAAGTTTTCTACATTTATTCTGATAGGTTTTCCATTATGGGTGGACAAAGTGAGCAAAGTCTCAATGCTTTAGAGTCTAACATGCGCGCCATGCAAGATGAATTTAGGTGTGTGTTCAACAAGTTGGAGGACATTGACTCGGCTGTCAAGGGGAAAACACATGTGGCTCAGAATGCTCAAGATGATGATTTTGATGATGGCTATGATTCTGAGGAAGTAGTGTCCCATCGAGGGAGGAGGGTTCCTCAACAACGTGATAGCAATTTGGGAAGCATAAAGATGAAAATTCCACCATTTAAGAGGATGAATGATCCAGAGGCATACTTGGAGTGGGAACGAAAGGTTGAGCACGTGTTTGATGTTCACAATTATTTTGAGGAAAAGAAAGTTCAACTTGCTATAATTGAGTTCGTGGAGTATGCTAGCATTTGGTGGGATCAACTTGTGAAGTCTTATAAGAGATGTGGGGATGCACCAATTCACACTTGGCCTACCATGAAGGTGATTATGAGAAAAAGATTCATTCCAAGTCACTATTCACGGGATTTGCATAGGAGACTACAAACTTTGAAGCAAGGTTCTTCCACAGTTGATGATTATTACAAGGAGTTGGAGACACTCTTGATTCGTGCTGACATCCAAGAAGATGAAGAGGCCACCATTGCTCGATTTATAGCTGGTTTGAACTTCAAAATTGCTGCTATTATAGAATTACAACATTATGTGGAGCTTCAAGACTTAGTGGAAAAGGAAAAAAAGGTGGAGTGCCAACTCAAAAGCAAGAGGAACCGAGGGTTTGTAGGGGCTCAAAGCCGTGGCACATGGAGGGACTCACGAGATAGAAAGTTTGATCAAATGCCACAAAAGTCCAAGGAGACTTGGAAGAAGGGTGAGTCAAGTTTCATGAGCAATAAGCCAAGAGTTGAGATTTCTTCATCTAAGCCACCAAGCAAGGGTAAGATGGAAACTCATTTGAACCAAAGGGACGTTAAATGCTTCAAGTGTCAAGGTTATGGGCATATCTCGTCTCAATGTCCGACTAGAAGAAACATGATTATCATTGATAATGGAGATGTGGAGAGTGAGCATTCAAGTGATGATGAGATGCCTCCACTCGAAGGTCTTAGTGATGATGATTCGTGTCATGGAGATCCACGTGAAGTTGATCCGCCTAATGGTGAGATATTGGTGACTAGGAGATCATTGAGCATTCAACCTAAGGGGGAGGAAGAGGAGATGCATAGGGAGCACATATTCCACAGTAGATGCATTGTTCAAGGCAAGGTATATAGTATTATTATTGATTCCGGTAGTTGTACTAATGTTGCTAGTGCATTGTTTGTAGAGAAATTGAAGTTGCCTACAATTCGACATCCAAAACCATACTACTTGCAATGGTTGACGGATTTTGGAGATGTGAAGGTAACCAAGCAAGTGCTAGTGGCATTTGCTATTGAAGGATATGTGGATGAGGTGTTGTGTGATATTATTCCTATGCATGCTTGTCACATCTTATTAGGACGTCCATGGCAATTTGATAGGCGTGTCCTTTATGATGGTTTCAAAAATACTTACCTCCTAATTTAGAAGAAAAAGGAGTTTATATTGAAGCCATTGACGCCTATGGAGGCTTATGCTGACCAAGCTCGCATTACAAAAGAGTGCAAGATTCGTGAGATACCAAGGGACGAACCAAAAGGAGCTCAATCCGAGGGGGATGCAAATGATCAAAGTGGATCGCTAGGGGAGAGAGAGAAAGATCGTAAGAGCGAAGAAAAAAGAAAAGAGAGGAAAAAGAAAAGAGAAGGCATTATTAGAGGGGAAAGAAAAATGAGTGCTGATGCTAAGAAAAATGAGATTAAGAGTGCACTGTTGGCAAAGCAACAATTACTTGTAATTTTGTATAAAGATATTTTCTTTTCCACTAATGAACTTGACCCTTCTATTCCTAGTGTTGTTGTTTCTTTGTTGTAGGCATATCAAGAGTTATTCCCTGACGATATTTCATGTGAATTGCCACCATTGAGGGAAATTGAGCATCAAATTGACTTCATGCCTGAAGCAAGCATTCCAAACCATCTTGCCTATAGAGCTAACCTCGAGGAAACAAAGGAGATTCAAAGGCAAGTGGATGATGGGTTGTTGGAGAAGGGTTTTGTGCGTGAAAGCCTTAGCCCATGTTCCGTGCCTATGATTCTCGGGCTTAGGAAGGATGGTACTTGGAGGATGTGTATTGATTGTAGAGCCATCAATAAAATCACGATAAAGTATTATCATACTATATCTAAGTTAGATGATATGTTGGATGAATTGCATGCTTCACAATTATTTTCTAAAACTGATTTAAAAAGTGGCTACTATCAAATTCGAATGAAAGAGGGTGTTGAATGGAAAACTGCTTTCAAAACTAAGTTTGGTCTTTACGAGTGGTTAGTTATGCCTTTTGGTTTAACTAATGCTCCTAGCACTTTTTGGAGGTTGATGAATCATGTTTTTCGTCATCTAATTGGGAAATTTGTAGTAGATTACTTTGATGATATTCTTGTGTATAGCAAGTCCTTGCAAGAACATGTTGAACACTTATGTGCTGTTTTTCAATTACTTAAAGAACATCAATTATTTGCTAACTTGAAAAAGTGTTCTTTTTGCATGGATTCTGTTATCTTTCTTAGTTTTGTTGTGAGATCTAATGGAATAAGTGTAGATGAAACCAATGTGAAAGCCATTAAGGAGTGGCCAACTCCTACTAGTGCTAATAAGGTATGGCCTTTTCATGGTTTAGCAAGTTTCTATAGAAGGTTTGTGCATGATTTTTCTACAATTTGTTGAAAGATAAACTCACTAATGCTCCATTACTTAGTTTGCCTAACTTCGACAAAGTTTTTGAAGTTGAGTGTGATGCTAGTGGAATTGGTATAGGTGCTATTTTAATGCAAGATTCTAAGCCAATTGCATATTTTAGTGAAAAACTTCAAGGGGCGAGCTTGAGTTATCCAACCTATAACAAAGAGCTTTATGCCTTGGTTCGAGCTCTTCAAACTTGGCAACATTATTTCTGGCCAAAGGAGTTCACCATACATTCTGACCATGAAAACTTAAAATTTCTCAAGTCTCAAGGTAAGTTGAACAAGAGGCATGCTAAGTGGCTCGAGTTCATTGAAACTTTTCCATACGTGATCAAGTATAAGCAAGGTAAGGAGAATGTTGTTGCTGATGTATTATCTCGTAGGTACACTCTTCTTACTTCTTTGAATGCTAAATTACTTGATTTTGAACATTTGAAAGAGGCTTACATGGGAGATAGCGATTTTGGTGAGATATGGCGTGCTTGTATAAGCCAAACGCCACACCCGGGGCGTATGTAAGTTGAGTTCTATTTGCATGAAGGATACTTGTTTAAAAGAGATAAATTATGCATTCCTTCGTGTTCTTTCCGTGACTTGTTGATTGGTGAGGCTCATGGGGGAGGTTTGATGGAGCATTTTGGTGTTGTTAAGACTTTAGATATCTTGCATGAACACTTTTATTTGCCTCATGTGAAACGTGATGTGCAAGCTTTCTGTGCTAAGTGTATAACTTGTAGGAAAGCTAAATCTAAGGTTATGCCCCATGGTTTTTATACTGCATTGCCTATTCCTACTACTCCTTGGACTGATATTTCTACAGATTTTGTTCTAGGACTTCCACATTCTCAAAGTGCCAAGGATATTATATTTGTGGTAGTTGATCATTTTAGTAAGATGGCACACTTTATTACTTGTGTTAAAACTAACGATGCAACTCATATTACAGATTTATTCTTTAAAGAGGTGGTACAATTGCATGGATTACCAAGGACAATTGTGAGTGATCGAGATATCAAATTTCTTAGCCACTTTTGGTGGACCTTAAGGAGTAAATTGGGGACTAAATTGCTGTTCTTCACCGTGGCACATCCTCAAACGGATGGACAAACTGAAGTGGTCAATTGCACACTCGCAACACTTCTTAGAGCATTCATTCAGCATAATCTCAAGAATTTGGAGAAGTATTTGCCACATGTTGAGTTTACTTACAATAGAACTATCCATTCTTCTACTTCTTATTCTCCTTTTGAAATTGTTTATGGTTTCAATCCTTTGACTGCTTTAGATATTTTGTCTTTGCCTTCTAGGGAACAAGTTGACATGGACGGCAAGAGAAAGGCAGAATTTGTCAAGGAATTGCATGCCAAAGTTCATGCTAATATTGAGAAAAAGTATGAGCAATTTGCAAAGCAAGAAAATCGTGAAAGAGTCAAGGTGCAATTTGAGCCTGGAGATTGGGTTTGGATTCACTTGAGAAAGAAATGATTTCCTCAACAAAGGAAATCTAAATTGAGTCCACGAGGAGATGGTCCTTTTCAAGTTCTTGAATGAATTGGAGATAATGCTTACAAAACCAAGAATTCTTGATATGCAAATATCAAGAACGACTCTAAGAAAAAATAAGACCCTAAGACACGAAAAAAAAGGACACAAAACACGAATTAAAGTGACCAGAAACACGGAGAAACAAAGTTGGATAGATTGGACAACAAGACCAAATGAAAAAGGACACCACGAGAACAAGAACAAGAAAAAGGGATATAACTGAAATCTTTCAAAGGAAAATTTGGCTTAGAAAACCTGGATTTCAAGATGAACCAATGCTCTAATACCAATTTGATGCGTTCAATGGAAGAGTAGACGGTCCAAGAGTCTTGAAACACCAAGTATGCAACCCAATCTTCTTGACCCCTTCGTAACTAGTCAAATACTTCAATAACAACTTGGATTGTTTTGCTTCAAATTCAACAAGATTCATTGAACTCCCCCTTTAAGAAACAATCCTAGACCCCTAACCAACAGCGTGGTATAGACACCTAGTCGACAATCTTATTGGATAAATTCAAACCCTCAAAGATGAACCCTAAGCGAGATTCTTAAATACTTAACAAGATCTTTGCCAAGCAACCAGGAGTAATTCTTTAGCTAAAGAACTAAGAAAGCTCAATTTGCACTTACGCACAATTGAAGAGAAAACTCAATATTATTGCTCAAAATTGTGTATTAAAAATCGGATGAACAGTAACCCTCTTTATATAGAGGCACATAACACCAAGATATAAACTAAATATCGAAACTAACTTAACCCTAGTTGTACCATAGCACAAGCTAACAACTTAGGGGGTACAACTTGAAAATAATAAAGCTAATAATACTGAAAACTAATAAACATAATTATTAGCCATAATTAAAGCCATTGTAAAGTGGGCTACTGGACGACTCCAAGAACCCAATGAAGGCGTGTGAATGTGACTTGGGCTGGACGACTACATGGTTATATCCAAGGGTAGCTTTCATAGACCTCTTTGAATGTAAATTTGATCCACAAATAATAGAGTAACCGGCTAAGTTGAAGCTCCTTGAGTCCTTTGAACCTTTTGGACTTTAGGTCTTCTTTGAATATATGCTTAATCCACAACCAATGCATCAACTTATGGCCCAAATACATAGCATCATTTACATGAGTTCCAAGCCCACTTTGCATCAAAAACTCGTATAGACAATTTGGTCAACTTTCTCTAGCTCGTTCACCAAGTTCATGAGCAATCAATGCCTCTTTAAGCTTCACATGAGCTACTTTATCACCAACTCCATAATCAACATGCATCTCTTGTGTAGACGTCCAAGGGGTCCTATTACATAAATTCTTATTTTGGAGTTGAACTTTTAGTTGTTTCACTAACCATGTTGAACTAAAAGCTTCATGGATGCCATAGATGAAGCTAATGAATCAACAAACATGAAGTAATCTATTTGCACTTGCTAAGCTTGCATTTGTTTATTTACTTGTTCAAGTTTTAACACTTGTTTTTTGCTTGGCCAACTTAAACAAGTCATTTAGTTGTTACATGACATTGAAAAATGCATGTAATAATGGAAAATGAACAAGAAATGTGTAAGTGAATCATATGAGAATAATGATTGCTTAAGTGAATCAATACAATTCATGTTTTCATAACGTTTCATCATGATAATATTCATGTTTTCATAAGGTTTCATCACGAGAATAGATTGAAACCTTATCATTTCATAGAGAGATCTAGTTATGACACTTAAAGAATTGGATTCTAAACAAAACAAGGTAACACTTATTAAGTCATTCATGCATGATTCATTAGTGGATTCTATGTTCTAGGCTTCTTTGTACTGAATTTTACACAAGTCCTCAATCATTTACTTATTCTATTGAAAGGACCCTGATAAGTAATAAATTTACCTATTTTTTTATAATATTTTATATATGTTTTAAGTGAGGTTTTAGTATGTTTTTAGTAATTTTGATATTAGAATGGCTCAGTTTCATTATTTATCATCAAATCAAGGTTTGCTCCAAAATTAGGGTTTTTGGTCCGGAAATTTGGATTTTGAAGCAGAAATATTATTTTGAGCAAATTAATGCCCAAGTTTATTTGATTATGTAGGAAAATGATGATTAAACACAATTTGGATCAATTGAAGCTCAAAGAATATCAAATTCAAAGTTGATTCAAGTTGTACTAATTTAATCATTTAAGCTTAGAATTTTCGGCAAATATTTTCTTCATCAAAATCTACCAAGCAAATTTTGGTTCAAATGGTGGAAAAATGTCTCAAGGGCATTATCGGAATAGCCAAAAATTAAAAAGGGCAAAATGGTAAAAAAGAGCAATAAGTGGCTCACGATACGCGGCAGATCATCCGTGTATCGCGGACGCGTATCGGCACCAACTTGCAGATTTCGGCTCTCTTCAACTTGCAGCTTGTTCACACAACTTTTGCAGATAATTCCAATGTCCAGTTGTATTTTGGGAAGCCCTAGAAGATAACACAAAGCTCAAGGAAGACTTTGGAGGCCAAAGGAATCAAAATTCATCATGATGTCTCCAACTTGGACAAGGACTTGAGCTAGGGCTATTCTATAAATACATGCCTTTGTAGTCATTGAAAGATATGCTTAGTTTAATGCTTGAGAAAGCTAGAACTAAATCTTGGTAGGAGGAACACTACTTGTAAATACTTAGAGTAGATTTTCTTTCTTAGTTTTGTAGTAGGCAAAATCACATTCTTGTAACAAGACTTTGGAGGAACTCCTTTCTATTCAACATGTTTGATGAAATGCAAGGACAAATTTTGGAGCCAAGTTCATCCAACAAATGATCAACTCTAACCTTATTCCTTTTAGTTTCATTCATGCATGCTTGTTTACTTTCATTTATGTGCTTAATATTATCTTAATCATGTTGAACTAAGTTGATTCCTACTAGGTTTAGGATGAAGCTATAATATGATATGAATTGGTTTATGGCCTATTTATTCTTGTTTATTCATTTACTTGGTCTTAACACTTGTTGTTGATTAGCTACCAACTTCAAGTCATCTAGTTGTTATTTGACAAAGAGATTTGCACTTAACAATGGAAAGAGTAAATGGAACTTATGTTGAATCTCATGAGAGTAGTGATTCACATAGGTGGATTAAGGTTTGAAGCCACAATTCATGAGTTAAATGAACTAATGCATGCTAGACTTTACCACGAGAGTAGGAAAGCTCATGTATTAGTAGTCTTCCATTCATAGAGAGATCTAGTTTGGAGTAAAAATGGAATTGAATCCTAAACATGATAAAATCATATTGGTCATAAGCTAAACTTTCATATTTGGTGAATTCTTAAGCCTAGTCAACTTCGTTTAACTAGTTTCTTCATTGTTTGTTACTTTAATTTGATTTTCCTACCATTTTCACCACCTTCAAGTTTGAGAGTTTAGATAATAAAGCAAGTTAGTAGCTTTGGTAGTTGCTAGTTCATGTTTCCTCTTGGGATCGACCCTAATACTTGTCACAACTACAATTAACCCGTGCACTTGCGGAACAAGTATTAGGCTATAAATTTTATTACTTGTTTGTGTGATTTTAAATTTATTGCTATATTTTGATATAACCTAAACTCACAATCTGACCCCATTTCATTCTCACTTTGTTTGTGTTTAGATAGTAAAAGTTAGTGAAAAGCCTTAGTAGTTGCATATATTGATTTCTCGTGGGATTCAACACCTAATATTCCAAATATTACAACCGATCCGTGCACTTGCAAAATAAGTTGGAAGATTAGGTTTTTATTTACTTGATTTGTGTGTTTTTATTGATAATTGTTACACCTAATCTGCACCACATCAAGTTTTTGGCGCCGTTGCTGGGAATCAAGGCAATATTAAGGCCAAAGCTAACTTTATTAATCTAAACTTTGTATATATTTACTTGTAAATAACTATTTTCTTTGGTTTTGTAGTGTATGAATGGGAGTTTAAGAGTGGTGCTTGATCTAGTGATTGAAAGAACTGCAAGAAAGGCAAGGAGACAAAGGCAAGAAGAACAAGATAAGGTGGAGGAGATTGGTGAAACTTCAAGAATATCTCACCCACAACATCATCAAGAGGTAACCATGATAGAGGTAAATCAAAATCCTAACCAAACTCGTTCTTTAAGAGATTTCGCAATGTCAGATCCAACCGGTTCTCTCACTAATATAATAAGACCATCGGTAAATGCTAATAATTTTGAACTTCAGCCTGAACCAATCCAAATGGTTTAACAAAACCAATTTGGTGGTAATGCTAATGAATATCCACACTCACTTTTGACTAATTTTATGAAAATACGTGGCACAATTAAATTAAATGGTGTTTCCGAAGATGTAATAAGGCTTAGACTATTTTCATTCTCTTTGAGAGACAAAACCAAACAATGGCTACAGGGATTTCACCAAATACTTTTGCAACTTGGACGGGCCTTTCCAATGCATTCTTGAATAAATATTTGCCATCGACAAAGACTGTAAGACTAAGAATGGACATAACAAATTTCAACCAATGTGAAAGAGAGTCTCTTTGTGAGGCTTGGGACGATACAATGACTTAACAAGGAAACTGTACACACCATGGACTTCCTAATTGGCTAATAGTACAAACTTTCTATAATGGACTTAATTATCCAGCAAAAATCAATATAGATGCAGCTACAAGGGGAGCTCTCATGGCAAAGCTGGCGGAAGAAGCCCAAGAATTGATTGACGAGATGGCGGTAAATCACTATCAATGGGCCAATGAAAGAGATATTCCTAGAAGAACTCAAGGTATGTATGAAATTGATACTCTAGATATGCTTAGAGCTCAAATGCAAAATATGATGAATGTTTTCAATAAGCATGTTTCTAGTAGTTCAAATTCATCATCTAGTGTTTCATATTGTAATTTGTGTAATGGCTCTCATGATCCATCTACATGTGCACAAATACAATTTGTCAATAACTATAAACCTTCTTCTTCTAACAATTCTTTTTCCAACACATATAATCTGGGGTGGAGAAACCATCCAAATCTTAGGTGAAGGGAGCCTAAAATGATAACACAACCCGAATTTGCACAAAACAAACTAGCTTGGGAGCTGGCTAATGAGAAAGTGATGGAAAAGGTTGAGCAGTTTGAATCTAGAATACTTGGAATGTCTAGATCTTTAGAGAATCAAATTGTTCAAATAGCGGAGCAAATGAACCTTAGGAAACAAGGGGAGTTACCTCGTAAGACCAAAATAAATCCTAAGGAACAAGTCCAAGCAATAGCATTAAGGAGTGGTAAGGCTCTAAATAACCAATCGTTGAAGAATATGGAAATGAAAAAGATGAAAAAGGAACAGAAATAGTGAGTGAGAAAGAAGTTGATGTGGAAAATATGACATCACAAACTGTTCCTCTTCCATCTCAAATTCCATTTCCACAAAGGCTTAAAAATGAAAAGCAAGAGAAGGAATTGGGAATTACACAAATGCTCAAAAAATTACATGTGACCATTTCTTTTATAGATGAATTTTTGTAGGTTCCCAAGTACAACAAGTTTTTGAAGGACCTTTTGAGAAGGAGGAAGAATTTTGATGAATTTGAAACCATAGCACATACGGAGGAGTGTAGTGCAAGGATCCAAAATAAATGGCCCCCGTACCCAAGGATCTAGGGAGTTTTTCTATCCCATGCACTATTGGTGATGTTAATTTTTCCAATGCATTATGTGATTTAGGTGTTAGTGTCTCATTGCTTCCCATGTCAATAGCTAGAAGGCTAGGATTTAAAGAAGTTCGAAGCACAAATATCACGTTGCAACTTGCCGATAGGTCCATTAGGCATCCCCTTGGTGTTCTTGAAAATGTGTTAATGAAAGTGGAAAAATTCATCACCCCAGTAGATTTTGTTGTATGGAGGATATTAATATGCTTATTATACTAAGTTGACCTGTTCTTGCTACCACTGGTGCTATAATTGATGTGAAAAATGGCACATTAATGTTAAATGTAGGAAATGAAGAAATAACTTTTAAATTGAATTCTATGATGGAACATCCATCTTCTACTTTTGACGTGTATTTACTTGATGATTTGAATGATGATGTGCCAAGTGTTTCATTCTCAGGACTTGGAAGCACAAGAAGAAGAACGATGAGAAGAAAGGACCAACTGCACTTCATTGACATATCTACACCCAAAGGAGTGGAGGATTCTTTGGGTTATGGTCCTCAAAAGTGAAACTCACACCTACAAAGTCTAGCTCTAGACTATAAATGAAGCGTTTGTTGGGAGGCAACCCAACTTTCTTACTCTTTTTGTGAAATTTTACCTTGATTTTATATGTATTATAGGTTTTAAAGTATTTTTGTTATGTTTTTTTTATAGGTTTTTCAGTAAGGAACCAAAGATGCAAGATTGATTAAAGAAGATTCAAGACCATGAGTTTGTTCTCTAGACCCCTCTTTGAAAGCATTTCATACTTAGAAGTTGATCATGTTTTAAGTAGAGTATGTTATGTATTTTTGAAGTTAAAAGTCCTAGGAGTCACTATTCATGTTTGAGAACTTTTTGGCCAGAAATGTCATTTGATGATCTATTGAGATTATATGATGTATGACCTTGATTATGTGCTTGATATGCTTAAAGAAACATGTGTGCATAGTTAGTTTGAAAGTGGTATTCAAATTTTGCAAAATATGCAACTTGAAGATTCATGTTCAATTTATGCTTGATGTTGAGAATTTTGATGCAAAATTTGAAAGATTTTTGTTTGCACATATGTATTCTTATGATTCAAACTTGTTCCTAGTGTTAAATTGTTCAAAAACATGTTAAAATTAAGCTTGAAGTTGCTGTAGAAAATGAAATGACCAATGGAACACTGAACACAAAAGAAAGTAGTTCACTACCTGCTGCAGGGAGTGATCCACGGGTCACAGCCCATGGATCACCTTCTGGGAGGTATTCTTGATCCGCCATACAGAAATCCGCGGATTGGCCTTGTGAATCGTGGGTACACACCTGCGGATCACTGAAAAAAGAAGTTTTAAAAGTTGATTTTCATTGGTTTTCAATTGGTTCACTTGCAACCTGTGTTTCATATTTTGTATATATGTTATGGACAATTAAATTGACATTTTAACATGTTCCAATTATGAGTTTTCTTTACTTAAATTTTAACTTTGAATTTTTGAATAAAATGCATGAAATGGTTGAATTTTGAAATAAAGTAAATTTGAGCAAGTTTCTTTTGATTTTCACTTCATCATAAAACAATACATTTGCTCATATCACTGTGCATTCAAATTCCAACCCTTTAAGCTACATTGTACAAACTAAGTGTGGAGAAAATCATGAGTTTCAAGCATGCTATGTTCATTTTGTATTTCATTAGTATTTATTCATCATCTAACATGACATTTGAGTAAATTTTAAGTTTGAGTCAAGGTGAATAAGCCAGAATAGACAACAAGAGGACATGATGAAGCATAGCAAAAAGAGACTTGTGAAAGGCCGATGGACTTCCAGGACACAACAATATTAAGATTTGGAACTATGAACCAACAAGGGGAGTTTCTTGTTCTATTTTTCTTTTCTTTTCCTTTGCACATTCAGGACAATGTTTCATTCTAAGTGTGAGGGAAAGGTATAAGATTATGTTTAGTTGGTTTTTTAGTAAGGATGTCAAGATATTGTTTTGGTAAAACAGGGAAAAATTTTTTAAAAATTTGCTTCTTTAACATACTTTCATGCCAGACACTTGTTAAATTCCTTTACTTTTTTGAAGTAATTTATGTAACCTTGCTTGAATGTTTTCTACAAATAGATGAAGAAACAGTTAATATGTGATTAAGAGTTTTGTTTTTAAGAAAGTATATCTCGTAAAATGGTTATAATTATGTCTTGATTTGGCATATTTGATTTTAAATTTCTTTTCTTTACTTGATTACGTTATTAAATGGTAGATATGGACAAGAAGTATACTTATGCATTATTTGAATTAAGGGACAAGTATATTATGAGCAAAATGATGAATGTTTCTATCTTTCGACTCCAATGATCCAAATTGCTTAGTAACCGAGAATCTTCATCTAAAAATGTCTATTTTCGTGTCAAACGATATTTGAATTAAGAGTATGCAAAGCAAGTTTGATTGAAAGTGAATTGTTGAGTAATAAGGGTGTCGTGCCCCATTTTTTCGAGAAGGAAGTGGGAAAAACGAAAAATTAATGTAGTTGTGGTGTTTATTGGAAAAAGAGTGTAAGTTTTTGTAAAATGATTTATTAAAAAATGCTTTATAAAAGATAGTTTGACAAAAGACGTAATTTTTAGAAAAAAATGCTTTATTTTTTAAAATAGAAAGAAAAGGGCCTAAAATGGGACTTTGAAAATGCGATGGTTTTTGGGCTCGAAAAATAGAGTCTAAAAAGGCTTTTTAGTAAAAAGGGAGTCGCCACTTGGTATTGAGTTTTGGTGTACTAAGTCACCCGAAAATATTTTATAAAAGGTAAGAAAATCAAGAATGATTTATTGAGAAAATGATTTTTGAGAAAAATGTAAGAAAACAACAAAAACCCTTTTAGACAACTCCAGGTCTTTGAAAACAAGAGAAAAAGGTCCGGGAGTCATAATTGAAGAAAGGGAAGGCAAAGGCTCGCACCTAAGGCACCCTTTCAACCTAGCCGAAACTAGTTGCGAGGTTTAGTCTAAATTTTCCTAATATAACCCTAAAATTTTATCACATTTGGATGCAACTATATGAATGCAAATCTAGTCCTAAAAATGGGTATCGTTAAGGGACAAAATATTCCATTGAGGTTTGGTCGAGGTATTCACATTAATTGCGAAACCCGAGTCTAAACCTCGACGGAGTCACGAGTATAGATGCAAAATGGAATGCAAAAGAAAAGGAAAATAGTAATATAGATAGTAAGTGAACAAAGAAAGTAAGGATGCAACATTACAGGTATGGGAGACTAATAGACTCGTGACTAACTATTTCTACTCACGGATGGGAGAACGACATGTACGCCATCGCTTCCCACGTGAGTAGATGACTATTTCTAGTCAAATCACACAAATGACCTAAGATTCTATGTGTGGTGGAATCTAAATGTTATGCACTAAACATATGTTTAAAATAGATAATAAGTGATAAAGTATATATATATATATATATATATAAAAATCATGCAAAATGGAAAAGGCCTAAAAGAAAAAAATGTGTGTGAAATGGAATGCACACGCGAGAAATGATTCTAATACTAAAATGACCTAAAGGCCTAGCATTGAACTAGCCTATTTTTCTATAAATTCTTCGCTAGCGTTGGACTAGCAAAGAAACCAGAACTAACCACAACTAGTGTTGGACTAGTGTGGCGACGATACACATATATTACGATAAGGCAAGTAAATAAATAAATAAATAAATAAACATAGATTAAAAGCAATAATCACATAAAAGCACGTAATAGCACGTAGCACACAAGCATGATATTCTAAATGCAAAGTCCTAAGGAAAGCAAATAAAACACATAAGCACATAGCACACAAAAGCCTAACTATTACACCGGAAAAGCCTAATTACAATCTAAAAAATAGAAAGAAAAAATAAAAATAAAAGATAAACTATCTAACCTATCTATTACATTTTCTATCTAAAATACATAAGATTTTTGTTGAATAGATAACACGTAGACTATCTATTACATTAGCTATCTAAATACAAAAATTTTGCTAAATAGAATATTACCTATCTATTACATTCTTTGAATAATTAAAAAATTAAATTCAAGTAAATAACATGACATAAGTAAATAAATACTCACACATGAATAAAAATAATAAACACAAAAAGATGCATAAAAAAAACATATAAAAAACACATAGGAGCACGTAGGAGCACATAAAGAAACATTGTAAGGATAATAGGGGTACCTCCCGTTCGAAAACTCGATATAAATGCTAACAACATGAACAAACTTATCAAGGTACCATTATTTAAATAAATAATGAAAAAACCATTAATTAAATAATTTTTAGCTTAATCACTATAAACATGTCACAATAATTCAAAACAATTATAGCAATAATAAACAAGAATTAAAGAAAAGTAATGATTAAATATTTAGGAAGAAAAATGAAAATTATTTAAGTAAACTAAATATGTAAAAAAAATAAAAAAAGAAAATAAAAATAAAATACAATAATACATAATTAGAAAAAAAATAATAAAAATAAAATACAATAATACGTAATTAAGTTTTTCAACACACAAATAAGAATTATCAAAATAACTAAAAAAGAAATAAAGAAACTAATTTGAGCATTAATTAGGCTAACAAAAACCGAATTTTAGAACATTAATCATAAATTTAATAAAAAAATAGAACGTGAAAAGCAATAATTACAAGCTTTGAGGACTTAACTAATTTTAATTTTTTCTTTTTGGCAAAAATAAAATATCATAAGGTTTGGATTAAAAATGGATATTTAGGCAACATTCTAGAGTGAAAATGTAATTTACAACAAACAAAAGGGTGAAATTACAATTTTAAACCTTAAGTAAGGTGATGACATAGTTTACAACAAATTTAAAAGGTTAAAACATAATTTTCAGCAAGCACAATGCTAAAAGTAAAATTTCCAGCAATTAAGGCTAAAAATATAATTTCAGCAAACTTGGGGAGTAAAGAATACAATTCCAGCAAACATTCAAGGCTAAAATTCAAGTTCTAGCTACTTGGGGGGCAAAAATGTCAAATTCCAGCAATATTCTAGGGCGAAAATAGAATTTCCAGCAATGTATAAGGGCAAAGATGCAATTTTGCAGCAAGCTAAAATATGAAAATACAATTTCCAACAAGTTTTAAAACCAAATTGCAATTTTAAGCAACATTCAAAGTTTAATTTGTAAATTATAGCAACATTAAACATCAATTTGTAATATCCAGCAATAAAAGGGGGTAAAAACAAAATTTCCAGAAACATTTAAGGGTAAAAATGTAATTTTAAAAAAGTATAGGGGTCACAATGTAATAAAAATGTAGGGGTCAAAATGGAAAATTGAAAAAATGTAAGGGCCAAAATTATAATTATACAAAAGTCGGGGGACCAAAATGCAATTAATTGGGACCTAATTGAAAAGAAAATAAAATTATGGGGGTCAATCTATAAAAACAGAAACTTAAATGCACAAATCAGAAATTCTCAGGGCTATAGTAACATTAATGAAAGTATATGGACTATAAAATAAATACTTATTATTAATTAAAATCAAATTAGAAAAACTAAACCCACAAAACGACGTAGTTTTGAGTGAAACTACGTCAAAACGACGTAGTTTCACTAAAACTCTTTTTTTTTTTTTACTCGGTTTTAGATTCACTCTTTTTTTTTCTTTTTTTTTTCTTTTCTCTCTTCCAGACTTCTCTTTTTTATTTATTTTTTCTTTCTTCCTTTTTTTCTTTTTCTTCTTCTTCTTTCTTTACTTTTCCAGGCTTCCTTCTCTCTTTTTTTTTTTATCTCTTTTTTCCTTTCTTCCCGGTTCTCTCTTCCCTCTCGCCGGACTTCTCTCTCTCGGCTAGTCTCTATCCGGTTCTCTATCCTTGCCAGTCTCTCTCTCTCTCTCTATTTCTTTCGGTTTCCCTTTTTCTTCCCCTAAATTCCCAAACCGAATTTCATTCTTCTTCAAGGAATCAACTGAAGTATGAAACTCATCACATTCTAATCCCCTTAAATCCCAAACCAATCCCTCACAAATTTACATAATCAGTCCCAATTTCAGAGAATTAAAAGCTAAAATAACATGGGAAGAGTGTTGAAGTTTTACCTGGTTTTGGGGAGGGGAAGTGAGGGTGATAGTGGTGGAGATTCTGGTGGTGGCGCCGGCGGCGTGAGGGAGACGGGAGACAGTGGTGGTGCTTTGGTTGGGCCGCTGATGGGACTTTTGAAGCTGATTTTTTATTGCAAGTGGCCTGGTGGTGGAGGTAGTGTTGTTGTTGTTGGTTTTTTTTTAATTTTTAATTTTTGCAGGTTTTTGCAGCTGTTGAATGGCTATTTTAGCAAGTTGTGTGGGTGTGTATCGTGTGTGTGAGTGTTTGTGTGTTTTGTGCGTGCGTGTGTGTTTTGCTGGTGTGTGCAGGTGTGTGTTTGAATGTGTGTTTTGTGTGTGCTTGTGTTTTGCTGGTGTGTGCAAGTGTGTGTTTGAATGTGTGTTTGAATGTGTGTTTTGTGTGTGCCTGTGTTGTAAGGGTGTAGTCAGTGTATTGTGTGTGTTTATGGTGAAGGAAAGGTAGAGGGAGTGAGGGAAATGTGCAGGTTTGTGAGACGTGAGAATTGTCTATGTTGTGAGGAGAGGAAAACAATCCACCAAATCCCTTCAAATCTGCTGAATGAATGAGTGCAAAAATGAGAGGGTGATGGGATTGAACATGGAGCAGTTGTGATGATGATGAAGTTGGTGGTATGGATGATAGTTAGGGTAGCTGAAAATGAAGCTGTTTTGACAGCTTAAGTAGCCATGCTGCTACTGTAGCAGGTTGCAAAACGCAGCCTGCTCCACCCTCCTTTTTTTTTTTTTTAGGATATTGGTAAGGGACATAAAGAAAAATAAATGAAATAAAATAATAAAATAAAATAAAATATGGACTCCTTTAGAATTAAAAATAAAAAATAAATAAGTAAATAAAATGAAACTAAAACTAAAACTAAAACTAAAATTCAGCATTAGTAGACAAAGAAAATTCAATAATAATAAAAATTAAAATTTTAAAATTAATTCATCATTAAAAAAACATATCATAGACAAAAAGATATCATTTGAAATAAGTATCAAATAGTCTTAAAAATTATTAAATATATATATTTTTCATAAAATCTATAAAATATTTCACACACAAAAATAAATAAATAAATAAATAAATAAAGGTGCATTGGAAAACGTGACATAATATGATAAAAATTATGAAAATCACAAAAATACTAAATGACTTTTAAAAATCACAAAAATTTTACACAAAATATATTATCCCATGAAACACATATACTAAAGTTTTCACTCAAAATTTTTTAAGATTAATGCATTCTTGGGAAATGTGCCCGTAATAAATAAAAAGACAAAAATTAAATAAATACTGAATGACTTCTAAAATTATGAGATTTTTATAGAAAATTTATGAATATACAAAATGCATATATAAAATTTTTCACTTGAAAATTCTCGTAAAAATAGTGCATTCGAAAACGTACCGTTGAATTAAAAAATACTAAAATTTAAATAAATAATAAATGATTCCCGAAAATCATTAAAATCATAAATAATGATAAAAATAGTAAAATTATGTATTTAGGAAATAAAATAAAATAAACTAATATTTACATGGTGAAATTACCATTTTGCCCCTTATGTGACGAATTAGACATAATATACGTGAAAATTGTACTTGACCCCTGAAAATAAAAAAATACCCCCTAAAATAAAGTAATACACATATTTCTACCAAAGGTGTGTCAAAATTTGGTGTCTACAAAGGGATCTTCATCAACCATTGTCGATCCTTTTATCAAAAAACAATTTCAGTACTAAGGGTAAAAGCATGGTTAAAATGATCAGAGTATTAGTAACTGGGGGCTTTTATCTACAAATGTCAACCTTCGCATTAAAAGACACTTGGAAATTACAAAATGCAATGTGTCCTTATGGTGTGTCTTGAATTGCATATAATTGTCCATATTGAATACTTAGTATGTGAAGTTTTGTAAGACAAGAAAATTTGGTAAACCAGTATTTTAATCTTGATATAATTATTTTCGCTTTATTTGGTGTAATGAGTATTAGAGACTTTGTCGCGTCCCAAAAAATCGAAAGTATGGGTCGGCCTAAGACTGTCGTGCCCCAAAAAGATAGTCCAATCTGGTGACTCTTTTCAAAAATAAAGTTTTTGGAAAAACCTGTGCGTGTGTGAAAAAAATCGGATTTTTAGTGAAAAAATTGTATTTTTAAACAAAATGGTATTTTGGAAAATAAAAGAAGGATGGGACTAAAAAAAATGCGACAGTTTTGGCCGACTAATTTTTAAAAAGGGTTTTATTAGAAAATGGAGTCACCACTTGGTATTGAATTTGGGTGTACCAAGCCACCCGAAAAGTCATTTAACAAAACAAAATAAAAATTTTAGAAAAAACATTTTAAAACCCTTTTTTGACTTTCAGTCTACGAAAAACGAGAGAAAAAGGTCAAGGAATCACATTTGAAGAAAGGGAAGGCAAAGGCTCGCGCCTAAGGCAACCTTGCTACCTAGTTGGAGCTAGTTGCGAGGTTTAATCAAATTTTCCTAAATTAACCCTAAATTCTATTGCATTTAGATATATCTATGTGAATGCAAAGCCTAAGTCTAATGTCAGTATTGATAGGGTCAAAATGTTCTGTCGAAACTTGGTTGTGATTATCGCATTAATTGCAAGACCTGAGTCAAGACCTTGAGGAAGTCATGAGTGTCTATGCAAAATGAAATGCAAAAAGAAAAGAAAAAGTAGTAATATAGATAATAAGTGGTCATAGAATAGTGGGGATACAACATAACGGGTACGGGGATTAATAACTCGTGACTTTGACTTTTTCTACTCACAGAGGGGAGAATGGCCTGTTGATCCACCGCTTCCCTCGTAAGTAGTCGACTATTTTAGTCGAAGCACACAAAATGACCTAGCTTCTAAGTGACATGCAACCTAGATGTCATGCACTTTTAAATGCTAAAATAGATAATAATAAAATATATACCAAAAAGTCATGTAAGTATGAAAAATTCTAAGAAAGAAAATGTGTGTGAAATGAGATGAAATGCACGTGAGTGAAACTAGCACTAAAATGACCTAAGGGCTTAGTGTTTGACTAGCCCTTTCTAGGAACCCCCCACTAGCGTTGGACTAGTGGGGAAATGAGAAAACCACAACTAGCGTTGGACTGGTGTGGTGACAGAATAATAAAGCTGATAAAACATGCATTAAAATAGTAAAATGTGAATTAAAACCAAGTAAACATATAAGATATATAAGAGCACGTAGGAGCATACGACATGTAGGCATGATATCTAGATGCAAAATCCTAAGGAAAGCAATAAAACATATAAGCACATAAGCACGAAAAAGTAAATAAGTCCTAACTATTGCACCGGGAGATTAGCTTACAACTAAAGGGGAAAAAAGTAAAACGGCCTATCTATTACACCTACTATCTAAATACACAATTCTTAAAAAATACAAAAAGAAAAATAATCTAACTATTACATTGATTAACTAAATACAAATATTAGATTTTTTGCCAAATAATAAAAATTCAAAATTAAATAACATAAAGTAAATAAATACACCAAAAGCATGTAAAATAAAAAACATGTGAGAAAAATGCATAATAAATCACATAAGGACACATTGGAGCATATAAGGTGAAATTAGTAAGTAATGGGAGTACCTTTTTTATGACTCGGTACTAATGCTTAAGAAAATGAACACACACGTTAAGGTATCACTACTCTTTAAAGAAATAATGCGTAAAATATGATATATATATATATATATATATGGCAAATTGAGGGCCAAAGATGTAATTCTATTAAACCAAAGGGCTAAAAATGCAATTATAAACCTAAAGGGATTAAGAGGTAAAATTGAAAATTCAACTAATTAAAGGGGTAAAATTGTAAATTAAAACCAAAATTGGGGGATAAAACAATAATTCCAGCGAGTGTGGGGTAAGTTTGCAAAATAAGAGACTTAATTAAAAGAATGTAAAATCTGGGGTTTAATCTATAAATTAGGGGGGGACTTGGTTGCAGAAATTAAAAGTCTTTATAGGGAAATTTGACAATACTAAAGCAAACAAGGGCTTAAACATAATATTACTTTATGAAGAAAAGAAGAAAAAGAAATGAAAAATTTAGAATGAAGCTAAAACTAAATTAGCTAACTAAATCTTATTCAATTATTTTTTTTTAAATTACTTAAATTACAACTTCAAATTAAATTCATTCTACTTATTATCCATTCTTGTGCTGATGCAGTCTGGAATTTGTAAATTAAGGAATTTGTAAAATAAAGCATTGAAAATAAAGGAATTACCGACTAAAACCCTTACTAAACTCACAGATAAATCTCTCTCTACTGATATATTTTACCTGCTTCACTGATTCCACCGTGTTATTTGAGGTAAAGTTGACCATCAAATCTTTGCAACATGTAATTATCTATGAATTCCTCAAGGCTTTTGTCGTAACTAGCAGTAACCCTCGCACGAAATATCACGTTAAACGGCATTAGCTCCTTCAAGCTCCTATAACTATTAATTGCAATTGCTACCCAACTCTCAACCTTAACTGGTGATGCAGAAAATATAGCCCGAAACGATGACGTATTTTTCGCAGGCTTGCCCGAAAGATCCAGGATTTGTCACAGAAATAAGTTGATCCTTGAAGGACACTGAGACCTCAGTGTCGTTGTAACTGTAACTAGCCTTGCACATATTTGAGACAGAGAAAACAATTTTCCAATTCGCTGAGATTTCAGAATTATTTTTGACATCAAAAGTTGACACGGAAAATGAGTTAATAGAGAATTGAGGCACACAGAACATCCCTTCCAATGTGTTTTGGTCATGCTTGTTTTGAGTATAGATGAACCACCAGACTAGATGTGACAGCCCCACCTTACCCAGAGGCGCACCAAAGGGCTTAGCGGACTGCCTGCCTAGCTCTTGCCAGGACTCAAACACGCACTCGCTTAAACATCCAAGCGTACTTAACTCGAAATAAAATGCACTCATAAATAAATACATTCATAATATTTACTTAAAAGTGTAAATATCACAAGAGTTTTACATCCCCAAAATGTAAATAATATTTACAATAGAAGCCTACACATTTAGGCTATCAAAACACATTAAACAAAATATTTACTAGGTCCAAATAAGCTTTTCCAGCTTTAGTAGTTTTGGAAACCTGGTTAAAGAAAACAAATAAATGGGATGAGCAAACATAGCCCAGTGAGTGCTCAAGTCATGCAAGCATGCCAGTAAAATATAATTTTTGTTCGATAAAATATTTAACGAGTAAATAAAAAATTTGTGAACAATTTAATTAACAAGTAGTCACTGGCGGATACGGGGCTCAACTACGGGAGCAAGCTCAACCACAGAAGTAGCAAGCACTGAACGTGTAACTAAGACATTCGGACCGAGATAATAACTCAGGTCCTCGTCAAGGAACATACCAGTATAAACAAGCAAGTACCTTAACCACCATTCACCTTGTAACCTCCAAACAAGCTACCACCTCCAGGGAGTAATCTCAACCTTGGAAGGGCCAACAAGCAAGAAAGTTCAATCCGGAGTTGGCCTCTTAGAGGAATTCAACTCATTTAGGGAAAGAACACATGCCCTAAAACACCCAGCACCTTATGTCCTCCCAAGTCACGTCAGGGTTGACTAACCGTGAAGTAACGGTGAAGCTTGTCACGGTAGGCTCATGCACAATTAACACATTTAATAGCGAAAGCATGTAACACATCGTGAAATAGATGCGATAAAGTACACATCTTTTTTCAAGTAACACATTTTATCAAATAAAAATATCAAGTAGAACATGGCATTTCATGCATCATGCACACATAAGAACACTCACATGAAATGTCTAAGAAAAGATTTCGCGGTAAGGTTGAGTCTCACTTCTGGATCCTGAAATTCACGAGAAATAATTGTATAAAAATCCTAACTAAAATCTAAGAAATTTCATAAGGAAATTCAAGAAATACCCCAAGTCTTTCTAGGGTTTAATTTCTAGGGTTTTGGAGCTTAGGGTTTTACCCTAGGGTTTAGGGTTTTCAAATTTAGGGTTTTCTAACTTTCTAGGGTTTTGCTCGGAAAGATTTAATTCACTAATAGCTAATCTATGAAAATTTCTGCACGCTTAAATCACTAAATTACAACTTATAAAGTCTTAAATCAAAGCCTAATCACTTTTATTTTCTAGGTTTTACCGAAATTTCGGCAGCACTTTCCCTACAATCGGACTAACCCAAAAATTTTTAACCTGCAAGAAAACATCCAACAATCCAATCTTAAGTAGTTCTACTAATCTCATATCAAACTCACTTCAATTCCATTCAAATTTATCATAAAAATGCATAAACTACTCCAAGTTCTTCAAGCAAATCAAACCTAGATCATGACTTTTCAAGTTTAATATACTATCTACAAGGTATACAAGTTCACAAGCTTCACATTCATGGAATAAAACTTCATTTTTCATGGCCAAAACTCAATCATACTTAACCATAAAAATATAACTTAAGAGCTAAAACTATGATCTTTCACTTGAAATTAGAAGAGAAATTCATGGGAAATACCTCTAGGTAGACAAGATTGTTGCTTAGGAGGAAGTTCCACTCAATTTCTATGGTTGAAAAATGAGTAAATGGAAGTAAAAGCTTCAAGAAAATTGAAAGAAAATGGAGAGAAAAGGGAGAAAGAACAGCCGGCCAAGAAGAAGAAAGAAAAGAGAGAAAATTGGCTAAGTAAAGAAGAAAAGAAATGGAAAAGAATTGGAAAATTTTTGACCAATCAAAACAAGACAAAGACAAAGTAATTCTTGACTTTCTCTCCATGGAAGACTACACTTGGCAATGGTTAATTAGAAAGGATTTTTATTATTTATCCTATAATAAGTCTTGCAAGATTTCCTAAGTACAACTCCTAAGGAACTAAGTACAACATGCTCATTCTCTATTTCTTTTTCCACAAATTCGGCCACCCTTTTTTTTTTCCTAATGATAATAATACAAAATAAATAGTTTTGCATGAATTTCTAGGGTGTTACACTAGACCCCAAAAAACAATCACTACCCTGTTAGTATGACTCCGATAATGTTATCTCTAGCCTTTGATGGTTTTTTAGAAAAAACGTTGCTAAAGCAGTTTTCATTTTTTGATGTATTTTCAAGAGAGCTGCTGGTCAGGCAGGTCATGGTATAGAAGTTATACGTTTTTGAGTTTCAGAAAGATGTGGAGAATAGTTAAATTGGAGTGCTCGTTGTGGAAAAAATTGAAAGATGAGAGACTGAGGTTATTTATTTGCAAACTTCTTTAAACAAGCCATGGTTTTATTTATTAGTATAATGTTATATTGAAACTTGTTTTTGTATGTTTGTTTATTCAATTAATTAAATTAACACAACTTAAACCAAATCAAACGCAATCAAAAACCAATTAAACCTAACCAATTTTTTCCAGTAAAACTCAAATTTTCACAAATCTGCAACTCCATTCCCAATCGATTCCCTCAACCCTCTTTTCTCCGTTGATTTTGCATTCGCGTTCAATTATCTGGCCCTTTTCTTCTCTGCTTTCTGTCTGGCCTCTCTTCCTTTCCTACCTGCTAGAAATTCCAAGGCCCCCAAGTCGATTTCAAATCCTAAATCCCTAAACTGCTTCCCCATCCAATTTCAAACAGAATCTTTTAAAATCAAGAAAACAAAACAACCAATTGCATCACAAATTAACCCTTAATTTCATGGATTGAATAACATGTACAAGGGAAAGAAAGTTTACCCCAGGCTCGATGACTGATTAGCAGTGGAGCTGGGTGTTTACAGTGATGGGGCGATTGCCATCGGGTCGTGATGGAGGAGGCTGGTGGCGAATCGGTGCAAGGGACTGATGGCAGTTTAATGGAACTGGTAGCGCGTGGTCCTAGCTATGGGTAGTACAGGGCTGTTTAATAGTTGATCTTATGTTCCGTTGAGGTAGTAGCTAATTGGATTTTGGTGGTGTGGCTTGGCGTAAAGGAGGTGGTGGTGGTAATAGAATTGTTTGGGCATTCGGCAGTGGTGGTAGATTGGACAATGGCTGATAACCATCTAGTTTGCATATTTCTTAGTGTGTCTACATTAGTATTTTATGCTAGTTTTTAGGGTTTAAATAATGAACAATAGTCACTTTCATGTCTATTTCTTCCAATCTTAAGTTTGTAGCTAAAATGTGCAAATGTGTGGTTTGATATGTAATTCTTTGTGTTTTGTAAGTTTTAGCTATAACGATCATCACTTTGGATCAAATGAAGCATATTCGGATGATATTAAATGTGATTTGAAGTTGATGAGAAGTGGCAAGAGAAGAGGACCAATGATGTGGCATGATGAAGCAACGATAGAAGAAAAATTGGTGATGAAAGGATTTCACTGCACCGACATGTTTTGGTAGTTTGGTCAGAAATGGAGCTAGAGAGAGTGAATTGAGATGATTCTTCAAGAAATTTAAATTTAAGAGAATTATCTACAATTCTTATGAAGACCTCAAAGTCTGATTCTCACGTTTACAATGTCAAATTGCCACATTACTGAAGCATTCTTGTGCAGCGATGCTCTTCCAACCATATCTCGATGTTTTGGCCATATCTTTGTGTACACAACTCCAAATGACCTGATTTTTGTGCTCCTGGAAAGCTAACTCAAAGGGTTATAACTTTTATGTTCACAGTAGAAGCTAGTTTGGCCAACATTCTGACCGAACCCGCGGCTGAATCCGCCGCGGGTACGCACCGCAGGGTACGGTCAGAAAGTTATTAATTGAAGCCGTGGCTGTATCCTCGCCGCGGGTTCCAGGCGCGGGTTCGGGGCGCAGACATACGATTTTGAGGCACTTTGGGGCTATCTTTCAAGGGGGCAATTCATACTCTTCGTGAATGATTAGACTACATCTCTGGACGGTTTTGGAGTGCTAGAAACACAAGAGAGAAGCGGAGCATAGCATAGAATAGCAAGGGTCTCTCTTAGAGAGATTTTCTCCCTTTGAGAGAGCCACCCCTTTAGATTAGTAAATCTCTTTATAGAATAGTGCTATTTGGAGGATTCTCTTGTACACATCAAGATTGGAGGAAGAATAGAATATTTGAACTTGTTCATCAATCAATAAGTTTTTCTTGTTCTATTTTTATCTCTTTCTTGATTAATATGGATTTGTCTATTAAAGTTTTGATCTTTTATGCGAAATCCACCATGAGTACGTGCTAAATTGTTAATCTAGGGTTAGAGGAAACTAATCGCTTCATGCATATGACTTGATTATGATTATTCATGTTATCTTGTGCTTGTTTGTTCTCTATTTTTGGTTTGCATGGATTTGTAGTTGCTTCATCACCAAATATGAATTGATAGTTGTTATTATGCAACGAGAGTTGGTAATGATAATGGAAAAGGAATAGCTGAAGTCTAGGTTGCATGTCACACGAGAGTAGTGGTGCTCCTAGGTGGGTCAATTAGGCAATTCATGTGATTAATGAACCAATACTAGTATCTTTACCACGAGAGTAGGAAAGAACTAGTAGGGAGGTAATCGTTAGCTTGCCACGAGAGTGAAGGTTAAGTACAATTGGAATTGGATCCTAAACAATACAAGAATCCATGGCATGAATTAATCCATTCAATCTTATGCTTGGTCATTAGTGGAATCTATTCCCTAGTGTCTTAAGATTACGAGTTTCCTCTGGATATTGTTATTTTATAGAGTTGTTAGTTTAGCTGTTTATTTTCTACTTTGATATTCTCATTGTTAATTGGTTGTTTAGATAATAAGGAGAGCAATAAAGCCTTAATACTTCGATAACCTTTTCCCTGTGGGATCAACCCTGTTGCCCTATACTCAATACGATCTGTGCACTTGCAGTATATAGGGTAATTAGGTTTTATAACTTGATTATTTGTGTGTGATATAATTAGATTATTTGCTATATTTTTTAGACTTAATTACACGCCGATCAAGTTTTTGGCGCTGTTGCCGGGGAAAAAGAAAGAATACTTGGGCCAAAGCTACCTTTATTACTCTAAACTTGTTTTTTTTTTTAATTTTTCTTATTTTTGTAGGTGGATGGAGAAGAGATCTCAATTGTGCAACTTTGATTTGAAGAAGATGGCAGAGGAATATTATGGTGACTGGGCCAATGGAAGAGGTAACATGAGAAGATCTACAGGTATGTCTAGAAGTGAAATTCTTAATACGTTGAAAGCACAGATGGGTGAATTGGTTAACTTGTTCAATGTGCGATATGGTAGTGGTTTTTCTTATTCTCAAGTAATTGTTGATTGTTGTACTTACTGTGGTGGAAATCATAATTCATATGATTGTTTTAATTGTAGACAGGTACAATATGACGACAATTACTATCGTTCCCCTCAATACCCCAATACCTATGTCCTGGAGTGGAGGGATCATCCATGTTATGGATGGGAGGATAATTGGAACCATCAACAGTCTATTTATGAGGAACCTAGTTTTCAATTTTATCCATTTCCTGTAGAGCCTAAGCCTGAGTGGGAATTAGCATTTGAGAAATTGGCTCAATCAACATTAGAGAGATTAGCTTGGATGGAGAAAAATTTTGAGGATAAACTTAACCACATTGCTGAAGCTTTGCACATTAGGTACCGATATGACCCATTGAGTAATACCGAGTTAAATCCTAGTGAGCAAGTGAAAGTAATTACTTTTTGTAGTGGTGACCAAGTAAGTGAATCTCCATCTATAGCAAATGGCCTTGATTATGAGTTGGCCATTGAGGGATTCTCCAAATTGATGGATGAAAAATATGACCAATTGACCACAGTGTACATGAATCTTAGGGTCCAAAAAGAACATGAGTATGCTGAGGAAGAAAAAGAGAGCGAGGAAGGAATTGTGAGTGAGGATGAGAGTTTTATAAGACAAATTGAAGGAATAGAAGCCTCACTTCCAATTACTTCTCCTATGTCACAACTAGCATCTTATGTTAACATTTGTGATTCACTGCATATTACTCTTCCGTGTGGTCATACTATTTTGTAGGTTCCTTCTTATGCAAAGTTTCTTGATGATGCCATGATATATGAGAGGAAGCATGGCAATCATGGATAGACACTTCAATGGCTATGATAGAGGAGTAATGTTTCTTTATCTTTTGTTATTTTATCTTATTTTTCCTTCTTACACATTGAGGACAATGTGTATCTTAAGTGTGGGGGGAAGTTTAGGATATTATTCATCGTAGTAATTGTTGTGTTTGAATTGCTTGGTTTTTGTTTTTTAGAGAATATTGGTTGCATTTTAAATGTTATGATTGCTTGGGTACCAATTGCAATTTGTCTAACATTTTTTTTTTCTAGCCAAAGTTTTTCAAAAAATTTGCCCAACAATTCAAAAGTGCTTAATGGTTAAATTCTACAACTATTAGTGATCAAATTCTTCTACCCTAGTTGAGATAATTTTATGTGTTTTGAGAATTTCTTTCTTAATAGACTAGGGAATTTTTTGTTGTGTGATTATGAAATTTTGTTTTAGAGAAAGTATATTAGGTAAAGTAGGAAGAATTATGCTGAAATTTTTTGTGAGTTTAATGAAGTTTTTCTATTTTATTTGTTTTTCTTCATGAGTTAAGTAGTGAACGAGGTTTATGAGTATGGCTTATGCCTTTGATTAGCAATGTATTAAGGAAAAGGGACTAAATGAGCTTATTTGAGAAAAAAAATGAAGAAAAAGAGAGAATAGTGTTTTGAAAGAGAAATCTTTTGAGGAAAGAGAAATAATTCAGCTTAGGTTCTACTCTGCTGGTTTTAGTACTGAGTAACTGGGAGTCTTCATATGGCCAATGTCGACTTTCGCGTAAAAAGGTGCTAGAGCTATGAGTACGCATAGCAACTTGGGCAGATGAAGTGCTAAGTAACCGGGGGTCTTCATTTGGCCAATGTCGATCTTTGCGTCAAAAGGCAACTTTGTGTCTCAAGGAAAGGCTAAGCTTATTAAGAAAAGTCCCTAGTTGTTATAAAAAGTGAATTACTCATTGGCATACAGTCATACTTGTTAGCTATAGGCACTACTTGCTTATGAATTTCGAATAGAGTAGAGAAATGGAATTGAGCTATTTCAATTGATGTATAATTCTTTCTCTTTTGCTTAATATGATGAGTATCTGAAATAAGATGAATAATTACGTGATGGTTTTCCATAGTTGTTGAGAATGTGATTTTGAAAACGCATGTGTTGCTTTTACTATGGTTGAGTCGTTGTCTTGGTTTTATATGTTTAATTGCTTGTGGACAAGCAATGGCTCAAGTGTGGGGGAGTTTGATAAGCGTCTAGTTTGCATATTTCTTAGTATGTCTACATTAGTATTTTATGCTAGTTTTTAGGGTTTAAATAATGAACAATAGTCACTTTCATGTCTATTTCTTCCAATCTTAAGTTTGTAGCTAAAATGTGCAAATGTGTGGTTTGATATGCAATTCTTTGTGTTTTGTAAGTTTTAGCTATAACGATCATCACTTTGGATCAAATGAAGCATATTCGGATGATATTAAATGTGATTTGAAGTTTATGAGAAGTGGCAAGAGAAGAGGACCAATGATGTGGCATGATGAAGCAACGATAGAAGAAAAATTGGTGATGAAAGGATTTCACTGCACCAACATATTTTGGTAGTTTGGTCAGAAATGGAGCTAGAGAGAGTGAATTGAGATGATTCTTGAAGCAATTTAAAGCTAAGAGAATTATCTACAATTATTATGCAGACCTCAAAGTCTGATTCTCACGTTTACAATGTCAAATTGCCACATTACTGAAGCATTCTTGTGCAGCGATGCTCTTCCGACCATGTCTCGATGTTTTGGCCATATCTTTGTGTACACAACTCCAAATGACCTGATTTTTGTGCTCCTGGAAAGCTAACTCAAAGGGTTATAACTTTTATGTTCACAGTAGAAGCTAGTTTGGCCAACTTTCTGACCGAACCCGCGGCTGAATCCGCCGCGGGTACGCACCGCAGGGTACGGTCAGAAAGTTATTAATTGAAGCCGCGGCTGTATCCTCGCCGCGGGTTCCAGGCGCGGGTTCGGGGCGCAGACATACGATTTTGAGGCACTTTTGGGATATCTTTCAAGGGGGCAATTCATACTCTTCGTGAATGATTAGACTACATCTCTGGACGGTTTTGGAGTGCTAGAAACACAAGAGAGAAGCGGAGCATAGCATAGAATAGCAAGGGTCTCTCTTAGAGAGATTTTCTCCCTTTGAGAGAGCCACCCCTTTAGATTAGTAAATCTCTTTATAGAATAGTGCTATTTGGAGGATTCTCTTGTACACATCAAGATTGGAGGAAGAATAGAATATTTGAACTTGTTCATCAATCAATAAGTTTTTCTTGTTCTATTTTTATCTCTTTCTTGATTAATATGGATTTGTCTATTAAAGTTTTGATCTTTTATGCGAAATCCACCATGAGTACGTGCTAAATTGTTAATCTAGGGTTAGAGGAAACTAATCGCTTCATGCATATGACTTGATTATGATTATTCATGTTATCTTGTGCTTGTTTGTTCTCTATTTTTGGTTTGCATGGATTTGTAGTTGCTTCATCACCAACTATGAATTGATAGTTGTTATTATGCAACGAGAGTTGGTAATGATAATGGAAAAGGAATAGCTGAAGTCTAGGTTGCATGTCACACGAGAGTAGTGGTGCTCCTAGGTGGGTCAATTAGGCAATTCATGTGATTAATGAACCAATACTAGTATCTTTACCACGAGAGTAGGAAAGAACTAGTAGGGAGGTAATCGTTAGCTTGCCACGAGAGTGAAGGTTAAGTACAATTGGAATTGGATCCTAAACAATACAAGAATCCATGGCATGAATTAATCCATTCAATCTTATGCTTGGTCATTAGTGGAATCTATTCCCTAGTGTCTTAAGATTACGAGTTTCCTCTGGATATTGTTATTTTATAGAGTTGTTAGTTTAGCTGTTTATTTTCTACTTTGATATTCTCATTGTTAATTGGTTGTTTAGATAATAAGGAGAGCAATAAAGCCTTAATACTTCGATAACCTTTTCCCTGTGGGATCAACCCTGTTGCCCTATACTCAATACGATCTGTGCACTTGCAGTATATAGGGTAATTAGGTTTTATAACTTGATTATTTGTGTGTGATATAATTGGATTATTTGCTATATTTTTTAGACCTAATTACACGCCTATCAATGGCTCCTTGGCTATGGTGGAGGTAACGATAGGGTTGTCATTTGCAGATTGTCTGATTGAAATATGAGGTAAGGATTGGCGAATTGTAGGTAGCTTTATGATGAGTTTCTGGTTTTCTTGTAGGTTTGGTAGTGGGGAAGGGAATTGGGGCTGTTTAAGTGGTGTTGCTATCAATTATGGTAACGAATTGGTAGATGAATTCTATGTGTATATGGTGATGGCTGTGGAATTTGACGGTAGATGGTCATGGGCGGGCGAGAATGTTGGCGTGTGGGTAAGGACTGTGGTGATGAGCAGATGCGGTGATGAGCAGATGCGATGCTTGTGGTTCTGTGAGGGCCTTGGTGGAGTTGGGCTGATTGTTTGGGGTTGATACTGTGGTATAATGGCTATGAACTGGAAGAAGCTGTGGAGATTGGTTGTTGTATGTGAATAATTTCGGTGCTATTTAGTTTGTTATTTGAGTATTTTTGGATTGTAATTTGGCTGAAATTGGTGAACGTGATTGTGGGTTGTAATGGGCTATTGGTTGCAGTTGTTGTTGGGACTTTTGGATCGTGATTGCAGGGGCAAGTTTGCGGTGGGGCTGTGAAATGTTATGGTGGAGGTTTCTGTTGATGTGAAATTGGCTGGACCTACTGTGGGTCTATGGTGATTGATTTCTTGGTAATTGATTATTGGTGGTAGAATTGGGGGGGTTAAGGAGATGACTGTTGATGGTCTGATGGTCTGGGTGGATGATAATGGGTTTTTTCTGCCAGTTTGAAGATGTGGTTAGAGTTTGGTTTCTTGATGATTTTCCAGTAGAATTTGGGGATTGTGCTGAATTCAATGACAGGAGGAATAGGGAGAAAGTGGAGTGGTGAACTGGTTGTTCATGGTGGTTGGGTATGAGTTTTGTTGATGACGGTAGACAGTTGAGTGATTTCTATGTGTCCGTGTATGTGAATGTGTGTTTCTGATTGAGTGCTTGTGTGTGGATGATCGTGAACTATGTGAATTTGGACATGTTAATGTGTGCGTATGTGTGTTTGGGCTATGCATAAAGTGGGTGAATCCAGTGAGTGAACGAGTGTGTTTTGATTATGTGTGAGAGATTGTTTGGTGGTGATGTGTTTTGGACCGGTATGTATGTGTGTAGTGTGTGTATGCATGGTTGTGAATTATGTGAATATGGGTAACTGATTGTGAGTGTGTGAATTTGTGTTGTGACTGTGCATGAACTATGTGTCAAGGTTGTGTGTAAATTGTGTGTGAGTGTGTGTGGTGTGTGTTTGTTTGAAGATATACTTGGAATGTGGTGTGCGTTCTTGGGGTATGTGTATGTTTGTTTGAAGATGTGCTTGGAATGTCGTGTGTTCTTGGTTTTTGTGTGAAGATGTGCTTGAAATGTGGTGTGTGTTCTTGGTGTGTGTGTGTGTGTTTGTTTGAAGATATACTTGGAATGTGGTGTGTATTTTTGGGGGATGTGTGTGTTGTGTAGTTAAAAAATTAAAATCGCCCAAGGCTTTTTTTTTTTCCTCTCTCTCTCTCTCTCTTTTTTCAATCCCAAAAATGGACTTTTTATAGTGCACAAAAAAACTTATCTTCCAAAAAATGAATAAAAGATCAAAATGTCTTTGACAATCAAAATTACAACTTTACCCCTACAAAAAAAATTAAAATCTATGTTCTCTCTCAAACATACAAAAATAGAAAAAATTAAGAAAAATGTAAATAAGCAATTCACCCCAAAAAAAATTAGAAAAAATTAGAAACATGCTTAAAAACCTAAAAATGAATTTGGGACCCAAAAATGGAAAAAAAATGTTTAAGAGGCGAAATGACTGTTTTGCTGTTGTACTGTAAAAAATGTACAAAAAATATTAGTTAAATTAAAAAAAAACAAAAATTTGAAAGTGCATATAAAAGTGCAAAAAATGAATTTAAACCTTCCCCCCCAAAAAAAAACTAATGAAAAATATTTATGATTCAAAAAATTACTATTTTGCCCTCAAAATTGCTGACTTTCTCATTTTTACCCAAAAATCAGGATTTGACTGCAAATTGTAGAAAAAGGTCCCCCAATGTTAGAAAATGAGCGGTGTGTCAAAATTGATGTCCACGGACTTTACAAGGAATTGCATAATACTTATTTTTTTGTATTGTGAAATTATATTCAACACAGTAGCAAATATTATTTCAAGACTTGAATCATTATTTGATCTCTTGATTTTATAATTGCTTGCCAACAAGTAATGATTCAAGTGTGGGAGAGTTTGATAAGTAGAATTTATCAATATATTATACATATTATTGGTGTTAGTTAAGTACAATTGTAATAATTTTGGTTGCAAATGACATCATTTTCTAATTTTTTTATAGAATTAGGGTTTTTCCCCGAAATTAGAGTTTTTAAGGCAAAATCACTAATTTGAGCAAATTATTCCACAATTCCTGTACAACATTACAGGTTCATCACACTTATACTAATTTTGGATTAGTGAAATCAACAAAAATCAATTTCAAAAGATGATTCAAGGAGCCAGGGTTGGATGGACAATTTGAAGAAATAATTATACAAAAATAATTGAAAAATCCAATTCTACATCAAAATGGGTGGAAATAAATGAAAAATGCTTGCACACGTAGATTCCAACTCAGCAAAAATCAAAAAAATCAAGTGGGGACCATAGGGAGTAATTTGCGAGTCCACCTGCGGATCGTAAGTTGACTAGGATTTTCTAGGGGTTCAACTTGCATCTTCTTTCAGCTATTTTTGCAGACATTTCCATGCATTAAATGCAATTGTAAGTCGGAAAATGACTTGAAGAATGTTTGTCTATAAATAGAAATCATTTGTAATGCATTAAAAACAAGTGTTAGAAATAGAAAGTAATTGTTATCTCTAGTTTTATACTTAGCTTGATAGAGAATTAGTAGAATTCACTACAAGAAAAATGACTTTTTGTGACAACATGAAGTCGTCACAGAAACCTAAAAAGTCATCACTGTGCTTACACAGTGACGACTTTTTTTGTTGTCACAAAGTTGTCACAAATTCTATGTCACTAAAGGGTCATTGTGACGACCTTAAGAATGTCGTCACAAAAGTGTAGTCATCAGTGATGAGACAAAAGTCGTCACAAAAAGGCACACTCATTAGTGACGAGGCAAAAGTCGTCACAAATTGTTAACACTTTATAACGGCTTTCCTTGTCACAAATTCACGTATAATTTTGTCATAAACATAAAAAAGTCATCACAGATATTGCTCAATAGTAATGACTTGTTCTTGTCATTGTAATATTGTCCATTAGTGACAAGAATTATTGTCATTGATGAAATTTGCACTTAGTGACAATATTGATAGTGTTGTCACAGAAGCATGGCATCAGTGATGACATTAGTAGTGTTGTCACAGAAGCATAACATCAATGAAATTTTCATTTAGTGACAACATTAGTGATGTTGTCACAAAAGCATAACATCAGTGCTGACATTTATGGTGTTGTAACAAGAGCATGGCATTAGTAAAATTTGCCTTTAGTGAAAACATTAATAGTGTTGTCACAAAAACTTGACATCATATTAATAGTGTTATCACAGAAGCATGGGATCAGTGACAAAAATTCTTGTCACTGATGGAACTTCTTGTTAATATGAGTGTCATTTTGTGACGACTTTTCTTCTCACTTATTTGCCTGTACTTTTGTCATATATAATGCAAAAATTGTCAAAAATATCAACTTGACAGTAACACCAAAAAATTACAGCTCAACTAATGCGACAATGAATAGTAATATGAACTTATATATATGTATATATATATGAATCCATCAAAACATACATGAACCATAATACATCAATTCAAATACCATTGACATTATCTATCCTAAATCCAAAAGAATGTACTATATTTAAGGGGAAAAAAAACAAAATATAAAGCAGCAACATCTTCAAATTGAAGCCATCTTCAAGTTTGGATCCAAAATCTAACCTTTTCTGAATTCGTCATGACCATTTATCAGCATTGTACTGCAATTTAAATATAATACAAAGGGTGAGAAAGTAAACAAAAGAAGCCACACCAAAAAAAGAGAAAAAGGAACAGGATAAAAAACATAAGCAACAAGATAACCACAAAATACATATCACAAGCTGTAAGGTAATAGCATAGGTAACGCAGCGGAAAAATAAAAAATTTATTATCTTAACCATGGATCTCTTTGACATATCTATATGATTAACAAGGGGGTTTGCATGAAAATTACCTTAAGCACAGAAGATTTCTATGCTTCTAGGCAAAGATCCTTCGAAGAAGATGTTAGATCTACCACGAAAAGCCCTCCAAGCGTAGAGCCTCTAACGATATCCACACGAACAACTTCTTTGGGAACCTTGTAGGCTTGCTTGCTTTGACTTTTGAGTGCTAGCTCCCTTGAATTATTAAGAACACAAGAAGAAGAAAAACCTAACCCTTAGGAGAGAGAGAGAGAGAGACGCCTAGAGAGAGAGAAGAGGCGTGCCTTTTCTTTCTTCTATTTTCTCTCACTAGTTTTCTTTTTGTGTTACAATAATAATTCAAGAGTCAAAGCATGAACCTATTTATAGAGGAAGTATCTAGTCTTTTAGGAAATAAAGCTAATTAGAAACCAAGAAGGTTTAGGCAACTTACTTTAAGCTAATCCTTCTCCTTTAGGAAATCTATTCCATAAGGAAACCAATTAGTTACTTTATTTCTTTTAGGAAACTAATTTCCTGCAAGACTTAGAATATTTATAAATAAGTCCTTTAAGTTAATTTATCTCATAAATTAACCCCATAAGTATCTCATACTTATCTTAATTACATTTTAACCCAAAGATTTTGTTCTTTATGTGTGTGACCCATTAGGTTCCATTCACGTTGGCAATAAGTATAAATTATAACTCATTAATTGAGCTAGATAAATTAAACACTTTTAATTTATCATTAATTCACTAATTAATCAATTCATACTTATAGATCATGAGTGGCGTCTAGCAATGCATCATGACCACCCAAGTGAATAGGAAAGTCATATGGTAGACCATACCCTTCAATGACAATGTTACCGTGTAATTAATATCCTTTCACCACACTATATCCCAATTAGTCTAAAAGTATAGTGCATACTTTTAAATGACTAATTTATATTTTCTTGTTCCAGAAATATAACTCTCCATGATGTATAACCTTGAAACTACTTCCAAGTTATACTATCACTTCTGCAGAAGATTTATGAGTTAATATTTCCAACAAGTGGCCATTAAGGGATATACTCTCCTATTAAGGAGTGGTGAATCCTATATTGATTACTCACTATCTTTCCATGCTTCAAACTATACCCAATCTCTAACCTATGAGCTACCCTTTTACGGGCACCGAGGAATAGAGTCAAAGTATAGCAATCCACACTCAAGATACTATGGTAATCTCAAGTCAAAGGATCACTTACACCATTGCCATTAAGAGTTCAACTATTGGCACTATAGTTGAAACTCTTGGCGGATCAATCCAATGAACTTGTTCTCAAACAAGCATCCACATACTAGCTTAAGTGTCACGCACACCATAGTCAATGAGATCAACTACTACTTACCATAAGTAGAGGCAAAGTATGTGCTAGTCTATCCGTATTAATGATGTCCAATCTCATTAATACTATGACTAGGGATATTTAAGAATATGACTTTATGTATTAGAGTCTCATAATTGTAACCCTTACAATCTCTAATACACAGTCAATATTCTAAGGACTTTATCAATCAAACAAGTAACATGGAAATACAAGTATAGATGATAAAGAAAAATACCACATGGATAAATATAACATAAATAAGTGTAAAACAAAACACCTTAAACCATCTTGGTTTTAGGGCATACACTAACAAACTCCCACTTGCACTAAAACCAATCACTCATTTGTTTTAGGCCAAAAACATTTACATGAGCATCATGCTTTTTCTGGGACAAGGCCTTAGTGAGATGATCAGCTATATTGTCATCAGTGGGAACCTTTTCTATCTTTACATCATTCCTACCAACTATTTCTCTAATAAGATGGTAGCGCCTAAGTACGTGTTTGGATCGTTGATGAGACCTAGGTTCCTTTGCTTGGGCTATGGCACCATTGTTGTCACAATACAAAGGTATAGGATCAACAATGGAAGGAACCACTCCTAGCTCGGTGACGAACTTCTTGATCCAAACAGCCTCTTTTGCAGCTTCAGAAGCAGCAATGTACTCGGCTTCAGTTGTAGAATCAGCGGTAGTTTCTTGCTTCGAACTCTTCCAGCTCACAGCACCACCATTTAACGTGAATATAAATCCAGATTGCGACTTACTATCATCCTTGTCTGACTGAAAACTAGCATCAGTGAAACCACACACTTCTAAAGTGTGTCCTCCATAAACCAAGAATAATTCTTTAGTTCTTCTCAAGTACTTAAGAATACTCTTGACAGCTACCCAGTGACCCTCACCAGGGTTAGCTTGGAATCTGCTCGTAACACTTAGAGCATAGGAGACGTCGGGTCTCGTACATAGCATAGCATACATAATGGATCCTATTGCCGAGGCATAAGGAACCTTTTGCATGCTATCAATCTCGACAGGTGTCTTAGGACACATGTCTCTCGAAAGAGTAATCCCATGTCTCATAGGTAAGTACCCTTTTTTCGATTGCTCCATGCTAAACCTCTTTAGCATCTTGTCTATGTATGTCGATTGACTGAGACCAAGCAACCTCTTGGATCTATCTCTATAGATCCTAATTCCCAGAATATAGGTTGCCTCTCCTAAATCTTTCATGGAGAAACTCTTGGACAGCCATACCTTTACGGTTTGTAGTGAAGGTATGTCGTTTCCCATCAACAATATGTCATCCACATAAAGTATTAAGAAAACGACAGCGCTCCCACTCACCTTCTTGTATACACAAGGCTCGTCTTCATTCTTAAGAAAACCAAACTCTTTGATTGTCTCATCAAAACGAATGTTCCAACTCCTTGAAGCTTGCTTGAGTCCATAAATAGACTTTTGTAGCTTGCATACCTTATGACTATCAATGGAGTCAAAACCCTCAGGTTGTGTCATGTACACATCCTCTTGCAAATTCCCGTTAAGGAATGCAGTCTTGACATCCATTTGCCAAATCTCATAGTCATAATAAGCAGCTATGGCAAGCAAAATCCTTATAGATTTAAGCATAGCTACCTGGCGAAAAAGTTTCTTCAAAGTCAATTCCTTGCCTTTGTTTATAACCTTTTGCCACTAACCTTGCTTTATAGGTAACAATATTACCATCCATGTCAGTCTTTCTTTTAAAGACCCACTTGCACCCTATGGGTTTTATTCCTTCAGGTGGCTCGACCAAGGTCCATACCTTGTTCTCGTACATGGAATCCATTTCGGATTTCATGGCTTCGCGCCATTTCAAAGAGTCTACATTAGACATAGCTTCTTCGTAGCTAGTAGGGTCATCATCATCTATGACCAACACATCATTGCTCTCGCTAATGAGAAATCCATATCTCTCAGGAGGATAACGTGTTCTACTAGATCTTCGAAGTTCTTGTGTAACTTGAGCTTCCGACTGCGCCTCATCAACATGTGGCATAAGCTCTTGTTCCAACTGTTGACTACTTTGTGGTTCTTGAATTTCTTCAAGTTCTATTTTGCTTCCACTACTTCTTTCAAGAATAAACAATTTTTCTAGAAAAGTAGCATGTCTTGAAACAAACACCTTTTGCTCAAGAGGATTGTAGAAGTAGTATCCACGACTCTCTCTAGGATACCCCACAAACAAGCATTTGTCAGACTTAGCCTCTAGCTTGTCTGACATGTTCCGCTTCACATAAGCAGAACATCCCCAAATCTTTAAATGATTAAGATTTGGTTTCTTACCATACCAAATCTCATAAGGTGTGGTATCAACAGATTTTGATGGAACACGGTTGAGTATATAGGAGGCGGAATCTAAGGCATATCCCCAAAACGAACTAGGAAGTGATGCATGGCCCATCATTGAACGTACCATATCTAATAAAGTACGATTTCTCCTTTCAGACACACCATTTAGTTGTGGTGTGTATGGAGGAGTCCATTGAGGAATAATCCCATTTTCCTCTAGATATAGTTGGAACTCTTGACTTAAGTATTCTCCACCTCGATCAGATCTAAGTGTTTTGATACTCTTGCCAAGTTGTTTCTCAACTTCAACTTTAAAGACTTTGAACTTTTCAAAGGCCTCGGATTTGTGCTTCATTAGAAACACATAACCATATCTAGAATGGTCATCCGTGAAAGTGATGAAGTAGGAGAAACCACCTCTAGCATGGATCGACATTGGGCCACAAACATCAGTATGTATAAGCCCAAGAAGATCACTAGCACGTTCACCCTTTCCAGAAAAAGGTGTCTTGGTCATCTTACCAAGTAAACAAGATTCGCATGTCCCAAATGATTCATAATCAAATGAGTCCAAGTATCCATTTTTATGTAACTTGGATATGCGTTTCTCATTTACATGACCAAGTCTACAATGCCAAAGGTATGTTTGGTTAACAATATCTAATTTTTGTTTCTTGGTGTTTATGTTGAGAATGGACTTTTGTTCATCTAGAATATATAAACCATTAATTAATGTACCAGTACCATAAGTAATACCATCACGTGAAAAAGAACAACTTTTATTCCTTTGAATGATGGTAAAACCATCCAAATCTAACAATGAGATAGAAATGATGTTCTTTGTAAGTACGGGAACAAAATAACAGTTTCTTCAATTCTAAAATAAGCCCAGTGGGCAAAGAGAGTACATAGGTTCCTACGGCTAATGCAGCAACTCTTGCTCCATTCCCTACGCGTAGCTCGACCTCTCCCTTTGCCAGGAATCTACTATCTTTAAGACCCTGCATATTATTACAAATATGAGATCCAGATCCGGTATCTAATACCCATGAGTCTTGGTTAGTAGACAAATTAATCTCAATCATAAACATACCAGAGGTTGAAGCTTCACCAAGCTTCTTTGACTTTAGAGAGTCAAGGTAGGCCTTGCAATTCCTCTTCCAATGCCCATCTTGTCCGCAATGGAAGCATGTGCCTTTGGGTTTGTCCTTTTTAACCCCACCCTTAGGCTTGGTTCTCTTCTTCTTGGACTTCTTAAGCCCAGAATTGGGCTTCTTTTTCTTGGAGCCCGAGACAAGCATAACGGTGCCCTTCTCCTTCTTAAGATTAGGCTCAGCAGTCTTGAGCATGTTCATCAATTCAGTCAACGTGCACTCAACTTTTCGCATGTTGAAGTGCAGGATGAATTGTGAATAGCTCTCAGGGAGGGACTGAAGAATTAAGTCAATACTTAACTCATTGTCAGAAACGTGTCCCAGATCAGCTAATTTTTCAATTAGCCCAATCATCTTCAGTACATGGGTAGTCACTGAAGATCCCTCTGCCATCTTGCATTGATAAAGCTCCCTTGAGGTCTCATACCTCTCAGTCCTAGCTTGTGCATCGAACATTTCTTTTAAGTGCACAATCATGGACGGAGCATCCATCTTAAGATGTTGCTTTTGCAATGCAGGGGACATAGCAGCTAACATGATACATGTTGCAGCATCATTGTCGGCTTTGTGCATCTCATATGCATCTATGTCCTCTTGTGATGCATTAGTGGGTGGAGGAGGGGGCATGGGTTTATCGAGGACATACTCAATTTTTTCATGTTTGAGAACAATTCTCAAATTGATATTCCAGTCCTCAAAGTTGGTTTCATTGAGTTTGTTGTCAAGAATCGGTCGCAAATTCACGTTAGACATTCTACAAAAAGTAAAGACAGAAAATAAGTATTTGTTTTATGTTATATGCAAACCAAAAATGTGGATTCGTAAATTTATTTGGTTTGCTCCCACTATTTTACTTCAAATCAATAACCCTCAATGTTGATTCGGAAATCCGTTGGAGATTTCTAGTGGGCTAGGATCCCATCTAATTAGCTTTGGGTTTGACGGAGGCCAATGCCCCAAAGATAAATTCGATTAGGTAGATAACTATTTATCAATCACAACCCTTGTGACTCCTAGATAGTTGGGTATCAACTCTTTGAAATTTACATCTTATGTATTACCCAACATTGCCTCAAAAATATCATAACATTGACGGAGGCCAAACTCGTTATGTAATTTTTGTTAAGTCAAACCCATTATTCAGAGATCACATCTCATAACAAAAACATATTCCGAGTAAGGTGACCTTGACGGAGGCCAACGTGTCAACCTTAATAGGAACTCATCGTTTTTGTTATAATAATGGAAGGCAACTTAAATAGATGACCTTAATATTTGATATTGAGGGATTTTAGTTTAAATATTAATGTCTCATCATATTATGCAATTAAAATATATCAATCATATAAAATAAAAGCATAATAAACGTGGATGATTATGGACTTTAACTAATAATATTTCCTTCGAGCCTTGAAGAAAATATTTGGTTAAAATTCCTAGGGGACGTTTCAACTCCTTGATGCGCCTCCTTGGTTGCTCCTTGGTACCACCTCCATCTTCTTGTACATTACATATGTAATTCTAGTCTAAACAATTTAAATAAACCTATTCCTAACCTATACTTTGTACATTACAAGTATTGATCAAGAAACCTCGAGTTACATTCGAGGGGAGTTTAGATGAGAAGAGAATTACATCAGAAAATAGAGAGGGAAGGACACGCAGGCCCTATTTATAAAACCAATACAAGCCAACCATAAAAGAAGTAATAACCATTCAATCGCATTGGTCTAGTCCATAATCATCCACCATGCCATCATACTATTTAACAATTAAATAAATTAATTTATTTAATTCTAGTCATAAATCATATGGTCTAAATAGTATAGATTAATGCTCTTGAAATTTATTTGTCTCAAAAATATAGTTATAGAAGGTATAGGTTTCCAAATTTTAACTTTCCAAATCTTAACAATTAAAATTGGAAAGTGTTTTATTTGAGAAATTATCAAAATTCGCGTTCTTTCAAAAAATAGAAAAAATCCCGCTAGGTTTCTGCCTACAAACCGCGCGACAAAACGTGCGCGGGTTCATCCGCGGTTTGTAACCCGCGCGACAAACCGTGCGCGGTTTCATCCGCGGTTTGTGGACAGAAGTTACGGGATTTTGACCGCGGGTCAAAACGCGCGCGAGTTTTCGCGCGGTTTGTGTCCAGAAAATACGATCTTTGAAATTCTTTGGCGTTTTTCAAAACTCTTTTGAATCAAAACATGTTAAAACCCTTTTAGCATGTAAAAAACAATTTAGAAACCATAAAAACAACCTTAAGAACTTATCTTAATTATTTAAAACACCTTTTAAACAATCAAGAACTTTTCCTAAAAATCAAACTCTTGATTTTTCTATAATGCATTTTGAGACAAATTTCATCAAGAACAAACCATCCATATTTGTGACAATTAAATAAACACAAATCATATAGATATAATCAAAGAAGGCTCTGATACCACTGTAAGGTAATAGCATAGGTAACGCAGCGGAAAAATAAAAATTTATTACCTTAACCATGGATCTCTTTGACATATCTATATGATTAACAAGGGGGTTTGCATGAAGATTACCTTAAGCACAGAAGATTTCTATGCTTCTAGGCAAAGATCCTTCGAAGAAGATGTTAGATCTACCACGAAAAGCCCTCCAAGCGTAGAGCCTCTAACGATATCCACACGAACAACTTCTTTGGGAACCTTGTAGGCTTGCTTGCTTTGACTTTTGAGTGCTAGCTCCCTTGAATTATTAAGAACACAAGAAGAAGAAAAACCTAACCCTTAGGAGAGAGAGAGAGAGAGAGAGAGACGCCTAGAGAGAGAGAAGAGGCGTGCCTTTTCTTTCTTCTATTTTCTCTCACTAGTTTTCTTTTTGTGTTAGCAATAATAATTCAAGAGTCAAAGCATGAACCTATTTATAGAGGAAGTATTCTAGTCTTTTAGGAAATAAAGCTAATTAGAAACCAAGAAGGTTTAGGCAACTTACTTTAAGCTAATCCTTCTCCTTTAGGAAATCTATTCCATAAGGAAACCAATTAGTTACTTTATTTCTTTTAGGAAACTAATTTCCTGCAAGACTTAGAATATTTATAAATAAGTCCTTTAAGTTAATTTATCTCATAAATTAACCCCATAAGTATCTCATACTTATCTTAATTACATTTTAACCCAAAGATTTTGTTCTTTATGTGTGTGACCCATTAGGTTCCATTCACGTTGGCAATAAGTATAAATTATAACTCATTAATTGAGCTAGATAAATTAAACACTTTTAATTTATCATTAATTCACTAATTAATCAATTCATACTTATAGATCATGAGTGGCGTCTAGCAATGCATCATGACCACCCAAGTGAATAGGAAAGTCATATGGTAGACCATACCCTTCAATGACAATGTTACCGTGTAATTAATATCCTTTCACCACACTATATCCCAATTAGTCTAAAAGTATAGTGCATACTTTTAAATGACTAATTTATATTTTCTTGTTCCAGAAATATAACTCTCCATGATGTATAACCTTGAAACTACTTCCAAGTTATACTATCACTTCTGCAGAAGATTTATGAGTTAATATTTCCAACAAGTGGCCATTAAGGGATATACTCTCCTATTAAGGAGTGGTGAATCCTATATTGATTACTCACTATCTTTCCATGCTTCAAACTATACCCAATCTCTAACCTATGAGCTACCCTTTTACGGGCACCGAGGAATAGAGTCAAAGTATAGCAATCCACACTCAAGATACTATGGTAATCTCAAGTCAAAGGATCACTTACACCATTGCCATTAAGAGTTCAACTATTGGCACTATAGTTGAAACTCTTGGCGGATCAATCCAATGAACTTGTTCTCAAACAAGCATCCACATACTAGCTTAAGTGTCACGCACACCATAGTCAATGAGATCAACTACTACTTACCATAAGTAGAGGCAAAGTATGTGCTAGTCTATCCGTATTAATGATGTCCAATCTCATTAATACTATGACTAGGGATATTTAAGAATATGACTTTATGTATTAGAGTCTCATAATTGTAACCCTTACAATCTCTAATACACAGTCAATATTCTAAGGACTTTATCAATCAAACAAGTAACATGGAAATACAAGTATAGATGATAAAGAAAAATACCACATGGATAAATATAACATAAATAAGTGTAAAACAAAACACCTTAAACCATCTTGGTTTTAGGGCATACACTAACACAAGCATGTGAAGCAAATCAAAGACAACAATCTCATCATTTTTACCCACTTTAGTAGCAACTTCAGCACCTTAACACTGTACAATTTTATTCTTATAAAAATCAAGACAAAAATAAAGTTTTGAGAGAGAAGCAAATAAGCACCAAACTAATTGCCAACTCCTTTTCGACTCATTATTACATGGTGCTTGCCTATAGAACATCATTCAAATAGCACTATTTGAATTAGTTGTGCACTAATTTTGAGAGCAATTACCATGGTAAAGGAACAAGTTATAGAATTTTTTTCTCGTTATTTGAATGTCCAAATGTGTTAAATGCTATTATTATATTAAAACAAAATATAAGTGCTAAAAGGAGATCCTATTTTTCTTGTGATGAGTCTAGGGCAAACACAAAAATTATTTAGTTTAGCGTGATCCATAATGGCTGAAACTAAGGCCATCAAGAATAGGCAATGTGCTAAACAAAAGGAGCAAACTGAATCATCATTAAAGACTACATGACCTTTGCAGTAGTACTTTGAAATCACAAATCATTCCCAAATGTGAAGACAAATACCATACAGATGAAATTAAGAAAAGAAACAGAGCTATCAACATTTAAATCCTACTTATTGCTATGAGTCTAATTTTATAGCGTTTGAAATGAATTGCATCAAGGTCCACTTGCTTTTTATACTTGTACTATTTAAATCCTACTTACACAAATCAAAGAGATTAAAAAAATAAGTAGACACCTAGTTCAAGTCAAGTCACATTGTATATCAACAACTACAAATGTGAAGTCACTTACTCCTAGAAAATCACTTATTAGGCAGCATGGAATTTAGAAACACCATCAAGAGTTCCTTAAACCACGAATTAAGCACTCTAATATAGACACTATATAGTGGGATGAATAGCATTAAGGTGGAGAAAATAAGTAAAATAACAGTAGCACGCCTAACTGGCATATCTGGGCACAAAGAGGAAAAAAAAGGAGCAAAAAAATTTAGACTTAGGAACAAAAATAGCAGAACTTTTTGGAAAGGCAGCAAATGCATGACACAAAGAACATTTCCATGGCCTAGTAAATGACAAACCTGAAATTATAAGTGCTATTGAAAGCTTTTCTAACAAAAGAATCAAGTCAAGCTAGCAAACCAGTTAAACACAACTTATTAACAACTTTACAGTTAAACACATCAACAAATAGCAAGAGACAAAGTAGTTAAAAAAACAAAGATAACGAACAGCAGTGGTACACATGAAAGATAAAAAAAAAATCAGAGAAAAAACCAAGTCTTTATTTCTTTTTTAAAAATCAATATCAATGAAACTAAGGTCATTTTAAAGTTCAAGGCTAACTTGTGAACATAAATAAATAATTGTCACTGAATTCAGAATTTGCATGACAAAAATTATTGAAGAAACAATATGTTAGTGTATGCCCTAAAACCAAGATGGTTTAAGGCACTTTGTATTTACACTTATTTATGTTATATCATTTATGTGACAATTTTTTTTTATCATCTATACTTGTATTTCCATGTTAATATTGACTGTGTATTAGAAACACGAACTGCAAGGAATTAGTTTAGAATTGATAATACTGAGGATTCAAATAAATGTGTTTGACTTGGATAATTAGTGACTGGTGAAATTGTATTGCATGACCAGACAATCGTTCATTTTAGATGTAATAATAATAGGAATAATGTGAATACTGATAACACTCCTCTTTCTGTAAATTTAAAATTACCTTGTTTCCAAAATCTCTCTTCGATGAAGTGCTAAACAAGTTATTTTCTTAAAATTGTTTGTGGCATTCGACTTTTCCTTCATGTTTGGCATTTAACTTGTGAAAAGAATTTTTCTTCAAATCTTTTTGTTGCATTGAGCAAATAATTCTTTGATGAGGCCTGGAAAGGATTTGCATTTTTGTTCTGTCTTCTTTCTTTTCAAAGCCAATACCAGGTTTGTGTGATTGTAAATATTATCTTTTGATGAGCTAATGTAAGTTCAAATCAAATGAAAAGAAAATTATCTTCTTGGGCATTTTTGCCTTATTATTTCTTAGATGGTCAAAAAATAAATGCCTATGATCTTTGGATGTCATCTTATTTGAAGCTAATGATTACAACTTTGATAGCCCTCTAGATTTTGAAATAGTGCAAACTACTAATGAGAATTGGGGGGATACTGAAGAAGAATGTGGATGCCGTGTTAAGGATTCTAAGTAATGAAAGGGGAAACCCAAGTTTAACAGAGGAGAACTAGAAGTTGTTGACTTTGGCACTAAGATAGAGAGTGACAAGTATTTTGCTCAGATTCTCACTTGCGGGCATTCGAATTATGAAGAAAGAGGGCCACAATGAATTGTCAAGCAAGTTGGAATGTATGTTTGGAAGACTCAAGCACAACAAAAGGAATAGACATGCGGGGGATACAACTTCAACCAATTCACAAGGAGAGTTTTATTCTTTTATATCCACAATTTCTTATTTACCTTTGGAATGTGTTGTATAGGTTATTGTCAGATTAAAATAAGATGATGTCACATGCTTGTGACTTATTGCTAGCAATCGTGATTTTTTTCTAATTCCCCTACTTGTTGAAATTACTTTATGTGCTTTGGCAAATGCTTTCTTCAAGTACTAAGAAATGATTATTATGTGGTTTGGAGTTTTGTTCTTATAGAAGGTATATCTTGTGAAATAGTTGGAATTACATCTAAATTTTGCATGTTTGATGAAAATTTCTCTTCTTCACTTAATTTCAAAAGTCAAATGTTGATTATGGTCGATTAGTGAAATCATGTAATTTGTGATGTGATACTTTATTATGAGTGATTTTATACTGCAAATATTAAAAAAAATAATGAAAAAAGAATGATTTGGTCTTTTCTACTCCAATGTTTCTTGTGCTTGGTAACCGGGAGTCTTCATCCACAAATGTCGACTTTTGTGTCAAACGGTACCTGAATTATGAGTAATGCATTGTAAATTTGAGTAAGTAAATTATTGAGTAACTAGGGATCTTCATTTAACCAATGTCAATTCTTGCCTAAAAAGATAATTTTACTTCTCAAATATAGTTTTTGCTACTTTCTTAAAGATTGGAACGTTGAATAACTAGGAATCTTCATAACCTTCATAACCAATGTCGGTTTTTGCGTCAAAAGACATTGTCGTATCTTGAGTGATTAGTTTGATATTACAAAATTCCCTCAAGTGAAAAATGAAATCGATCATAGACATGGGATGCCCTTTGATTGATTATATGATTTACTTATTTGTGAAATTTGGTAAGGTGAAGAAATTCAATTGAACTAGCTTAATTGTAATAAAATTTCTTCTTGTTTGATTGATATTATGAGTATTAAAGACAAGATAATAAATTGCGTAATTGTTATTTACTTGGTCTTGAGGAAATACATTTTAAAATACACATTCGTGATTTCAATATTTGAATCATTCGTTGATCTCGCATTTTCCAAATCGTTTGAGAAAAATAATGATTCAAGTATGGCGGAATTGGCAAGTGTCAAAACAATGCATTCTGGTATATTTGTTGAATAAAAAATTTAGAATTTTGAAACAAGAATAATTTTGGGCAAATTACAAGCTTGCAAGCTGAGGCCAAAGCTCTGTTGTTCGGATTACATCAGTGTGCCATTAAGGATTTTCATGATTTTTATGTGGAATGTGATTCACAGATTTTGATATATATCTTGCAACAAAAATACGAGTGTCCTTGGTCGATAGCACGATAGATTCGCTTCATACATTCTCTACCAGTTTCAATTTTATCATTTCAACATTGCTACAGGGAGTCTAATAAGGTTGCTGACATTCTTGCTAATTTTGGATACACTGATCGTAAGGAGACTTTATATCATGATGTTACAAGCTTACCAATGCTAGCTAGAGGAGAATTTTTCTCTGATAGAATAGGTTGTCCTTCAATTCGAAATTGTAAAAGTTAGTTACTCATTATTTATGTAAGTGAGTAGTACTCCTCGTTTATTTTATTAATTAATCATGTACTATGGAGGTAAGGTTTATGTCCCCCTCTGCTTTTTATATTAAATTTAATAAAACATAGGAGTGGCGCCCTCCCTCGTCTTTGGGGTTAGCCAATTAAAAAAAGAAAACACACACACAAGTTTCTATGATTTTTGTAGACTAATGACATTTGAATGAAGTTCAGATCAATTCTTTTAAAAATTGTTACTAAAAGGACGGATCAAAGGGGGGCATTTTTTCTTTTTCCTAAAAACATTTATTCCCCTAGGTTTCCCCTTTTGAGCCTTCAAAATATGTGATTTTTGTTTGACAACCCACTTGAAAGTCGCGCCTTACACTGGGGTAATTTTTTAGATTATTTTATCCCACATTGGGGCGGATTTTATTTTGTTAAAGAAAGAAAGAAAGAAGAAAAAGTGATACAAAAGAAAGTCCAAAAGAAAGTAATAAAATTGGGGAAAATTTTTTTTTAAGATAAAGAGAATCCCAAAAAGCCAGTGGCAAAATGTAGGGTGAAATTTTTGTAAGAGAAGCAGAAGGGGAAATTGTCAAGTTGGGGCAAATTATTTGCAAAAACAACCTTAAGCTAATTAAACCTTTCATGAATTCTACTTTTCAACCTTCACATTTATAGCACATTACTTGACCCCATTACAAGAGTCGAGAATGTTACCAACCTCTATCTATATTTTGTAATAATTTTTTTGAAATGAAAATTTGGAAATCAAAAGGGTGTATGATGTTAATATATATATATATATCCCAAGATCATCAATGAAAGATTGCCTTACTGATGCTAAATATTTTCAAATGCCAGTTTGTATTAATGAAAATGGAAAAGAATACCTCAAGTTGAGATACTACTATTCATTTTATTTCTTCCTTTGAAATCGATAGTCCAGAAGGACACCGTGGTCAGGAAAATGAGACAGTTGAAGGCTCACAAGTGAGAAAGTCGATATGCTGTCATCAAATTTCTCTGAAAGTTGTGACAATAGTGGTTTGTGGTATCTTGTATGTATTGGTCATTTTGTGACAATCTCGAAATTCAAGTGAAATCACATTTCAGGATCGAAAGGCATATTTTAAACCAACGCGTCAAAATCAATTTTGAAAAATACTTTATTTGACTGTATTTTACTTACTTAGTTTTGCGTGTTTAATGTTGTTTGCTATACAGAAGTTCTTTCAAATAGTGCGCATGAAATGTTCTTGAGCAAAAACAAATAATGATGGTTCAATTTTGTTGATTTTTAAGTGAAAGTAAAGGCAATCCTAAATTTATCGATAAGCTGAAGCATGCATGAATTGAAAGACTGTTTGGGTGATTTGATATGAATTTTGAACAAGAATTGATTGAGTTCGAGACCTTGCAGAAAACAAAGCAAGAGACTTTATTAGATATTCAAGATGACAATTCTCATGTTTATATGTGCTAGTGGAGTCAAGAGACCGCCAAATGGTGGCATCACTTTTGCAATTGTAGCTGTTTTCTCTTTTGTAGGTGCGATCACACCATCACTACTTGAGACCCTTTTAGAAGATAAAACCTAGGGCAAATTTTTTGCAGTCAGCAACGGACTAATTGGGGCAAAATTGAATTCAAAAATTAATTTTAGATTGATACTGAGGCAAATTTTTTTTTGAGAAAAATTTTTTCGATTCCAAATTGATTTTGGTACTTTATGATTGAGCCAGATTTTGAAAAAGATTGACTTCAAATTAAATTCATATTTTATTTATATTAGGGCAAATTTTTTAAAGGGATTGATTTCAAATTGATTTGGATGTTTATGCAAGACCAAATTGTGAAAGGAGTAATTTCAAATTGATTTGATGCCATACACTTAGGCAAATTTTTTTAAAATTTTGATTTTTGAGTTGATTGCGATGCAATGCTCGACAGTTGTTTCAAGTTTTTCTATCTTTTGAATTTCTCTATGCATTCATTCATCATCCTAAATGGCATTAATTTATATTTTCAAGTCTCGTAGCCCAACCTGGTTGGCATCTATTCATTTACATTTTAGTCTCGCAACCCAAACTTTGCATTTCATCAATCCTAGTAGCTCAGGATCATGCATTCGTTCATCAGCTTGAACGACATCTATTTATTTACGTTTTAGTCTGGCAGCTCAAACTTTTTATTTCATCAATCTTGGCAGCCCGATTATGCATCCATTCAATAGACTAAATGGCATCTGTTTATTTGGATTTCAAGTTTGGCAACCTAAACTTTGCATTTTTGTCAATCTCGGCAGCTCAAAATCATGCATCCGTTTAGTAGCTTGATTGGTATTAATTTACAATTTCAAGGAATAAAATCACAACTAGTCTCTCTCTCTCTCTCTCTCTCTCTCCACTTGCTCCATCTTTTTTTTTTTTTTTGAATTTTAGGGTTTCTCCAGCATCCATGGCTGCCCATTGAAGGGCATTCTCCATTCATTAATCACTCCTTCGCTGAGATTTTGACAACCAGCAACAATTCTCCAATCAAGATCAAGCAGGCATCAATTTATAGGGGAGAACCTGCTGTGATTTTCTCTAAAGCAGACATCAAAAAGTTGGCAGCCCCATTTAGAATTGCCTTGTAGGGAAATTCTCACATGGACATCCAAATATGGAGGTCATTAGGAAGTCGTTTGTCGCGATTGGTTTTTTTGCATCTTATACGCTTGGCTTATTGCATCAAAGGCATGTTTTAATTAGGTTCCATGCTCAAGAAGACTTTCTATGATGCTGGCTAAAAGGATCATGGATGGTCCAAGAGTTTCCGACGAGAGTCTTTAAGTGGAGTCCAGATTTTCGTCTCGTTAAAGAACCGGCTCATGCACTAGTCTAGGTGGCATTTGAGTCTTTGCCAATCCACTTCTTTGATAAGTCAGCCCTCTTTATGATTGCAAGTACCATTGGATCACCATTAAAGCTGGATGATGGGATAGTGAATATTACAAGACCAAATGTAGCAAGAGTATGTGTGGATTTATATTTGATAAGGGAACTTCCCCAGTGTGTTTGGATTGCATCAGATCAGGAAGGTTTTTGTCAAAAAGTAACTTATGAAAGCTTTCCATTCTATTGTCAACCTTGTCAAAAACAAGGCCACGATGAATCGAGATGCAAGCCGTTAAGATCCAAAGGAACGAAAGATCGAGATCAACGGGAGAAGGTGCAGCAGGTGGTTAAAACACAATATGTTCCTAAACGAAACCCTTTGAACAATTCTGATAAGGGGGTAACTAATTTGGAGTTAGATAAGTTCCCTGCATCGTCTCAGTAGGAGAATAAATTGGAGGAACATCATCAAAACCAGAATAGGCTACAACAAGAGGATAATTCTCTGATGGTGGTGGTAGAATGAGCTAACGAAGTTGTTGTGGTCTAGCAGATGCATGCTTTAGGAAACAAGTCTGGTCAGATTGATATCAGTCCAACTAATCGTCTGCATGGCGATGTCGTGGGCAATATGGCTGGTATGCAAACTGATCTACAAAGTACTAGCCCCAGTGATCTTCAGGATACTGCACGAATTGAGTAGGTAGATCTTTTTTTTGGGAAAAATGTGCAGTAGGTTTTGGACATGGACAAGGAAGGGAAGATAGAGCTAGATGATCAGGAGAATGACTTAACTCATGTAGATAGAGTTCAAACCCAGCGGCAATTGGTTTCAGAGGCAGAATTTACAATTGGAAATCTGTCCCCATGTGGAGCTGTTGATGGTGTTGAAGCTAACCAAGATCTTGAGCAACGGCTAGCCTTTTGTAACCTAGAGGTGTCTTCTCATCAAGTCCGGATTATTCAAACACAACAGCTGGAATGGAAACATCAAAAATTGGGTAAGCAAAACATGATTCGTCCTAAGTTTGATTCTGATAGAATCTTAAGTTCTCAAGTAAGATTATCAATGAATTCTTTTGCTGCTCTTTCCAATGCTTACTTGCATGTTTTGGAACATTAGGGGTGTGTCTCAACCCCCAAATTTGAGGAGACTTAAAAATTTAATCGAAAGTTATAATATTCAAGTAATTGCTATTTGTGAACCTAAAATTGATGCCGGTAGATTTGCTGAAATTGGATTGAAGCTTGGTATGGATAGTGGTTTTTGGAATAATCCTGGCTCGGTGTGGGTCTTTTACAGATGTATCTTGTTATGTTCTATGGTAGGAGAAAGTAATCAACATTTATCTATATCTATTCGTTCCTCAGTTTTACCTAGATTGTGTACTTTGACATTTGTCCTTGCCAAATGTTCGGATAATGGTAGACTATGCTTATGGAATAATTTGAAGAATGAATTCATGCCTAGTGCTCCTTGGTTAATTACTGGTGATTTTAATCTAGTGGTTCAAGTTGCTGAAAAACGTGGAGGTAGACCTTTTAACGTCTCTAAAGCTACTAATTTTTTAACATTTTTGCAAGATGTTCAAGTCTTTGATGCAGGTTATTCTGGCTCAGATTATACTTGGTGTAACAATAGACAAGGTAGTGTACGAGTATGGAAAAGGTTGGATAGGGTCCTGATCAACAAGGAGTTTGGTGAGCTTAAGTTAGAGTTGTCAGTGCAACATCTTTCTAGAAGACTATATGATCATGCTCCAATATTGATGAGTGGTAGAACTATATTAGACAACAAACTGAGGGCATTTCATTTTCTTGAATTTTTTGGACTTCTCATCCAGATTTCTTGAATTTGATTGCACAAGTTTGGAGCAAATCTTACACGGGGTCTCCCTTGAGGGTTTTAGCACTAAAGCTAAAGGAGGTGAAAAATGCTCTTCGGATGTGGTCTAGACAAAAGTTTGGGATATCTTTGCAAATGTAAAGAGATTGGAGAACAAGGTTGCGTGTCTACAGGCTGTGTTTGATGCTCAACAATTGGATGAAGCTCTCCAGGATTTGCAATCAGTGAGTTCGAAACTGAATCGAGCTCTTTGTCTGGAGGGGAGCTTCTGGAGATAAAAAGCTCGTGTCAAGTGGTGGAAAGAAGGAGACCGCAATACTAAATTTTTCCATTCCAATATGGCTGAACGAAGAAGGAAGGCTAGCATTCACCGTATTAAAAATCAGTCTGGTGATTGGGAAGATGATGAAGATGGAATTGGAAGGGTAGCTTGTGATTACTTTTCTTCCTTGTTTGCCCAAGATGAAGATCAGGATGTTGGTGACTTGGACCTGATTCCAAGATTAATCTTGGAAGAGGATAACCAAATGTGTGAGAGGTATCCTACTATGGAGGAGATTCAGAGGACAGTTTTCTCTATGGATGGAGAGAGTGCAACTGGACCAGATGGCTTCACTAGAAAGTTCTTTACTACATCCTGGAAGTTAGTGGTTGATGATTTATATAAGGCTGTGATGAGCTTCTTTTGTGGTGAAGTGATCCTTAGAAGTTTTACTTCTGCTCTTGTGGTACTGAATCCAAAAATTGATAGTCCTCAGGATTTCTCATAGTTTAAACCAATAAGTTTGTGAAATTTTGTTAACAAAATTATTACAAAATTATTGGCTAATAGACTAGCCACAATTCTCCCCCAGATTATCTTGAGTCAACAAAGGGGTTTGTAAAGGGCAGGTTGATGATTGAAAATTTTATGTTGGCTTAATAGATGATTATTGGAATAGCTAAAAAAAAATTGGAGTGGTAATGTAGTGCTAAAATTGGATATGGCTAAGGCATATGATAGAGTGTATTGGCTATATTTGATTAGAATACTGTGGACTTTTGCGTTTGGTGAGAGATCGATTGACATGATTTGGAGGTGTATTTCTAATTGCTAGTTCTCTATTATAATTATCGGTATGCCTAATGGTTTTTTCAGGTCTTCTAGAGAACTTCGACAAGGAGATCCAATATCCCCAGCATTGTTCATTATAGCTACTGAAGGCTTGTCAAGGGCACTAAATCATTTATCTCAATTGCCACGCTTTATCCCATTTAAAGTACTATCAGGTTGTCCTATTATTTCTCACCTTGCATTTGCTGATGATGTCATTATCTTTTCAGGGGCATCTAAGAGATCTCTGAGCATGATTATGGAGATTTTGAATCAATATGAAAGGTGTTCAGGGCAGAAAGTCAACATTGCAAAGAGCAGCTTGAACGGAATCTGTTTACTTACCTTTCTATGTTTGGTAGCCCAAACTTTGCATTTTTATTAATTTTGACAACCCAAGACTATGCATCCATTCAGTAGCCTGAATGGCAACTGTTTATTTATATTTTAGTCTGGCAGCCCAAACTTTGCATTTTCATCAATCCTGGCAGCCCAAGATCATGCATCCATTCAGCAGCTTGAATGGCATTAATTTATATTTTAGTCTAGTAGTCCAAACTTTACTCATGAATCTTGGCAACTCAGGATCATGTATCCGTTCAGTAGTCTGAACAACATCTGTTTATTTACATTTCAAATTTGCTAGCCCAAATTTTACATTTTCATCCATCCTGGCAGCTTAAGATCATGCGTCCATTTAGTAGCCTAAATGATATCTGTTTATTTAAATTTTAGTCTAGAAATCTAGACTTTATATTTTCATCAATCCTGGCAGCTCAGGATCATGCATCTATTCAGCAGCCTGAACAGCATTAATTTATATTTTCAAGTCTGGCAGCCTAGACGTTGTATTTCATTCATCAATCTTGGCAACCCAAGATCATGCATCCATTCAGCAGTCTGAATGGCATTTGTTTATTTACATTTCTATGTTTGGCAGCCCAAACTTTACATTTTCATTAATCCTGGCAGTCCAAGATCATGCATCCGTTTAGTCGCCTGGTCGACATCTGTTTATTTATATTCTAGTCTGGCAGCCTAGACTTTGCATTTATCAATTCTGGCAGCCCAGGATCATGCATTTGTCCAACAGCCTGGTCAACATCTGTTTATTTATATTTAAAGTTTGGCAGTCAAAATTTTCCATTCATCAATCCTGGCAACCCAAGATCATGCATACATCCAGTAGCCTGGTCGGCATTCGTTTATTTACATTTCAAGTTTGGCAGCCCAGGCTTTACATTTAATTAGTTTTGACAGCCCATGATCATGCATTCGTTCAGCTGCTTGGATGACATCTATTTATTTACATTTTAGTCTGATAGCCTAGACTTTACATTTCATCAATCTTGGTAGCCCGGATCATGCATCCGGTCAATAGGCTAAACAGAATTTGTTTATTTGTGTTTCAAGTTTAGTAGCCCAAACTTTGCATTTTCATCAATCTTGGCAGCTCAAGATCATGTATCTATTCAACAACCTGAAAGGCATCTGTTTATTTACATTTTAGTCTGGCAATTTAGAATTTGCATTTTTATCAATCCTGACAGCCCAAGATCATGCATCCGTTTTGCAACTTGAATTGCATTAATTTACATATTCAAGTCTGGTAGCCCTGACCTTGCATTACATTCATCAATCTTGGCAACCCAAAATCATGCATCCATTCAGTAGCTTGAATAGTATCTATTTATTTACATTTTTTGGTCAGGCAGCCCAAACTTTGCATTTTATCAATCTTGACAATCCAAGATCATGCATCCATTCAGCAGCCAAAATAGCATCTATTTATTTACATTTCAAGTTTGGCAGCCCAACTTTGCATTTTATCAATCCTGGCAGCCCCAGGATTATGGATTTGTCTAGCAGCCTAGTTCACGTCTATCTATTTATATTTCAAGTTTAGCAGCCCAAACTTTGCATTTTAATCAATTTTGACAATCTAGGATCATGCATCTGTTCAGCAGCATGAACGTCATCCTTTTATTTATATTTTAGTTTGGCAACCCAAACTTTGCATTTCATCTGTAAGGTAATAGCATAGGTAACGCAACGGAAAAATAAAAATTTATTACCTTAACCATGGATCTCTTTGACATATCTATATGATTAACAAGGGGGTTTACATGAAAATTACCTTAAGCATAGAAGATTTCTATGCTTCTAGGCAAAGATCCTTCGAAGAAGATGTTAGATCTACCACGAAAAGCCCTCCAAACGTAGAGCCTCTAACGATATCCACATGAACAACTTCTTTGGGAACCTTATAGGCTTGCTTGCTTTGACTTTTGAGTGCTAGCTCCCTTGAATTATTAAGAACACAAGAAGAAGAAAAACCTAACCCTTAGGAGAGAGAGAGAGAGAGAGAGAGAGACGCCTAGAGAGGGAGAGAGAAGCGTGCCTTTTCTTTCTTCTATTTTCTCTCACTAGTTTTCTTTTTGTGTTACAATAATAATTCAAGAGTCAAAGCATGAACCTATTTATAGAGGAAGTATCTAGTCTTTTAGGAAATAAAGCTAATTAGAAACCAAGAAGGTTTAGGCAACTTACTTTAAGCTAATCCTTCTCCTTTAGGAAATCTATTCCATAAGGAAACCAATTAGTTACTTTATTTCTTTTAGGAAACTAATTTCCTGCAAGACTTAGAATATTTATAAATAAGTCATTTAAGTTAATTTATCTCATAAATTAACCCCATAAGTATCTCATACTTATCTTAATTACATTTTAACCCAAAGATTTTGTTCTTTATGTGTGTGACCCATTAGGTTCCATTTACGTTGGCAATAAGTATAAATTATAACTCATTAATTGAGCTAGATAAATTAAACACTTTTAATTTATCATTAATTCACTAATTAATCCATTCATACTTATAGATCTTGAGTGGCGTCTAGCAATGCATCATGACCACCCAAGTGAATAGGAAAGTCATATGGTAGACCATACCCTTCAATGACAACGTTACCGTGTAATTAATATCCTTTCACCACACTATATCCCAATTAGTCTAAAAGTATAGTGCATACTTTTAAATGATTAATTTATATTTTCTTGTTCCAGAAATATAACTCTCCATGATGTATAACCTTGAAACTACTTCCAAGTTATACTATCACTTCTGCAGAAGATTTATGAGTTAATATTTCCAACAAGTGGCCATTAAGGGATATACTCTCCTATTAAGGAGTGATAAATCCTATATTGATTACTCACTATCTTTTTATGCTTCAAACTATACCCAATCTCTAACCTATGAGCTACCCTTTTATGGGCACCGAGGAATAGAGTCAAAGTATAGCAATTCACACTCAAGATACTATGGTAATCTCAAGTCAAAGGATCACTTACACCATTGCCATTAAGAGTTCAACCATTGGCACTATAGTTGAAAACTCTTGGCGGATCAATCCAATGAACTTGTTCTCAAACAAGCATCCACATACCAGCTTAAGTGTCACGCACACCATAGTCAATGAGATCAACTACTACTTACCATAAGTAGAGGCAAAGTATGTGCTAGTCTATTCGTATTAATGATGTCCAATCTCATTAATACTATGACTAGGGATATTTAAGAATATGACTTTATGCATTAGAGTCTCATAATTGTAACCCTTACAATCTCTAATACACAGTCAATATTCTAAAGACTTCATCAATCAAACAAGTAACATGGAAATACAAGTATAGACGATAAAGAAAAATACCACATGGATAAATATAATATATAAAACACCTTAAACCATCTTGGTTTTAGGGCATACACTAACATCATCAATCTTGGCAACCCAAAAGCATGCATCCGTCCAGTAGCCTTGTCAGCATATGTTTGTTTACATTTTAAGTCTGGCAGCCCAGGCTTTACATTTATCAATTCTGGCAGCCCAAGATCATGGATCTGTCTAGCAATTTGGACGGTATTTGTTTATTTACGTTCCAATCTGGGAGTCTAGACTTTGCATTCATCAATCTTGGTAGTCCAAGATCATGCATCTGTTCAGCAGTCTGAACAGCATCAGTTTATTTACATTTTTAAGTCTGGCAGTCTAGACTTTGCATTTGGTTTATCAGTATTTATTTTGTCCAGTAGCTTGGACTCGTTTTGGTCTATTGGTTTACGCATTTGTTTTGTCCAAAAGCTTAGGTTGCTTTAAGTTATTTTAGTTTGACAGTTCAAATGTTGCATTTCTTTCTTTATTTTGGTGACAAGTTTTTGAAAATTTGGAGCCCCTGTGTTGTCATTTGCAATAGTATTTTGCATCCACAGTTCACTTACATTAGAATTACGTTTGACCTGATTCCCTTTACCAGGATACGTAGTAGCTTTTAGAGAGTTCGGTTGCATTTTTCTATGATTCATTTGCTCATTGGTCACACCTTAACGCATTCTCACACTTTGTATGTTTATATGTTTAGTTTACACTTGTATTTGTTTTCATATTTCAGTGAGCCAAAATTTAGTATTGTGTACATCTTTGTTTGAAATCTCAACAAGATTCCTGACAAAGAAGGGCAAACCATAGACACTAAATTTTGACACATTATTTATTTATCACACTGGGGGACTTTTTTTTTTTAATCTATTGTAGGGTCAAATTATGATTTTTCGATAAAAAAGGCAAAGTTAACTATTTCCAAGATCAAAACACTAATTTTCAGCATGTAAATATTTTTACCAAATTTTGGATTCCAAAGGCATATTTTTGTATTTTCATATATGTTTATGAAATTTTTGTGATTTTTTGGATTAACAACTATTTTTTGGTAAATTTTGTCAATTCAAGGGCAAATTTGTCATTTCACACTCCGAACACATTTTCTGTCAATTTTTTGGTTCTAAATTCATTTTCTAGGGTCGTAAGCTTACTTTTAATTTTTGGTAATTTTTCGAGACCAATAGTTATTTTTCTGTATATTTTGTCATTATAGGGACAAAATAGTCATTTTACACATCCGAACGCATTTTTAGCCAATTTTGGGCTCTAATTTTATTTTTTAGATTTTTAAATGTATTTCTAATTTTTTTTGATAAACTTTGAGATCCACTACTATTTTTTCGATAATTATCGCGTTCGGAAGCAAAACCGTTATTTTGTACAAGAAATGTATTTTGTTACTGAATTTTTTCATTTTCTAAAATTTGTTATTTTTATTTTTTAATTTTTCACTTTTTATATTTTTTTTAAAAATATGACTTTTTCTAATTTTAATTTTAATTTTAATTTTTGTGCCAAAAAATTATTTTTAGGGTGAATTTGTAATTTAATGGCTAAGGGCGTTTTAGTCTTTCTGATCATTCTTGGATGACAAGTTTACCTAGCACAATAAATACTCCATTTGGTAAAGAAAAGAAAAAAATGAAGAAATCCTAAAAACCTACATCTTTTTACCTAATTGACACAAAAACACACACATTGCACACATTCTAGCTGCATCCAAAGAATCTGTTCACTGTTCATCATCAAGACAGTTTTGGTCTACTATTCAATTACCAAACCAGTAGGATTCAAGAGGTAATTGTTTCATTTTCGTCCTTGTTTATGTTGTGTGTTTTTCTTCTAATCCAATTAATTGAATTTTTCTGCTTGATTATGGTTTTCTTTGAGTTTTTCTAGGTTCAATTTCTTCCACCCCTCCCTCCGATCACCTGACTAGTTCCACCACCACCAAAAATCAATCACCATAGCCTAGTTTCAAACAAAGCTTCTCTAACCTAGAACCTAGACCCCTATCTTCAGTAAATTACCCAAAATCACCGCAGTCTCCACCCACCAGACAAAACCACCACCCTTCTAACCTCTGCCAAGCCATGCCGTTCAATCACAGATCAAATTAACCATAGACCCACACAAACAATACATAAATCACGTCCCCTATACCTCACAACCCCCACCCACAACCTACTTGCTCTCCTGAACAAATTACGGCCTCCAAAGCATCGCCTAAACACTGCTCAAATTCACCAATCTGCCACTTCAACAGTCGAACCAAAAAGCCCCCACCTATAAATCACAAATAGCCCCAGAATTTCTCACAACCTGTAGAAATCAAAAGGCCAAGCTCCAAGATCCACCTCAACCCTTCCCCAAGCCCACAATCAAGCTCCACAAGCTACCTTTCACCACCAATTCACAATCGCCCCATTAGGAAAACCACCCACAATTACCACTGCCCAGAATTACCAGTCTAAATAGCCCTTAGACTCACCCAAATCACCATCAAAATTAGTCCCAACCCCGAACTCCACTTCAACCATAAGCACAATCCTACTACCCACCATCCATCGCAAAAAGACGGCCATAGCTGCCATGAACAACAAGCTCACCGCTCCGCTCACAACCACAAAAGCCAACCAGTAACCACAATAAACAGGCTTAGAAAACCGTTAACCCTATTACAATTAGCAACCTAAGGCCATCATCACACATAATAGCGGTAGCTCCTCCACTAAACGCAACCCACACACTACCAGTACCCCCTACCAATCGAAGCCAAGAAATTGCCAGAGTCAAAACCCAGGTCCACCTCTAATGCCACAGTTGTCCTCAACCTCAAGCCATCACCGAAAATTCACTAGCAATTTTCTCCAAATGCCAACATCACCTCAAGCCTTCCCACCACAAACCACCCCCGTTAGTGGCCAAATCCCATAGTCGACTACTACTCAAGACCACCAAATCAGTCATCAAAGTGACCCCAAATCACCAATTTAATACCTGAAACATCACCTGCAAAATCATCACACCACCATCTCCATCATTCCACCCCCAAATTCACGAATTCCAACCTCACCAACACCGCAAACCCCACAACTCCACCATCAATGATCTCCATTGCCTTCATAATAACTCACGGCCTCTCTCTCGCACTTCAAATCCCATATGTATATAATTTGACCCATGATTTTTGATGGATTGAATTTCTTTGCTAGTTTGAGTCATTTAAGTTTGATTCAGTAGATTGGGGTGATTTAGGAAATTGGATTTTGGGAACTTGTTTTCGAGCGAAGAAGAAACTAAATTGGGGAGAGCTTGAGACTAGGAGAGAGAAATAGGGATATTAGATAGAGAATTGAGAAAAAAGGAGTAGAGAGGAGAAATAGAGAGAGTCTGAATGAGAGAAAAAAAAACAGAGAAGAACGAAAATCAGAGAATTGGGAAATTTGGGGTGGGTTTTATTGTTTTTATTCGTTTGGTTTAATTAACAATTTTATTTCAAAAAATTAGTCTAGTTTTTCTTTGTCTAATTTAGCTTTCCTGTATATTCATTTGTTTATGGTTTGTCTTTAATTTAGTCAAATTTAATTTTGATTAACTTTAGTTGATTTAGCTAATTAATTCAGTTTTAGACTTCTAGCCTAAGTTTAATATTTTCATCTGGTGTTTTCATCATAAAGTGATATTTATGTTTTTGGCCCTTGTTCCTTCTTAGTTGTGATTGATGTGCCCAAAAGACTTTTTATTTTCTGCAATTAAATATTTGATAATTACATATTGACCCCTCCTAGTTTTAGTTTCTTTCAATCAAGTCCTGATTAATTGCAATTAAGTCTTAGTGGTTGCTGGAATTTACATTTTGTGCCCCTCATTTGTTGGAATTTATGCTTTGCTCCCCTAACTTTGTTAGAATTTATGTTTTAGCCCTCAATTTGATAGAATTTATTTTCTTATGGTTTGTTTATCCAACGTAATGGTACCTTGACGTGTGTGTTCATTTTCTTAAGCATTAGTACTAGATCTTCAAAAAAGGTACCCCCATTACTTGTTAATTTCTCTTTATGTGCTCCTATGTGATTTTTTATGTATTTTCTTCATGTGTTTCTTATTTTACATACTTTTTGCATACTTTATTTACATTATGCTATTTAGTTTCGAATTTTATTCTTTGGCAAAAAATGTAATAGATAGATTACAATTTCTTTTATTTTTTGCCTATTTTTTATTTAGCTAGTCAATGTAATAGTTAGATCACATTTCTTATATTTTAGCAAAATTTTGTATTTAGATAGCAAGTGTAATTGATAGGTCATTTGTACTTTTCTCCCTAAAATTGTAGCTAAATCCCCCTGGTGTAATAGTTAGGGCTTATGTGCTTTTGTGTGCTTGAGTGCTTATATATTTTACCGCTTTCCTTAAGATTTTGCATCTAAATATCATGATCACGTGTTATATGCTCCTACTTGATCTTATATGTCTTATATGTTTATTTTCTTTTGATTCATGTTTATTATTTTGATTCATATTTATTCGTTTGTTGTTGTTTTGTCGCCACACTAATCCAATGCTAGTTGTGGCTTTATCACTTCCTAGCTAGTCCAATGCTAGCGGGAATATTTAGATAGGGCTAGTCGAACGCTAGACCCTTAGGTCATTTTAGTGTTAGTTTCACACACTATTTCTCTTTTCTAGGTTTTTTCGTTCTTGCATGATTTTTGTATATATTTTTATTATCTATTGTCTATTTTTGACAAATATTTAGTGCATAACATTTAGGCTGCATTTCACTTAGAATTTTCGGTTATTTGTGTGATTTGACTAGAAATAGTCATCTACTTACGTGGGAAATAGTGACTTAACATGCCGTTCCTCCCTTCTGAGTAAGAACAGTTAGTCACGAGTTTCGTAATCCCCTATACCCATTATGTTGCATCCTCACTTCCATTGATCACTTATTATCTATATTAATATTTTCTTTTTCTTTTGCATTCCATTTTGCATTCACACTTATGACTCCCTCGAGGCCTTATTTCGGGTTTCGCAATTAATGCAATAATCACCATCAAGTCTTGACGGGACATTTCAACCCTCTTTACATCACATTAGACTTAGGATTTGCATTCATTTAGACACATCCAAACGTGATAAAATTTAGGGTTATTTTAGAAAATTTTGATTAAAACTCACAAATAGCTTTGGCTACGGAGAAAGGTGCCTTAGGCATGAGCCTTTGCCTTCCTTTTCTTTATATGTGAATCCTAGACTTTTTTCTCTTGTTTTTTTTGTAGACTAGAGTCAAAAAAGAGTTTTCGAACATTTTTCTAAGAATTTTATTTTTTTGTTTTGTTAGATAATTTTTTGGGTGACTTGGTACATCCTAACTCAATACCAAGTGGCGAATTTTTAATAAAACCCTTTTTCAAAATATTTTGGCTAAAGTTGTCGCATTTATAGTCCTGACCTTAATTTGTTTTCAAAATATCATTTTCAAAAATACACTTTTTCGTTAAAAACCCAATTTTTTCTCACACACATACAGTTTTCCAAAAACCCAAAAAACCTCACTTTGCGAAAGGGTTCACCCGAACCGTGCCATTTTCGAGGTGCAACAAATTTTGGTGACTCCATTGGGATTTACATTCATTTAGACACATCCTAATGCGATAAAATTTAGGGTTATTTTAGAAAATTTTGATAAAACATCACAACTAGCCTTGGTTAGGGAGAAAGGTGCTTTAGGCACAAGCCTTTGCATTTTCTTTATTCAATTGTGACTCTAGGACGTTTTTCTTTTGTCTTTTTCACAGACCGAACTCGAAAACCAGACACGAAAAAGGGGTATTCAAACATTTTTTTCTAATAATTTTATTTTTTGTTTGTTTTCTTAAATAATTTTTGGATGACTTGGTACACCCTAACTCAATACCAAATGGTGACTCCATTTTTAATAAAACCCTTTTTAAAAATATTTTGGCCGAAACTATCGCATATGTAGCCCTAGCCTTGCTTTGTTTTCAAAATACCATTTTTCTAAAAATACAGTTTTTCATTCAAACTCGATTTTTTCTCACACATGCACAGTTTTTCAAAAACACAAAGAACCTTACTTTTTGAAAGGGTTCACCCAGACCGTGCCATTTTCTGGGCACAATAATGTCCTTTCAGACTTGTCCATTTTGATCACACCTTTAAGTTTTGTCTAATCTCCTTGGGCCTTCTCAAAGCCATGCTTGGGTTTCCCCTTGACAAGTTATGAGGTTCCCCTTTTTCTTCCTTGATAGACTATTATTGAGATATCTCATATCTAATGGTCCTAGATTGTGTATCACAACTCCTTGAGACGCACAATTATGGACAAAAGATCTATCAATTTATGTTACTTTTATAGCTTAGGAATTATGAATGACATCATGATACAAGTAACAGTATCGTTATCATTTTTATGCATCTTGTATACACATTGTTTCCTAACTATAGATGTCTCTCGCAGACAGGTAGAAGTGGGCATCAAGGACATAGTCAATTGCACTTAAGAACTATTCTCAATGTAAGGTAATAGCATAGGTAACGCAGCGGAAAAATAAAAATTTATTACCTTAACCATGGATCTCTTTGACATATCTATATGATTAACAAGGGGGTTTGCATGAAGATTACCTTAAGCACAGAAGATTTCTATGCTTCTAGGCAAAGATCCTTCGAAGAAGATGTTAGATCTACCACGAAAAGCCCTCCAAGCGTAGAGCCTCTAACGATATCCACACGAACAACTTCTTTGGGAACCTTGTAGGCTTGCTTGCTTTGACTTTTGAGTGCTAGCTCCCTTGAATTATTAAGAACACAAGAAGAAGAAAAACCTAACCCTTAGGAGAGAGAGAGAGAGACTGCCTAGAGAGAGAAAGAGGCGTGACTTTTTCTCTTCAATTTTTCTCTCACTAGTTTTCTTTTGTGCTACAATAATAATGATTCAAGAGTCAAAGCATGAACCTATTTATAGAGGAAGTAATCTAGTCTTTTAGGAAATAAAGCTAATTAGAAACCAAGAAGGTTTAGGCAACTTACTTTAAGCTAATCCTTCTCCTTTAGGAAATCTATTCCATAAGGAAACCAATTAGTTACTTTATTTCTTTTAGGAAACTAATTTCCTGCAAGACTTAGAATATTTATAAATAAGTCATTTAAGTTAATTTATCTCATAAATTAACCCCATAAGTATCTCATACTTATCTTAATTACATTTTAACCCAAAGATTTTGTTCTTTATGTGTGTGACCCATTAGGTTCCATTCACGTTGGCAATAAGTATAAATTATAACTCATTAATTGAGCTAGATAAATTAAACACTTTTAATTTATCATTAATTCACTAATTAATCAATTCATACTTATAGATCATGAGTGGCGTCTAGCAATGCATCATGACCACCCAAGTGAATAGGAAAGTCATATGGTAGACCATACCCTTCAATGACAATGTTACCGTGTAATTAATATCCTTTCACCACACTATATCCCAATTAGTCTAAAAGTATAGTGCATACTTTTAAATGACTAATTTATATTTTCTTGTTCCAGAAATATAACTCTCCATGATGTATAACCTTGAAACTACTTCCAAGTTATACTATCACTTCTGCAGAAGATTTATGAGTTAATATTTCCAACAAGTGGCCATTAAGGGATATACTCTCCTATTAAGGAGTGGTGAATCCTATATTGATTACTCACTTATCTTTCCATGCTTCAAACTATACCCAATCTCTAACCTATGAGCTACCCTTTTACGGGCACTGAGGAATAAAGTCAAAGTATAGCAATTCACACTCAAGATACTATGGTAATCTCAAGTCAAAGGATCACTTACACCATTGCCATTAAGAGTTCAACTATTGGCACTATAGTTGAAACTCTTGGCGGATCAATCCAATGAACTTGTTCTCAAACAAGCATCCACATACTAGCTTAAGTGTCACGCACACCATAGTCAATGAGATCAACTACTACTTACCATAAGTAGAGGCAAAGTATGTGCTAGTCTATCCGTATTAATGATGTCCAATCTCATTAATACTATGACTAGATATTTAAGAATATGACTTTATGTATTAGAGTCTCATAATTGTAACCCTTACAATCTCTAATACACAGTCAATATTCTAAGGACTTTATCAATCAAACAAGTAACATGGAAATACAAGTATAGATGATAAAGAAAAATACCACATGGATAAATATAACATAAATAAGTGTAAAACAAAACACCTTAAACCATCTTGGTTTTAGGGCATACACTAACACCGTGTACCATCAAATCACGGCTCAGGACCCTCTCATCTCGGCACAAGAGACATTGACCCAGCCTCTCACCATTCTCATAGCAGTAGTGATGACTTTGTTGATGCTGATTCCTATTATAATGATGTTGCTTGACTTTTTTATGTACTTGTGATACTTTTCCTACATTGTGCTTGAATATACTACTTTCTTGTTTTCAAAAATTATGTTTCGACATTTGGATATTTGATTGTCATGTCCTAAAAATCGATAGTAAAGATAAAGGGTACTCGTGGGGTCATTGACTGTCACATCTCAAAAGGACGGTTTGGTCTGGTGACCCTTTTCGAAAATAAAGATTTTTGAAAAAATCGTGCGTGTGTGTGAAAAATTAGATTTTTATTGAAAAAATGTTATTTAAGAAAAATAATAAAAATAAGGCCAAGATAAAAAAGTGCGACAGTTTTGGCCAACTAATTTTCAAAAAAGGGTTTTATTTTTTAAATGTAGTCGCCACTTGGCATTGAGTTAGGGTGTACCAAGTCACCCCAAAAATAGTTTAGCAAAACAAAAAATAAAATTTTTTAGAAAAACATTTAAAAACCCTTTCTCAACCCGGTCTATGAAAAAAATGAGAGAAAAAGGTCCGAGAGTCACATTTGAAGAAAGGGAAGGCAAAAGCTAGCACCTAAGGCACCCTTTCCACCTAGTCGAGGCTAGTTGCGAGGTTTAATCAAATTTTCCTACATTAATCCTAAGTTCTATTGCGTTTTGGATGTATTTATATGAATGCAAATCCTAAATCTGAGGGTATCGGGAGAGTTAAGATGATCCGTCGAGGCTTGTTTGGGATTATCGCATTAATTACAAAACCCGAGTCGAGACCTCGAAGGAGTCACGAGTGTCTATGCAAAATGAAATGCAAAAAGAAAAGAAAAATAATAATATAGATAATAAGCGGTCGAAGAAAGTGGGGATGTAACATAATGGGTATGGGGGATATAACTCGTGACTGATATTTTTCTATTCACGGAGGGGAAAACGGCATGTACGCCATCGCTTCCCACTTGAATAGATGACTATTTCTAGTCGGATCACAGAAATGTCCTAAAAGTCTAAGTGAAAATGTAACCTAAATGTCATGCACTGTTAAATACTAAAAAATTGATAATAGATAATAAAATATAATATGAAAATCATGCAAAATGGAAAATCCCTAAAAATAGTGTGTGAAATGGTATGAAATGCATACAAGTGAAACTACCACTAAAATGATCTAAAGGTCTAGCGTTGGACTAGCCCTTTCTAGAAATTTCCCACTAGCGTTGGACTAGCAGGAAAGCGATAAAGCCATAACTAACGTTGGACTAGTGTGGTGACGGAATAACATAAAACATGAATTAAAAGTAAATTAAACATATAAAGGCATATAAGGTCAAGTAGGAGCACAAAACACGTAGACATAATATTCTAGATACAAATCCTAAGGAAAGCGATAAAACAAGTAAGCACATAAGCACACAAAAGCATGTAAACCCCAACTATTACACAAGGGATTTGGACTCACAATTTTTTAAGGGGGAAAAGTGAAAATGACCTATCTATTACACTTCCTATGTAAATACAAAATTTTACTTAAAATAATATAACTGCAACTTATTTATTACATTGACTATCTAAATAAAAATATTTGCCAAAATAGTAAAAAATGCTTATCTATTACACTTTGAAATTTAAAATTAAATTAAAATCATAAATAATAAAAAATAATGTGAATAAAATAAACAGATCACATCAAACACACAAAAACACCGAGGAGCACATAAAGGGCAACTAAGAGAAATAGGAGTACCTCTCTTGAAGGCCCAATACTAATTGCTAACAAGATGAACAAACAAGTCAAGGTACCACAATATAAATGAGCAAAACGTAAAACATGTAAGTATTGTCACATTCGGATAAAAATGTAAAGTCTAAGAACTTAAAGGACTAGAAATAAATTTTTTATAAAATTAAAAGGGGTACAATTGAAGATTCTCATAAAGTCTAAGGGGTGAAAAATGAAAATTCTAGCAAACCTAAAGGACAAAGTTGCAAAATAAAAAAATCCCACTAATCAAACGGCAAAATTGAAGATTTATACAAATCTAGGGGATAGAAATGCAAAATTTGGGATCTAATTGCAAAAATGAAGAATATGCATGGGTACAATAATACTACTTGAGATCCTAGGGACTGAAGTGTAAATATCTATTTAATGATGGAATAAGAAAAGAAAATGCCACTAATCATTAATTAATTAACCAAAAGAATTACTTAACGCAAAAATAATTATCATCAGATAAATGAATTTGCTAAGTAAACTAAACAAAATTTAATAAATAGATTAAAACTAATAAGTAAAAACCTCCTATTAAGCAAAATAATCACCCCAAAATTCCAATTCACCTTCTTCTTCCTCCCTGGTTCTCTCTTTGTTCTCTTCTTCCACGATCTCTCTCTCTCTCTCTCTGTCTCTCTGTTTTCTTCTTCTCTCGCGCATCTTCTTCCCCTGCTTTCCCTAGCTCGATCTCTCTGGTTCTGTCTTCCATTTCCTTAGTCTTTATTTCTTTGTCCCCTCTTCATCTCACTTGTTCTCTGGTTTCTTCTTATTGATTCTTTAGTTTCTTTCCCTATCTCTATTCTCACTCCCAATTTCTATTCTTCCTTCCATCTTTTTCTTCCCTCGGTCTAGTTCTTTCCTTCCTATTCTCTCCCCCAATTATGTTTCTTATCTCTCTCCTGCCTTCTCTCTTTGTTCTCTCCCTCCCTCTCTGTCTTTCTTTCGATTTTAATCTGCCCTTGTTTTCCCTCCTGCTCTCCTACTTTCTTCTTTTCTGATTTCCCTATTCTCTCCGTCTAATTTTCTCCCCTCTTCTTCTCTATCTCTCTTACTTTTTTCCTTGCTTTTTTCCTATCACCCTTTGTTTCTTCTTTCCAATCACTCACCCCCTCCCTAAATTTGTTTCTCTTAAGTTATTAGATTTCCAATTTTGAATCCCCTCACATTAACACTCACATCTAGCAACGACACTCTTAGTCAATTATCTAAAGAAACATGAAGATCAAAGCATTTTACCTGGTGGAGGGGCGTGAGAGAGGGATTGATGAAGACATGAAGCCTTGTGGTGGTTTGGCGGTCTTCTAATTTTTTGAGTTTGATTTTACAGAGGGTGTGCATATGACTAGCAATGGGGGTGGCTATTGGGCTTTGATTGTTGACGGCTGGCTGGCAGCAAGGGCTGTGAATTGGTGATGGTGAACAGACTCTGGTGGTGGAGGTGGTCAATGATTGAGCTGGGTGATTGTTTGTTGGTTGTGATTTGTCTGGATTGATTGTTATGAAGAAAAAAGGGTCAGGCGGTGGTGATTAATGGCTTGGTTAGGTGGATTGTGACTGTGGTGGGATGATGGTATTTCGGTTGCTGCTGGGATGGCAATTGACGGAGGTTATTGGTAGGTTTGTTGGCTGACTAATTGATGATATTTGTTGTTTGTTTGGCTTGGTTTTTTGGTAGTAATTGTTTATGCAGATGGGGTTTGGTGCAATTGGATTGGGCTGTGAATTTTGCTGTGGTTTTGACTGTTTTTGGGGTGATTTTTGCAGGTGGGTGGAACAACGGTTCTGGTTTTATTTGGATGGGGCAAGGTGATGACAAGGGAGATGTGAATTGGAGGTGGAATTTGTTGAGTTTTCCAGCCGTCTGTTATTGGAAAGGTGGTTTGGGTGGTCGGTGATTATTTGTGTGTGTGTATGTTTGAGTGTTTGGTGTGTGTGAAACTGTGTGTGCAGATTGTGTTGTGCGTGAATGTGTGTGTTTGTGAATTGTGAATCTTTGTGTGAATGTGTGTGCTGATTGTGTTGTGCGTGAATGCGTGTGTAGATTGTGTTGTTTGTGCTTGTATCTGTGTGTTGTGTGAGTGTTTATGGCTATGTGTATGATTGTGTGTAATCTAGATGTGCAATGTGCTAGTGTGTGTAGCAGTAAATGTGTGTGAAGTGCGTGAATGAGTGAATATATGCATGTTTGATGTCGATCTGTGTGTGGGCTGTCTAGAAAGTGTGTGTAATGCATGAGATGGTATCTGTGGTAGAGCTGTGTGATTTGTGTGTGATGGTGTGTGTTTTTGTGTGTGTTTGAGTGACCATGTGGTTGTGTGAGAGAGAATGTGAATAAGTGTATGGAAGAGTGTGTGTAGTGCGTGAGAGAGAAAGTGAATGAGAAGTGTGTGTTCTTGGTGTTCTAGGTGTAGGTTGAAGATGTACTATAGTGTGTTCTAGGTGTTCTAGGTGTAGGTTTGGAGATACACTAGTGTGTGTTCTAGGTGTTCTAAGTGTGGGCTTGAAGATACACTAGTCTGTGTTTTAGGTGTTCTAAGTATATGCTTGAATATACACTAGTGTGTGTTCTAGGTATAGGTTTGAAGATGTACTAAAAGCTAGTAGGTTTTCTTGGTGAAAACTTGAAGAAAAATGTAGGAAAAAGTGTGTTTTTGGTGTTCTTGGTATATCTAAAAACTAAAAACTAAAAAAATTAAAAACTCTTGAGGCCTTTTTCCTTTTCCACCCCTAAAAAATCAGCTATTTATAGTGCACAAATGACTTATCTACCTTGTATATAAAAACCAATTGAGGAGCTGTAGAACCTCCATGTGTCACGTCTATGTTTTTTTTTTAAATTTGTGGGCTAAATTGGCCTTTCTCAGCTTGGGCTTTTGGGTGATGCTGTGGCTGCGAAACTTTCTTGGCTTTTTGTTACAACTGGCCTTAGGAATCTCCGTTGACCTTTGCTTTTGGCAAGCCCATTTTTCAATCAATTTGCTTTAGGCCTTTAAATTGTCTCTTTAACACAACTGAGCAGGTGTAGGCATTGGATGCAGCTTGAGAGTGATTTCCTGCTTAAAAACTGCTTTGTTATAGTATTTTGCCTGTTGTCTACCCCCCATACAGCCAACTATTACAGTAGCTTTTGGTCTTTGCTTTTTGTGCGCTTAGCTCATCTCTCCCCTTTGAGTCAACCTACCAAACTTTTGATCTCGATTTTGGTGGGATTGCCTGATTTATATCGGTTGGATTACACCAAATCTCTTGAATTTTTATGCTAGATGTATACCTTTCTGCCCATTTTTTGTGTGATTGTCCTTTCCTTCCTGTTTTCTTGTGTGATTGCTTGATTTTTTTTTAACTATTGGATTGCAGCAAATCTCCCGATTTTCAGCTACCAGATGTGGTCCTTGCTTCCTGATTTTTTATTTGATTTCATGACTCTCCCTACTTATTGAAAAAATTCAAGCTTTTGTTTTCCTCTTCCATATTTCAGTACTGTCTCTTCTTACTTACGATTGATTTTTTTTTTCTTCTACAGTCGCTTGTATTGCAATTTTTCCTCTCTAATTGTTTCCCAAGTCACGGATTACTTATTTCTTTGGTTTTTTTTTTTTTTTTGCAGGTTTGATTCAATTCTGACTCTTTGTAATCTAGGTATTTCATTTCTTTGTTGGTTCTTTCCTCTGTATCAGTTTCATCTTCTTCTCTACTCTTGTTTCTTTGCTCTGTTTTGAAGCAGCCAATTATTCTTCGACTATTTTCTAGGTTATCGTCTGTTTTCGTTTTTTATGTCTCTAATTTTTCTTTTCTTTTTTTTTTTGTTTTTTAATCGGTTTTTGCTGGTACTTTGTGTTGATTGATTATTTTTTTTTTCTTTTTTTATTGGTTTTGTTAGTTTTTGCAGTTATTTTTGCAAGTTTTTATAGGTATCTTTTCTTGAACTAATTTTCACCTTTTTCTTGATATTCTGAGACTGTGAGTTTAGTAAACATTGTATGCGGCTTTGACATGTACTTACTCACTAGGTCATGACCAGAGGATTACTCTTTTACAGTTGCAACCACGACTTGATTTTTGGTGGTGAATGATTTCCTACAGTTATAAACATATATGTGCTTTAAATCTGGTGATTAGAATTGCTGCAACTGCTAATGTCCCCTAAATAAGGTTTGGGAAACTCTATGATCCTTTTATGATTGGAAAGGTTTGGAAGTATTCTCAAGCTTTTTTTCAATAGATACTCATTGATCTGAGAGCGATACTTGCTATATAGCGGAGCTCAGTTTGAGCTACTAAAAAGAAAAGCTTAAGATTGTAGTTAAATGGGACATATAACATTAAGCTTAAGATTGTAGTTAAATGGGGCATATAACATTTACTTGAAGTGGTATATAATATATAAGCATTATGTGTTGAATGTTGTTGTCAGAAATTCGAGTTTGCTTTAGCACATAGGCATCATGGGCGGCAATGAAATATTAAAGGTGGAGAGGAGTAACATTTGAAATTGTGACCCAGAAACTATGGATAAAATTGAAACATCATCCTAGCTTTGGTGTGTTGAAAAAATGGCTTCTAAAGATACATGATTCACACATAAATCAGCAAAATAGAGTGGAATGAAAATTGAAATGGTCTCTTACATTATGCATTGTAACTGATTAAATGACATCGATAGTGTTAGAAATGTGATACTGAAGGCTTGGAAATTTGAAAGCAATTTAGAATACAGATAGTCTGAGACCTATTTAGCCCTATTCTAGATAAAGTGAGATCTTTCGCTGCCATTCTAATGGCATCAATGTTGACCATTGAAAGTAATGGGCATGATTCGGAAGTTAAGGTCTAAAAGTTATATGGAGGATCTAATATTTTGGCAAAGTTGCCATGTGGAATTGAAAATTTGGAACTTTAGTGGCAATCAGTTTACTGACAAATTTGAAAGAAGTCAATAAATTGGGTAATGCATCCACTAAAGTACACATTTATTGGCATTGCAATGTTAATGTTACTCCCAATCATCAGGATATAATTATCTAGGAACTGTATTGTTAAAGGCAATTGTCTCTAGTTCTCAAACTTCCCAAAGAATGTAATGCTTGTTGCTCTTGCAGACACAAGTTTAATGAAATCTTTTTTTTCCGCAAGGAAAAAAAAAAGAAACTGGATTGTTGTTACAGCTATTTTTTTCTTGAATATTATTTTTTCTCAAGGTATCTTAGGGAAATTTTAGCCTGGTTGCCAATTCCTTCTTTTCTTTTCTATTCTATTTTCTTGTTGTTGATATGACGTGCCTTTTAGTATTGGTGAAGTGAATCAATAATCATTTTCTCTAAATATGCAGGTTGTTGAAGAGAAATCTTACCATCAAATTTGCTAGAGTTTCAAAATTCACAACTTTTTGCTATGCCATTACTTTTTCAGAAATCATGTATGCATTTACAGTTTACACTTAAATTTTTTGAACTATTCCACCTTTTCATAAGATTATTATGGGTCTTAGTTTGATTTAATTTCTTAATTCTTTTTTTTTTATTCTATAGCAACTAAAAAATCTAGAAATTACTCATTTGGCCATTTTGAGATGGCCTTAAATGATATGAACGATTAGAGTCCTATAAGCAATTGGCTTATATGCTACGTAATTTTGTTTGGGGTTAATTGTATAGTTTAGAGTAATTTATCTGCTTATATGCAAAATTTTTAAATGGACCAAATCTCAACTTAGAGGCTGTGGAGTTTTCTATAAGCACTTATTTTATGGGATTGAGTCAGAGGTTTACATTTGCATCTTGTTTTCATGATATCATTTCTCATATGAGTGTTGAATATAAGTGCACGAATTTGTCTTCTTTGATATGGGGACCGATTCGTCATATATCAAAGTGATATGCTTACTATGTCTTTTCTAAAGCTTTTTGATCCACTGTGTAAAGTACTGGCTTCATTTAAATTGTATTTGCCTCTTATATAATTATGGTTTAAATTTTCTTCATCAACTTGCATGGCATTTTACATTGCTGAAATGATTTCAATGTATCTAAAATTAGTAGATCAAGGTGGAATTAACATAACAAACCTTTGAAAGAGGAGGATTTGACAAGAGATCTTCAAGAACTTCGAAGGAACACTACCTGATTGAATTCTTATGGTTATAGTCCGTGAAGCCCAAGACAATATGAAAGCAAGGCACCACATTAACTTGTGTAGGATTATTTTTAGATTAGGATGTTAGGGATTGGATCCAAGTGTTGTCAATGTATTGTTAGGAACAGTGATTGTGTGTTGATATCACTTATCGTTTACATGATTATGTGATAAAATTTTCCATTCTGTCAGCCCACATTAGCCCATTTTGTCTTCCCAATAATGCAATCAAGTGAGGGAAAAAAAAAAAGACCGACTTTCTTTAGATCAAAGCCAAAAAAAGTAGGTAATATGGTGACATCAGGAGGCAATATAAAATTATCTTTTAAACAGATACAATTCAGCTTTCAAAAAAAAAAGAAAAGATACAATTCATGGGCCCAGTGCGGCCCAAGCCCCCTAGTCTTCCAAGAAATGACTAAAAGACAAAAATGATATTGACTACCAAAATTACAACTTTACCCTTTAAAAAATTAAAAATCTATGTTTTCTCACAAAAATAAAAAAATTAAAGAAAAATGCAAATAATAAATTTGTTAATAGAAATTCATCCCAAAAAAAGTTAGAAAAATTTAGAAACATGCTTAAAAACCTAAAAATGAATTTGGGACTCAGAGATGGTGAAAAAATATTCAGAAGGCAAAAAGACTGTTTTGTCCCTGTACTGTCAAAATATACGGAGAATGCTAGTTAAATCTGAAAAAATTACAAAAATTTAAAAATATGTATAAAAGTACAAAAAATGAATTTAAACCTCCAAAATTAATGAAAAATATATATAATTAAAAAATTACTATTCTGCCCTCCAAAATTGCTAACTTTCTCATTTTTACCCAAAAATCAGGATTTGTGTAAAAACCCTAGAAGCTTAAAACCACTTAATTTCTATGTTATGAAAGTTAGTCGTAAAAATTTCCTTATTAGTTTTTATTGTATAATTTTCTTTTAGAATTTGATTTCTTGAATTATTATTAATACATGTTTGATGATAATCATAGGAAAATCTCACAAATTAAATGTTACCAACCAACCTTAGATATTTAGAAAAGTAAGGCCACCTATTACCTAGATATTTGGGAGATTAATGCCACCTTATATCATGAATGGCCACCTATCATTTACTTTTACTTTTTACCAATTCTTTTCAAATTTTTGGCTCAACTTTTCTTGCACTTTTCTTCTCCTTGGCCGGCCACCATAAAGCCCAAAATTCTCTTCAATTTCAACCATTTTAAACACTTAAGACTAACTTAATCTCTCCCCAAAAGCTTAACCTAACTAGAAAATAAATCCCCTCAAATTCTCTCCAAGTTTCAAGCTCAAATTCTTGCTCAAAGCTCAAGGTTCTTAAGGGACTAATCATCCACTCTTCTTCAACTAAAACCCTACCTATTTTGAGGTAAATTCGTCAAGAAACTTCAAGTTCTTTCAAGTTTTATTTGAAGAGTTCTTATGTTTTTCTTATGATTTCATTAAGTACTTAAGATTTATGGTTATATTTTGTTCTCTTGTTATATATATGAATATTTATGCTCATGATTAGGAGGTTTCCTCTTTTTTTGGTCCTTTCTTTGATAGTAGATTAACTATGTTATAATCTACTTGATTAGTGTGGACTTGTATAAGAATTGATACATTATTTGAGTGGCAAACCTTGGAATTCATGGCTGAAATTTTGACTAGAGTTAGAAGGCATGTTGGTTAGTCTTGTTAGAGGAAAATTCTGAAAAAATTTCAGTATTTAAGGCTTGTTTTAGTGGGCTGAAGTTGCTGGAATTTCAGCTTGAAAACCGGCACTTCCTTGTTCCAAACCGTAAACAAATTTCAGCTTTACTAGTTTACAAAAATTCCAGCTTTGATAACCTAATATTTCTAGTTATATTAACCTTGTTTTGGCCAAGTTTTGATGACATAAACTACTGGAAATTTCAGCTTGTGAATTGGTTGAAGTGACACCAAATAATGAGCACCTTAAGTTTAATCTACTTAACCGGTTTTAGGAAATTGTTGTACAATGATTTTGGAACCTTGTTAATCAATTTTAAGAAGAAATTCTTATAAATTTTTGAAGATTCAAACTTGTAATAAATTTGACTTTTAAATGTGTAAGTGAAATTTTGACTAGTTTAACTTTACACTTGATCTAGTATCTTTTCACCAAGTAACCCTAATTTGTTATTTAACTAGTCTTAATTTAATTAAATATCATTAGTTTGATATTAAATAGTTTAAAACCAATAATTTATTTAAGTATAGGATATTTTCAAGTTTTCTCATTTTAACCTATATTTATTTTGCTAAGTTATTAAATTATACTTGACTATTACTAATAAATCTTTCTTGGACTTTAAAAAACTAGTTTACTTATAAACTAATTATTTTGGACAAAATTCCTTTTACACCAAAACCTTGAACCCTAATCAATATTTAATTAAACTACTTCTTTAGTTCATAGTATTTAGCAATATGTTCTTTTGGTCCAAAAATTTATATCGAATTATTAGAGTTTTGCAGCTAATATAGTAAATAAAGCGGAAATTAGTAACAAATTCCTAGTATTAATTATTCCTTTTAAATTTAACCTTAATTTTGACACTTAATGAATTATTTGCCCTTAGAACTAAATTACTTTCAAAAGGGAATTTCTTCAATTTCTTTATCAGTCAATTTAGGGTTTTGCCTGGATTCTTTTATTACAACCTCTTGGATTTTCCTTATAACTAATTTATATTTATTTTAAAACCCTAGTTAAACTTGGGTACGTTTTATAAAATTCTTTTGAAAGAAAATCTAGTAGGTTAATTAGGCTCCTTATGAATTTCAGGATTCGAGTCTGAACCTTACACGTTTTACGAGGCACTGTCTTGAGATTTACAGGTAAGTGTTTCCCTATGCGTGCTTGATGCATGTTTAAGTGCTAATTCCACTTTATGCCTGATACTTGTTAACTACCATAATGTGCTATATGATTATAAGATGTGTACTTTATCACATCTATCCCGCACTTTGTTACATGTACAACTCCTATCAAATGTGAACATACTTGTCTGTGAACTTTCAACTGAACTGAGCCTTCGGGCTAGACTTCCGTGGTCACACTTCACTAGTTATACCACGGTTAGTCATACTAGTATTGAGGAGGATATAAGGTGTTGCGCGATAGGGATTGTGTTCTTTCTTCTGAGTTGCAATTTCTCAAAGAGGCCAACTCTAGACTAAACAAACTATTTTACCCTCCATGGTTGAGATCTCACCCTGGTGTGGAGGTATTAAGAAGGTAAAGGTGCATGGGTAGTTACGGGTACTGTTATCTGATATTTACCTGATCATTGGCAAGGACCTGGTTTTCTCTACTAGTCCAGACACTATTGCAACTTGATTATATACTTGATACTCCCGCGATTGAGCTTGCTCCCGTGGTTGAGATGTATCCTTCCTTGTTTGATCAATTGTTTACTTAACTGGTTCTTATATTGTTTTAGGGCACATGTTATTTGTTTATTTATTTTCTACTTGTCTGCCTGTGTGATTGCATGCGTTGAAACGTCACTGGGCTATTATAGCTCATCCCTTTTATTTGTTCTTCTTAACAGGCTCCTATCATTAAGGTTGGTGGTGAGGATTCAAGAGTAGTTCTTAATAGGATCTTGTTAGTAAAAGGATGTTTGAGATTTTACTACATTAGTTACGTGTCTGTGATGTAAACTACTTAACTAGTGCCTTTACTCTTAAGTTTGAATCATATGAATATATTTACAAGGTTTCTATATAACATCGATTGTTTCATATATTTTAGTGCGTGCTTGACCAAGTCCTGATGAGAGCCAGGCATGCGGTCCACTAAGCCCTTTGGTACATTTAGGGTAAGGTGGGACTGTCACAATTTGACTCCAAATAGTAGGAAAAGGTCCCCCAATGTTAGAAAATGAGCAATGTGTCAAAATTTGGTATCTGCAGTTTGCCCCTCTTTGTGGGGAATCTCGCAGAGATTTCAGACAAAGATATAGACAACACCAAATTTTGACTCACTCAAATGTGAAAACATCTAACATGCATAGTGTGAGAATATGATGAGACATAAACCAATGACCAAAAAGCATAGCAAACATGTGACCGAGCTCTTAAGGAGCTGCCTACGTATCTTGGTAAAAGGAATCATGTCAAACATAGTTCGGATGCAAGTGAACTATAGATGCAAAACACAATTACAAATGGTGAGTCAAGAATTCAAAATTTTCAAAACTTGTGACCGAAATAGAGAAGGAATTGCAACACTTGAACTACTAAACAAGGATAACATAATGTAGTAAAGCCTACAAAATAAAATAAAATGCTTAAACAAATAAACCAAAAATGAATTCAAACTGCTAGACAGGATAAACACTGATAAGCCAAATGCAATGTCTGGGCTGTCATACTTGAAAATGTAAATAAATGATCTTGGGCTACTAGGAATCATATATGTAATGCAAGGTCTAAGCTGCCAAACTTGAAAATGTAAATAAACAGATGCTAACCAGGCTGCTAGACAGATGCATGACCTTGGGCTGCCAAGGTTAATGAAAGCAAAATTGGGCTGCTAACTTGAAAAAATAAATAAATGAACCTGGACTATCAGGAATCATATAATGCAATGCAAGGTCTGTGCTACCAGACTTGAAAATGTAAATAAATAGATGCCGACCAGCCTGCTAGATGGATGCATGACCTTGGGCTGCAATGTTGATGAATGCAAAGTTGGGTTGCCAACTTGAAAAAGTAAATAAATGATCTTGGGTTACCAGGAATCATATTAATCAATGTAGGGTTTGGGCTGTCAGACTTGAAAAATGTAAATAAATAGATACCGACCAGGCTATTGGACGGATGCATGACTTTGGGCTGACAAGGTTGATGAAAGCAAAATTGGGTTGCTAACTTGAAAAAGTAAATAAATGATCCTAGACTGCCAGGAATCATATAATGCAATGCAAGGTTTGGGCTGTCAGTCTTGAAAATGAAAATAAACAGATGCCGACCAGGCTGCTAGACGGATGCATGACCTTGGGCTGCCAAGGTTGATGAATGCACAGTCGGGTTGCCAACTTGAAAAAGTAAATAAATGATCCTGGGCTACCAGGAATCATATTATGCAACGCAAGGTCTGGACTGCGAGATTTGAAAATATAAATAAATAGATGCTGACCAAGCAGCTAGACGGATACATGACCTTGGACTGCCAAGGTTGATGAATACAAAGTTGGGCTGCCAACTTGAAAAAGTAAATAAATGATCCTGCGCTGCCAGGAATCATGTAATGCAATACAAGGTCTGGGGTGCCAAACTTAAAAATGTAAATAAACAGATGCCGACCAGGCTGTTGGACAGATGCATGACCTTGGGCTGCCAAGGTTGATGAAAGAAAAGTTGAGCTACCAACTTGAAAAAGTAAATAAATGATCCTGGGCTGTCAAAAATTATATAATGCAAAGTTTGGGCTATCAAACATTGAAAAGTAACTAACAAATGCATGATCTTAGGTTGTCAGGAATCATGGAATGCAAAGTTTGAGTTGTCAGACTTGGAAAAGTAAATAACAAATGCATGATCTTGGGCTATCAGGAATCATGGAATGCAAAATCAAGGCTGCCAGACTTGGAAAAGTAAATGACAAATGCACGACCCTGGGATATCAGGGATCATGGAATGCAAAGTCTAAGCTGTCAGACTTGGAAAAGTAAATAACAAATGCATGATCCTGGGCTGTCAGGCACCATGGAATGTAAAATATGGGCTGTTAGACTTAGAAAAGTAAATAACAAATGCATGATCCTTGGCTATCTGGAATCATGGAATGCAAAGTCTGGGCTGTCAGACTTGGAAAAGTAAGTGACAAATGCATGACCCTAGACTGTTGGGGATCATGGAATGCAAAGTCTGAGCTGTCAGATTTGGAAATGTAACTGACGAATGCATGACCCTGAGCTGTCAGGGATCATGAAATGTAATGTCTGGGCTGTTAGACTTGGAAAAGTAAATGACAAATGCATGACTCTGGGCTGTCAAGAATCATGAAATGCAAAGTCTAGACAGTCAGACTTGGAAAAGTAAATGAAAAATGCATGACCCTAGGCTGTTTGGGATCATAAAACGCAAAGTCTGGGCTGTCAGACTTGGAAAAGTAAATGACCAATGCATGACCTTGGACTGTCAGGGATCATGAAATGCAAAGTATAGGCTATCAAACTTGGAAATGTAAATGACAAATGCATGACCCTGGGCTGTCAGGGATCAGGGAATGCAAAGTCTGAGGTATTAGACTTGGAAAAGTAAATGACGAATGATATCCCTTTTACTACATTACGGATATTTAGGCAAGTGCACCTATCGTTTCTTGTAGTACAATGTACAGGAGTACCGAGTGTCGATTCCACAAGGACTATGTGAGTACTAGTACTAGCTCTTTTTTTATTATCTAACCGTCCAACACGAATGGCAAATTTAATAAAAATGCAAATTAACTAAAATTAGCCACCTAAATAAAAATGATCTAGAAGTCAGCAGAGAGAATGAACAATAGTAGAGGTGAATTCTTGATGTAAATCCTCCTAAACTAAACATGCTATGACTCTAACTTGATTAATGATTAAGCTAATTACTTAGACCCTAAAATCCTTTAACTAGGTTATAATCTTTCTCAAGTATTACAACCTCTATCCGCTTGGTTGATTAATTAGAATCTCTTCTGAATTAAAACTTCCAAAAGATGCATTCATGTTCTATAGATTTTATGATTTTGGTTAGGTTTAAATCTAACCGGGAAGACTCATGTAGTTCTATCTCTAGCAACCCATGCAAGCCTTATTATTCATGAAGTGATCTAATCATATAAGTGATTTCTCAATCTACCCATATAAAATCAATATTGAATCAAAGGATGCTAGCAATTCAAATTCAGCAACAATAGCATTCATGAATAAATATAAGAATAAAGTGCGTCTTTCATAAATCAAGGAATAAAATCATAGTAATAAAAATTCAGGATTCATTCCATCTAAATCATAACAACTCAACTCATATGTGCAAGATTAAACTCAACAAAGTACAAGAAAAGAGTAGGAAAACTCATTTTCATGTAGATTTTCTTTATTCATCTCTTGCATCTTGAAGAAGCCTTCTTGCTTTGCACCATGGAAGCCCTTGAGTTGCTCCTCTACTCTTGCTTTCTTCTCTCTACATCCCTCTAGATGTGTGTAAAAGTGTGTTTCTTGTGTCCTAGAACCTAAAGAAACCACCTTTTCCCTTCTCCAAAGAGGTAAGGTTCTTCCCTCAAAAGATTCACCTTAAAGTGCTTAAAAATGCAACTTTCCGCAACTAGGCCATGGCAAGGCCTTGCCCATGGCCTTGCTTCCTCCCTTTCTGACCAAGGCCGCACCTCAGGCCATGGCAAGTCCTTGCCTGCGGCCTTGGTTAGAATGTTTTGCTTCTTTTCTGTGCAGTATTTCACCCTAAAGACGGCCGAACTAGTTTTTCCTCAAAACATGAAAGTTTTAGCTCTTTGAATAAGCTTTCCAAAACAATAAGAATCATGTCATTTGAGGTCAGTAGGCTGAAATACAGCTGAAAAACTAAGAACTGGTCGAAATAGTACTGCAGTACAAGTGTGCTTCAATAACTTGAAATTTTGACCTTCGAAACATAAGAACTGGACTTTGATGTATGCATATGAATTGTAGACCATTCTCTTAGCTTCAAAATGCGTCATGAATCATTGAAATATGCCCAGGCTACCGAACTGTTTCTTTTCCAATTCTTATTCGCCTATTGCTTCTTTGCACCACTTTGAGGGTTTATTGACTTTAACTCATCACCAACTTCAAATCATCTCAAAAGATCATCCAATTGCTATCCAAATTGGTGATGTATTGTACAAACCCTACAAAAATGACACAAAATCACATGTAATTCACACCTTTACACAATTTGGCATTCAAATTACAAATGAGAAGAAATAGCAAAAAACTCATAAAAAAACCCTAAAAGCTTACCCCAAAAACCTACTAAAACTAATGCACTTTAGCACTTATCAATGAATGCATGACCCTGGGCTATCAGGGATCATGAAATGCAAAGTTTGAGCTATCAGACTTGGAAAAGTAAATGACAAATGCATGACCCTAGGCTGTTAGGGATCATGGAATGCAAAGTTTGAGATATGATACTTGGAAAACTAAATGACAAATAGATGACCCTGAGCTGTAAGGGATCACGGAATGAAAAGTCTGAGCTATCAGACTTGGAAATGTAAATGACGAATGCATGACCCTGGGCTGTCAGTGATCATGAAAAGCAAAGTCTGGGCTATCATACTCGGAAAAGTAAATGACAAATGCATGACTCTAGGCTGTCAGGGATCATGGAATCCAAAGTTTGGGTTGTCAGACTTGGAAAAGTAAATAACAAATGTATGACCCAGGCCTATCAGGAATCACGGAATGCAAAAACTGGGCTGTCAGATTTGGAAAAGTAAATGACAAATGCATGACCCTAAGCTGTCAGGCATCATGGAATGCAAAGTCTAGGCTGTCAGACTTGAAAAAGTAAATGACAAATGCATAACCCTAGGTTGTTAGGGATCATGGAATGCAAAGTCTAGGCTGTCAGACTTGGAAATGTAAATGCCAAATGCATGACCCTGAGCTGTCAAGCATCATGGAATGCAAAGTCTAGGCTGTCAGACTTGGAAATGTAAATGACAAATGCATGACCCTAGGCTATCAGGGATCATGAAAAAGTTTGAACTATCAAACTTGGAAAAGTAAATCACGAATGCATGACCCTGGGCTGTCAGGCATCATGAAATGCAAAGTCAGAGCTATCAGACTTGGAAAAGTAGATGACCAATGCATGACCCTAGGCTGTCAGGGATCATGAAATGCAAAGTCTGAGATATCAGATTTGGAAAAGTAAATGACAAAGGCATGACCCTGGGCTGTTAGGGATCATGGAATGCAAAATCTGAGATATCAGATTTGGAAAAGTAAATGACAAATACATGACTCTTGGCTGTCAGGGATCATGGAATGCAAAGTCTAGGTTGTCAGACTTGGAAATGTAAATGACGAATGCATGACCTTGGGCTGTCAGGGATCATGGAATGCAAAGTCTCAGCTGTCAGGCTTGCAAAAATAAATAACAAATGCATGACCCTAGGCTGTTAGGGATCATGGAATGCAAAAGCTGGGCTGTCAGACTTGGAAAAGTAAATGACAAATGCATGACCCTGGGCTGTCAGGGATTATGAAATGCAAAGTTTGGACTGTCAGACTTGGAATAGTAAACAACAAATGCATGACCCTGGGCTATTAGGGATCATGGAATGCAAAGTCTGGGCTGTTAGACTTGCAAAAATAAATAACAAATGCATGACCCTAGGCTATCAGGGATCATGGAATGCAAAGTCTGGGCTGTCAGACTTGCAAAAATAAATAACAAATGCATGACCCTGGGCTGTCAGGGATCATGGAATGCAAAAGCTGGGTTGTCAAACTTGGAAAAGTAAATGACAAATGCATGACCCTGAGCTGTCAGGGATCATAGATTGCAAAGTTTGGGCTGTCCGACTTGGAAAAGTAAATGACAAATGCATGACCCTGGGCTGTCAGGGATCATGAAATGCAAAGTCTGGACTGTCAGACTTGAAATAGTAAACGACAAATGCATGACCCTGGGCTATCAGGGATCATGGAATGCAAAATCTGAGATATCAGATTTCGAAAAGTAAATGACAAATACATGACTCTAGGCTGTTAGGGATCAGGGAATGCAAAGTCTGGGCTGTCAGACTTGGAAATATAAATGATGAATGCATGACCTTGGGCTGTCAAGGATCATGGAATGCAAAGTCTCAGCTGTCAGGCTTGCAAAAATAAATATTAAATGCATGACTTTGGGCTGTCAGGGATCATGGAATGCAAAAGCTGGGCTGTCAGATTTGGAAAAGTAAATGACAAATGCATGACCCTGGGCTGTCAGGGATTATGAAATGCAAAGTTTGTACTGTCAGACTTGGAATAGTAAACAACAAATTCATGACCCTGGGCTATCAGAGATCATGGAATGCAAAGTCTGGGCTGTCAGACTTGCAAAAATAAATAACAAATGCGTGACCCTGGGCTGTTAGGGATCATGGAATGCAAAAGCTGGGCTGTCAGACTTGGAAAAGTAAATGACAAATGCATGACCCTAAGCTGTCAGGGATCATAGAATTCAAAGTTTGGGCTATCAGACTTGGAATAGTAAATGACAAATGCATGACCCTGAGCTGTCAGGGATCGTAGAATGCAAAGTCTGGGCTGTCTGACTTGGAAATGTAAATGACGAATGCTTGACCTTGGGCTATCAGGATCATGAAATGCGAAGTCTAGACTGTCAGACTTGGAAATATAAATGACAAAAGTGAGTCTAGGCTGCTAGACAAAATAAATGCAATGAAGATTTTAAAATAGAACAAAACAAGTGTTGAACATAGGATCTAATTCAACTCAAAAGTCAAAAAAATTCTTTTCATTTTTTTTAAAGCATGAAAGTAAATAGATTAATATGACAACTGCTGCATGATGACATAAGAAGAATAAGAATGCTAAAGTTAGATGCACAAGCACGCAATTGGAATGACATGATATCTAATATGCAAATAAAGATGGTACACAATGCTGACGATTGAGCCAGCCGGTGAACTGAAAATGAAAATCGGTACCCAATGTAAGAATTGAACCTACCGAAAAATAAAGACGATACCCAATGTTGACGATTGAGCCTGCCGCGAATTGAAAATGAAATCAGTACCCAATGTAAGAATTGAGCCTACCGAAAATTGAAAATAAAGACGATACCCAATGCTGATGATTGAGCCTGTTGCGAACTGAAAATGAAATTGGTACCCAATGCAAGGATTGAGCCTACCGAGAATTGAAAATAAAAACGGTACCCAATGCTGATTATTAAGCCTACCGTGAATTAAAAATGAAAATTGGTACCCGATACAAGGATTGACCCTACCGAGAACTAAAATGAAATCGATACCCAATGCAACGATTGAGCCTACTGAGAACTGAAAATAAAGACGGTACCTAATGATGACGATTGAGTCTACCGCGAATTGAAAATAAAATCGGTACCCAATGCAAGGATTGAGCCTACTGAGAACTGAAAATAAAGACGTTACCCAATGCTGACGATTGAGCCTATCGCGAACTAAAGATGAAAATCGGTATCCAATGCAAGGATTAAGCCTACTAGGAACTGAAAAGACGAAAACGTGCAAACACAGTATGCGAACTACTAAACACATTAAAACACTATGCAGTATACTGGACAAATACAAGACAATTACTAAATGAATGCAAATTTTAAAAAGTAAAACATGCTAATGGGGTACGGACTAAGAAATGAATGCATGAATATAAAAATGAAAATGTAAAGTTTTAAGCGGCCAGATTATAATAAACAGAAATTAAAACCCAACGGACGAGTTGGGGGCCCAACGGACGAGTTGAGTCTTAACAGAAAAGTAAACCCAACGGATAAGTTGAGGCCCAACGAACGAGTTGGGACTTAACAGAAATGTAAACCCAACGAATGAGTTGGGACTTAACAGAAAAGTAAACCTAACGGCAAGCTGGGGCCCATCGGACGAGCTGGGGCTTAAACAAAAATGTAAACCCAATAGACGAGTTGGGACTTAAACATAAATATAAACCCAACGGACAAGTTGGGACTTAAACAGAAATATAAAATATGCGTAATGCTGGACAAAATCAAAACAACATGCAACATGCTAAACAAATAATAAACAAGTGTCGATGCGAAAAGTAAGACAAGATGATGCAGCACAAGCTGCAGTCAAAATGCATGAATGTATGATCCTAAGCTGATGAACAAAATGCACCAGACTAGAATGAACAAAATGAGACCAGACTACTGAAAAAATGCATAAAGAAATTTGAGACATAGGAAAACTTGAAACAATTTTGAAAAAAATTTTGCCCCAGTGTATGGCTTCAAACTAACCCGAAACCACTCTTTTTGAGGTTTGATATCAAAATTCAATTAAATTCAACCTTTGCAAAATATTTGCCCCAGTATAAATCAATGTCAAAATTAATCTTAAAATCAAATTTTTCCCAGAAAAAAATTGCCCCAGTGTCAATTTTGAAATTAATCTTTGAAATGAATCATGCCCTTGATCAAATCATCATTATCTTAAAAAAATTACCCTAGTTTTATTCTTTACGAAGGCCTAAATTGATGACGATGTGATCGCACCTGTAAAAAAAGAAAGCAATTACAATTGCAAAAGTGATGTCACCACATGACGGTCTCTGGCATATATAAACATGAGCGTTGCCACCTTAAATGTCTAACATAGTCCTTTGCTTCACTTTTTCCAAAGTCCCAAACTTAATGCAATCTAGTTTACAATTTAGATCAAATTTTTTAAATAATCTTTCCATCCATGCATGACTCTGACTTCTAATAAATTTAGGATTGCCTTTGCTTTTTATTTCAAATTTAGACAAAGCAAATGTCAAATTTTTTAAAACATGAATTGGTTAGAAAATGCTTCACATGCAATAATGTAAAAGAAATTATGTACAATAAACAGCACGAAACACACAAAGACCAAATGAAACACAATTAAATGAAATATTTTTTTTCAAAAAATTGATTTTGAAATGATAGCTTAAAAGATGCCTTTTGATCTTCGGATGTCATTCCTACTTGAATTCTGACATTGCCACGAAATGATCAATGTAGATGAGAATTTCAAACAACTGTAGTCGCCAACTTTCAAATGAATTCCATATCGACATACTGACTTTCTCACTTATGAAACTTCGATTGTCATCTTGACTCAACTGTAGTGCCCTTTTGGATTATTAACTTCAGAGCAAATGAAATGAATGGTAGTATTCAAACTTGAGACTCTTTCCCTGCAAAGATCCCAAAACTTATGTGTCAATCTGCTCAAATTATTTCTACCTTAAAATTCTAAATTGAAATGGAAATTATACAAAACGAGTCAAATTCACACTAAAAGGAACAATTTAGAAACATAATTTTTACATTTATCAATTCCCCCACATTTGAATCATTGTTTGTTCTCAAATATTTGGAAAATGCGAGCTCAACTAATGATTCAAGCATTGAAATCACCCATGTGCATTCTAAAACATATTTCCTCAAGACCGGGTAAATAACCATTATGTAATTTATTGTCTTGCCTTTAATACACATGATATCAAGCAAAGGAGAAAGAATTATATCACAATTAAGTAATTTCAACTTAATTTATTTGCCTTACTGAATTTCACAAGTAAACGAATTGTAACACCCTAGAAATTCATGCAAAACTATTTATTTTGTATCATGTCCATTAGGAAAAAAAAAAGGGGGGGGCCGAAATTATTCAAGAAAAACTAGGGAATTGATTTTCTATTTTTACTAGCATGTTGTATCCTTTCCTTTAAGAGTTGTACCTAGAATATCTTGCAAGATTTAAGTATAGGATAAATAATAAAAATCCCTTCTAATGAACATTAGCCAAGTGTAGTCTTCCATGGTAAGGAAGTCAAGATTTACTTTGTTCTTGTCTTGCTTTGATTGGTCAAACTTTTCCCCAATTCTTTTCCATTTCTTTTCTTCTTTAACTAGGCATTTTCTCTCTTTTTCTTCTTCTCAAATCCAGCCCTCTTTTCTCTCTTTACTCTCCATTTTCTTTCATTTTCTTGGAGCTTTTACTTCCATTTGATCACTTTTCATCCATAGAAATTAAGTTGATCTTCCTCCTAAGCAACAATCTTGTCTTACTAAAGGTATTTCCCAAGAACTTTTCATCTTATTTCAAGTGTAAAGATTATAGTTTTCTAGCTTTTAAGTCATGTCTTTAATGTTAAGTATGATTTATTTTAGCCATGAAATATGAAGTTTTCTTCCATGAATATGAGATTTATGAACTTGTATGACTTGTAGATAGTGAATTAAACTTGAAATGGCATGATTTAGGTTTGATTTGGTTGAAGAACTTGGAGTAGTTTATGTGTTTTGTGATGAATTTGAGTGAAATTGAAGTGAGTTTGATGTGAAATTGGTAGAAACTACTTGAGATTGGGTTGTTTGGATGTTTTTCTTGCAGGTTAAAAATTTTGGGTTAGATCGATTATAGGGGAAGTGCTGCCGAAATTTTGATAAAACCTAAGAAATAAAAGTGATTAGGCTATGATTTAAAGCTTTAGTAAGCTGTAATTTAGTGATTTGAACGTGCAGAAATTTTCGTAGACGAACCATTAGTGAATTGAACCTTTCCGAGCAAAACCCTAGAAAGTTAGAAAACCCTAATTTTGAAAACCCTAAACTCCAAAACCCTAGAAAATAAACCCTAGAGAGACGTGGGGTATTTCTTGAATTTCCTTATGAAATTTCTTAGATTTTAATCAGGTTTTTATACGATTATTTCCTCATGAATTTCAGGATCCGCAAGTGAGACCCAACCTTATCGCGAGATATTTTCTTAGGCTTCAGGTGAGTGTTCTTATGTGTGCATGATGCATGAAATGCCATGTAATACTTGACATTGTTATTTTGATGCCTGAGATGAGATGTTATACTTGACATGATTATCTAATAAAATGTGCTACTTGAGGAAAGATGTGTACTTTATCGCATCTATTCCGCAATGTGTTACATGCTTTCACTATCCAACGTGTTATTTGTGCATGTGACTTCCGTGGTTGAGTATGGGAGAGATATAAGGTGATGGGCGTTATTCGGTGCGTGTTAATTTTCATATCTGAGTAAAGTCCTGAAAAAGGGCTAACTCATGCTTGAACTTTATGCATGACCTTGGACTTCCTGTGGCTAACTTCACCGTTACTCCACGGTTAGTCAACTTGTTGAGTTTGGGGTGATATAAGGTGCTGTGGGTTATAGGTGCATGATATTCTTTCCTATATGAAGTTTCATTCCTCGAAGAGGGTAACTCTGGATTGAATTTTTCAAGTATCTCGGACCTGAGCTTTTACCTCGGTCCCGATATCCTTGTTATCTTGATCATGATCGATACTCCTGCGATTGAGCTTGCTCCCGTAGTGAGCCTGTATCCGCCATTGATTTTACTACACTTCACATTGCTTGTTCATCATTTATTAAATTTGTTAATTATTATCCTTAAAGGTTTATTTGTTATTGGTATACTGCATGACTTGAGCACTCACTGGGCTATTATAGCTCATCCCGTTCATTTGTTTTCTTTAACCAAGTTTTTCAAAATACTAAAGTTGGAAAAGCTGATTTTGGACCTAGTATATGTTTTGTTTAATGTATCTGGACAGCCTAAATATGTAAGCTTTTATTGTAAATATTATTTATATTTTGGGTTGTAAAAACTCTTGTGATATTTATACTTTCAAGTGAATTTTATGAATGTATTTCTTTATGGATGCATTTTATTTTGGGTTAAGTGCGCTTGGACGTTTGAGCGAGTGCGTGATTCGAGTCCTGGCGAGAGCTAGGCAGGCAGTCCGCTAAGCCCTTTGGTGCGCCTCTGGGTAAGGTGGGGCTGTCACACGAATCATATGATCAATCGTAGAACATTACATATCTATGATCAATTTCATTTTTCACATGAGGGAATTTTTATTCCAGTGAACTAATCACTCAAAATACGAGTGTTTTTTGACACGAAAACTGACATTGGTTATGAAGGTTTCCGGTTACTCAACATCTCAATCTTAAGCCAATAGCAGAAACTTTATTCGAGAAGTAAAACTATCTTTTTACGCAAGAATCGACATTGGTTGGATAAAGATCCCTGGTTACTCAACAATTTACTTGCTCAAATTTGCAATGCATTACTAATAATTCAAGTACCGTTTGATGCGAAAGTCAACATTTTTGGATGAAGACTCCCAATTACTAAGCACGAGAACCATTGGAGTAGAAAAACTGCATTATTTCTTTTCTTTTCTTCTTTCTTTTTCTTCTCTCTTTTTTTTTTATTCATCACTTTTTCCATTTTTTTTTTAAAATTCCCCATAATGACTTTTACATCATTGATTACATGATTACACCAATTGACCGTAATCAACCTTTAACACATGCAATTAAGTAAAGAAGAGAAATTTTCATCAAATGTGCAAAATTTAGACATAATTCTAACCACTTTACAAGATATGCTTTCTATAAGAACAAAACTCCAAACCACATAATAATTATTTCTTAGTACTTGAAGAAAATATTTGTCAAAGCACGTAAAGTAATTTCAATAAGTAGGGGAATTAGACAAAAATCACGATTGTGAGCAAAAAACTCACAAGCATGTAGTATCACCTTATTTTAATCTTACAACAACTTATACAACACATTCCAAAGGTAAATAAGATATTGTGGATATGAAACAATAACTCCCTTTGTGAAATGATCGAAGTCGCATCCCCTACATGTTTGTTCTTTTATTGTGCCTGAATCATCCAAATATATGTCCGAATTGGCTTGACATTTTGTAGATCTTCGAAGCAAAAGTACATTTTGACTTAACTCCCTGACCGATGTCTTGGTGTCAATGTTCGTGGTTTCTACCTCTTCCAAGTTAAGCTTGGATTTTCCTTTTGTACCATTCAGAATCCTTAACACAAAGTCCAGACTCCTTTTCGGTATCACTTTAGTTCTCTGTAACAGTTTGCATTATTTTAGAATCAGAACGATACCAAAGCGACAATTATCAGTTTCAAATAAGATGACATCCGAAAACCATAAGCAATTTATTTTCACCATCAAAACATATTAAAAAATGTTCTTCTTTTCAATTAATTTAAACTCATTGAAAGAGAAAACATTACAATTACACAAGTCTAACATCAGGCTTTGAAAGAAATGTGATTTATTTCAGGGTCTCATCAAAGAATCATTTGCTGAATATAACAAAAGATTTGAAGAAAACTTTTTTCAAAAGCTAAATGCAAGACATGAAGGGAAAATTAAATGTCGGAAACAAATTTCAGAAAGCAACTTATTTAACACCTGAGAAAAATTTTTGAACACAAGGCAATTTTAAATTTACAGAAGGAGTACAATTATTAGCATCCAAATTATTACTATTCTTATTACATCTAATAATAAACAACTGTCTAGCTACGAAATATAATTTCATTTATCACACTGCTTATCCTAACCAAACTCACCTATCTAGTTTTTAGGCACTATCAATTCTAAAAAAATCGATCATCCATGACCCTTCAAATAATTCAAAAGAATACTCATGTTTTTTATGTCCTTATGGGTCTCGAGCACGTGACGGTTTATTTGGAATTGGAGCATAATTTAAAAAAATACTCGAACATTAGACCAAATATGTATTAGATGTCTTTCTTATTTTACTGCCTTCGTTAGAGGACCTGTAAAAATGAAAAAAAATCAAAATTAGTATAAGTAAAAATAAAAACGGATGCATGTCCTAGGAGATGCCCTTATTATGCCAAGGGTAGGCCTAGCATGAAATGCAATCTTGTAGGGTGAGACCCCCTTTTTAATTGAAGATAGGCCATATCTGCTAGGAAGAGATGCCTCCATTTTGCTCACATTACCTTACCTAGGGTCTCACCCGCCAGGATTTACCAAAAATAGAAACATGCATGTCTTTTAGGGTTAAGTACCCAAGACAAAAGGACGACTTTCCTATCATGGGATTCCCGAAATGGCATTCCCTATAGGATTTATGCATGATGCTAGTTTATTAAAGTAGATTAAAATATGCCAAAATACAAAATTTGAAAAATGCTGTAGAATTTCTGAGAAAGATGCAACATGAATTGTACAAAAAAATATCGATTTAATTTATTTGATTTGAAAAAATTGAGCCTCCATGGGGCTGAAAGAAAACCAAAAATTAAAACATTATTTAGGGTTGCATAAGTCAAAATGCCAGTTTCTTAAACTGGAGTGAAATATGTGTTAAAATCTCTTTTTATGCAGTGTGGGATGGGAGGGTGGGGGATACGGCAAAAATGATGTATAATTCATTTGAAAAAGATGAATATAAACTGTGCAAAGTTTGCCCTCTCAGATACATTTATTGATCTTGAGAACAAGCAATTCAGATAAAACTGATAAGTACAACAAGGATGGGTAAGTTTGAAAAAGGTTTAAAAATAAGATTCTTATTCAAAAAGACACAAGTTAAAAAAAATCAAATATTCGAGATTTTACAAAATTTACAATGATTGGACCCTTGGGGTGCCTTATTTACAACAAAATGCAATTTCTAAAATTTTTATGAAAATCTCATTTCCATCTTTTTCAAAGAAATTAATGGTAAGACAAAAATTTAAACGTGCCAATAATGGGTTGGTTTCCTACGAGAGCACCATGCCAGAGCTGTTTATTCTATGGTTGTGAATGCAATAAAAAAGGAAAGACATTACGTTAGTTTATTCAACAAATATCTCATAACACACTAGAAAAGCAAATAGCAATATACAGCACATCAGAAAAATAAAGAGGGGTGGATTCCCTCCTCTCGTGCTTGGTGTACTTAATAGGGTAAAGCTGACTCTATCCTAGGTTATTCTACATGAATGCATGAGGTTGGGCTCACTAATGCATCTAGACTCAATTAGGCTATCGGTTCCCAAACCTTCAGACCTAAGGGTAAGGGTCATTAATCCTAAATCCCTTGGTCGGTGGCTTGAGCGATCCCCCGGACACTACTACATACACATCGTGTAACAGCCCCACCTTACCCAAAGGCGCGCCAAAGGGCTTAGCGGGCTGCTTGCCTAGCTCTCGCCAGGACTCAAACACGCTCTCACTTAGGCATCCAAGCGTACTTAACTCAAAATAAAAATGCACTCATAAATAAATACATTCATAATATTTACTTGAAATATAAATACTACAAGAGTTTTACATCCCAAAAATGTAAATAATATTTACAATAAAACTAACACATTTAAGCTATCAAAATACAGAAACAAAACATGTACAAGGTTCAAAATCAGCTCCTCCAGCTTTGATAGTTTTGGAAACCTGGTTAAAGAAAACAAATACATGGGATGAGCTATAATAACCCAGTGAGTGCTCAAGTCATGCAACCATATCAGTGATATGTGATTTTTGTTCGATAAAATATTTAACGAGTAAATAAATAATTTGTGAAAAATAAAAAAAATTAATTAACAAATAGTCAATGGAGGATACGGGCTCCCTACGGGAACAAGTTCAACCGCAGGAGTATCAATCACGATCAAGATAACAAGGATATCGAGACCGAGGTAAAATCTCAGGTCCGAAATACTTGTAAAAAATCCAATCCAGAGTTACCCTCTTAGAGGTATGAAACTCATATAGGAAAGAATATCACGCACCTTATATCACCCCAAATGCTCCCGGTTGACTATCCGAGGGGTAACGGTGAAGTTAGCCTCGGAAGTCCAAGATCAAGAATACAATTCAATCATGAGTTAGCCTTTTTCAGGACTTTACTCAGATATACAAGTAACACACACCGAATACCGCCCAACACCTTATATCTCTCCCATACGCTCCCAGTCTGATTAACCATGGGAAAATAGCAAAATTGACCATGAAAGTCACAAGCACAATTAACACATTAGATAGTGAAAGCATGTAACACATTACGGAATAGATGCGATAAAGTACACATCTTTCCTCAAATAACACATTTCATTAGTTAATTATGTCAAGTATAACATCTCATTTTATGCATCAAAATAATGATGTCAAGTAGTACATGGCATTTCATGCATCACACACACATAAGAACACTCACCTGATGCCTAAGAAAAGATTTCACGATAAGGCTGTGACTCACTTCCGGATCTTGAAATTCACGAGAAATAATCGTATAAAAATCCTGACTAAAATCTAAGAAATTTCATAAGGAAATTCAAGAAATACCCCAAGTCTTTCTAGGGTTTAATTTCTAGGGTTTTGGAGCTTAGGGTTTTACCCTCGGGTTTAGGGTTTTCGAAATTAGGGTTTTCCAACTTTCTAGGGTTTTGCTCGGAAAGATTTAATTCACTAATAGCTAATCTACGAAAATTTCTGTACACTTAAATCACTAAATTACAGCTTATAAAGCCTTAAATCATAGCCTAATTATTTTTATTTCCTAGGTTTTACCGAAATTTCGGCAGCATTTCCTCTATAATCGGACCAAACCAAAAATTTTCCCTGCAAAGAAAACAACCAAACCAGCCCAATCTCACATAGTTCTACCAAATTTCACATCAAACTCACTTCAATTTCACTCCAATTCATCACAAAAACACATAAACTACTCCAAGTTCTTTAACCCTATCAAGCCTAAATCATGCTATTTCAAGTTTACCAACTAGGGATATTCAATAGAACATAACTTCCAATTGATATGTCGTATGAGAAAAGTGATTATATGGATAGAAACTATATTCTAAGGGCTAAAACTTTCATGAAGAGCATTATGTCAAATTCTAACAAAAATCATTCCAAAATTGGTCCACAACCTAGTGTTTCATCAACCCAAATCTGCACAGGGTTGGTTTTCGGCCAAGTTCATGCTATTTCTGGGGTCAATCTACCAAGAGACAGAGAATTGTGGTTACATGGTTTGAAAGTACGTTTATAAGGATAAACTTTCGTGAAGATCATCACTTAAAATTCCAACTAGAACAGGTTCAAAATCAGCCCCCAAGTTGGCTCTTCATCAAAACTGTTTACGCAGAACCGAATTTTCAGCCAACTTTGCAAGCTTTCTGCGATTAATACACAATGAACCACCATGCAAGCTTTATACCGTTTTAAAGCCCTATGAATCTAGTTTCTAAAACAACAAGAATCATTTGAATCCAAGTTATCTACACCAAGTTATGAAACCTTTACTAAAACTGGTCCAGCATGACTGTTTAAGTGTTCTTAAGTTCAAGCTTAAATCTTCAACCAAATCAAACTTAAATCATGTCATTTCAAGTTTAAATCACTATCTACAAGTCATAAAAGTCCATAAACTTCATATTCATGGAATAAAACTTCATATTCATGGCCAAAAATCAATCTTACTTAACCATAAAAACATAACTTAAGAGCTAAAACTATAATCTTACACTTGAAATTAAAGGAGAAATTCATGGGAAATACCTCTAGGTAGACAAGATAGTTGCTTAGGAGGAAGTTCCACTTAATTTCTATGGTTGGAAAATGAGTAAATGGAAGCAAAATATCCAAGAAAATTGAAAGAAAATGGAAAGAAAAATGGAGAAAGAGCAGCCGGCCAGCAAGAAGAAAAAGAAGAGAAAAATTGGGTAAGTAGGAAGAAAAGAAATGGAAAAGAATTGGAAAAAAAATGGACCAATTAAAACAAGAAAAAGTTAAAGAAGTCTTGACTTTTCTTCTCCATGAAAGACCACACTTGGCATGAACTAATTAGAAAGAATTTTTTGTTATTTATCTTCACATAAGTCTTGCAAGAGATGCTAGGTACAACTCTTAAAGAACTAAGTACAACATGCTCATTTTTATTTTTCCACAATTTTCGGCCATCATTTTTTTTTTCTAATGAACATGATACAAAATAAATAGTTTTGGCATGAATTTCTAGGGTGTTACACATCGTGCCCCAGCCACATGTCCAAGTGGATCTTAAAGTGCCGAATCTCTAGACTTATGGACTTAGGCCGAAAGTTCGGGTGATCTCCCAAACATAATTACTGCACATCGTGCCTTGCTCATATGCCTAAGTAGATCAATGCTATTCTTAATTAGGACGGGTAGGTGACAATCACCAAAAAAAGAAAAAAAAGGGTAAAAAAGTATCGAATGCATGCATGGAGTGCCTCTTATGAGAGGAAGGAATATAATGCTAGTACGTGTGGGCTCTAAGGGTAATCGACCCCCTCCCCAAATGCAAGCGCGGTCGAATAACAAAGATAATTAAACCATACATCACATAGATGAGAGACAAGGAAGTGTGTGAGATGCAAAAGAAAAACCTAAGAACCTAGGAAAGAAAAATGCAATCCCAACATCCAAATGCGATGGAATAGAAGGGTTAAAGAAGGAAAGGGTGATTAAGTCTTGTGCTTGAACTCACTAGTGATCCCCAGTGGAGTGGCCAAAATCCTTTCGCGCCCCTAAATGACACACGATGGGTTCGTTGACTGTCGCGTCTCAAAAGGACGGTCTGATCTAGTGACCCTTTTCGAAAATAAAGATTTTTAGAAAAACTACGCGTGCGTGTGAAAAATCAGATTTTTATTGAAAAATTGTTATTTAAGAAAAATAATAAAAATAAGGCCGGGACAAAAAAGTGTGACAGTTTTGGCCAACTAATTTTGAAAAAAGAGTTTTATTTTTGAAATTGAGTCGCCACTTGGTATTGAGTTAGGGTGTACCAAGTCACCCGAAAAATAGTTTAGCAAAACAAAAAATAAAAATTTTTAGAAAAACATTTAAAACCCTTTTTCGACTCCGGTCTACAAAAAAATGAGAGAAAAAAGTTAGGGAGTCACATTTGAAGAAAGGAAAGGCAAAAACTCGCGCCTAAGGCACCCTTTCCATCTAGCCGAGGCTAGTTGCGAGGTTTAATCAAATTTTCCCACATTAACCCTAAGTTCTATCGCGTTTTGGAGGTATCTATATGAATGCAAATCCTAAATCTAAGTGAGGGTATCGGGAGGGTTGAGATGTTCCATCGAGGCTTGGTTAGGATTATTGCATTAATTGTGAAACCCGAGTTGAGACCTCCAGGGAGTCACGAGTGTCTATGCAAAATGAAATGCAAAAAGAAAAGAAAAATAGTAATATAGATAATAAGTGGTCAAAGAAAGTGGGGATGCAATATAACAGGTACGGGGGACTATTAACTCGTGACTGATATTTTTTTATTCACGGAGGGGGGAAGGCATGTATGCCACCGCTTCCCACGTGAATAGACGACTATTTCTAGTCGGATCACACAAATGTCCTAAAAGTCTAAGTGAAAATGCAACCTAAATGTCATGCACTATCAAATACTAAAAAATGGATAATAGATAATAAAATATAAAACAAAAATCATGCAAAATGGAAAATCCCTAAAAATAATATGTGAAATGATATGAAATGCACACAAGTGAAACTACCACTAAAATGACCTAAGGGTCTAGCGTTGAACTAGCCCTTTTTAGGAACTAGCGGGAAAGCGATAAAGCCACAACTAGCGTTGGACTAGTGTGGTGACGGAATAACATAAAACATAAATTAAAAGCCAATTAAACATATGAAGACATATAAGGTCAAGTAGGAGCACATAACACGTAGACATAATATTCTAGATACAAATCCTAAGGAAAGCAGTAAAACAAGTAAGCACATAAGCACACAAAAGCACGTAAACCCTAACTAGTACACCGGGGATTTGGACTCACAATTTTTGAAGGGGGAAAAGTAAAAATGACTTATCTATTACGCTTGCTATCTAAATACAAAATTTTACTTAAAATAATATAACTGCAACTTATTTATTACATTGACTATCTAAATTCAAAATATTTGCCAAAACAATAAAAAATGCTTATCTATTACACTTTGAAATTTAAAATTAAATTAAAATCATAAATAATAAAAAATAATGTGAATAAAATAAACACATCACATCAAACACACAAAAACACCGAGGAGCACATAAAAAGGCAACTAAGAGAAATAGGAGTACCTCTCTTGAAGGCCCGGTACTAAATACTAACAAGATGAACAAACAAGTCAAGATATCACAATGTAAATGAGCAAAACATAAAACATGTAAGTATTGTCACATTCGGATAAAAATGTAAAAGTCTAAGAACTTAAAGGACTAGAAATAAATTTCTTATAAAATTAAAAGGGGTACAATTGAAGATTCTTATAAAGTCTAAGGGTTAAAAAATGAAAATTCTAGCAAACCTAAAGGACCAAGTTGCAAAATAAAAAAAATCCCACTAATCAAATGGCAAAATTGAAGATTTATACAAATCTAGGGGATAGAAATGCAAAATGTGGGATCTAATTGCAGAAATGAAGAATATGCATGGGTACAAATATACTACTTAAGATCCTAGGGACTGATGTGTAAATATCTATCTAATGATGGAATAAGAAAAGAAAAAGCCACTAATCATTAATTAATTAACCAAAAGATTACTTAACCCAAAAATAATTATCATCAGATAAATGAATTTGCCAAGTAAACTAAAAAAAATTTAATAAATAGATTAAAACTAATAAGTAAAAACCTCCTATTAAGCAAAATAATCACCCCAAAATTCCAATTCACCTTCTTCTTCCTCCTTGGTTCTCTCTCTGTTCTCCTCTTCCACGATCTATCTCTCTCTCCCTCTCTCTCTTTTCTTCTTCTCTCGCGCGTCTTCTTCTCCTGCTTTCCCCAGCTTGATCTCTCTGATTCTGTCTTCCATTTCCTTAGTCTTTATTTCTTTGTCCTCTCTTTATCTCACTTGTTCTCTGGTTTCTTCTTACTGATTCTTTAGTTTCTTTCCCTTTCTCTATTCTCACTCTCAATTTCTCTTCTTCCTTCCATCTTCTTCTTCTCTCGGTCTAATTCTTTCCTTCCTATTCTCTCTCCCGATTCTGTTTCTCCTCTCTCTCCCGCCTTCTCTCTTTGTTCTCTCCCTCCCTCTCTGTCTTTCTTTCGATTTTAATCTGCCCTTGTTTTCCCTCTTGCTCTTCCACTTTCTTCTTTTCTGATTTCCCTATTCTCTCCGTCTAATTTTCTCCTCTCTTCTTCTCTATCTCTCTCGCTCTTTTCCTTGCTTTCTCCCTATCACCCTCTGTTTCTTCTTTCCAATCACTCATCTCCTCCCTAAATTGGTTTCTCTTAAGTTATCAGATTTCCAATTCTGAAATCCCCTCACATTAACACTCACATCTAGTAACGACACTCTTAGTCAATTATCTAAGGAAACTTGAAGATCAAAGCATTTTACATGGTGGAGAGGCATGAGAGTGGGATTGATGAAGCCATGAAGGCTGGCGGTGGTTTGGTGGTCTTCTAATTTTTTGAGTCATGAATTTGTAGAGGCTGTGCGTATGACTAGCAATGGTGGTGACTATTGGGCTTTGATTGTTGATGGCTGGCTGGTAGCAGGGGTTGTGAATTGGTGACGGTGAACAAACTCCGGTGGTGGAGGCGGTCAATGATTGAGCTCGGTGATTGTTTGTTGGTTGTGATTTGTCTGGACTGATTGTCATGAAGAAACAATGGTTAGGCGGTGGTGATTAATGGCTTGGTCAAGTGGATTGTGGTTGTGGTAGGATGATGGTATTTCGGTTGCTGCTAGGATGGCAATTGACAAAGGTTAATGGTGGGTTTGCTGGCTAACTGATTGATGATATTTGTGGTTTGTTTGGCTTGGCTTTTCAGTAGTAATTATTTATGTAGATGGAGTTTGGTGCAATTGGATTGGGCTGTGAATTTTGCTGTGGTTTTGACTGTTTTTGGGGTGATTTTTGCTGGTGGGTAGAACAACGGTTATGGTTTTATTTGGATGGGGCAAGGTGATGACAAGGGAGATGTGAATTGGAGATGGAATTTGTTAAGTTTTCCAACCGTCTGTTTTTAGAATGGTGGTTTGGGTGGTCAGTGATTATTGGTGTGTGTGTGTGTTTAAGTGTTTGGTGTGTGAGAAACTGTGTGTGCAGATTGTGTTGTGCGTGAATGCGTGTGTTTTGTGAATTGTGAATCTTTGTGTGAATGTGTGTGCAGATTGTGTTGTTTGTGCATGTATCTATGTGTGTATATGACTGGAATGGTCCTATGTGTATTGTGTGAGTTTTTATGGCTGTGTGTATGATTGTGTGTAATCTAGATGTTCAGCGTGCATAGTGTGTGTAGCAGTAAATGTGTGTGAAGTGCGTGAATTTAGTGAATCTGTGCATGCTTGATGTCGATCTGTGTGTGGGTTGTGTAGGCAGTGTGTGTAATGCGTGAGATGGTATTTGTGGTAGAGCTGTGTGATGGTATGTGTTTTTGTGTATGTTTGAGTGACCGTGTGGTTGTGTGAGAGAGAATGTGAATAAGTGTATGGAAGAGTGTGCATAGTGTGTGAGAGAGAAAGTGAATGAGGAGTGTGTGTTCTTGGTGTTTTAGGTGTAGGTTGAAGATACACTAGTATGTGTTCTAGGTGTTCTAAGGGTAGGCTTGAAGATACACTAGTGTGTGTTCTAGGTGTTTTAGGTGTTGGTTTAAAGATACACTAGTATGTGTTCAAGATGTTCTAGGTGTTGGCTTGAAGATATACTAGTGTGTGTTCTAGATGTTCTAGGTGTAGGCTTGAAGATGTACCAAAAGCTAGCAGGTGTTCTTGGTGAAAACTTGAAAAAAAATGTAGGAAAAAATGTGTGTTTTTTGTGTTCTTGGTATAATCTAAAAACTAAAAACTAAAAAAATTAAAAACTCTTTAGGCTTTTTTCCTTTTCCTCCCCTAAAAAACGAGCTATTTATAGTGCATAAATGACTTATCTTCCAAGAAATGACAAGAAGACCAAAACGCCCTTGCCTACCAAAATTACAACTTTATCCTTAAAAAAAATTAAAAATCTATGTTTTCTCAAAAAATAAAAAAATTAGAGAAAAATGCAAATAATAAATTTGTTAATAAAAATTCATCCTGAAAAAGTTAGAAAAACTTAGAAACATGCTTAAAAATCTAAAATTGAATTTGGGACTTAGAGATGGCGAAAAATATTTAGAAGGCGAATGACTATTTTGTCCCTGTACTGTCAAAATATACGAAAAATGTCAGTTAAATTCGAAAAAATCACAAAAATTTAAAAATGTGCATAAAGTACAAAAAATGAATTAAACCCTCCAAATTTAATGAAAAATATTTACAATTAAAAAATTACTATTCTGCCATCCAAAATTACTTACTTTGTCATTTTTATCCAAAAATCAAGATTTGACTCCAAATAGTAGGATAAGGCCCCCCAATGTTAGAAAACGAGCAGTGTGTCAAAATTTGGTGTCTATAGGCTATGATCCCATCTAATTAATCTTGAGCTTGATGAAGGCCAACAACACAAAGATAACTTTGATTAGGTAGGTAACTTTTACCAATCACAACTCTTCTGACTCCTATATATTTGTGTATCAACTCTTGATATTCACATCTTATGTTTTACCCAACATTGCCTCAAAAATAACATAACCTTAATGGAGGCCAACAACTTATGTATTTTTGTTAAGTCAGACCCATTATTCAGATATCAAATCCCACAACAAAAACATATTTTGAGTAAGATGACCTTGACAGAGGCCAACAAGTCAACACTTAATAGGAACTCTTCGTTTTTCTTATAATAATTGAAGGCAGCTCTTTCTTTTTTTTTTTTTTGGCTAACCCTGTACAAGGGGGGTGCCACACCCAAATTTTATTAATAAAAATGAAAAAATTACAAGGAGGGGGACTAAAGCCTACCTCCTATTATTACAAAATGAGCAAATAATTTTCCAACTAAAAGAAAGTGAACCTATACAAATTTGAAAAAAGCTTTATAGTTAATGTCTACGAAATCAAAAAGCTGGAAAATTTAAGTGATCAACTCGAGCTGCACCCCAGGCTTCTTTTGGTAGGTCTTCAAATTCGTGGAAAGTAGCATTGCTCCTGTGTATCACACCCTCATTAGCAAGAATATCCCCAGGCTTGTTTGCTTCCCTATAGCAATGGGAAATGGTAAGGATATGGTGCTGAAATTTTTTGATTTCCTCAGCCAACTTCGTATGGTACCATGGGCAAAGAATCAAACCTTTACAAATATTCACCAAGATTAATGAATCCAATTCCACATGAAAGAAGGAAATTCCATTTGACATACACAACTTGATTTCATGGAGTAGTGCTTGTATTTCTGCCTCCAAGCTATTCCCAAAGCTAAAATAGCATACAAAACCAAGATTAAATTTTCCTTCCTTGTCTTGAACTATTCCACCTCCACCACACTCACCTGGGTTTCCCTTAGAGCATCTGTCTGTATTCAATTTGATAATATCAACTGGAAAAGACCATCTCAAAAGTGTAATCTTCACTTCCTTCCTCCTAGTGCAAGCTTTTGCATACAGTTCCGGCCAAGATGACTGTGGTGTCACAATATCAAACTTAGCCTCAAAAGCCATTCTCACATCAACAAATATAGCAGCTACAATCCATTCCCAAGAACGTCTATCACCTGTGAAAAAATTGACATTTCTTGCTTTCCATAAATGCCACAAAATCAAGATAGGAGTGAGTTGCAACAAAAATTGAGCTTGATCATTCGAACAAGATAATAGCCACCAGTTCATTAATCTTGCCTGAATCCTCATTTGATTAGCTATAATGCCCAATGGAGCTTCAAAAAATTCCCACACCTTAGACGGAATTTGACCCCAAGAGCATATGTGTTCAATTGATTCAATAGAAGGACTATCACAACAAAAGCATCTAGATGGTCCTTGAAATCCCATCCCATGAAGTATATCAGCTGAAGGAAGTCTTCCAAGTAATGATCTCAACATAAAAACAGAAATTTTACTAGGAATATAACTTACCCAAATATTTTTAAAAAGAAACCCTGAGGATCTATAGTCACGAACACAGTCATAAGCTGTGGAAAAAGAAAACAAACCTGATGCAATTAAGGACCAAATTGGATGAGCATTTTCATTAGACACTGAAGTTTGACTAACTGATCCATCCTTCAATAACCACAAAATTTTCTCATCACTTAACACCATTTTACCCAACATTCTTGATGCATTCAACGGAAGAGTAGATGGTCCAAGACTCTTGAAACACCAAGTATGCAACCCAATCTTCTTGACCCCTTCGTAACTTGTCGAAGACCCCAAGAACAACTTGGATTGTTTTGATTCAAATTCAACAAGATTCATTGAACTCCCCCATTTAAGAAGCGATCCTAGACCCCTAACCAACAACGTTGTGTAGACACCTAGTTGACAATCTTATTGGACAGATTCAAACCCTCAAAGATGAACCCTAAGCGAGATTCTTGAATACTTAACAAGATCTTTGCCAAGCAACTAAGAGTAGTTCTTTAGCCAAAGAACTAAGGGAAACTCAATATGCTCTCAAGCACGTTTGAAGTAAAATTCTGAATAATTCATGTCAAAATTGGATGAATAGTAACAGCCCTTATATAGGGTACACTTTGTGCTAATTAGGGTTAAAGACTACTTGAAAACTAGGAGTAGTTATAACCTATCACAAAAGGTAACTATTAAATATTACAATTTGTACTCAAAGTAAACTATTAGAACATAAAAGACTTAAATATCTAAGTATAAAACACACTAAATCACACCTCTAATGTTGCTGACCTGGACGGATCTCCAAGTGATCCTATTTAGGGTTAAATCAAGTCCAAAAGTGGCGTACGACTCTCTTGGGCTGGACTGGACAAATTGTGCTTCTTTGGACAGCTTAATTAGCTTCATTAGTCCTTTCTTGAAGACGTATTTGACCCACGAATATAACCTCACAACTTGACCCCAACAATCAGCATAAATGTGGCAATCTCCAAGCCCAAGAAGAACAACATAATCGTACAAGAACTTTGGCCAACAACCTTTAGCTCCATCATGCAAATTCAGCAATCTTTCAAGCCTCCAATGAGCTAAGTTGTCAATCCTTCCATCTTCATCAAGCATGACTTCAATAAGCATCCAACGGATCCTATCATTCCCTTCTTTCTCGCGAAGATCCGTCCTCGAATCACCTACATAAGAAAAACGGTACCATGTAAACTTAAATCCAAGTCATGACACATACCTTCAATAAAGTAAGCTTATCCACGTACATAATTAGAACTTCTCTTCTTAGCAAGACAAAAGCACACTACACTACAAGAATCATACCCAAGTAAAATAGTTAAACTAGTGAGATCATAGTTTAACACAATAAACTCCCTATGATGTGCATAATCCTTAAACACATGAACAAAAGGTAGCAAGTATGGATGCAACATAGTAAAAACACTTGATGAATCTGTTAGTGTATGCCCTAAAACCAAGATGGTTTATGGTGTTTTGTGTTACACTTATTTATGTTATATTTATCCATGTGGTATTTTTCTTTATCATCTATACTTATATTTCCATGTTACTTGTTTGATTGATAAAGTCCTTAGAATATTGACTGTGTATTAGAGATTGTAAGGGTTACAATTATGAGACTCTAATACATAAAGTCATATTCTTAAATATCCCTAGTCATAGTATTAATGAGATTGGACATCATTAATACGGATAGACTAGCACATACTTTGCCTCTACTTATGGTAAGTAGTAGTTGATCTCATTGACTATGGTGTGCGTGACACTTAAGCTGGTATGTGGATGCTTGTTTGAGAACAAGTTCATTGGATTGATCCGCCAAGAGTTTTCAACTATAGTGCCAATGGTTGAACTCTTAATGGCAATGGTGTAAGTGATCCTTTGACTTGAGATTACCATAGTATCTTGAGTGTGAATTGCTATACTTTGACTCTATTCCTCGGTGCCCGTAAAAGGGTAGCTCATAGGTTAGAGATTGGGTATAGTTTGAAGCATGGAAAGATAGTGAGTAATCAATATAGGATTCACCACTCCTTAATAGGAGAGTATATCCCTTTATGGCCACTTGTTGGAAATATTAACTCATAAATCTTCTGCAGAAGTGATAGTATAACTTGGAAGTAGTTTCAAGGTTATACATCATGGAGAGTTATATTTCTGGAACAAGAAAATATAAATTAGTCTTTTAAAAGTATGCACTATACTTTTAGACTAATTGGGATATAGTGTGGTGAAAGGATATTAATTACACGGTAACATTGTCATTGAAGGGTATGGTCTACCATATGACTTTTCTATTCACTTGGGTGGTCATGATGCATTGCTAGACGCCACTCATGATCTATAAGTATGAATTGATTAATTAGTGAATTAATGATAAATTAAAGGTGTTTAATTTATCTAGCTCAATTAATGAGTTATAATTTATACTTATTGCCAACGTGAATGGAACCTAATGGGTCACACACATAAAGAACAAAATCTTTGGGTTAAAATGTAATTAAGATAAGTATGAGATACTTATGGGGTTAATTTATGAGATAAATTAACTTAAAGGACTTGTTTATAAATATTCTAAGTCTTGCAGGAAATTAGTTTCCTAAAAGAAATAAAGTAACTAATTGGTTTCCTTATGGAATAGATTTCCTAAAGGAGAAGGATTAGCTTAAAGTAAGTTACCTAAACCTTCTTGGTTTCCAATTAGCTTTATTTCCTAAAAGACTAGAATACTTCCTCTATAAATAGGTTCATGCTTTGACTCTTGAATTATTATTGCAACACAAAAAGAAAACTAGTGAGAGAAAATAGAAGAAAGAAAAGGCACGCCTCTTTCTCTCTCTCTAGGCGTCTCTCTCTCTCTCTCCTAAGGGTTAGGTTTTTCTTCTTATTGTGTTCTAAATAATTCAAGGGAGCTAGCACTCAAAAGTCAAAGCAAGCAAGCAAGCCTACAAGGTTCCCAAAGAAGTTGTTCGTGTGGATATCATTAGAGGCTCTACGCTTGGAGGGCTTTTCGTGGTAGATCAAACATCTTCTTCGAAGGATCTTTGCCTAGTAGCATAGAAATCTTCTGTGCTTAAGGTAATCTTCATGCAAACCCCCTTGTTAATCATATAAATATGTCAAAGAGATCCATGGTTAAGGTAATAAATTTTTATTTTTTCACTGCGTTACCTATGCTATTACCTTACAGAATCAGCAATGAAACGTGATAAAATCAGTAATGATACCACTTGATGCGATCGGGGGGGTTACCCTCGCATATATCACAAGAATATCTTCCCCAAAGGACCGTCTCGAAAAGAAATCCACACAAAAACAACACAAAAACAATGGAAAAGTATAGGTAAGTGACTTAGCAAAATAAATCTCTTCTTTAGAGAACATTGGTACAAGATAATTAGCTCTTACAAGTAAAACATCCTTGCACTCGCTAACTACCTTACTTCTTCTAGAATTTTTACCACTCATGCTAAAAAAAATTTCACTTTTTTCTTTCCTCTCATGAGCACTCTTTCCTTAACTCTTGCCTTACACTCTTCAGCTATTTTAACTTGATCTTTATAAGCTTCTAATGTTGTGAGTGGCTTTAATATGAACTCCTTTTTCTTCCAATTCAGACGATATGTATTCTTGAAACCATCATAATAGACTCTTCGATCAAATTGCTAAGGATGACCCAATATAAGGTGACATGCGTGCATTGGAGCTACATCACAAAGTACCTCGTCTTTGTATCCTCCAATAGCAAATGCCACTAGCACTTGCTTGGTTACCTTCACATCTCCAAAATCCATCAACCATTGCAAGTAGTATGGTTTTGGATGTCGAATTGTAGGCAACTTCAATTTCTCTACAAACAATGTACAATCAATATTAATACAACTACCGAATTCAACAATAACACTACATACCTTGCCTTAAACAACGCATCTAGTGTGGAATATGTGCTCCCTATGCATCTCCTCTTCATCCCTCTTAGGTTGAATGTCCATGATCTCCTAGTCACCAATATCTCACCACTAGGCTGCTCAACCTCATGTGGATCTCCATGACACGAATCATCATCACTAGGACCTTCGAGTAGAGGCATCTCATCATCAATTGAATGCTCACTCTGCACATCTCCATTATCAAGGATGATCATGTTTCTTCTAGTTGGTTAATTCGATTTTAAGGGGAAATGCTGCCGAAATTTTGGTAGAATTAAAAGAAGAAAAATTAATAAGTGAGATTTTAAGCCTAGAATAGGTTCAATTGAAGGAAATTGAAGTGTAGAAATTTTTAGAAATGATCTAGTGATATATTAGACTTTCTTAGAATAAGTAAACCCTAAACCCTAGAAACCCTAAAACCAAAACCCTAGAAGTAAGTGGGGTATTTTCTTGACTTTTTCTTACTAAATTTACTAGGGTTTTAATTGAGTTTTTATGTTATTATTTCTTTTAAATTTCAGGGTCCGAAAACACATCACGACCATTTCACGAGATATTTTCTTAGGCTTTCAAGGTGAGTGTCTTTATGTGTGCATGATGCATGTAATGTGCTATTTCCATTTTGTAAATATTATGTCATGACTGCAATCGCTATATGATTAAATGTGCTACTTGAGGAATGATGTGTACTTTTTCGCATATATTCCGCAACGTGTTACATGCTTTCCTTACCCAATGTGTTACTTGTGCTTGAGACGTCCGTGACTAACTTCACCGTTATTTCACGGATGGTCAACCCGACTGCACGTGGGAGGACATAAGGTGTTGGGTGTTTTAGGGCTTGATGTTCTTTCCCTTTTGAGTTGTGAATCCTCAAAGAGGCCAACTCCGGATTAAACCTGCTTGCTTGTTGGCTCTCTAGGGTTGAGAATATCTCCCTGGATGTGGTAGCCTGTACGGAGGTTATAAGGTGAATGGTAGTTAGGGTTCTTGCTTGCTTGCTTGCTTGATAATACTGGCATGACTCTTGATACAAACTTGAGCTATTATCTCAGTCCTAACATCGTGATTTCATGGTCAGTGCATGCTCTTCCTGCGGTTAAGCTTGCTTTCGTAGATGAGCCCCGTATCCGCCATTGACTATTTGTTAATTGAAATGTTCATAATTTGTCTACTTAAATTGTCAATTATTTTTTTCAATAAAATAATAGATTTGTGGTATGATTGCATGACTCCGATACTCACTGGGCTATTATAGCTCATTCCATTTTATTTGTTTTCCTTACTCAGGTTTCCTGAAAAATTAAAGCTGGAACGACTGATTTTGAGTATGCTAGATGTCTTTGTTATTGTAATAGCCATACTGTATTAGGCTATCTTTGTAAAAAAAATCATGTATATTATGAGACGTAAACTTTTGATGTGAATTGTACTTTATGTTGAATAAAATGAGTGTATTTTATTTATTCCATTTTATTTTAGTTTATTTTATTTTAAGTTAAGTACGCTCGGACGTGTGCGTGAGTGCGTGAATCGAGACCTGGCGAGAGTTAGGCAGGCAGTCTGCTAAGCCCTTTGGTGCGCCTCTAGGTAAGGTGGGGCTGTAACAAGCTATAAATTGGGCAATGGTGGCCTCTTTATCCTCTTGGATGTCAGCACGAATCAAGAGCGTCTCCAACTCCTTGTAGTATTCATCAACTGTGGAAGAACCTTGTTTCAAAGTTTGTAGCCTCCTATGCAAATCCCGTGAATAGTGACTTGGAATGAATCTTTTCCTCATAATCACCTTCATGGCAACCCAAGTGCAAATTGGTTCATCCCCACATCTCTTACGAGACTTCACAAGTTGATCCCACCAAATGCTAGCATACTTCACAAACTCAACTGTAGCAAGTTGAACTTTCTTTTCCTCAAAATAATTGTAAACATCAAACATGTGCTCAACCTTTCATTCCCACTCCAAGTATGCCTCTGGACCATTCATCCCCTTGAATGGTGAAATTTTTATCTTTATGCTCCCCAAATTGCTATCACGTTGTTGAGGAACCCTCCTCCCTCGACGGTGTTGTGCCCCATTTTTTTCGAAAGTCAGAAAAAGGGAATTAATGTTTTCGAAAGACGGAAAAAGAGAATAATTGATGTTGTGTTTATTTATTGGAAAAAGAGTGTAGGTTCTTGTAAAATGATTTTTTTAGAAAATTCTTTATAAAAAGTAGTTTGACAAAAAATGTGATTTTAGAAAATACTTTATTTTGAAAACAAAAAGAAAAGGGCCTAAAATGGGACTTTGAAAATGAGATGATTTTTTTAGCCTGAAAATAGAGTCTAGAAAAGGGTTTTTAGTGAAAAAGGAGTCGCCACTTGGTATTGAGTTTTGGTGTACCAAGTCACCAGAAAATATTTTACAAAGGTAAAAAAATCGAGAATGGTTTATTTAGAAAATGATTTTTTGGAAAATATAAGAAAAATATGAAAAACCCTTCTTAAGACAACTCCAGGTCTTTGAAAACAAGAGAAAAAGGTTCGGGAGTCACAGTTGAAGAAAGGGAAGGCAAAGGTTTAAACCTAAGGCACCCTTTCAACCTAACCGAAATTAGTTGCGAGGTTTAGTCTAAATTTTCCTAATATAAACCTAAGATTTTATCACATTTTATGAATGCAAATCTAGTCTAAAAAATAGGTATTGTTAAGGGACAAAATATTCCATTGAGGCTTGGTCGAGATTATCGCATTAATTGCGAAACCCGAGTCTAGACCTCGATGGAGTCACGAGTACAGATGCAAAATGGAATGCAAAAGAAAAGAAAAATAGTAATATAGATAGTAAGTGAACAAAGAAAGTGGGGATGCAACATAACGGGTACGGGGGACTAATAGACTCGTGACTAGATGTTTCTACTCACGGAGGGGGAAACGGCATGTACGCCACTGCTTTCCACGTAAGTAGATGACTATTTCTAGTCAAAAAATCAAACAAATGACCTAAGATTCTAAGTGAAATGTGACCTAAATGTAAAGCACTGAATATATGTAAAAATAGATAATAGGTGATAATAATACATAAAAAAATCATACAAAAATAAAAAAAAAAGGCCTAAAAAGGGAAAATGTGTGTGAAATGGCATGAAATGTACACGAGAAATTATTCTAATACTAAAATGACATAAAGGCTTAGCATTGGACTAGCCTATTGTCTATAAATTCTCTGCTAGTGTTGAACTAGCAAAGAAACCAGAATTAACCACAACTAGCGTTGGACTAGTGTGGCAACGATACACATATATTATAACAAGTAAGTAAATAAATAAATAAAGCATAGATTAAAGCAATAATCATATAAAAGCAAATAATAGCACATAGGAGCACATAGCACACAAGCATAATATTCTAGATGCGAAGTCCTAGGGAAAGCGGATAAAACACATAAGCACATAGCACACATAGCACACAAAGCCCTGACTATTACACTGGAGAAAAACCTAATTACAATCTAAAATGGAAAAAGATAAACAAAATAGCTTATCCAACCTATCTATTACATTTTCTATCTAAAATACAAAATCTTTTATTAATTAGATGAAAATATAAACTATCTATTACATTAACTATCTAAGTATAAAATTTTCGTTAAATAGAATATTACATATCTATTACATTCTTTTGAATAATTAAAATTAAACTCAAATAAATAACATAACGTAAATAAATGCTCACATATAAATAAAATAATAAACACTTAAAAATACATAAGGAAAAACACATAAAAAACATAGGAGCACATATGAGCACATAAAGAGAAATAAAAAGGGTAATAGAGGTACCTCCCATTCATAAACTCGGTACTAATTGCTAATAAAATGAACAAACATGTCAAAAATACTACTGTTTAAATAAATAAACTACTAATTAAATAATTTCATACTAATCACTATAAACATGCCACAATAATTCAAACAATTATAGCAATAATAAACAAAAATTAAAAAAATAATAGTTAAATATTTAGGAAGAAAAATGAAAATTGTTTGAGTAAAAATAAATAAGTAAATAAATAAATAAATAAAGTAAAATAAGGAAAATAAAAATAATAAAAGATAAAACACCATAATTGTGAAGCCCTGTAATTACTTTAGCAAATACTAGTAGTTACATTAGTTCATTATATATTTTCTAGGGTTGAGCAAATACTAATGGTTCCCTTATTTAATTATATAGTTAATTATTGGTACAACTATTGAAGTTAGGGAGTGTAGTGATGTTAGTGGTTAAATTGGACAAATCTAATGGTAAATTTCTCACACTTGAAGATTCTAGAACCTAATGGTGATAATGCAAGTAATTTACCAAAGTCTCGGTTGTTTACATTGACACCTAATTTTAATCGTCTAATCAATTATATGTGTGTTAATATTATTCTCGAGATTAATTTGAATAGGTGATATTAGTAATTGGAGTAATAAAATTAATTCATTAGGTTATAGCACTTGACACCCTAAGATTAAGAATCAATTGTGTAAATTATGTTCATACACAAGGACGTGTGAAGTGTGTAAAATAATTGGACTAGTTAAATAAAGTCACTAAAATAATTACGCTTGAGAGCTTTAAGACCAGGTGAGATGATGCAATTCACCTACACATAAGTGTTTAAAATTGTGCATGTGGCCAAATAACTAGTTGAACCTCACAAGACATCTAGAAACAAAACAGAAAAAAAAAAAGGGAACAAAAGTCGGCTGATAAATATTGCAATGGAAGGCAAGTAGGAGCTGTCACATTTTGAGGAGACGTGGAGCATGAGTCAGCCGGGGAAGCAAGCATGTGAAAGTTACAAACTGATTTGGGGCTAAAGAAAGAAGAGAAATCGTATAGGCCAGCTAAGAGAGAAAGGGAGAAACAAGGTGAAGGAAACTAAACGTGGAATTCTAAGGAATCAACAGTGTGAGGAGCTTACAACCTAATTGAGGTAAATCTACTTAGCCCTTGATGTTCTATGCAAGTTTCTGAGATTACAAGGCTGAAATATACTAACTTGGATAAGAAATTCAACTGGAAAATGGATGAACTAAAGCTAAATTGAATTGAAGTTGCATGAACCTATACTAGAGAACGAAGCAGTCCAGGGTGATTGGCCATAACTTAGCATAGAAAATTTGGAATTGAGTGAGGTTGTTGTGTTACGATCTAGACTTAGAGGAATTGATAGGGGTATAAATATCTTGGCTTGGTTTAAAGAGAATAAACCGTAAGATGATTCCAAATTTGACTGGAAAACCTGCTGCACACAGGATGGGGGGATGACAGGGTTTAAATTGTACTGAGAACTGGGCTGTGTTATGATCAGAATCAGGACAGGATTCCTTCTTAAAACTTGTTTCAAATTGAATCTAGTTTACAGAAGTGTAAATTTTATAATTTTTCGTTGAGTATAATTTGAGATATGTTGAATTGAACGAAGTATGGTCAGAGAACTCGTGCTGCAGTCTTGCTGGACCAGTTTTAGTAGATCAATCATAACTTTGTGTAGGAAACTTGGATTTGAATGATTCTTGTTGATTTAGAAACTAGATTCATAGGGATTTAAAACGGTATGAATCATGCACCAAATTTATTTATAGAGTAATCGCAGAAATTATGCAAAATGGGCTGAAAATTTGATTCTGCATGAACAGGTTGGATGAAAGGCTAAATTTACGTGAGCTTTTGAACTTGTTCTTGTTGGATTTTGGGTTCGTATTCTTCACAAAATTTGTAGATTATATAAGTTAGTTTTCAACCAAGTAAACTATACAATCTGGTTCTCTGTGTATTAACTCCAGCAATGACACGAACTTGGTTGAAAATCCAACCTGCACGAGCAGGATTGGTGCAACCAAATTGTAGACCAATTTGGAACTTGTTCCTGTTAGAATTTGACCTGATGCTCTTCACAAAAGTTGTACCCCTTAAAATGAAGTTTTTAACCATGTAACCCTCATGTCCTACTTCTTGGTGGATTAATCCCAGAATTCGTAGAAACTAGACTGAATGCCCAACCTTGCACTATCAAGGTTGATGATTTGTCAAATTGGGATGCGATTTTGAACCTGTTCCAGTTAAGATATCAAATTACGACCTTTATGAAAGTTGTAGTACATCAATTGTAGTATCCAAATATGTAAATATTGCACCCCTGTGATTTAGCTACTGAAAGTTGTGCAATATTGAATACTGACACTTGGTTAGACTAAAAGTGTGTTCTTGATTGTCATTGAACTGAGTTGTGACCTTAAATTAAGTTGGGTTATGAGGAGAATTGGAATTTATTTTCTTCATGAAAAATGTTTTAAATTGAGTCTAGTTTACATAGGTATTGAGCTTGTGAAATTTGGTGAAGTGAAAATAGCATTAGACTTGTGTGTACAAGCTCCTCTTTCAAGATACCCTAATTTTCATTATTTCATTCATTCACCTTGATTTGATAATTAATTAATTTATCTATAGTTAATAGGTGATTCGGACAATTCAAGGAGCGAGCATTGAAAAAAACCCTTAAACCTTGATCTACCGGTGAGTGTCCTAAAATCATTTTTATTTATTAACATCATTTTCTATGAAAATTATGTGACTTGTTGAAAAGCTCAATGATATGACTTGTTATTACTTGACGTGATATTGTACTTGATAATTGTGCTTGAATTTGCTATAAACCCAGTTGTGTACTTTATCGCGCTGGGAAGTACTTGTTCTTGTTAAATGTGCTTGTACTTGTGCATGCGTACTTGTTTGGGCCCGCCTTGTGCATGTCCACTTTGGCTGAGCCGGCAGTGGGCCTGGTCACCAACTGTTGGCTGCCTCGGCATCTCGGCACCCACCGGCCTGCGAGGAGGTTTCGTAGGTTAAGGAGGTGTACGGGAAAGTACTTGGGTAACTCTCGAGATTACCAACCGGCGTGAAGTGGCCACGGAATAAATATTGGCGTGGAAGACTTGAGAATTATTGGACTTTTGCCATGGCACAGTACTTGACTAGTTCTCGAATGACGCTCGAAATACTCTCGAGCAGTGCTTGACTTGATTCATCAGTATCCTCCATTGTTCATTTGTTGAATTTGTTATTATTTGATCTGGATGAGCCAGTTGTTACTTACCTCATTTTAAAATGAATACTTTGACTAAGTATTTGAAATGATTTTATAAATGGACCTCACTGGGCTTCTAGCTCACTTTTGCCATATTTGTTTTCCCTACAGGCGATTAAGCACGAAATAGAGTGACGAGATTGGGTACTTGTAATAGTATATGCTCACTATGGTGGTGTAAATTTGAGGCTAGATGGCTCACACTCTTGTAATTATGATTGGGTTTTGCAATCATATGTTAAATTTATCTATTTTGAAGGTGTGACTAGTGAGTCCTGGCGAGAGCTAGGCAGGCGCTCAGTCAGGATATGGTGTGTGTCCTGATTGGGTTGTCACAATAATACATACTTAAACTTTTAGCACCCAAATAAGGATCATCAAAATAACTAAAAGAGAAATAAAGAAACTAATTTGAACATTAATTAGATAAAAGACTAAATTTTGGAACATTAAAATAAAAATAAGATGTGAAATGAAAATAGTATTTTTATAAAAAAAAAACTTGAGGAATTAATTAAATTCTTTTTTTTACAAGAAATAAAGAATATTCCAAGGTTTTAGGTTGAGAGTGAAAATTTAAGCAACATTTTTATAGTAAAAATACAATTCACAACAAACAAAAGGGTGAAATTACAATTTTAAACTCTAGTTAAGGTAATAACATAGTTTACAACAAATTTAAGAGGTTAAAATACAATTTCCAGCAAGCACAATGCTAAAAAAATAAAAATTTCCAGCAATCATTCAAGGATAAAAATGAACTTTACAGCAATAATAAGCCCCAATTTGTAGATTCCAATAAGTATTAGACACCCAATTATAATTTTCAGCAACATTCAAAAGTAAAAATAAAATTTTCAGCAACATTCAAGAGTAAAAATACAATTTTCAGCAACATTCAAAGAGTAAAAATACAATTTCAGCAATGCATGGGGAGTGAAGTGTAATTTTAGCAAGACTTAAGGGACAAATTCACAATTTCAACAAATTCGGTCTCTAGTTCTCTCCTCGGTCTCGTTCTCTCCTCGGTATCTCTCTTCGGTTTTGTTCTCTCCTCAGCCTTATTCTCTCTTCGGCTTGTTCTCTCCTCAGCCTTATTCTCTCTTCGGCTTGCTCTCTCCTCGGTTTTATTCTCTCCTCGGCCTTATTCTCTCTTCGGCCTTATTCTCTCTTCGGCCTATTCTCTCCTCGGCCTTATTCTCTCTTCGGTTTTGTTCTCTCTTCAGTTTTGTTTTCTCCTTGGCCTATCCTCTCTTCGGTTTTATTTTCTCCTCGGCCTCTCCTCTCTTCGGTTTGGTTTTCTCCTCGGCCTCTCCTCTCTTCGGTTTTTCTTTCTCCTCGGTCACCCTCTCTTCGGTTTTTCTTTCTCCTCAGTCTCCCTCTTTGGTCTCTCTCTCTTCAGTTTTTCTTTCTCCTCAGTCTCCCTCTTCAGTCTCTCTCTTCCTTTGCAAATATTCCAAACTCCTTAATCTCTAAATTTCTAAAATCAAGACTTATAAATCTCCTAAATAAAAAATCTAAAAATTTGACCTCTCATAGCTAAAAAATTCCACACAACCACTGACATATAGGCATGAATTTACTGTTGTAAAAGCTATTTAAAGGGAGTTTGAGAGGGGACAACTCACTTGATTTTGGGGTGAAAATCTGCAATGATGACCCCTAGATAGTGGTGTAGTCCATCGGCGGTGCAAGGAGGTTGTGTCACTGGTGGTTGTAGTTGGGCCGAGCGGTGGCGAGAGTGATTTTTCCAGGAATTTGGGCTGTCAATTGGGGCTGGGATAGTGATGGACGGGGCTACTTTTGAGCTACTGATGTTTGATTTTTGTGAATGGTTTATGGCAGTGGGAAAGTGACTATTGAGTGGTGGTGTGGTGGTTTTGTTGGGGTGGGAATGTTGTTTGATTTTCGCGTGTGGTTGATTGTGTTTGTGCAGGTGTGTGAAGATGGTTTGTGGTAGAGCCGAGAGAGAGAGGAGGGAATTGTGCAGGTGTGTGTCGTCTGTGTGAGAGTCGAGAGAGAGAGGAAGACGAAATTGTGTGTGTGTACGTTAAGTCAAGTGTCTAAAGTGTGGTGTGTGTGTTGTGAACTGATGAATGTGAGCTTGAGTTTTGAGGGAAGAAAAATCCAATCCAATCCCTACAAATCTGGTAAGTGGTGAGAGAAAATGATGTGATTAGAGGGGGGAGTTGGTAGGTTAAGATGTCTGCAAAATGATGGTGTTTTGGGTAGGGGTATGGCTGCTTGGCAGTCATTGCAGCTGCAGTAGCAGTAGCTACAACGCTACTGCTGGTCCATTTTTTTTAAGGAAAAAATTGTAAGAAAAATGAAGAAAAACAAATGAAATAGAATAAAATAAAATAAAAGATACTTGGACTCCCTAAAATTAATAAGAAAAATAATGAAATTGGGAATTATAGGAATGAATAAATAAAATTCACCATAAAGTTCAAAATTAATATAACATTAAAAAATGTGCCCTTAATAGAAAAAGGTAAAATGTTGAAATAGATATCAGACGATTTCTAAAAATTATGAAATTTATATAGAAAATTTATGAATATAAAAAATGTGCATATAAAAAAAAATTTCACTTGAAAATTTGTCATAAAAAGAATGCATTGAGAAACGTGCCATTAAGTAAAAAATACTAAAATTTTAAATAAATACTAGATGACTCCAAAAAATCATTAAAATTAGAAATAATGATAAAATAGTAAAATTATGTATTAAAAAAATAAACTAAAATAAAATAATATTTACGCGGTGAAATTATTGTTTTGCCCCTGATACAACTAATTAGACATAATTTACCCAAAAATTATAATTAGCCCCTGAAAAAATAAAAAGTATCCCCGAATGAGGTAAAATACATTTTCTTATAAAGGTTGTGTCAAAATTTGGTGTCTACAGACGGGACACTACTTCCTCAGAATCATAGCCATCATCAAAATCATCATCTCTAGCATTCTGAGTCACATGTGATTTCCCCTTGATAGCCGAGTCAATGTCCTCCAACTTGGTGAACACACGCCTAAATTCATCTTGCATGGCGCGCATGTTAGACTCTAAAGCATCGAGTCTTTGCTCACTTTGTTCACCCATAATGGAAAACTTATCAAAATAAACGTAGAAAACACGCACAAAAAGCGTCAGTAGCACAAAAAAAATCCTCATCACTCCCTTATGTGTTTCACTCTTCACTCATATATCACACCAATGAAACTTGGCTTTTACCCGATGATGAGCTCACACCTTAGACTTACCACTCCTTGAGCTTACCTTATATGCCTTTGGATAAGAACCTGCTCAATTGATCTTGACAAACTCCAATCAAGTAATCAAGATCAGTAGTAATGAAATTGGAAGCTTAGAGTAAGGATTGTTGATTGTGGTGTAGATTAGGTATAACAATTGTAAACAAAAACACACAAATCAAGTAATAAAAACCTAATCTCCCAACTTAGTCCACAAGTGCACGGGTCAGTTGTAGTGTTTGGAGTATTAGGTGTCGAATCCCACGAGGAATCAAATATGTGCAATTACTAAAGCTTTTTCACCAAATTTTATTATCTAAACACAAATGAAATTACGTGTGATAGGTGGTCCCTTCAATAGAGTAGCTTTATGATTGAGAACTTTTGTAGAATTCAAGCAAGAAGCCTAGAACATAGATTCCACTAATAAACCAAGCATGAATGACCTACTAAGTGTTATCTTGCTTTGTTTAGAATCCAATTCCATATGTGTCATAACTAGATTTCTCTATGAGATGACAAGATTTCAACTATTCTCATGATGAAACCTTATGAAATCATGAATTGTAGTGATCCACTTAAGTATCCATTATTTTCATATGTAAGTCTTAAGCATTACTTTCATTTCCATTGTTACATGCATTTCTCAATGTCAAGTAACAACTAGATGACTCATTTAAGTTGGCCAAACAAAAACAAGTGTTAAGACTTGAACAAGCAAATAAACAAATACAAGCTTAGTAAGTACAATAAGTTAAATCATGTTTGTTGATTCATTAGCTTCATCTATGATCTAGATGAAGCCTTTAGTTCAACATGGTTAATGAAACAACTAAAAGTTCAACTTCAAAGATAGAATTCATGGCAACTATTGAAAGTAAAAAAAGAAAGAGTTTGAGAATTGCTCAACCAATATGAGAATTAGTCCTCTTCTTTATTCACCTTCAATTGATTGCACTACAAATGTCTCTTACAATGTTCCTCACTACTCTATTGAAGGATTTAGAGAATTCTACTAATTCCCTACCAAGCTAAGTAGAATATTAAAGACTATATCTACTTTCTACTCCTAAAACTTGTTACAAATGCCTCACAAATGACTTCTATATATAGACAAATGTTCCTCAAGTCATTTTCCAACTTGCATGAATCATTAATGCATGGAAATGATGAAGATTTGCTTGGGGATTCCAAATGGGTACAAAAGTCTTCATTTATGCTTCCAATGTTTTCTCCCACTTGCAGAACCCTATCTTCATCTAAAAATGTCTACAAAAACCAGTTGGAAGAGGATGCAAGTTGATGCCCTAGAAAGTCCAACCGTATTGCAATACGCGGCTGGCGTCCTCGTATCTGCAGCCGTTTATCCCCTTTTTGTGGCCCCCACTTGATTTCTGATTTTTGTTAAGTTGGACTTGATGTGTGCAAGTATTTTTCACGTATTTCGAAGCATGTTGGTGGAGAATTAGATTTTTTCATTATTTTTGCACAATTTTTCTTTCAAATTGTTCATTCAACTTTAACTCTTTGAATCTCCATTGAATTTGATCTTTCTTGCTTCCAATTGATCCAAACTAAGTTTAAGTATGATGAACCTGCAATTATACACAAGAATTTATGCATTAATTTACTCAAATAAAAATTTCGCCTCAAAAACTCTAATTTCGATAAAAACCCTAATTCTCATGACTTGTTGAAGAATGAGTCATTTGCAACCAAAAATACTATAATTATCATTAAAATATCATCTAAAATATATAATAATGTATATAATAATATTGGTAAATTTATTACCTATCAAATTCCCCCACACTTGAATCGTTGCTTGTCCTCAAGCAATTTGAAAATCAAGAGATAAAATAGTGATTCAAGGTTTTGAAATAATAAATGCTACATTGTTGAATTTAATTCCACAAGATAAAGCAAATAGGCACTATGCAATTCCTTGTAAAGTTTCTAATACTAATAATATCAAGTAAGAGGGAAATAATTATGTCAAAATTAAAACTATGTTCAACAAAATTTCAATACTTTACAAAATGTTACACACACTAAGTATTCAATATGGACAATCATATGCAATTCAATTTATACAATAGGGACTTTTTGCATTTTATAATTTACAAGTGTCTTTTGACGCGAAGGTTGACATTGGTAGATGAAAATCCCCGGTTACTCAACACTTTGATCATTTTAACAACAATTTAGTGCTTAGTTTGAGAAGTTATATTGCCTTTTGATGAAAGGATCTACATTTTATGATGAAGACCCCCTTATTACTCAACAATTCACTTTCAATCAAACTTGCTTTGCATACTGTCGCATCCCTAAAAAATCGTGAAAGTAAAAGGGAAAAAGGTGGGTGCTAGTGGAGGTCATTGACTGTCGCGTCCCGAAAAGACGGTCTGGTCTCGGTGACCCTTTCAAAAAAAAAAATTTTGGGAAAAACTGTGCGTGTGTGAGAAAAATAAATTTTAGTAGAAAAAGTGTATTTTAAGAAAAATGGTGTTGTAAAAGAAAAACAAGGCCGGGACTAAAAATATGACAGGTTTGGCCAAATAATTTTTGAAAAAGGGTTTTATTTTAGAAAAATGGAGTCGCCACTTGGTATTGAGTTAGGGTGCACCAAGTCACCCGAAAAATCACTTAATAAAACAAAAATAAAAATAAAAATTTTAGAAAAATATTTTAAAACCCTTTTTCGACTCCGGTCTACGAAAAAACGAGAGAAAAAGATCCGGGAGTCACATTTGAAGAAAGGGAAGGCAAATGCTCGTGCTTAAGGCACCCTTTCAACCTAGCCGAAGCTAGTTGTGAGGCTTAATCAAAATTTCCTAAATTAACCATAAATTCTATCGCGTTTTAGATGTATCTAAATGAATGCAAATCCTAAGTCTAAATGTGAATATCAGGAGGGTCGAGATGTTCCGTCGAGGCTTGGTTGGAATTATCGCATTAATTGCGAAACCCGAGTTGAGAACTCGAGGGAGTCACGAGTGTTTATGCAAGATGAAACGCAAAAAGAAAAGAAAATAATAATATATAGTAAGTGATTGAAGAAAGTGGCGATGCAACATGACGAGAACGGGGGACTAATATCTCGTGACTGAATATTTCTACTCACGGAGGGGGAACGGCATGTACGCCACCGCTTCCCATGTGAGTAGACAACTATTTCTAGTCGAATCACGCAAATGTCCTAATTTCTAAGTGAGATGCAACCTAAATGTCATGCATTTGGAGATGCGTCAGAATAAATAAATAAATAATAGTAATAATAATAAAAATCATGCAAAATGCAAAGAAAACTAAAATGTGTGAAGTGGGATGTAAAAATGCACACGAGTGTTCCTAATACTAAAATGTCCTAAAGGTCTAGCGTTGGACTAGCCCGTTCTAAAAAATCTCACTAGTGTTGGACTAGCAAGAGAAAATAAAGCCACCACTAGCGTTGGACTAGTGTGGTGACGGAATACCATAAATCATGAATTAAATATTAAAGCATGAATTAAAAGCAAATGAAACATATAAAAACATATAAGGTCACATAGGAGCACATAACACATAAGCATAATATTTTAGATGTAAAAATCCTAAGGAAAGCGGTAAAAGAAATAAACACATAAGCATGCAAAAGCAAATAAATCCTAACTATTACACCGGGGGCTTGATTTACAATTTAAGGGGGAAAAATTTTAAATGCCCTATCTATTACATTTTCTATCTAATTACACAATTCTTGCTAAAATATGAGAAAAATAACCTAACTATTACATTGACTAGCTAAATACAAAATATTATATTTTTTCAAAATAATAAAAATTCCAAATTAAACAAATTAACTAATTAAATACGCAACAAATATATAAAATATGAAATAAACAAATAATAATAAAAATAATGCATAACATCACATTGGAGCATATTGGAGCACATAAAGAAAATTTAACAAGTATTATGGATACCTTTTCGAAGACCCGGTACAAATGTTTAAGAAAATGAACACACGAGTCAAGGTATCGCAGTATAAATAAATAAATAAATAAAGCCTAAGAATCTGTAAATGTTGACAATTTTTGGGATAAAATAAATAAATAAATAAATTCTAGCAACTAAAAAATAAATAAATAAAATAAAATGAAAAATAATAATAAAATTCTATAAAACTTAAAGCATAAAACTAAATAATTCACATAAGTCTAAGGGGGTAAAAATACAAAATTAAAGTGACGTGGGGTTTGAAATACTAAATTCTAGGGGTAAAAATAAGACAAAATACCGATTGAACATCCCCAATTTATCAGTTGTCTCCTTTCTCTCTATTTCAATCTCTTTTCTTCACTCATCACATTTTCTTCTCTCTGGTTCACTCGCTTCTCAATTCTTCCAACTTTCTTCTCCTTCTCTCTTCTTTCTTTCTCCCTCGCTGATTTTCCTCCTACTCCAGGTCTTTGATTCTCCCTATCTCTTCTCTCCATCTGTTTCACTTTCCATCTTCTCTGTTCTTACTCTCCGGTTCCTGTTCTTCCTCCCCTTCTTGCCAGTTTCTCTCTCAATCTCTCTTGTTCTTCTCTTCTACCCAATTCCCTCTCTTTCTCACGATTTCCTTTGTTATCTCTCTCCGCTCTTATTCTCTCTTTCTTCCTTCCTCACCAATTTCTCTCTGTTCCCTCTCTTGCATTAAGTTTCTTTTCTTTTTTCGTTTCTTTTTTAATTCCTTCTCCTGAACCCATTTGTCCCTCTTTGTTCCCTCTTTCACTCTCCCATTCTGTCTTCCCTCTCTTCTCTTGCTTTAATTTGAACAAAAATTAAATTAAAAAAAGGAAAGACAAAAAGCATACCTGTATGCGGAGGAAGGGGATTCAGCGATGGTGGTAGGTCCATGGTGGATTGGCGATTTTGACAAGGCTGGAGGAGATGATTCTGACCAGCGATTGGCGATGGAGGTTCTGTGATGGTACAAATGGTGAGGTACAGAGTGGGGAGATGGCTGTGATGGCCGGCAATTTACAAGCTAATGATATGGCTGTTGAGATGATTTGTGATTAAAATTTTCGTTGGTTGTTTTGCAGGTTTGTCTATGGCGTCAGTGTGATGACTGTGGTGATGGCTAGAGGTTTCGATTGTTTTAGTGGTGATAGTTGCAAAGAATTGGCAGTGGAGACTGCAGGGGAGGTGTGAGGGGGGCAATTGGTGGTTCTGTGGATGTGGTAAACGGACTGATAGAGGTGGCTTTGGGCTTTGCAGGTTGTAATAGTGATAGTCACCGTGCTGGTGGAGTCTAATTGGTCACTAATGGCAAATTTGGGGGAGCTAGTGGAGGTTGATCTGTTGCAGGTATAGGCAATGATTTGGGGATGTTTACTGGTAGCATTACTGCTGGAGGATGATGATGATGGTGCGGGTGATGATTTAGAGAAATGGGGCTGTGATGGTTTTGTCGTAGGTGGTAGTTCAGGGACTGATAGTGGGATTGTGATTGAGACAGACTGTGTGTAATTCTAGCTGTTTTTGTGTTTGTATGTGTGAGACAACATGTGAAGTTGTGTGCTGGAATGTGGAATTATCTGTGCATGTTTTGTGTGCGGTTGGGATGCCTGATGAAAGCATGTGAGTTGTGTGCTCGAATGTGTGTCTGTGTATGTGTTTGTGTGTGAACTGTGTGTATTATGTGCGTGATTTCATGTGTGTGATTGTGTGTTGTTTTTTAGAATGTGTGTTTGTGACTGTGTAGCGAATATGTGTGTGAATTGCGTGAGTTGTATGTGTGTTTGCTGAATGTGTGTGAAATTCTGACTATTTATATGTGTGTCTGTGTAACTGCAATGTTTATCTATGTGTGTAAATGCGTGTGTATGTTTGTGACTGACAGGGAACTGGTGTGTGAAGTGTGTGTAGGATTATGAGAAACTGTGTGGCTGCGTGTAAATCTCTGCGTGTATTGTGCGTGTAAATTGGTATGTGCAGTGTGTGTGTATGTATGGGCAAATTGCGTTGCTGGTGTGTTTGTTTGTGACTGTGTGTTGTGCATGTATAGCGAGTGTGAGTATTTGTGTGATCTATGCATGAATGAGTGTGTGTTTGTGAATGTGTGTGTAGTGTGTGTTTGGGAACGCAGGTGTCTGTGTGTGAAAATTTGAAGATGTACTAGTGTGTGTTCTAGGTGTTCTAGGTAAAAATTTGAATATACACTAGTGTGTGTTCTAGGTGTTCTAAGTGAAAATTTGAATATACACTAGTGTGTGTTCTAGGTGTTCTAGGTGAAAATTTGAAGATGTACGAGTGTGTGTTCTAGGTGTTCTAGGTGAAAATTTGAATATACACTAGTGTGTGTTCTTGGTGTTCTTGGTGAAATTTTGAATATATACTAATGTGTGTTCTTGGTGTTCTTGGTGAAATTTTGAATATACACTAGTGTGTGTTCTTGGTGTTCTTGGTGAAAATGGAAAAACTAAAAACTAAAATAAAAACTAAAAACTCTCCCTAGAATTTTTTTTTTCTCCTCCTTTTTTAAAATCCCCAAGTGGGGTATTTATAGTGCACAAGTCTTAACCTCCAAGAAATGGTTAAAAGACCAAAATGCCCTTGACTACAAAAATTACAACCTTGCCCTTAAAAAATATCAAATTTATATTCTCTCACAAAAAATAAAAAAAATTAAGAAAAATGTAAATAATAAATTTGTTAATAGAAATTTACTCCAAAAAAAAGTTAGAAAAACTTAGAAACATGCTTAAAAAACTAAAAATAAATTTGGTACACAAAAATGGGCGAAAGTGGTATTCGCGATGCGAAATTACCATTTTGCCTCTGTGCTAGCGAAAATGCATAAAAATACCAGCTGAACTCGAAAAAATCACAAAATTTAAAAATGCATAAAAGTACAAAAAATAAATTTAAACCCTCCAAAATTAATAAAAAAATATTTACAATTAAAAAATTACTATTCTGCCCTCCAAAATTGCTGACTTCTTCATTTTTACCAAAAAATCAGGATTTGACTCCAAACAGTAGAAAAAAGGTCCTCCAATATTTGAAAATAAATGGTGTGTCAAAATTTGGTGTATACACATACTCTTAACACAATTACCGTTTGACGCGAAAATCGACATTTGTGATGAAGATTCCCGATTACTAAGCAATTTGAATCATTGGAGTAGTAAGAAATAGATATTATTCATTGTACTTCATAACATACTTGTCCCTTTATTCAAATAAGTATATTTGTTGTCCATATCTACCACTTAATGATGTAAAATTAAGTAAAGAAAAGAAATTTTAAATTAAACATGCCAAATCAAGACATAATTATAACCATTTTACAAGATATATTTTCTCTAAAACAAAACTCCTAATCGCATAATGACTATTTCTCATATTATTGTAGAACATATTCAAGCATAGTTGCATCAATTATTTCAAAAAGTAATGGAATTTAACAAGTTCATGGCATGAAAACATGTTAAAGAAGCAAATTTTCAAAAATTTTGGCCATATTTTACCAAAACAATTTCTTAATACTCTTTACTCCAAAATCCCAACCAAACATATTCTTATACCTTCCCCCCACACTTAGAATGAAACATTGTCCTGAATGTGTAAAGGAAAAGTAAAGAATGAATTATGAAACAATAGAACTCCCCTTGTTTGGTTTGAGAATCCTCAAATGAATATTGTTGTTGTGCCTTGAAGTCCTTGGCCTTTGGCAAGTTCCTCTTTGCAATGCTTCATCATATTCCACATTTAGTCTACACGTTGCTCATTGACCTTGTCTCAAAAATACTCAAATGCTATGTTAGTTGATAAAAGAATAGCTAGTGAAACACAATTTGAACATAGCATACTTGAAAGGTTTGAATTCTCCCACACTTAGTTTATGCAATATGGCTCAAGGGGTTGAAAATTGTTAAGGACAAATGATTTGAGCAAATGTATTGTGCCTTGATGAAATAGAATCCTAAAGAAACTTGGTTAAAGTTGCTTCATATCAAAAATCAACCATTCATGCCAGGTATTCAAAATTACAAACTAAGATTAGACTATGAACATGCAAGATTGGAACACGTTAAAGTGATTATTTTAATGTCCAAAACATGTATGCAAATCATGAAACACATGTTGTAAGTGAACTAATTGAAAACCAATGAAAATGATCGTGAAAAACCACAATGAACAGTGATCCACGTCTATGTAGGTGCGTATCACTTAACCCTGCCGCATATCTCTGTGCAGCGTATTATGAGAACCTCCCAGAAGTTGATACGCACCAGCGATACGCGGCAGACATCCACATATCACTTCTTGCAACAAGCAGTGATTTTTTATTTTTGCAGGTTACTGTTTCATTGGTTTATGCCATTTTTTGCAGCACTTCCAACTTAAATTTGACATGTTTTTGAACACTTTAACACTAGGAACAAGTTTGAATCATGAAAATACATATGTGTAAACAAAATGTTCTCAAATTTTGCATCAAAATCACAACACATTGCATGGATTGAGCATGAATTTTAAAGATGCATAAATTGCAAAATTTGAATGTACTTTCCAAACCAATTATGCACACATGTTTCCTTAAGCATATTAAGCATAAAAACAAGGCCAAACTACATATATTCTCATTGAATCACCAAATGACCTTTTCGCTCAAAAAGTTCATCAACCATGAATAGTAATTTCCATCAAATTCCAACTTCTCAAACACCTCATATGGCACATAATACACATGTTAAACATTCTTATATGTAAGAAATGCTTAAGAAGAAGGGATTTAATAATCAAACTCATGATTGAAACTTCTTGAATCAAACTTGATCTTCAAATTCCAAGTTGCATTCGTACAAAATAAAACAAATATTCTTTAAACTACTTAATACTTGATAATACACACTAAAATGCACAAAATATTGAAAATATTGGGTTGCCTCCCAACAAGCGCTTCATTTAGAGTCTAAAGCTAGACTTTGTAGGTGTGAGCTTCACTTTTGAGGACCATAACCCAAAGAATTCTCTACTCCTTTGGGTATAGATATGTCAATAAAGTGCAATTGGTCCTTCCTTATCATTGTCCTTTTTCTTGTACTTCCAAGTCCTAGAAATGAAACATTAGGCACATTATCATCTAAATCATCAATTAAATACATGTTAAAAGTAGAAGTAGGATGTCGCATCATTTCATTCTATTCAAAGGATATTTCCTCATCCCCTACTTTTAATTTTAATGTGCCATTTTTCACATCTATGATTGCACCGGCAGTAGCAAGAAAAGGTCTACCAAGTATGATAGGCATGTTTATATCATCCTCCATATCTAAAACAACAAAATCAACTAGGATGATAAATTTATCCACTTTCATTAAAATATTTTCAAGAACACCAAGTGGATGCCTAATGGATCTATCGGCTAGTTGTAATGTAATGTTTGTGCTTTGTACGTCCTTAAATCCTAGCCTTCTAACTATTGACATGGAGATTAATGAGACACTAGCACCCAAGTCACATAAAGCATTGGAAAAATTAACATCACCAATAGTGCATGGGATAGAAAAACTCCCTGGATCTTTGAGTGCTACGGTTGCAAAGTCATCAAGACTTGTTCTCCTTGTCAAAAGATATTTTAAAAATTTGTTGTACTTGGGAACTTGCAAAAATGCATCTACAAAAGAAATGTTAACATGTAATTGATTGAATATTTTTGCAATCCTTCCCAATTCCTTTTCTTGCTTTTCATTTTTAAGCCTTTGTGGACATGGAATTTGGGTTGGAAGAGGAATAGTTTGTGATTGAGATTTCATATTGTCAACACCATCTTCTTTATCACTTACTATTTCCTTTCCTTTTTCCACTTTTTCTTCTTTTTCATTTCCACATTCTTCTATTATTGGTTCGTTTAACATTCTTCCACTTCTTAATGCAATCACTTGGACTTGTTCCTTAGGATTTATTTCGGTTTTGCTTGGTAACTCCTCTTGTTTCCTAAGGTCTAATTGTTTGGCTATTTGAACAATTTGATTCTCTAAAGGTCTTGCCATTCCTAACATTCTACCTTCAAATTGCTCAACCTTTTCTATTACCTTCTCATTTGCTACCTCCCAAGCCGGTTTGTTTTGTGAAAATCCAAGTTGAGTTGTCATCTTTGGTTCCCTCCACCCAAGATTTGGATGGTTTCTCCACCTGAAATTATATGTGTTTGAAAAAGGATTATTAGAAGAAGAAGGCTTATAATTATTGACATATTGAACTTGTGCACATGAAGATGGATCATGAGAATCACCACACAAATGATCATATGCAAGATTTGATGAATTTTGAGTACTAGAGACATGCTTATTGAAAACATTCATCATATTTTGCATTTGAGCTCTAAGCATATCCAAAGTATAAATTTCATACATACCTTGAGTTCTTCTAGGATTGCCTCTTTCATTTGCCCATTGATAATGATTTGCTGCCATCTCTTCAATCAACTCTTGGGCTTCTTCCGCTGACTTTGCCATGAGAGCTCCCCCTGCGGCTGCATCTATATTGATTTTGGTTTCATAATTAAGTCCATTATAGAAGGTTTGAATTATTAGCCAATCGGGAAGTCCATGGTGTGGACATTTTCTTATTAAGTCCTTGTATTGGTCCCAAGCCTCATAAAGAGACTCTCCTTCGCATTGGTTAAAATTGATAATATCCATTCTTAGTCTTGCGGTCTTTCCCGATGGGAAATATTTGTTTAAAACTGCTTTGGAAAGGTCCGTCCAAGTTGCAAAGGTATTTGGTGGGTATGCTTGAAGCCATTGCTTGGCTTTATCTCTTAAAGAAAATGGAAATAATCTTAGCCTTATGGCATCTTCGGGAACACCATTTAGTTTAATTGTATCACATATTTCCATGAAATTAGCCAAGTGTGAGTGTGGATTTTCATTAGCATTACCACCAAACTGATTTTGTTGAACCATTTGAATTAAACCCGGCTTAAGTTCAAAGTTATTTGCATTTACCGGTGGTCTTATAATGCTTGTGTGAGAACCGGTTGGATTCGGCATAGCAAAATCTTTTAAAGAACGAGTTTGAGGGTTAGGATTTTGGGTTACCTCCTCCATGGTTACCTTGATTTGTTCTTGATGTTGAGATGTACTAGAGGTGTCACCAATCTCCTCCACCTTAGCTTGTTCTTCTTGCCTTTGTCTTCGAGCCTTCCTTGCGGTTCTTTCTATTTCTGGATCAAATGGTAGAACAATCCTTAAGCTCCTATGCATACACCTACAAAAAGAAAAGAAAAATAATTATTTACAAGCAAATATGTACAAATTTTTAGATTAATAAAGTTAGCTTTTGCCTTAATATTGCCTTGATTCCTCGACAACGGTGCCAAAAACTTGATTGTGGTGTAGATTAGGTATAACAATTGTAAACAAAAACACACAAATCAAGTAATAAAAACCTAATCTCCCAACTTAGTCCGCAAGTGCACGGGTCGGTTGTAGTATTTGGAGTATTAGATGTCGAATCCCACAAGGAATTAAATATGTGCAATTACTAAAGTTTTTCACCAACTTTTATTATCTAAACACAAATGAAATTACGTGTGATAGGTGGTCCCTTCAATAGAGTATATTTATGATTGAGAACTTTTGTAGAATTCAAGCAAGAAACCTAGAACATAGATTCCACTAATAAACCAAGCATGAATGACCTACTAAGTGTTATCTTGCTTTGTTTAGAATCCAATTCCATATGTGTCATAACTAGATTTCTCTATGACATGACAAGATTTAAACTATTTGTAGACACACCATTTATTTTCAAACACTAGGGGGCATGTTTGTACTTTTTGAGACAAATATTAATTTTTAATTTTTCAATAATCTGGGGGGTAAAATAGTAATTTTATCTGTAAATATTTTTCTATTAGCTTTTGGGGGCTTTAAATTCATATATTTACTGCTATGTGAATTTGTTAATTTTTTTTATAATTTTTCTGGACTTAATTAGTATTCTTTATATTTTTACCATCACGAGGGCAAAATGGTAATTTCACCCCGCGTACACCATTTTAGCTCATTTTTAGTTTCAAATTCATTTTTCTAATTCTTTAAGCATGTTTCTGAATTTTCTTGATTTTTTTAGAGACGATTACTATTTTTTCTGTGAATTTTCATGGCCCAAGGGCAAAATCATCATTTTACAAATTAAATTTATTTTTCACCAATTTTGAGTCAAAAATGCATTTTCTATTGTTTTAAGCTTATTTGTAATTTTGATAATTTTTTGAGGACAATGACTATTTTTCTGTAAATTTTCGTTACCCAAGGGCAAAATTGTCATTTTACATTCCAAATTCATTTTTCACCAATTTGTGGGTCCCAAATTCGTTTTTAGGTTTTTAAGCATGTTTTTAAGTTTTTTCTAATTTTTTTGGGTGAATTTTAATTAACAAATTTGTTATTTACATTTTTCTTAATTTTTTTTATTTTTTATTATTTTTGTAAGAGAAAATAGATTTTAAAGATAAAGTTGTAATTTTGGTAATCAAGGGCGTTTTGGTCTTTTAGCCATTTCTTGGAGGTTAAGACTTGTGCACTATAAATACCCCACTTGGGGATTTTAAAAAAAGAGGAGAAAAAAAATAAAAAGTTTAGGTAGAGTTTTTAGTTTTTAGTTTTTGATTTTATTCTCTTACACCAAGAACACCAATAACACCTACTAAGTCTTAGTGTATCTTCAAGTTTTCACATAGAACACCTAGAACACACACTAGTACATCTTCAAGCCTACACCTAGAACACTTAAAACACACACTAGTATATCTTCAAACCTACACCTAGAACACCAAGAACACACACTAGTGTATCTTCAAGTTTTCACCTAGAACACCTGGAACACACACTAGTATATCTTCAACCTACACCTAGAACACCAAGAACACACACTTCTCCAAATCACACACACTACATACACTCACTCTCTCTCACACACTACACACACTAATCACTCTCTCTCACTACACACACTCACACTCTCTCACACACACTACACACTTGCACTCTCTCACACTTTCTCACACACACTCACACTCTCTCACACACTATACATCTCATTGTTTCTCTCTCACACACTACACACACTCCTCAAGTACAGAGACACACATTCATACACACTGTCCATACACAAACGATTCACATACGTACACATACCAACTCACAAACAGAGTCTTTCAAACACATGAAGACACACCATTTTCACACACATTACACACACTGTCAAACCCAGACGCACACAATCACATGTTCACGTTCACTTCACACACACCCATATAGTTTCTCACACACTTCACAACTTGCACAGATTCAAAAACACACAAACACATTCACATATTCCACACACACTATCGCACCACAATTCACACACACACGCATTCATTAACCGAAACAACACACAAATTTACATTCACTTGCATTGACAAACTCACAAACTCCATCAACAAACAGCCAGCCCAAAAATCCAAAATTCCAGTCATCACTCACTCACGACTGCAAGAACAATTGGTCTTGTCGCCAAAATTTCCATTAATCCATCATCACCAGAAAAGAAAATCATCAACTCTCTCCCTTTCTGCCCAGAAAACTTACCACCTCCACATTCACGTCTGACCACATGAATCAACCCAAATGGCCACCAGACAACCTTCCACAATCCATCATCATTGGCATTCAAACGACAACCGAACAGTCCCTTGCCAATCAATACGATCATCAGTCCAATAGCCTCCAAATTCACTGGAAAAACAACCCGCAAAGAAAAACAGAAAGAACCAAAGCTGCAGGACAGACCACAAAAAACCATCATCCCCTCCAGCTGGACCACCACTGCACAACAGAAATCACCAACTCGCCACTACCGAGACTCCCCTGAAACCGCCATTTTCTCAGCTGAAAGGTTCATTTCGTCTCTCTACCTTTACATCTTTACCATTAAATTCATGAGATTTTGTATGGGCCTTGCTTGATTTGGGATTAATTTGTTTATGGGTTTTTTTTTTTTTAAATTCAGAGTTTCGTTTGCTGGTTTGAGGGGATTTACTATTGATCTAAGGGGAATTCGAGTTTGGAAGATTTCTTTTGGTCTTGAGGGAAAAGATTAGTTTTGAGAAAAAAAAAAGAAAAGAGAGGGATAGAGAGCAGAGAAATAGACGAAAAAAAAAGAAGAAAAGAAAGAAAAAAAAAAAGAAACGGAAAAAAGAGAAAAAGAGAAGATAGAGAGTGGGACGGAGAAATTGGAGTTGGGGGAAAAAGCGCTGTGATGAAGATTAGATAGCCGAATAAGGGAGGAAATTAGGTGTTGGGAATCAGAGGTTTAAAGCTTCAAGCTAGGAAGTTTTATTGGTTTGATGTGATTTGAAATTCAAGGTTTCAGGATTGGAGGATTTTAAATTTTGATAAAATCTGAAGTTGAAGTGACGAATTGGTAGGGAGAATTTGCTTTTTTGGAATGGCAGGCTTTTTGAGAAATTTGATTTCGGGTCTCGGGTAACAAAGAAGATGAATTGGGTTGTGGGCCAGAGGCATTGATTTTATTAGTTAGTTTGTATTTCTTAGTTTAGTTAGTTTATTTACTTATTCATTAGTTCCTTTTGGTTTTGTAGTTTCGTTACTTTATCTATGTATTTTGTTATTGATCCGTTTAGTGTAATTAAAGGTTTTATTGAGCAATTAGTCTAGTTAATTAACTTTTTTTTTTGGGATATTTTATAATGAAGTAAATATTCATGGTTCAATCCTTGCTTTCTTGAGTATTGTTAATTGGCCCCGAAATTGTTATATGGCATGCAATTAGGTCCTCATAATTTTTTATTGACCCCCCTTACTTTTAGTTTCTTCCAATTATGTCTTGACTAATTATAATTAAGTTCTAGTGGCTACCAGAAATTATATTTTGTCCCCCCGAGTTACTTAAATTTGTGCAATTGTACCCTTTAGACTTACGCAAATTTTAGTTTTATGCCTTCAAGTTTTATAGAGTTTTATTTTAGCCCTTTAGTTGCTAGAATTTATTTTTTGTCTCAAATTGTCAATAGTTTTATATTTTAGGTTTTGTTTGTTTATATCGAGGTGCCTTGACTTGTTTGTTCATTTTGATTAGTATTAGTACCGGGTCTTCAAAGAGGTATCTCGATCTCTCATTATTTTTCCTTTATGTGCTCCAACGTGCTCTAATGTGATATTTTATGCATTTTTTATGCGTTTCTTATTTTATGCACTTTTTGCGTATTTATTATATTTTGTGTTATTTAATTTTAAATTTTATTATTTTTGACGAAAAATGTAATATTCTTGTATTTAGCTAGTCAATGTAATAGTTAGATTATTTTCTTCTTATATTTTAGCAAAAATTATGTAATTAGATAGAAAGTGTAATAGATAGGGACATTTTTAATTTTCCCCCTTAAATTGTAAATCAAGCCCCCCGTGTAATAGTTAGGATTTATTTGCTTTTGCGTGCTTATGTGTTTATTTCTTTTACCGCTTTCCTTAGATTTTTGCATCTAGAATATTATGCTTATGTGATTATGTGCTCCTATGTGATCTTATATGTTTTATATGTTTAATTTGCTTTTTAATTCATGCTTTAATGTTTAATTCATGATTTATGGTATTCCGTCACCACACTAGTCCAACGCTAGTTGTGGCTTCATTTCTTTCCCGCTAGTCCAACGCTAGTGGGACTTTTTAGAACGGGCTAGTCCAACGCTAGACCCTTAGGAGCATTTTAGTGCTTAGGTACATTCGTGTGCATTTTTACATCCCACTTCACACATTTTAGTTTATTTTCTATTTTGCATGATTTTTATTATTATTATTATTATTTATTATTTTATTTGACACATCTTCAAATGCATGACATCTAGGTTGCATCTCACTTAGAATTTAGGTACATTTTGTGTGATTCGACTAGAAATAGTCGCCTACTCACGTGAGAAGCGGTGGCGTACAGGCCGTTCCCCCATCCGTGAGTAGAAACATTCAGTCACTGAGTTATTAGTCCCCCGTACCCGTCATGTTGCATCCCCACTTTCTTCAATCACTTATTATCTATTATTATTTTCTTTTCTTTTTGCATTTCATTTTGCATAAAACTCGTGACTCCCTCGAGGTCTCGACTCGGGTTTCACAATTAATGCGATAATTCCGACCAAGCTTCGACGGGAACATTCCGACCCTCTCGATACCCACACTTTAGACTTAGGATTTGCATTCATTTAGATACATCCAAACGCGATAGAATTTAGGGATTAATTTAGGAAAATTTGATTAAACCTCGCAACTAGCCTCGGCTAGGTTGAAAGGGTGCCTTAGGACGAAAGCCTTTGCCTTCCCTTTCTTCAAATGTGACTCTCGGACCTTTTTCTCTCATTTTTTTCGTAGATTGGAGTCGAAAAAGGGTTTTAAAATATTTTTCTAAAATTTTATTTTTATAAAACGATTTTTCAGGTGACTTGGTACACCCTAACTCAGTACCAAGTGGCAACTTCATTTTCTAAAATAAAACCCTTTTTCAAAAATTATTTGGCCAAATCTGTCGCACTTTTAGTCCCGACCTTGTTTTCTTTTAAAATACCATTTTTTTAAAATATATTTTTTTACTAAAATTTGATTTTTCTCACATACACACGGTTTTTCTAAAACCCTTTATTTTCGAAAGGGTCATCAAGACCGGACCGTCAATTCGGACGCGACAGTCAACTACCCCACTAGTACCCTTTTTTCTTACGATTTTTTAGGACACGACAGAATTTTGGCGACTCCACTGGAGATCACTAGTGACTCCAAGCACTAGGCTTAATCATCTTTGCCTTATTTAACCCTTCTATTCCATCGCGTTTGGATGTTAGGATTGCATTTTTCTTTTCTAATTTTTTAGGTTTTTCTTTTGCATCTCACACACTTCCCGTCTCTCGGCTACTTATGTGATGTATGTATGATTTGTTGACTTTTACTTTATTCGACCGTGCTTGCATTTTGGGAGGCGATCAGTCACCCTTAGAGCTGACGCTTTATTATTCCCTCCTCTCATAAGGAGCACTTCATATGTGCATTCGATGTTTTTTACCCTTTTTCTCTTTTTGGTGGTTGCCACCCATCCATCCCTTTAGGACTAGGATTGATCTGCCTAGACATGTGGCCATTGCATTCGTGCATGCAGCGATGTCTAGGGGATCACTCGAACCACCGACCGGGGCCCTTGGAATTGACGAATTTGTTACTTTTGGGTCCCTAAGTCTGAAGGTTCGGGAGCCTTAAGCCGTATCACAGGCTTGATCCACTTGGGCATGTGACCGTGGCATGATGTCCACGGAGCATTGTCAAGGAGATCACCCAAACTCTTGGCTTGAGTCCACAAGTCTAGAGATTTGGGCTTTGAAAATCGATTCGCTTGGACATGTGGCCGTGGCCCGACGTGCGCGTAGCAGTGTCCAGGGGATCACTCGAGCCACCGACCAAGGGCTTTGGGATTGATGATCCCTTACTCTTAGGTCTGAAGGCTTGGGAACCAATAGCCTGATCGAGTCTAGATGCATTAGTGAGCCCAACCTCATGCATCCATGTAGAATAACTTAGGGTAGAGTCAGCCTTACCCTATCAGGCATGCTAGGCACGAGAGGAGGAACCAACCTCCTTTATTTTCCTTGTTATGACATTTACTTTTATCTATGTATTATTGGTTTTTGCCAATGTGTTATGTGTTATTTGTTGAATAAACTAACACAATTTCTTTCCTGTTTTGATTGCATTCACAACCATAGAATAAAGAGCCCTTGGCATGGTGCTCTCGTAGGAAGCCAACCTTTTTGGCACGTTTAAATTTTGTTTTCATAATTAATTTCTTCAAGAAAGATGGAAATGGAATTTCATAAATTTTTGCAAATTACATTTTTTTTATAAATACCCAAGGGATCAATCATTGTGAATTTCTTAAAAAATCCTAAAAATTTGAGTTTTCGTCTTGTTTATGCTTGAATAAAAATTGTAGTTTTTAAATCCTTTTCAATAATTACTCGTTCTTGTTGTACTTGTCAGTTTTATTCGAACCAAATTTTCTTAGAGTCAATAAATGCACTTAAGTGGTCAAATTTTTACACAGTTTGCATTTATCCTTTTTATAAAGAAATTAATGTGTCATTTTTGTTGTATCCCCCACCCTCCCATCTCACATTACACAAAAAAATGATTTTAGCACATATTTCATTTGACTTTAATAAACTGACATTTTGACTTGTATATTTCTAGATAAAGTTATGATTTTTATTTTCTTTCAATGTTGTGTCTTGTAATCTTATAGAGGCTCAATTTTTCAAGCAAATAAATTTGAATTCAATAATCTTTTGTACAATTCATGTTCCATTTTTCTCAAAGAAATTCTGCAACATTTTCAAATCCTGCATTTTTGCATATTTTGACTTGTTTTAATAAACTGGCATCATGCATAAACCCTAGAGGGAATGCCATTTCGGGAATCCCATGATAGGAAAGCCGTCCTTTTGTTTTGGGTACGTAACCCTAAAAGACATACACGTTTATATTTTCGGTAAATCTTGGCGGGTGAGACCCTAGGTAAGGTAATACGAGCAGAATGGAGGCATATCTTCCCGGCGAATCCGGCCTATCTATGATTAAAAAGGGGGGTCTCATTTTAAAGGATTGCATTTCATGCTAGGCCTACCCTTGGCATAATAAGGGCTCCCCTAGGACATGCATCCGTTTTTGTTTTTATTTATATTAATTTTGATTTTTTTCATTTTTACAGGCCCTCTAATGGAGGCGGTAAAATAAGAAAGACATCTGATACATATTTGGTCTTACGTTTGAGTATTTTAAATTATGGTCCAATTCTAAATAAACCGTCACATGTTCGAGACTCGTAAGGATATCAAAAACATGAGTGTTCTTTTAAATTATTTGAAGGGTCACGGACGACCGATTTTTAGGCTTGATAGTGCCTAGAAACTAGATAGGTGAGTTTGGTTAGGATAAGCAATGTGATAAATGAAGTTGTATTTTATAATTGAAAAATCGTAACAGGAATAGTAATAATTTGGATGCTAATAATTGCAATCCTTCTGTAAATTTAAGTTTGCCTTGTGTTCAAAATTTTTTCTTAGATGAAGTGTCAAATAAATTACTTTTTGAAATTTGTTTGTCACATTTGACTTTCCCTTCATATTTTTTGTATTTAGTTTTTGAAAAGAATTTTCTTCAATTCTTTTTATTATATTGAACAAATAATTCTTCGATGAGGTCTCAAAATAAATCACAGTTTTCTCAAAACCTGATGCTGGGTTTATGTAATTATAAGGTTTTCTTTTTTGATAAGTTAATGAGTTCAAATTGAATGAAAAGAAAAGTATTTTCTTGTATCTTTTGAGGGTAAAAATAAATGCCCATGGTCTTCAGATGTCATCTTATTTGAAGCTGATAATTGCCACTTCGATCTCTCTCTGAATTCCAAAATAACACAAGCTGTTAATGAGGAGTTAGAGTGATACCGAAAAGGAATCTAGATCCCGTGTTAAAGATTCTGAATGGTACAAAAGGAAAATCCAAGCTTAATTTGGAAGAGGTAGAAATCACGAACATTGACACCAAGACATCGGTCAGGGAGTTAAGTCAAAATGCACTTTTGCTTTGAAGATCTACAAAATGTCAAGCCAATTTGGGTGCATTTTTTGGGCGATTCAAGCACAACAAAAGGAATAAACATGCAGAGCATATGACTTCAACCATTTCACAAGGGGAGTTGTTGTTTCATATCCACACTATCTTATTTACCTTTGGAATGTGTTGTATAAGTTGTTGAAAGATTAAAATAAGGTGATGTCACATGCTTGTAAATTATTGCTCACAATCGTGATGTTCGTCTAATTCCCCTACCAGTTGAAGTTACTTTATGTGCTTTGACAAATACTTTCTTCAAGTATTAAGAAATGATTATTATATGGTTTGGAATTTTGTTCTTATAGAAAGTATATCTTGTAAAGTAGTTGGAATTATGTCTAAATTTGGTAGTTTGATGAAAATTTCTCTTCTTTACTTAATTTCACATGTTAAATGTTGATTATGGTCAATTAGTGCATTCATGTAATATGCAATATGACATCTATTATGAGGGATTTTTATACTGAAAAAAAAGGGGAAGAAGAAAAGAAAAAGAAAAAGAAAAAAAGAAAAAAAAAGAAAAAGAAAGAAAAAGTATGACATAGCTTTCTTCTACTCCAATGGTTCTCATGCTTAGTAACCGGGAGTTTTCATCCAAAAATGTCGACTTTTGCGTCAAAAGGTACTTGAATTATGAGTAATGCATTGCAAATTTGAGTAAGTAAATTGTTGAGTAACCAGGGGTTTTCATTTAACCAATGTCGATTCTTGCATAAAAAGGCAATTGTACTTCTCAAATACAGTTTTTGCTACTTGCTTAGAGATTGAGGTGTTGAGTAACCAGAAACCTTCATAACCAATGTCGGTTTTCGCGTCAAAAGACACTCTTGTATTTTGAGTGATTAGGTCACTAGAATAAAATTCCCTCATGAGAAAAATGAAATTGATCATAGACATGTGATGTTCTTTGATTGATCATGTGATTTGTTTACTTGTGAAATTCAGTAAGGTGAAGAAATTAAGTTGAAGATGCTTAATTATGATATAATTCCTTATCCTTTGCTTGATATTATGAGTATTAAAGACAAAATGGTAAATTGCATAATGGTCATTTACTTGGTCTTGAGGAAATACATTTTAGAACGCACATGTGTGATTTCAATGCTTGAATCACTAGTTGAGCTCGCATTTTTTGAATGATTGAGAACAAATAATGATTCAAGTGTGGGGGAATTGACAAGTGTCAAAATGATGCATTCTAGCACATGGGCAGATGATGTTAATACATCTATCCCAATCAACAAGGGAAGATTGCCTTACTGATGCCAAATATTCTTCAAACATTGGTCTGTTTTAATGAAAAGGCAAAGATCACCTCAGTATTGGACACCGTTGTTCATTTCACTTCTTCTCCTAAAGTCAGTAATCTGGAAGGATCCTTTGGTTAAAAGAATGTGACAGTTGAAGGCTCACGGATGAGAAAATCAGGATGTCGATATGGAAGTCATCGGGAAGTTGATGAGAACAGTTGATTGAGGTTTTTTGTCTGCATTGATCAGTTGTGGCAATGTCAGAATTCAAATGGGAATGACATCCAAAGATCAAAAAGCATCTTTCAAACCATTATTCCAAAATTGACTTTTTTGAAAAATGTTTCATTTAATTATATGTCATTTAGTCTTTGTGTGTGGTTTACTATACATAATTTCTTTTACATTATTGCATGTGAAGCATTTTTTTGACAATTTATGTTTTGAAATTTTGAAATTTGCTTTGTTCAAACTTCAATAAAAACAAAGGCAATTCTAAGTTTATCAGAAGTCGGAGGCATGCATGAATGGAAAGACTATTTCGAGAGATTTGGATTTGGGTCGTGAATTAGAATTCACTGAATCTGGAAGCTTGTGGAGAGTAAAGCAAGAGATTGGTCAGATACTTAGAATGGCAATACTCATGTTTATATGTGCCAGAGACCGTCATGTGATGGCATCACTTTGCAATTGTAATTGCTTTCTTTTTTTACAAGTACGATCACATAATCATTAATGGAGACCTTTCTCAAGAATGAAAACCGAGGCAATTTTTTTTTTTAAGATAATCATGATTTGATCAAGAGCGTAATTCATTTCAAAGATCGATTTCAAAAATTGACACTGGGGCAAAATTTTTGGCAAAAATTTGATTTTGAGATTCATTTGTATTGGGACAACCTTTTTGCAAGGGATGAATTTAAATGAATTTAGATACCAAATCTCAAAAAGAGTGGTTTCGGGTTAGTTTGATGCCATACACTGGGGCAAAATTTTTTAAAAAGTTTGATCTTTGGGATGATTTAGATACAATGTTCGATAATTGTTTTAAGTTTTCCCATGTCTCAAATTTCTTTATGCATTTTTCCATCAGTTTGGATCTCATTTTGTTCATTTTAGTTGGGTGCATTTTGTTCATCAGTTTAAGATCATGCATTCATGCATTTTATCTAGCAGCCTGTGTTACATCATCTTGTGTTACTTTTTCGAGCCGACACTTGTTCATCATTTGATTAGCATGTTGCATATTAGTTTGATTTTTGTCTAGCGCTACGCATATCTTACTTTTCTGTTTAAGTCCCAACTCGTCCGTTAGGTATTAATTTCTGCTTGACAACTCAAATTCTTTATTTTTCTTTCATGCATTTATGCATTCGTTTGGCAGCTCGACCCCCATTAACATGTTTTACTTTTCTAAATTTGCATTCATTTAGTAATTCCCTTGTATTTGTCCAACATACTGCACGGTGTTTTAATGTGTTTAAGTAGTTCACATATTGTGTTCGCACTTTTTCATCTTTATTTTCAGTTTGCGGTAGGCTCAATCTTTGCATTGGGTACCGTCTTTATTTCCAGTTTTTGGTAGACTCAATCTTTGCACTGGGTACCGATTTTCATTTTCAGTTTGCGGTAGACTCAATCGTCAGCATTGCGTACCGTCTTTATTTTCAGTTCTAGGAGGGCTCAATCTTTACATTGGGTAGCAATTTTCATTTTCAGTTTGCGGTAAGCTCAATCGTCAGCATTGGGTACTGTCTTTATTTTCAGTTCTCGGTAAGCTCAATCTTTGCATTGGGTACCGATTTTCAGTTTCAGTTTGCAGTAGGCTCAATTGTCAACATTGGGTACCGTCTTTATTTCCAGTTCTCAGTAGACCCAATCTTTGCATTGGGTACCAATTTTCATTTTCAGTTTGCGGTAGGCTCAGTCGTCAGCATTGGGTACCGTCTTTATTTTCAATTCTCGGTAGGCTCAATCTTTACATTGGGTACTGATTTTCATTTTTAGTTTGGGGTAGGCTCAATCGTCAGCATTGGGTATTGTCTTTATTTCTAGTTCTCGGTAGGCTCAATCTTTACATTAGGTACCGATTTTCATTTTCAATTTGCGGAAGGCTCAATCGTCAACATTGAGTATCGTCTTTATTTCCAGTTCTCGGTAGGCTTAATCTTTACATTGAGTACCGATTTTCATTTTCATTTTGTGGTAGGCTCAATCGTCAGCATTGGGTACCGTCTTTATTTCCAATTCTCGGTAGCTCAATCTTTGCATTAAGTACCGATTTTCATTTTCAGTTTGCGGTAGGCTCAATCGTCAGCATTGGGTACTGTCTTTATTTCCAGTTCTCGGTAGGCTCAATCTTTGCATTGGGTACCGATTTTCATTTTCAGTTTGCGGTAGGCTTAATCGTCAGCATTGGTTACCGTCTTTATTTCCAGTTCTCAGTAGGCTCAATCTTTGCGTTGGGTATCGATATTCATTTTCAGTTTGTGGTAGGCTCAATCGTCAGCATTGGGTACCGTCTTTATTTCCAGTTCTCGGTAGGTTCAATTTTTGCAGTGGGTACCGATTTTCATTTTCAGTTTGCGGTAGGCTCAATCGTCAGCATTGGGTACCATCTTTATTTCCAGTTCTCGGTAGGCTCAATCTTTGCATTGGGTATTGATTTTCATTTTCATTTTGTGGTAGGCTCAATCGTCAGCATTGAGTACCGTCTTTATTTCCAATTCTCGGTAGCTCAATCTTTGCATTAAGTACCGATTTTCATTTTCAGTTTGCAGTAGGCTCAATCATTAGCATTGGATACCGTCTTTATTTCCAGTTCTCGGTAGGCTCAATCTTTGCATTGGGTACCGATTTTCATTTTCAGTTTGCGGTAGGCTCAATCGTAGCATTAGGTACTGTCTTTATTTTTCAGTTCTCGGTAGACTCAATTTTTGCACTGGGTACCGATTTTCATTTTTGGTTACCGTCTTTATTTTCGGTTCTCGGTAGGCTCAATCTTTGCATTGGGTACCGATTTTCATTTCCAATTTTCGGTAGGCTCAATCTTTGCATTGTGTATCGATTTTCGTTTTCAGTTTGCGGTAGGCTCAATCGCCAGCATTGGGTACCGTCTTTATTTCTAGTTATCGGTAGGCTCAATCTTTGCATTGGGTACCGATTTTCATTTTTAGTTTGCGGTAGGCTCAATCATCAGCATTGGGTACCGTCTTTATTTCCAGTTTTCGGTAGGCTCAATATTTGCATTGGGTACCAATTTTCATTTTCGGTTCTCGGAAGGCTCAATCTTTGCATTGAGTATCGATTTTTTTTTTCAATTTTCAATAGTTGTGTTTGCAGCATTAGATACCATGTCGTTCTAATTGCATACTTATGTGTCTTAGTTTACCATTGTTATTGTTCTTATGTTATCATGCATTAGTCACCTTGTCAGTTTATTTACTTTCATATTTCTTTAAAAAAAAAAAGAGAAAAAGGTGAAAAAAAAAGAAAAAAGAAGAAGAAAAATTTTTTGAGTTAGATTGCATCTTATCCTGAATATTTATTTCTTCCTTGTTTGAAATCTTTATCGCATTTATTTGGTCCAGTAGTCTGGACTCGCTTTTTGTCATTTACTTTTCCAAGTCTGACAACCCAGATTTTGCATTCCATGATTCCTGACAGCCCATGGTCATGCATTCGTTATTTATATTTTTAAGTCTGACAACCCAGACTTTGCATCCCATGATTCCTGACAACCTAGGGTCATGCATTTGTCATTTACATTTTCAAGTCTGACAACCCAGACTTTGCATTCCATGATCCTTGATAGGCCCAGGGTCATGTATTTGTCATTTACATTTTCATGTTTGGTAGCCCAAACTTTACATTCATCAACCTTGGCAGCCTAAAGTCATGCATCCGTCCAGCAGCATGGTCGGCATCTTTTTATTTATATTTTCAAGTTGGCAGTCCAACTTTGCATTCATCCACCTTGGCAGCCCAAGGTCATGCATCCGTCCAGCAACCTGGTCGACATCCTTTATTTACGTTTCTAAGTCTGGCAGCCCAGACCTTGCATTGCATTTTATGATTCTTGGCAGGCCAGGATTATTTATTTACTTTTCCAAGTTGGCAGCCCAACTTTGCATTCATCAACCTTGCATTTATCTTGTCGGTATTTGTTTTGTTTAGTAACCTGAACTCATCTTTTGTCTGTTTGTTTAAGCACTTTGCTTGGTCTTGCAGTCTCGTACCAATCTATGTTATCTTTGCTTAGCAATTCGAATGATGCATTTCTTTCTTTTGATCACAAGTTTGAACTCTTGTTTTACCATTTGCAATTGTGTTTCACATCCACCGTTCACCTGCATCTGAACTACGTTTGACCCGATTCCCTTCACTGGAATACGTAGGCAACTCCTAGAGAGCTCGGTCGCATGTTTATATATGTGTTCTCTGGTCATTAGTTACATCTCACCACATTTATGCACTATGCATGATTAGATGTCTTGCTTACAGCAATGTTTGTTTTCACAATTAGGTGAGTCAAAATTTGGTGTTGTCTACGTCTTTGTCTAAAATCTCTACGAGATTTCTGACAAAGAGGGGCAAACTGTAGACACCAAATTTTGACACACCATTTATTTTCAAACACTAGGGGGCATGTTTGCACTTTTTGAGACAAATTTTAATTTTTAATTTTTTAATAATCTGGGGGGCAAAATAGTAATTTTATCTGTAAATATTTTTCTATCAGCTTTTGGAGGCTTTAAATTCATATTTTTACTGTTATGTGAATTCGTTAAATTTTTTATAATTTTTCTGGACTTAATTAGTATTCTTTATATTTTTACCATCACGAGGGCAAAATGGTAATTTCGCCCTGCGTATACCATTTTAGCTCATTTTTAGTTTCAAATTCATTTTTCTAATTCTTTAAGCATGTTTCTGAATTTTCTTGATTTTTTCAGAGACGATTACTATTTTTTCTGTGAATTTTCATGGCCCAAGAGCAAAATCGTCATTTTACAAATTAAATTTATTTTTCACCAATTTTGAGTCAAAAATGCATTTTCTAGTGTTTTAAACTCATCTGTAATTTTGATAATTTTTTAACGACAATAACTATTTTTCTGTAAATTTTCGTTACCCAAGGACAAAATTGTCATTTTACATTCCAAATTCATTTTTCACCAATTTGTGGGTCCCAAATTCATTTTTAGGTTTTTAAGCATGTTTTTAAGTTTTTTCTAATTTTTTTAGGGTGAATTTTTATTAACAAATTTGTTATTTACATTTTTCTTAATTTTTTTTATTTTTTATTATTTTTGTAAGAGAAAATAGATTTTAAAGATAAAGTTGTAATTTTGGTAATCAAGGGCGTTTTGGTCTTTTAGCCATTTCTTGGAGGTTAAGACTTGTGCACTATAAATACCCCACTTGGGGATTTTAAAAAAAGAGGAGAAAAAATAAAAAGTTTAGGTAGAGTTTATAGTTTTTAGTTTTTGATTTTATTCTCTTACACCAAGAATACCAAGAACACCAAGAACACATACTAGTGTATCTTCAAGTTTTTAGCTAGAATATCTGGAACACATACTAGTATATCTTCAACCTACGCCTAGAACACCAAGAACACACACTTCTCTAAATCACACACACTACATACACTCATTCTCTCTCACACACTACTCACTCTCTCTCACACTACACACACTCACACTCTCTCACACACACTACACACTTGCACTCTCTCACACTTTCTCACACACACTCACACTCTCTCTCACACACTATACACCTCATTGTTTCTCTCTCACACACTACACACACTCCTCAAGCACAGAGACACACATTCATACACACTATCCATACACAAACGATTCACATACGTACACACACCAACTCACAAACAGAGTCTTTCAAACACATGAAGACACACCATTTTCACACACATTACACACAGTGTCAAACCCAGACGCACACAATCACATGTTCACGTTCACTTCACACACACCCATACAGTTTCTGACACACTTCACAACCTGCACAAATTCAAAAACACACAAACACATTCACATATTCCACACGCACTATCGCACCACAATTCACACACACACGCATTCATTAACCGAAACAACACACAAATTTACATTCACTTGCATTGACAAACTCACAAACTCCATCAACAAACAGCCAGCCCAAAAATCCAAAATTCCAGTCATCACTCACTCACGACTGCAAGAACAATTGGTCTTGTCGCCAAAATTTCCATTAATCCATCATCACCAGAAAAGAAAATCATCAACTCTCTCCCTTTCTGCCCAGAAAACTTACCACCTCCACATTCACGTCTGACCACATGAATCAACCCAAATGGCCACCAGACAACCTTCCACAATCCATCATCATTGGCATTCAAACGACAACCGAACAGTCCCTTGCCAATCAATACGATCATCAGTCCAATAGCCTCCAAATTCACTGGAAAAACAACCCGCAAAGAAAAACAGAAAGAACCAAAGCTGCAGGACAGACCACAAAAAACCATCATCCCCTCCAGCTGGACCACCACTGCACAACAGAAATCACCAACTCGCCACTACCGAGACTCCCCTGAAACCGCCATTTTCTCAGCTGAAAGGTTAATTTCGTCTCTCTACCTTTACATCTTTACCATTAAATTCATGAGATTTTGTATGGGCCTTACTTGATTTGGGATTAATTTGTTTATGGGTTTTTTTTTTTAAAAAAAATTCAGAGTTTTGTTTACTGGTTTGAGGGGATTTAGTATTGATCTGAGGGGAATTCGAGTTTGGAAGATTTCTTTTGGTTGTGAGGGAAAAGATCAGTTTTGAGAAAAAAAAAAGAGAGGGATAGAGAGTAGAGAAATAGACGAAAAAAAAAGAAGAAAAGAAAGAAAAAAAAAAGAAACGGAAAAAAGAGAAAAAGAGAAGATAGAGAGTGAGATGGAGAAATTGGAGTTGGGGGAAAAAGTGCTGTGATGAAGATTAGATGGCCGAATAAGGGAGGAAATTAGGTGTTGGGAATCAGAGGTTTAAAGCTTCAAGCTTGGAAGTTTTCTTGGTTTGATGTGATTTGAAATTCAAGGTTTCAGGATTGGAGGATTTTAAGTTTTGATAAAATTTGAAGTTGAAGTGACGAATTGGTAGGGAGAATTTGCTTTTCTGGAATGGCAGGCTTTTTGAGAAATTTGATTTCAGGTCTCGGGTAACAAAGAAGATGAATTGGGTTGTGGGCCAGAGGCATTGATTTTATTAGTTAGTTTGTATTTCTTAGTTTAGTTAGTTTATTTACTTATTCATTAGTTCCTTTTGGTTTTGTAGTTTCGTTACTTTATCTATGCATTTTGTTATTGATCCGTTTAGTTTAATTAAAGGTTTAATTGAGCAATTAGTCTAGTTAATTAACTTTTTTTTTGAGATATTTTATAATGAAGTAAATATTCATGGTTCAGTCCTTTCTTTCTTGAGTATTGTTAATTGGCCCCGAAATTGTTATATGGCTTGCAATTAGGTCCTCATAATTTTTTATTGACCCCCCCTACTTTTGGTTTCTTTCAATTAAGTCTTGACTAATTATAATTAAGTTCTAGTGGCAACCAGAAATTATATTTTGTACCCTCGAGTTACTTAAATATGTGCAATTGTACCCTTTAGACTTATGCAAATTTTAGTTTTATGCCTTCAAGTTTTTATAGAGTTTTATTTTAGCCCTTTAGTTGCTAGAATTTATTTTTTTTGTCTCAAATTGTCAATAGTTTTATATTTTAGGTTTTGTTTGTTTATATCGAGGTGCCTTGACTTGTTTGTTCATTTTGATTAGTATTAGTACCGAGTCTTCAAAGAGGTATCTCGATCTCTCATTATTTTTCCTTTATGTGCTCCAACGTGCTCTAATGTGATATTTTATGCATTTTTTTATGCGTTTCTTATTTTATGCACTTTTTGCGTATTTATTTATTTTGTGTTATTTAATTTTAAATTTTATTATTTTGACGAAAAATGTAATATTCTTGTATTTAGCTATCCAATGTAATAATTAGATTATTTTCTTTTTATATTGTTTACAAGTATTTTATATATTTAGATAGCAAGTGTAATAAATAGATCGGTTTTATTTTATTTTATTTTATTTTTTTCCTGAAGAATTGTAAATCAAATACCCCGGTGTAATAGTTAGGGTTTATTTGCTTTTGCATGCTTATGTGTTTATTTCTTTTACCGCTTTCCTTAGGATTTTTGCATCTAGAATATTATGCTTATGTGTTATGTGCTCCTTTGTGATTTATATGCTTTTATATGTCTAATTTGCTTTTAATTCATGCTTTAATATTTAATTCATGATTTATGGTATTCTGTCACCACACTAGTCCAATGCTAGTTGTGGCTTCATTCTTTTCCCGCTAGTCCAACGCTAGTGGGATTTTTTAGAACGAGCTAGGCCAACGCTAGACCCTTAGGGCATTTTAGTGTTAGGTGCACTCGTGTGCATTTTTACATTCCACTTCACACATTTTTAGTTTTCTTTCCATTTTGCGTGATTATTATTATTTGTTTATTTATTTTTGACACATCTTCAAATGCATGACATCTATGTTGCATCTCACTTAGAATTTACGTCATTTTTGTGTGATCCGACTAAAAATAGTCACCTACTCATGTGGGAAGCGGTGGCGTACAGGCCGTTCTCCCCTCCGTGAGTAGAAACATTCAGTCACGAGTTATTAGTCCCCCGTACCCGTCATGTTGCATCCCCACTTTCTTCAATCACTTATTATCTATTATTATTTTCTTTTCTTTTTGCATTTCATTTTGCATAAAACTCGTGACTCCCTTGAGGACTCGACTCGGGTTTTGCAAATTAAAGTGATAATTCCGACCAAGCGTCGACGGGACATTCTGACCCTCCCGATACCCACACTTAGAATTAGGATTTGCATTCATTTAGATACATCCAAACACGATGGAATTTAGGGTTAATTTAGGAAAATTTGATTAAACCTCGCAACTAGCCTCGGCTAGGTTGAAAGGGTGCCTTAGACGAAAGTCTTTACCTTCCCTTTCTCCAAATGTAACTCCCGAACCTTTTTCTCTCGTTTTTGCGTTGACCGGAGTCAAAAAAGGGTTTTAAAATATTTTTCTAAAATTTTATTTTTATAAAATGATTTTTCGGGTGACTTGGTACAGCCTAACTCAGTACCAACTGGCGACTTCATTTTCTAAAATAAAACCCTTTTTCAAAAATTATTTGGCCAAATCTGTCGCACTTTTAGTCCCAGCCTTGTTTTCTTTTAAAATATCATTTTTTTAAAATACATTTTTTTACTAAAATTTGATTTTTCTCACACACACACAATTTTTCTAAAAACCTTTATTTTCGAAAGGGTCATCAAAACCGGATTATCTTTTCGGATGCGAAGTCAACGACCCCACTAGTACCCTTTTTCCTTACGATTTTTTAGGACGCGACACTATTCTCATGATGAAACCTTATGAAATCATGAATTGTAGTGATCCACTTAAGCATCCATTATTTTCATATGTAAGTCTTAAGCATTAATTGTTCATTTTCCATTGTTACATGCATTTCTCAATGTCAAGTAACAACTAGATGACTCATTTAAGTTGGCCAAACAAAAATAAGTGTTAAGACTTGAACAAGCAAATAAACAAATACAAGCTTAGTAAGTACAATAAGTTAAATCATGTTTGTTGATTCATTAGCTTCATCTATGATCTAGATGAAGCCTTTAGTTCAACATGGTTAATGAAACAACGAAAAGTTCAACTTCAAAGATAGAATTCATGGCAACTATTGAAAGTAAAAAAAGAAAGAGTTTGAGAATTGCTCAACCAATATGAGAATTAGTCATCTTCTTTATTCACCTTCAATTGATTGCACTACAAATGTCTCTTACAATGTTCCTCACTACTCTATTGAAGGATTTAGAGAATTCTACTAATTCCCTACCAAGCTAAGTAGAATATTAAAGACTATATCTACTTTCTACTCCTAAAACTTGTTACAAATGCCTCACAAATGACTTCTATACATAGACAAATGTTCCTCAAGTCATTTTCCAACTTGCATGAATCATTAATGCATGGAAATAATGAAGATTTGCTTGGGGATTCCAAATGGGCACAAAAGTCTTCATTTATGCTTCCAATGTTTTCTCCCACTTGCATAACCCAGTCTTCATCTGAAAATGTCTGCAAAAACCAGCTGGAAGAGGATGTAAGTTGATGCCCTAGAAAGTCCAGCCGTATTGGGATACGCGGCTAGCGTCCGAGTATCTGCAGCCGCGTATTCCCTTTTTGTGGCCCCCATTGGATTTCTGATTTTTGTTAAGTTGGACCTGATGTGTGCAAGCATTTTTCACATATTTCGAAGCATGTTGGTGGAGAATTGGATTTTTTCATTATTTTTGCACAATTTTTCTTTCAAATTGTTCATTCAACTTTAACTCTTTGAATCTCCATTGAATTTGATCTTTCTTGCTTCCAATTGATCCAAACTAAGTTTAAGTATGATGAACCTGCAATTATACACAAGAATTTATGCATTAATTTGCTCAAATAAAAATTTTGCCTCAAAAGCCCTAATTCCAGTAAAAACCCTAATTCTCATGACTTGTTGAAGAATGAGTCATTTGCAACCAAAAATACTATAATTATCATTAAAATATCATCTAAAATATATAATAATATTGGTAAATTTATTACCTATCAATTGTATGACAGGAATTTCAAGAAAAACAAAGGACACGATTTTGGCTCAAGAATCATGACTTGACTCCCCTAATGTGTGGTTTTCTTGTGTAAAAAATCTTGATTTCCAAAAGCTCTTTGATAGATTTAATGAACTTATGCAAAAACAGAAAATTAAAAACTTTCCTAGTTGAATTAGGTTTTTGGTGGAAACCCTAATTCAAAGGAATCAAGAATCTTGCGAAATTATAGTGTGAACACTTGGAAACAATTAAGGCAACTGAAAACAACAAGAAGTTACCAAAAATGAGACAAACTAACAGCTGGAACTGCTAAAGAGCCATTGGTGCACATGCAAAAAAACTTGCACATGCACTAGTTGCCATAAAGGATACTAGCCGTTGGAGATCTTTTCCAGCAAGGATTTGGTGACTTCCCCCCCTTTATTAAAGCTAAGATCAGCCTCTTAACTTCCTAATTTGATCACTTTTAAAGAGAAAAATCATGGACCAACCAAACTAAACAGAAACAGAAAATTTCCAGCAACTATGCAACACAAAGATCAAAAACAGCAACCCTAGGAGAAACCCTAGAACCCGATAGCCAAAATTCTTCAAGAAGTCCTTCAAGAAGCTCAATAACTGAATCAAGAACTTCAAGATTTTTTGTTTAAGACTTCAAGAAACAATAACATCAAGCTGGACAGTTCAAGTTTTTCCCAAACAGTCTCAAGAAATCGCACAAGGCAACCCAAGATTTTCAAGGAAGTAAATTCCAGCACAAAGGTAGTTCAAGAACTGAAGTTTTGACCAAGAATTTGTTCAAGAATCACTAAGAACGACTCAAGAACTTCAAGAAACAACAAATTACTTCAAGATTAAAGTGCACACAAGCTGGAAATCTCAAGAACTACAAGAAACAGCCCCACCACTTCTTCAAGATCGAATGCAAGAATTCAAGAAAGTTGCCAAAACGGGTTGTATAGTTCAAGAGGCAATTTAGGTATGTTCTAAATTCAGTTTGAACGTGTAAGACATACCAAGAATGTACCAAAACCTTCAAGAACAATTCTAGAATTAATCTTGTGTTTGGCTTTTATCACTTCGCACGCCTTTTCTTTACTTTTTTTCTTATTGCACGACTTTTCTTTTGTGCAAGACTTTTTCTTTTCATCTTCTTTTCTCTCTTTTTTTTTAATAACTAGAATTCACGACCCAAACCTCCAAGAAAATTGTTTCAAGGTGTTCTTTAAGGCCAAGATTCAATTTTATTTAAAGTTCTTAACACAAGATCAACTAAAACACCAAAGAACAATTGAAAACAGTCAAGAAAACAAGTTTGAACCACACAAAACCTAGAATTCTTGATATGCAAATATCAAGAACGATTCTATAGACTAGGACTACCCTAAAGCACGAACAAAAGACACAAAACACGAATTAAAGTGACCAGAAACATGAAGAAACAAATGTGGACAGATTGGACAGCAAGAACAAATGCAACAGGACACCACAAGAACAAGAACAAAGCATGAAAGAATTCAAGAAGAAAAAAAAGTATATAACCAAAATCTTCCGAAGGAAAATTTGGCTTAGAAAACCTGGATTTCTAGATGAACCAAGGCTTTGATACCAATTTGATGCATTCAACGGAAGAGTAGACAGTCCAAGACTCCTGAAACACCAAGTATGCAACCCAATCTTCTTGACCACTTCGTAACTTGTCGAAGACCCCAAAAACAACTTGGATTGTTTTGCTTCAAATTCAATAAGATTTGTTGAACTCCCCCCTTTAAGAAAAGATCCTAGACCCCTAATCAACAATGTGGTGTAGCCACCTAGTCGACAATCTTATTGGACAGATTCAAACCCTCAAAGATGAATCCTAAGCGAGATTCTTGCATACTTAACAAGATTTTTGCCAAGCAACCAAGAGTAGTTCTTTAGCCAGAGAACTAACGGAAACTCAATATGCTTGTCGCATCCGAAAATCGTAAAAGTAAAAAGTGTGCTAAGTGGGGTCGCTACCTGTCGCGTCCCGAAAAGACGGTCCAGTCCGAGACCCTTTTTAACAAAGCAAGTTTTGGGAAAAACCGTGCGCGTGTGTGAAAAATTAAATTTTAGTAAAAAAGTGTATTTTAAGAAAAATGATATTTTAAAAGAAAACAAGGCCGGGACTAAAAATGCGACAGGTTTGGCCAAATAATTTTTTGAAAAAGGGTTTTATTTTTAAAATGGAGTCGCCACTTGGTACTGAGTTAGGGTGTACCAAGTGTGACAGCCCCACCTTACCCAGAGGCGCACCAAAGGGCTTAGCGGACTGCCTGCCTAGCTCTCGCCAGGTCTCGATTCACGCACTCACGCAAACGTCCGAGCGTACTTAACCTAAAATAAAATAAACTAAAATAAAATGGAATAAATAAAATACACTCATTTTATTCAACATAAAGTACAATTCACATCAAAAGTTTACGTGTCATAATATACATGATTTTTTCACAAAGATATTATTTTGACACGTTTTTTAAATGCATGACATTTAGGTTGCGTCTCACTTAGAAATTAGAACATTTGCGTGATTCGACTAGAAATAGTTGTCTACTCATGTGGGAAGCGGTGGCGTACATGCCGTTCTCCCCTCCATGAGTAGAAACATTCAGTCACGAGTTATTAGTCCCCCGCACCTGTTATATTGCATTCCCACTTTCTTCGATCACTTACTACATATTATTATTTTCTTTTTCTTTTTGCATTTCATTTTGCATTCACACTCGTGACTCTCTCAAGGTCTCGATTCGGGTTTCGCAATTAATGCGATAATTCTGACCAAGCCTCAACGGAATATTTCGACCCTCTTGATACCCACATTTAGATTTTAGGATTTGCATTCATTTAGACACATCCAAAATGCGATAGAATCTAGGATTAATTTAGAAAAATTTGATTAAAGCTCGCAACTAGCCTCGGCTAGGTTGAAAGGGTGCCTTAGGCGCGAGCCTTTGCCTTCCCTTTTTTCAAATGTGACTCTCGGACCCTTTTCTCTCGTTTTTTTTTTCGTAGACCGGAGTCGAAAAAGGGTTTTAAAATATTTTTATAAAATTTTTTATTTTCATTTTGTTAAACAATTTCTCGGGTGAGTTGGTACACCCTAATTCAGTACCAAGTGGCGACTCCATTTTCTAAAATAAGACCCTTTTTCAAAACCTGTCGTTCTTTTAGTCTCGGCCTTGTTTTCTTTTAAAACATTATTTTTCTTAAAATACACTTTTTCTACTAAAATTTGATTTTTCTCACACACGCACGGTTTTCCAAAAACTTTTATTTTCAAAAGGGTCATCAGACCGGACCGTCCTTTTCGGGACGCGACAGTGAACGACCCCTCCAGCACACCCTTTACTTTACGATTTTTTCGGACGCGACAATCGTTGTCAGTTATATGCGCACTATTGCGAGAGCTCGAGTTTCGGAAACATGTGTTAGTTTTTCCAGGTTGTTTACTAGGATCTTTGAGTTTTATAAAGTCAACACCCAAGGAGAGGCTCCCTAGCTTATTCCCAAGACTGACATTATCACCGTCACCGTCCTTCGCCGCATTCATTTGAAAGACTCAAGCGTGCTAGAGCAAATCCCGAGGCAGCAAGAAGAAGCACTACCCGAGGAGCACCAAGAAAACATTGAAGAATCTTCCTACCATGCCGGGCCTTCATCATCTACTCGAGAAAGCCCATCTACTGCGGCTCTTCCAAGGCAATGTACAAATCTATGGCAGCAACTGATGAAAGAAATGCAAAGCATCAGAAATGACCAAAGAGAATCCTTCCAATCCATCACTCAACGACTTGACACCATCGATGGATGGCTACACACCTTGGAGCAAAGATGGAGAGACCAGCATGACCAACCTCCCCCTTCGTAGTCATTTAGGACATTTTCTTTAACTTTTGTTTAAAACACTTAAGTTTAGCTGTATTATTTCCAATGTGAATTTTACATTAACTAATATGTTTTTATTTGATATTATTATTCGTACTAGTGAACTACTCAAAGACCGTGATAACTTATTCGAACTACTCAAACATATGTACAAGGGAGTTTTAATTACTTTCGTATTTCTATTTCTCTTTTTCATTTCTCACGTTGAGGATAATGTGTAATATAAGTGTGGGGGGCAAAGGTTTTGAAGGTTATATTCAGTTGTTTGAAAGTGAAGAACATAGATTGTGGTGAAAAGTTGATTAAAAAGTTGGTATTTTCTGGTGTTTGACAGGGAGTTTAATTCATTTATAGGGGAAGCTCCGTCAGAATTTTCTCAAAATTTTTCCAATTTAACTATTTTTCATAGTTTTTCAAAACACTTCCAAAGTTTGGAAGGCTATCATGATTTAATTTTGTTTTGGCAAAAATTTAGCTTGTTAAAAAGTCTTCTATTTGTTGAATTAATTACATGTAGTTCCTTAAAATAGCTTAATCCAAATAAAGAGTAATAACTATTATGTAATGAAAATTCTTGTTTTGAGGAAAGTATATTAGGAGAGGTAGAAGTAATTATGCCCAAAAGGTCACATGTTTATGTTAAACTTCTTTTCTTTATTCGGTCTTACAAATGAAACAATAAGTATAGAAGGTTAAGGGGTCCAAATGCTTTATGATTATTAGTTTAAGGGGGAAATAAGAAGAATAAGAAGAAAAAGAAGAAGTGATGAAGAAACAAATGCTATCTCTTAAAAAAAAATTCTAGTACTTAGTAACAAGGAATCTTCATCTAAAAATGTCAATTTTTGCGTCAAATGGTACTTAGAAATAAGAGAATGCAAGAGCAACTTGAGAGTAGAAATTGTTGAGTAACCAGAGATCTTCATCTAAAAATGTCAATCTTTACATCAAAAGATGATTTTCATTCTCAAGTAAGTAATTGAACAAAGTGAAAAATAAAATGAAGTGTTGAGTAACCGGGGGTCTTCATCTAAAAATGTCGATCTTCGCATAAAAAGACAACTTCATATTATGCCAAATGCATGTGAACATCCCTCTTTTATGACATAATCTTAAGGTGTAAAAACTACTTGATTAGCTATATGGATTGTTGTTTGTAAAACTTAGTAAGGGAAAGAAATTTACTCCAAACTAGTGAAATTTATGGTATAATTACTTTACCTTCACTTAATATTATAAGTACTAGAAAAACAAGGCCTTAAATAATGATTATTTACTTGAGTGACTTTGGACAAAATTATTTGAGAAACATACATGAATTATTTCAATGCTTGAATCATTATTTGGGCCCTTGATTTTCTAATTGCTTAAGGACAAGCAATGATTCAAGTGTGGGGGAGTTTGATAAGTGAAAAATTTGCCAATATTAGTATATATGTTAGTTGGTATTTTTAGTAAAACTATTATACTTTTTGACTTTAAATAACGTGTTTTCATTAATTAGGGTTTATTTTCTAGAATTAGGGTTTTACATCGAAAATTATTATTTTGAGTATTTAATTCACAAACTTGTATTTATTTTTTGCAGATTCATCACTCTTAATCTTAAAGAAAGTCGAGTAAGGCCAAGATCAAGGTATTGAAGTGAAAGAGATAAAGTGAAGGATTATTGGAATATTAAATGAGCAAAATGTGGAAAACTAGAAAAATCAGCAAAAATTCGAAGAAATACATGAAAAAGGATCAGGACACTTGGAGGGATAACTCAGCAAAAATTTACACAAGTGGGACCAAGGAACACGATCCATGGATGACGATTCGAGGATGATCATTCGCGGATCATCACCGACTTTCCAAATTTCAGCTGTTGCAACTTGCTTCATCCTCCAGCTATTTTTGTAGACTTTTAAACTGTATACAGGTTTTGCAAGTTGAAGATTTCATTGGAAATACAAATAAAAACTTTTATGTCCAAGAAGGCCTTCAACTAGGGTTTTCATCATTCCAATTCATTGAATGTAAATTGCAAGTTGGAAAGTGACTTGTAGGACCCATGTCTATAAATAGAAGTCATTTGTGAAGGGTTTAAGCCATGCAATGATAGAAAATTTGTAGAGAATTGCTAGAATTCTCCTAAGCCATAATAAAGATATATTGAGTTTAACAGAGTTTCTTGTTCAAAAACCCTTGTAGCAACTCTTGTGAAAGAAATACAAGTCTTGAAGCCATTTCTATATTGAATAAGCTTTCTTCAACTTTGTATCATTCATTTAACTTGATTGCTATGGCTAGTTGTGTTAAAATCATGTGTATTGATTTGGAGACAACTATGTTGAGCTAAATTCTTATTCTAGGGTTTTGGCGAAACTAATGCGTTAATATTAAGACTTGTTGTTGATTAACCTTGCCATTTCTTGCTCTTGTTTCTTCAATTATTCAAGTTTTAACCTTTGTATTTGAAAGGACCATCACATGCAAAGCATCGTAGTTATTAAGAATCAATTAAGTTTGTTCTTAATAATAGAAAATGACTGATTGAGCCTAAGTACTAGCACATGGAAATAGTGTTATGCTTATGAGGACTTGATGAAACAATTCATGCATACAACAACAACTCTATCATGGTAGTAGGTAGGTTGAATCAATTCATTGTGAAAACAAGTTTTGATACAAATAGAATTGCATTCCTAAACAAGATGAGTTCAACATGGCAAGTGTTAATTTCTACAACTTAATCTAGATCATTAGTGGATTCATTACCCTAGAATCAATTCATAAATATTTTTCTACAAGAATTCTTGCATTCCTATAAGTTTCTCCTAGTTAATTAGATTTTAAATCCAAACTTTTTCAAATTAATCATCACTTACATAATAAAGAAAGTGATAAAACTCTAGTAATTGCATCTTGTTGGTTCTTTGAGGGATTCGACCCTAATTTCCTATGCTACAACAACCCGTATACTTGCAATAAAAGTTGGGAGATTAGGTTTTATTACTTGACTTTTGTGTGTAAACTTGACTTGATTTTTTATACCTAATCTACACCACATCAGAGGGCATCTTAGTTTCCTTACTCTGGTCCCCTTTATCAAAGTGAATTTCCTACATCTCCATTTAAACTATTCAATTTACCATTCAGTATTTCTAGTATCCACAAGTATAACTAATTGAACGTACTACTATTCCAAAAAATAAATTCATGAATGTAGAATATAAATAATTACAATGCAAAATATGTAATAACTAAAAACACTACTGCACACACTACAGTTAAGCAGAGTTTTTTTAGGACAGATCCTCAAGACTTGTAGACTTCGTCCAAAAGACATTCAGCGGCACTACGAAAGGATTTTTTCCACCAAGAGGGCGTCTTAGTTTGTCTACTCTGCCCTTCTTTTATGAAGGTTAATCTAGCTGCATTCCTCTATTGAAGCATTTTCCATCTACACTTGCCATCATTACAATGCATGTAATTACCACATTTGTAACAAAGGCCTAGCCTCTTAGCTCTCCTCTTTTTGGTCAGAGTGCTTTGACCATAAAGAGGTGCCACTTGCTCCTTTTGAGTTCGGCATTCCTTACCAAATTTGAATATGCTATAATTAGCATTGGGACATCAAGTGGAATGTCCATTTTGCTCAATCAACATGTGAAAATGAAAAGCCTACTGTCTATGTGCAAGAGTCCCCACTTCGTTAATGTTTGCTAGTCACACAAGCTCAAGCACATATAATATATTTAAATGTTCAACAAACTAATAACAATGCTGAGATAAATAAAATCTAAAAAGAAATAAAAGACTTGGTTGCCTCTCGAGAAGCTCTCTTTTAGCATTGTTGGCTCAACATTTTTCTTATCTGTAAACACCAAATTTTGACACAACATTTATTTTTTCAACATTAGAGATGTTTCTTTTAGTTTTTAGGTTCAAATTCCAATTTTCCTAGTAAAAAGAGCAAAATCAGCAATTCTAGGTGTAAAACGATAATTTTGATCATTTAAATATTTTTACCAATTTTTGGGTTCTACAGGCATATTTTGCACTTTTATGCATGCTTATGAATTTTTGTGATTTTTTAGATTAATAGATATTTTTTTGTATATTTTGTCAGTTCAAGGACAAAATTTTCGCCACATGAACACTATTTTCGCCCATTTTTGGGTCTCAAATTTATTTTTTAAGCTTTTAAGCACATTTTTAAATTTTTTCGGGGACAATTGCTATTTTTTTGTAAATATTGCCTTCACAGGTAAAATAGTCATTTCGCACATTGAATGCATTTTCCATCAATTTTTGGGTTCTAAATTTATTCTGTAGGGTCTTAAACTTATTTGTAATTTTCAGCAATTTTTTGGAGCCAATAGTTATTTTTCTGTGTATTTCGTCATTGTAGGGGCAAAACAGTCATTTCATTCCCTGAACTCATTTTTGGCCAATTTTGGGCTCTAATTTATGTTTTAAATTTTTAAACCTATTTTTAATTTTTTGGGTAAATATCATGTTTGGGGGCAAAACGGTGATTTTGTATAAGATATGCATTTTTTGACCGAAATTTTTAGTTATATAAAATTTGTTATTTATATTTTTGGGTTTTTCACTTTTTGGTGTTTTTAGAAAAATCATGATATTTTTTAATTTTAATTTTAATTTTTTGTGTCAAAAAATTATTTTTTAGGGTAAAATGTTAATTTGGTTATTATAGGGTATTTTAGTCATTTTATTCATTTTAGAGTACAAGTTTTCCCATTCTTGGTGAACAAAATTTCTCACACTATAAATACTTCATTGGGTAATAGGAAGGAAAAAAACCCTAAAAAAACACAATGCAGACATAATCAAGCAAAGCACACGCACACACATTAGAACACACACAGTCACATGCACTCACACAATTAATCACACACACAATCCAATCATCATCTCCAACCACCAATTTCCACTTCCAGCCCACCAACAGAACATCCACCTGCAAAAACTCTTCTTTCACCTCCAACAAACAACCCCAACGGAAAACCACAGCATCCTACCACCGGTTCTTCCACCGATTCCACCACCATTAGTCCCTCCATCATCAATTCCAAGACAAACTAGTCTTCGTTAGGTCCAATATCAGACCTTGTAATTGCCATATTCTTCCACTAGAGCTATCACTAAAACAGCCTCCCAAAAACCACCCATAGTCAAATCAATTCAACCACAATCCCCTTGCCATTCCACCATTGAAACCTCCACAAGTAGCACACAATTACAAAACACTATTCATCCCCAAGCAGTCTAATTGCACCACACAATACTAATTCCACCGTAAATCATCATCTCCTCTGATAAGTAATAATTTTACCTATTTTAATATAGTATTTTATATATGATTTTAGTGTGTTTTGAGTGAATTTTTAGTATTTTTGATATTAAAATGGCTCAATTTCATTATTTTCCTTCAAAACAAGGATTGTTCCAAAATTAGGATTTTTAGTCCGAAAATCAAGGTTTTGATGCAGAATTATTATTTTGAGAAATTAATGCCCAAGATTATTTGATTTTTGCAGAAAAATGATGTTCCAAAATTAGGATTTTTCATCCAAAAATAAAGATTCTGAGGCAGAATTATTATTTTGAGAAATTAATGCCCAAGATTATTTGATTTTTGCAGAAAAATAATGACTAAATACATTTTGGATCAATTGGAGCACAAGGAATATCAAATTCAAAGTTGATTCAAAATGGCATATTATCAATTAAACTTGGCAATTTCCCGAACAATTTTTCTTCATCAATTTCTACCAAGCAAATATTGGATCAAATGGTGGAAAAAGGTTTCAAGGGCATGGAAGGAATAACCAAATTTTGAAAAGGGCAAAATTGAAAGAAAAGAGTGATTCGCGGGTCACATCCGCAGGTTGTTAACCCATAGATTTGACCCGCGGATGGACGCCACTTGCAGAAAATGGTGGGCGGCAATTTGCAACCTGTTCACACAACTTTTGTAGCCAAATTCAATGTCCAACTAATTCTGCATTACCCTAGAAGAATATCTCAAAGTTCAAGGCAAGATTTTTTAAGATTTGGAATCAAACTTCATCATCATGTCTCCAACTTGGACAATGACTTGAGTTAGAGTTTTTCCTATAAATATATGCCTTTGTAGTTCATATTATGAAAACCAAAGCCTGGTAGGAGGAGCACTTCTAAAGGAGTTGTAGTTTAGTTTCTCTTTGTAGTTTTAGGAAAAACAATATTTGTAGAGAAACTCTTGGTGGAATTTCACTTGTGTCAATTCATCTTCAATGGAGGAAGTGAAAATTTGAGCTTATGAAATGAGAATTTCTAACTCTATCTCTCTACTTTCAATCTTTGTTGTGAGTTTATACTTTATGTTCTTGTTCTTACTTGTTTTTATCTTCAATATAAACTAATTATAAGCTAAGGGATAAGATGAAGCCAATAATATGCTTTGAGTATGATTAACTTGACATATCTTATTCTTGCTTGTGGCTTAAGAGTGAACTAACACATAAGTTGTTTCACTATGAGAATAAGAAATACTTGTTGCTAGTTTCATTTGAATCATCACGAGAATGAGGTTTTGAAGTAGAAACCTAATTCATTGCGAGAGTAAGTCTTGCTTGCTATGGATTCCTAAGTAAGACTAGATGTTATAAGCAAGCATAATCTTATTCTTGCATATTTTGTGACCATTAGTGGATTCTTACCCCCAATTTAACTTGTAATTATAATTTTCTCCATTTGTTTTACTACAAGTTATTGAGTTTTCCATTTTGTCCACCAACTATTTGGTGAATTGTCTAGATAATAAAGAAGATGATTAGCTTTGGTACTTGCCAATTCAAGTTTCCTCGTGTGATCGACCCTAATACTTCTCCTACTATAATTGACCCGGGCACTTGCGGAAAGGGGTATTAGATTATAAATTTTATTACTTATTTGTGTGAATTTTGTCGAATTTTGCCTAATTTTGATGCTACCTAAACCTCACAATCATCCTCCATACAGCCAACATCATCACCACCATTGACAACCAAAAGCAAACCAAAAAACTACCTACAACTATTATCCAAACCAATCTATGCCATCACCTGAAACCCTAAAATAACCTCCAACTGTGGCCACCCAAAGTTAACCCTGTCACAGCCCCAAATTGCCCCAAAGTGCTGCTTGCTCAATTAGCAATCAAAGCCCCAAAAATTACCAAGAAAGTCATAAACAACCTATAAACAAGTAGCTTCAACCAATGGTTCCTCCACGTCCCATCCTCTACCAATTTCCACCGTCAATAGCCACCATAAATCATCGGCAAGCAACCCATTCAAAACACCAGCAAACTGCTACTAGTTCCTCTACCCACCACCAGATTTTCAAGACAATTGTATTTTCACCAATCACCTCTTCACTTACCAGCCAAAAGCCAGCCACAATCAATTGCCCATCCATCCACCATCACCAGGGCATTCACAAGCCTCAACCACAGCCTCCATTTCTTCACAAAACAACCAACATCGCCGCCTGCCACACTTCCACACAACTACATGATCACCTCACCACCACTGCCTTTATCTTCGCCTCCATTACAAAATCAGCCCAATTTAGCCAAACCAAGCCACTACTAGTAAGTTCTGCTCGTCAGCTCCAGTCTCTGCATCACAAGCCTGCCTAGAAGCTCACCGCCTCCTCTTCCCTCTCATAGAATCTCCACAATCAATCGCCAGTCACAACCAACCGCAAGCCATCACTACCAATGCTAAGACCACCATCACCTCACTTCCATAGCCCAAAATCTATAAGACTTGCAACTTTCTTTTCAATTTTTGTGTGCATTTTTTATAGGTGAAATCAGTATATTGTATTGTTTTAATTAGGAGTGAATTTAAGCAAAAAAGGATTTGTGTTTTTGGGGTTGAGAGAAATTGGGAATTTGGAAGAAAACCAATTTGGGGGGGCGTCCAGTTCAAGAGAATGCAAAGAAAGATAGAAAAACCAGAGAGTGAGAGAAAGAGAAAGCAACGTAGGAGAGGGGGAAGAAAAATAGAAGAGAAATAGAGAGAGACAGAGATAACTGGTGAAAGAGGAGAGAATAGCGACAGAGAAAGAAAGAAACAGAGAGTGAGAGAGAGACCGAGTTGGAGGAGGAAATTTGGAGAAGTTTCATTTCAGAAGAAGAAGAAGAAGAAGGTACAGGGGGGCCTAATTGGGAGTTTTGGTTTCTTCTTAGTATTAGTTTTAGTTAGTGTATGGTGTTTGTTGTATTTATGGTTTAATTTTAGTTTAGTTCTAATTGGGTAATTGAGTTAATTAACCAGTTTTAGTTTAATTAATTGAGTTAATTTGATCTAATTCAGAATTTAATTTATTTTGTTATGCGAAGTTTAAAATTACTTTTTAGCTCCCCCAACTTTTGACTGTTATAATTATACCCCCTGAGTTCTTTTTATTTTTATGCAATTAAGCCCACCATAATTTTAGATTAACCCCTTAGATTTTACTTTCTTGCAATTAGGTCCTATATCCTTGCATCATTCCCCATTATATTGCCGGAATTCATATTAGCCCCCCATTAATATTGCTAGAATTTGCATTTTATCTCCCATACTTGCTGAAATTTTCGTTTTGCCTCCTTTACTTAGCTTTAATATACAAATTGTGCCCCATGCTTGCTTAAGTTTGTGATTTGGTCCTTAGGTTTGTTTGGATTTCTATTTTAGTCCCCTTTATTTGCTGGAAATTTGCATCTACCCAAATTTGTTGAAATTTACTTTGTTATATTTCATATTTTTATGTTTTATTGCTTTAAATATTGGTACCTTGTCTTGTTTGGTCATTTTGATTAATATTTTTACTGGGTTTCCCACAGAAGATATTACTATTACTCGTTATTTCCTCTTTATGAGCTATAATGTGCTCTTATGTGATTTTTTGTGCATTTTCTTCATGTGTTTCCTATTTTATATTTTTTTTTTGTATTTATTTACGTTATGCCATTTAGTTTCAAATTTGATTAAATGTAATAGATGACTAGATTTTACTATTTTCGCAAGATTTTGTATTTAGATAGCCAATGTAATAATTACATTGCTTTCCTTTCGTTTTTTTTCCAAATACTTGTGTATCTAGATAACAAGGATAATAGATAGGTCATTTTTACTTCCCTCCCCCCCCCCCCCCCCCAAAAAATGTAGCTAAATCCCCTGGTATAATAACTAGGGCTTATGTGCTTTTTTGTGTGCTTGTGTGCTTATTTATTTTATCGCTTTTCTTAGGATTTAGCATTTAGATATCATGTTTACGTGTTAAGTGCTCATATGTGATTACATGCCTTATATGTTTATTTATTTTAATTATGTTTTTATTCATTCCTAATTTGTGATGTTACCACACTGGTCTAATGCTAGTTGAGGGTTTTTATCACTTCTCAGTTAGTCCAATGCTAGGGCGGAACTTGTAAAAAATGGGCTAATCCAACGCTAGACCCTTAGGTCATTTAGTGATTAGACTGACCCCTTGCATGCTTTTTCATCTCATTTCATGCACCTTTCCTTCTCTATTAGGTTTTCTCATTTTGCATGGTTTTTACATAGTATTATTAGTATTATTAGTACTGCTACTGCTACTACTACTGCTGCTCCTCCTCCTCCTACTCCTCCTATTACTACTGCTGCTGCTGCTGCTCTTTTAAATTCAAGGATGGATTTAGTTAGGTTTTCAAGGCAACATCTTTTACATCAAAAACTTCAAGATTGTTTGCTCAACTTTTGTGAGAATTTTCATTAATGAATTCACCAAAAAATTGGAGGATAAACATCACAAAAATTGAAGAAGCCTAGGATGGATTCAAACTCCAAATGAAAGAGCTTGAGAGTAAATGTGTCGAGTTTAGCACCAAACCATTATAAAATTCGATTGTGTTCTCTTTACTCTCTATCTTTACTCTATTGTATTAATGCTTTTAGCTTTTATATATTTTTTGTATATGTTATTGCTTAGGCAAAATGACTTAGTGTCAAATTAGACAAAAAATTAGCCATAATTATATCAGTGCCAAACAACCTAATTTACCCTCTTTTAAGTTGCATTCCGAACTTGTAGGTAGATTCGATCCACAGTGAAACACATGAGAAGTGTAATGACATGTGATGGCCACGTATAAAACCAATACTTTATGTATTGGTTTTAACTAACCTCGAATATACATTTGCCTTTTGCTTTAGAATTAAATTTGGCAAATTTTCACCTTAGGCGTTTGCTTCCCCATAACAACTCAAGCACACAGAATAATTAACAACTTATGGCACAGTTAATGAACAATGCGGCTTCAAAATTTTACTAACAATAGTAAACCTTACCTTTTCATCCAAATTGAATAAAGTAAATAAAAAAGGTTTTAGCATGCATGAGAGAAGTTCAATAAAAGGCAATTGCTCTACAATTTATTTAAACATGTGCCAAAGCAAGATAAAATAAATTTTTAATTGATGCAAAATAAACATTCAAGTAGGGGTGTTCACGGATTGGTACATTCAAGTAGGGGTGCCTAGTCCATGAACAAAAACTTTGATTCGAATAAGTCCTACCGGTTCGGCAAATTTTGAATCGTGAATCGGTCCACATGTAGCGGGAACCCAGCTTTAGGATTACCCACAAAATCAATTCATATTGGCTGAGTACTTGACCCAATTTATCATAATTAGCTTTATTTTTTAAAATAAAAATAAAACAATAAAAATTGTAAAACATCATTAAATCATTAATAAAATAGGCATCAATGATATTAAAGTTAAATTACTCATCAATCAAGGATGAAATTTCTACAAATAATGAAAATAGGAGTACAAATTAATAGTAATAATAAAATAAATAAAAAATGAAACAATGAATTAGTATAACAGTACAACACACAAAAATGACAAAACTACTCTCATGATAGATCAGGTTGGGTACTCGCTGGTTCACAAAAATGTGAACCGCTACCCAACTCGATTAATTTATGAACCGAGACTCTACTAAACCCAGTGTCAGTAACTGGTTCGATTACCTTCGTTTTTTTGGTTCTGAATTTTCTCGATTTTTTAGTTTTTTAATTTTTTTTTAACAGCCCTACATTCAAGGGGTTATGGATGCATAATGGTTGCGTTTAGGGGTCAAAATCAAATTATAAATTATTTAAGACGTAAAGTATAATTAAACCGCGAAAGAAATAAACAAACTAGGAAATCTCAAAAGAAAAATTAAAAGAAAAGGAGGAGACACAGGGAGGTCCGCGGACGACAAAGGAAATGGCGTCGAATTTAAGCTACATATCATAGAATCACAAAGTCAAACGACCAGCAACAAATTGCATTCTCAAAGTCTTGGCGGTTAATGTAATTACCATAAATTAGAGCCCACCAAAAAACGAAAGAATAAAGAAAAAAGAAAGAGTAATTTCCTCCTCCTGCGTACATCGAGTCACCCGCACTGACACATCCTCCACTCGCTAAAGAACTCGAGGGGGAAAGAAAAGGAGAGACAAAGACCAAAAAATAAAAAAGAAAAAAAGGAATGTCGCAGGCAGCTGAAGAAGATAAGAAACCCAGCGGAGATCAGTCTGCCCACATCAATCTTAAAGTTAAAGGCCAGGTGATTTATCACTCTTTTCTCTACATATATTTTTGGGGTTTCTCGGGATTATGCTAATTGCTTATTGTTCACCAAAAAAAAAAAATTGTTGCTTATCAGATCTACTAATTTACAGAGGGTTTTCTGGGTTTTGGGTTTTCTTTTTTTTTTTATGGTTTTGGTCAATTTCAAAACTTTTTAGTTTTTTAAATAATTTTGTTGTTGATATAATTTTATGTGATTAAATGGAAGAGAACACAATTTTTTAACTTTACTAATTTTGGGGGAATTGGTTTTATGTGCAATGTTGTGCGATCGTGGGAAGTCCCTGTTTAATTGCTTTACTTGTTATGAATTTAATTCGATAAAGAAAAGGTAATTGAAAACAAATTACTTCTGATTTTTGAGATCCCTTCATGTTTGGTCGAAAATTTATTAAGTCAAATCCTTAAAGATTTTGTCCTTTTGGTGCAGCTTTTTTTGCTTTTTTAAAATTGAAAAGATTGTATCTTCATGTCCAGGCTTTATTCTAGTATGTGATTGAGGATTAGTCTTTTGTCCTTTCTTTGTGTATTTTTTAAACAGATCAAATAAAGTGTTATGCCATACATTTTTCGTGTTGCTGGGAGTAATTACAGGAAGATAATTAGAGATAGCGTATTGCTTTAAGTTGTTTCTGGGAGAGGTGAAACTGAATTCTTACGTGTTCTTTCTCTCGGCGGGTGGATGGATTAATTTTTTTTTTTTTTTTTTGGGGAGGGGGGGGGGGGGTGTTGGCGGGTGGGTTGTGATTACTATGTCTTTTGAGTAATTATATACTTGGTAAACCTAATATGAGCCTCGGTCATTCTACTTTCGACGTCAATCTCAAGGATCTAACACATGACTGTGCATTAGTATTTTCACCATAAAGTGCAGATCTCAAAAGCATAGATGCATATTTGTGTATGTATTTATTTGAGCCTTTTTTTTTCCTGCCCTAATAAATATTCGTTTTCAAGTCTTCTTTTCTAAGCTCAACTTTATTAATTATTTGTCCTCTTTTTTTTTTTTTTTTTGCAACACGTCTTTTCTTGTCTTCCACAGACAAGTTCTCTCTCTCATATTTCATACGAAAGTATACAATTGTTAGTATTTTAAGAAGGTAAAATTTTATATGAATAGGCATGCAAGGGGGAGGGATCCATTGTTCAATGTTTCTTATCTCCTTGAAATTAGCTGAGCATTTCCGGGAAAATCAGCACCGTGTTTGTCAAATTTTGAAACGAGTAGAAATGGAAAAGGAAAATTCTGCCAACTTTGCTGCTGTCTCAATTCTCCATTTTTATTAATTTGTCATCTTTTGCAATTTGGTGTGGTTTGTCAAATATTTTGTTTACCAGAAAAATGAATGTACATTCTGTAAGCAGGTGTCTCCCAGTTACTTTCATGCATAGACCTTTAGCACAAAATGGAAAGAGAACAATAAATATAGGAAACTGTAAATGGAAACATGGTGCCGTTTATCTTTTGGAGTAGGTGTATTGTACACTTCTCAATGCTATTATTGTTTTTAAGTTTCTTTTTTCAGTGATTTGGTTGAATATTATGTTTTTTGTCTTTCTTTAAATTGACTGAAAATTTGATCTGCGAACTTGGATTGTTGCCATTTTGGTACCTTAGGAAGACATTCAAATTGGCATAAAGATAAAGGTTGTACTAGCTAGCACATTTTGGTTGACCTGTAATTTTTGCAGTTTACCGTTGATCTTCTTGTGGGGTGTCGAGGATTCATTTTTCTAATTCCATGCTGATTGATATGATTATCTCATATTGGATATATTATTTAAGACCCAAAAAGAAAAGTTGAATTCCACTATGTTCTGTGATCATTTATTTATCATAGCAACTAGTTGCACTGAGATATTTTCTGGTTGCACTAAATTTCCTTCAGATTTTATACGGTTGTACTCTTCATGGTTGCACCTAACATTATGTTTTTCCTAGATGAAAACATGCATTTTTAGGTGATTTGCATGACAAAATTGGGGTGTTGTGAGTTTAAAGTTTGTCTTGTTTTGTCCTTGTGACTGCTGCGTCATTGTAATAGAACCTTCTAAACATCTAACTAATTTGCCTGAAAAGTATTCGTGGAAAATCATGCAACCACGTTTCTTTGACTATTTCATAAGTTTGCATTTTTGTTGAAGTTGATGGGCTACATGTTTTTGGTGTGTAGGATGGAAATGAAGTCTTTTTCAGGATCAAAAGAAGTACTCAACTGAAAAAGCTTATGAATGCATACTGTGACCGCCAGTCGGTGGATCTGAATTCAATAGCATTTTTGTTTGATGGGCGTCGTCTCCGTGGAGAGCAGACTCCCGAAGAGGTCCCTTCTCTTCCTTTTGACGTCCTCAACTTCAAAAATATATTCCCAGTGCACATGCACTTCAACCCCCCCCCCCCCCCCCCCCCTTTTCTTCTTCTCTTTCTTCCTCTTTCTCCTCTCTTCTCTTCTCTTCCCCTGGCCTTTGCGTTGAATCTTAATGCATTTCTTTTTTGGTTTGCTTCAGCTAGAGATGGAAGATGGGGATGAGATTGATGCAATGCTACACCAAACAGGAGGCGATAACATTTGATACTAAACTGCAGCTTATTTGAACAAAATGTTTGAAATTATAAACCTGAAGAAACTATAATTTGTGCAACATTAGGACCTGGAATGTTTGTCTCTTGCTTTCTGGATTTTAATATTGGCTGTTCTGGTATTTGCTGTTCTGGCATAATATTGTGACCTTGTTACTACTCAGCTATTGTATGTTGTAGTCGAGAATAAATTTTTATTTTTGTTTTATTGATCAAGATTAAACAAATTAAATTAATGTTGGACTAAAGTAAATTAAATGAAATTAAATTCATTATAAGTGCATTTATATATGAACTTATAAGTTGGGTTCTTGATGTGTGGGCATTAAGTAAAATTACAAGTTCATACGAATTAAAATGAATTAACAATTCACATTGGAATGTATGGGCTGAGCTATTTATTTAAAATTAATTATGAATGGGTTCCTGAGTTGCAAACAACCAAGTAGATTGAAAATTTTATATGTTTCCTTTTAGGGCTTTAAAAATAAATTGGAAAATTGAAAAAGTAAATGTGCCAAGCAAGTTGGCGGCCATTGGTATTGGCCGATGTCAAATCGATTATTAAATGTACCATATAAGATAACATGATTCATTTTTATGAGTTGGTGGATGCTCAATTTATGAGCTGGTCCATAGTCGACTTGATCCATCTGGAGGGGTATTTTGCCTTTTCACTCATTAGAGCTGCATTAACACTCGCTGTCACTACTCTGTCCCCCTTTTCATCCCATCCACTTCCTTGCTACCAGGCTAATAAACACATCAACTCAGTAAGACGTCGTTGCTAATTGTAAGGTAATAATACTGGTAATGTAACTAAAAATTAAAAATTTATTACTTTATGCAATGAATCCCTTTGATATATTTATATGATTATAATGGATTTTTATTGAATAATACATTAAGCATAGCAGATTCCTATGTTTTTTGGCAAGATCCTTCGATGAAAAAGTTAATTTACCACAAAAGCTCTCCAATCTTGTGGGAACTTTTAAGGGCTTGCTTGTTTTGACTTTTGAGTGTAAGTTCCCTTGAATTATGTATAGAACACAAGAGAAAAGACTTAATTATTAGGGATAGAGAGAGGGGGTGGCGGCATTAGAGTGTGGCAAGGAGGATTTTTTTCTCTCTAGATTTTATCTTTTGTTGCATTAAATATTCAAGAATCAAGACATGGGCTTATTTATAGATATAATATTCTAGTATTTAGGAAACAAAAGCATTTGATAAGCTTACCCAAAGCAAATTCTATTCTATTAGGAAATCCTATTGCATAAGAAAATTCTATTCCATTATTAAGGGAAGATTGCCTTACTGATGCCAAATGTTTTTCAAGTACTAGTCTGTTGTAATGAGAAGGGAGAAGACTTTCAAAATTTGGATGCTACTTGTCTTATTTCTTTCTGTGAAGTGGATAGTCAGAAAGGCACTGTAGTTGCGTAGCCATGACAGTTGAAGGTTTACAAGTGAGAAAGTCGATATGCCAATATCGGATTCCTTGGAATTTGCTGACTGCAGTTGCTTGAGGCTCCTCTATTGCATTGATCATGGCAATCCCGGAATCCAAATGGGAATGACATCCTAAGATCAAAAGGCATCTTTTGAGTCATTATTTTAGAATCAGTTTTGAAAAATGTTTTATTTGATTATATTTTACTTATTTGATTTTTGCGTGTTTTGTATTGTTTGTTGTACAAAAGTTTTTTTGAATTTGTGCACATAAAATGTTTTTGTACAAAACTAAATAATGATGGCTACTTGCATTGAATTCAAAGGCAATCTTAAATTTATTAGAAGTCAAAGTCATATATGAATTGCAAGACTATTCGGGTGATTTGATCTGAATCGTGAATCAGAGTCTATTGAATTCCAAAAACTTGCAGAAAGTAAAGCAAGAGACCGTATTAGAGATTTGAGATGGCAATACTCATTTTTAAATGTGTGCTAGTGGAATCAAGGGATTGCTGTGTGTTGGCATCATTTTTGCAATGGTAGTTGCTTTCTCTTTTGCAGGTACGACCACACTATCGTCACTTGTGACCCTCGTCAAAGATAGAAACTGGGGCAAATTTTTTGCAGTTAACAATGGTTTAACTGGAGCAAGACTCAATTCAAATATTGATTTCAAATTGACACTAGGGCAAATTTTTTTAAAAAAATTTGATTTCACAATTATCTTTGATGCTTTGTGCTTTAGACAAAATTTTGTGAAAAACTGATTTATACTGGGGCAAATTTTTTTGAAAAATTGGTTTGAAATGAATTTTGGCGCTTTATAGAGTGCCAAATCTTGAAAAAGAGTAACTTCAAATTGGTTTGATGCCGTACACTGGGGAAAATTTTCTTAAATATTTTAATTTTCAAAGTCGATTTGGATACAAAGCTCAGTAATTGTTTTTAAATTTTCCTATGTCTTAAATTTCTTTATACATTTTGTCCAACAACTTGGATCTCATTTTCCTCATTCTAGATTGATGGTCTAGACTACCATCATTGCATTCATTAGTTTAGCATCATGCATTCATACATTTATTTAGCAGCCTGGGCCACATCGACATGCTTTACTTTTTCAAGTCAGCACTTGTCTAGTATTGGTCCAACACAATACATATTTTCAATTTGTTTGATATTTTGCACACCACATGTTTTTAATTTATCTAGCATTTCGCATACTACTTTTTTATTTTCTGCTAAGTTCCAACTCGTTCGTTGAATTTATTTTTCTGTATATCCCAACTCGACTGTTAGACCCCAACTCGTCCGTTAGATATACATTTCTATTGTGCCCCATCTCATTCGTTGGGTTTACTTTTTTGTTAAGTCCCAACTCATCCATTAGGTTACTTTTTTGATAAGTCTCACGTCATCCATTAGGTTCCAAGTCATCCGTTGGGTTCACATTTCTGTTAAGTCCCAAGTCATCTATTGGGTTCACATTTCTATTAAGTTCCAACTCGTCCGTTGGATTTACATTTCTGTAAGTCCCAACTCATCTGTTGGGTTTACTTTTCTGTTAAATCTCAACTCGTTCGTTAGGCCCCAACTTGTTCGTTGGGTTTACATTTTTGTTAAGTCCCAACTCATCCGTTGGGTCTCAGCTCGTCCGTTGGGTTTGTTTTTCTATTAAGTCCCAACTCGTCCATTGGGTTTGCATTTCTGTTAAGTCCCACCTCGTCCGTTGGCCCCCAACTCGACCGTTGGGTTTACTTTTCTGTTAAGTCCTAACTCATCTGTTGGGTTCACTTTTCTGATAAGTCCCACCTCGTCCGTTGGACCTCAACTCATCCGTTAGGTTTACATTTCTGTTAAGTCCCCGCTCGTTCGTTAAGCCCTACATTGTCCATTGAGTTTACATTTTTGTTAAGTCCTAACTAGTCCGTTGGGCCTCAACTTGTCTGTTGGCTTTATTTTTCTGTTAATTCCTAGCTCATCAATTAGACCCCAGCTCATCCGTTAGGTTTACATTCCGTTGGGTTTATTTTTCTGTTAAGTCCTAGCTCGTTCGTTGGGCTCTAACTCGTCCGTTGGGTTTACTTTTTTGTTAAATCCCAACTCATTTGTTGGACCCCATCTCGTCCATTGAGTTTTAATTTCTGTTTATTTTAGTTTGGCAGCCCATACTCTTCATTTTCATTCATACATTCATGCTTTCATTTGTCAGTTCACACCCCATTTGCAAGTTTTTTTTTTCCCTAGTAATTATCTAGCATATGTCTAGCATACTACACATTGTTTTAATGTGCCCAGTAGTTTGCATATTGTGTTTTCATTTCACTCGTTTTTATTTACAGTTTGCGGTATGCTCAATCCATCGCATTGTGTACTAGTTCATTTTCAATTTTTATTAATTATGTTTGCGGCATTAGATACCATGTCATTCGAATTGCATACTCTGTCATCTTACTTCAGCATTCTTTTTCTTTTTATGTTATCATGCCTTAGTCATTGTATTAGTCCATTTAAACTCATGTTTCCAAAAAAAAAAAAAAAAAATTTAATTTTTGAGTTGAATTGGATCCTATATTCAACACTTGTTTTGCTCTGTCTTAAAATTTTTATTGCATTTATTTTGTCCAGCAGTTTGGACCAACATCTGTTAGTTACATTTTCAAGTCTGCTAGCCTGGACTTTGCCTTGCATTCATCAACCTTAACGGCCCAAGGTCATGCATCTGTCCAGTAACTTGGTCGGCATCTGTTATTTACATTTCCAAGTTTGACAGCCCAGACTTTGCATTCAATGATTTCTGACAATCCAGGATCATGTATTTGTCATTTACATTTTCAAGTCTAACAGCCCAGACATTGCATTTTATGATTCCTGACTGCTGAGGAATATGCATTTTGCATTTACATTTTCAAGTCTAACAACACAAACTTTGTATTTCATGATTCCTGACAGCCCAGGATCATGCATTTGGCATTTATATCTCAAGTCTGGCAGCCCAGACTTTGTATTTCATGAGTCCTGACAGCCTAAAATCATGCATTTATCAATTACATTTTTAAGTTTGACAGCTCGAACTTTGCATTTATCAATCCTAATAGCCCAGGATCATACATTGGTTTATTTACATTTTTAAGTCTGACAACTCAGACTTTGCATTCATCAATCCTGACAGCCTAAGATTATACATTTGTTTATTTACATTTCCAAAGCTGACAGCCTAGACTTTACATTCATCAATTCTGACAGTCTAGGATCATGCATTTGTCCATTTACTTTTTTAAGTCTGATAGCTCAGACTTTCAGTCTTGACAGTCTAGGATCATGCATTTGTTTTTTTTTACTTTTTCCAAGTCTGACAGCCCAGACTTTGCATTCATCAATCCTAACAGTCCAAGATCATGCAGTTATTTTTTTTACTTTTTCTAAGTCTGACAGCCCAAACTTTGTATTTCATCAATCCTGACAGCCCAAGATCATGCATTTGTGTTTTACATTTCAAGTCTAACAGCCCAGACGTTGCATTCATCAATCCTGACAGCCAAGGACCATACATAAGTTTATTTACATTTTGAATTTAGAGAAAATTGCAATTTTGGTGCATAATGTTTGGGGTATTGATAGTTTTAGTTCTTAAAGTTTGAATGGAAGCAAATCTAATATCAAATGTTTTAATTTTTTAACACATTTAGTCCTATTAAAGCATTTTTAGTCCCTAAAGTTTGATGAAAGCAAATATAATATCAAATATTTCAATTTTTCAACATATTCAATCCTATTGATCGATTTTGCTAATTCTTACTGAAATCCGGTCATGTGATACTTATTATCAGTTTCCAAATTAAAAATAGATGTATATATATACTCTTTGATTTGATATTTATCTCGTCTCCCTTGTATCAAATAATAATTACAAATAGTAACGATTTTCAAGTGAATTTTTCAGAGATATTGAAGAGCAAAATTTTGTCTTCAAAGTATGATCTTATGGTTTTCTTTTAAGAGAGAGAGAGAGAGAGAGAGAGAAGATAAAATAGTTGATTGCCTATCTAAAAATATAAACCTTTTTCAAGTTTATTAGCTATTTTCTATTTTTAATTTATTTTGAGTAAAGACTAATTACTTAAATTAGCACCTTTAATTACAAATTATGACAATTAAATTTTTAATTTTTTTAAATTTGATTATTTGTAGCCAGATTGTGATAAGATTTTGACAAAACCAGTCAATTAGACTAAATGTGCTAAAAAATTGAAATATTTGATCTTATATTTGTTTTCGTTCAAACTTTAAAGACTAAAATTGCCTCAACAGGACTTCAATAAGACTAAATATACTACAAAATTGAAACATTTGGTACTATATTTACTTTTATCCAAACTTTAAGGACCAAAACTGCTAATAACCCAAACATTTGGTACCAAAACTATAATTTTCTCTTGAATCTAATAGCTTAGACTTCGTATTTTTTATTATCTAGCACTTATTTTCGTCCAGCAGCCTGGACCGCTTTATGTTGTCTTAGTCTAGTCGTTCAAATGTTGTATTTCCTTTTCTATTTTGGTCACAAGTTTTGAAAAGTGTGAACCTCTATGCTACCATTTGCAATAGTGTTTCACGTCCATAATTCACTTGCATCTGAACTACATTTGACCTGATTCCCTTCACCGGGATACGAAGGCAGCTCTTAGAGAGCTCAGTCGCATGTTTTTTTTTTTTATGTTCATTTATTTGTTTACATTCCATCATGTTCTCATAATATGCATTTTTAAATGCTTTATTTTACGCTTGCAGCTATTTTTACTCTAAGGTGAGTCAAAATTTGATGTTGTTTATGTCTTTTTCTGAAATCTCTGCAAGATTAGGAGCAAACTATTGACACCAAATTTTGATACACTGTTTATCTTTCCAACATTGGGGGAATTTTTTTTACTTTTGGGTCAAAATTTTAATTTTTGGGCAAAAAGGGGCGAAATCAACAACTTCAGGAAGAGAAAACAATAATTTTTACCACGTAAATAGTTTTTTCGTTAGTTTTGGAGTTTTAAATGTACATTTTTGTATTGTTATACATGTTTCTAAAATTTTGTGATTTTTCGAGTTTAACTGGTATTTTTCTATATTTCATCAACACAGAGGCAAAATAGTCATTTCACCTCGTGAGCACCATTTTCACCCATTTTTTATCTTAAATTTATTTTTTTAGTTTTTTAAGTGTGTTTCTAATTTTTTTTATTTTTTCAGAGCTAAATGCTATTTTTTTTATTAATGCTGCATTCAAGGACAAAATAGTCATTTCACACTCTAAATGCATTTTTTTTTGTCAATTTTGTATCCTAAATTCATTTTTTAGGATGTTGAGCATATCTTTAATTTTTGGTAATTTTTCAAGGCCAATAACTATTTTTCAGTATATTTCGTCCGTACAAGAACAAAATGGACATTTTACCTCTTGAATGCCATTTTCGTCATTTTTGGGTTATAGATTTATTTTTTTAAGGGTTTTTAAGTTTATTATTAATTTTTGACCTTTTTTTAAAGTCAACTGCTATTTTTTCTAAAAATATCATGATCAAGGGTAAAACGATCATTTTACACGCAAATATATATTTGACTGAAATTTTTGGGATTTAATAAATTTTTTTAATTTTCTGATTTTTTCATTTTTGGGTGTTTTAAAAAATAATGACATTTTTTAGTTTTAATTTTAATTTTAATTTTAAGTTTTTGGTGTCAAAAATTATTTTTAAGATAAAATTAAGATTTTATTAGTAGTGGTATTTTGGTTAGTTTTGGATATTCTCGGAAACCAAGACTACTAAACCCTATAAATACTCCCATTAAAAAAAATAAAAAGAGAAACTTAATTGGAAAAATACTGCTAAACACATACTAGTCTTACACATACAAAACACACTTTTACACACACCAATTCCTACACACACTAACACACCATACAAACACACACTTGGATTAAAGGCACACACTAACACACCATACAAACACACGGTAAGATCAAAACACACACACAATACCACACAAAAATACACACTAGATAGATTTTATTTTTGCCATTCAAAGTCATCATCAGCCATCTTCACCAGGTATTTTTATGATCTTAATCTTTATCTTTGTTTAATTCATATCCTTTAGTCAAGTCAATTTATTAATTGTTTGGTTAATCTTTTGCGGTTTTCTTTTATTGGGGTTTTTTGTTTTTTTGGGTTAATAGTTTCTTCTTCTTCTTTTATAACCCCCATCATTTCTCTTCTCACCAAAACTGTCTCCCTCCCACTGTTCAATCACCAGTAAACACTCCAGACTAAGCTTCAATCCAAAACCACTTTCATCACCACCTTATTCCTACCATCTTTATCAACCCAAAACCAAATACCCAGAAATCAACTACTTCCACCACCAATTAGCTCCCTCACCACCCAAATCTCCACCCTCAGCTCTTCTTAACCAACAACAATAACCAAAAATATTTTCTCAACTCCACCATCAAATCTTCAGTACCACCTAAACCACTACCGATCTCCAATGGAACCTCCCTTGTCTTAGCCAACCACTGCCACAGTAACAGCTCCAACAGGCCATTATCACAGCCACCATAATAGTTACCACATCCCCTCAAACTTGTTTATCACCACTCTCAGCCCCAATTACAATAAATTTACCAAATTATCCCTATTGCGTCCACCATCATCAGCATCCAACATCCACCGTCTCACAATCACGCTCATAACCCACACACCACCGCCAACAGCACTACCACAAACATCAATCCAACCACAATCCCCTACCAACAAAACTCAAAGCCTATAGCTCCATCAATTCTTCTTGTCCTCACCTCCATAACCTGCAAGAAAAATCAACAAATTCACCCCAAAAGACCAAACCCATCACCAGAAACAACCACCCAACTGCCCTCCACTACCATCAACAAAACAACCACTTCCAAAACTCCCTTGTCACCACCAAAACAAGTCCCAAATCCATGATTCCACTAAAGCCCCCCAATCAGTGCCAAACTACTCAATCAAATCCCAAATCATCCAAAACCTTTATCAAACTCACCATAACGCCATCATCCATCACCACCACACCTTGACCAAGCTATCTTGCCCCACTTGCAAAGAAAACAAATAGAGTCACCAACGCCCCTCTCCCAGTCCAGTCACAAACTCACCATAACGCCATCAACCATCCACCACCACTGCTACCAAACTGCCACCACACAAAACAAATCAAGCACCAAGCATTACCACGGTCAACAGTCCTATAACAGACACACAACCACCACACAGGACCAATCAACAAAGCCCACCACCCTGCTCCACCTGTAATGCTTCTAGTTCTCCACCTCACAACCATACCACAAATCACACCTTCCCTATCACAAATCACTGAATTCCTCCACATCTCCTCTCCCTTGCTTCGAAAAACAAGCCAATTGGGAAAAATTGATCTACTGCAGGGAGTAATTGAAGAGCAAGAGGGAGAGAAAGAGCAAGGAAACTGAGTGGAGATAAGTGACTGGAGAGAACAAGAGAGAACAGGGAGATTCGGAAAATGAAAATTTGATGCAGAGAATGAGACGAGATTGGCAAGATAGAGGGGAGAGAAATTAGAGACGGAAGGAAAGAGTGAGACACAGAGAGAAAGCAAAGAGGAGAAGAAGAAAGTTAGAGGGAGAAATCAAAAAGGAAAAATAGAAGAGGAAAGAGAAATTTTGGAAATTGGAAGAAGAGAGAGAGAGAGAGAGAGAGAGAGAGAGAGAGAGAGAGAGAGAGAGAGAGAATGATTGAAAGAGAAATTGGAAATTTATGTTGAAGAAGAAGACGATTAGGGGGTGGGATTTAGTTTTAGGCTTTTATTTTGTTTCATATTTTTCTTCCTTCTTTCTTTCTTCCTTTTCTTTTCTTTTCTCTCTGCTGATTTATATTTCTGTTTATGTGTTAATCTGGTTTGTGTCTTAATATTCATATAGTTTAATTTTTTATTTAGTTATTCCATTTGAATTTAGGTATTTTTTTTCTTTTTCTGGCTTTAAACATAAAATAATAATTATATTTGGGTCCTTGTTTGCTTGGATTAATCATATTATGCCCCCGAATGTGTTATTTTATGCAATTAAGTGCTCATTATTACAAATTGACCCTTTATGTTTAATTTCAGTTAATTGAATTTGAATTAATTGCAACTTGGTCCTTCAACTTGTGTGAATTACTGTCTTATTCCTTGGTTTGCTTTAATTTGCACTTTTGTCCCTAGACTTGCGTGAATTTCTCGATTTTGCCCCTTCATCCATTAGAATTTCTTATTTGTCCCTAAGCTCATTAGGTTCATATTATTGTTTTTTTAGTCCCCTTAGCTTCCTAAAATTTGCATTGTTACTCTCAATTTTCGTTGGTATTTCATATTTTACGCTTTGTTTTATTTATGTCATGATACCTTGACGTGTTTATTTATGTTTTAAGCATTAGTACCAAGTCTTCAAAAAGGTATCTTATCACTTGTCAATTTCTCTTTATGTGCTCCTATGTACTCCTATGTGAATTTTTATGCATTTTTTTCATGTGTTTCTTATTTTATATAATTTTTTGCATTTATTTACATTATGCTACTTAGTTTCGAATTTTTATTATTTGGCAAAAAAAAAAATGTAATATTTTGTATTTAGATAGTCGATATAATAGTTAGATTATTTTCCTTTTGTATTTTTTGCAAATATTTTTGTATTTTAGATAGCAAGTGTAATAGATAAGTCATTTTACTTTCCCCCCTAAAATTGTAGCTAATTCCTCCGGTGTAATAATTCGGACTTATTTGCTTTTATGTGCTTGTATGCTTATATGTTTTATCGCTGTCCTTAGGATTTTTGCATCTAGAATATCGTGATTACATGTTACGTGCTCCTACGTGCTCTTATGTGTCTTTATATGTTTGCTTGCTGTTGATTCATGTTTTATCATTTTGATTCATGTTTTATTAGTTTTATTAATCCACAACCACACTAGTCAAACGCTAGTTGTGGTTTCCTCGTTTCTCCTCTAGTCCAACGCTAGTGGGAATCCCTAGACAGGGCTATTCCAACACTAGACCCTTAGGTCATTTTAGTGATAGTTTCACTCCTTGCATGTATTTCATCTCATTTCACACACTACTTCTCATTTTTTAGGCTTTTTTCATTTACGCATGATTTTTTCGTGTATATATCTTACTATTATTACCTATTTTACATAAACTCAATGTATGACATCTAGATTACATTTCACTTAGAAGTTAGATCTGCTCTAACTAGAAATAGTCGTCTACTTATGTGGGAAGCAGTGGATTGACGGGTTGTTTCTCCCTCTGAGTAGAAAAAGTCAAGTCACGAGTTATTAGTCCCCCATACCCGTTATGTTGCATTTGCACTTTCTTTGACCACTTATTACCTATATTACTATTTTTCTTTTCTTTTTGCATTCCATTTTGCATCAACACTTGTGACTCTCTCGAGGTCTCGACTCAGGTTTCACAATTAATGCGATAATCCCGACCAAGCCTCAACTAAACAATTTGACCCTCCTAATATTCACATTAGACTTAGGATTTACATTTATATAGATACATCCAAACGTGATAGAATCTAGGGTTAATTTAGAAAAATTTGATTAAACCTCGCAACTAGCCTCGGCTAGGTAAAGAGTGCCATAAGCGTGAGCTTTTGCCTTCTCTTTCTTCAAATGTGACTCTTAGACCTTTTTCTCTCGTTTTTTTTGGTCGACCGAGGTCAAAAAAAGGTTTTTAAATATGTTTTCTAAAAATTTTATTTTTGTTTTGTTAGATGATTTTTCGGGTGACTTGGTACACTCTAACTCAGTACCAGGTGACGACTCCATTTTTAAAAGAAAAAACTTTTTTTTTTCAAAATTAGTTGGCCAAAACTGTTGCACTTTTAGTCCCGGCCTTATTTTATTTTTTAAAGACCATTTTTTTTAAATAACACTTTTTCACTAAAAATTTGATTTTTTTCTCACACGCACAGTTTTTCCAAAAACCTTCTTTTCGAAAAGGGTCACCGGATCGGACTGCCTTTTCGAGACGCGACTGTCGTGGACGACTTGTGCTCCATTTTTTGGGACACGACACACACACACATATATATACACATAGATACATATATATACGCACATGTTTATATTTATATATATGTATATAAATATATACATATATATACGTAACATCTATATATATACATTTTTTTAATTGGCTAATCACAATTTTGGGGGAGGCTGCCACTCCTATGTTTTATTAATATCAAATAAGGAATGAAGGGTGACATAAACCTTACCTTCATGGATACATAAAGCTAAAACATAAATTAGGAGTACTACTCCTTATACAAAATAATAATAGCTAAAAATGAAAACAATTATTTCTTTATTCTAATAGTAGGAACTCCTAGTGTATTCAAATGTAGCTCGCCTCGAACACTAGAGGGTAAATCTGATTGTCAGAAGTAAATGATTTGTTGACTATCCTGATGATCAACTCCCACATTTGCAAGAGCATCAGCTACTCCATTTGCTTGGCGAAGACAATGTGTAATAACTAAACTCCCTCGAAAGAATTGCCAATGTGATTGACCTCCAGTAAGATAGACTATGGGTAGTTGAACTTTCCTGTTAAAATATTAACCAAAAGTAGATTCAAGACAAAATTGATTATAGCCTTGGGAAACACATAATCTTATACCAAAAAGAAGTGTCTTTGTTTCTGCCTGTAGTGATGTTTGAACTACAAAAGAAAATGACAAGATTAATGTACCTTTGGAATCCCTTAGTATACCTCCTCCTCCACTAATTCTCAGATTCCTCTTTGCACATCCATCAATATTCAACTTCATACTCCCTACATCTGGCGGCACCCATCTCACCAACCTCCAAACAAATGGTCTTGTATAATGAGAGATCAAATCCACAAAATGATTCCAACTTCTTGCTCCTGGATTCTCTTTAAATTCCAAATAGTAAGCATCCACAACATCCCTAAACGCCACCTCACACACCCTCCTATCCTCAGCAATTCCACCGTCCAAAAAAATATTTATTTCTGGCTTTCCACAAATTCTAGCAAATAAATGTTGGTGTGATTTGAAAAATGAAATTTAATCTTTTGTTGTGAGATTTGATCAACCACCATTTCATAAGTCTAGCTCTTAGGTGATAATCTTCCATCACAACTCCACAAGCCAACTGAAAAAACCCCCAAATCGCCCTGGCCAACTCTCCAACCGAAAAAACATGTTCAATACTTTCAACTTTTGGATGTGCACAACATCTACATTTAGATGGAAGCTGAAAATTCAGCCTTGTCAATACATTATCTAATGGTAGTCGCTCCTTCAACAATCTCAACATAAATAGGGAAATTTTGGATGGAATTTGACAATGTCAAAAATGAGAGTGAAGGAAAGAATTGTTCCTACATATTTGTACCTCATGGAAAGCTGAAAAAACCAAGAAATTAACAGATTGGGATGGCCTCCATACCATGACATCCGATTGTAAATCATCAGGAACATCAACTTTCAAAATTGATCGAACCACCTCAGAGGAAAACCATAGGGACAAAAAATGCACATTTCATTCCCCATCACCCAAGACATGTTCAAATCCCTGCATGGGAACTATATTAACTCTATGGTATAACGCACCAATGCCAGCCCAATTGTCATACCAATAATGACAATCTCCTCTATTCAAAACCCATTGTATATTTAGTTCTGCTAAGGCTCGCACATTCACCAAATGTTTCGAGTTGGAGAGCTAGACATCGTTATCTCACCCTAAACTAGGATGCATGTCACAGCAATATTTGGATTTATAAAGTTAGACCACAAAGACGTACCTTGTCTAAAATTTCACCACAATTTTCCACAAAAGGACACTATACACATCACTCAATGAACAAAATTTGACACCACCTAGGAAAACATACCTCACTCTATCCAATCTAATGAAACTTCCTACCCTCAGGTGAATGATTCCAAAGAAAATGTGCACACACCTTTTCAATTATCCAAAATAACCCCTTTGGCAATGTAGACGTAGCTAGCAAGTGTAAAGGAATAGAAGACAAAACATGTTTAATCAAAATTAATTTACCTTCCAAAGAAAGAAGACGTGAATTCCCAAGACATCACCTTATTGATCATCTTCTAGCACATCTCAGAGTAATGTGAGGTTTTGTTCCTTCCAACAAAGAGAGAACAACCCAAATACTTAACAGGAAATCCTTTTTGACAAAACCAGTAACCCTTTCAATAACCCTAAACCTTGAAGCAGAAAGCTTACGGTAAGTAAGAGAACAACTCTTAAGTTTATTAATACATTGCCTTGATTCCTATTGATATTTCTCCAAAACCCCCATAACCCTCCTTAAAGAAGCTGAAGATGCATTAGTAAAAATCAGTTACATCATCAGCAAATGCCAAGTGAGAAACTTGAGGATAACCAATTGGAATTGAATAACCCTCATGTGAAGGATGTTCGATCAACTTATTCAACCCCCTTGACAAAACCTCAGCACTAATAATAAAAGGAGCTGGGGATAATGGATCTCCTTGACAAAGACCTCTGGTAGATTTAAAGAAACCAAACCTTGCTTTGTTAATAATTACAGAAAACCAAACATTGGAGATAAGCCTCCACACCATGTCTATAAAATCTTCACCAAAACCGAATTTACGCAACACCTAGATGTGAAATAACCAAGAAACTCTATCCTACAATTTTACCATATGAAGCTTCAATGCTATGTTCCCTTCTCTCACATTTTTGCCAATCTGATGAATTAGTTCTTGGGCCAACAAAAAATTGTCAGTAATACTTTGACCCTTCATGAAACCACTCTACTGTGGGGAGATAATCTTTTGTAACACCACTGCCAACCGAGTTGCTAGAATTCGAGAAATTACCTTATTGGAGAAATTACATAAGCTAATTGGACGGAAACTAGCAAAGTCTTGTGGATTTTGTACCTTATGAATCAAAATAATAGATGTAGAAGTTATAGCCCTCGGTAAGAAAGCTCCATAGAAAAAGCTCAGAATCACTGCATACACATATTTTGCAGTGACGTCCCAAGAATGAGAAAAGAACTGCCCCGTAAAGCCATTAGGTCCCGCTGCACTTTCTCCATCCATATTAAATATCACCTTATGTACCTCTTCCTCAAATGGAATCATTTTTAAGGCAGCATTTTCTTCAGAAGATATCAATCTTGGAATGCCATCAATTAAATGAAATTGAGTAACCGAATCATTCGAAAACAAAGTGGAGAAAAATTTCACCCCTTCCTATCTAATAGACTCCTCATCAGACAACCATTGCCCCTTTAAATCTCGAATTCCATGGATCACTAATTGAAATCTCCACTGGTTAACCACAGAATGGAAAAATCTAGAATTTTTATCTCTCTCTTTTAACCATTTCAATCGTGCCTTTTGCTTCCAAAAGCTTTCTTCCAAAGACAACACATGTCTAAGCTCCGCCTTGGCTTTTTGCAAGTCCTCAGAAGCACTTTCAGAATTAGTTTCCTCTAACATAATCTCAGCAGCTTTCACCTCCTTTTCAGCCTGTCGAACATGTGAAAAATATTCCCAAAACATTGATTATTCCATTGCTATATGGCCTTCTTTACCGAACATAACTTTCTGCACAAAATCACAAGTGGAGCTCCTACTTCCTCCGTCTGCCAAGCCCTCTTAACCACCTCTAAAAAATCTTCTCTCCTCGTCCAAACATTCAAGAACCGAAAAGGGTGTGGTTTGTTATCCAATCTCATCGAAAAATTAAGCAGCAAGAGGGAGTGGTTTGAAGGGTCACGAGCTAAGTAAACCACAGACAAAGATGCAAGCTCAGCCGTTGGCTTATTCAGTGGAACTCTATCTAACCTTTTCCATATATGTGCATGCCCTCTTCTATTATTGCACCAAGTGTAGCTCGAGCCATAAAAGCCTGCAAAAACTCCAGTTGAGCTAGCAAAATTCAAGAAATCTAAGGCTTCGTTTGGGTGAAAAACTCTACCACCTTTTTTCTCCTCTTCACTGATTACCAGGTTGAAATCCCCACAAAGCATCCAAGCCCCTTAAGAAGGTTTATCATCACAAATCTGTCCATAAAGTCTATTGTTCTTCTGATGTGTACTTTGCATGAACCCAAGAACACAAAACACTAGAACAAAGCTGCGAATGAAGGACTCTTACTAACAAATGCTGTGCAGAACTACTGATGAAATGACAATCAAAAGGTTTATTGATGAACAACCATATATCTCCAAAATGATTGATCATACCAGAATCAAACTTTAACTTTAATCGCAATTCGTCAAACCTAGTTCCTAGAGTTTTAGGTTCACAAACCACAACTACTTGTAAATGATGCGTCCTAATTAACTTCTTCAAACATCTAAACTGAGGACTTTTAGAGATCCCTCTAATATTCCAAAAAAGTACTTAATTATTGGATAAAATCTGAAAAGAATTGATTGAAGACTTTGCAGCTGATCTAAGTCATTTATCCGAAGCAAACTTTGCTCAAATGCCCCCTCTCTTAATTAGTTGAAAGCCTTTATTCCTCTCCTGAAACTGTTCAATGTTCAAAACCTGCAAATCTGTGTGTTTCTCAATCAAAGGAAGCTCTGAAACATGATTCTTTGGTGATAAATTTCCAACTGAAGGCAAGCCATCTATTGTTAGCCCCAGTTGATCCCCTTGCTACTTATTATCTTGCCCAAATTGATCCCCTTGCTGGTCTTCATCTTGTAGTAGACTATCAACTTGCTGCCCATCAGTATCATTAATGGCTACTTCAGTACATCTAATTATTTCCAGACCTTGACCAGACTCATTTGGCTCCCCCCTCGACTGCTCCTCTACTACATGTTCTAGCCCCTTTAATTCTTTATCACCAGACTTCCCTTGAGATGCAACATCCTTATCACCATCTATATTGTTGTTCACTTGATCATTCACTTGAATTTCCAACTCCTGAGCGTCACTTGTTTGCACAGCTTCTGATTTATTCTGCCCTTCATTGAACGTTTCATCACCTATGTTTTGAATCACCATAGGCCTCTCAGGTATATTAACTTTTTTCTTTGGAGTCCATCATTGTTGTTTGCCTAGAATTCTGTGCACAATATCCCCTCCCAAACTCTTTTCTTCATTAACCCCAGACAGCTTACATTGATCATTGCAATGCCCCAAATTTATGCAAGATGAGCAGTATGAAGGTATGTTTTCATATGAAATAGATTGTCAGAAACCCGTTTTTCCTTTGCCAATCGATACTCTATGTGGACGAGGCTTCAGCAGATCCAATTCCACACATACCCTCGCCACACTAGGTCTTGCCATATTTGCTGTTGAAGCATCAACTTTCAAAGGTTCTCTGACTGCTTTGGCAATGGAAAATAGAATTGATTTGTCAAACAAGTGAAGTGGGAGATGATCAAGTCCAATCCAAGCTGGCACCACTGCTGATTCTGCATCCAAAGAAAACTCTACAGTCTATTTAAAAACTCTCATGCCAAACCCTTGAAACATCTAAAACCCTCTGATCCAGCAGCTTTGAAAGTCTTCGTCCAAATCGAAACGAATATTAACTTGACGATTATCCAATAATCCCAGCGAAACTTGCCCCTTAAAACCCATAGCCAAAAACTCCTTACTCAAGCTCTCCATTGAAGGTCTGCCTCTCAAAAATTTCCCAACAAGCAGATACTTCAGAGGGGCTGCAAGTCCTTGAGCTTCTTCTTCTGTGAAGAACACTGCTGATTCACTCTTGTACGTAGCTATTTCCTTCACCAAGATGGTGATTGCCTATTGTGAGTGTCTTAACCCTATAACCAATACCCAAATCCATACTACGTCCAGTCCATCCAGACGGTAGTAAGGTAAGGAACCGGAAAAGCCAAATAGAAATTTGAAATTTAAAAAAGCAAGGAATACAAAAGAAGAAGGTATATATCAACATATTTTCAAAAACTCAAAAACTGTGATATATATATGTATATATATTTATATAGATATATAAATATAAACATATATATACACACACATACACACATATATACATATATATATACATACATATATACATATATACATATAAATATATATGTATGTATATATTCCAGTTTGAATTCGCTCTCTTCCTTCATGATTTGTGGACATTTGAATTTCAAACCATTTTTTGGTTTCGACCAGCTGCTGGCTAGATTTTCTTTCTGTTATGACTGCCTTCCATTCACTGGGAGGGCAGTCAATTCCCTCTCATTTGAAGAGGTTGTTTGCTGATACCTTAGCCTCCAACATGCAGTAACTACCGTCTTCTTCTTTTCTCAAACCACCTGAGCAATACCGTGGTCAACCTTCAACCTCTTTCTCAAGTGATGAAGTTTAGTAGATCTCCACTCCATTTCGATTTGCTTTGGTTGGCAAATTTTCCAAAAGGAGGCTATCTGTGGAATCTCTTCGCAAGGACTTTCATTTCGTTGGCTTTAAGGGGCCTTTCAGTCTTGGCCTTTTGGATCCCAGGCATGTTTTAATCAGATTTGATCTTGAAGAGGACTTCCACAGATGTTGGTTAAGAGGCTTGTGGTCATTCCAAGGATTTGTCATGAGGGTATTTAAGTGGTCTCCTTTCTTTTCAATTGAAGCAGAATCATCCATTGTTCCAGTGCGGGTTAGATTTGATCATCTACCTATGCATTTTTTTTTTTGCCAAAGGGCCGTTATTTTCTATTGCAAGATTAATAAGCAATCCTTTGAAACTTGATGCTTCCACTGCAACCCTTTCTAGGCTAAGTGTGGTTGGGTATGCATAGAACTTGACCTATTGTAGGAGCGACCAGAGAAAATCTAGATAAATAATAGGTCGTTGGATTTTGGCAAAAAATGGTGTATGAGAATCTTCCATCCTACTGTCAGTTATGTAAGAAGCTGGGTCATTTGGATCATGATTGTCGTTGTGGTCCGCATGAGTCTCAACAAAGCATGCAGCAGCAAAAGAGTAATCAGAAATGGGTGGTTAAACCTAAGGAGTCAGACGTTTTGGCCCCAAAATCAGTGGTTCCAAAGACTAAAAAGCAACAATCTGCACCAGTTGTCCAACTTGAGCTTTCTCCAACTACGGTGCATGATGGTTCAGTTCAGGTTATTAACTTGGAGGATAATTCAACAGGGCATGAAGAGAAAGGAAAATAGGCTGCTGCTTTTGAAGGACACAGTCCATCTCATGTGTTGGTTGAAGTTGAAGAGCAGTCCATTACATCTTAGGAGATGGAGAAAGGAAGTCATACAAAGTCACTTTTAGTTGTTGATGATCAGGCTGTCAAATCTCATAGTATGGAGGTTGTTGAAGCCTCACAGTTTGCTGAAGGTCTGGACCTGAATGAGGAAGGTAACTTGACTGAGGGAATGGATAATGAAGAGCTTCTTGTGAATGTTGGAAACTTGTCTCCATGGCAGATCAGTTCAGAGGAACAACACCAGTTCTTGATCACTCCTCCATGGCTGGAAATCTGGACTTCTTGGTTGCTTTGGTACAGCACAAAGTTTCTGTTTTCAAAGGTATTAGAGTTGCATTTTCATCAAATAGGAGGTTTCAGTTGTCGATAAAGAGTCAATCACTTCCTTTTAATAGTTCGCAATGATACTTGCATTATTTTAGATTGTAAGTGGTATTGCTAAAGCCTCTAATTTTAAGAGAATAAAATGTTTGGTTAGACTATATAACATCCAAATGCTCATGTTATGCAAACCTAAACATGATGTTGCCTTGCTTAATTGGTTTAGAGTTAGACTCAAGTTTGATTTTGCTATTTTGAATAGTGAAGGTTCCTTATGGATGTTTTACAATTCTCCTTTTGTGTGCTCAATTGTTGGTCATAGTGATCAACATTTTTCCTTGTGTGTGTAACATCATCATCTGTCAAGCTCCTACATTTTGTCATTTGTGCATGCAAAGTGTTTGGAAATTGATCGTATGGATTTATGGGAGGCATTGCTGATTGATAAACCACCTTCGGATCCTTGGTTTGTATATGGTGATTTTAATGTGATAGTGAATTCTTCAGAAAAACATGGGGGTTGTCCTTTTTCTCCTTCAGAGGCTTCTGATTTCTTGTCTTTTTTATCATCCACGGAATTGTTTGATGTAGGCTTCTTGGGTTCTCGGTTTGCATGGTGTAATAATCATAGGGGGAAAGGAAGGATTTGGAAAATGTTGGATAGAGCTCTCTTGAACTTGGCATGCGCTGAAATGCTGAGTATTTCGGTCTCCCATCTTGCAAAAGCACCATCAATCACTCCCCTTTATTGGTAGTTACATCCACCAGACTGAATAATAAGCCTAAACCATTTCATTTTCAAGAGATGTGGACTCGACATTCTAATTTTTTGAAGGTGATTAGTCAGTCTTGGCAAGAACCGTATGATGGTAGTCCTTTCTCCATCTTAACAGGAAAGCTTTGGCGTTTAAAGGAAAGTCATAGACATTGGAAATTATATTCCTTTGGTAATATTTTCCAAAACATCAAAGATGAGAGCAAAGGTTGTTGATGGCAGAAAATTGTGTGGAAGAAGACGATACAGGTGGAGCTTTAGATGAGCTTGATCAAGCTAAATCCTCTTTGCAGTATCACTTGTCCATGAAGAGTTGTTTTGGAGACAAAAATCCAGGGTTAAGTGGTTGAAGGAAGGTGATCGAAACACAAAGTTTTTCCATTCAATTGTTCAACAAAGGAGATCCTAGGCTATAATTCACTGGATAAAGAATAAGGATGAGGTTTGGATTGATTCAAAATCTGATATTGGTTCTGAAGCAGTTCAATGTTTTCAATCTCTTTTTATGGCTGAGGAGGTCTCTAATACATCTGATATGTCAAAAGTTATTCCCTCGTCGATCTCTGATACTGAGAATCAAAGCCTAAAGGCCTTTCCAACAATAGAAGAGGTTAATGGTGTTGTTTTTGCTATGGATGGGGACAATGCAGTAGGGCCTGATGGATTCTCTGGAAAAATTTTCACTTCGGCTTGGGATGTAGTGGGTCAGGATGTGTATACTGTGGTGCTTAAATTTTTCTGTGGGTATGATCTTCCAAGGAGTGTGACTGCAGCATCGATTGTCTTGATTCCTAAGGTGAACAGTTCCCAAGAATTCTCTACATTCAGACCTATCAGTGTTTGCAATTTCATGAACAAAGTTATTTCTAAAATTCTATCTAATAGAATTGGATGTATTCTTGCAAATATTATTTCTCCTAATGAGTGTGGTTTTGTCAAAGGCAAACTAATTTTTGAAAATTTTCTCGGCACAAGAGTTAATTACTGATATTGGGCATAGGTCTAGAGAGGGAAATATTGCTCTAAAGCTTGACATGGCAAAGGCCTATGATCGAGTGTCTTGGCCTTTCTTTTACAGGTTCTAAGAGCTTTCAGATTTGGTGAAGGGTTCATTGGCATGATATGGAGGGTGGTTTCAAATTCATGGTTTTTAGTAATCATCAATGGTTCCCCACACGGATTCTTGCGATCCACAAGAGGTTTAAGACAGGGAGACCCTATTTCACCTGCTTTATTTGTGATTGGTGCTGAAGTTTTGTCTCAGAACTTGAATGCTTTGTTGGCTGAATTTTCATTTACTAGCTTTCTGGACCCTCGAGGTTGCCCTAATATTTCTCATCTAGCTTATGCAGATGGCGTTCTGATATTTGCTAATACAGGTACAAACTCGTTAAAACAGGTAATGGAAGTCCTTGGAAAATATCAGGCAGTATCTGGACAGCAAATTAATGCTAGTAAAAGTTGTTTTTTAGTTCATCATAGCATTTCTACTCAGAGGTGCTTTCAAATATCAAAGATTATAGGTTTCAAAGCTAAAGATTTTCCTCTCAGATATTTGGGCTGCCATTATATGCTGGAGGGCATAAGGTTATATATTTTTTTGATCTTTGTCAATCGGTGCTTAACAAAGTTAATTCATGGCATAACCGATTTCTCTCAACTGGTGGAGTTTAGTACTTATAAAACATGTCTTAGCATCTATTCCAATTCGCATTCTTGCGGCATCCAACCCTACAAAAGGTGTTTTTAAAATGATTGAAAGAGCATTGGCTGATTTCTTTTGGTGGAATAACGGATATGGATCTAGATTTCATTGGAGTAGATGGGACGATTTATGTTATCCAACCTTAGAAGAGGGTATTGGTGTTCGTGATTTACGGTCTGTCTACGAAGCTTTTCGATAAAGTTATGGTGGCAGTTCAGGTCTCAAAAATCCCTTTGGGGTGATTTCATGGGAGCAAAGTATTGCAATGGGATTCATCCTATTCAAGTTGTGGTATCAATTACTTCATCTTTGACCTAGAAGAGGATGTGTAGAGTTCGCTATCTAGCTGAAGAAAACATCTTCTGGCAGCTGAACAATGGAGAATCTAGTGTTTTGTTTGATCATTGGGTTGTTGAAGGGCCTTTGGTGAGTAGGGTTGAACATGTACACTCAAAAAAGGTCTTAGATTTTGTGACTGGTGGACATTGGAATATTTCAGTACTGGAGCATCATGTTAAGTCGCTTTATTGGAGGTCATTCTTCAATTCCCACCACCAGCTTCTCATCACCTAGACGTTGGCATCTGGAAACCAAATAGCTCTAGTAAATTTTCTTCAGCTTCAACGTTTGAGCTAGTTAGAAAGAAGAGGAGCATTTCTTTTATGTTTGATAAGATATGGAATTCTTGCAATCCTTCCAAGATTTCAATATTCATGCTTAGATTATTGTAGCAGAAAATTCCACTAGGTTTAACTATTTGCAAACTTGGTTTTGCTGGACCTTCTAAATTCCATTGCTATACAAGTCCTTGGGAGGAATCTATTGACCATTTTTTCTATTTAGGGGACATTGCACAGCAAGTATGGACATATTTTGCTGCTTGTTGCGGGCTTCGGCAGTCTTATTCTTCTATCTGTTTCGTTTTGGTGTCTTGGTGGTTCAAGGATTTTTCAAATCCTTATGTCTTTGTTGCGTTTCAAATATTGCCTATGGTGATTTGTTGGCACTTATGGAAATGGAGGAACCTAGGCAGATTTCAAGGTAAAAAATGGGTATTGATTCTATTATTTCCCAAAGTTTTGCTGACACTCTTCTTATATTTAGGTAGAGGTTCTCAAAGGTTTCTGTAGAGGCTAGTAATTGGATGGTTTTCTTTAAGTCAATAGCAATATTGAAAAAGCCATTCTCCATTTGATTGGTTAGATGGATTTCCCCACCTCATTTGCAGCTTAAACTCAATATGGATGGGTGTTCTATAAGGAACCTGGGATTATGTGGTGGAGGGGGTCTCCTTCGGGATTCTACTAGGAAATTTTTATCAAGATTTTCATGTTTCCTTGGTGTTGGAACGAGTATTTAGACTGAAGCAAAAGCTATCTCATTTGGATTTCATTTTTCTATATAGATGGGTTTTAATTTGTTTCATGTTGAATGTGACTCACAGCTCTTGGTTATCATTTTGAAGAACTGGGTACTTTGTCCTTGGGTAATCACTTTAGAAATTCAAGAATTAAGAAAGATTTGGACCTTTTTTATGACACTCACTCATTGTTACTGTGAAGCTAAAAAAATTGGAAATACATTAGCAAATGATGGATGTTCAAATCAGCAGGATCGATCTTATCATTTTGAGTATAGTTTACCAAGGTTGGCTAGAGGAGAATTGATAATGGTTAGACTAGGATTTCCTTCTTTTAGAAAATGTAAATGTTAACTTTTGTTAATGAATGGAGGTAAGGGTTGTCTTCCTTCATTCTTTCTTTGTAATTTTTGAGGTAAGGTTTTATGCCCCTCTCTGATTTCTTAATAAAATTTAGGTGTGGCGACCTCTCCCTGTATGGTGTTAGCCAAAAAAAAAATGTATGTATATATGTGTGTGTCTATATAGAATCCATTTGAAGACAAAAGAATCCAAATGGAGAAAACAACAAAAGCCAACCAACATGTGATAGGAAAAGTCCAAAACATCTAACATGGACAAAATGATAAGAAAAGACTAAAGAAGAAAAAGGCTAAATGATATGTGATAGGAAAAGGCCAAATGGCATGTGATATGTTTGGGTGAAGATTTTTCGGACTTCAGAGAAATTTCAAATTCCTTCTTTAGCTGTGTCTATAAAACCCGAGCTCATCTACTCAAAAGGATCATCAGTTGTTTTCAACCTTCTTTCTCTCTTCTTTCGTTTGTAAAAATAGATAAAGAATCAAGGCTTTGTTTATATCGAGCCTGGCTTAGAAGTTTGGCAGCTTCAACTTATTTGTAAGTTTTTCCTTTAATTTAAATATTTGTTGGATTTTATTTTGTGAATGAATATTTAAATATTGGTTTGTGTTTTACAACAAGATTGAGCTCTATTAATCCATATGTTCTTTATCATCCTGATACTCAAATCTATTCTGTTTTTGCTCCTTGTGTTTATATAATTCCATTTGTAATTTGATTCCAATCTCTGATCCTACTCTATTGGTATCAGAGCCATGTTACTTTGAATTAACTTGTTATTATTCTATTTATTATTATTCTATCTTGCTTCTTTGATTATTTATTGTCTTTTAGAAAGATGTTGGTCAACCCACATGACGTGGTGTAGATTAGGTATAACAATTATGAACAAAAATACAACAATCAAGTAATAAAAACCTAATCTCCCAACTTAATCTTCAAGTGCATGGGTCAGTTGTAGTATTTGGAGTATTAGGTGTCGAATCCTACAAGGAATCAAATATGTGCAATTACTAAAGCTTTTTCACTAAATTTTATTATCTAAACATAATCAAACTAAGATGGAGATGGGGTCCCATCAATAGAATAGGTATATGATTGAGAACTTTTGTAGAATTCAAGTCAAAAAAGCCTAGAACATAGAATCCACTAATGAATCTTCATGAATGACTTACTAAGTTTTACCTTGCCTTGTTTAGAATCCAATTCCATAAGTGTCATAACTAGATCTCTCTATGTAATGACAAGATTTCTACTATTCTCGTGATGAAATCTTATGAAAAACATGAATTGTCATGATTCATTTAAGTATCCATTATTCTCATATGAACCACTTAAGGATTATTTGTTCATTTTCCATTATTACAAGCATTTCTCAATGTCAAGTAACAACTAAATGACTTGTTTAAGTTGACCAAGCAAAAACAAGTGTTAAAACTTGAACAAATAAACAAACAAATGCAAGTTTAGCAAGTTTTGATAATATAAGTCATGCTTTTGGATTCATTAGCCTCATCTATATTCTAGATGAAGCCTTTAGTGAATTATGACTAATGAAACAACTAAAAGTATAACTTTAAAGCCAGAATTCATTCAACAATTGAAAGTAATAGAGGGGAGTAAGAATTGCTCAACCAAAGTTTAGACAAAGCTTCTCTTCTTATTCACCTTCAAAGTTGAACTTACAATAGTTCTCTTACAATGCTCCTCACTATTCTATTAAAGGATGAAGAGAATTCTATTAATTCCCTACCAAAACTAGGGTAAACTAAGTTAATACTATTTGCTACTACTCAAACTTTTTTTTCTCAAAAGCTTTACAAATGACTTCTATTTATAAACAAATGTTCCTCAAGTCATTTTCCAACTTGCATGGCTCATTAATGTATGGAAATGATGAAGATTTGCTTGGGGATTCCAAATGGGCACAAAAGTCTTTATTTATGCTTCCAAATGTATTATTCCACTTGCAAAACCCTATCCTATCTGGAAATGTCTACAAAAACCAACTGGAAGAAGATGCAAGTTGATGCCCTAGAAAATCTAGCCGACTTACGATTTGCAGATGGTGATACGCAGATGACAACCCGCGGATCTCCATCCATGGATCACACCTTTGTGGCCCCCCACTTGATTTCTGATTTTTGCTGAGTTGGACCTCGTGTGTGCAAGCATTTTCCACGTATTTCCAAGCATTGTGGTGAAGAATTGTATTTTTTCATTATTTTTGCATAATTATTCCTTCAAGTTGTTTATCCCACTTTAACTCTTTGAATCACTATTGACTTTGATTTTTCTTTACTCCAATTGATCCAAAATAAGTTTTAGTATGATGAACCTACAATTATACACAAAATTTGTGCATTAATTTGCTCAAATAAGAATTTTGCCTCAAAAACTCTAATTCCAGTAAATATCCTAATTCTTATTAATTGTTGGAAAATGGGTCATTTGCAACCAAAAATACTATATTTATGTTTAAATAACATCTACAACATATAAATATATGTAATAATATTAGCACTTTTATTGCTTATCAAACTCCCCCACAATTGAATCATTGCTTGTCCTCAAGCAATTGAAAAATCAAGAGATCAAATAATGATTCAAATTTGAAATAACAAATGCCTCATTGTTGAATACAATTTCACAAGATAAAGCAAATAGGCATTATGCAATTACTTGTAAAGTTTCTAATATTCATCATACCAAGTAAAAGGGAAGCAATTATTTCAAGATTAAAACATTGTTTAACAAAATTTCATTGCCTTACACAATTTCACACATTAAGTATTCAATATGGACAATTATATACTTCTTAATTTACACACAATAGGGACATATTACATTTTGTAATTTAGAAGTGCCTTTTGACGCGAAGGTTGACATTTTTAGATGAGAACTTTCGGTTACTTAACACTTTTATCATTTTAACCACAATTTAACTTTAGTTCGAGAAGTGAAATTGCCTTTTGATGAAAAGGTCGACATTTTGAGGTGAAGACCCATTATTACTCAAAAATTCACTTTCAATCAAACTTGCTATGCATACTCTTAATTCAATTGCCTTTTGATGCGAAAATCGACATTTTGTTATGAAGATTCCCGGTTACTAAGCAATTTGAATCATTGGAGTAGAAATAAATAAACATTCATCAATAACCTTCATAATATTGTTGTCCCTTAATTCAACTAAGTATACTTTTTGTCCATATCTACCACTTAATAATGTAAAATCAAGTAAAGAAAAGAAATTTAAAACCAAACATGCTAAATCAAGACATAATTATAACCATTTTACATAATTAAGTCCACTATAGAAGCTTTGAATTAACCAATCGGGAAGTCCATGGTGTGGACATTTTCTTATTAGGTTCTTATATCGGTCCCAAGCCTCATAAAGAGACTCTCCTGCACATTGGTTGAAATTGGTAATGTCCATCCCTAGTCTTGTGGTCTTTCCTGGTGGGAAATATTTGTTCAAGAATGCTTTGGAAAGGTCCATCAAAGTTGCAAAGATATTTGGTGGGAATGCTTGAAGTCATTGCTTGGCTTTGTCTCTTACAGATAATGGAAATAATCTAAGTGTTATAGCATCTTCAGAAACACCATTTAATTTAATTGTATCACATATCTCCATGAAATTAGTGATGTCTACCGAGATATACTACGAATCGTTAGGCAAGTATACCTATCGTTCCATAGTATAGTGTAGGTGAATATCAAGTATCGTTTCCCACAAGGATTATAACTACTAGTACTAACTCTTGTTCTATTATTTAACCCTAAAAAAATCAAATGGGGATTAACTCAATCATTGTAAAATTAACTAAACTCTAATCTTAATTTGTCTAAAATAGGATGACACTGGGACACTACGTAATTGAATTCAACAATTAGTCAAGAGAGAACCTAGATTGGGAATCCCCCTAGTCGTCCTCAAGTATTTCAATTAATGGTTAATTAAGTTACCAAATTCCCTAGACCCTAAAAAATCCCTTTTGTTTGGGGTATAACCTTTTTCAAGGATTATATTCCCTATCCTCTTAGTTGATTAGTGAGAATCTCTTCTTTACTAAAACCCTAAAAAAATGATTCAGAAATTTGGATTTCACAAAATGAGTTAGATTTGAATTTAACTTAGGAAGACCTAAGCCATCCTATCTCTAGTGATTCTTGCAGGCCTTTTTATTTGTGAAGTGATTCAATTCAACCAAGTAATTTCTCAATTAACTTATGTTGAAATCATGGATTGGAAAAGAGCGTGCACAACTCAATTCAATCAAACAAATTAATTCACAAATAAATCTAGGTAAAAAAAAGTAACTTGCATTAACCAAACTGAATCAATCCACAACAAGTAAACTAGGGTTCAACCCATCTAGGTTCATAACAAATCAGTTCATGATGGAATAAGAAAATTCAACAATTAACAGGAGAAGAACAACAAAACCCATTCTCATAGTGAAATTTGAATCTTCAAGTGTAGTTGTGGAGATCTCCCTTCCTTTATTGTTGCGATCCTCTTACTTAGAATCCTCACTGGTGTCCTTCTTGATTCGTTGGAGGGTGGAGTCTTGAAACCCTTGCTTCTTGCTTGGTATTTCTTTCACTCGTTCTCTCCTTTGAAGTTAGAAGCCCTATTCTCCCCGTCTCCTCATTTTCCACTAATTCCCCCTCTTTATATCCCTCAAAACCTCGTCAAAACGCGTTAGTTACTGAATCCAGGAATTAGGCCGCGGCGAAGGCTGTGGCGCGGCCTTGCCCGCGGCCTCCATTAGAAGCTTTGCCCCTTTATTTTGCTTCTCCAGATGGACCTTCTAACCTAGGCCGTGGGGAAGGCCGTGGCGCAGCCTTGGTCAGAAAGTTTACTTTCTTCTGCTTTCTTGGGTTATCATTCTGACCTTGGTCGTGGGGAAGGCCATGGCACAGCCTTACCCACGGCCTTGGTTAGAAGCTGTAATTCTGCCTTAACAACTTCACTTGACATGTTCAATATTCCACTCGAAGGATCAACTTTGAATCCGGTGATGAATTAAGTGCGGTAATCACAAGTTGACCTCAATTAGCATGGATATAAGTGAAAATTTCTATCAAAAATACCAAAAACAACCAAATGAATAATAATCACACTCAAGGACTCTAAGTAGAGAAAAATAAACAAATAGGTAATAAAATAACTAAAAATCTCTAAAAACCTACACCTAAACCCTAAGAAAAGACTACGTCATCATGGCACATATCAAATCCCCCCACACTTAAGCCATTGCTTGCCCTCAAGCAATGAACTCTAATGCACCCAAACAATGACTCAGCCAGAAGGGAACATCTACACGCATCTCTACAATATTTTCTTTGCCAACCCAGGAAAACTAACACTAAAATATTCATAATTACCTCAGATACTCATCATGCTAAGCAAAGAAAAACGAATTAACCCTTGATTAAAAAAATATTAATAAGTTCTTCCCTGATATTCTCTTTTCTTTTTCTCATCTCTTTCTCTTTTTTTTTTTATAACAACAAAAAATGTTTCTATAGACTTCACTAAATCACAAAATTCTTTCATAGCCTTTAGTTTTGAGAAATGACATTGCTATTTTTGAGCAACTTATCTTCAATCAAGCCTTGCTATATGCATACTCATAATTCAAATGCTGTTTAACGCGAAAATTGACATTTTTAGATGAAGATTTCCTGGTTACTAGGCATATGAATCATTGGAGCTAGAGTGCTAATGATTTATTATTATTTTTTTCTCTTGTTTTTCTTTTTTTTAGGTGAAAAGACAAAAATAATAAGAGAAAGAGGGAGGACCATTATCAAAAACTTCAAAAATCTCGACTTAATTCCTCTTGCTTTACCCAGCCTATTTTCTCCAAGGCAAAAATTCCTAATTTTGCATTCGAATTTTCATTCTGGATTTAACAAGCTGAAGATATTTTCAAAAATGCGCGTTACATCCACACTCCAGTAAGGAAAATTTGTAACTAACTATCTAGACACCACAACTTCCGCAAGTAGAAAGATTGGACACATTAACTTTAAAAGAAAATTTTAGACAAAGTAACCCTTAAACCAAGGACAACTCCCTGCCAAACAAACAAATATCCAACCACCCAACCAACATAATCAAAGCAACCAATTGAAATCTTCTCCCCACACTTAAGTCACACATTGCCTCCAGCGTGTAAAAAAATAACTTAAATGAAGGAAAGAAGAAAATTAAAACAAGTGCTCCCCTCGGTATGCGTGTTGCTTTGTTCCAAAGTGAAAATGCCAAGAGTCATAGTATGTAGACAAAGAATAACTGTAGGACATCAAACATAACATTAATCGTGAAAGTTAGATAGTATCAAAGTGCTAGCTAGGGAGAATATATTGTACAGGCTCAAATTAAAAGAAATAAAAACAAGTAAATGAAAACATAAAATAAAAAGGTGAGCACGATCTAAGGGTCATGGCGGTAGGGTCTCCACGTGTTCAACTCATCTTCGAGAGAAGTCATCCTTCCTTCTACCGATGTCATCTGTCCCTCTAAAGACTCCATACGACCCTCCATCCTTTCCATTGTAAGTATAGTGTCTCTCACCTTACCTAAAATTGACTAGAGCATGTCATGAATAGACTGATCCTCATGTATCCATGAGGGCTCTCCTTGTTCCATGTGTTGCATTTTCTCTTCTTCTGCCAAAGGATCATCACCACGCTCAATAGCATCAACCACATACATTCTGTCTGGGTGCACAATACTCAACAGGCATGCAACAGATATTGTGTCTCTGTGGTCGGTGCTCCGCTTTGTCTGACCCTCCAATGGGACTCCATAGGCTTAAAAAATAAGGGATAGGAGTCTAGGGAATCCGAAATAGGATTCGACACCGCTTGGATTGGCCACATTCCCTATGTGGCCAATCACATAACAACAAAGCGGGGTGCTGTGAATCATTTCACAAACCTGTGTGTCGTGGATCATTTCATCTTGGAAGTAGATGTCACTGTATTGGCATTCATTTTTTTCGCTTCTCTTTGGCAGGACATTGTGGGCTAAGATGAAAATCATGGCATGATAGGGGACAGCAAAATCACTAGCTTTGAAGAATCTTTTGGTTCCTCTTCAGGCGGACTACTCCTTAACATGGAATCTATTACCAGCTTTTTGTGGTGTCCAATTCCCTAACTGCTTGAACTTTCCTTTGTACACCACCTCAATATCACTATCAGGGCATTGTAATATTCCTGCCAAGTCCCTTCGTGTCAGAAATATTCTCTGACCCCGTACTGTAGTAACCAAGTAAGAACCTCCATACTTGTCCTTGTCCTCTATGTTGGCATGGAATTCTCTAACGAGGTTAGGGTAATAGTACTTTGATAGCCTCAACAATCCATACCAACCTAAACTGGCAAACATTTCTGTGATATGGAGGTAGGCATCCACATTTTCGGCTACATCCTTCTCAATGATGATCGCTTTATGCATGTCATCCAAATACCACTGCTGATTCTCCAATAAGGTGAACCTTGATTCATCATATGGGAGTTCACGAGGTGGTTTAGGAGGTGTTTGATGAGGTGGCTGAGACGAGGAACCTTCACTTCTTTGCCTCTTGGGCCATCTAGACCACGAAGGCCTGCCTGCCATTTTTGTTCTCAGCATTATCCTGCATATAGGAACACACATAGTTATCGGTGATGCTATACGTATGCCAAATACAGATGCATTCCATACAATAAAATCCGGTCCCTAGAAACACATTCATCATTAACACCACATCCATACCCACATTAAATCCTCAAATTGTTGGGATTACAATTCACATATGATAAGAGATAAAAATTGAGTAATCCTTGAGTAAAAGGAGAATAACAGTCAAGTTAAGAATCTCACATAGGGAATATGTGTACCATGGTTACTGTTGCTAAACTAGCTTCAATATCCCATGTGACTTTTGAAATACACATTACTAGACTAGTTAATACCCCATGGATATTACTCAATTCAATAATTCATGCAAAATCTCCACTCCTACGAAAATTATCTATCCCAAGAAATAAGGGTAACAAAATTGAAATTTCATCAAATAGAGACTAAATTGCCCAAAACTCATCATCCATTCATCACCTATCACTAATAGACTCTACTTCATATCATGAAATTCAATATCAAAAACCCAAATTAAACATATAAGTCACAAAGGCATTATCAACAATTAGCTTCTAATTCATGTAGCCCATGCTTTATTCAATCTTAAAACAAATAATTAACATCCAAAATAAGCTATTTAACTCAAAATATGGACTAAAAGTATTCACATTCAAATTTGACAAAAGTAGTACAACTATGCCTAGTCCAAGAAAAGTTTGTAAATTGGATTTTTCAGCCACAAAAATTGAATAAAGAGACTAAATAAGATAGGAAAAGTTGAGAGTGAGCAATAATACTGTAGACACTAAATTTTGACACACTATTTATTTTCAAACACTGGGGGGCATGTTTGCACTTTTTAGGACAAATCTTAATTTTTCAATAATTTGGGGGGCAAAATAGTAATTCTATCTGTAAATATTTTTCTATCAGCTTTTGGGGGTTTTAAATTCATATTTTTATTTTATGTGAATTTGTTAATTTCCTATGATTTTTATGGATTTAATTGGTCTTCTTTATCTTTTTACCAACATGAGGGCAAAATGGTAATTTCACCTCGCGAGTACCATTTTAGCTCATTCTAAGTCCCAAATTCATTTTTCTAATTCTTTAGCATGTTTCTTATTTTTTTTTATTTTTTGAGGACAATAACTATTTTTCTGTGAATTTTCATTGCTCAAGGGTAAAATCGTCATTTTACAAATTAACTTCATTTTTCACCAATTTTGAGTCAAAAATGTATTTTCCAGTGTTTAAGCTTAATTTTAATTTTTGGTAATTTTTTGAGGTCAATAGCTATTTTTCTGCAAATTTTCATTGCCCAAGGGCAAAATTGTCATTTTACAGATTAAATTCATTTTTGTCAAATTTTGAGTCGAAAAGGCATTTTCCAGTGTTTTAAGATCATTTTTAATTTTTGATAATTTTTCGAGGTCAATAGATATTTTTCTGCAAATTTTCATTGCCCAAGGGCAAAATCGTCATTTTACAGTTTAAATTCATTTTTTGTCAAATTTTGAGTCGTAAATGCATTTTCTAGTGTTTTAAGCTTACGCTTATTTTTTGGCAATTTTTTGATGTTAATAGCTATTTTTTGTGTATTTTCGTTGTCTAGGGGCAAAATCGTCATTTGACACCCCGAATGCGTTTCTGTCAGATTTAAGCTCTAGTTTTTTTTTTAAATTTACTATAAATTCTTTTAAAAATTTAGGGATCATTGTCATATTTCTTGTATTAATTTTTTTAATTTTAGGGTTAAAAATATTTTTTTAATTAAATTAGCATTTTTTTTAATACCGGTGGCATTTCCGTTATTTTACAGTATTCTTGGCCAACAAGACAAGTAGGCTATAAATACTCTCTTTAATCAGCAGAAAAAAGGAGGAAAAATAGAAAAACCCTAAAACACTTTTACTTTTGTGATTTTTTAGATTAAAATACACATATTCACACACAAAAAGCACACACATTTCCTATTTTTTCTTCACTATTCATCTACTGTTCATCGCCATCAATGGGGATCAGCACTGTTCATCATCATCAGACTAACTTCAAGCTTTAAAAGGTAATTGCTTAGATCTTTTTTCATGGTTTTGATTCACTTTTCTGTCATTTCTTGTATGTAAATTTGATTGCGTTCTTCATTACTTGGAATTTTGGTTGATTTTCTTTTTGCTTTTTGTATGGATTTTTCTTCTTGTTTTTTTTTTTCGGTTTTTGTTTTGTTTTGTTCCTGAATTATTGGGATTTCTCTCCATCATCTTTTCTCTCCGTTCTCCACCACCAAAATCTCAAAAAAAGTCTCAACATTCCTTCCACCACCAGAGCAAACCGACAACCTTCCTCACCACCGTGAACTACCCAAATCCCTCAAGTCACTACAAAACCACCATTACTGGACTTTTAACAAATACCATTCCTACAGCCAGCAAGACCTGACCAAACCAACGCCTGAAGTCAATCCCACAACCTCTCTTGAATAGCTACCCTCCTCAATTATCCCATAGCAGCCTCACAAATTAGCTAATTCACCACCCAATAATCCAGAATTAGTTCCAAATCAGCCCAAGACATCTTCCAAATGCACAACCGAATCCACCCTACAGCTGCCAAATTCCAAACTGTCGAACAGACCCAGCCAATCGATTCATCAGGCTATCATCTTCCACTCTTCATCCATCAAAATCAGTCAGGTCACAACCTCAAACCACCTGGAATACCCATATTCCAAACCTGCAATACAACCAATCACCATCCATCTCCATTTTTACCACACAGATACCACAACAAACACCCCTGTCACCTGCAAAAACAACAAAATCAAACCCGAACAACCACTTTTGTTCCAATCGGCTCCCATAATTCCAAACACAACCTTCATCAACCACCTCCCAAACCCAAACCAATCAAAGTTTCCCCTGTCTCCCTTTCTCATGGACAACCTGCAGAAAAGAAAAAAAAACAAAAACAAACAAATATAAAAAATCAATCCAATCCACCACAATCATCAACCCCCAATTGCAATGTCATCGTCCGTTACCAATTCCCAGTCACGCCACCACACAAAGCCGCCCCAGCAACTTGCAAATAGCAAATCAAAGCCTCCCTTACCATCACAACCAGACACATCACCATCGCCTAATTCTACCTCTGCTGTTTCACCCTCCAGCCCGCCTCACCACTGCAATCCTTTCCTCCTCTCACGGCGCTGTGCCATTCACCATCATCACATCATCATCTTCTCTGTTTTGATAAAGGAATCAAGCTGGAGAAATCGTCTGTTGCTTTTGAGAAGAAAACAGAGACAGAAAAGGGACATATAGAACTAGGAAGAGGCCAGGCAAAGAGAAATAGAGAAAATCGAGTGAAGAGAAAAACTAGAGGAAAAGAAAGAATCAGAAGGAAGAATGAGAGAGAGTGAGACAGAGAGAAGCGAGGAAGAAAGAGAGCAGATCAGTGGGAGAAATAGATGCAAGAGAGAAAAAGACAGAGAAATGAGAGAAAAATAGAGAGTGAGTGAGAGAAGGAAATTGGAATTTAGGGGAAGAAGATAAACGATTTAGGATTTTTGGAGAATTCGGAGGATTTTTGTTGTGAATTTGGGTTCAAATTGAAGAAGAAAGACCCAGTTTATTCGGTTAGGGGAAACCAATCTGAAAATTTTGAGGGGTGTTGGTATTTTATTTATTTTTATTTATTTATTTGGTTGGTGTCTTAAGTCAATTAATCTTTTATTAGCTTTTTACTTGGTCTAATGTAATTTTAATTTAGTTAATTGGGTTGGCTCACTTAATTAATTTGGATACAAAATTTTGATTTATTTAATTTAGTTTCAGCATTTTTTATCATTAATTTTTGGTTTTGTCTTAAATTGTAGTTCGTTTTTCCTGATTTGATTTATTTTATAGTTTAATTAGTTGATTTAATCATTTGGGTTGATTTAAATTTCATTTCAATTGGGCATTTTCTTTTTTTTTTTGGCCTTGAACATAAAATTAATAATTGCATTTAAGTTCTTGGTTTTGATTAGTGTTCTTATGCCCCTTGAACTTGTCATTTTGTGCAATTAAGTCCCTAATTTTATAGATTTACCCCCCAATTGTATAGAATTACTATTTTGCCCCAATTTACTTTAATTTGCATCACCCCATAGACTTGTGTAGCTTTTTTTAATTTTTGTCCCAATTGGTTTAAATTTACTATTTGGCCTTAGTTTATTCTACCTTTTTTATTTGTCACCCCCTAACTTGCTATAATTTACATTTTTCTAATGTGTAGTATTTCATATTTTATTCTTTATTTTTAAATAGTTGTCCCTTTAACTTGTGTATTCGTTTTTAAGCTTTGGTACTGGGTCTCCAAAGAGGTATATCGACTTCTCATTATTTTTCCTTTATGTGCTCCAACGTGCTTTAATGTGATATTTTATGCATTTTTTTATGCATTTCTTATTTTACGCACTTTCAGTTTTCTTTCCATTTGGCATGATTTTTATTATTATTATTATTATTTTGACATATTTTTAAATGCATGACATCTAGGTTGCATTTCACTTAGAAATTAAGACATTTGTGTGATTCGACTAGAAATAGTCGTCTACTCACGTGGGAAGCGGTGGCGTACATGATGTTCCCCCTCCCGTGAGTAGAAACATTCAGTCACGAGTTATTAGTCCCCCGTACCCGTCATGTTGCATCCACACTTTCTTCCATCACTTATTATATATTATTATTTTCTTTTCTTTTTGCATCACATTTTGCATAAAACTAGTGACTACTTCGAGGTCTCGACTCAGGTTTCGCAATCAATGCGATAATTCTGATCAAGCCTCGATGGAACATTTCGACCCTCCCGATATTCACATTTAGACTTAGGATTTGCATTCATTTAGACACATCCAAAACGCGATAGAATCTAGGGTTAATTTAGGAAAATTTGATTAAACCTCGCAACTAGCCTCGACTAGGTTGAAAGGGTGCCTTAGGCGCAAACCTTTGCCTTCTCTTTCTTCAAATGTGACTCCCGAACCTTTTTCTCTTGTTTTTCGTAGACCGGAGTCGAAAAAGGGTTTTAAATGATTTTTCTAAAATTTTTATTTTTGTTTTGTTAAACGATTTTTCGGGTGACTTGGTACACCCTAACTCAATACCAAGTGGCGACTCCATTTTTCAAAATAAAACCCTTTTTCAAAAATTATTTGGCCAAATCTGTCGTATTTTTAGTCCCGACCTTGCTTTTTTTTTTAAATACCATTTTTCTTAAAAATACATTTTTTTTACTAAAATTTGATTTTTCTCACACATGCACTGTTTTTCCAAAATTTAGTTTTTAAAAAGGGTCATCAGACTAGACTGTCTTTTTGGGACGCGACAGTCAACGACCCCATTAGCACCTTTCTCCTCACGATTTTTTGGATGCGACATACCTTCAAAATTTATGTAGAAAAGTGCTAGATTAACCAAAGTGACCTAGTAGGTGTAGTGCTTGAGAACTTTAAGAAACCCTCTCCTTATCCTCCAAATCTATAGATCGATCGACTGCAATGGAAGGGGACGATGTTTTTGAGGATTGAGGGGTAGATAAGAGTGTAGGAAGAAGAAGAGAGTGAAGGATAGGAGTTCTTTCCAAAAGAAAGAAAGAACTTAAGGGTTTTGTGAAGATGTCTTCATAAAAACTCCCTTTTCGCAAATTCTGGACGAAGCCGCGGGGTAGGCCGTGGCGCGGCCTTGCCGTGGCCTTCGTCAGATTAAGCGTTTTGGTTAGTTTGGCCTCTGACCTTGGTTGAGGGAAGGTGTAGACACCAAATTTTGACATACCATTTATTTTCAAACATTGGAAGGGCATGTTTGTACTTGTTGGGACAAATTTTAATTTTTCAATAATCTGGGGGGCAAAATAGTAATTTTATTTGTGAATATTTTTCTATCAGCTTTTGGAGGTTATAAATTCATATTTTTTCTTTTATGTGAATTTGTTAGTTTCTTATGATTTTTCTGGATTTAATTGGTATTCTTTATATTTTTACCAGCACGAGAGAAAAATGTCCGGGAGTCACATTTGAAGAAAGGGAAGGCAAAAGCTTGCTCCTAAGGCACCCTTTCAACCTAGCCAAGGCTAGTTGAGAGGTTTAATCAAATTTTTCTAAATTAACCCTACGTTCTATCGCGTTTTGGATGTATCTAAATGAATGCAAATCCTAAGTCTAAGTATGAATATCGGGAAGTCTGAATGTCTCGTCAAGGCTTAATCGTGATTATCGTATTAATTGCGAAACCCGAGGTGAGGGCCCGAGAGAGTCACGAGTTTTTATGCAAAAATGTGATGCAAAAAGAAAAAAAAATAATAATATATAGTACGTGAAGAAAGAAGGTGGTTATGCAACATGACGGGTACAGGGAACTAATAACTCGTAACTAGATGTTTTTACTCACGGAGGGAGAAACGGCCTGTACGCCACCGCTTCCCACGTGAGTAGACGACTATTTTTAGTCGAATCACACAAATGTCTTAATTTCTAAGTGAGATGGAACCTAGACGTCATGCATTTTTAAAATGTGTCAAAATAATAATAAGGATAATAATAATACTAGTAATAATAAAATCATGCCAAATGGAAAGAAAACTAAAAGTGTGTGAAATGTGAAATGCACACGAATGCTCCTCACACTAAAATGTCCTAAGGGTTTAGTGTTGGGCTAGCCCATTCTAAAAAATCCAACTAGCGTTGGACTAGTGGGAAAAGAATGAAGCCACAGCTAGCGTTGGACTAGTGTGATGACAGAATACCATAAATCATGAATTAAATATTAAAGCGTGAATTAAAACTAAATTAAACATATAAAAACATATAAGATCACATAGGAGCACGTAACACATAAGCATAATATTCTAGTACAAAATCCTAATGAAAGTAGTAAAATAAATAAGCACACAAAAACAAATAAACCCTAACTATTACACCGGGGACTTAATTTACAATTTAAAAGGGGGAAATTAAAAATGCCCTATCTATTACACTTTCTATCTAATTACATAATTTTTTGCTAAAATATGAGAAAAATAACCTAACTATTACATTGACTAGCTAAATACAAAATATTATATTTTTTCAAAATAATAAAAATTCAAAATTAAATAACTTAAAATAAATAATATGCAAAAAGTGCATAAAATAAAAAACACATGAAGAAAAATGTAAAAAATAACACATTAGAGCACATTGGAGCACATAAAGAAGCAATTAAAAGACAACGAAAATATTTCTTCTCGAAGACTCGGTACTAAAATACTATCAAAATGAACAAATAAGTCAAGATACCCTGATATAAATTTATAAAGCACAAAAACATAAAATTCTAACGAGCCGGGGGGCAGAAATGCAAATTCTATTGAATTAAGGGCTTGAAAGCAAATTCAAACAAATCTAGGGGCCAAATAATAAATTCAAGTAAGCATGGGGCACAATTGTGAATCAACGCTAAGCAAAAGGGGACAAAAACAAAAATAAAATTTCAGAAAGTTTGGGACACCAAAATGTAAGTTCCAACAAATTCATGCCAAATTGCAGTTAATCAAAGATTTAATTGAAAGAACATAGAAGGGTCAAGTTATGAGATTAAGAACCTAAAATACATAAAATGCAATAACTAAATATTGAGGGATCCAGGCCATAAATACTCACATTATCATAAACTGAAATTCCAACCAGTTAAACAAAATCTAAATAGCTAAACTTACTCATTATTAACCATGTTGACTTAATTAACTAAAAGTACTTAATTAGATTAAATCCAAACATAGCACTAAATCAAATAAAATGACAAAATTAAGAAAACTAAAACACTTGATAACATAAAAATAACAAATAAGATAATAAAAAATATATATAAATAAATAAATAAATAAATAAAATACTACTAGCCCCTCCCCCTTAATCGATTTTTGTCAATTTTTATTTCCAATTTATCTTCTTCTCTCCCTCATGCCCCGTGTTTTCTCTCTTTTCTCTTCTCTCTACTTCTAACTAATTCTTCTTCAGGCCCTTTCTCTCTTTGATCCAGTCTTCTCTAGTTTAGTTTTGCTCTCTCTTTTCGTTTCTCTGCTCTCCCCTTACTGCTCTCTTCCTCTCTCCCTCAAATTTTCTTCTGTCTTTGCTACGCCTCTCTCTTCTTCATCAGTTGCTCTAGTTCTTTCTCTTGTTTCTCCTCTTCTAGCTTTCTCCCAAATCGGCTCTCTGTCATCCCTTCTTCTCTCCGTTTCTCACTCTTTCTCTCTATTTCTCTCTCGGTTTCTCTCATCTCATCTCCTCTCAATCTCGCTGTTTCTCTTCCTTTGTCCAGTCCTCCTCTCGCTCTCTCTCATTTCTTTCTTTCAATCTGGCAGCCTCTTGCTGCTTTATTTCGAACAGGGAAAATGCGATTGGGAAAGGAAAATAGCATTTGGGTACTGAAATTGGGCTGATGGAAGTTGGATTGGAAATTAATGGTGATGTATCAGTAAATACTTTCGATTATTGAGGGGAAATGAATAGTGGAGCTTTTGCATGTGTGATGGTCTAATGGAGGCTGTGCAGGTGATGTGGCGTGGAGGAGACAGGGCGAGGGCAGATAGTTGAAGGGGCTGTGATGCTGGAATTTTGGCTGTGAATTGGGGTGGTGTGCTTATATTGTCGTGAAATTGGCATGTTGGCATGGGGCTGTTTGAAGGCTTTTGTTGTGATGTGTGATTTTTCTTTTGCAGGTTATTGCTATTGATGATAGGTAATTGGAACGGAGATGTGGTGACCAATTATTGGTGGGGAATTGATGGTTGTATGGGTTTGATTTTGCTGTGGTTTGTTTGTGGGTGATTGTGTAGGTTGCATTTGCTGGAGGATGTTAATTGAGATGTTTATTGGTCTGGGATTGTCAATTGATGTTTCTTGGCTGTGTGTTTGTTGTACCTGTTTCTGTTTTTGCAGGTCTATTGGGGCGTGAGCAAACAGGGGATGGCTTCGGTGGAATTGGGTTGTCTGATGACTGGGTAATGGGGCTGAGCAGTGGTGGTTTTTGGGCATTGGTCTGTTTTGATGCTGTGATGGTGGACTTTGGCTAATTCGGTTGGCTTGAGGCTGGTTGCAGGGTATGTCTTTGGGTAATAGTGAAGGTGGTTGACTAGTGTTGTTACGGTGGTTGGAGGCTTACTAGATTTGGTAGTTCGTGAAATTGAGGGTGGGGTTATGTGGTGGTAGAAGAAGAACGGTGGAATAGAAGAGGATGAAGACCAAACAAGTCCAAGATCAAAACTCAAAATCCAAAAATAAGAACAACACACAAAGATCAAAATAGAAGGAAAAAAAAATTCAACCAAAGTCTCAAATAAATATATACAATTAATTAGTTTCACCAAAGAAAAAGGGAGAAAAATGAATCAAAATCAAGAGAAAAAGTACATAAGAATTCACCTTTTGAACCTTGTAAGGAATTTGATGATGAACAATTGCTTGAAACTGATGATGAATAGTGAACAAGAGTAAAAGAAACGGCAGTTTTAGAATGTTGTGTGTGTTTGGTGTTTAAAAGGTCAAAAAAAGTGTGTGTTTAGGGTTTTCCAATTTTTTCTCTCTAGTTTTTTTGTCAATAAAAGGGGTATTTATAGGCCACTTATCTTGGTCACCAAGAATACTATAAAATAACGAAAACGCCACCGGTATTAAAAATGCTAATTTTGTTAAAAAAATATTTTTTAACCCCAAAATTAAAAATTAATACAAAGAATCTGATAGCAATCTCTAAATTTTCAAAAATAATTCACAGTAGATTTCAAAAAAATAAAAACTAGAGCTCAAAACTGATAAAAACGCGCTCGGGGTGTAAAATGACGATTTTGTCCATGGATAACGAAAATACACAAAAAAATAGATGTCAGCCTCAAAAAATTATCAAAAATTAAAAGTAAGCTTCAAACATTAGAAAATGCCTTTTTGACTCCAAACTTGGCAAAAGATGAATTTAAGCTGTAAAATGACGATTTTACCCTTGGACAATAAAAATTTACAGAAAAATAGCTATTGACCTCGAAAAATTACCAAAAATTAAAAAAAGCTTAAAACACTAGAAAATGCATTTTTGACTCAAAATTGGTAAAAAATGAATTTAAACTGTAAAATGACGATTTTGCCTTCGGACAATGAAAATTCACAGAAAAATAGTTATTGTCCTCAAAAAATTATCAAAAATTACAAATAAGCTTAAAATACTAGAAAATGTATTTTTGACTCAAAATTGGTGAAACATGAATTTAAACTGTAAAATGACAATTTTGCCCTTGGACAATGAAAATTCACAGAAAAAATAGTAATCGTTTCTGAAAAATAAGAAAATTCAGAAACATGCTTTAAAGAATTAGAAAAATGAATTTGGAACTAAAAATGAGCTAAAATGGTATTCGTGAGACAAAATTACCATTTTGCCCTTATGCTGGTAAAAATATAAAAATACCAATTAAATCCAGAAAAATCATAAGAAATTAACAAATTCACATACAAATAAAAACATGAATTTAAAACCCCCAAAAGCTGATAACAAAATATTTATTGATAAAATTACTATTTTACCCCCCAGATTATTGAAAAATTAAAATTTGTCCCAAAAAGTGCAAACATGCCCTTGCAATGTTTGAAAATAAATGGTGTGTCAAAATTTGGTGTCTACAGAAGGCCGTGGCGTAGCCTTACCCGCGGCCTTGATCAGAAGGCACAAAATCTGTGATTCTTCACTCCAAATCAAACTCCAAACTCCTACCTAACATGATGATGTTCTAGTGAGTGCCTAAATCATGGAAATTTAGTATTAATCCCTAGAAAAACATGCAAAAAGGAAAATTGAACGCCCTTGAATGTGCTGCTGCACCTACTCATTGGACCTGTGAAAGAATCAAAACACATTATTAACAAAATTATATTAAAATAATGTAAATAAAACTTTTTTTAAGAAGGAAATAATATTAAAATGCTGGGGTTGCCTCCCAACCAGCGCTTTGTTTAGCGTCGTTAGCTCGACGTTCAATAGGTGCTCATGAACTGGGGTCATAGAGGCAGTGGACCTCCCTTACTTGATCCTGAAAGTCTCCTCCAAGGTAGAACTTGAGTTAATGCCCGTTGACTTTGAATGTCCCCTTGTCCGTGTGTGCGATTTCTACAACACAATAGGGTAAAACTTGGTTAACCACAAATGGTTTAGACCATCTGGACTTAAGTTTACCTGGGAAGAGGCAGAGTCTAGAATTAAAAAGTAGGACTTGGTCTCTTGGCTGGAACTCTTTTGGCTGCTTGATATTACGATCATTCATTGCCTTCATCTTTTCCTTATAAATCCTTGCACTATCATAAACTTCTTGACGCCACTCATTGAGTTCATTCAGCTGAAGCTTCCTTTTCTCACCTGCACAAGATCAAAGTTAAGAGTCTTAATAGCCCAATAAGCCTTATGTTCTAACTCCACAGGTAAGTGGCAGGATTTCTCGTAAACCAGTCTATAAGGAGTAATTCCTATAGGGATCTTGTAGGCTGTCCTATATGCCCATAATGCATCATCTAACTTAGTAGACTAGTCCTTCCTAGAGTGCTTAACTGTTTTTTCCAGTATCCTTTTCAATTCTCTGTTTGTTACTTCAACCTGACCACTACTCTGTGGTTGATATGGGATAGCTATTTTGTGAGTCACACCAAACCTATTGAGCACTTTTTCAAATTGTTGATTACAAAAGTGAATGCCCCTATCACTGATTATTACTCGTGGCGTGCCAAATCGGGTGAACAGTTTCCTTAGAAATTTCATCACTACCCTAGCATCATTGGTAGGTAAAGCTTGAGCCTCCACCCACTTAAAAACGTAGTCAACTGCCACTACAACATACTTATTCCCAAAGGATATTGGAAAAATTCCCATGAAATCTATCCCCCATAAATCAAATATTTCACATTCAAGAATAACAGACTGAGGCATTTCATCCCTACGAGAGAGATTACCTGATCTTTGACACTCATCACATTTCTCAACATACCTTCTGGCATCTTTAAACAAAGTAGGCCAGTAGAAACTTGTGTCAAGGATCTTTCTTGCCATTCCATTAGCTTGATAATGACCTCTAGTGGGTCTCTTGTGACAATGCTCTAGAATGTCCTCCGCCTCAGGATAATCCATGCACCTCCGTATGACATGATCTGTACAAATTCTAAACAAATAAGGGTCATCCCATAAGTAATGTTTCAAATCATAGAAGAATTTCTTCTTCTTCTGATGAATCATTTCCTTGGGGAGAACCCGTGAAGCCAAATAATTAGCTATATCGGCAAACCACAGAGTATGAGGATAGGAAGAGAAAAAAGTATAAAGCCTCTCATTAGGGAATTCTTCATTGATTTCTTCCTCGTGTGGACCTCCTAGCTAGTCACTCCCAAGATGAGAGAGGTGATCTGCTACCAGATTCTCTACCCATTTCTTGTCCTTGGTCTCAATGTCAAACTCTTGCAGCAATAACGCCTACCTAATCAATCTAAACTTAGCATCATTCTTACCCAAAAGATATTTAAGTGCAAAGTGATCAGTGTATACAATAACTTTAGACATAATGAGATATGATCTAAATTTATCAAAAGCATAAACTATTGCGAGTAGCTCTTTCTTTGTTATGGTATAATTCTTTTGAGCATCAGTCAAAGTTTTGCTCGCGTAGTAGATAGGACCAAAATGCCTATCCTTTCTCTGTCGAAGTACTGCACCCAATGCAAAATCACTAGCATCGCACATTAGTTCAAAAGACAAAGACCAATCAAGTGCTAACATAATTGGAGAGTGAGTCAATTTCTCTTTTAAGATAGAAAAGGCATTCAGGCAGTCATGATCAAAATCAAAGGAAACATCCTTTTCTAGCAATTTCGTTAAAGGTCTGGCTATCTTGGAAAAATCTTTGATAAACCTTCTATAAAAACTAGCATATCCAAGAAAGCTCCTAATTGCCTTTACTGAGTAGGTGGTGGCAATTTTTCTATGGTTTCTACTTTTGCCCTATTTACTTCAATGCCTTTCTTTGAAATTTCATGACCTAACTGTAAGGTAATAGCATAGGTAACGCAGCGGAAAAATAAAAATTTATTACCTTAACCAAGGATCTCTTTGACATATCTATATGATTAACAAGGGGGTTTGCATGAAGATTACCTTAAGCACAGAAGATTTCTATGCTTCTAGGCAAAGATCCTTCGAAGAAGATGTTAGATCTACCACGAAAAGCCCTCCAAGCGTAGAGCCTCTAACGATATCCACACGAACAACTTCTTTGGGAACCTTGTAGGCTTGCTTGCTTTGACTTTTGAGTGCTAGCTCCCTTGAATTATTTAAGAACACAAGAAGAAGAAAAACCCTAACCCTTAGGAGAGAGAGAGAGACGCCAAGAGAGAGAGGAAGAGGCGTGCTTATCTTTCAATAATTTTCTCTCACTAATTTTTCTTTTTGTGTTGCAACAACAATTCAAGAGTCAAAGCATAAACCTATTTATAGAGGTAGTATTCTAGTCTTTTAGGAAATAAGGCTAATTAGAAATCAAGAAGGTTTAGGTAACTTACTTTAAGCTAATCCTTCTCCTTTAGGAAATCTATTCCATAAGGAAACTAATTAGTTACTTTATTTCTTTTTAGGAAACAAATTTCCTGCAAGACTTAGAATATTTATAAATAAGTCCTTTAAGTTAATTTATCTCATAAATTAACCCCATAAGTATCTCATACTTATCTTTATTACATTTTAACCCAAAGATTTTGTTCTTTATGTGTGTGACCCATTAGGTTCTATTCACGTTGGCAATAAGTATAAATTATAACTCATTAATTGAGCTAGATAAATTAAACACTTTTAATTTATCATTAATTCACTAATTAATCAATTCATACTTATGGATCATGAGTGGCGTCTAGCAATGCATCATGACCACCCAAGTGAATAGGAAAGTCATATGGTAGACCATACCCTTCAATGACAATGTTACCGTGTAATTAATATCCTTTCACCACACTATATCCCAATTGGTCTAAAAGTATAGTGCATACTTTTAAATGACTAATTTACATTTTCTTGTTCCAGAAATATAACTCTCCATGATGTATAACCTTGAAACTACTTCTAAGTTATACTATCACTTCTGCAGAAGATTTATGAGTTAATATTTCCAACAAGTGGCCATTAAGGGATATACTCTCCTATTAAGGAGTGGTGAATCCTATATTGATTACTCACTATCTTTCCATGCTTCAAACTATACCCAATCTCTAACCTATGAGCTACCCTTTTACGGGCACCGAGGAATAGAGTCAAAGTATAGCAATTCACACTCAAGATACTATGGTAATCTCAAGTCAAAGGATCACTTACACCATTGCCATTAAGAGTTCAACTATTGGCACTATAGTTGAAACTCTTGGCGGATCAACCCAATGAACTTGTTCTCAAACAAGCATCCACATACCAGCTTAAGTGTCACGCACACCATAGTCAATGAGATCAACTACTACTTACCATAGGTAGAGGCAAAGTATGTGCTAGTCTATCCGTATTAATGATGTCCAATCTCATTAATACTATGACTAGGGATATTTAAGAATATGACTTTATGTATTAGAGTCTCATAATTGTAACCCCTTACAATCTCTAATACACAATCAATATTCTAAGGACTTTATCAATTAAACAAGTAACATGGAAATACAAGTATAGATGATAAAGAAAAATACCACATGAATAAATATAACATAAATAAGTGTAAATATAAAACACCTTAAACCATCTTGGTTTTAGGGCATACACTAACACTAACACTATGCCTTCTTGAATCATAAAATGACATTTTTTCCAATTTAGCACTAGATTGGTCTCCTTACACCTTCTAAGTACCATATTTAAATTAATAAGACATAGGTCAAAGGAATCACCAAAAAAAAAAAATCGTCCATAAATACCTCCATGATATTCTCGACTAGGTCATCAAAGATGGCTACTATATATTTTTGAAATGTTGTCGGTGCATTGAAAAGTCCAAAGAGCATTCTCTGGTATGCAAAAGTGCCATACGGGCAGGTGAAGGTCTTCTTTTCTTGATCTTCAGGGGCTATTGGGATTTAGAAGTATTCAGATAGTTCATCCAGGAAGCAGTAACACTGGTGCCTATAGAGTCGCTCCAACATCTGGTCAGTGAAGGGTAATGAGAAGTGATCTTTGCGGGTAGCATTGTTCAACTTCTTGTAGTCTATGCAAACTCTCCATCCAGTGACAGTTCTCATCGGGATGAGTTCGTTCTTCTCATTTGGAACCACCGTCATGCCTCCTTTTTTGTGTACTACCTGCATTGGGCTCACCCAAGGGCTGTCAGAAATGGGATAAATCACCCCTGCATCAAGTAATTTAATTACCTCTACCTTCACCACATCCTTCATGTTCGGATTTAGCCTCCTTTGAAGTTGTACTACCAACTTAAAATCATCTTCTAGCAGAATCTTATGAGTGTAGAAGGAAGGGTTGATGCCCTTGATGTCAAATATCTTTCATGCGATTACCTCCTGATGCTCCTTCAACACTTGAAGTAGCCTTTCCTTCTTCTGTTCTTCTAGTCCTGATGCTATGATAACTGGCAACTTTAAATTTTCTGCCAAGAATACATATTCCAAATGGTCGGGCAATCTCTTCAACTCCAACTTAGGGTGGTCCTCAATTGAAGGCTTAAGACCACCCCCACTCGTTCCGTCTAACTTTTCAAATGGCTTAATTCTTCTCATTGGCTCCTTAGCTTCTAAGTGGGCCACCTATTCATTGATTTCTAGATCGAAGAATGCAATTTCTTCCTGAGTAATACATGATTCCAATGCATCATCTGTAAAAATTTTCTGCAAAATAGAAAATGCCTCGATATCAGTATTATTTGCATAAAAACATGTGTCATCCCTATCTAGAGAATGTCTCATGACTTCAAGTATCCTGAAGACTACTTCCTCATCCTCTACTCTAAGAGTCAACTTCCCTGCATGAACATCTATCAGGGTTTTAGCAGTAGTTGGGAAAAGTCATCCTAGAATTAGAGGGATCTCTAGATCATCTTTCATATCTAGTATGACAAAATCTACAGGAAAAATGAATTTATCTATTTTAACTAACACATCATCTATGATGTTGCTAGGATATTTAATAGAGCGGTCTGCCAACTGTATACTCATCCTAGTGGGGGTAGGATCTCCTAAACCTAGTTTCAAATACATATCATATGGCATTAAATTAATGCTAGCCCCTAGGTCAACTAAGCCCCTATCAACAGATAAACTACTGATGTTATAAGGAATAACGAAACTCTCTGGGTCTTTCAGTTTATGTGGCAATTTGTTCTGTAGAATAGCTGAGCATTCTTCATTTAGCGTGACAATTGAGAGTTTCTCCAATTTTCTTTTGTTTGTCAGCAAGTTCTTCAGGAATTTCGCATATTTAGGCATCTGTGATAAAGCATCAACAAACGGTATATTAATATGCAATTGTTTGATAAGTTTCAAAAACTTACTGAATTGCTCATCCTTATGGTCTTTCTACAACCTGCTCGGATATGGAATAGGAGGCTTATATTCTGTCACTATCTTTTTCCTTGGTTCCACATTCCTTACCCTTGCTCATCCTCTTTCTCTTCAACTCATTTTCAGTAGAAACCTCCTCTTTCTCCCTTGCTTCCTCACCTTGCAACTCTTTCCCACTTCTTAATGTGATTGCTTTTGCTTGCTCCCTCGGGTTGGTCTCGGTGTTGCTTGGGAGGGTCACTTGAGGTCTTTTTGAAATCAACTTAGCGATTTGGCCAATCTGATTCTCTAGATTATGTATACTGGCTTGTTGATTCCTTAAAGATGCCTCAGTGCTTTGGAAGCGTGTCTTCAGATATCTGGATGAATTTGGTCATCAGTTCTTTCAGACTTGGTTTCTTCTCCTGAGACTGATACTCTTTAGGCTGGTGTTGCTAGGTAAAGCCTGGTGGAGGTTGTCTTTGCTGTCCTTGATTCCCCCATGAGAAGTTGGGGTGATTTCTCCATTCAGGGTTATATGTGTTACTGTAGGGATTATTCTGGGATCTCAGCCCATTTCTCATGTAGTAAGTACGTTTATCAGTGTTCTCCGTGGCACCAAGCACTGGACATTCTTGATGGCCATGACCTCCCCCACAAAGGTTGCAATACATCACTTGAGCTGGTCTTTGTGCAGCTGAAAGTCTATCTATTTTCTTGCTCAATGCTTCCACCTGGACTGCCAATGCCGCGACTGCATCTACATCATAGACTCCCGCTGGCTTAGGAGGTCTAGAACGACTGTCCTACTATTAGTAGCTATTAATTGCCATTTCTTCTATCAACTCGTGGGTAGCTTCTGGTGTCTTGTTATTTAGAGTCCCTCCGGCAGCTGCATCTATCATCTGCCTGGTTACCAGACACAGCCCATTGTAGAAAGTCTACACTTGAAGCCATAACGGTAGCCCGTGATGAAGACACTTTCGTAGCAGTTTCTTGAATCTCTCCCATGTGTCATAAAGAGTTTTTGATTCCATCTATGCATACGAGGAGATGTCATTCCTTATTTTAGCAATTTTGGCTGGTGGGAAGTACTTGGCTAGAAATCTTTCTAGCCATCTGGTCCCAATGTTGTGATGGACCCTCGAGGTAGCGAATTCAGCCACTGCTTTGCCCAATTCCTCAATGAAAATGGAAATAACCGAAACCTAATGGCATCTTCTGACACCCCATTTATCTTGAATGTGTCGCAAATCCCAAGAAAATTCACGATGTGGGAATTTGGGTCTTCGTCTGGGAGGCCATCATATTGGACGTATTGTTGCATCATTTGAATTACATTGGGCTTGATTTCAAAGTTATTTGCCTCCACTCGTAGTCTAACTATGCTAGGCCTCTGTCCTTGTCAAGTGTGGCCTAGTATAATCAAACATGGTCAATTGCTGCGGTTGCTGTTACTGGTTTTGAGCATTCTCCTGATTGAGAAGAGTTTCATTGACTATGGGGTTGTTATTGGGGATTTGTGCCATCTCTAAAATGCACTGATGTTCTAATTCAATCTCTTCTCCCCTTTGTCTGAGTCTTTCTCGAAGTGCTCAAAGGAACGTTCGTTCGATCTTCGAGGTCTTGCTCCAAAAGTGTAGCACGACTACTCCTTGTCATGCACCTAGAGCAAATGCCTATAAATTGTGCACAAAAATAGCTATCAAATATAACAGAATTAACAATGATAAATATGAAAGTAAATAGACAAATAGAAAAACAATAGTTAAAGTAATAAATCTCAAGTGTTCCTAATATCACAAGTCCCCGACAACGGCGCCAAAAACTTGATGTCTACTGAGATATACTACGGATCGTTAGGCAAGTATAGCCTATCATTCTATAGTATAGTGTAGGTGAATATCAAGGTATCATTTCTCACAAGGACTATGACTACTAGTACTAAGCTCTTGTTCTATTATTTAACCTTAAAAAAGATCGAAATGGGGATTAACTTCAATCGTTGTAAAATTAACTAAACTCTAATCTTAATTTATCTAAAATAGGATGACACTGGGACACTACTAATTGAATTCAACAATTAGTCAAGAGAGAACCTAGATTGGGAATCCCCCTAGTCGTCCTTGAAGTATTTCAATTCATGGTTAATTAAGTTACCAAATTCCCTAGACCCTAAAAAATTCCTTTTTTTTGGCGTATAATCTTTTTCAAGGATTATATTCCCTATTCTCTTAGTTGATTAGTAAGAATTTCTTCTTCACTAAAACCCTAAAAGAATGATTCAGAAATTTAGATTTCACAAAATGAGTTAGGTTTGAATTTAACTTGGGAAGACCTAAGCCATCCTATCTCTAGTGATTCTTGCAGGCCTTTTTATTTGTGAAAGTGATTCAATTTAACCAAGTAATTTCTCAATTAACTTATGTTGAAAGCATGGATTAGAAAAGAGTGTGCACAACTCAATTCAATCAAACAAATTAATTCACAAATAAATCTAGGTTAAAAAAGTAACTTGCATTAACCAAACTGAATCAATCCACAACAAGTAAACTAAGGTTCAACCCATCTAAGTTCATAACAAATCAGTTCATGATGGAATAAGAAAATTCAACAATCAACAGAAAAAGAACAACAAAACCCATTCTCATAGTGAAATTTGAATCTTCAAGTGTTGTTGTGGAGATCTCCCTTCCTTTATTGCTGTGATCCTCTTACTTAGAATTCTTGCTGGTGTCCTTTTTGATTCGTTGGAGGGTGGAATCTTGAAACCCTTGCTTCTTGCTTGGTATTTCTTTTACTCGTTCTCTCCTTTGAAGTTAGAAGCCCTATTCTCCCCGTCTCTTCATTTTCCACTGATTGCCCCTCTTTTTATCCCTCAAAACCTCATCAAAACGAGTCAGTTACTGAATCCATGAATTAGCTACGGCGAATGCCGTGGCGCGGCCTTACCCGCGGCCTCCATCAGAAGCTGTCCCTTTATTTTGCTTCTCCAGATGGACCTTCTGACCTAGGCCATGGGGAAGGCCGTGGCGTGGCCTTGGTCAGAAAGTTTACTTTCTTCTGCTTTATTGGGTTATCATTCTGACCTTGGCCATGGGGAAGGTCATGGCGCGGCCTTACCCGTGGCCTTGGTCAAAAGCTGTAATTCTGCCTTAACAACTTCACTTGGCATGTTCAATATTCCACTCAAGGGATCAACTTTGAATCCGGTGATGAATTAAGAGCGGTAATCACAAGTTGACCTCAATCAGAATGGATATAAGTGAAAAATCCTGTCAAACATACCAAAAACAACCAAATGAATAATAATCACACTCACGGACTCTAAGTAGAGAAAAATAAACAAATAGGTGATAAAAAAATTAAAAGTCTCTAAAAACCTACACCTACACCCTAAGAAAAGACTACGCTATCCTGGCACATATCAATTAGCCAAGTGTGAATGTGGATTTTCATTAATATTACCACCAAATTAGTTTTGTTGAACCATTTGAATTAATCCCTGCTTAAGTTCAAATTATTTGCATTTACCGGTGGTCTAATTATGCTCGTGTGAGAACCAATTGGATCCGGCATAGCAAAATCTCTTAAAGAACGAGTTTGAGGGTGTGGATTTTTATTTACCTTTCCCATAACTGACTCAGGTTGTTCTTGAGGTTGAGATGTACTTGAGGTATCACCACTCTGCTCTACCTTAGCTTGTTCTTCGTGCCTTTGTCTCCTTGCTTTCCATGCTGTTCTTTCTATTTCCAGATCAAATGGAAGAAAATAGTTATTTACAAACAAATATGTACAAATTTTAGATTAATAAAGTTAGCTTTTGCCTTACTATGGCCTTGATTCCTTGGCAACGGCGTCAAAAACTTGATGTGGTGTAGATTAAGTATAAAAATTTTGAATGAAAACACAACAATCCAATAATAAAAATCTAATCTCCCAACTTAATCTGCAAGTGCACGGGTCGATTGTAGTATTTAGAGTATTAGGTGTCGAATCCTACAAGGAATCAAATATGTGCAATTATTAAAGCTTTTTTACTAACTTTTCATTATCTAAACATAATCAAACTAAGATGGGGATGGGTCCCTTCAATAGAATAGGTATATAATTGAGAATTTTTGTAAGATTCAAGTCAAAGATCCTCTCTAGCTTTCTCTTTCTAGCTTTTTCTCTCTAGCTGTTCCTTTTGAATTTTAGGGTTTTTTTCAGGATGCCCTTCATCCTAGAGTTGGAGGGCAACCAATTCAACCAAATCGCTCCTTTGCAGATGTTCTTCTCAACTAGACATCTTCTCCTTTGAAGATCAAATCCCCAACCTTGCATAAGGGTGAACCCGGCTGTGCATTTTTTGCATGATGATATTGAAAAACTAGCTGCTCCATTTAAATTTTCTCCTATTGGTAAGTTCTCCCATAGTAGACCAAGCATAGAAGTGGTGTGAAAGTCTTTTACTTCATTCAGTTTCGCAGGCTCTTTTGCCCTTGGTTTGTTGGACCATCGTCACATTCTTACCAGATTTTCTTTTGAAGAGGATTACTTAAGATACTGGATGAAAGGTTTGTGGATGATCAACGAATTCCCCATGAGGGTTTTCAAGTGGTCTACATGTTTTAAACCAGAAACTGAATCTATATGCTCCTATTTGGATCAAATTGAAAGGGCTTCCAATTCATTTCTTTGACAAGGCTGTGCTGTTCTCAATTGGTAGTGCAGTTGGCCATCCATTGAAACTTGATACTGCAACTTCAACCTTGTCGAGACCCCATATGGCCAGAATTTGTGTTGATGTCGACATTTCTTCTCCTTTGCCCAATTGAGTTTGGATTGCAACGGGGGAAGAAGCTTCTGGCAGCAAATTGGTTATGAAGATCTACATCTCTACTGCACTCACTGTTGCAAACAAGGACATAACTCTTCAAGTGCCGCTTATTGAACCCTAAAGGCAAGGAGAAGCAATCTAAAATTGCCTAGAATGTTCAGGAAAAAATGAAACAATAGTATGTTCCCAAAGATTAGATTTTGCAGACAGAAACCTTGGTAAAAACTTTGACTACTAGGGAAAGTTCGAAGTAGGTGGATGAAAAGCAAGATACTCAACAAGGCTTTGAAGCCACGGTAAATCAAACTCCAAGTATGGATAAAAATCCTATGGAGAGCTCTATGCCTACAGATGGGGAATTTGTAGTACAGAAGGATGACACTACACAGATGGTGCGTGATGTTTCAGACATGGGAGTGGTAGTCGAGAATACACGTGCCTCTTCTGCAGTGATGTATAACAGCTTTGAAACACAGGTTATCCCTCATGAAGTCAACGAAAACCAGGTCAATAATAGTTGGTCGAAAGATCAAATGATGTAAAGTGAGGGCAATCAACATCGTTTGTAGCAGACAACTGATGATCTAGCTGAATACTTTGAAGTGGAAGATGTAACAAGGGAACTTATTCATGATGCTGAAAATACAGTAGGAAATCTTTCACCAAGAGGTACTTCAAAGCGTGCATATATGGAGGCCAACCAAAAAGTTGTCAGCCTGGACTATTGTAACTTGGAAGCTAGTTCCTCTCAATTGCATTATGCAGCTAAGCAGGATGAAGCATGGAGGGTTCCTAGTAGAGGCAAAAAAAGGTGTACATTTTTTAGTTGCTTCAGATAGAACCTTACATTCTAAAATCAAATCTAGGCTAACTCTTTTCATTTATTACAGTGATTAATTGTCTTTTTTTTAATATTCGTGGGCTGAGTAGACATCCAAACTTTAGAAGATTGCAGAAACTCATTCGGATACACTCTTTGAAAATAGTTGCTATAACTGAGCCAAAAATTGACTCATTGAGAGTAAATGAACTACAAATGAAATTAGGTATGGATTCGGCTATGTGTAATACTGAAGGATCTATATGGCTTTTTTACCAGAATAGTTGTACAATCTCATGGATTGGGAAGAGTGATCAACACCTCTCCATTATGTTGCAGAGTTCTTTGTTCCCGTAGGCCTGCAGAAGCACTGTCGTGCATGCAAAATGTTCTGAAGGAGAAAGATAGTTCTTGTGGGATGCATTGAAACTAGAAAATCCAAAGAATAGTGCTTGGATTATAGTAGGGGATTTCAATGTTATTGCTAATAGGGATGAAAAGAAAGAGGAAAGGGACTTTAGAGTAAATGAAGCTGAAGAAATGTTGCTGTTCATACATGACGCACAGGTTTATGATGCTGGATTCACGGGTTCTTCATACCCTTGGTGTAATAATAGACATGTTAGAGCAAGAGTTTGGAAGAGGTTAGACCATGTCCTCTTGAATGATGTAGTTGTTACCTTAGCTGTTGGGGTCCTGGTGCAGCATTTGGCATGCGCACCTTCAGATCATACTCCAATTTTGATAGGTGGATCAACCAAATATGATGGTAAACCTAGGTAATTTCATTTCTTGAATTTTTGGACTGAAAATTATAACTTCCTGGAACTTGTTAGGAGCGATTGGGAGGCGGAAGTTCTTGGCTCACCATTGATCGTGTTGGCTGCAAAATTGAAAATGGTGATGAAAGCTATCCAGTAATGGTCAAGAGTGACTTTTGGTGACATTTTTCAGCAAGTTAAATAGGCTGAAACTCAAGCAAAGGAAGCTGAACTTGCTTATGATGTGAATGATTCAGCTACCAATTTGGAACTTATGCAAAGCTTTAGAGCTCATCTCAATAAAGTTACTTGTATCACTAACAAATTTTGACAAAAAAAAAACCAGAATTAAATGGTGGAAAGAAGGGGATAGGAATTCTAAATTTTTTCAGTCTTTTGTTGCAGAAAGAAGGTGAAAGGCAGTAATTCACCAAATTAAAAATGAGAGTGGTACGTGGGAGGCTGATGATGAGGGAATAGCTCAGGAGGCTTGCCTTTTTTTCTCACATTTATTTACACATGAGGGGGTCCATGAAGAGGGGATACTGAAGCATATTCCCAAGTTATTTCTGAAGGAGGACCGTAACCTTTTGGAGGACTATTCCACGAAGGAAGAAGTTAGAAATGTGGTGTTCTCAATGGATTGAGAAAGCGTAGCTGGACCAGATGGCTTCATAAGTAAATTTTTTACTGTGACCTGGAATGTTGTGTTTGAAGATCTTTATAGAGCCGAGCTAGCTTTCTTTTGCGGTGAAGAACTTCCACAGAGTTTCACTTCTACAATGTTGGTGTAAATTCCTAAGATTCTTCAACCTCAAGACTTCTCCCAATTTAGGCCCTTTAGTCTGTTTATTTTTGTGAACAAAATTATTTCAAGACTATTGGTTGACAGGCTGGTGAAAGTTCTTTCCAGAATTATTTCTCCACAGCAGAATGGATTTCTTAAGGGCAGGCAAATGGCTGAAAATTTTTTGTTAGCACAAGAGTTGGTATATGGACTGGGAAAAAAAAATAGAGGGAATGTCGTGTTGAAACTTGACATGGCCAAAGTATACGATAGAGTTTCATGGCCATATTTGTTGGGTGTTTTGAGAGGTTTTGGCTTTGGTGAAAAGTGGATTGACATGTGTCAAATTGTTGGTTTTCTATTATTATAAATGGAGCTCCCAGGGGTTTCTTTAAATCTTCCAGAGGCCTCAAGCAAGGGGACTCTCTCTCTCCTGCATTGTTCATTATTGCTCCAGAAGGTTTCTCAAGGGCTCTGAATGAGTTACCTCGTTCAAACAGATTTACTTCATTTAGAGTACAATGTATATGTCCCATTATTACTCACATGGGTTTTGCGGACGATGTTATTTTGTTTTCAGGTGGAGATAAAAGGACCTTAAAGCTAATTATGGAGGCTTTGAGGAATTATGAAAGATGCTCAAGCCAAAGGATTAATGTATTGAAAAGTGGTTTTTTCTATCATCCCAATATGTTGCAAGCCAGATTATCCACTATTCATCAGGCAACAGATTTTGTGAGAAAATCTTTCCCTGTGCACTATTTGGGCTGTCCCCTATTTTGTGGAAGGAAAAAATCTTCATATTACTCTGATCTAGTCCAATCCACTGTTAACAGAATTTTGATTTGGCATAATAAATTCTTGTCAGTTGGGGGTAAGTTAATTCTTATCAAACATGCTTTGTCATCTGTACCTATGTATATTCTTGCGATATCATCTCCCCCTAAGGAAATTTTTATGCAACTGGAGAGACTTTTTGCTCAGTTCATCTAGAGGTCGGATATGGATGGGCCAAGGCGCCATTGGATTCAATGGAAGCAGTTATGTTTACCCACAGTTGAGTGAGAAGCAGGAGTTCAGGCCTTAAAGGATGTTCATGAGGCACTTTCAATAAATTTTGGAAACAGGAGTCATTGTGGGCTAAGTTCATGATGGCTAAGTGTTATTCTTCTAGACATCCAGTACTAGTGGAAAGGGCTCCTTTTGATTTAGCAACTTGGAGAAGAATGTTAGATGTAAGGATTGTGCGGAACAGTCTATCTATTAGCATCTAAGAAATGGGCAAATTGATTTCTGGAATGAAAATTGGGTTGGTTCAGATGCTTTGTCATTACATAGCCAAAATCAGGGGGACTTTAAGATATGTGATTTTGTGACCCAAGGAGGATGGGATACTTGTAAATTGATGAATTATCTTCCTTCTGTTGTGGTGCAGGATATTCTTGAAAAAGAACCACCAGTGGATGATACACCTGATGAAATTATCTGGACATTATCAACCTTAGGGGAATTTTCCTTAAAATCTACTTTTGAGAGCATAAGGTTGGTAAAAAATACAAGTTTTATAGCTAGACGATAGTGGGATGAATATACTCCTATTAAAGTGTCATTTTTTGTGTTGAGGCTTTTAAATAAAAGACTTCCACTGGCAGATATTGTGCAAAAATTTGGTATCCAGGGGCCTTCTCATTGTTTTTGTTGTGCTAATCACTCATTGGAGTCATTTGAACATTTTTTAGCTTTGGTGAGATCCCTTGCAGTGTTTGGGACTATTTTGGAAAACCCATTAGTATTGGTCCAAAACTGTTGGAGACTAGAATGAGGCTAGTGCTGTGGTGGACTGTAGTTGATCATAATGGCATGGAGTCATATCTTCATCAAATAACCCCAATATTTATCCTATGGCATATTTGGAAAGCTAGGAATGAATGGGTGTTTTTAGGAATTACTCTGGCTTGGGAAAAAATTGCGAGAAAAATTTTTGTTGATTTAAAGATGTCTTTTCAACTGACATTTAAAGTTGATATTGTTGTGAACCATTGGCCTGAATTTTATTGGAGTGTGGCTCAAAAGAAACAGGAAATTCGAGTGATTGTGGTTACATGGAAGCCCCCTATGAACATGCTGATATTAAATACAGACGGATGTTCAAAAGGGAATCATGGTGAATGTGGTGGAGGTGGCATTCTTAGAAATCAGCAAGGGAGCGTTATATTGGCATATGCTATTCCTTTTGGACAAGGTACAAGCTTGGAGGCAGAGTTTAGGGCTTTGTTATTTGGTATCAAAGTGTGTGATGGTCATGGCTATAAAGGTATTCAGTTACAATCGGACTCACTTACTTTAGTTGACATCCTTAATAGTTCCAGCTCCTATCCTTGGTCTGTACTTCATCTTTACAGGCAGATTTGTGCACTCCATGGTACTTTCACAAGAATTACTCATTGTTTCAGACAAGCTAATGTTCTAGCAAATATACTGTCTAATGAAGGGATTCAATTGCAATCTTCTATGATTTACTCATCATTTGCTTCACTTCCACGAAATGTGCGGGGAGCTCAGTTATCCTTCCTTTAGATTTAAAAAAGTTAAATTTTCTTTTTGGTAAAGGGAGTAGTACTCCTTATTTGAATTTTGCATATTTTGTAATAATTGGAGATCTGGTTTTGCTCCCCTCTATCTTTGTATTTATCTTATCTTTCTGAAAAAATAAGGGAGTGGTGTCCCCCACTGTGTACGGGGTTAGCCAATTAAAATAAAAGTCAAAGAAGCCTAGAACATAGAATCCACTAATGAATCTTGCATGAATGACTTACTAAGTTTTACCTTGCCTTGTTTAGAATCCAATTCCATAAGTGTCATAACTAGATCTCTCTATGCAGTGATAAGATTCCCACTATTCTCATGATAAAATCTTATGAAAACATGAATTATAATGATTCACTTAAGTATCCATTATTCTCCTATGAAACACTTAAGCATTAAGCATTATTTGTTCATTTTCCATTATTACTAGCATTTTTCAATGTCAAGTAACAACTAAGTGACTTGTTTAAGTTAGCCAAGCAAAAACAAGTGTTAAAACTTGAACAAATAAACAAACAAATGCAAGCTTAGCAACTTTTGATAATATAAGTCATGCTATTGCATTCATTAGCTTCATCTATTTTCTAGATGAAGCCTTTAGTGAATCATAACTAATGAAACAACTAAACTATTACTTTAAAGCAAGAATTCATTCAACAAGTGAAAGTAAATAGAGGGAGTAAGAATTGCTCAATGAAAGTTTAGACAAAGCTTCTCTTCTTATTCAATTTCAAAGTTGAACTTACAATGGTTCTCTTACAATGGTCCTCACTATTCTATTGAAGGATGAAGAGAATTCTATTAATTCTCTACCAAAACTAGTGTAAACTAAGCTAATACTATTTCCTACTACTCAAACTTTTTTTTTAAAAGCTTTACAAATGAATTTTACTTATAGACAAATGTTTCTCAAGTCATTTTCCAACTTGCATGGATCATTAATGCATGGAAATGATGAAGATTTACTTGGAGATTCCAAATGGGCACAAAAGTCTTTATTTATGCTTCCAATGTATTCTCCCACCTATAAAACCCTATCCCCGTCTGAAAAATGTCTGTAAAAATCAATTGGAAGAGGATGCAAGTTGATGCCCTAGAAAATCCAGCCGACTTATGATCCGCGAATGGTGATACGCGAATGACAACTCGCGGATCTCCGTTCGCGGCTCACACCTTTGTGGCCCCCACTTGATTTCTGATTTTTGCTGAGCTGGAGCTCATGTGTGCAAGCATTTTTCACGTATTTTCAAGCATTGTGGTGAAGAATTGAATTTTTCTATTATTTTTGCACAATTATTCCTTTAGTTATTCATCCCACTTTAACTCATTGAATCACCATTGACTTTGATTTTCCTTTACTATAGTTGATCCAAAATAAGTTTTAGTATGATGAACCGGCAATTATTCACAAAATTTGTGCATTAATTTGCTCAAATGAGAATTCAGCCTCAAAAACCCTAATTCCCGTAAATATCCTAATTCTTATGAATTGTTGAAAAAATGGGTCATTTGTTGCCAAAAATACTATATTTATGCTTAAATAACATCTACAACATATATATATATATATATATATATACATAATAGTATTAGCACTTTTATTGCTTATCACCACATATACCCATTGGTCAGCCCATAAAGTGGTGGTCTCGGGGGTGGTCCCGGGGGTAGTCCCTTTTTTTTTTAATTGGCTAACCTCGTACATGAGGGAGGACGCCACTCCATATTTTATTAATAATATAAAATAAAGAAAATGAGGGGGACAAGAACCTTACCTCAGTTTTACATAGATAAGGTTCTTATCCCCCTCATTTTCTTTATTTCATATTATTAATAAAATATGGAGTGGCGTCCTCCCCCGTGTACAGGGTTAGCCAATTAAAAAAAAAAATACAACAAGTTTTTTAAGAAGTTTTAGTGGTAGATCTACTAGTGCTAGACGAAGTTTTGATTCTAGATTAGAAATGGACCCAAGAGATAATAGTGAAATTGATATAATAAATTCCACAGAATATAATATAGAAAAAATTGAGCAAGATTTAATCAATTGGACTATTCCTAAGATTCTAGTAACATAAATATATTCCAAAGGAAGCTTTGAATATAAAATAGATTATTCGATAAAGACTACTGAATAGACTATAAGTTTAAATAAAGATTTAGAAAATATTCAATTATTAGATTTTAATGCTATTAAAAATCATGTTCATAATGGATATAGATATATGCATATTGGACTAGTACAAATTGCAATAAAACCTTTGCTAAGATTAGGATTAGATATACCTATTTTACTTTGCCTAAGAGATGCCAGACATAAAAGCTTTAAAAATTCTTTACTTGTATTGTTAGACTCTAATCTAGAAGGAGGACATGTCTATTTTAAAAGCTATCCAAACTTTTTAGTTGGTCTGTTAGATGAGCATATACTAAAGACTTTAACATTAACTATTCAAACTTAAAAATATGGATTTTCATGAAGGTGTTAGATTTGTTGCTGTTATTTATTGAGTTGCGTACAAAGTAATAAAAACTCAGCTCTCTCCAAGAATGAAAGATAGATACAAGATGTCTAGACTAGGTAAAACAATGATAATGGAAGCTAATCTTACTCATAATAACATTTTCATTCCACAAAGATTAAATTGGGAAAATATAATAACTTCTTCTAAATGGAAATTAGAATGAATTATAGCACCAAAACCCAACCATGCAATAAAAAGTAATATTTTAGAAATAATAGAATTAACAGATGGATATGTAGAAATAATATTTGAAAAAGAAATATTTAGGACTATAGAGTCAGATCGAACTATATATGAAGGAGAAAGTTCTAGATCAGAAGTAGGAACACCTTTAATAAGAAAAAGAGTAGGTAAAGAATCCATACCGGAGAAGTTGATTTTAATTCTAATATACCTAATGTGTATTAAAAAAGGGAAGAAGATATTGAAACACGTATACCACCTATTGATAGTCAATTGAATGTAATTACTAAAGATGAATTTGAATTAGACAAAAATATAATTGAGAAAATGTTTTTAGAAGATAAACATAAAAATAAAAGGAAATGGTAGTTTGAAACCTTTACTAAAGAACAAACTACTAAATATAAACAAATGTATTTAGAAAAATGTAAAATCTACAAATATATCTTGATTTCTTTGAATGGTTAGAATTACATAAACCATATCAAAAAGAGCAAGAAATTTCGGTAATTACATGAAAATGGTTTATTACAGAAAGTAAAATACAAGAATCCACTCATCCACCTTTAACAGAAAAAATACTTTATCATAGAAACGAGATATTAACAGGATCTCCATTCAAGCAAACTTCAAATGAGAATAGAATAGTAGAATCTAAAGATATCAATAAGTAATCAAGCAAAATAATTATACTAATCAATTACTTTATTCTATATTAGAACATTTAACCAATATTGAAAAGGAAATATTAAAAAAATAAGGAGGCAACCAATAGTAATCCTTTACTAGTAAATCCTAAAAAACGTCTATTTAAAAATATTTGATTTTTCTAATGATTTCAAATTGGGAAAACCCAAATTAGACACTACTAAAGATCTCCTTTAACAAATAGATAGAAAGCTTTCAAGAATTAAAATAGCAAATAATCACTCTTCTACAAAAAATAAAAATAAAAATAATGACAATAAACAAGTAAATATGCTTTCATATAAGATAGATAATTACAATCACAATTTCAAGATACTATAATTGATGATTTAGAAATCAAAAAGATAAAATCTTATTCCAAAAACCCTAGGGAAAGGAGGAATCGAGTTAGAGGTCGAACTTTAAATTTTTATCGACAACCAAGTTTTCCAGATATGCAACATGAAGAAAATTATTTGTATTCTCAAATGCATTGTGATGCAACTTCTATTATAAGTTGGAATATAGATAGTTTGATAGAGCATCAAACACTAAAAACTGTTAATGAAATGGGAATAGATGCTACTTCATACAAAGCTAAAAACAAATCCTATAAAGCTAGTGCTATGATGTTAGTTTCAAGTTTTACTGGAATGTTAAAATCCTGGTGGGATGATTATTTAACTGCAGAAGAAAGAAATAAAATAAAAAATGCAATCAAAATAGTAATTTTAGATAGACCAGGAACTAGTAGAGGGGAAGAGACTGCAAGGTAATACGAAGAGTAACGCAGCGGAAAATTTTAAAATTTATTACCTTAGCCATGGATCTCTTTGATGTAATCTATACGATTAAAGGGTGTTTAGCACAAATAACTCAAGCATAGAAGGTTTTTATGCTTCAAAGGGAAAGATCCTATTTGATGAAGGTGTTGATCTACCATGAAAAGCCCTCCAAGTGTCGAGCCTCCAACAGTATCCACACGAACATGATCTTTAGGAACCTTTGGGCTTGCTTGCCTTGCCTTTTGAGTGCTACCTCCTTTGAATGATTATGAAGAACACAAGAAGAGAAAGAGTAGAAGACAAAACCCTAACTATTAGGAGAAAGAGAAAGTGGCGTTTTCTTGGAGAAGAAAAATCGCCACCTCCCTCTCAATTTTTCTCTCTCTAAATTTTGTGTTGTGTTTCATCAATCTATCAAGAGTCAAGGCATGGACTTATTTATAGATGTAGTATCCTAGCCTTTAAGGAAACAAGAGCAATTGGAAACCAAGAAGGTTTAAGAAGCTTACCTTAAGCTAATCCTGTTCCTTTAGGAAACCTATTCCAAAAGGAAACCAAATAGCTTCTTAATTCCTTTTAGGAAACTAATTTCCATCAAGACTTAGGATATTTATAATTAAGTCCTTTAAGTTAATTTATCACATAAATTAACACCATAAGTATCATATACTTATCTTAATAACAATTTAACCTAAAGACCATATTCTTATTGTGTGTGACCCTTTAGGTTCCATTCATGTTGGCAATAAGTACAAATTATAACTCATTAATTAATTAATTAAGAACTAGATAAATTAAACACTTTAATTTATCATTAATCCACTAATTAATTAATTTGCACTTATAGATCATGAGTGGCGTCTAGCAATGCATCATGACCACTCAAGTGAATAGGAAAGTCATATGGTAGACTACACCTATCATTGACAATGTTACCATGTAATTAATATCCTTTCACCAGACTATATCCCAATTAATCTAAGAGTGTAGTGCGCACTCTTTAAATGACTAATTAATGATTTCTTGTTCCTGAAATATAACTTTCCATAAAAGTATAACCTTGAAACTCTTTCAAGTCATACTTTCACTTTTGTGCAAAAGATTCTTTAAGTCATATTTCAACAAGGGGCCAATCCGGCATATACTCTCCTATAATAAGGAGTGGTGAATCCTATATTGATTACTCACTATCCTTCCATGCTTCATACTATACCCAATCTCTACCGTATGGGCTACTCTTTTATGAACACCGAGCAATAGAGTCAAAGCATAGCAATCCACACTCAAGATACCATGGTAATCTCAAGTCTAAAGATCACTTACACCATTGACATTAAGAGTATAATTCATTAGCACTATGAATAGTAACTCTTGGCGGATCAATCCAATGAACTTGTTCTCTAACAAGCATCCACATACCAGCTTAGGTGTCACACACCATAGTTGATGAGATCAACTACTACTTACCATAAGTAGAGGCAAAGTATATGCTAGTCTTCTCATATTAATGATGTCCAATCTCATTAGTACTACGACTAGGGATATTTAAGAATATAACTTTATGTGTAATAAGAGTCTCATCATTGTAACTCTTACAATCTCTTATACACAATTAATATTCTTTGGACTTTATCAAATAAAGAAGTAATATTGATAACAAGTATTAAATGACAAAGAAAATGCCACATATATAAGTATAACGCGAAATAAGCCTAATATAAAAATCCCAAAAAGTAACTTGGTTTTAGTGCATACACTATCAGAGATTACTATGACTGATACATTAGAAGATGCTTTAGTTACTTTAATTTATACTATATGCAAACATTTTATTGGAGAACCTAAAAATGTACAAGAAAGAAGTTCATAAATATTAAATAATTTAACTTATCCTAAATTACGTGATTTTAGATGGTACAAAGACATGTTTGCAATATTGTGTGGAAAAGGGTTTGTTTAGAATTGTGGTAGATGTGGATTTAGCTATTTTGGTCCATCTTGTTAATTCGAATGCTCTTGGAAAATGGCCTTTATGTTCATTATTAAGGCAAATCAGACATCTTTTACACCAATCTCATTCAGTTCTCAACCACTTGTTTTGTGAAGCAAATGCAGTTGCAGACAATTTGTCCACTCTTCAGCGGGGAAGAGATTGGTTTTTTAATTCTGAAGATTAGTTACCGACTTTTATTAAGTCTCTAATTAGGCTAGATGGTAGCAATATGCCTTATATTAGACTATTCTAGCTTTTGTATCAAAAATTGAGGTTAGGCATCATGTTTCCCTCATTGTATCTTTTATTTGTTTTTCAATAAAATATAGGGCTAGCATCTCTCCCTCGTGTATAGAGATTACTATACAAAAACAAAAAAAAATTTGAGTAAAGTATTTGTTAGAATAGACTATAATCATTCTTATTGGAAAGAAAGATTTATTTCAGGATTACCTAAATTATTTGCAAAAAAAAGGTTAGACAAAGAATTAGAGATGCTTTTAAAGGAGAAATTCCATATAATAATTTGACATTTGGGGAAATAATAAATTATATAAATATGGGGGGATTACATTTATGTACAAATTTAAAATTAAAAGCACAAATGAAAAAAGATGGATTAACTACTAGAGAAGACTTAGGAGATTTTTGTACTCAATATGGATATGAGCAAATTACAGCCCCTTCAAAGAAAAAGCATTTAGAAAAGAGAATTAAAAAATTTAAGAAAAGATATCCTAAAAATAATGAATATAAACCAAGTAATAAAGTAAAGAGATTTGTAAAAAGAAAGAAATTTAATAACAAAAAGAATCAAGAAGTCATTAATACCAATAAATATTGGAAATGTGGAAAACTAGGACATATCGCTAGAAATTGTAAAGTGAAAAAAAAAAGATTAATGAAATAAATATAGAAGGATTGTATGTGAAAGATTTAAGAAAACAAATAATAAATATATTAGAAACCGAAGAAAAAAATGACAATAATGTTAGTACAGAAGAAGAAGAAATATTTGAAATTTAAGAAGATTCTAAAAATTCAGATTCTAATGAATGTGACTGTAGTATAGGAATTTATGGATGTAATTCTAGTGTAAATGTAATTTTGGTAGATTCTAAAAAATTATTATTAGATACTATAGATAAAATACAAAATCCTGAAATTAAAAGGGAATATTTAACTACTTTAAAGGATGCTATAATTCAAGAAGAAAAGCTTAAGGATATAGAACCTTTCAATTTAAAAGAAGTGTTTGAGAGATTTCAGTGACCTCAGACTACAGTAAATTTAGAAGATTTACAAAAAGAAGTAAAAAATTTGAACGATGAAATAAAACAAATTAGATCTATAATTCTAATTTAAAATATACTGTATTAGCTCTACAAACAGAAATTCGAATATTTAAAGAAGAATCTAAAAAGAGAAAAGAAAAACAACAAGAAGAAAATATTAGTCGAGAAGTTATAAAATTCAGCGGAGAACAAGAATATATTGTAAATATGATATCCAAAGTAATACTACACAAGTGGTATATCAAAATAAAAATAAAAATTTGAAAAGAATTTACTTTGGAAGGAATAACTTTGTTAGACTTAGTAGCTGATTATAATTGTATTGCAGAAGCATTAGCATTTGAAATCTTTTAGCAACTAATTGTCCAAGTTTCTCTCTCTAATTTCTCTCTCTACCGTTCCCTCTCTCTTTTTAGTTTTGAATTTAGGTTTTCATAGCAGCCATAGCTACCCTTCAACCTGTAGTTGAGGGGCATCCACCAGCCCCTAATTGATCCTTTGCTGAAGTATTATCACAAGTTGCTACATCACCAATCAAAATTAAACCTGCATCAATCCATCATGGTGAACCAACGATCATATTCTCCCAATTTGAGATTGATAAAATTGCAGCCCCCTTCAAATTTTGTTGATAGGAAAATTCTCACATGGTAAGCCAAACATGGAGATGATTAGAAAGTCCTTTGCTTCGATAGGCTTTGCAGCAACCTACACATTGGGATTACTGGGCCAACGCCACATTCTTATTAGATTTCATGCTGAAGAATATTATTTATGTTGTTGGCTTAGAGGCTCATGGATGGTGTAGGAGTTTCCTATGAGGGTCTTCAAGTGGAGTTCGTATTTTTGCCTAGATAAAAAACCGTGTCATGCTTCGGTGTGGGTGGCACTTGAAGCTCTACTAGTTCACTTCTTCAATACATCTGCTCTCTTTATTATCACTAGTGCCATTGGGACTCCTTTGAAACTTGATGCAGTAACGGTGAATATTACCAGGCCAAACGTTGCCCATATCTGTGTTGATCTGGATCAAAGGATCTTCCCCATTGCATATGGATCGCTTCTGGACAGGGAGGCTTTTATCAGAAAGTGATTTATGAGAATCTTCCTTCTTATTATAACCACTGTAAACAACGAGGACATGATGCCCCTAACTGTAGAGCTTTGAAGCCTAAGGAGACAGGCGATGTGGATCGTCGGAAGAAAGTTGAATACGTTCCCAAGCAAGTCTTGGCAAATCCTACTGATAAGGATGAAAAATCTAAGCAAGTGGAAGATATGGAGGGAAGTCGGTTAGATAAGAGTTTTGGTCAGATGTTAATGCAGCATGATGTTAACCAGGAGAGTCTGGTGAATCGAGGGTCCGAAAGGGAGGTTAGTCTAGAGCACTCTTTGCCTGCTACACGTACCCACATTCCTGTTACATCTCCTAGATGATAATCACCAAATAGGTGTCAGTGATAACCAGGGACAGCAGGGTCACACCTCTAGTATAATCTCTCCAATGCAAAAGTAGCAACCAGATGACAATGATGAATTGGTTGAACTCCAACTGCAAGAGGATGATGAAAGAAGTATTGCGATGAAGGAATCTGTGATGGTTCTATCCCAGCAACAGCTAATAACTGAAGCTAAAATAAGGACGGGGAATCTGTCTCCTCGTGGGTCTAATGTAGTAACTGGTGCAAGCAGTGGCTTCGAACAAAGGCATGGATTCTGTAATTTGGAAGTATCCTCCATGCAGGTGCACAATCTTCAGTAGCAATAGTTGGAATGGGAGCATCCGAAAATGAACAAACTGAAAGGTATTCGACCCAAGTTCAATTCCAATAGAGTCTTATGGTCTTATGTAAGACTTTCAACAAATCCTTTTGCAGCTCTTTCTCATGATTAGTGGTATGTTTTGGAACATCCGAGGTGTCTATAGATCCCCAAACTTAAGAAGATTAAAGAAGTTGATTAAACTATATAGTATCTTTACCACGAGAGTAGGAAAGAACTAGTAGGGAGGTAATCGTTAGCTTGTCATGAGAGTGAAGGTTAAGTACAATTGGAATTGGATCCTAAACAATACAAGAATCCATGGCATGAATTAATCCATTCAATCTTATGCTTGGTCATTAGTGGAATCTATTCCCTAGTGTCTTAAGATTACGAGTTTCCTCTAGATATTGTTATTTTATAGAGTTGTTAGTTTAGCTGTTTATTTTCTACTTTGATATTCTCATTGTTAATTGGTTGTTTAGATAATAAGGAGAGCAATAAAGCCTTAATACTTCGATAACCTTTTTCCTGTGGGATCGACCCTGTTACCCTATACTCAATACGATCTGTGCACTTGCAGTCTATAGGGTAATTAGGTTTTATAACTTGATTATTTGTGTGTGATATAATTGGATTATTTGCTATATTTTTAGACCTAATTACACGCCTATCATTAACTAAAATTCGTTTGAAACTTGGAATGGATGGGGGGGTTACCAATTCAGTTGGGTCAGTTTGGATATTTTATAAGAATGTGTTTTCTGTTTCTATGGTTGGTGAAAGTGAACAGCACCTATCTGTCATGGTTAGTTCTTTTGGGTTTGCAACTTCATGCAGGATTTCGTTTGCCCATGCAAAATGTTCAGATGAGGAAAAAATGGCGTTATGGAATGCTCTAAGAAATGAATATGTTAGTGGTAGTCCTTGGATAATTGTTGGAGATTTTAACTTGGTGACAAATAGATTGGAAAAGAGGGGCGGTAGACCTTTTTAGCTTAATGAGGCGACTGATTTCTTGAGGTTTATGCAGTCAACACAAATGTTTGATGCAGGCTACACAGGCTCTCCTTTTACGTGGTGTAACAATAGAGATGGAAATGCTAGAGTTTGGAAAAGATTGGACCGTGTATTGGTGAATAATGCTTTGTTTGGATTGAATGTTCAATTCTCTGTTCAACATCTTTCAAGAAAACCTTCAGATCATGCTCCACTTTTGATGATGACTAAAACTAAATTGGATAATCAACCAAGGGCATTTCGTTTCCTGAATTTTTGGACCTCTAATCCTAGTTGTTTGTCCGTGATTGAGCAGGCGTGGAAAAATGACATTTGTGGCTCTCCGCTGGTTTCTTTGGCTTTGAAGCTCAAAAGTGTGAAAGAAGCATAAAAGTGTGAAAGAAGCATTGCGATCCTGGTCCAAAACGGTGTTTGGTAACATTTTTGAAAATGTCAGAAATTTAGAAGAAAAGGTAGTAGGATTGGAGAAAGAATTCGATGAAAATGAGTTTGAAGGATCCTTGGAAAATTTGCAAATAGCGAGAGCGGAGTTAAATAAAGCACTGGTCTTGGAAGAGAATTTTTGGAGGCAAAAAGCTCGTGTTAAATGGTGGCAGGATGGGGACCGTAATTCTAGATTTTTTCATGCTTTGGTGGATTCCCATAGAAATAAATCAATCATCCATCTGATTAAAAATATGTCTGGTGTATGGATGGAAAATGAAGACGATGTGGGTATAGCTGCATGTGATTATTTTGCTTCTTTATTCACTCAAGGTGAAGTGCCGGGGGACATGGATTTTGGGCATATTCCGAAGCTGATCCAAGCTGAGGATAACACTTTACTAGAAGCCATTTCGACTATGGAAGAGGTCAAACAAGCTGTTTTTTCTCTTGATACGGATAGTGCGCCGGGAGTTGCCGGATTCACGGGTAAGTTTTTCACTTTTGCATGGAATATTGTAGCCGTCGATGTTTATAAAGCGGTAGTGAGTTTTTTCTATGGTGAAGGTCTACCTAGGAATTTTTCTTCCACTCTGATCATATTAATTCCTAAGATAGAGCATCCTCAAGAATTTTCTCAATTTTGGCCTATTAGTTTGTGTACTTTTGTTTCTAAGATTATTTCCAGGCTCTTGGTTGATAGGCTATCTCCTTTACTTCCACGGCTTATATCCAAGGAGCAAAGCGGTTTTGTCCAGGAGAGAACGATTTCTTAAAATTTTTTGCTGGCCCAAGAATTAGTAGCAAGTCTAGGGAGGAAAACTTGGGGGGGGGGAGAGTGTTGATGAAATTAGATATGGCCAAGACTTATGATCGTGTGTCTTGGTTTTATCTAATTTGTATGTTACGGGCATTTGGGTTTGGTGAAGTTTGGATTGATATGATATGAAGGATAATTTCCAGCTGTTCGTTCTCAGTAATAATAAATGGGGCTCCTAAGGGCTTTTTCAAATCATCTCGTGGTTTAAGACAAGGAGATCCTATATCCCCCGCTCTATTCATTATAGTTGCAGAAAGGGCTATCTCGTGCCTAATTGACCCACCTAGGAGCACCACTACTCTCGTGTGACATACAACCTAGGCTTCAACTATTTCCTTTCCATCATTATTACCAACTCTCGTTGCATAATAACGACTAACAATTCATAGTTGGTGATCAAGCAACTATAAATCCATGCAAACCAAAATAGAGAACAAACAAGCACAAGATAACATGAATAATCATAATCAAGTCATATGCATGAAGCGATTAGTTTCCTCTAACCCTAGAATAACAATTTAGCACGTACCCATGGTGGATTTCACATAAAAGATCAAAACTTTAATAGACAAATCCATATAAATCAAGAAAGAGACAAAAATAGAATAAAGAAAACTTATTGATTGATGAACAAGTTCAAATCTTCTATTCTTCCTCCAATCTTGATGTGTACAAGAGAATCCTCCAAATAGCACTATTCTATAGAGAGATTTACTAATCTAAAGGGGTGGCTCTCTCAAAGAGAGAAAATCTCTCTAAGAGAGACCCTTGCTATTCTATGCTATTCTCTCTCTATGCTATGCTATTCTACGCTTTCCACTTGTGTTTTTAGCACTCTAAAACCCTCCTAAGATGTATTCTCACCATTCACCAAGAGTATGAATTGCCCCCTTGGAAGATAGCCCCAAAGTGCCTCAAAATCGTATGTCTGTGCCCCGAACCCGCGCCTGGAACCCGTGGCAAGGATATAGCCGCGGCTTCAATTAATAACTTTCTGACCGTACCCGCGGTGCGTACCCGCGGAGCGGATTCAGCCGCGGGTTCCATCAGAAAGCTGGCCAAACTAGCTTTTACTCTGAACATGCAAGTTATAGCCCTTTGAGTTATCTTTCCAGGAGCACAAAAATCAGGTCATTTGGAGTAGTGTATACAAAGATATGGCCAAAACATCGAGACATGGTCGGAAGAGCATCGCTGCACAAGAATGCTTCAGTAATGTGGCAATTTGACATTGTAAACGTGAGAATCAGACTTTGAGGCCTTCATAAGAATTGTAGATAATTTTCTTAGCTTTAAATTGCTTCAAGAATCATCTCAATTCACTCTCTCTAGCTCCAGTTCTGACCAAACTACCAAAACATGTCGGTGCAGTGAAATCCTTTCATTACCAATTCTTCTTCTATCATTGCTTCATCATGCCACATCATTGGTCCTCTTCTCTTGCCACTTCTCATCAACTTCAAATCACATTTAATATCATCCCAATATGCTTCATTTGATCCAAAGTGATGATCGTTATAGCTAAAACCTACAAAATACAAAGAATTGCATATTAAACGACACATTTGCACATTTTAGCTACAAACTTAAGATTGGAAGAAATAGACACGAAAGTGACTATTGTTCATTATTTAAACCCTAAAAACTAGCATAAAATACTAATGTAGACACACTAAGAAATATGCAAACTAGACGCTTATCAGTTAACTTGGAACTCATCATTTTAGGTTCACAAATCGCAACCATTTGTAAATTAAAGACTTTCACCAATTTTTTTAATCTACGTAAATTAGGGGCTCTAGCTACCCCTCTAATATTCCAGAAAAGAATATTAATCATAAGATAATGCTTCAAAGGAATTCAGAGAGATTCTTGCTTGAGAGCGCAAGATTCTATCCGAGTGCACCTGAGGACGAACTCCTTTTTGCTTCCTCCTTTTTTGGAATTCCCAATCATCCTGGTGGTTTTTCAATTTCACCAGTGGCCGAGATGAGGTCTCAAGATTGCAAAAAGCCAGTCTGTCCAACTGGTTATCTACAGGTATGCTCGGAGCACCACGAGGTAAGAGGTTCCCTGCAGCAATCTCAGCATCCTCAATGAGAGCACATTTACTGATCATTCTATCATTTGCATCATTAATTATTTCCTCCATGACAGGCTCATGCAAAGTCACAGCGTACTGGGCAACAGGCAGTTTATCTATCTCCAAATGCTGGTTCTATTCGTCATTCGTAGGAACCTGCTCGTGCATGAGGGTAGGAAGCCTAGTCTTGGGATTAATATCATGTTCTAGACGTGAGTCCAGACCTTCCTGTTCTGAAAGATTCTGCCTTGCCTCCTCTTCATTTGTTGTTGCCCTCACAAACTTATGTGAAATCTCCACATTATTGACATGGGATATGATCGGGTTTTCACCCTCAACCCCAGCATTCTTGTCCTTTTGAGTGCTCTCCACATTCACATGAGCATCTAAAGCATCGTTCATAGCTGCTGCAAGATTACTCTCCTTCCTTTCAACGACAGGCTTAGGGACATAACGCCAATGGTCTCCTAGCTTAGGCGGTTGTTTGTTTAATATGAATGAAGCTACTAATTTTCTACTATTTATGCAAGATGCTCAAGTTTTTGATGCAGGCTTTTCAGGCTCGCCTTATACTTGGTGTAATAATAGGCTTGGTAATGCGAGAATTTGGAAGAGATTGGATAGGGTGTTGATGAATAAGGAGTTCTCATATTTGAAGCTGCAATTTTTGATCCAATATTTGTTAAGAAGCCCTTCGAATCATGCACCTCTGCTATTCTGTGGTAGAACTCGCTTGGATAATAAACCAAGGAACTTCTGTTTCTTGAATTTTTGGGCAAGTCATCCCAGTTTCTTAGAGGTGGTTGCACAGGCTTGGCAAAAATGTCTCATTGGTAGCCCACTGATGGTGTTGACATTGAAGCTAAAGGAAGTTAAATCTTCTCTTCGGCTATGGTCTAGACAAAAATTTGAGGACACATTTGAAAATGTGAAACAATTGGAAGAGAAGGCTGCAAATATGGAGGCTGTGTATGATGTTCAAGGTACAAATCAGGCTTTAGAAGACATGCAGTCTGCAAGGGCTAAATTAACTGTAGCTCATGTGATTGAAGAAAGCTTTTGGAAACAAAAAGCCCAAATTAAATGGTGGAAGGAAGGTGATCATAATTCAAAGTATTTTCATTCCATTATGGCCGATTGAAGGAGATAATCAGTCATCCATAGAATTAAAAATTTGGGTGGAGATTGGATTGATGATGAAGAAGAAATAGGAAAGATTACTTGTGAATATTTTTTGGATTTGTTTTCTCAAGAGAAGGTTCAACAATTTTGTGATCTACATCATATTCCCAAGTTGATTTCAGAAGAAGATAATTGTATGCTAGAAAGTTGTCCTTCCAAAGAGGAAATTAGATCGGTTGTATTTTCCATGGATAGGGAGAGCGCAGCTGGATCGGATGGCTTCATAGGAAATTTTTTTACTATGGCTTGGGAGATTATAGCTAACGATTTATGTAAAGTTGTGCTAAGTTTTTTCTATGGGGAGGAAATACCTCGAAGCATTGCATCTACTTTGGTGATTTTAATTCCTAAAACTGATTGTCCTCAGGATTTCTCACAGTTTAGACCAATAAGCTTGTGTAATTTTGTTAATAAAATTATTTCTCGTTTATTGGCTTCTAGACTATCCAGTATTCTTTCTCGAATTATTTTTTATTAGCAAAGCGGGTTTGTTAAGGGGAGGTTAATGGCAGAGAACTTTATGTTAGCTCAGGAAATTATTTCTAGCATGGGAACGAAGAACTAGGGTGGAAATGTGGTATTAAAGTTAGACATGGCCAAGGCATATGATAGAGTGTCTTGGCTGTACTTGCTTAGGGTTCTTCGGGGCTTTGATTTTGGTGAATGGTGGATTGACATGATCTGGAGGCTTGTTTCTAATTGTTGGTTCTCAATCTTAATCAATGGAGCTCCCAAGGGCTTCTGCAAGTCTTTGAGAGGGCTTCGCCAAGGGGTTCCTTTATCTCCTAGCATCTTTATAACTGCAGTTAAAGGGTTATCAAGAGCTTCAAACCAGTTGTCTCAGCTCTAGCAATTCTCTCCCTTTAAATTTCCAGCACGTTGCCCTATTATAACTCACCTTAGTTTTGCTAATGATATTATTATTTTTTCAGGTGCTTATAAGAGATCCTTGAAGTTGGTCATGGCAACTTTAAGGCAATATGAAACTTGTCCGGGACAAAAAATTAATTGTGCAAAAAGTGGCTTCTGGTGCGACCCAAAGATGCCTGGAGATAAGAGGGGGTTGATACAGGTCACAGGCTTTATGGAAAAGTCCTTCCTAATGCGCTACTTGGGTTGCCCTTTGATTACAGGCTAATCTTGGAGGTTTTGTTATGAAGAAAGTTTTGGCCAGGCAATGATCTACTGGAGGGAGATTGATCCTTATTAAACATGTATTATTCTCGATTCCTATGCATATCCTGGTAGCCTCAAATCCTACAATGGGTGTAATGTCTCAGTTGGAATAGATATTCTCACAAATCCTATGGGGTCAAGAGGGTGATCATTCTAAGTATCATTGGATTAAATGGAAAAACTTGTGCCTACCTACAGATGAGGGTGGGGCTGGTTTGAGATCTCTGGAAGATATTTTTAAGGCCTTCTTTGTAAGGCTCTGGTGGAAATTTAGGGAACATCAATCGTTATGGGCTAAATTTTTGGCTACCAAATATTGTAAGGCTCAGCATCCTTCACAAATTCAAAGGAACAGGTTGGACTCAATAATGTGGAAAAGATTGTTGGGGGCACGTGATTTGGCTAAAGATCAAATAATATGGTTGGAAAATGATGGTACAATTTCTACCAATCCAAGGGAGGCATGTTCTACTAACATGGCATGGGCCCTAAATTACTCAGGTGAGTTTTCTATGAAATCTACTTTTGAATATGTTAGGGTGGGTAAGTCCTCGAGCTTTTTATAAAAAAAGATTTGGAGTCCCTATATCCCAATTAAAATGTCTTTCTTCATGCTTAGACTTTTACATAATAGAATTCCTACGGCTGATGTCTTGCAAAGGAGGGGATTTTGTGGTCCGTCTATTTGTTTTTGTTGGGATCATCATTCTCTCGAAACCTTGGAACATATTTTTTGCTTGGGGGAAGGGGGTTGCTCGGTCTTGGGAGTTTATAACTTCGGCTATCTTGCTGGGTTTAAGAATGGCTCTTGATGTTAAGTTTAGCATTTCTTTTTGGCACTCTAGCTGGTCCGAATTTCTCATGGCAGCTACTTTGCATAAAAGAGTTGTGAGAATTTCTTTAGTTAAATGGGTGCCAATGATGAATGAAGTTCAGTTAAATACGGATGGGTGCTCGAAGGGTAACCTGGAAGATTGTGAGGGAGGAGGTCTTTTCAGAGATGGCAAAGGGAATTTAATTTTTGGTTTTTCATGCTATATTGAGTTAGGGAGACGCTTGGATGCAAAAATGCAAGCACTTCTTCATGGAATTAAATTCTTTCTAGTCAAAGGTTTTGAAGTTTTTTATCTAGAATCTGATTCTCTTCCTCTAGTGAATATTTTAGTAGGTGGGGCTACATGTCCTTGGTATCACAAAAACTGGGTGCTTGAAATAAAAAAATTTCAGCATCATTTTGTATCTATCAGACACTATTACAAGGAAGCAAATCGTCTAGCTAATGCCTTGGCAAATGCAAGAATTATTTGTAAGAAGAATGTTGTGTATGAAGAATTCTCAACTCTCCCGAAGGAAGCTCGTGGTGCTATAAGATTAGATAAGTTAAGATTTCCATCTTTTCGATTTCATTAAATTATATTTTGTTTAGTTTCTTATGCTTTCTTAGTTGTAACACGGTTTTATTTGTAAAAGGAGTAGTACTCCCTGGCAGTTGTTTTAATAAGTTTTATTGTATTTTAGGAGGTAAGGTTCTTGCCCCTCTCCTTCTTTGGTTTATATATTAATAAAATTTGGGAGTGGCGTCCCCTCCCCCCCTCCGTGTACGGGGTTAGCCTTTCAAAAAAAAAAAAAAAAGAACTGCTAATGCTGGAAGACTTAAAATAAATTATAAGTTGTCTAAAGCACACATATGCAATGAAAAATTTTGTTTTGAAAATCAATTTATTCTAGTAAAAGATTGAAACCAAGATATAATATTAGGAACTCCTTTTATTGCACAAATCTATCCTTTTAAAGTAAATCATAAGGGGATATCTACTTATATTTAGGGACTAAAATTCATTTTGAATTTGTATATGCTCTAGTGGAAAGAGAAATAAATCTAATTCAAAAGACAAAAAGGTTAATAGAAAAGTTATTGAAAATAAAGAAAACCACTATTGCTTGTCTAAAAGAAGAAATAAAGACTAAAAGGATAGAAGAACAATTAAATACTCAAATTGTTAAAGAAAGGATTTTAGAATTAGAGGACAAACTAAAACAGAGAAGTGTGTTCAGATATTCCAAGTGCATTTTGTGATAGAAAGAAACATGTTGTAAGATTACCATACATTAAAGATTTTTCTGAAGAAAAAATTCCTACTAAAGCAAGGCCTATTCAAATGAATAAAGAGTTATTGGATTATTGCAAAAAAGAGATTGAAGAATTATTAAATAAAAACTTAATCATACCTAGTAAAAGTCTATAGAGTTGTTCTGCCTTTTATGTACAAAATTCTGCTGAAATAGAAAAAGGAGCTCATAGACTAGTAATTAATTATAAACCTTTAAATAAAGTACGTCAATGGATAAGATATCTAATACCTAATAAAAGAGATTTACTAAAAAGAATTTATAATTCAAGTATTTATTCAAAATTTGATATGAAGTCAGGATTTTGGCAAGTACAAATTCATGAAGATGATAGATATAAAATAGCTTTTAATGTTCCGTTCGTACAATATGAATGGAATGTAACACCCTTCGGGTTAAAGAATGCTCCTTCAGAATTTCAAAATAGAAAGAATGAAATACTTAATCCCCATTCAAGCTTTTCTATAGTATATATTGATGATGTATTAATATTTTCATATTCTATTGAAAAACATTTTAAACATTTAAATATTTTTCTTAAGGTTGTAAAAGATAATGGTTTGATAGTATTTGAAAAGAAAATGAAATTATTTCAGACTAAAATAAGATTCCTTGGGTTTGATATTGACAAAGCCTATTTGTAGAAGTTTAGAATATTCTCAAAAGTTTCCATATGAAATTAAAGATAAAAATCAATTGCAAAGATTTTTGGGATGTTTAAATTATATTTCAAATTTTATTAAGGATCTAAGAATTATTTGTGAACCTTTGTATAAAAGATTGAGAAAAAATGGCCCCACAATGGACTGAAGAGCATACTAAAGTAGTAAAGAAAATAAAGAGATAATTAAGAATTTGCCTTGTTTAGGCATACCAGATCCAGAAGGCTTTTATGATTGTAGAAATAGATGCGTCGGAAAATGGTTATGGAGGAATATTAAAACAAAAGATACTAAAGAAGAATTAGTTAGATATTGTTCACGGAATTTGGACTGGACCTCAGAAAAATTATTCTACAATTAAAAAGGAAATTTTATCTATTTTTCTGATGCATTACTAAATTTCAAGATGATTTGATAAATAAAGAATTTTTTATTAAGAATTAATTCTAAAGCTGCAAAAGATGTTTTAGAGAAAAGATGTAAAGAATTTAGTATCTAAACAAATATTTGCTAGATGACATGCATTATTATCTAATTTTGATTTTCAAATAGAATTATAAAGAGAAAATCTAATTCATTGCCAGATTTTTTGACCTAGAGAATTTTTACAGGGAAAATAAAATGAATTGGACTACTTATGACATGCAGATTGGTGATTCAAGAAGTTATTCGACAAATAAAAGAGAAATGAAAGAAAATAAAAACAATTTATTAATAATCAAAGATTTAAAGAAAATATCACAACATCAAAGAAATTTACTAAAACAATGTTATTGACTAGGGACAACCAAATGGCTCAAAGGCCGCCTCAACGGCCCCAAACTCTTCTACTCCAAAGCAAAGGACAAAAGCATCCTACGCAATGTATAGTCCAAATACTTTTCTCTCAAGCTAGTTCTAGAAGTTCTTCCCATAGACCCTCTTCTCTAGTTACTCAGTTACTTCTCACAATCTTCTACTCCAATCACTCCTAACAGTTTCTTGAATATGCCAAGTTTCAGTAACTCCTATTCAATATACCTCTTCTTATTTTACTAAAGAGCTCACAAATTTTGTTTGTTTTATTGAAGCAGAATTTTCTGACTTTAAATTTTCAACAACTAAAAGAAATGAATATTTTTTCCCAATTTCAATTATGAAAGTGAAAGTCCTTTGAAAAACAAGGAATTTTTATGAATTTATTTTAGTAGATACCGATACCATTGATATTCTAGAGTGGATGCCCAAAGAAAAACCTGAAGAAGAAGCCAATTATCATAAAATAATTATTAGGAAAATATTACGCCCCCAAGATTGGGGAGCACCCCTTTCTACTCCTAGACAATTTTCTGAACCAAGAAACCTCCTCATTTTTACTACACCGACTACATTAAAGTCCTAGTATAATTTCTTTCTTTTAGACCTTTTAATCATTCCTGGTTCATTCAGTTTGGATATAGATTTGATCATCATAATATTCCTACTATGGTTTTATAAATGGTGGGATTATTATGGTGCCATAATCCAAATACTTACAAAGAATTACGGAGAAGACTTTAAAAAGTTCAAGAATGCATTTCTCCCTGGAAGATTTGAATGATGACAGAACTCTACTTCATTATTGTTGTGAAAAAAGACTTCATTTTATCTATTGCTCGAATTTTACCAAAAAGGAAGTTGATGGATTCCAGAGTTTGGTAAGAGAAAAGAAGACAAAATGGTGGGACAAAATTCAAGATTTACCAGATGAATGTTCTAAAAAACAGACAGAGAAGGAGAACTCAAGAATTTTTTATGCAAAAAAGTAAATTTCTAGAGTCAATTAGCAGCAACTAGTTCCAAGGCAGAATTCGTAGATATTGTTAAACAAGCTCTACTTCAAATGGACTGAATGATGAAAGAAAAAATTTATTGAATCTTGGTTCTACTTCTACTCCAAAGAATCATTCTGACGAAGCGTCATCATCCACTGCTTCTCCCTCTACTCCATTTGATCCCTACGGAGGTCCTCTAGCAGTCAAGATCCGTATCTACTTTAATGATCTTTAACCAAAAGAGCAGATAAAAGAATCCATTTCCAAGACAAAAGAATCCAATATGGAGAAAATGGCAAAAGCCAACCGTGCATGTGATAGGAAAAGTCTAAAACATCATACATGGACAAAATGACAAGAAAAGACTAAAGAAGAAAAAGCCAAATAGCATGTGATAGGAAAAGGCCCAATGGCATGTGATGTGTTTAAAGGCCAAGATTCCACTTCAGTGAAGATTTTTTCAAACTTTAGAGAAATTTCAAATTCCCTCTTCAGCTGTGCCTATAAAACCCGAGCTCATCTAGTCAAAAGGATGCTCATCTACTCAAAAGGATCATCAGTTGTTTTCAACCTTCTTTCTCTCTTCTTTCATTTGGAAAAATAGATAAAGAATCAAGGCTTTGTTCATATCGAGTCTGGCTTAGAATCTTGTCAGCCTCAACTTATTTGTAAGTTTCTACTTTAATTTAAATGTTTGTTGGATTTTATTTTATGAATGAATATTTGAATGTTGGTTTGTGTTTTATGATGAGTAATAAATTTATCTATTTTAGTATAGTGTTTTATATATGTTTTTAATGTGATTTTAGTATGTTTTTGATATTTTTGATATTATAATGGCTCAATTTCATTACTTTCCATCAAATGAAGAATTGCTTTTAAATTAGGGTTTTTAGTATGGAAATTAGGGTTTTGAGGCAGAAATATTATTTTGAGGAAATTAATGCCCAAGTTTATTTGATATTGTAGGGAAATGAAGATTAAACACAATTCAAATCAATTGAAGCTCAAGGAATATCAAATTCAAAGTTGATTCAAGTTGTGCTACTTTTATCATTTAAGCTTGGAAATTCCAACAAATATGTTCTCCACCAAATTCTACCAAGGCAACTATGGTTTACTTGTGGAAAAACATCTCAAGGACATGATAGGAATAACCAAAATGTAAAAGCAAAGAATTGGAAATAGAGAGCGATCCGCAGGTGGCTCCTTGATTGGTGCCAACTTATAGATTTTGGCTTCTTCCAATTTGTAGCTTGTTCACACCTTTTGGTTGAAAGGGGTGCTCCCCAATCTTGTAACAATATGTAGCTTCATAATCACACCTTTTGGTAGGAGGAGCACTCATTGTAAATACTTAGAGTAGTTTTCTTTCATAGTTATAAGAAGGCAAAGTCATCTTCTTGTAACAACACTTTGAAGGAGCTTCTTTGTATTCAACATGTTTGATGAAATGCAAAGACAAGTTTTGGATCCAAGTTCATCTACCAAATGAGCAACTCTAGCCTTATTCCTTTTAGTTTCATTCATGCATGCTTGTGTACTTTCATTTATGTGCTTAAGTTTATCTGACATATGTTGAACTAAGTTGATTTCCACTAGGTTTAGGATGAAACTCTAATATGTTTGAATTGGTTTATGGCTTATTTGTTCTTGTTTATTTATTTACTTGGTCTTTAACACTTGTTATTGATTAGCTACCAACTCCACATCATCTAGTTGTTATTTGACAAAGAGATTTGCATTTAACAATGGAAAGAGTAAATGAAACTTATGTTGAATCTCACGAGAGTAGTGATTCACATAGGTGGATTAAGGATTAAAGCCACAATTCATGAGTTTAATGAACTAATGCATGCTAGACTTTACCACAAGAGTAGGAAAGCTTATGTATTGGTAGTCTTCCATTCGTAGAGAGATCTAGTTTGGAGTAAAATTGGAATTGAATCCCAAACATGGATAAAAATCATCATGGCCATAGGCTAAACTTTCATATTTGGTAGATTCTTAAGCTTAGTCAACATTGTTTATCAAGTTTCTTCATATTTTGTTAATTTGAATTTAATTTTCCTACCATTTTCACCATCTCCAAAGTTTGATTATTTAGATAATAAAGGAAGTTGGTAGCATTGGTAGTTGCTAAATCTTGTTTCCTTGTGAGATCGATCTTAATATTTGTCTCAACTATAATTGACCGGTGCACTTACAGAACGAGTATTAGGTTAGAAATTTTATTATTTGTTTGTGTGAATTGTGCTTTATTTTGATAGTAACCTAAACTCACAACCACCGGTCATATGCCTTAGCCATATCAAGTTTAATTGCCACATTTCCACCCCTGGACTTCTTCCCAATATCATAAATAAGTTCTTGGGCTAGCAAAAAATTATCCGTTATGCTTATGCCTTTAACAAAGCCACTTTGCTGAGGAGAGATTATCTTAGGCAAAATGGGGGCTGGCCTATTTGATAGAACTCGTGAAATCACCTTATTTATGAAATTGCAGAGGCTTATAGGCCTGAATTGCGAAAATTCCTGTGGATTTGGATTTTTAGGGATAAGAACAATGGATGTTGCTGTTACCACCCAAGGTAGATCAGCCCCATAGAAGAAGCTCATGATTTCCTTATATGGTAAATTTATTACTTATTAGCTCTCAATTTAGCGGAGCTCTTCCTTACTTATTCATGTTATAAATACCTTACTGACTTGAGCGACGAAGGTACAATAGGGAAGAAGCCCCACTTCGACCTCATTTTCCTATGTGTGCAGGTAAACAATGTTGCCATACATAAGGTGGTCAAAATTAGTTTCTACAATTAGCATTATCTATGGGAACGATTGATTATCTCACTGGAGCTCGATCATATTATTTTCTCTGTTCAGCCATATCACTTCGGCCATATTGTGTCCTCAGCACTTTGGCCAAGTTCTTTGGCCACATTATGCCCTCACTTCAGCTAAGTGCTTCGACACTTCAGCCATATTATGTCCTCGGCTCAGCCAATTCGACCAAGTACTCTGACCATATTATGTCCTCATCTCGGCCAAGTACTTCGGACATATTATGTCCTCATTTCGGCCATATTACATTCTCGGCCCAGCCAATTCGGCCAAGTACTCTGGCCATATTATGTCTTCACCTTGGCCAAGTATTTCGGCCATATTATGTCCTCACTTCGGCCAAGTGCTTCGGCACTTCGGCCACATTACGTCTTGGGCTCGGCCATATTGCGTCCTCAGTACTTCAACACGTTGGCCATATTGCATCTTAGGCTCAGCCATATTCTTTCAATTCGACCATATTATTTCACTGGAGTTTAGCCCAGAAGAGTTCAAAATATGAGCTCGACTTGAGTGTATCCCCTTTGAACTCCCCATTTAAGCTTCAAAAGACTAGAGAGCCAAAATGGCTTGAAACTCCGAAATGAAGCAAAAAACGTATTTATTTCACCTCTTTCTAGACTTAGTTAAAAAGAGTTCGGCCAATAGAGTTCAGCTAAGAAAAACTCAATCAAAAAGAGCTCAGCCAAGAAGAGCTCGGCCCGAAGAGATAAACAAAAAAAGAGTTCGGTTAAAAAGAGTTTGGCCAAAAGAGCTCGGCCTAAAGAAGAGCATGATCAAAAAGAGTTCAGCTAAAAGAGCTAGGCCAAAGAAGAGCTTGGCCCAGAGAGCTCAGCTGAAAGAGTTCAAGAAAGAAGAGTTCGACCAAAAGAGCTCGGCCAAAAAAGTTCGGCCAAGAAAAGCTCATCAGTATTAAGCTTCCATGGCCTCCTAGTATTCGGCCCCTAGCGGCCTCATTATTATATCAGCCCTTTAAAGCCTCATTATGGACTTAGGTATTCTCTTTGATTATCATTTTGGATTTCACTCTTTTGCAGTCTCATAGTGGATTCTCTACAAAGTTATATAAGCTCGGGACACAATGACAAGTTCATTGTCATCCCGTTCGAGCTGGAGGGCTTATGTAGAGATAGAATTTACCCATTAAATCAAGTAATAGTGATTGAGAAGTGAAAATTGACTAGATATGATTGATGTGACATTTTCTTCTGGCACAAGTCTCTATCTGACACCACCGACCTACCTCAACTAGGCTTTTCAAACTAGAGCCCTAACCCTCAATTCTCTTCTCTCCTCCCACAACTATAAATACCTCTCATGGGGTCTCATAAATCCAAGCTTACAGGTAAGATCTCAATTTAGCCGATCTCTTTCTTTCTTATTCATGTTATAAATACCTTACTAATTTGAGCGTCAGAGGTACAATGGGGGAGGAGCCCCACTTCGACCTTATTTTCTTATGTGTGCAGGTAAACAGTGTGACCATGCATAAGGTGGTCAAAATTCATTTCTACAGTTTCAATTTTTTAGCATATTTAGTCCTATTGGCTAGTTTTACAAAAATCTTGTTGAAATCTGATCACGTGATTATCACGTGCCAGTTACAAAATTTTTCAAAAAGAATTAGACTAAAGAAAATTTTTTAATTGACATAATTTGTAATTAAAGATACTAATTTGAGTTCATATATGGTAAATAAGCAAATAAAACTAAAAAAATCTGCTTGGATTGTGCATTCGCACATGTGCCTTTAATTACAAATTATGCTAATTAATTTTTTTAATTCTTTTTTAAAACTTTTGTAACCGTCACGTAAGTTTCATGTGACCAGATTCTAATAGGCTTTTGAGAAAGCTGGTCAATAGAACTACATATGCTAAAAAATTAAAACATTTGGTACTAGATTTGCTTTTGTCCAAACTTTTAGGACTGAAACTGCCAATGCCCCAAACATTTAGTGCTAAAATTGTAATTTTCTCCATTGTATTTAAACCTTCTCAATCTTTTAACTCTTTTTCAGAAAAGAGCATCCACCTCTAAATATATGTATACATATATCTATGTACATACATACATATATATATGTACATAGATATATACATATGTATATATGTATACACACACACATATTTTAGGCGAACCCCGTACAAGGGAGAAGGATGCTAGTCCCAAATTTTATTAAAAGCAATAAAAATTACATGGAAGGAGACATAAAACCTAACCTCTAGTTTTAGATACAAGAAGTACAAAAACCGATTATAAGGCGTGTTATCCCTATCTAGCCTAACTAAAGACTTAACCCTATTAGGTAAACAATGAATAGAAGTAACAAAAAAATCACTACCCAACTGAAGCGAAGATAAACTATCTACCACAGCATTAGCCTCACGAAATACATGACTGAGCACCGCCTATGTCCAATTCTGAAGCATTTTGATCTATTTGAGTATGGAACATAAGACCCAATTACTAGTAGACTACGATCATATGAACTGGACCAAAGGTAAGATTCCACTTCAACCCAAAAATTCACAAACCCCTTTTCTACGCAAAACTGCAATCCATTTAATAATGTCTTGGTTTCTGCCTGCAACACATCAATTTCCCCAAAATCTTTATAAAAGGCAAAGATTACCTTTCCATTATGATCTTTGAGTAGCCCCCCTCCTGAAGCCTTGTTGTTCCTCACACTAGCATCTGTATTAAGCTTGAAACCTCCCAATGTCAGCCGTACCCAATAAACAACTAAAGGACTTTTGACTGTAGCTTTCTTTGCCCTAAAAAACTTTCCCCAATACGTTCTATCAAAAGAAGCCACTTGTGTCTTCACAAGGGGCTTTGCAACAACCAATTGAACCAAGAACTATTCCACCCAAAAAATGACAAGCTCAAATTGCTTTCCTTTAAATTTTGCCTCATTCCTTCCTAACCACAGGAACCAAAGAACAATCAATGGTAACACACAAATAATATGACTATAATTACCTGTTGGAGCAGCCAAAAAGCAAGCCATAAGCAGGGATGCTAAACAAGAGAAATGACACCATTCTAAACCTGACACCCCAAAAGAAATGCAGCCACACTTTCTATGCAACCCATCCATGTATAAAAAGATGCTCCACATTCTCACTCTCCTCAAAACAACACAAGCACTGCGAGACAATACAACATTCTCTTATCTTCAGGACATTCTCCACTGGAATTAATTTATATAGCAAACACCATCCCCCAAAGGAGATTTTGAGCGGAGTTAATGAATGCTAGATACCCCTCATGACCAGTGAGTCTGCTCTCTTTTTTCCTACTGACCTCCCACTCGGAGCGTACAGAAAAATTACTATCTACTGCTGAGGTCCATAACATTAGATCTTTCTCCAATAGATGAATTTGAATGTTGCTTATTACCTCCAGTATGTCAGAAGGAAGCCAATCATGAAGCTTAGTAAATCCCATGTATTACCTAAAAAAATTCAGCAACTAAAAAATGGGGGTGATTTTTAACTTCAATCAAAAGAAAATCTAATGCCCAATGATCATACCAGAAATCAATTAATCCTTTACCACGACACCAACAGAAATTTGCTTCAGCATCCACTCAAATTGCTACAAGATGTCTTCAAATGGATGACCCCTCATTCTATGTGCATGCAACAGGTGCAATTCCCTGACATATTTCATGTGTATGAAGCTAACCCACGGAGAATTATTTAACCTCAACTTCCACCACAGTTTAAAATAAAATGCCCACTCCATATCAAACAACGATCGTACTCCAATACTTCCTTCTGCCATTGGGAATCACATTTTCTCCCAAGATGTCCAATGGATATGCTTCTCCTCCTGATGATCCCAAATAGACCCAGTAAATAATTTATGCAATCGCCTTATAACCCTTTTTGGAGGATTTAGAACCTACATTAGAAATAAAGGAATGGAGTTAAGAACGTGTTTAGCCAATACAATTTTACCACTAGCGGAGAGAAATTAATTATTTCAATTAGGAAGCCTATTCCTTACTGTAGAAATAATCCCATCAAACAAGATACACTTTGGCTTTCCAGTAAAAATAGGGATACCCATGTACATGAAAGGTAACTCCTGCTACCTAATACCAGTAATGGAACGCATTAATCGTAGCTTGTGCAAATCCACTTGAGGAGAACATATAAACAAGCCTTTATTAATATTGATTTTTTGACCCGAAACTTGTTGGTACAACTGAAGAAATGATATTACCTCCTTGAGACCCTCCTCTGATACTCTTGTGAATATCATCATATCATCTGCAAAGGCCAGATATGGTAGCACACCACCCAAAGTGATAAAAGAACACTTAAGCTTATTCAAAAAAATGTGCTGAAGACCTCTACCCATGAATTCGATTGCAAAAAGAAAAAGTGCAGGAGATGCCGGACTGTTAGGTAATAGCATAGGTAACGCAGCGGAAAAATAAAAATTTATTACCTTAACCATGGATCTCTTTGACATATCTATATGATTAACAAGGGGGTTTGCATGAAGATTACCTTAAGCACAGAAGATTTCTATGCTTCTAGGCAAAGATCCTTCGAAGAAGATGTTTGATCTACCACGAAAAGCCCTCCAAGCGTAGAGCCTCTAACGATATCCACACGAACAACTTCTTTGGGAACCTTGTAGGCTTGCTTGCTTTGACTTTTGAGTGCTAGCTCCCTTGAATTATTAAGAACACAAGAAGAAGAAAAACCTAACCCTTAGGAGAGAGAGAGAGAGAGACGCCTAGAGAGAGAGAAGAGGCGTGCCTTTCTTTCTTCTAATTTTCTCTCACTAGTTTTCTTTTGTGCTAGCAATAATAATTCAAGAGTCAAAGCATGAACCTATTTATAGAGGAAGTATTCTAGTCTTTTAGGAAATAAAGCTAATTAGAAACCAAGAAGGTTTAGGCAACTTACTTTAAGCTAATCCTTCTCCTTTAGGAAATCTATTCCATAAGGAAACCAATTAGTTACTTTATTTCTTTTAGGAAACTAATTTCCTGCAAGACTTAGAATATTTATAAATAAGTCCTTTAAGTTAATTTATCTCATAAATTAACCCCATAAGTATCTCATACTTATCTTAATTACATTTTAACCCAAAGATTTTGTTCTTTATGTGTGTGACCCATTAGGTTCCATTCACGTTGGCAATAAGTATAAATTATAACTCATTAATTGAGCTAGATAAATTAAACACTTTTAATTTATCATTAATTCACTAATTAATCAATTCATACTTATAGATCATGAGTGGCAGTCTAGCAATGCATCATGACCACCCAAGTGAATAGGAAAGTCATATGGTAGACCATACCCTTCAATGACAATGTTACCGTGTAATTAATATCCTTTCACCACACTATATCCCAATTAGTCTAAAAGTATAGTGCATACTTTTAAATGACTAATTTATATTTTCTTGTTCCAGAAATATAACTCTCCATGATGTATAACCTTGAAACTACTTCCAAGTTATACTATCACTTCTGCAGAAGATTTATGAGTTAATATTTCCAACAAGTGGCCATTAAGGGATATACTCTCCTATTAAGGAGTGGTGAATCCTATATTGATTACTCACTATCTTTCCATGCTTCAAACTATACCCAATCTCTAACCTATGAGCTACCCTTTTACGGGCACCGAGGAATAGAGTCAAAGTATAGCAATCCACACTCAAGATACTATGGTAATCTCAAGTCAAAGGATCACTTACACCATTGCCATTAAGAGTTCAACTATTGGCACTATAGTTGAAACTCTTGGCGGATCAATCCAATGAACTTGTTCTCAAACAAGCATCCACATACCAGCTTAAGTGTCACGCACACCATAGTCAATGAGATCAACTACTACTTACCATAAGTAGAGGCAAAGTATGTGCTAGTCTATCCGTATTAATGATGTCCAATCTCATTAATACTATGACTAGGGATATTTAAGAATATGACTTTATGTATTAGAGTCTCATAATTGTAACCCTTACAATCTCTAATACACAGTCAATATTCTAAGGACTTTATCAATCAAACAAGTAACATGGAAATACAAGTATAGACGATAAAGAAAAATACCACATGGATAAATATAACATATAAAACACCTTAAACCATCTTGGTTTTAGGGCATACATTAACAAACTCCCACTTGCACTAAAACCAATCACTCATTTGTTTTAGGCCAAAAGCATTTACATGAGCATCATGCTTTTTCTGGGATAAGGCCTTAGTGAGATGATCAGCTATATTGTCATCAGTGGGAACCTTTTCTATCTTTACATCATTCCTACCAACTATTTCTCTAATAAGATGGTAGCACCTAAGTACGTGCTTGGATCGTTGATGAGACCTAGGTTCCTTTGCTTGGGCTATGGCACCATTGTTGTCACAATACAAAGGTATAGGATCAACAATGGAAGGAACCACTCCTAGCTCGTTGACGAACTTCTTGATCCAAACAGCCTCTTTTGCAGCTTAGGAAGCAGCAATGTACTCGGCTTCAGTTGTAGAATCAGCGGTAGTTTCTTGCTTCGAACTCTTCCAGCTCACAGCACCACCATTTAACGTAAATATAAATCCAGATTGCGACTTACTATCATCCTTGTCTGACTGAAAACTAGCATCAGTGAAACCACACACTTCTAAAGTGTGTCCTTCCATAAACCAAGAATAATTCTTTAGTTCTTCTCAAGTACTTAAGAATACTCTTGACAGCTACCCAGTGACCCTCACCAGGGTTAGCTTGGAATCTGCTCGTAACACTTAGAGCATAGGAGACGTCGGGTCTCGTACATAGCATAGCATACATAATGGATCCTATTGCCGAGGCATAAGGAACCTTTTGCATGCTATCAATCTCGACAGGTGTCTTAGGACACATGTCTCTCGAAAGAGTAATCCCATGTCTCATAGGTAAGTACCATTTTTTCGATTGCTCCATGCTAAACCTCTTTAGCAGCTTGTTTGAGTCATTTCTTGTGGTGTTTTGAAGTTAAAAAAAGGCAAAAAAAATCGTGTAAAAAAAAAAAGAGGCTGGTGGTGCTTAAAAAGAAAAAGCAAAAGAACAAAGAAAAGAAGGAAAAAATGTAAGGTAATAGCATAGGTAACGCTGCGAAAAAATGAAAACTTATTACCTTAACCATGGATCTCTTTGACATATCTATATGATTAACAAGGGGGTTTGCATGAAGATTACCTTAAGCACAGAAGATTTCTATGCTTCTAGGCAAAGATCCTTCGAAGAAGATGTTAGATCTACCACGAAAAGCCTCCAAGCGTAGAGCCTCTAACGATATCCACACGAACAACTTCTTGGGGAAACCTTGTAGGCTTGCTTGCTTTGACTTTTGAGTGCTAGCTCCCTTGAATTATTAAGAACACAAGAAGAAGAAAAACCTAACCCTTAGGAGAGGAGAGAAGAGGAGAGAGAGAGAGGCGTGCCTTTTCTTTCTTCTATTTTCTCTCACTAGTTTTCTTTTTGTGTAGCAATAATAATTCAAGAGTCAAAGCATGAACCTATTTATAGAGGAAGTATTCTAGTCTTTTAGGAAATAAAGCTAATTAGAAACCAAGAAGGTTTAGGCAACTTACTTTAAGCTAATCCTTCTCCTTTAGGAAATCTATTCCATAAGGAAACCAATTAGTTACTTTATTTCTTTTAGGAAACTAATTTCCTGCAAGACTTAGAATATTTATAAATAAGTCCTTTAAGTTAATTTATCTCATAAATTAACCCCATAAGTATCTCATACTTATCTTAATTACATTTTAACCCAAAGATTTTGTTCTTTATGTGTGTGACCCATTAGGTTCCATTCACGTTGGCAATAAGTATAAATTATAACTCATTAATTGAGCTAGATAAATTAAACACTTTTAATTTATCATTAATTCACTAATTAATCAATTCATACTTATAGATCATGAGTGGCGTCTAGCAATGCATCATGACCACCCAAGTGAATAGGAAAGTCATATGGTAGACCATACCCTTCAATGACAATGTTACCGTGTAATTAATATCCTTTCACCACACTATATCCCAATTAGTCTAAAAGTATAGTGCATACTTTTAAATGACTAATTTATATTTTCTTGTTCCAGAAATATAACTCTCCATGATGTATAACCTTGAAACTACTTCCAAGTTATACTATCACTTCTGCAGAAGATTTATGAGTTAATATTTCCAACAAGTGGCCATTAAGGGATATACTCTCCTATTAAGGAGTGGTGAATCCTATATTGATTACTCACTATCTTTCCATGCTTCAAACTATACCCAATCTCTAACCTATGAGCTACCCTTTTACGGGCACCGAGGAATAGAGTCAAAGTATAGCAATCCACACTCAAGATACTATGGTAATCTCAAGTCAAAGGATCACTTACACCATTGCCATTAAGAGTTCAACTATTGGCACTATAGTTGAAACTCTTGGCGGATCAATCCAATGAACTTGTTCTCAAACAAGCATCCACATACCTAGCTTAAGTGTCACGCACACCATAGTCAATGAGATCAACTACTACTTACCATAAGTAGAGGCAAAGTATGTGCTAGTCTATCCGTATTAATGATGTCCAATCTCATTAATACTATGACTAGGGATATTTAAGAATATGACTTTATGTATTAGAGTCTCATAATTGTAACCCTTACAATCTCTAATACACAGTCAATATTCTAAGGACTTTATCAATCAAACAAGTAACATGGAAATACAAGTATAGATGATAAAGAAAAATACCACATGGATAAATATAACATACAAAACACCTTAAACCATCTTGGTTTTAGGGCATACACTAACAAGGACCTCCTTGCCAGACCCTCTTAGAAGCCCTAAAGAAACCTGTGAATTCACCATTGATCAAAATCGAGAACCAACTATTAGAAATTGCTTTGAAAACCAAATCCACCACTGACTTTTGAAACCCGAAAGAGCACAACATAAACAAAACAAATGACCACTTAACGCGATCATATGCCTTCTCCATATCTAGCTCAAGCACGAGATTAGGAAAAAAAATTTTCCTATCTAGTTTCAAAACCATCTCCTGTGACAATAAAACATTTTCCTGTGTGCCTCGTCCTGGCATAAAACCTATCTGCCAAACGAGATAATCCTTGGAAGCAAAGAAATGATCCTATTAGCCATAATCTTTGTAATGATTTTTGAAGATACATTACAAAGACCAATTGGGCGGAATTCACCCCAACAACAGGCCCTTCCTTCTTAAGGTTAAAACTATCATGGAACTTGAAAATCCATGAGGCATTTCAACTCCTTTGAAAAAATCATGCACAACATCCAGCAAGTCCTCCTTAATTGTATCCTAGCATATCTGATAGAAGCCCGCAGCAAAGACATTAGGATCTGCAGTGCTATAGATATCCAAAGAAGAAATCACTTCATGTAGCTCCTCCAAGATAGGCAATTCCTCCAATTTCTGGTTGTCTTCCCTTGATAGTTGCGGCAAACTGAAAGAAAGAGAAGATAGAATACTGACCCCTCTATCTACAATAGAGAGAGACGCAAAGAAATCAGTGAAGCTTTAATCTCTTCTATATCATCTAACCATTCATCATTGTTCTCTTAGATTCTATGGATAAAGTTGGATCTACACTGCTAATTCACTATCGAATGAAAGAAGGCAGTGTTAGCATCACCCTCCTTAATCCACTTCACCATTTCCTTTTGTTGCCAAAACTTACATTGTCTAGCCAATGCACTCGTGTATTTTGCTCGAGTTTCATTAAGCAAAGCTTGAGACGTCTCATCTCTATTGCCATCATACTATTTTTCAGAAATCAACATATGTTCCAAGGCCATCTGCACATGAGAGTCAACCTTCCCAAAATGAGCCTTATTCCATGCCTGAAGCATCTTTTTAAGCCTCATTAATTTGTTGAAGAACAACGTCACACCAACACCATTTGTAGCTTGCTTCCAACTATCCTACACAACTGACATAAAATCAGGATGAAATTTCCAAACATGAAGGAATCAAAATGAGGCCCTACCAGGTGCCCTCATACCAACACAAGTGATCAAAAAAGGACAATGATCTAAACAACCTCGAACCAAATGCGTAACTCTAGTGAAGTCAAAGTACTCATCACACTTAGAATTGACCATAGCTCTATCCACCCTCTACCACAATCTACCATTGGTCTATGTAAAAGGAGAGCCTTCAAATTGCACTGACCCTAAATGACATTTATCCAATGCCTCATTGAACTCGTCTATGTCTCGATAATTAGAAGTACCACTCCTAACCCTTTTCTCTCCACTAGCTACCACATTGAAATCACCAACTATTAACCAAGGTTTTTGCACTCCATTGCTTAAAACCTCCAACTCCCTTCACAAAGCCCTTCTTCCAATTCTTGTACATTTAGCATATACAATCACTAGAAAAATAGGTACATCCCCACCAAAATTAACTGTCACATGAACAAGCTAACCTACATATTCCTCAAAAGAACATTTAAATTCATTCAACCAAAAAAACCATATCTTTCCCCCTACAAAGGAACCTCCAAAGTCAAAGTTTAAAAACTGTCTAACCACATCTAAACTAGCTAAATCCGCCATGGTTCAAGCAAGAAAACCATGCACACTTTATTGATATGACACACGTCCCTAATATATCGAAGAGAGTCCTTTTTGGACGCACCCGGTATATTCCAAACGATGAATTTAAATGGATGTAATATCATGAGAACGAAGAGAATAGTGAGCCGAAGATTGACTAACCATTTTATTTTTTGCTCCTTTTGGACGACCAACTTTCTTCTTTGTACTCCCCATTATCTCATCCGCAATATTGTTCATCTTCTCCTCCAGCAGAATATTAGCTGCCACTAATCTTGCATTCAAAGATTTTTGAAATTCTTTCAAATTGGTAACATTCACCTCCAACCCCTTAAAGTTGTCGCTAGTGTGACAGCCCCACCTTACCCAAAGGCGCACCAAAGGGCTTAGCGGACTGCCTGCCTAACTCTCGCCAAGACTCAAGTCGAGCACTCACGCAAAACATCCAAACGAACTTAGCTCAAAATAAAATACATTCATATATTTCACGTGAAAGTATAAGTAGCATTAATATACTTTACACACTAAAATTTACAAAGCATTTTCAAGAATAGTTTAACAATTGAGCTATCCAAGTACATAAATCAAAAAATTTACTACGTCCAAAACAGCTTTTCCCAGCTTTAATATTTTGAAAAACCTGGTTAAAGGAAAACAAATGAAAGGAATGAGCTATAATAACCCAGTGAGTGCCCAAGTCATGCAATCATACCAAGAAACCATTATTTTATTGTACAAAATAATTGACAAGTTAAATAGACAGGTTATGAATAATTTAATTAACAAGTAGTCAATGGCAGATACGGGACTCAACTACAGGAGCAAGCTCAACCGCAGGAGGAGCAAGTACTGATCATGTAACCATGATGTTAGGACCGAGATAATAGCTCAGGTCTTTATCAAAGGACATGCCAGTATAATCACGCAAGAACCCTAACCACCATTCACCTTATAACCTCCAGTACAGGCTACCACATCCAAGGAGTAATCTCGACCTTGGAGGGCCAACACGCACGAGAGTTCAATCCGGAGTTGGCCTCTTTGAGGATTCACAACTCAAGGGAAAGAACAACACGCCCTAAAACACCCAGCACCTTATATCCTCCCACGTGCAGTCTGGGTAGACCATCCGTGAAGTAACGGTGAAGTTAGTCACGAAAGTCTCATGCACAAGGTAACACGTTGGATATTGAAATCATGTAACACATTGCGGAATAGATGTGATAAAGTACACATCTTTCCTCAAGTAACCCATTATATGAAATAATAAATTCAAGTAAAACATGACATTTCATGCATCATGCACACATAAAGACACTCACCTGGAATGCCTAGGAAAATATTTCGTGAAAAGGTCGCGTTTCACTTTCAGGTCCTGAAATTCAAAAGAAATAATCTAATGAAAACCCGATTAAAACCCTAATTAATTTAGTGAAGAAATCCAAGAAATATCCCACTTATCTCTAGGGTTTTGGTTTTAGGGTTTCTAGGGTTTAGGGTTTAGGGTTTTCTTGACCTAATAAAATTTCATTCATTACTAGGTCATTATTCCAAAAATTTCTGCACACTATCTCTTTAAATTTAACATGTTCTTGGGTAGAAATTGCATCTATTATTTTTCCTTCTTTATTTCTACAAAAATTTCGGCAGCATCTCCCCTTAAAATTGGACTAAACCAAATTTTTTTCCTGCAAGAAAATCAACCATCCAATTCATTTCTCAACAAGTTCTACAACTTCTATGTTCAATTCAAACTCAATTTCACTAAATATTTCACTCAAAATTCAAGTTTCAAGCCCAAGTTTCTTCAACCAAGTCACATATAATACATGAAATTTCAAGGTTTAAATGCTATCTACTAGCCTATCTAACCACAAGAACACTTTGTCTAGCAAGTAAAACTTCAATTCAAACTAAATTCTTCAAGTAGTAGCAACAAGAATCTAGATTTAAACTTAGACAAAAGGCTAAATAAAACTTGAAATTAATAGCAAAAGCTCATAGTAGGTACCTTAAACAAGCTTAGAACTTTGCTTAGGAGGAAGAAAAGCTCACTTTCTATGGTGGAATTGCCCAAAATTTGGAGAGAAAGCTTCAAGAAGTTGAGAGCAAAATGAGAGGAAATGAAAGTGTAGGGTGGCCGGCCAAAGAGAGAGAAAATGAGAGTGAAATAGGTCAAGAAAAATGGAAAAGAAATAAAAAGAAAAGTGAGAAAAGAATGACCAATCAAAGCTTAACAAGAGTCAAGCTAGGGTTTATTCTTTTAGGTATTAGTGGTTAAGTTGGTTAAATTTGATTAGTGGAAGATTTTAATCTCTTGTCACCTAGAATTTAGTAAACTTATAGCACAAATTTTAAAGCAAAAGAGAGAAGAAAAGAGAGAATGAAAGTCGGCCAAGGGAAGAAAAGAAAGAAAGAAAAATTTGGCCAAGGAGAAAAAGAAAAGAAAGAAGAAAATTTGACCAAGAAGAAAAGAAAGAAAGAAAGAGTTTCGGCCAAGAAAGAAAAGGAAAGAGAAGAAATTCAGCCAAGAAAGAAAGAAAGAAAACAAGGAATAAATGAAATGTGTAGGTAAAATTGAACTAAAGCCAATTGGTCAAGTGTGACTAGAAAATAGCAAAATTAGTTAGTCAAAATTAAACACTATTATAAACTAGTGATCCAATGAAATTAATCCAAATATAGTACTTAGGTGTCCTACTTATTAATGAAGAATCTTAGTTAATTAACCTAATTAACTTAAGAAATCTTGCAATTAATAAATCAGGGATTAATACTAAACCCTAAGTAAACGAATTCTCTTCTAAGTGCATTTTCGGTTTTTTTTCCTTTTCTTTCCTCTTCTCTCTTTTTTTTTCTACCAATGGACATAACATAAATTAAATGAGTTTTGATGTGAATTTCTAGGGCGTTACAGCTAGAACCACATCACTGCAAGGCTATAGGTTTATTTCGACACCTAGGATACGTGAAGGAGCATTGCTGCCTGTCAGTAGAGAGAATCAACACCTGCAACAATTCATTCTCCTCCTGTTGCATATCACTCAACGCATCAAATTTGTTCGATAAAGTTGCACCAGCCCCCTCTTGGAGTTGCTTTTCATTCCCCAGCTACCGTTATCTGATGAAGATCATCCTCAACATCTACAATGAATATCATGATTGCATGATTTGAAGCTTCTTTCATCAAGTCATTAGAGTTGCCTGCCAACTCGCCCTCAACCACATTGCCTGTTGTAAATTTATTAATAGCAACTACGATAGTAGCTAGATCTTCTCCCATGCCAATATCTTCCACGCGGTCATTCTTATTGTTCAAATTCTCCTGTTCAATTGGCTGCCCTAGAATCTCATTTTCTGATTTCTTCTTCGTACAATATACTTGTTGTGCTTTCTGTCCAACTTGAATGACTGGAGGTGCAAGCTTATTTTTCAACACAAGATGCTTACGAAACAAGAAGGTTTGTCATGCCCCAACCGTTTGCAATGAGAGTAATATGATGGCCAGTTTTCATATTTAACAAGTTGCCACATTCCATGATCTGCATCACTGATCCAAACCCTTCGTATAGGATTATCCAATAAGTTTACTTCAATCAAAACTCTTGCAATCGACGGTTGTTTAAAGTCTAATGTTGCTGAGTCCACTTGCAATGCCCTACCAATTAAGCTACCCAATTTCTGTAAATATTTCATGTTAAAAAGTGGCAAAGGAAGACTTGGAAAAGAAACCCATAGTGGAGCAATAGAGGCATCTTGATTTAGCTTATAATCCAAGGCACATTTGGTGATTTTCATTGGGCGATTTTGGATGAACCATGTGCCACGAATCCAGGACCTGGTGAAGTCCTCTTCCAATAGTGGTTTTAGCAGAATATGTTTATCATCAAGAAGTTTGGTTTAGTGTAGACACTAAATTTTTACACACCACTCCTTTTCTAACATTAGGGGATCTTTTCCTACTATTTGGAGTCAAAACTTAATTCTTGGGTAAAAATAAGAAAGTCAACAATTTTGGAGGGCAGAATAGTAATTTTTTAATTGTAAATATTTTTCATTAGCTTTGGGGTTTTAAATTCATATTTATACTTTCATACGTATTTTTTTAATTTTCTGTGATTTTTCAGATTTAATTGGTATTCTTTTTATATTTTACCAGCATAAGGGCAAAATAGTAATTTCACCTCGCGAGCACCATTTTTGCTCATTTCAAGTCTCAAATTTATTTTTCTAATTTTTTAAGCATGTCTCTAAATTTTCTTTATTTTTTTGAGACGCTTGCTATCTTTTTGTAAATATTGCATATAAAGGCAAAATCATCATTTTACATTTTTAATGCATTTTTCACCAATTATTGAGTCATAAATGTATTTTCTAGGATTTTAAGCTTATTTCTAATTTTTGATAATTTTTTGAAACTAATTGCTATTTTTCTGTGTATTTTCATTGTCTAGGGGCAAAATCATCATTTTACATTTTTAACGCATTTTTTACCGATTTTTGAGTCATAAATGCATTTTCTAGGTTTTAAGCTTATTTCTAATTTTTGATAATTTTTTGAAGCTAATAGCTATTTTTCTGTGTATTTCGTTATCCAGGGGCTAAATTGTCATTTCATACCCTAAACGCGTTTTTTATCAGTTTAAGCTCTAACCTTTATTTTGAAATCTATTTTGATTTTTTTGGAAAATTTTAGAGATTATTGTCATTTTTTTTGTATTAATTTTGATTTTTGTTTAGTTAGAAAATATTCTTTTTAAAATAAAATTAGAATTTTTATTACCAATGGCATTTTTGTTATTTTGTAGTATTCTTGGTGACCAAGACAACTTGCTCTATAAATACCTCCCATTAAAATTAGAAAAAATGGAGAAAAATAAAAAACCCTTAAAACACATCTACTTTTATTCCTTAAAAATCAAACACATACACTTTTACATCACAAAAAACACACAACTACCGTTTATTCATTTTTTCGGCTACTGTTCATCAACCTCATTTTTATTGTTCATCACCTATTCAAGATCAGATTCAACTATTCATCACCATTATCATCAGACTATCTCCAAGCTCAAAGGTAAGTTCTTAGCTTTTGTATTGATTCACTTTTGCTTCCACTATTCCATGTAAATATTGATTAACTCTATTAATTTGTTTGGGATTTAAGTTAAATTTTTTATTCTACCTGCTATTTTGTTTCTGGGTTTTATTCTTTTTTTTGGGTTTACGTTTACTCCTCTTAGGTTCATTTTCCACAGATCCCTCCCCAAAATCATCCACCGTCAATACCCAAACAACCACCTCACCACCAGCAACATTCACCCCAAACCGCGGTGAGCCATTAGGAACTCTCACAAGCCCCGGCCATCTCTCTGCCACCACTACAAAACTCATAACCATCAACCCCCAAATCACTGAGAGCCACCAGAGACTCTCAAAACCCCAGCAATCTCTCTGCCAAACAGCCATCCAACTAAATCCCACAATCAATGCCCAATTCACCTGCAAGAACACAACAACTACACCATAGCCTCAGTCACAGATAGCCCAATCCCAATGGCAGCCACAATACCATGAACCACCTCTGCTGCCAAGCCTATAAGAATCACCGAAAGCCATCAGAACCAACCTCCAGACCACCAGATATCACCAATTGCCTGCAAACCACCTCACCCACAGCCATAAATCTGCCAATCACACCACCAGAGACCTTTCCAAGGCCACCAATCAACAAAGCCACTCTTGCTAATCAGCCCCCTTCCACCGTGAGTGCCTTCCTCAAACCACCAGTTAACCCTCATACTCACCATCACAAATTCATCACCGGCAATAACCATCAACCGCAACCATGAATCCCCAATTACTAAGCTCAGCCATTTAATATCAATTAATCAACAAAACACACCACACAGCACCCTAATATTCACAAATGATCATAAACGACCAAATCAACCGTAGCCACAAAAAGCAATCACGCGCCACCCATTTGCCCACTGTTCCAATCCCTGAACTAACCGTCTAAGCACCAAGCACTGCTAGAGAGATTCACCGCCACCAGTGACAAGCCAAGCTCCAACCACCAGACACTCAACCACCATCAGAAATAACCCAATATTTAACTAATTTTTCCACCTGCAAGACACAGCAAAAATAGACCCATCCACAACCAAATTGTAACAGTTCCAAACCTGTACCATAGACACCCCTGCGCCATTCCCCATCCACCACCATTATTCGGGCATTCACAAGCAGCCACCACTGCCCCACCCCTATCAATCTGGTACAATCTGTCCCACGCCATCCATCAACTGCCATTGAGACTCCTAAATTAGTCCCAGTAGGCCTTCTCCAAATCCACTGCCTCTATCACCACCACACCGTCAACAATCAAAACACACAGCCAATTCCTCCCACCAAAGTTCATCAGCAGCCATCAATTCCAGAAGCCCACAACCCATACCGATTAAACCCACATTGCAAAAGGACCAATAGCTCCTCCCGTGACTCCACAGTTTTATTCCTCAATCGAGAGAGAGCAAAGAGAGGTGAGAGAGATAACACAGGGAGAAAATGGATAGAGGAAAGAAGCAAATCCAGAAGAAACGGAAAAAGAATGACTCAGGTGAGAGAAAAAAAAATCAGAGAAGGAAATCGAAAAGAATGAATCGGAAAAGGGAAAGAAAGACAAAGACAAAGAGAGGAAGTAGAGAACAGATTCGGACAGAGAGAGGAGAGAATGGCCAAAGTAGTAGAGAAATAGAAAGAAAGAATAAAGGAGCTGCCAGAAACAGATTGAGAGAGAGATAGAGCGAGAACAGGGAAGAACTAGAGAGAAATGAAGAGAGAAAGAGAGTGAGAGATTGGAGAAAGAGGGAAACGAATTGAAGAATCTGAGAGAGAAATTGGGGAATTGGGAACTCTTTTTTGCCTGGAAGAAGAAGATGCTTTATTTGGGGGCTGATTTTTCTTTTATTTGGTTATTTAAGGAAAAAAAAAGAGAGAATTCCAGAGCTTGGACGATAAAGTGTGTTTGGGAAATTTGGGGAGAAGCTTTGGGATTTTTTAGCTTTTTTTTTTTTTTTTTTTTTTGAGAAACCAATTGGCTTTAGGTTTTTGTTTTTATTTATTTATTTACCTATTATTTTTTTGTTGTTTTGCAATTAAGTAAAAATGTTGAATGACAATTAGAATAGTACAGTAGATTTTAGTAATTAGCATCTAGCTGTCTTTTATTTTTTTTTAGTTTAATTTTTAGTTAATTTCATCTTAATTTAACGAATTAATTAATTGGATAAAATTAACCTGATTTGCTTTTCAAATTAGTTTGGGCATTTCCTTATTTCTCCATTTTTTAGACAAAAATTATATTTACATCATAACCCTTTGGATCTTGGGCTAATGTCATTTTTGCCCCAATAATTTTTAAATTCTGCACTTTAAGTCCTCAAATTGTAGATTTCCCCCTTGGGACTTATTTCTTTCAATTAGGCCCTATTGTTTACATCTTTATCTAGTTCACTAGCTGAAATTTAAATGTCTTGCCCCCCAATTTATTTTTATTTTTGTTCCTACCTCTTAGATTTGCTTTAATTTCTAATTTTACACCTTAAGCATTGTAGAAATTTATTTTTAGTCCCCTTGGTTGCTAAACTTTACATTTTACCCCCAATTTTTTAGTGCCTCGTATTTGTTCTTTATATTGAGGTACCTTGACTTCTGTGTTCATTTTCTTAAGCATTGATACCGGGTCTTCAAAGAAGTATCCCTATTTCTCATTAATTTCTCTTTTATGTGCCCCAATGTGCTTTTTATTTGACTTTTATGCATGTTTCTTCATACATTTCTTAGTTTACATGCTTGTTGCATATTCAAGCATTTTATGTTACCTAATTTCAAATTTTATTATTTTGGCAAAAAGTGTAATTTTTTGTATTTAGCTAGTCAATGTAATAGTTAGGCTATATTTTTTTATATTTTAATTGTGTATTTAGATAGATATATATAATAAATAGGTCATTTTTATTTTTCCCTTCAAAATTGTAACTTAAACCCATTGGTGTAATAGTTAGGGCTTATTTGTTTTTGCGTGCTTATGTGCTTATATGTTTTACCGCTTTATTTAGGGTTTTGCATCTAGATATCATGCTTACGTGTTATGTGCTCTTACCTGACCTTATAGGTATTCATACATTTAATTCGCTTTTAATTCATGTTTTACTATTTAATTCATGTTTTTATGGTATTCCGTCACCACACTAGTCCAACGCTAGTTGTGACTTTATCATTTCCCCACTAGTCCAACGCTAGTGGGAATTGCTAGAAAGGGCTAGTCCAACGCTAGACTCTTAGGACATTTTAGCTTTAGGTGCACTCGTGTGCATTTCATATCATTTCACACACTAATTTTTAGAAATTTTTCATTTTTGCATGATTTTTGTATATTCTATTATCTATCTATCTATTTTGACAAATATTCAGTGTGTGAAATCTAGATTGCATTACACTTAGAATGTTGGTCATTAGTGTGATCCGACTAGAAATAGTCACCTATTTAGGTGGGAAGCGGTGGCGTACATGCCGTTCTCCCCTTCGTAAGTAGGAACATTCAGTCACAAATTATTAGTTCCTCGTACCTGTTATGTTACATTTCCACTTTCTTTGACAACATATTAGCTATATTGCTATTTTTCTTTTTTTTTTGCATTTCATTTTGCATAAACACTCATGACTCTCTCGAGGTCTCGACCCGTGTTTCACAATTAATGCGATAATTTTAACCAAGTTTCGACAGGACATTTCAACCTTCTCGATATCCCCATTTAGATTTAGGATTTGCATTCATATTGATACATCCAAACACGATAGAATTTAGGGGTTAATTAAGAAAATTTTAATTAAACTCGCAACTAGCCTCGGCTAGGTTGAAGTGGTACCTTAGGCGTAAGCCTTTGGCTTCCTTTTCTTCAAATGTGACTCCCGGACCTTTTTCTCTCATTTTCGTAGACTGGAGTTGAAAAAGGGTTTTAAAAATTTTCTAAATTTTATTTTTGTTTTGCTAAATAATTTTCTCAGGTGACTTGGTACACCTTAACTCAATATCAAGTGGCGACTCTATTTTCAAAATAAAACCCTTTTTCAAAATTAGTTTGCCAAAACTATCGCATTTTTAGTCCCAGCCTTATATTTTTTGAAAAATACCATTTTTCTAAAATAACACCCTTTTTTTACTAAAAATTTGATTTTTTTTACACACGCACAATTTTTTCAAAAGCCTATTTTTTCGAAAATGGTCATCGGACCCTATCACCTTTTCGGGGCAGGACGGTCAGTGACCCCACCAGTGCCTATCGGTTTCGAACACGACACTGAGCATTCCCCTTCGAGCCCAAGCAAAGTGATGAATTTTTGGATATTCTCCATGGGCAAATGACCGATTGGGAAACTGATGCGATCCGCCCCGAGACCCCTCGTTAATCACCTAACGGGAACCTTCGTGAAGAATGCAATCCATAGGACAACCCTCCCAAAGGATCGTTCTTGTGTATCAATGGACAACCTAACCCCAATTCTACCCGAGAATTGAAACTAGCTTGAAGAGGATCCCAAACCCTAACCCCCACACGTTGGTTAGAACTCAAGGATATCAAGGAATTCACAAATCACTCGTAGAACTCACAAGTCTCACGAAGAGAATCAGAGAGGAAAAACCCTCGTAATTTTATTCAACTACAATAATATGTCTTAACAATAATAATAATTAGCCTTATATAGGCAAAAACACCGTAAATAACCAATATAGCAAGTAACTAGTCTATTACACGTTATAAACTAAGTAAAAACGCAGAAAACAAATAAAATCGTAAAGTTATGGACTAAGGCCGCGGGCTAGGCCGCGGCCCGGCCTTCTGTGCGGCCTTCATCAGAACGTCATCCCATCTTTGTGTGCTTAATATTCTTGATGGTTATACTTGTTTATTTATCATTCCTCTAGTTACTTATGATCTTTTATATGATGTAGAAGATTCGAGGACGAATCTTTTCGAGGAAGGAGGGATTGATGTGATCCAAGGAGCGCATACATTTGTTGGACTTGGACTTATACTTGGTGGACTTAAAGAGGCCATTTATATGGATTAAGAAGAGCTTATGCATGTGATAATCAAGGATGGAACATTTGAACATGGTGGCTGGATTGTCAAGTTACATGAGTTTGAGATTATTTGCAAGCTGGAAATTCACCTTGTTTATACGAGCACATTGGGCCAAGGAGTGAAGTATTGGTTGTGGATCAAATTCATCTACAAAGAAGGCCCAAAAGAAATTGCTAAGTTGTCCAAAAACAATCTCATAAGGGGACTGGTTACTTGGACTTGCTTGGAGGGCCCTTGAAATTACTAAATGGAGGCCCAATGGAGCTTAATGAAGGATGTCCAGCCCATAAAATATTTTTGGACGAATTTTTATAGTTTTTATGTTTTTAGTTAGTTTAACTTATTATAATTCTTCTATATTTGTGTTTTTAGCTAAGTATTAGTGTTAGCTTAGGTATAGACTTAGTAGTTGCTTAATTCTTCAATTCTAGAATGTTCTATGTAAGCCTATTTATAGGCCTCTTATTAGTTACGAATTTTAACAAGAATTATTCAGAAAAATTGTGTGTTTTCTCTTATTGTGAGAATTTTCTTGGTTCTTTGTCGATTAAGAACTACTCTTGGTCTTATCAAGCTTGCTTGTGGCGACCACCAACTTCGCTTAGAGTTTTTCTTGTAGTTTTTTATCAAGTCTTAGAGTAACTTAGGTTAAACGATTGAACTCGCTCAACTTGGTTTAATCTAGCTTGTCTTAGGCGTGTTCATCTTCTTCAAGGGAGATTCAAGGCAAAACAACTCCACGTCAAGGGTTCCTTGGTTCACGAATCAAACGAGGTCTTGAGTTCAACGAGTTGCATACCTGAAATCCAAGACTTTCTTGGCAACGCAACCGTGCGCACATCAAGTGGTATCAGAGCCATCTTCTTGGATTTTTTCAGGTTTTTCCAATCCAATTTTTCCTTTGGAAAAATTTGGATATATCCTTTTTTTTCTTTTTTGTTGTTTATCAAAGAGCTTCGAGCCTGGTTAAGCAACTTGTGTTTTATTTGTTTTTCTTTCTTTGAGTCGTTGTCAAAGAGCTTCGAGCCTGGACAACAAGTTGTTTTCTTGTGTCTTGTTACTTTCGTTTCTTGAAAAAAAAAATTCTGCTATATTTTTCTGGTTGTTTTCTTTGTGAAATTCGTGCCCTAGGTTCATTAGAGTTGTTCTTGGTTGCTTTTCAATCAAGAATTCTAGGTCTTGTGTGGTATTTTGTGATTCGTGATTGTTTTTGGTGTTTTCTTGAATTTCTTGTGTCAAAAAAATTTGCAAGAAAAAAGGTTTCTTGAACATAAAATTCATACAACCAGATTTCTTGGAGATTTAATTGTGTCCTTGGTGTTGTTTACGTGTGAAAAAAAAAAATTCGTTTGTGAAAAAAAAAAAAAGAAGGCAAAAAATTCGTGTGCAAAAAGAAAGAGCCAAAAGCACAAAGAAAACAGAAAGAAAAAGAGAGTAAAAAGGAGTGCACAACAAGCAAAAATCATGCACAAATTGTTGCTCAACAATTTCTTGAAGTTTCTTGGTGTTCGGATACAAGTTCTTGGACTTATTGGACTTACTTGGTGCAATTCTTGAAATCTATAAATCTGTCCAGGAGTGTTCTTGAGTTTCTTGAGATTCTTGAACAATTTCTTGAGCTTTCTTGAAGTTCTTGATAAGTTTCTTGAAGTTCTTGATAAGTATCTTGAAGTTCTTGATAAGTTTATTGCACTTCTTGGTTTATAAGTTGAGTTCTTGAAGTTTGTGAGTTGCTGGAATTTTCTGGACTGATTTCTTGAAGTGTTTGGCTGATTTCTTGAATTTTTCTAGTCAAATCTTGAAGTTCTTGAAGCCTTGAAGTGTTGGTCAAAGGGTCTTGTTCATCAACTAGGGTTTTGATAGAGTTTTCTTGCATGTTGGGTTGCTGAAATTCGTTACTATTTTTGGACGAATTTCTGTTACGATTTTTTCAGAAATTCTGGTGTTTGAAAAGGTTAAAAGGGTGTTAGTTGGGCTTATATAGAAGTTATTTGTCTTTGGGAAACCCATTGGGAAAAAAGGAAAGTAGTTACAAAGGGGATTTGAAAACTCATTCTCCAAAACAAGTAGTTTCCCTTTTCTTTTTGGCAAGTGGCGGTTACACCTTGTTTCCTTTTTATTTTTTTCGTATTTTCTGGCTGTTTGGGGAGTGTTTGACGTGCTTCTTGTTTCCTATTTGGTTGTGTGTTGATATTAGTTCAAGAATTCATTTTGGAAAGTGAAATTGGATGTTGGAGTTTTACTTTTTGCACAAGAATATTATTATTTTTCAAGAGAACATTAAAAATCAAGAATTTTTCACACATTTATACCACACATTAGGGTGTCTATTTTTGTGTCAATTCTTGATTCTTATCTATTCTTTGATTTATTCTCTTGATCAAAAACACTCTAAAGCTAATTTTTCTTGGCCTCTACATTTACTCTTTACAAGTTGAGGTTGCTATAGGTCCTTGGTGGGATTGATTGAACTGGTTCTTCATCAAAGAGCCTACAAGAAGATTCTTTGAGTGGAAAAAGGCTTAGTTGTGAGCTCATTTGAGGGTAAAAGCCAATCTACTTGAGGGAATCGAGTGCCAAATACTAAGGGAGTGTTTCAAATATTTTTGTCTATTTTCTTTGTTATTTTTAACCATTTTTCTTGCAGGTTTTTAAGGCATAATGGCAACTCCACAAGAGGTGAATAATGATCTTAAATTGCTTAGGGAAGCCATTGTTGGTGATTTTGAGAGAAAGATGCCTATTATGAGAGATGAGATCTATGAGGAGATGCCTCCATTGGAGGGAGGAAGTAATGATGAGGAAGCTCCTTGGGGAGGTGACCATGGAGAGGTTCTATTGACTAGAAGAGCACTTAGTGTTGCACCTATGGAGGATGAGGAGAACATTCAAAGAGATCATATCTTCCACACTAGGTGTACCGTGCAAAACAAGGTATGTAGCATGATTATTGATAGTGGTTCATGTACTAATGTTGCTTCTACTTTGTTTGTAGATAAATTAGGGCTTGAAACAAAGAGACATCCCAAGCCTTACAAATTGCATTGGTTGGCTGAAACTGGAGACATGAATGTGACCAAGCAAGTGTTGGTGCCATTCTCCATCAACAAGTACAAGGATGAAGTATGGTGTGATGTGGTTCCTATGCAAGCATGCCATATTCTTCTTGGGCATCCATGGCAATTCGATAGGAGGGTGACCTATGATGGCTTTAAAAATAGGTACTCTTTCATGTGGAATGGACGAAAGGTGACTTTGGGTTCTATTGCACCATCTGAAGCACATGCTGACCAAGTGAGGATTGCAAAAGACTTCAAAGCAAGGGAGGAACAAAGCCAACTAGCAAGTGGCGTATGCACCAATGAAGAAGCAAAATCACAAACTAACCTTGAAGGGGTGCAAAGTGGCATAACTAAGGAGAAAGCAATAGCCATCCAAGATAGTGAGAAGAGAGAAAAGAGCAAGAGTGTTATGCTTCTAACTCTTATGTCCATGTACTCCAAAGAAGAAGTGTATTTTGCTAACTCTCTTAACCTATTCTTTTCCTAGTGTTTTTGTGGTGTTATTGCAGGCTAATGCTCAAGGAAAAATGCCACATACTTGTTGTCTTAATGTTCAGATTCCTTCAATGAGCAAAAAGCATCAAATCGTGGAGAAGGAATTACAACATTGTTCAAGCGCCACAAGTCATATAGAGCATTTGATGAATCCAACTGATTTGTGGCCTAAGTTTTTATATTTTAATAGCTTTAAGTTGCATCTTAATTCTATCTTATGTGTTTATTCTATTAGGGTAGGATAGTTATGTTTTGCATCTAAGTTATTTTACTTCATCTAGTGCAATCTGTCTTAGAAGTTCTCCTATGTTTTTATCATCAATGTTTGGATGAATTTCAACATGTTTTATGTGATTTTCCATGCCAAAATACTTGTATTAGGGATCTTGTATTTGTTTATACATGCTGCCCTATACGTTTTGGTGATTTAGTTTTTGATAATTTTCAGATTCTTGAGTCTATATTGCATCATGTCAGTCATTTTGTTGTTCTAGTTAGTGGTAATGTTTATGTTTTGTGTTGTCCTTATACACGAATTATAGGGAGTCATATAAATGATTTTCAATGTGTTTATCTTAAGTGTTTTACCTCTAAAATTCGTTTTTGTCATAAGTTAGTTCATTTTAAATGTTCTAGTGTTGTAGTTTGTGACAATATACATGTGTTTTTGTTACATCGTTTGAATTATTCTAGTGAGTTGAATGATAATATTTTCCATGTTCTAGGGTTTATTTTGCATAGTTCATTCAGAATTATTGCATGTTATCTACATGATTCACGTTTTCTACACTTACTTGTAGTTAGTAGTTTCTACTTAGATTCTTGTCATACATCTTTATTTGACCATGATTTTTTATCTTGTTAGTGAGTGTTATTTTGACTATATTCTTAGATATATAGGTGCTGAACCTCATGTTTTTCTTGTTAATAGCCTTCATGTGTTCATTCTTTTGCATGTTTTTAAGGATAATATTCATCTAGACATGTTTGTTGCTCTTAAACTTCAATTTATCTTTGCATCTTTTGCTGTGTGTTTTTGAGTTTTATATTATTTCATATTGCAAGAGTAATGAGTCTTTATCTAGTTGTGTTTATTCTTCCAATATGCCATCCGATTTTTGTATGCTTAATATTCTTGATGGTTATACTTGCTTATTTATCATTCCTCTAGTTACTTAGTGATCTTTTATATGATGTAGAAGATTCGAGGAACGAATCTTTTTGAGGAAGGAGGGATTGATGTGATCCAAGGAGCGCATACATTTGTTGGACTTGGACTTATACTTGGTGGACTTAAGAGGCCATTTATATGGATCAAGAAGAGCTTATGCATGTGATAATCAAGGATGGAACATTTGAACATGGTGGCTGGATTGTCAAGTTACATGAGTTTGAGATTATTTGCAAGTTTGAAATTCACTTTGTTTATACGAGCACATTGGGCCAAGGAGTGAAGTATTGGTTGTGGATCAAATTCATCTACAAAGAAGGCCCAAAAGAAATTGCCTAAGTTGTCCAAAAACAATCTCATAAGGGGCTGGTTACTTGGACTTGCTTGGAGGGCCCTTGAAATTGCTAAATGGAGGCCCAATGGAGCTTAATGAAGGATGTCCAGCCCATAAAATATTTTTGGACGAATTTTTATAGTTTTTATGTTTTTAGTTAGTTTAACTTATTAGAATTCTTCTATATTTGTGTTTTTAGCTAAGTATTAGTGTTAGCTTAGGTATAGACTTAGTAGTTGCTTAATTCTTCAATTCTAGAGTGTTTTATGTAAGCCTATTTATAGGCCTCTTATTAGTTACGAATTTTAACAAAAATTATTCAGAAAAATTGTGTGTTTTCTCTTTTGTGAGGATTTTCTTGGTTCTTTGTCGATTAAGAACTACTTTTGGTCTTATCAAGCTTGCTTGTGGCGACCACCAACTCCGCTTAGAGTTTTTCTTGTGTTTTTTATCAAGTCTTAGATAACTTAGGTTAAACGATTGAATTCGCTTAACTTGGTTTAATTTAACTTGTCTTAGGCGTGTTCATCTTCTTCAAGGGAGATTCAAGGCAAAACAACTCCACGTTAAGGGTTCCTTGGTTCACGAATCAAACGAGATCTTGAGTTCAACGACGTTGCATACCTGAAATCCAAGACTTTCTTGGCAACGCAACCGTGCGCAATCAGGAAGCAATCAAAGGCCATTGAGGAGTGATGAGTGCATTAGAGCGAATTGAATGATACGCGAGAGTGAGAGTTCATCGTGGTAAGTGAGAGTGGGCGAGGAAAAAAAATTTATTACTAACATTTTCTTGCAGGTACATTTCTTATGAAAAACATGTATAGGAAGAAGGAGACGAAGGAGTCATCACTATTTGAAAGGAGATCAAGGCGAGAGAAGCTTGACATGGGGCAAAGAGACGATGCCATTAAAGAGGCCATGATGAGAATTCTTACCTTCTAAGACTAGGCAAATCTCGAGGCATACCTTAGATGGGAGAGGAAAATTGAGAAGATCTTTGATTGCCATTCATTCTCCGAGGAGCAAAAGATAAAACTAGCCGTTAGTGGATTTATTAACTATGCCAAATATTGGCGGGCTCAATTGACTAGAGATGTGAGAGTATATGGGGAGCCACCTATTTGCACTTGGGAAGCATTAAAGTCTACTATGAGGAAGCGTCATATGCCAATCCGCTACCTCAAGGAGATGGAAAGTAGAGATTTGATAGAGAGGCAATCCAAGGAGGGGACATCTAGTAATAGTTCAAATTCCTCAAGTCCAATCAAGTGGAGGAGTAATCAAGTATACGATTGGAGGAATCCAAAGGCTAGTCCCAATCCCTCAAGTTCTACAAATTGGAGAAAAGAATGAGTTAATGAATGGAGAGATGATCAAGCTAGTGCAACTTTATCAAGTTCAACCAATTTGAGGAATGATCGAGTTCAAAGTTGGAGAGGCAAACGAGAAAATTCAAACTCTTCAAGTCCTATCAAATGGAAGAAAAATCAAGCTTTTGATTGGAAGAAAGAGCGTGCTAATCAAAGGCCTGAAAAGTCCTCAAAAGCTAAGGGTAAAGTGGCCATACTAGAGTCTCAAAAGAAGGATCAACATGCGACCCCATCAATGAGCCGCCACCTCAAGTGTTTCAAGTGCTTGGGATTTGGACACATTGCCTCTCAATGTGCAAACAAAAAGGCAATGGTCATGAAAGACAATGGTGACGTGGAGAGCATCTCATCAAGTGAAGGAGAACCATTGGAGAGTAGTAGTGAAGTTGAGATGGGCAATGAGGAAGTGAAGAGTGTTTCACCAAGTGATGTAGAGATTCAATCCTCACAAGTTAGCGAAGAAGATGTGGTAGAACAACCCGCACATAATGAGTTGAAGGTTCTTAAGCGAGCTCTTGGCACGCATCCTTAGGAGGAAGGAGATGGAGTGCAATGGAAAAACATCTTCCAAACTAGATGCCATGTTAATAGAAAGGTATGTAGTGTAAACATTGAAAAAAGAAGTTACATTAATGTGGCTAGTACTTTACTTGTTGAGAAGTTAGGATTGCCCACCTTGAGGTATCCATGGCCCTACAAATTGTCATTATTCCTTGATAATAAGAATCGGAGGGTTACCAATCAAGTGAAAGTGGAGTTTTTCATAGGCAAATATCATGACAAGGTTCTTTGTGATGTGGTGCCAATGGAAACTTGTCATATAGTTTTGGGTCGTCCATGGCAGTGTAAAAAGAAGGCCACATATGATGAGCACAAGGATAGGTACTTCTTCATGTGGAGCAATCACAAGATTGTGTTAGCACCATTAACACTTCGTGAGGCAAATGAAGATCAAGTGAGGATAATGAGCTCACAAGTAAAAGAAAAGAGTGGACAAAAGAATGAGAGTGTGCAAGAGAAGAAAGAGAAAGAAAAAGAGAATGAAAGAAAAAGAAGAGAGCAAGAGGTGAGGGACACAAAGGCCGAGGAAAATGAGAAGAAAAAGGCAATAGATAATTCGGCCTTAGAGGTAGAACAAGAGAGAAAACTAGTGTGTACAAAAGCCAAAGATTTGGAGGAAGGACTTTATACTTACCAACCTCTATTTGTTCCTTCTTACAAAGAAGTCTTGTGTTCTGCTAACTCTCTTAAACTTTGCTCTCCTAGTGTTGTTATCTCTTTCATGCAGGGAATTGATATTTTCTCTCACAATGGCTTGCCTTATGAACTATTTCCCTTAAAAGGTGTAGAGTACCAAGTGCTACCTAAATGGCGTAAAGAGTCTCAAGGACATGAATTGGTGAAAAGTGGAGCCGTCAAGGAGAATTCTCAATGATAAGCGTCTAGTTTGCATATTTCTTAGGGTGTCTACATTAGTATTTTATGCTAGTTTTTAGGGTTTAAATAATGAACAATAGTCACTTTCATGTCTATTTCTTCCAATCTTAAGTTTGTAGCTAAAATGTGCAAATGTGTGGTTTAATATGCAATTCTTTGTATTTTGTAGGTTTTAGCTATAACGATCATCACTTTGGATCAAATGAAGCATATTGGAATGATATTAAATGTGATTTGAAGTTGATGAGAAGTGGCAAGAGAAGAGGACCAATGATGTGGCATGATGAAGCAACGATAGAAGAAGAATTGGTGATGAAAGGATTTCACTGCACCGATATGTTTTGGTATTTTGGTCAGAACTGGAGCTAGAGAGAGTGAATTGAGATGATTCTTGAAGAAATTTAAAACTAAGAGAATTATCTACAATTCTTATAGAGACCTCAAAGTCTGATTCTCACGTTTACAATGTCAAATTGCCACATTACTGAAGCATTCTTGTGCAGCGATGCTCTTCCGACCAGGTCTCGATGTTTTGGCCATATCTTTGTGTGCACAACTCCAAATGACCTGATTTTTGTGCTCCAGGAAAGCTAACTCAAAGGGCTATAACTTTCATGTTTAGAGTAAAAGCTAGTTTGGACACATTTCTGACCGGAACCCGCGGCTGAATCCGCACCGCGGGTACGGTCAAAAAGTTATTAATTGAAGCCACGGCTATATCCTTGCCGCGGGTTCCAGGAGCGGGTTCGGGGCGCAGACGTATGATTTTGAGGCACTTTGGGGCTATCTTTCAAGGGGGCAATTCATACTCCTTGTGGATGGTTAGACTACATCTCTGGAGGGTTTTGTAGTGCAAAAAAAACACAAGAGAGAAGCGGAGCATAGCATAGAATAGCAAGGGTCTCTCTTAGAGAGATTTTCTCTCTTTGAGAGAGCCACCCCTTTAGATTAGTAAATCTCTCTATAGAATAGTGCTATTTGGAGGATTCTCTTGTACACATCAAGATTGGAGGAAGAATAGAAGATTTGAACTTGTTCATCAATCAATAAGTTTTCTTTATTCTATTTTTGTCTCTTTCTTGATTTATATGGATTTTTCTATTAAAGTTTTGATCTTTTATGTGAAATCCACCATGGGTACGTGCTAAATTGTTAATCTAGGGTTAGAGGAAACTAATCGCTTCATGCATATGACTTGATTATGATTATTCATGTTATCTTGTACTTTTTTGTTCTCTATTTTGGTTTGCATGGATTTGTAGTTGCTTGATCACCAACTATGAATTGATAGTTGTTATTATGCAACGAGAGTTGGTAATGATAATGGAAAAGGAATAGTTGAAAGTCTAGGTTGCATGTCACACGAGAGTAGTGGTGCTCCTAGGTGGGTTCAATTAGGCAATTCATGTGATTAATGAACCAATACTAGTATCTTTACCACGAGAGTAGGAAAGAACTAGTAGGGAGGTAATCGTTTGTAAGGTAATAGCATAGGTAACGCAACGGAAAAATAAAAATTTATTACCTTAACCATGGATCTCTTTGACATATCTATATGATTAACAAGGGGGTTTGCATGAAGATTACCTTAAGCACAGAAGATTTCTATGCTTCTAGGCAAAGATCCTTCGAAGAAGATGTTAGATCTACCACGAAAAGCCCTCCAAGCGTAGAGCCTCTAACGATATCCACACGAACAACTTCTTTGGGAACCTTGTAGGCTTGCTTGCTTTGACTTTTGAGTGCTAGCTCCCTTGAATTATTAAGAACACAAGAAGAAGAAAAACCTAACCCTTAGGAGAGAGAGAGAGAGACGCCTAGAGAGAGAAAGAGGCGTGACTTTTTCTCTTCAATTTTTCTCTCACTAGTTTTCTTTTGTGCTACAATAATAATGATTCAAGAGTCAAAGCATGAACCTATTTATAGAGGAAGTAATCTAGTCTTTTAGGAAATAAAGCTAATTAGAAACCAAGAAGGTTTAGGCAACTTACTTTAAGCTAATCCTTCTCCTTTAGGAAATCTATTCCATAAGGAAACCAATTAGTTACTTTATTTCTTTTAGGAAACTAATTTCCTGCAAGACTTAGAATATTTATAAATAAGTCCTTTAAGTTAATTTATCTCATAAATTAACCCCATAAGTATCTCATACTTATCTTAATTACATTTTAACCCAAAGATTTTGTTCTTTATGTGTGTGACCCATTAGGTTCCATTCACGTTGGCAATAAGTATAAATTATAACTCATTAATTGAGCTAGATAAATTAAACACTTTTAATTTATCATTAATTCACTAATTAATCAATTCATACTTATAGATCATGAGTGGCGTCTAGCAATGCATCATGACCACCCAAGTGAATAGGAAAGTCATATGGTAGACCATACCCTTCAATGACAATGTTACCGTGTAATTAATATCCTTTCACCACACTATATCCCAATTAGTCTAAAAGTATAGTGCATACTTTTAAATGACTAATTTATATTTTCTTGTTCCAGAAATATAACTCTCCATGATGTATAACCTTGAAACTACTTCCAAGTTATACTATCACTTCTGCAGAAGATTTATGAGTTAATATTTCCAACAAGTGGCCATTAAGGGATATACTCTCCTATTAAGGAGTGGTGAATCCTATATTGATTACTCACTATCTTTCCATGCTTCAAACTATACCCAATCTCTAACCTATGAGCTACCCTTTTACGGGCACCGAGGAATAGAGTCAAAGTATAGTAATCCACACTCAAGATACTATGGTAATCTCAAGTCAAAGGATCACTTACACCATTGCCATTAAGAGTTCAACTATTGGCACTATAGTTGAAACTCTTGGCGTATCAATCCAATGAACTTGTTCTCAAACAAGCATCCACATACCAGCTTAAGTGTCACGCACACCATAGTCAATGAGATCAACTACTACTTACCATAAGTAGAGGCAAAGTATGTGCTAGTCTATCCGTATTAATGATGTCCAATCTCATTAATACTACGACTAGGGAGATTTAAGAATATGACTTTATGCATTAGAGTCTCATAATTGTAACCCTTACAATATCTAATACACAGTCAATATTCTAAGGACTTTATCAATCAAACAAGTAACATGGAAATACAAGTATAGACGATAAAGAAAAATACCACATGGATAAATATAATATATAAAACACCTTAAACCATCTTGGTTTTAGGGCATACACTAACAGAGAGTAGGAAAGAACTAGTAGGGAGGTAATCGTTAACTTGTCACGAGAGTGAAGGTTAAGTATAATTGGGATTGGACCCTAATCAAGACAAGAACCAATAGCATGAGTTGGTCTTTTCATTTATATCTTTGCTCATTAGTTAACTCTATGCCCTAGTGTCTTAGGATTGTGAGTTTTCTCCAATATTGTTATTCTATGGAGTTGTTAGTTTAGTTGTTTATTTTATACTTTGTTCTTCACATTGTTAATTGGTTGTTTAGATAATAAAGTGAGCAATAAAACCTCAGTACTTCAATAACCTTTTCCCTGTGGGATCGACCCTGTTGCCCTATACTCAATACTGATCTGTGCACTTGCAGTATATAGGGTAATTAGGTTTTATAACTTGATTATTTGTGTGTGATATAATTGGATTATTTGCTATATTTTTTAGACCTAATTACACGCCTATCACTCAACATTGTTTCTTGGAGTTATTTTGGAAGATTTGGCAAACATGGATGGATAGACATGCTATGCATAGAACCCTTATAGAGTATAGTCATTCTATCCCTAAACTTGATGGTGTACTTGGTCGAAGGTATGGCTTACTTTGTTTTTCTAATATCGATTCCATATTTGTTTATTGGCTCAGTCATGGTTTGCATATTTCTAGGTACTTTGACATTGGGAGTAGTTTGAATAAGTTTGATAGTGGCATTAAGTTTCTTGAGTTTCTCAAAATTAGCATGATTGTTCAAGAGTCCAATGTTTTAAGCTATGACTTTTGTGATATTTTTCATATGGTAGTGATACCTAATTTATCTTTTTTTGTTTTGAAAGTGTGTTTGCATCTAGTTCTTTAGATTGCATGTCCAATTGTCTTACTCTCCATTCTACTAAAGAGTCACATTACGAGTATCATGCTAGTAGAATAAGTAGATTGTGTGATATTATGAGTTCTCATCAGATCCAATGTCTAAATTCTCTTATGGAAAGTATTTTGACAAGTTGTTGCTTATACTTGGCTAAAGTCTTTAAGGATCATGTGCATGTAAAAGTTTTCTATGCTTTAAACTTCAAGTGGATTAATGCACTGTTGTTCTATTTGCTTAATTATGATGACATTTCTCTTGAGTATTTTGATGTGCTTGGATTTAGTGGGAAAAATGAAAAGTTATATTTAGAGTTTTCAAGGGACGGATTTGCATATTCAAGGAAACGATCCATTCGCAAAGGAATTTTGAATGGGATCCAAGGCACATTATTGAGGCATATAAGCCAAAATCATTAGGTAAGAATATTCCCTTGGAGTTTGCTTTCATTGTCATTAATTTTCTCTTTTGTGATGTAGAATTTTTGAAGACAAATCATTTTCAAGGGGAAGGGAATGATGTGAACCTAGTGGCACAAATGCCCCACAAGCTTATTGATGAAGATTTGAGGACAAATCCTTTTCAAGAGAAGGGGAATGATGCAACCCAAGCCACACTAACACTTCCCAAGGTTGTTGATGATGAGATTTATAGCAAATTCAAACATTCACACCATTCTTGAGCCTTTGAGCAAGAAATACAAGGTCTACTATCAAAGGAAGACGATAAAATGGAAAGGAAAGAGTTTGACAGCATGACACACTTTGGTATTTTGATGATAACTCAAGCTACAAGACATGGATAGAGTTGATTCTTAGTGTATTTCAAATCTAATAGAATGCTCTACAACTTATATGAAGATATGAAAGTCCAGTTCTTATGATTTCATAGCCAAAATTTTGAATTATTAAAGTGTGTCTGCACTACGAGACTCTCTGGTCAGTCTTTAGTATATATCTTTGCTTCCTGACCTCTAAATCATATGATTCTTGTTCCATTAGAAAGCTAACTCAAAGGGCTACAACTTTGTTGTTTTGCACAAGAGCTGATTTGGCCATTTTCAAGGAGAAATTTGGCAAAGAATTCGACCCATGGAGCTGCAGATTTGGTTTTTTCACCAATGTGGGGGTGATGTTTCTGACCAAGGCCATGGCACGGCCTACCTCATGGCTTAGAACAGAATGTCACGCATTTTTGGCTATTTGTTTCATTTTGGGCCTCAACTTTTATTGTATTAATGTAGGTTGTAAGTAGGGATGTAGGGATCATCTTTCTAGCTATTGTAAGGCCTATAAATACTTTATTTCTTGTAAGACTAATTAGCCTTTAATATATTTTTAAATGAAATTTCATCTTTTGTACATTTTCTCCTCTTGACTTCTTGTAAGCTTTCTTCGAATGCTTTAGGGTTTGCTCTAAGTGTTCTTGGCTAATCAATTAAGTAATCACCTTAATTGTGGTACCTCCTACTTTGGCTTATCAATCGAGTATCCACCTTGGTTGTGGCGCCTTCCATCTTCGCTATCTCGTTGGGTTTCTTCATCCTCCAAGCTTAGATAATTGGCTAGATCCCGTGTTCACATCAGGAATGCCAACCCAAAATATTATCAAAAAACCAAATCAAACAAAAGGATTACAAAGTTAGAGGGGGCTCGGCCTTACCTCAATGAAACTGAAAATAAAATAAAATGTAAAGCCAAGAAGTACTACTCCTTGCTTAATACATTTCTTATATAAGGGAAACCAAAGCTATCTAATCTAATGAGGGCTCGTATATGGTCAGGGAGTTGTTGTAATGACTCAAATATCATCTGATTGTGAAGATGAAGTCCTGCAAGTGCATCAGCTGAGGAGTTAGCTTCCCTGAAGATATGCAAAACCGAACCTGACACTCTTCTTAAGTATTCTTTAATCTTAAGAATTGTGTGACACAAAGGCTATGTTGTACTCCCTTCGGTGACTATCAACTGGTATAGAACTCTAGAATCCACTTCAATAAGTAGTTCCCTTATACCTCTTTCCTCACACAATTAGAGTCCATAAAGTAGAGCATTTGCCTCTGCTTGGACCACTGAGCACTGGTTGAAATATTGTATGAAAAGCCAACCTGAAACCTCCTAACTGATTCCTTACTATACTGCCTACCTGTCGTCCTCCCTTGTCCAACAGTAGCATTTCGTATTAAGTTTAAATTTTCCAAGTAGAGGAGCATGCCAACATATTGCTAACAGAGACCATCTTTCGAGGCCTCTTTGTGGCTGCAAAATCACACAACAAGTATACTTGCTCATCACCTTTACAGTCTTGCATGGTCAAGGTTTGTGCCAAGCCCATGATACGCAAGTTGATCCTTAACTAGATCGAATAATGAACTCAGTCCGACATCCTTTGCCTTCAAATCTCATTGTATTTCTTGCACGCCAAATAAATGACAAAATAATGCATGGCAAAATATTTCGGACATAGTATGAAGAGTTTTTTGGTACCGACATCATCCATTGCATTAATAGGGTCGAAACCCTATATTTGTTTTCTTAAATCTTCTACCTCTAATCCTTCTAAATTTATTTCATTAATCATTTGTTTTACTCTACAATTTCTAGTATTTCCCAATTTTCTGCATTTCCAGCATTTATTAGTATTATTAACTTCTTCAGTTTTCTTTCTTTTTACAAATCTCTTCACTTTATTACTCGATTTATTGTATTTATTATTTTTAGGATATCTTTTCTTAAATCTTTTACTTTTCTTCTCTAAATATTTTTTCTTTTTTAAAGGGGCTGTAGTTTGTTTGTATCCATATTAAGTACAAAAATATCCTAACTCTTCTCTAGTAGTAAGTCCATCGTTTTTATCTGTACTTTTAATTTTAAATGTGTACATAAATGTAATCCTTCCATATTTATATAATTTATTATTTCTCCAAATGTTAAATTATTATACGGGATTTCTCCCTTAAAGGCATCTCTAATTCTTTGTCTAACTTTTTTTGCAAATAATTTTGGTAATCTTGAAATAGATCTTTCTTTCCAATAAGAATGATTACAATTTGTTCTAATAAAAACTTTACTTAAAAACATGTCTTTATACCATCTGAAATCATGTAATTTAGGACAAGTTAAATTATTCAATTTTTTTTAACTTCTTTCTTGCACATTTTTAGATTCTCCAATAAAATGTTTATATATAGCATAAATTAAAGTAGCCAAAGCATCTTCTGCCGAGTATGTCATTGCAATATCTTCCCCTCTGCTAGTTCCTGGTCTATCTAAAATAACTATCTTAGTTGCATTTTTTATTTTATTTCTTTCTTCTATAGTTTTTTTTTTTTTTTTGGGCTAACCCCTGTGTATGGGGGAGGACGCCACTCCTAAATTTATTAATCAAAACCAAAAGGAGGGGGAATAGTACCCTCATAAGTACAAAGTAAATGCATAATACTCAACAAGTAAAAGAGGAGTACTACTCCCTTACATTAAGATCAAGGTTTACTTCTACGAAAGGAATAAAAACCTAGTCTATCTAGTCTAGATTCTCCTCTTGTAGCCCTTGGAAGATCTTTCTCTTGAAAAAAGATGGAATCCCTCTGATGATCACACCCATCTTTGGCTAAAACATCTGCAACCTTATTAGCTTCACGATATACATGTTTAAATGTAAGAAAATATGGCAAAAAGTGAAACAACTTCCTCAATATCCAAAGCCACATCACCATGGGACCGCAACTTGTTTTTGCAATATCGAAATAAGCACCTGAGAGTCGCATTCCACATGAAATCTTTCATACCCAAGACTAGCACACTTTTTTACTCCAAAAAGCAAGGCTTTAATCCTCGGCAATCATACTACTACCATTTCCAAAAAAACCTGAGAAAGCAAAAGTCAACTTTCCTTTAGAATCACGCAATATTCCACCTTCCACCACAAGGGCCTGGATTCCCTTTGTAGCAACCATCCGTATTGAGCTTCAATTCCAACAAAGGAGGGCTAATCCATTTTACCTAGTTTGACTAGAGAAGGATTTTTGAAGGCCTTTAACTGAAAGCACAAAAGAGGACCAACTATCCTTGGCTACCACAACTTTTTTAAATCTACAATTAAACACCTCTTGTATTTCTCCAAAAATGTTAAAAATTAAAGTACCAAAGGGCAAAATCTTCCCTTGGAATCTTGCCAAATTTCTCCATTTCCAAAGAATGCCAACAAATAATCAAAGGACTAATATGAAGAAGATATGCATAATATTGATTTTTAGTCTCTTTGAACCACCTATGACGCAATTAAAGGACGAATGGAGGAAAGAGCAAGCAACAAATCACATTCAGTAGAGAAAAAAGACCAAACTTTTCTTGCAATATCACTAGAGCAAAAAAGATGATCTAAGGACTCTTCATGAGGCATTATGCAACAATGACATCTAGAAGGCCTGTAAAACCCGAAATTCTTTAAAGAAGAGTCCAAGGGCAGCTTACCTAAAATGAGTCTCAACATGAAAAAAGAAATTTTTAGAGGAACACAAGAAACCCATAATTTACCACTCATAAAAGAAGAGCCTTTGGATTGTCGGGTCAATTGAAATGCTGATAGCCAAAGAAAATTTCCCTGAGGAATTCAGATTCCAAATGCAACAATCTCTACTGGACGAAATTGGTGGGTGGATGCGGCTGATTTCATTACAAAGTGGATGTCCAAGCTAGCCGAGCCAAAGCGTCTATGTTCCATTGATAATTCTCCACAAAATCTTTTACCAAAGCATCATTAGCTTGGTGAACATGAGCTGCCAAACAACCATTACCAGTTCAATTGTCAAAAAACATACTAGCATCACCACTATTTAATTTCCAAAAGATATGTTCTTCTGCCTTTTCACGCACCTTCAGCATTCGTTTCCAAGTAAGTGAAGCTAACGGCAATCTTACAGCCAAGACAAGATGAGTAGCTTGACAATACTTAGCATGCATGAAATTTGCCTAGAGAGAATCATTCACTCTAAACAACCACCATAATTTAATAGAAAAGGCTTCATATACATCAAATAAAGATCGAAAGCCAATGCCACCCTCATCAACAGGTAAGCAAAGTGTTTGCAACTTTAACCATGGAATTTATGATCTAATTCTCCCCAAAAGAAATTGGACAAAAATTTTTCAATAACCCGAAAACACACCTCCAGTAGGATTAGCAGCTGCCAAAACATGTATTGGAATTGAAGACAATACATTTTTTATAAGAGTAATCTTACCGCCCATTGATAGCAGACGATTCTCCTATCCATTTATTTTGACAATAATATTTTGTGCAAGGTCCCCAAAAAAAGCAGCCTTTCTTCTTCCCGAATACAAAAGATAACCCAAATATTTTACTAGTGAGTTGACCAATAGCCTGCCTTCTCATCCTGGAAGCCTTATCATGTACCAGAAAACAACTCTTACCAGAATTAATTTTTTGACCAGACACCGCTTGATAATCATCCAGAATCCCTCGTACTCTTCGTAAGGAAAGATTTCCTCCATTACAAAAGACCAACACATCATCCGCAAAGGTCAAATGAGACACCATAGGACATCCCCTAGGAACAGAATCCAAGGGTTATCCCTAAACTCCATGTTCAAGCTCATCGATAAAACTTCTGCTCTCAAAATAAAGAGGGCAGCAAAAATAGGATCACCCTATCGAAGACCACGAGAAGATTTAAAGAATCCATGGGACGCTCCATTTAGAACAATGAAAAACCATGAATTGGATATCAACCTCCAAATCATATCAATAAACTGCTCACCAAACCCAAAGGCTCTGAGAACCTTAATCAAGGTAAAGCCAAGAGACCCGATCATAAGCCTTAGCCATGTCGAGTTTTAAAGCCACATTGCCCCTCCTCGCTTTCCTTCCCATGCCCATGATAACCTTCTTGAGCAAGAAGAACATTCTCAGATATCAACTTACCTTTGACAAAACCACATTGACTTAGGAGAAATCAACCTGAGGTAATAGCCTTGCCTAGCCTATTAGCAAAAATTTTTGAAATAACCTTATTAGAGAAATTACACACACTAATAGGTCCTGAATTCTGAAAAGTGTTGCGAGTGAGGAACTTTTGGCAGGAGAACAATTGAGGTGGCCAGTGACACTCCTCGGAAGATCCAAACCACAAAAGAAGCCAACAATTGCATTATATACATCTTGGCATATTATGTCCCAGTGCTGACGTAAAGAAAACCCCAGAGAAGCCATCCGGACCTACTGAGCTATTTCCATCCATGGAGAAGACTAGTATCTTTAACTTCTTCAAAGGTTGGAACATTCACTCAAGAAATGATTATCCTCTTGAGACACTATATTAGGAATAACCTTAATCATGTCATCTGATCCAGTCAAATCCTCAGAAGAGAATAAAGATTGAAAGAAAAGAACCGCTTCATTACCCATATCCTCATCTGTTTCAATCCAAGTCCTATTGTCTCTCTTGATACGATGAACAACAGACTGAACTCTCCTTTGCTTCACAATCGAAGTGAAAGAATTCGATATTACGGTCACCTTCTTGTAGCCATTTAACCCTGGATTTTTGCTTCCAGAAAAGCTCCACCACAGAAGAATGAAACTATAACGAAGCCCTAGCTTGCCCAAGTCTCTCCATGACTTGTGAAGAATCATCCGTCTCTATAGCTTTTTCAGCCTCCTCCATCTCACGTTCCACTTCCTTAAAATTATTGAAGAAATCTCCAATTGTCTGTTTGCTCCAACGGCTCAAATCTATCTTGAGCCTTCGAAGTTTTGTAGATAAAATAGTCAGAGGATCACCATGAATAGGAGACTACCAAGAAGATTTTATCACATCCAAAAAATCCTTATACCGAACCCAGGCCTGTAAAAACCTAAAAGGTTTAGGTTTGTTGTCCAAATGGGTAGCAGCTATAATGAGTAAAGGAGAGTGATCAGATGGGGATCTTGCTAGGTGAGAGACCGATACACTTAACTTGTTTGAGCACTCTAAATTTACACAAAGTCTGTCTAGCCTCTTCCAGATTCTCCCTCTGCCTTGTCGATTATTACACCAAGTAAACTTAGAACCTGAAAATCCCATATCAAACAGACCAGTAGCAGATAAAAATGATAAAAATCAGCTGCTTCACCTGGAGAAAAGGCCCTTCCCCCACATTTTTTCGAAAAATCAATGATTAGATTGAAATCTCCAACCAGGATCCAAGGAGAATCAATAGGTTTATCCGCAAGCAAAGAATCCCAAAGTGGCATTCTTTCATGTGGCAAACATTTAGCATGAACCAAAGACAAAATAATAGAACTAGGCAGTTGAGGATGGTTAACTGACAGAGAAATATATTGACTACTCTGAGCAACCATTGAACACACAAACGGTTTATTAGAGAAAACCCATAACAAACCACAAGAGTTAGCTAAGGCATTGTCAAACTTCAAACGGACCTTAAACCAATCCAAATTCTCAACATCTTGTTTGGGTTCACAAATTATCAAGAATTGAATTTTATGTAATCTCAACAATATCTGCAATCTCTTAAAATTCGGGGCTTTAAGAATACTCCGAATGTTCCTAAATAATGACGAAATCATTGATTCCCATTAAGAGGAGAAGTTTGAGAATTTTTTACCGAAGACCGAAAGCTCACGATCAGATGGAAACCTGGCCCTGATGCCTCGAAAAGATTTTGGCTTTTGAACCTGTCACATTGATTCATGATCTACCAGGGATTCCAGATTGCCCGCTTCAGCTGAGTGTGAGACATTCGCTATCTGAACAGGTCCAAAAGCAACTCCCCTTGGTGATAGATTACTTGCACTCACTGGTAATGCATCCTCTTGCAAACCACGAAGTTCATCCTCATCAGAAACATGAGTAGTAACAGGTTCCAGTTGTTGCTGTGAAACCTGCATTTGTACACCAGGATAACGAATGTTCACCTGCAAGGAAGGTTGTGGGTTTTCATTTGATGTCGTGGAAGGCTTTTCAGAGGTATGAAGTTCATATTGGATCTCTAGTTCTTGAATCTGAACACCGTTCTGTTGCTGAGTCGCTGTAGCATGAACAACAACCTGCATTCCATCAATGTTCATCTGCAAAGAAGGTTGTGGGATTTCATTTGATGTCGTGGATGGCTTTATAGAGGTAAGAAGTTCATGTTGGACCTCCAGTTCCTAAACTTGATCACCATTCTGTTGCTAAGTCACTGTAGCAGGAACAACAGCCTGCATTCCATCCATATTTGGCTTATCTTTTACAACCCATTGTTTGGCAACGCCTTTCCCCTTACTGGCATCCACTAATTTGCCCACTCTACAAGAGGAATTGCAATGCCCAAGCTTACAACAACTGCTACAATATTGAGGGATATTCTCATATTCCACAGTCTGTCAAAAATCAGAATTGTCATTGTTGATCCATAATTTATCGGGTAAAGTCTGAAGTAAATCTACCTCCACAAAGATACGGTTGACGCTGGGTCTGGCGAACGAAGCAATCAAAGCATCCATGCGTAAAGGTGATCCAACCAAGTTCGCAGTGGAAAAGTGATAAGCTCTAAGGTCAGCAAGCTTCCAAGTTGACTGAGGATGTACTTCAAGGTTTAGATGGTCCTATGACTAGATCAAGAACTAGGACAATGAAGAATGCTTTGCATGGTCTTATTATGGACACGATGGATGAAGTGTACAAGGCAACCAACATGGATCCATTGTCATATATTGTGCATTGCTTATGGGTTAACCAAGGAATGAAGGATGATTCAAGCATGGGTATGAAGTGCGAAACATTCTAACCGTACTCGCACCTCGAACCCGCACTCGGATAGGTGCCGCAGGTACTATCAGAAGGCTTGTTCGTGAAATGTTTGAAGTGCCAAACTTTCTGACTATACCCGCGCCTCGAACCCGCGCCACGGATAGGTGCCGCTGGTATGATCAGAATGTTCGTTTTAGTTGTTTTATGCAATTTTTTGATTTGTAATCTTTAGTAGTCAAATATCATGTTACAACTAGGGTAAAGTACTTTCTTGGTTTATGTCTTTGTGCCGCCCTATATAAGAGTTTCTTGTGAACAACATTAAATAGGACGTTTTTTATGATATTTTTTATTGAATTCTCTTTAGAATTTTCTTGATTCTTTGGTGATTGAGAATCGCCATAGGTCTTATCAAGCTTTGCTTGTGGCGACCATCCAATCTCGCTTAGAGTTTCCTTTCGGTTTTGTTCGAGTCCTATAGAGAATTAGGTTGAACGATTGAACACGCTCAATTCGGTTCATCTTAGTTTTTTCTAGGATTAAGGGCATCTTCAAGGGGAAAAATTCGACAACCTACTTCACGTCAAGGGTTCTTGGAAGATCCATCCAATGGGTCTTGAGTTCAACGAGTAGTAAGCCTAAAATCTAAGGGTCTTGGTAGTCTTCCGTACGCGTGCGCACATCAATTGGTATCAGAGGCAACTTCTTAGATTTCCAGGTTCTATCAATCCGTTTGTTCCTTTGGAATTGCGGATATATCCCTTTGTTCATTGTTTCGTGATATTAAGGTAAGAGCTTCGTACCTAACCCTAATATTTTGTTTGTTTCATGCTGTCTTTTTCTTTTCAAATTGTGTTTGCCTTCGTTGAATTTTGTTTCTATCTGTCTTTAACATTCTTAAAATTTTAGCCTTTAGTTTTCGTTGTTTCCTTATTAAATTCTTTCTTTAGGGTTTGTTTAGAGTCGTTCTTGATTGCTTCTCAATCAAGAATTCTAGAGTTGTATGATATTTTGTATTTTTTGACTATTTTTTTATTGTTTACTGGGAATTCTTGTGCCGAAAAAAATCTTTCAAAAAGAACCTAGTTTCTTGGACTTGCTTATTCTTAGGGTTGAAGATTCTTAGAAGAGAAAAAAAAAAGGTCGCTGTCACTGTTCACGGTATTGTAGCGTCACTGTTCATGACGGCTACTGTTCACGCCTAGGGTTTACTGTTCACGGCGACTGTTCATAAAAATCACTGTTCATATGGTGAATTTTACTTTGTTTGAGTTTAGGTTATCTGAGTTTTGAATTAAAAAAAAAAAAGTCTTGCACAAAGAAAAGTCGTGCAGCACAAAGGAAAGATGAAAGAGGCGTGCAAGGTGACAAAAGCCAAGCACACGAACTAAACCAATTAAACTGAAGTATATTTGGCTGGAATACTGTCCTTGTGCAACCTGAATAGACCTGTTGAAACAAACAGATTCGTTAGACTAGAGAACAACGCCACGTACGAAAGTTTAATTGATTAGATTCCACTCTTCTTGTTCTTGGTGTTTTGTTAGGAGTATTGTTTTTGCATAAGTTTGGTTATTTTACTTCCAAAGAACATTAAAAATCAAGAAACATCACACAATTATACCACACATTAGGTGTCTATATTGTGTCTGTTCTTGATTCTTGGTCATTCTTTGTTACTCTCTTGGACAAAACACTCTAAGCATACTTATTCTTGACCTCTACATTTACTCTCACAGATTGGTGTTGCTATAAGCCTTGGTAAGATTGAGTGAGCTGGTTCTTCTCTAAAGGGCCAACAAGAAAATTCATTGAGTGAGAAAAGGCTTAGTAGGTGAGCACAAGGAGGGTAAAAGCCAACAAATTTGAGGGAAGTGAGTGCAAACACTAAGGGAGTGAACTACAAATTCTTGTTTATATTGTTCTAACCCTTTATTTTGCAGGTTTAAAGTACTATGGTGGAACATGATGATCTTAAGGTCATGATGAGAGGCATGCAAGACAACTTCCAACGCCTCCATCGTGAACAAATGCAAAGCATGTCCATGAGAATGGACAATGTGGAGCAAGTATCTAGGGTTCGAGGAGATCAACATGATGGTAGAGAGGTTGGTTCCAACACTAGAATGACTCAAAATCCAGCTTATGATGATGACATTGAAGGGGAGTCGAGTGATGAAGAAATAGCTCCAAGGAAGAGGAAGGAGGGTAAATAACAACCAAGACAACAACCTTGGTAGCATCAAGATGAAGATACCTTCTTTCCAAGGTAAGCTAGACCCCGAGGCTTATCTTGAGTGGGAGCGTAAAGTGAAGCACATATTCAATTGTCATAACTACTCCGAAGAGAAGAAAGTGCAATTAGCTGCCGTGGAGTTCACAGATTATGCAAGTATTTGGTGGGACAAGCTAGTAAGGAGAGGAAGAGGTATGATGAGGAGCCAATTCGAACTTGGCGCGAGATGAAGAACATCATGAAGAAGAGGTTTGTTCCAAGCTACTACATAAGAGACCTCCATCATAGGCTTCAAATTTTGAAGCAAGGGTCGATGAATGTGAATGAGTACTATAAGAAGATGGAGATGCTCATCATAAGAGCTGACATTAAGGAGGAAGAAGAGGCTCTAATGGCAAGGTTTATTGCTGGATTAAACTTGGAAATTGCTAAAAGAGTTGAGCTTCAACATTATCTTGATATTCATGACTTGGTGGATATGGCCATCAAGGTGGAGAGGCAATTGAAAGGGAGGCGTGCTAGGGAGTTTTTCACTACACAATCGTACTAGTTGGAGAGTTGAACAACCAAGGAAGAGTTTTAGAGATGCTGAACAATCCGTAGTCCTCCAAGTCATGCATCATTGCTTAGGGCCGAACCAACTACAAAGCAAGATCCTAAGGGTAAGCAAATTGTGAAGCCTAGGCAAAGGGAGATTAAATGTTTTAAGGGCCAAGGGTTCGGGCACATAGCTGCTTCTTGTCCAAACAAGCACACTATGGTTATTTTTTAGGATGGTGAAGTAGCTAGTGTAGCTTCAAGTGAAGATGATGAGGAGATGCCTCCATTGGAGGGAGGATCTGAAGATGAAGGTGACTTGTTTGGTGGTGATCAAGGCGAAATCTTGGTCACAAGGCGTGCCCTTAGCATTGCACCTAAAGGAGATGACTTGGACATACAACGAGAACATATTTTCCACACTAGGTGTACTGTGCAAAACAAGGTATGTAGCATGATTATAGATAGTGGCTCTTGCACTAATGTCGCTTCTACTTTGTTTGTAGATAAATTGGGTCTAGAGACAAGAAGACATCCCAAGCCATACAAGTTACAATGGTTGACTGAGGTTGGAGACATGAAGGTTACTAAGCAAGTAATGGTGCCATTCTCCATTAGCAAGTACAAGGATGAAGTGTGGTGTGATGTGATTCCCATGCAAGCATGCCACATCCTACTTGGACGTCCTTGGCAATTCGATAGAAGAGTGACATATGATGGCTTCAAGAATAGGTACTCATTCATGTGGAACAACCGAAAAATCACTTTGGATTCCATCAAACCTTCTGAAGCTCATGCGGATCAAGTGAGAATAGCAAAGGAATTCAAGGTGAGAGGAAGAGCAACAACAAGCTGGCCGGATCAAGCATGAAGAGGGGCTACGGACTGGTCCAAGCAATGAGCAAAGTGGCGGATCCAAGGCTAGTAAGAAGGTGAATCGTGACTTGAAGATGGAAGAAAAGAGGAAGGTTAATGCTTTTGCAACCAAAAGTGAGATCATTTCAGCTTTGGAAGCTAAACAACAACTTTTAATTGTTTTGTATAAAGATGTGGTTTTTTTTCTTCTATTGAGCTTAATGAACTTAATTCTTCTTTGCCTAGTGTTGTGGTGTCTCTTCTGTAGGATTTTGAAGATTTATTTCCTGAAGATATACCCAAGGGATTGCCACCTGTGCTGAGGGATTGAGCACCAAATCGATTTTGTATCCTGGTGCTAGCATACCCAATCGCCCTGCTTATAGAGCAAATCCTGAGGAGACAAAAGAGATTCAAAGACAAGTGAATGAACTTGTGGAGAAAGGATTTGTTTAGTGAGAGTATGTCACCATGTGCCGTACCAGTCATTTTGGTGCCAAAGAAGGATGGAACATGACGCATGTGTATTGATTGTAGAGCCATCAACAAGATAACGGTAAAGTATCGTCATCCTATTCCTAGGTTAGATGATATGCTTGATGAATTGCATGGTTCTACTATTTTCTCAAAATTGATCTTAAAAGTGGATATTATCATATTGGAATGAAAGTAGGTGATGAATGAAAAATCGCATTTAAGACCAAGTATGGATTGTATGAATGGTTAGTTATGCCTTTTGGTTTAACTAATGCACCTAGTACATTCATGAGGCTTATGAACTATGTGTTTAGGACTTTCATTGGTAAATTTGTTGTGGTTTATTTTGATGACATTCTAATCTATAGTAGGTCACTTGAGGATCATGTTGAGCACTTGCACCAAGTTTTGTGTGTGTTAGGAGAGCACCATCTTTATGCTAACTTGGCAAAGTGTTCATTTTGCATGGAAAGCATTGTGTTTCTTGGATTCATTGTTAAGCTCTAGGGGTGTACATGTTGATGAGTCTAAGGTACAAGCCATACGTGATTGGCCTAAACCAAAAAGTGCTAATGATGTTAGGTCTTTTCATGGTCTAACAAGTTTTTATAGGAGATTTGTACGAAATTTTCCTACTATTGCTGCACCTCTTAATGAACTTGTTAAGAAAAAATTCTATTTTTAAGTGAGAAAGTAAACACCAAGAGGCGTTTGATTTATTAAAAGACACGTTGACTAACGCACCCTTGTTGTGTTTACCTAATTTTGACAAGTTTTTCGAGGTTGAGTGTGATGCTTCTGGAGTAGGTATTGGGGCCGTTCTTATGCAAGATTCCAAGCCCATTGCGTACTTTAGTGAGAAGCTAAGTGGTGCAACCTTGAATTATCCCACATATGACAATGAGCTCTATACTCTTGTGCGAACTCTTCAAACCTGGCAGCACTATCTCCTTCTCAAAGAGTTCGTGATTCACTCTGACTATGAGAGGTTGAAATTTTTGAAGACTCAAGGCAATCTCAACAAAAGACATGCGAAGTAGTTAGAGTTCATTGAGTCCTTTCCATATACAATCAAGTACAAGTAAGGTAAAGAAAATGTGGTAGCTAATGCATTGTCAAGGAGGTATACTCTTATTACCACTCTTCAAACTAAATTGTTTGGTTTCGAATGTATTAAGGAGTTATATGAGCATGATTTAGATTTTTCAAAAATCTGGTCTTTATATTCTAAGCGTGCTCATATTGATTACTTCAGGCATGATAGATTTTTGTTCAAAGGTCATAGACTATGCATGCCTAGGTGTTCTGTGCGTGAGTTGTTGGTTAGGGAAACTCATGGGGGTGGTCTTATGAGACACTTTGGTGTCAAGAAAACTTTGAATGTGTTGCATAAACATTTCTTTTGGCCTAGCATGCGAGTTGATGTTGAATCTGTTTGTGCTAAATGTCTTACTTGCAAGCAAGCAAAGTCTCGAGTTCAACCCCATGGCTTGTATACACCTTTACCCGTTCCTTCACAACCTTGGGTAGACATTTCTATGGATTTTGTTTTGGATTTATTAAGGTCTTCTAATGGTAAAGATAGTGTGTTTGTTGTGGTAGACAGATTTAGTAAGATGGCACACTTCATTGCATGTTCAAAAACTAATGAGGCCACTTACATATCTGATTTGTTCTTTAAGGAAATTGTGAGGTTACATGGTTTGCCTCGTAGCATTGTTAGTGATAGAGATGTCAAATTTTTGAGTCATTTTTGGCACACTTTGTGGAGTAAACTTGGTACTAAACTATTATTTTCTACTGTTGCACATCCACAAACTGATGGTCAAACTGAAATAGATAATAGAATACTCTCTACACTTTTGCACGCAATCATTCAAAAGAACTTCAAAAATTGGGAAAAATATTTGCTACACATAGAGTTTGCTTATAATAGAACTGTTCATTCCACTACTTCTTACTTACCTTTTGAGGTTGTTTATGGTTTTAATCCCTTAACTCCTTTAGATATTTTTCATTTACCTACTAATGAGGTTGCTGATCTTGAAGGTAAAAAGGAAACTCAATTTGTTAGGGATTTTCATGCTAAGGCGCGTGAGAATGTGCTTAAAAAGAATGAGCATTTTGTAAAGATAGAAAACAATGGTCGAGTGAAAGTTGTATTTGAGCCTGGAGATTGGGTTTGGGTGCACATGAGGAAGGAAAGATTTCCACAATAACAGAAGTCTAAGTCGCATCCAAGAGGGGATGGACCCTTCTAAATCCTTGAAAGAATTGGGGACAATGTCTACAAAGTGGATTTGCCTAGTGAGTATGGAAATGTTAATGCCACTTTCAATATTTCTGACTTGTCTTTGTTTGATATAAGTGATTCGAGAACGAATCCTTTCGAGGAAGGGGGGAATGATAGGCTCCAAGGTTAGCAAGCTTCCAAGTTGACTGAGAATGTACTTCATGGCTTGGATGGTCCTATGACTAGATCAAGTACTAGGACAATGAAGAATGTTTTGCATGGTCTTATTGTGGACACGATTGATACGCGCGGACGAACGTGGAATTACTTGAAAGACCAAGTATGAATTTCGAACCTTTCCCCTTGGATGAACTAGACTCTAGAATCAGCACCAAAGCCTTGAACACGCAAGATGAACAACTCAAAAATTCAAGAAAGCTTTGAACCTCCTTATGGAACGAACAAGAACTTGATGAATCAGCACCTAGAATGCTTGATCAAACCAATAAGGCAACTCTAAGCTAGGGTTTTTGAACTTGGAATCACTCTACAAGTTCGGGGTTGTTCTTAATCAGCAAAGAACGAAAGAAGCACTCAATTTGAGAACTCACAAATTTATTAATCATCAAACTTATTAAAATTCGTAATAGTGTTTTGGCCTATAAATAGGCTTGCATAACAACTTGTAGAAAGTTCTAGAAACTTAACAAAGAGCACTAGTCGTAACCTAACACAATATAGGTAACTTTCTAAGAGGTTACAACTTGTAAACAAAATAGAAAACTTAACATAAAAGAATTAAACTTAAAAATTCGTCCAAAAATTGTTAATGGACTGGACACCTCCTTTTAAGCACCATTGGGCCTCCATCTTGCATCTTTAAAAGGCCTTCCAACAAGTCCAACTAAACCAGCACCTTAAAGACATGTTATGGACCACTTAGAAGCTTTAATTGGACCTTCTTTGAATGTGTATTTAATCCATAACCAATACATAAACTCTTGGCCAAATGAACACACTTGAATAGCTTGATCACCAAGTCCATTGAGAGGCCCAAAGTCATAAATTACACCATGGTAGTCACAAAGCTTAAACGTTCCCTTCATGATCAGCCATGATTTGATCTCATCTTGATCCAAACGAGTTGCTCCATGAGAATATCTAAGCATCAAGATTGTAAGCACTCCTAGGATCACATCAATCCCTCCTCCCTCGAAAAGATTCATCCTCGAATCTGCGAGATCATATAAACTAACATAAGTAACTAAAGGACTGATAGAAAAATAAACCCCAATGATATATATACATGACGTATGAATTAGAATGCGAAACTCAATGCAAATTGAAACATAAGATGCAAGAACAAATTCTAACTTAAGAAGAATAAACATATTTAGATGCAAACTATCCCTAAAAACATGGAAAAGAATAACACGATTTCCAAAGTCTATGCAACCACAATTGGACTCAGAATAACAATTACTAACAAGATAAAATTTATGGTTGAACAAAGACTTATAAAAAGAATCTAAGTAAATATCACGTGAACTAAGAAAATGAGCATCATGTGAATTATGCCTAATAAGCCCTAGAATGCGAAAAACATCAGCAATCAACTCATTAGAATAATTCAAACGATGTAACAAAAATACACAAATATTGCATGATATATCACATAAAATAAACTGAAAATTGTCCAAAAATAAATGAGAAAACATAAGAAAGTCTTTTGGACAGATTGCACTAGGCGAATTTAGACATGCTAGATGCAAAACACAATCATCTAAACTAACAAAATAGATATTCAAGAATGAACTAATTTGCAATTTAAAATAACTAGAACAAGAAAACTTAGGCCACAAATCAGTTGAATTCATCATAGTTGTCAAGCTCAATATGGCATTTGAACTTGGCTTCAACTCCTTCACCACGATTTTGTCAACTCCCAAACTTCTTGAATGGCAACTAACTACAAAACAGCAATAATGTGGCATCTCTCCATGAGTATCAACCTGCAAAATTACCACAAAAATACTAAGAAAAGAGTTATAAAGTGAGTTAGTAAAGTATACTTCTTCTTTAGAATACATGGATACAAGAGTTATTGATCTAACTAGCAAAACACTCTTGTTTTCTCTTTTCTTTGCTCTTGTGGAAGAAACACTCTCCTCACTCTTTCTACTTTGCACGACTTCCCTCTTATTCTTTTCCTCATTTTTCTCCTTAGCTTGCAATTGAAAATCCCTTACAATCTTCAGTTGATCAGAATGAGCTTCGGATGGCAAGATTGGATTAAGAACAATCTTTCGTTCATTCCACTTAAAAGAGTAGTTGTTCTTGTATCCATCATATGAAACTCTTCTATCATATTGCCAAGGACGCCCTAAGAGAATATGGCATGCTTGCATTGGGGCAACATCACACCAAACTTCATCTTTGTACGTGCCTATTGAGAAAGTAACAAGCACACGTCTAGTCACTTTGATCTCTTCTTGATTATCAAGCCAATGAAGTTTGTAGGGTTTTGGATGCTCCACAGTCTCCAAGTGCAACTTATCTACAAATAAGGTACTAGCAACGTTAGTACAAGAACCACTATCAATGATCAAGCTACATACCTTATTGAGCACAGTACAGCGCGTATGAAAGATGTGCTCTCTTTGTAGTGTCTCCTCATCTTCTTTATGTTGCACATTTAAAGCTCTTCTAGTAACCAAGAGTTCACCACGATCACCACCAAAGAAGTTTGCTTCTTCAGTATCAGAACCTCCTTCAAGAGGTGGCATCTCCTCTTTACCATCACTAGAAGTAACACTCTTGACATCCCCATTATTTAGGATCATCCTAGCCCTTTTGTTTGGACAATTTGCAGCATAGTGTCCATAACCTTGGCATCTAAAACAACGTACCTCACTAAGCTTTAAGTTAGGCTCATTCTTACTCTTTGCTTGAGGCTTTGTGGAAGATGGTTCTTGCTTGACCCTCACAAATTGAATAGCTTGTTGAGAAGGTCCGCGGTTTTCTCTCTTGTCAAAGGAACGATTCTCCCATTGAGGTCGTGATGATGATGAGCCAAAGTTGCGTGGCTTCATGGCTTTAAGTTGCCTTTCAATCTTGATGGCCATGTCCACCAAGTCATTCATCTCCACATAGTGATGCAACCCCACACGAGATCTAATTTCAGGGTTTAGACCTCCCATAAACCTAGCCATCAAAGCTTCTCCCTCTTCATCCATGTTGGCTTGAATCATCAATTTCTCCAATTCTTTATGATACTCATCCACCGACATGGTACCTTGTCTCAATGTTTGCAACTTCCAATGGAGATCACGAGTGTAGTAACTTGGCACATACCTCTTCCTCATAATCTTCTTCATCTCGGACCAAGCAGCCACGGGTTCCTCTCCATATTTGATGCGATTTTTGTTGAGTTGATCCCACCAAATGCTTGCATAATTAGTAAACTCAACAACAGCAAGACGTACCTTTTTCTCCTCAGTGTAGCTATGGCATGCAAAAATATGCTCCACCTTTCTTTTCCATTCCAAGTAAGCATCAGGATCTAGTCTCCCTTGGAAAGATGGAATCTTCATCTTTATGCTCCCTAAATTGCCATCATGAGTTGGTTGGTTTCTCACCCTCCTCCCTTTGCGTGAGATTATTTCCTCATAGTCAGAATCATACTCTTCATGCTCACGAACATCCTCTTCATAAGTAGGTCTCTTGGAAACCCTAGTTTGGCCTTTAAATGCGGACTCCATGCCTTCTACTCTAGCATTTATTTGAGCCAATTGCTCTTGCATGGCTTGCCACATGGATTTCATATCAAAGTTTTGTTCCACACTTTCGTGAGACATGATGAAAAAACCTGCAAAATAAAGTTAGTAGCACAAAATAATAATAGAAGAAAATAGCCTTACCACTCCCTTAGTGTATACACTCAACCCTCGTGTATCACTCCAAGTATTTGTGACTTTTTCCCTCAAATGTGCTCACCCCTAAGCCTTTTACCACTCTTGAGTAGCTCCTTTGTATGTCCTTTGATGTAAAGAACTAGCCCAACCTTCCTTGTAAAGCTCCAAGAAGTCAAACCACAAGAGTAAATGTAGAGGTCAAGAAAATAAGCTTAGAGTAATTGTTTGATCAAGAAAATTCAAGAAAAGATGGAATAAACAAGACTTGACTCAAGAAGAACACAAATTAGAAACCCTAATGTGTGGTATTCTTGTGTGAAAAATCTTGATTTTTAATGTACTCTTGAAAGAAAATAATATTCTTGTGTAAAAATAAAAACTACTTTCCAAAAATATCAAGCACACACAAGAAAACACTTTCCTTTTACCAAAAATTACTACACTTTCCTTTTTTCTCTTGCACACTCCCAATCCCCTACAATTTAGGACACTCCTATTTTTTTCTCAAGAAGGAAACGGACTGCTCCCTTATTATTCTCCCAAGATGCACGCTCAAGCTCCTACTTCTTCTCACAAGGGAATGCGCCAACTCCCTATCTTTTCTCTCAAGAGCACACTTCCTTTTTCTTTTCTTTTTTTTTTTCTGGAAAGCCTCCAATATTTTTTTGTTTCTGCACCAAAATCACGATCACCTCCTGGTTTCTTTCTCTAAAAGAATGCAGCTCCTCCTATATTTTCTCCCTCAAACACACGGTTTTCTCCTATCTTTTAGGAAACTTGTTTCTTTGCCTTTAAAACACTAGAACAGCTCCTTTTCTTCCCTTTTTAAGATCAAAACAAGCTGAAAAATTTCAGAAAATTCGTAGGTAATAATCTGCCAAAAATTCCAGCTAGTTCAAATTAATCAAGATTCAAGAATCAAGTTCAAGAACTTGCTCCCATCAATCCCAAGCAAGAAGCTGGTCCCAAAACTCAACTAAATAGCCCCAAAATTTCTAGAAAAATGTGCTAAACTCCCCCTTTTTAACGTTAAAACTTTCTGGAAAATAACCAGAAAAATTCGCACAGCACACAATGCAAAATTCCAGCAACCAATTCTTCAAGAAAAAGTGAGATATTGATCAAGAAATTTAAGAACTCAATTTCCAGCAAGAAGTTCTTCAAGAAACAAAATTCCAGCAAGTACTTCTCTTCAAGAAATCAAATTCCAGCAAGTAAAAATTTCCAGAAAAATCCAAGAATTTCAAGAAACTTTCAAGAACAAAATCTCCAGCCACCAAGATTCCAAGAAAGTTGATTCTTTCAATCAAGAAACTCAAAAACACCCAAGATTCTTTCAAGGAACCATCCAATACTTTCAAGAAGTTCAAGAAACTGACCAAAACCTTCAAGAAATCAATCAAGATTGCTGGACAAGTTCAGGAAACTCATAAACTTGTTTTCTTTAATTTAAGAACTCACAAGGTAAGTTCAAGAACTTCAAGAAAACTACTCAAAACACCAAAACACACCAATAAACAATTAAGAACAAATTGTGCAAGGCTTTTTCTACTCCCTTCTTGCACGCCTTTTTTTTTTTTTTTTTTTGCACGGCTTTTCTCTTAGGGTTTGTAGTGCACGCCTCTTTCTTCTTCTTTTTTTGGTTTTTTTATTTTTTTTTTCCACCAAGAACAACACAAACGACCCAAAACCTTCAAGAAACTTCAATCCAAGGCTTGTTTATCTAAAAATTAATTTTTCTTGAAAAAGTTTTAACACAAAAAATTCAAGAAACACCAAAAACAGTCAAGATTATCAAAAATCCACACAAAACCTAGAATTCTTGATTGAAGACAATCAAGAACGACTCTAAAACCTTAAAGAAAATTCAAGGAAAAATTATGCACGAATTTTTTTTTTATTTTTAAACAAACGTGACACAAAGAAGAAACACAAGGAAAGACACAAGTTGTTTAACTAGGCACGAAGCACTTTGAAAAACAACTCAAGAACGAATTAAAGAAAAATAAAAAGGAATATATCCAAATTTCTCCAAAGGAAAAATTGGATTAGAAAAAACCTGGAATTTCAAGACTAGCTCTGATACCAATTGATACGCGCGGACAAACGTGGAATTACTTGAAAGACCAAGTATGAATTTCGAACCTTTCCCCTTGGATGAACTAGACTCTAGAATCAGCACCAAAGCCTTGAACACGCAAGATGAACAACTCGAAAATTCAAGGAAGCTTTGAACCTCCTTATGGAACGAACAAGAACTCGAGGAATCAGCACCTAGAATGCTTGATCAAACCAATAAGGCAACTCTAAGCTAGGGTTTTTGAACTTGGAATCACTCTACAAGTTCGGGGGTTGTTCTTAATCAGCAAAGAACGAAAGAAGCACTCAATTTGAGAACTCACAAATTTATTAATCATCAAACTTATTAAAATTCGTAATAGTGTTTTGGCCTATAAATAGGCTTGCATAACAACTTGTAGAAAGTTCTAGAAACTTAACAAAGAGCACTAGTTGTAACCTAACACAATATAGTAACTTTCTAAGAGGTTAAAACTTGTAAACAAAATAGAAAACTTAACATAAAAGAATTAAACTTAAAAATTCGTCCAAAAATTGTTAATGGACTGGACACCTCCTTTTAAGCACCATTGGGCCTCCATCTTGCATCTTTAAAAGGCCTTCCAACAAGTCCAACTAAACCAGCACCTTAAAGACATGTTATAGACCACTTAGAAGCTTTAATTGGATCTTCTTTGAATGTGTATTTAATCCATAACCAATACATAAACTCTTGGCCAAATGAACACACTTGAATAGCTTGATCACCAAGTCCATTGAGAGGCCCAAAGTCATAAATTACACCATGGTAGTCACAAAGCTTCGTTCCCTTCATGATCATCCATGATTTGATCTCATCTTGATCCAAACGAGTTGCTCCATGAGAATATCTAAGCATCAAGATTGTAAGCACTCCTAGGATCACATCAACGATGGATGAAGTGTACAAGGCGACCAACATGGACCCATTGTCACATATTGTGCATTGCTTATGGGCTGACCAAGGAATGAAGGATGATTCAAGCGTGGGTATGAAGTGCGAAACATTCTGACCGTACACGCGCCCGGATAGGTGCCGCAGGTACTATCAGAAGGCTCGTTCGTGAAATGTTTGAAGTGCCAAACTTTCTGACCGTGCCCGCGCCGCAAATAGGTGCCGCGGGTACGATCAGAATGTCCGTTTTAGTTATTTTATGCAATTTTTTGACTTGTAATCTTTAGTAGTCGAGTATTAGGTTACAATTAGGGTAAAGTACTTTCTTGGTTTATGTCTTTGTGCTGCCCTATATAAGGGTTTCTTGTGAACAATATTAGATAGGACGTTTTTTATGATATTTTTGATTGAATTCTCTTTAGAGTTTTCTTGGTTCTTGGGTGATTGAGAACTGTCATAGGTCTTATCAAGTTTTGCTTGTGGCGACCATCCAATCTCGCTTAGAGTTTCCTTTTGGTTTTGTTCGAGTTCTATAGAGAATTAGGTTGAACAATTGAACGTGCTCAATTCAGTTCATCTTGGTTTTTTCTAGGATCAAAGGCATCTTCAAGGGGAAAAATTTGAAAATCTATTCCACGTCAAAGGTTCTTGGAAGATCCATCCAAGGGGTCTTGAGTTCAATAAGTAGTAAGACTAAAATCTAAGGGTCTTGGTAGTCTTCCGTACGCGTGCGCGCATCAAAAAGAGAGGCCTCTTGGAAAAGAGATGAACTGGAAGTTATGGCAGCCGAATCCACACAGGTACCAACAATGATTCCATGGCTACTGAGAACGATGGAGACCATTTGAAGCCTCTCATCGCAAAGCCTTGAAACGTCCAGAAACCACGCAGCTAGCAACAATGGAAATCTTCCTCAAGATCAAATCGAATCAGGACATGCCTAAAGTCTAGAAGTCCCAGTGAAAAAGGACCCTTAAAACCCACGGCCAAAAATTCTTTTCTCAGGCTGTCCATTGAAGGTCTTCCTTTAGAGAATTTCCCAACCAACGCATGCTAAAAAGGAGTGGCCATCCTCTTCATGTCATCGTCTGAAAAGGAAATAGCAGGATAACCTCTATGCATCTCAGGATGCTTCATCAATGGTGCAACTTCAGGTTCTGCCTTTGAGAAAGGGTCTGCAAAAGACTGAGTAGAAGAGGATCTTGGGTCCTCCCAATTGTTGAGATCCTGCCATAAGGCCGGACCCAAACAAAACCAGAACAGCCAAAGCTCACTTGACCAGAACGGAGGCCCTCCGGCTAGCAACTAACGGAACAAGCAAGAAAATTTGAATTTTAAAACCCACGTTTTTAGGAGGAAGGAAACTAGGGTTATTAACTTTCTTCTGTAGTTAAATAATTATCCCACAAAGATTTTAACATTCCAGTAAAACTAGAAACTAACATCATAGCACTTGCTTTATTAGACTTATTTCTAGCTTTATATGATGTAGCAGCTATTCCCATTTCATTTAGAGTTTTTAGTATTCGATGTTTTGTCATACAATCTATATTCCAACTTATAATAGAATTGCCATCATAATGCATCTGAGAATATAAATAATTTTCTTCATGTTGCATATCTAGAAAACTTTGTTGTGGGTAAAAATTTAGAGTCCAACTTCTAACTCTATTCCTCCTTTCTTCGGGATTTTTTGAATAAGATTTTATCTTATTAATTTCTAAATAATCAATTATAGTATCTTGAAATTGTGATTGTAGATTATCTATATAATAACTAAGGATATTTACTTGTTTATTTTCATTATTTTTATTTTTTGTTTTATTTTCTGTAGAATAATGATTATTTACTATTTTAATTCCGAAATGCTTCTAATCTATTTGTTGAAGAAAATCTTCAGTAGTGTCTAATTTAGGTTTTCCCATTTGAAAATCATTAGAAAAATCAAATATCTTGAATAGATGTTTTTCTGGATTTACCAGAAAGGATTACTAGTGGTTACTTCCTTATTTTTTAATATGACTTTTGTTTCTATCACTCCATTCTTATTTGAAATATGCTTGAATGGAGATCCTGTTAATATTTCATTTCTATGTTTAATCATTATTTCCGTCAAAGGTGGATAAGTAGATTCTAGCATTTTATTTTCTGTAGTAAACCATTTTCGAGTAATTATTGAAATTTCTTTATTTTCTTTTCATATGGCTTATATATTTCTAACCATTCAAAGAAATCAAGATATATTTGTAAAGCTTTACATTTTTCTAAATACATTTGTTTATATTTAGTAGTTTGTTCTACAGTAGAGGTCTCAAAATACCATTTCCTTTAATTTTTATGTTTTTCATCTAAAAATATTTTTTGAATTATATTTCTATCTAATTCAAAATCATCCTTAATAATTACATTTAATTCACTATCAGTTGGTGATATACGAGTTTCACTATCCACATGGTTTTTATAGTAGACATTAGGTATATTGGGATTGAAATCAACTTATTCTAATATAGGCTCTTTGCCCATTTTCTTCTTTATTAAAGGTGTTTCTAGTTCTAATCTAGAACTTTCTTCTTCATATATGACTCTATCAGATTCTGTATTTCGTGATACTTCCTTTTCAAATATTATTTCTACATATCCATCTATTAATTCTATTATTTCTGAAATATTACTCTTTATTACAGGATTGGGTTTTGGAGCTATAATCTTTTTTAAATTCCATTTAGAAGAAGTTATTATATTATCCCAGTTTAATCTTTTTAGAATAAAAATATTATATGTGCAAGATTAGCTTCCATTATCATAGTTTCAACTGGTCTAAACATCTGGTATTTATCTTTCATCCTCAGTGAAAGCTGAGTTTTCACAACTTTATAAGCAACTCCATATATAATAGCTATAGATCTTACTCCTTCGTGAAAATCCATATTTTTAGTTTGAATAGTTAATGTTAAAGTCTTCAGTATGTGCTCGTCTAACAAATCAACCAAAAAGTTGGGATAGCCATTAAAATAGACGGGTCCACATTCTAGATTAGAGTCCAATATTCCAAGTAAAGAATTCTTAAAGCTTTTATGCCTGACATCTCTTAGACAAAATTAAATTGGTATATCTATACCTAGCCTTAACAAGGGTTTTATTGCAATCTGCACTAATCCAATATGTGGATACCTATATCCATTTCTAACATGATTTTTTATAGCATTAAAATCTAATAATTGAATACTTTCTAAATCTTTATTTAAGCTTATAGTACGTTCAGTAGTTTTTATCGAATAGTCTGTTTTATATTTAAAACTCCCCTTAGAATATATTTCTGTAACTGGAATCTTAGAAATAGTCCAATTGAATAGATCTTGTTCAATTGATAGATCTTGTTCAATTCTTTCTATATTATATTCAATAGAATTTATGATGCTAGTATTATTAATTTCGCTAGAATCATTTTCAGATCTCAAATCAAAACTTCTTGTAGCACTATTGGATCTACCACTAAAACTTATTAAAAAATTTTCCATTATATCATTATCCTAATCAAATTCTTTAATTATTGTATCCTTTAGATAGACAGGACTACACCTGAGACCACCCTCAGGGACCACCACCCTTTGGGCTGGCCAACGGATCTTAAATGGGCTGATCAACGGTTAAACAGGCTAACCAACGTCTTTCTAAAAGACAATTAATCAAAGGAACTAAACAGAATAACAATAAATAACAGCAAATAATATCAAAGTAATGTGACTCTGATACCAATAGGGCAGAAGTATTCCAGAGATGCACTCACGGGAAAGGATAAAGTGATGAAAGTTGGTAGGTAAAGTTGGAAAGTTGGTAGGTGAACAAAGTTGGTTGGTAAAGAAATATTAGTTTTGACTACAAGTGAAGACCATTTCATTTACTTTTACATGAAAAATCACTCAAGATGAATGATAATGGAGAATACGGTATGAAGTGGAAATTAAAAAGGCTAAAAAAAAAGAGTCCCTTAATTCTTTATTTATTTTTTACAAATGAAAGAAGAGAGAAAGAATGCTGAAAAGAACTGATGCCCCTTTTAAGTAGAAGAGCTCGGGTTTTATAGGCATAGCTGAAGCAAGAATTTGAAAAATTTCTCGGAAGTCCAAAAAATCTTCACCGAAATGGAATCTTTACTTTGAACATATCACATGCCAATTGGCCATTGTTAGTGTATGCCTTAAAACCAAGATGGTTTAAAGGTGTTTTGTTTTACACTTATTTATGTTATATTTATCCATGTGGTATTTTTCTTTATCATCTATACTTGTATTTCCATGTTACTTGTTTGATTGATAAAGTCCTTAGAATATTGACTGTGTATTAGAGATTGTAAGGGTTACAATTATGAGACTCTAATATATAAAGTCATATTCTTAAATATCCCTAGTCATAGTATTAATGAGATTGGACATCATTAATACGGATAGACTAGCACATACTTTGCCTCTACTTATGGTAAGTAGTAGTTGATCTCATTGACTATGGTGTACGTGACACTTAAGCTAGTATGTGGATGCTTGTTTGAGAACAAGTTCATTGGATTGATCTGCCAAGAGTTTCAACTATAGTGCCAATAGTTGAACTCTTAATGGCAATGGTGTAAGTGATCCTTTGACTTGAGATTACCATAGTATCTTGAGTGTGGATTGCTATACTTTGACTCTATTCCTCGGTGCCCGTAAAAGGGTAGCTCATAGGTTAGAGATTGGGTATAGTTTGAAGCATGGAAAGATAGTGAGTAATCAATATAGGATTCACCACTCCCTAATAGGAGAGTATATCCCTTAATGGCCACTTGTTGGAAATATTAACTCATAAATCTTCTGCAGAAGTGATAGTATAACTTGGAAGTAGTTTCAAGGTTATACATCATGGAGAGTTATATTTCTGGAACAAGAAAATATAAATTAGTCATTTAAAAGTATGCACTATACTTTTAGACTAATTGGGATATAGTGTGGTGAAAGGATATTAATTACACGGTAACATTGTCGTTGAAGGGTATGGTCTACCATATGACTTTCCTATTCACTTGGGTGGTCATGATGCATTGCTAGACGCCACTCATGATCTATAAGTATGAATTGATTAATTAGTGAATTAATGATAAATTAAAAGTGTTTAATTTATCTAGCTCAATTAATGAGTTATAATTTATACTTATTGCCAACGTGAATGGAACCTAATGGGTCACACACATAAAGAACAAAATCTTTGGGTTAAAATGTAATCAAGATAAGTATGAGATACTTATGGGGTTAATTTATGAGATAAATTAACTTAAAGGACTTATTTATAAATATTCTAAGTCTTGCAGGAAATTAGTTTCCTAAAAGAAATAAAGTAACTAATTGGTTTCCTTATGGAATAGATTTCCTAAAGGAGAAGGATTAGCTTAAAGTAAGTTGCCTAAACCTTCTTGGTTTCTAATTAACTTTATTTCCTAAAAGACTAGATTATTTCCTCTATAAATAGGTTCATGCTTTGACTCTTGAATTATTATTATTGCTACACAAAAAGAAAACTAATGAGAGAAAATAGAAGAAAGAAAAGGCACGCCTCTCTCTCTCTCTCTAGGCGTCTCTCTCTCTCTCTCCTAAAGGGTTAGGTTTTTCTTCTTCTTGTGTTCTTAATAATTCAAGGGAGCTAGCACTCAAAAGTCAAAGCAAGCAAGCCTACAAGGTTCCCAAAGAAGTTGTTCGTGTGGATATCGTTAGAGGCTCTACGCTTGGAGGGCTTTTCGTGGTAGATCTAACATCTTCTTCGAAGGATCTTTGCCTAGAAGCATAGAAATCTTCTGTGCTTAAGGTAATCTTCATGCAAACCCCCTTGTTAATCATATAGATATGTCAAAGAGATCCATGGTTAAGGTAATAAATTTTTATTTTTCCGCTGCGTTACCTATGCTATTACCTTACAGCCATGTCATTTAGCATTTTCTTATTATATATCAGTTGTCCTTTTGTCCTTTAGTCTTTTCTTGTCATGTTGTCCATGTTAGGTGTTTTGGACTTTTCCTATCACATGCCAGTTGGCTTTTGTTTTTGACATTTTCTCCATATTGGATTGGAATGGATTCTTTTGTCTGCTCTTTTGGGTAAAGATCATTAAAGTACATACAGATCTTGACTGTAGGGACCGCCGTAGGGATCAAATGGAGTAGAGAGAGAAGCAGTGGATGATGATGCTTCATCATAATGATTTTTTGGAGTAGAAATAGAGCCAGGATTCAATAAATTTTTTCTTTCATCTTCAATCATTAGAAGTAGAGCTTGTTTAACAATATCTACGAATTTTGCCTTGGAACTAGTTGCTGCTAATTGACTCTGAAATTTACTTTTTTGCATAAAAAATTCTTGAGTCTCTTTCTCTGTCTATTTTTTAGAACATTCTTTTGGTAAATCTTGAATTTTGTCCCACCATTTTGTCTTGTTTTCTCTTATGAAACTCTAGAATTTATCAATTTCCTTTTTGGTAAAATTCTAGCAATAGAAAAATGGAAGTCTTTTTTCACAACAATGATGAAGTAAAGTTCTGTCATGTTTCAAATCTCCAAGGAGAAATGCACTCTTGAACTTTTTAAAGCCTTCTTCATAATTCTTTGGAATTATTTGGATTATGGCACCATAATAATCCCACCATTTATCAAACCATAGTGGAATATTATGATGATCAAATCTATATCCAAACTGAATGAACCAAGAATGATTAAAAGGTCTAAAAAGAAAGAAATTATACTAGGCTTTAATGTAGTCGGAGTAGTAAAAATGAGGAGGGTTTCTTGGTTGAGAAAATTGTCTAGGAGTAGAAAGGGGTGCTCCCCAATCTTGGGGGCGTAATATTTTCCTAATAATTATTTTATGATAATTGGCTTCGTCTTCAGGTTTTTCTTTGGGCATCCATTTTGGAATATCAATGGCATCAGTGTCTACTAAAATAAATTCATAAAAATTCCTTGTTTTCAAAGGACTTTCACTTTCATAATTGAAATTAGGAAAAAATATTCTTTCTTTTAGTTGTTGAAAATTTAAAGTAGAAAATTTGTGAGCTCTTTAGTAAAATAAGAAGAGGTATATTGAGTAGGAGTTACTGAAACTGGCGTATTCAAGAAATTGTTAGGAGTGGTTGGAGTAGAAGATTTATGAGAAGTAACTGGAGTAACTGGAGAAGAGGGTCTATGGGAAGAACTTCCAGAAATAGCTTGAGAAAATATAATGGACTATACATCGCATAGGATGCTTTCGTCCTTTGCTTTGGAGTAGAAGGAGTTTGGGGCCATTGAGCCATTTGGTTATCTCTGTCAATAACATTATTTTAGTAAATGTCTTTGATGTTGTAATCTTTTCTTTAAATCTTTCGTTATTAATAAATTAGTTTTATTTTCTTCCTTTTCTATTTTTTATTTGTCGAGTAACTTCTTGAATCACCAACTTGCGGGTATAAGTAGTCCAATTCATTTCATTTTCCCTGTAAAAATTCTCTAGTAAAAAAATCTAGCAATGAATTAGATTTTCCTTTTATAAATTCTATTTGAAAATCAAAATTAGATAATAATGCTTGCCATCTAGCAAATATTTGTTTAGATACTAAATTATTTACATCCTTTTCCAAAACATCTTTTGCGGCTTTACAATTAATTCTTAATAAAAATTCTTTATTTATCAAATCATCTTGAAATTTAGTAATGCACAGAACAATAGAGAAAATTTCCTTTTTAATTATAGAATAATTTTTCTGAGGTCCAATCCAAATCCCTGAACAATATCTAACTAATTCTTCTTTAGTATCTTTTGTTTTCTTTTGTTTTAATATTCCTCCGTAACCATTTTCTGATGCATCTGTTTCTATAATCATAAAAGCTTCTAGATTTGGTATGGCTAAGCAAGGCAAATTCTTGATTATCTCTTTTATTCTTTTTAGTACTTTAGTATGTTCTTCACTCCACTGTGGGGCATGTTTCCTTAATCTTTTGTACAAAGGTTCACAAATAATTCTTAAGTCTTTAATAAAATCTGAAACATAATTTAAGCATCCCAAAAATCTTTGCAATTGATTTTTATCTTTAATTTCATCTGGAAGCTTTTGAGAAAATTCTAAACATCTAAATATTTTTCTTAAGGTTGTGAAAAATAATGGTTTCGTAGTATCTAAAAAGAAAATGAAATTATTTCAGACTAAAATAAGATTCCTTGTGTTTGATATTGATAAAGGATGTTATAAACCTGTTACTTCATATTATAAACTATTAATGGAATGGGAATAGCTGCTACTTCATACAAAGCTAGAAACAAATCTAATTGTAAGTTTAGGTTACGTCAAAATATAGCAATAAATCCACTTTAAATCACACAACAAGTAACAAAATTTATAACTTAATACTTGTTCCGCAAGTGCACGGGTCAATTGTAGTTGTGACGAGTATTAGGATCGATCCCACCAGAAAACGTGAACTAGCAACTACCAAAACTACTAACTTGCTTTATTATCTAAACAATCAAACTTAGAAGTTGGTGAAATGGTAGGAAAATCAATTTCAAATAAACAAACAATGAAGAAACTAGTTAAACAAAGTTGGCTAGGTTTAAGAATCCACTTTATATGCAAGTTAAGCTTATGGCCATGGTGACTTTATTCAAGTTTAGGATTCAATTCTATTTTTACTCCAAACTAGATCTCTCTACGAATGGAAGACTACCAATACATGAGCTTTCCTACTCTCGTAGTAAAGTCTAGCATGCATTAGTTCATTAAACTCATGAATTGTGGCTTTAATCCTTAATCTACCTATGTAAATCACTACTCTCGCGAGATTTAATCATAAGTTTCATTTACTCTTTCCATTGTTAAGTGCAAATCTCTTTGCCAAATAACAACTAGATGACTTGAAGTTGATAGCTAATCAACAACAAGTGTTAAAAACCACGTAAATGAATAAACAAGAATAAATAGGCCATAAATCAATTCAAACATATTAGAGCTTCATCTTAAACCTAGTGGAAATCAACTTAGTTCAATATATTTAAGATAAACTTAAGCACATAAATGAAAGTAAACAAGCTTGCATGAATGAAATTAAAAAGAATAAGGTTAGAGTTGCTCATTTGTTGGATGAACTTGGCTCCAAAACTTGTGCTTGCATTTCATCAAACATGTTGAATACAAATTAGTTCCTCCAAAGTCTTGTTACAAGAATTTGACTTTGCCTACTACAAAACTAAGAAAGAAAATCTACTCTAAGTATTTACAATGAGTGCTCCTCCTACCAAGCTTTTGTTCGAGCTTTCTCAAGCATCAAACTAAGCATATTTTTTATGAAATACAAAGGCATGCATTTATAGAATAAACCCTAGCTCAAGTCCTTATCCAAGTTGGAGACATAATGATGAAATTTGATTCCTTTAACCTCAAAAGCCTTCCTTGAGCTTTCTGTTATCTTCTAGGGCATCTCAAAATGCAGCTGGACATTGGAATTATCTGCAAAAGTTGTGTGAAAAAACTACAAGTTGAAGAGAGCCGAAATCTACAAGTTGGCATCGATACGCGAATGTGATACGCGAGTGGAAACCCGCATATCTTGATCCGCGTATCACTCTCTTTTACCATTTTGCCCTTTTTAAATTTTGGTTATTCCAATAATGCCCTTGAGACATTTTTCCACAAATAAACCATATTTGACTTGGTAGAATTTGATGAAAAAAATAATTTTGGGAAATTCCAAATTTAAATGATAAAATTGGTACAACTTGAATCAATTTCGAATTAGATATTCTTTGAGCTTCAATTGATCCAAATTGTGTTTAATCATCATTTTCCTGCATAATCAAATAAACTTGGGCATTAATTTGCTCCAAATAATAATTCCGCCTCACAACCCTAATTTTTGAACTAAAAACCCTAATTTAAGAGCAATCTTTTATTTGATAAAAAATAATGATATTTAGCCATTTTAATATCTAAAATACTAAAAACATATTTAAAATACACTAAAAACATATATAAAATATTATACAAAAATAAGTACATTTATTACTTATCAAAAGCCGATAAAGCTAGTGCTCTAATGTTAGTTTCAGGTTTTACTGGTATGTTAAAATCCTGGTGGGATAATTATTTAACTACAGAAGAAAGAAATAAAATAAAAAATGCAACCAAAACTTTAATTTTAGATAGACCAGGAACTAGTAGAGGGGAAGACACTACTATGACAGATACAGTAGAAGATGCTTTAGCTACTTTAATTTATGCTACATGCAAACATTTTATTGGAGAACCTAAAAATGTACAAGAAAGAAGTTCAAAAATATTAAATAATTTAACTTTTCCTAAATTACATGATTTTAGATGGTTCAAAGACATGTTTTTGAGTAAAGTATTTATTAGAACAGATTGTAATCATTCTTATTGGAAAGAAAGATTTATCATGGGATTACCTAAATTATTTGCAGAAGAAGTTAGACAAAGAATTAGAGATGCTTTTAAAGGAGAAATTCCATATAATAATATGACATTTGGGCAAATAATAAATTATATAAATATGGAGGGATTACATTTATGTACAGATTTAAAATTAAAAGCACAAATGAAAAAAGATGGATTAACTACTAGAGACGAGTTAGGAGATTTTTGTACTCAATATGGATATGATCAAATTACAGCCCCTTCTAAGGATTGGAATAATCAAATAACAAATGGAATTATATAAACACGAGGAGTAAAAACAGAATAAATTTAAGTATCGGGATGATAAAGAATACATGGACCAATAAAGCTCAATCTTGTTGTAAAACACAAACCAATATTTAAATATTCATTAATAAAATAAAATCCAATAAACATTTAATTTAAAGTAGACACTTACAAATAAGTTGAGGCTGCCAAGCTTCTAAGCCAGGCTCAATGTAAACAAAGCCTTGATTTTTTATCTATTTTTTACAAACGAAAGAAGAGAGAGAATTCTGAAAAGAATTGATGTGACAACCATAGAAGCACATAAAACTTATTTAAATTTATGTTAGACATGTTAGGAAAAAAAAAAGAGAGGAAAACCGAAATTAGCTCAATGAATAAACAATAGTATGATTTCTTTTATGTTATGGCATGTTGTACATTTTCCTTTAAGGGTTGTACCATAGAGCTCTTGAGAATTAAATGGAAGATAAATCTTCAAAATCTCCTCTGATCATATTTAGCCAAGTTGGTAGCTATTGTGCCAAAAAGTCAAAATCCTATGTCAACTTTTGTCTTGCTATGATTGGTTGTTTTTTTTTTTCCCATTTCTCTCTTTATTTCTTTTCCATTTTTCTTGGCCTATTTCTTTCTTTTTTCTTCAAGTTGGCCGGCCACCTTTTTCTCTTTCTTCTCTGTTTTGTTTTCATTTTCTTGAAGCTTTTCTCTTCATTTTGGTCATCTCCTTGCATTGAAAGTGAGCTTCTTTTCTCACTAAGCAAAGTTCTAGACTCACTTGAGGTATTTACCTTGAACTTTTGTTATTATTTTTCCAAGTTTATAAGTTGTAGTTATGTAAGTTTTATACTCAAGTTCTTGTTGTTAAGCATGAGTAATTAGGCCATGATTATGAAGTTTTATTCCCTGTTATGATGTTTATTGGCTTGAATGACTTGTAGTTAGTGTTTAAATCTTGAAATAACAAGTATTGATTATTGATTGGTTGAAGAACCTTGGTATAGTTCAAGTGATTTGATGGAAAATTTGAGTGAAATTGGGTTGATTAAGACCTAGAAATTATAGAACTAGTTGAAGTTGGGTTGGTTGGTTGATTTTCTTACAGGTAAAAATTTTGGGTTAGTCCGATTTTAGGGGAGATGCCGCCGAAATTTCGATAGAATTTAAAGAGAAATTTGTAGGCGAGATTTAACCTAGGATATGTTGAAATTTAGGAAATTTGATGTGCAAAAAATTTCGAGAGCATGATCTATTAGTGAATTAATTTTCTCTTAGAACAAGAAAACCCTAAATCCAAAACCCTAAACCCTAAAACCCTAAAACCTAAACCCTAGAAATAATTGGGTTGTTTCTTGAATTTTCTTATTTATTTACTTAGGGTTTTATTCAGGTTTTCACTAGGTTATTTCTTTTGAATTCCAGGACCCGACAGTGATTCGCGTTCTTATTACGAGTTTTTCTCCTAGTTACTCTAGGTGAGTGTTTCTATGTGTGCATGATGCATGAAATGCTATGTTATACCTATAAATGTTATTTCATGAAACGTGTTACTTGAGGAAAGATGTGTACTTTATCGCATCTATTCCGCAATGTGTTACATGTTTTCACTATCCAATGTGTTATTTGTGTTTGAGACTTCCATGATTAACTTCACCGTTACTTCACGGCTAGTCAATCCGGTCGTGATTAGGAGGGTATTAGGTGCTGGGTGTTTTAGGGCGTGTTGTTCTTTCCTATCTGAGTTGAATTCCTCTAAGAGGCCAACTCTAGATTGAACTTTCTTGCTTGTTGACCCTCCAAGGTTGAGATTATTCCCTAGATGTGGTAGCTTGTATGGAGGTTATAAGGTGTATGGTGGTTAGGGTACTTATTTGTTAATTCTGATATGATCATTGGTGAGGACCTAAGCTATTATCTCGGTCCCGACGCTAGTGTTACATGCTCCAGTATTGTTACTCCTACGATCGAGCTTGCTCCCGCAGTTGAGCCTGTATCTGCCCTTGACTACTTGTTAATTAACTTGTTTACACACTGTTTATTGAAATCGTTAATTATTATTATTATTATTATTATTTAATATTTTAATGGTTCACTGGTATGTTTGTATGACTTGAGCACTCACTGGGCTATTCTAGCTCATCCCTTTTATTTATTTTCTTTAATCAGGCTTCCTGTACTGCTAAAGCTGGAAAAGCAAATTTTTGAATATGTTAGATATTTTTTTTTATATATTATGATAGCCAAATTGTTTAGGCTATTAATGTAAATACTATGTATATTTTGGGATGTAAAACTTAGTGTTACTTGTACTCTTAAGTTGAATTATATGAATATATTTTGGGTTATATATGTTTAGATTGTTTGAGTGAGTGCTTGTTTTGAGTCTTGGCGAGAGCTAGGCAAGCAGTCCGCTAAGCCCCTTGGTGCGCCTTTGGGTAAGGTGGGCTGTCATAATTGATGCCGCTTTTGAGTATAAGAGCTCGGGTTTTATAGGCACAGCTGAAGCAGGAATTTCAAAAATTTCTCCGAAGTTCGAAAAATCTTCATCGAATTTGAATCTTTGCTTTAAACATATCACATGCCAATTGGCCATGTCATTTGGCATTTTCCTATTATATATTAGTTGTCCTTTTCTCTGTTAGTCTTTTCTTGTCATTTTGTCCATTTTAGGTGTTTTGGACTTTTCCTATCACATGCTGGTTGGCTTTTACTTTTGCCATTTTCTCCATATTGGATTGGAATGGATTCTTTTGTCTACTCTATTGGTGTCAAAGTCACATTACTTTGAATTAACTTGGTCTGTTTATTGTTATTCTATCCTGCTTCTTTGATTATTTATTGTCTTTTAGAAAGATGTTGGTCAGCCTGTTTAACCATTAGTTAGCCCACATATAACCATTGGTTAGCCCATTGAGTGGTGGTCTCGGGGTCGTCCCGTTCATCTAAAAGATAAATAAATAAAGAATTGGATTAGGCTAATGATATAATAAATATGACAAGTTTTTTAAGAAGTTTTAATGGCAGATATAGTAATGCTAGACGAAGTTTTGATTCCATATTTGAAATGGACTCAAGAGATAATAGTGAAATTGATATAATAAATTTTACAGAATATAATATAGAAAAAATTGAGCAAGATTTACTAAATTGGAGTATTCCAAATATTCCAGTAACAGAAATATATTCTAAAAGGAATCTTTGAATTTAAAACAGATTATTCAATAAAAACTACTGAACAAACTGTAAGTTTAAATAAAGATTTAGAAAATATTCAATTATTAGATCTTAATGCTATTAAAAATCATGTTCGTAACAGATATAGATATCTTGTGACAGCCCCACCTTACCCAGAGGCGCACCAAAGGGCTTAGCGGACTGCTTGCCTAGCTCTCGCCAGGTCTCGAATCACGCACTCACGCAAATATCCGAGCGTACTTAACTTAAAATAAAGCAAAATCAAATACACTCATATTAAATACATTCATAGGATTCGCTTGAAAGTATAAATATCACAAGAGTTTTACATCACAAAATATAAATAATATTTACAATAAAAGCCTACACATTTAGGCTATCAAAACACATGAAGCAAAACATTTACTATATCCAAAAGCAGCTTTCCAGCTTTAGTATTTTGGAAAAACCTGGTTAAAGAAAACAAATGAACGGGATGAGCTATAATAGCCCAGTGAGTGTCCAAGACAAGCAGCATGCCAATAACCAGGTAACATTTAGTGACAACAATTAACAAGTTCATGACACAAGAAACACACAAAATGAAGTATCATATAGTCAATGGCGGATACGGGCTCACTGCAGAAGCAAGCTCAGGTCCAGCATACTCGTAAAATTCAATCCGGAGTTACCCTCTTTGAGGAATGAAACTCTTATCGGAAAGAATATCAAGCACCTATATTCTCCAGCACCTTATATCACCCCATTCTCACCCAAGGATTCAAGTTCAATCATGAGTTAGCCTCTTCGAGGACTCTACTCAGATATGAACATTAACAAGCACCGAATATCGCCCAACACCTTATATCTCACCCAATCTCACCCAATTTGACTAACCGTGGAAAACAATGAAGTTAACCACGGAAGTCGCAAGCACAAGTAACACATTGATAGTGAATGCATTTAACACATTGCGGAATAGATGCGATAAAGTACACATCTTTCCTCAAGTAACATAGGTCATAAAATAACAAGTACCAATTTAACGTAACATTTCATGATTTAACATTTCTCAAGTATGACATAACATTTCATGTATCGTACACACATAAGGACACTCACATACTACATTGAGACATGTCACGAGTATCAAGTACAAATAAAATCACATTTGGACAGGCAATATGTATATATGAAGAAACACTCATAAGCACAAGTAAGGGAACACTCACCTGAAGCCTAAGAAAAGATTTCGTAATATGATTGCGTTTCATTTCCGGATCCTGAAATTCACGAGGAAATAATCGTATAAAAATTCTGACTAAAATCTAAGAAATTTCATAAGGAAATTCAAGAAATACCCCAAGTCTTTCTAGGGTTTTGCTCGGAAAGGTTTATATCACTAATAGCTAATCTACGAAAATTTCTGCATGCTTAAATCACTAAATTACAGCTTATAAAGCCTTAAATCATAGCCTAATTACTTTTATTTCCTAGGTTTTACCGAAATTTCGGCAGCACTTCCCCTATAACCGAACTAACCCAAAAATTTAAAACCTGCAAGAAAAATCAACCATCCAATCCATTCAACATGTACTACAACTTATATATTCAATTTAAACCCAAATTCAATCAAGATTCCACTCAAATTCAAAATCCCTACTCCAAGAATCATCACCCAAATCTGCACAAGGTTGGTTTTCAGCCAACTTTGTGCCCTTGCTGGGGTCAATCTACTAAGAACTACGGAATTGTGATTACATAGTTTGAAAGTACGTTTATAGGGCTACAACTTTCATGAAGATCATCACTTAAAATTCCAAATAGAACAGGTTCAAAATCAGCCCCCAAGTTGGCTCTTCATCAAAACTGTTTACGCAGAATCAAATTTTTAGCCAACTTTGCAAGCTTTCTGTGATTAATACACAATGAACCACCATGCAAGATTTATACCGTTTTAAAGCCCTATGAATCTAGTTTCTAAAACAACAAGAATCATTCGAATCCAAGTTATCTACACCAAGTTATGAAAGTTTTACTAAAACTGGTCCAGCATGACTGTTTAAGTGTTCTTAAGTTCAAGCTTAAATCTTCAACCAAATCAAACTTAAATCATGTCATTTCAAGTTTAAATCACTATTTACAAGTCATACAAGTCCATAAACTTCATATTCATGGAATAAAACTTCATATTCATGGCCAAAAATCAATCTTACTTAACCATAAAAACATAACTTAAGAGCTAAAACTATAATCTTACACTTGAAATTAAAGGAGAAATTCATGGGAAATACCTCTAGGTAGACAAGATAGTTGCTTAGGAGGAAGTTCCACTTAATTTCTATGGTTGGAAAATGAGTAAATGGATGCAAAATATCCAAGAAAATTGAAAGAAAATGGAGAGAAAAGAGGGAAGAAAGCAGCCGGCCAGCAAGAAGAAAAAAAATAATAAGCTAAGTAAAGTAAAAGAATTGAAGAGAAATGGGAGAAATGGTGGTCCAATCAAAGCAAGACAAAACCAAAGAAATCTTGACTTTCTTAACAATGGAAGACTACACTTGGCTAAGAGTAATTAGAAGAGATTTTTGTGATTTATCCTATAATAAATCTTGTAAGAGATGCTAGGTACAATTCCTAAAGCAATGGTACAACATGCAAGTAAAATAGAAAATCAATTCCTTATTTCTTCTCACTAATTTCGGCCCTCTTTTTTTTTTTTCTAATGAACATAATACAAAATAAATGGTTTTGGCATGAATTTTTAGGGTGTTACATATCTACCTATTGGATTAGTACAAATTGCAGTAAAACCTTTGTTAAGATTAGGATTAGATATGCATATTTTACTCTGCCTAAGAGATGCCAGACATAAAAGTTTTAAAAATTCTTTACTCTAATTATTAGACTCTAATATAGAAGGAGGACCTGTCTATTTTAATGGCTATCCAAATTTTTCAGTTGATATGTTAGATTATCATATATTAAAGACTTTAACATTAACTATTCAAACAAAAAATATGAATTTTCATGAAGGTGTTAGATCTATAGCTATTATTTATAGAGTTGCTTACAAAGTAATGAAATGTCAACTGTCACCAAGAATGAAAGATAAATACAAGATGTCTAGACCAGGTGAAACAATGATAATGGAAGCTAATCTTACTCATAATAATATTTTTATTCCAAAAAGATTAAATTGGGAAGATATAATAACTTCTTCTAAATGGAATTTAGGAAGAATTATAGCACCAAAACCTAACCCTGTCATAAAAAGTAATATTTTAGAAATAATAGAATAAACAGATGGATCTGTAGAAATAAATTTGAAAAAGAAATATCAAGGACTATAGTGTCAGATAGAACTATATATGAAGGAGAAAGTTATAGATTAGAAGTAGAAACACCTTTAATAAGAAAGAGAGTAAGTAAAGAACCCATACTGGAGAAAGTTGATTTTAATCCTGATATACCTAATGTATATTACAAAAGGGAAGAAGATATTGGAACACAAATATCACATACTAATAGTCAATTAAATGTAATTACTAAAGATGAATTTGAATTAGACAAAAATATAATTCAAAAAATGTTTCTAGAAGAAAACATAAAAATAAAAGGAAATGGTATTTTGAAACCTTTACTACAGAACAAACTACTAAATATAAACAAATGTATTTGGAGAAGTGTAAAAATCTACAAATATATCTTGATTTCTTTGAATGGTTAGAATTATATAGACCATATGAAAAAGAGTAACAAATTTCAGTAATTACCGGAAAATGGTTTACTACAGAAAGTAAAATACAAGAATCCACTTATCCACCTTTAACATAAATAATGATTAATCATAGAAATGAGATATTAATAGGATCTCCATTCAAGCAAACTTCTAATGAAAATAGTATAGTAGAAACTAAAGATATCAATAAAGTAATCAAGCAAAATAATTATACTAATCAATTACTTTATTTTATATCAAAACATTTAACTGATATTGAAAAAAATATTAAAAAATAAGGAGGCAACCACTGGTAATCCTTTACCAATAAATCCAAAAAAAACCTCTATTTAAAATATTTGATTTTTTTTAATGATTTTGAAATGGGAAAACCCAAATTAGATACTACTGAAGATTTCCTTCAAATATATACATATAAACATACATATATATATGTACCTATATATATACACACACACACATATACATATATATATATGTACCTAGATATATGTGTATATATATTTATGTATGTATATATGTATGTATATATACATGTACATATGTTATGTATATATATGTATATATATATAAGGACTAACAAAGAAGGAAAAAAAATGGATAAAAGAAAATGTTACTGGTACAAAATGTGGCAAAAAAGGTCATTATGCTAATAGATATATGTATATATATATATATAGACATGTATGTATGTATGTATATATGTATATATATATAAACATATATATAAACACACACATATATACATATATATGTACCTATATATATACGTGTATATATATGTATGTATGTATATATGTATGTATATATACACATATGTATGTATGTATGTATATATACATGTATATATATTATGTATATATGTATGTATATATACACATATGTATGTATGTATGTATATATACATGTATATATATTATGTATATATGTATGTATATATATGTGTGTATATATTCTCGTATGGGCATCCAAAGTTGGAGGTTATCAAAAAGTTTATGCAATATTTGGACTTGAAGACTAATGTTCACATTGGACACCTGGATGCAAGACATGTTCTGCTTCGGTGCTCTTTTGAGGCAGATTTCTTGCGCTTGTGGACGAGAGGTTCATGGCAAATAGGGAAGAGTTTTATGTGAATTTTCTGATGGACTCCTGAGTTTCATGTGCACAAAGAATCAACACTGGTTTCTGTTTGGTTTTCATTGACCTCGCTGCCCATTCATCTCTTTAACAAGCAATGCTTGTTTTCGATAGTTAATGTGGTGGGCAGGCCATTGTTTACGGATTTTGCAACTGCCTCTTTAATCCATCCTAGCGTAGCTCGTGTGTGTGTGGAAGTGGATTTGCTGAAGTCCATCCCTAATCGTGTATGGGTTGGGATTGAAGGGGAAGCTGATGGTTTTTGGCAACAACTTATTCCTGAAAATATGCCAGTATATTGTTGCTCCTGTTGGAAGGTAGGGCATTCATCTTCTGAATGTCGAAAAGACTTGGGTGGTGCGCCAAAGAAGTGAGAACAACATGTACATACAACTCGTCAACAGGAACTGAAGTGTCAATATATGCCTGTTAAAGGTAAACTTTCTAGTACCAATGAACATGCTACGTCGGGTGACGTTCAAGATGGTGATAAACAAGTTGGCTTATTACATGGGAGTGAGCTGGGAAGAGGAGAGAAAGAGAAGTAAGGAAACATGTCTAATGGGCCTGCATTAGGAAATTTAGATGTTGGTGGAGAGGATAGCACAGAGGTTTTGAATCAATTGACAGAACCTGCTATTGCAGATGGTGTTGGTGGGAAGAATGCTACTGTCGATAGGGTTGCTGCAACAAAGGTTAGTGTAATTGTAGGCGTGAACCATGATGAGGATAGGGCTGTTGTTGTAGAGCCTGTCTTGAGTGGTATGAATACAGTTGATGCAGCTGCTATAGTTCTTTCGTTGGAGCCACCTGCTGCTGTGCCGAATGTGGCTGGTGAAGCTACATCAATGGATGAGGGCTTGGCTGGTGAAGCTGCATCGATGGAGAATAAGTTACATGAAGATAATGGGGATGGTAATGATATTCCTTTGCTAGGGAGGAGCAGTTCATTAAGCGAAATCCCTCAAGATGAGAGAGATGTTCATAGAGGAATGGAAGTAGCTCAAGTGCCATCTTCCTCATCTACTGGAATTTTAAAGTCTTCCTATCACTCTTTCTTGGAGCCAAAAAGAGGTACAAAGGCTATTTGAGCCAAATTCCCGTTTGATAGAGAATTATGTTCCACGGTTAGACCCTCTCAAAATTCTTCCCATTTGTTGTCTGATGATTAAGTCTCTATTTTGGAATGTGAGGGGGCTTGCTAAGCTTTTGAATTTTAGAAGATTTAAGAAGTTAATTCGTGTTCATAACATTCAATTTCTGGCCTTATGTGAAACTAAATTGGAAAGTGGTACATTGGAGCAGTTTAGGTTGAAATTAGGGTTTTCTTATGCATTTAGCAATTCCATGGGTTCCATTTGGTTGTTCTTTAATCATCCATCTAGTTGTTCCATTATTGGAGAAGGTGCTCAACATGTCTCTGTTATGGTTAGTCATTCTTTTTTTGAAGATAAGGTTTTGGCTTCATTTGTTCATGCCAAATGCACGGTTGTTGAGAGGGAGTCTTTGTGGATTGACTTACTTTCTGATAAGAGCAAGTGTCATTCTCCAGGGATGGTGGTAGAAGACTTTAATGTTATCTTGAATTCTGAGGAAAAACGGGGAGGCAGGCCATTTGTATTGTCTCATGCTATGGAGTTGGTGAATTTCTTGTCTACATCTAGTTTGGTGGATGCAGGTTTTACTGGGTCTTTGTATACATGGTGCAAGAATCGACAAGGAGCTGCTGGGATTTGTAAGAGGCTAGATAAGGTATTGCTTAGTGATGATTGGATGGATCGTGGTTTGGCTGTATCAATGGTTCATTTAGCAAGGCATCCGTTTGACCATACACCATTATTGTTTAATATGAAGACAAGATTGGATAATAAACCTCGTCTGTTTTGGTTCTTTAATGTTTGGACGGAGTATGCAGATTTTCTAAACCTGGTTAGGGGATCATGGGAAGAGGCATGCGAGGGGAGTTCAATGTACATTCTCAATTTAAAACTGAAGTGGTTAAAGAAAGATTTATGTCAGTGGAATAAAAGTTGTTTTGGGAATGTGTTTCTCAAGGTGAAGTTGGAAGAACAGAAGCTAATTGAAGCTGAGTAGGAAGTTGAACAAGATGGCTCGGATGCTGCTACCTCTAGGTTGTGGAGTGTACAAAATGGTCTTCAAAATCAATTTGCTATTAAGGAAAGGTTGTGGAAGTAGAAATCCCACATCAAATGGCTTAAGGCTGGGGATAGGAACACAAAGTAATTTCATTCAGTTGCTAAACAAAGAAGAATACAGGCCACCATTCACCGAATTAAGGATGAGTCAGACCACTGGATTTGTACGGATGAGTTGATAGGAGAGGAGGCAGTTAATTTTTTCAATCATTTGTTTACTGCTGAGGATATTCCTACTGACTTTGAGTTATTGAATATCATCCCAAAGATTATCACGGATGCTAAGAATGCTATGTTAGAAGAAAATTCGTCAATGGAGGAGGTTCATAGGACTGTGATAAGCATGGATGGTGAGAGTGCTGCAGGCCCAGACGGATTTACTGGTGCATTTTTTCAAGTTGCATGGGATATTGTTGGTAGTGATGTGTATTAGGCGGTGCTTAGTTTTTTTGCAAATGCAGAACTGCCTAGGAGTATTACTTTGACTTCTATTGTTCTCTTGCCCAAAATCCAATTTCCTCAGAAGTTCTCATAGTTCAGATCGATAAGTATGTGTAATTTTATAAATAAAATTTTTTCAAGAATTCTTGCTAACCGTTTGTCTTCTTTGTTGTCAAAAATCATTTCCCATCAACAAAGTAGTTTTGTGAAAGGTTGGGTTATTTCTGACAATTTTTTACTTGCTCAGGAGTTGGTTACTGATATTGGGAAGAATAATTATGGGGGAAATGTAGTGATGAAGTTAGATATGATGAAAGCTTACGACAGAGTTTCTTGGCTTTTTCTAACAAAGGTGTTGAGGGCATTTGGGTTTGGGGAGAGATGGATAGACATGGTATGGAGAATTATTTCTAACATTTGGTTTTCTGTCATTATCAATGGTGCTGCAGTTGGTTTCTTTCAATCTTCACGTGGGCTTCGTCAAGGTGATCTACTGTCACCAGTGCTGTTTATCATTGGAACTGAGGTCTTGTCCCGTGCCTTGAATAATTTGGTGATGAATAAGGCGTTTAGAGGTTTCAAAGTGCCCAGAGGGTGTCCTTAGATAACACATTTGGCATATGCTGACGATATTTTGATTTTTGCAGCGGGCTTCAAATAAATCTTTAAGGACGGTTATGACAGTATTGGGGAAGTATGAAAAGGTGTCTGGGCAGCTTATTAATAAAAGTAAAAGTTGTTTTTTAATACATAATAGGTTGCTTGCGCAGAGAAAATAATAGATAATGAGAATCACTAGTTTTTCACAAAAGTCATTTCCTATTAAATATTTAGGGTGTCCTTTGTATGTAGGTCATAGGAAATCTGAATATTTTTCTGAGTTATCTAATTCTGTAATTTCACGAATTTCTGCTTAGAAGAATAATTTGCTGTCTCAGGGTGGAAGATTGATCTTGATTAAAAATGTTTTGGCTTCACTCCCTATTCATTTGTTAATTGCTGCTTGCCCTACTAAAGGAGTGCTGAACTTGGTAGAAAGGGCTTTTACGAAATTCCTATGATCAGGTAGTATGGAGCGTGATCAACATCATTGGATAAAATGGAGGAATTTGTGCTTTCCAACTTAAGAAGGCAGTGTTGGCTTACGGGCTTTGTTAAAGATTTATGCAGCATTCTCTGTAAAATTATAGTGGCGATTTCGAACTAATTGTTCTTTGCGGTCTGATTTCTTGAACAAAAAGTATTACTCCAAAAATCATCCTAATGGGGTTACAGTGTCGATGTTTGCAACTATCACTTGGAAAAGGATGATACGAGTCAGAGGTTTAGTTGAATTCTATATATACTAGGTTTTAAGGGATGGGAGATGTAGTCTCTGGTTTGATAATTGGCTTGGTTCAGGCCCGTTTTGCTGGAGAGCAAATACTCATTCTGCTCATCAGGTCATTGACTTTGTGGTAGATGGAAGGTGGAATTATGATATGTTGAAAGAGTGGCTTCCTTTGCAGATTGTGCAAGAGATCATCCAATTTGCTATTCCTTCATCTTTCACACCTGATCTGTGTATTTGGTCTCTTTCCAATAGAGGTAATTTTTCTATGGCTTCTGCTTTTTAGTTGGTTCGTATGGTTAAAAGTAGATCCTGGATTTTTGATCAGTTTTGGCTTCCCCAAGTCCCTTTGAAAATTTCGATATTTATGTTAAGATTGGTCTGTCAGAAATTGTCATTGCGGGATGTTCTTTGGAGGGTGGGATTTTCTGGGCCTTCTAAATGTTTTTGTTGTGTTGTTGCACATTGTGAGTCCATTAGGCATTTATTCTTGACTAGAGTGTCAGCTTCTAAGATTTGGCAGTGGTTTTGTGCTGCATTTGAAGTTGCACATAAGGATGATTCTATTAGGGCTTGTTTAGCTACTTGGTGGTTTAAATGATCTACCACTAGGTATTCAAAATTTTTGTTGCATATGACTCCTCTACTCATTTTTTGACATATTTGGAAGGCCCAGAATTATGTTGTTTTTGCAAGTGGGCAAATAAAGTGGAGATCTATTTGTGTTGCTGTTATGAGGGATACAAAAGCTATTTTTCATATCAAAATCCCAAAGGTGGTTCCCATAAATTTGGAGTGGCATGAATTTTTAGGAAAAATATCAGAAACAATGGAGCCAAAAGTGGGTAGGTGGATTAAATGGGTTAAACCTCCTAATGGGCACCTTATGATAAATACTGATGGCTGTGCGAAAGGGAACCCGGGTATGAGTGGTGGTGGAGGGATTTTACGTGATGATCAAGGCAACTTGGTTTTGGCTTTTTCATGTTTTCTTGGGAGGTCAACGAGCATTCAGGTAGAAGTTAAAGCTTTGCTATATGGGTTGCAGTTGTGTGAGCAGCATGGGTATGTGAATGTGGACGTTCAACTGGACTCAAAAGGTGATAGTAGATATTCTTGGAAAAGGTTTAGGGCATCCCTGGTCAATTATCCCGGAGATTGAGTAGCTAAAATCGTTTCAACTAAATTACATTTCTTATTGTTTTAGACAGGCAAATAGAGTAGCAGATTTACTTGCGAATATAGGTTGTGATTCTCATTGTAACTCTCTTTACTTTTCCATGAATGAACTACTTAGATTAGTATTTGGTGAATTCAAGATGGATAGAATGGGTTTTCCTTCATTTAGACTTGGATAGTTTCACATGATTGTTTGGAGGTAAGGTTTATGTCCCCCTCCTTGTTTTTCTTTTTCTTAATTTTAATAAAATTCTGGGCTGGCATCCCACCCCCCTGTACGGGGTTTGCTAAAAAAATATATATGTGTGTGTATATATATGTATATATATACATATATATGTGCGAATATTTATACGTGTATATGTATGTATGTATTTATGTATGTATATATACACATATGTATGTATGTATGTATGTATATTATATATATGTGTATATATATGTATATATATACATATATATGTGTGTATATATATACGTGTATATGTATGTATGTATGTATGTATGTATGTATGTATATATGTATACATATTTATATACGTGTATATGTATGTATGTATTTATGTATGTATATATACACATATGTATGATGTATGTATATATGTATATCTATTATGTGTATATATATGTATGTATGTATATATGTGTATATATATATGTATATATGTGTATGTGTGTGTGTATATATATATATATGTATATATACCTATATGTATGTATGTCGTAGCAATTATAGAACAAGTTCCTAGCCCTTGTAAAGAAGTTTTTCATCAATAAAAGCTCTTTTATTATATTCAGTGTTATTGCTTTTAAGTCCTTTTTGCTTTCCTTCTCTTAAGCAAAACTTAAGAGAAAAGGGAACAGGGAAGGAATAGGTAGAAGAATATCAGTCTGAAAATATTCTCTGGACATAAGTAACTTTAGTAGACTCTTTTGAGGGAGTTGAAGTACCCATTGTGAAAGGCCAAAGAGGTGAAAGATCGTGTGTTAGGAGAAGAGGCAGAAGGAAAAGTTGAATGAAAAGTTGAATTTGTTCAGCCAGAATACTTCATACAAGTATATCTTTTAAACTCCTATTACCTGAACTTGGTACCGCCAAATTTATGAATTGATGAATTGCATCCTTTATCTGATTGTTGTGGTTGTATCCATATTGCATATTAAAACTCTTTTAGAGAAACTGTAAATCCAACAAGTTTGGCTTATTTTCCACTAGAAAAATTATCAATTAAGGAAATTCAAAAATTCTAACCGTTTACAGTTGTTAAAATTAAGGGCTTAAGTATGCTTATTTTAATATCTGAGAGTTAAGTTTATTATAGAACAATTATAATTATATGAATGTCGAAATAGAATGTAGAATATCTTCAAGTGATATTATGCTATATATTGATTCTGTATCATTCATATGTTCATCGACTTCCAATATGTCATCCTGTACACATTCTACTAATATAGAATTTTTATCATACATTTTTACCCTTTTATTGCATTCTATAGTTAAATGATCAGTACTTCCACAACTAAAACAAGTTAGCTTATTATTATAATTTCTTCTAGAATTATATCTTCTAACATATCTATCTTTATTAAGATATGGCTTCCATGTTTTAGAACTTGATGAAAGAATTTAAGGGCTTTGTAATTCTACGAATTAACAAATTTCTTTTAGCAATATATATAAATATAAGATAACTGATTCTATTATGAGTTAATAATCGTTGCAGTTTTGCTTCAACAATATTTAACTCTTCATAAACTTCTTTAATTGATAATTTTTCTACTGGAAAATAAGTCAAACTTGTATATATGTGTGTAAATGTGGGTAGGTATATATGTATATATACTTATATATTTGTATGTATTTGTGTATAGATGTGTATATATATACATATATATACAGTACATATGTATATATATAATATATATGTATATTTGTATATTTGTGTGTGTGTGTATATCTACACATATATACATACATATACTCACACACACACAAATATACAAATATACATATATATTAGAATTTTAACAATCAGAGAATATTTTCAGTTAATATAATATCTGATTGTTGTAAATTAAGCACTTTATCAATCGGGTGTGAAACTGTATATAATAAAGGCTTGATATAGGCTTTTTGCCAATTTAAGGGCTTTGTCATTCTACAGATTAACAAATTTCTTCTAACAATATATATAAATATAAGATAATTGATTCTATTATGAGTTAATAATCGTTGCAGTTTTGCCTCAACAATATTTAACTCTTCATAAATTTCTTTAATTGATAATTTTTCTACTGGAAAATAAGTCAAACTTGTTGGATTTACAGTTTCTCTAAGAGAGTTTCGATATGCAATATGGATGCAACCACAACAATCAGATAAAAGATGCAATTCACAATTCATAAATTTGGCGGTACTAGGTTCAGGTAATAGGAGTTTAAAAGATATACCTGTATGAAGTATTCTGACTGAACAAATTCAACTTTTCATTCAACTCTTCCTTCTGCCTCTTTCTCTAACACACAGCCTTTCACCTCTTTGGCATTTCACAATGGGTACTTCGACTCCCTTAAAAGAGTTTACTAAAGTTACTTATGTCCAGAAAATATTTTCAGACTGATATTCTTCTACCTATTCCTTCCTCGTTCCCTTTTCCCTTAAGTTTTGCTTAAGAGAAGGAAAGCAAAAAGGACTTAAAGGCAATAACACTGAATATAATAAAAGAGCTTTTATTGATGAAAGACTTCTTTACAAGAGTTAGGAACTTGCTTTATAATTGCTACGACTAATTGCTATAACTTTTGTTGCCACGGTGCTCAACATGTTTGAGACTCGTGGTATTTATAGGCTATCATCGGACTTCAAGTCCGGACTTTAAGTATATTTTGAATGGACTTCAAAACTTTTGAATCCGTAAAGTAACTGTGTGGACTTCAACTATGTTGGAATCTGAAAAAGTATGTGGGTCCCATCAGTCTTCCATCATATTCTCTAGATTGTCCATTCCTTCACTTTCGAAATTATCTTCAAAATTTTCAGCAGCAAAGTTGTCTTCTTTTTTATTGGTCTTCGTCAATATCGAGGACTTGTGCGATTTCTAGAATATATTTATCATATTCTTAACAATAATATTCAAATAATCTTGGATATGTTGTTTCTGTATTGAATTCTATTTCTGTTGTTTGGTGTTTATTATCTACATAAATTTTCTGGAATGGCATTTCAGAAAATAATCTGTAATTCTCTTCATAATATTCAGTTTTGAAATGTTTGAATGCTAAAATCTTCATTCTACAATGTTGGAGCTGGTATTCTATTGTCTTTGTACATACTTCTTCAGGTTCGATATTTGGTTCTATTTCATGAGGTCTGTAATTTAATCATTTAACCCAAATTCGATGGATTGCCGGGATTAAGTCTTCTTTGCTCCATTCTGGTTGAGCAGTCCGAATATTTACAATTACTGCTTGAATATTATAAAGGACTTCCTTTTTTACTGCTGTACAAAACTATCTTCTAAAATAATTAAGTTGTGGCTTAAGGATTGCATTAGTTCCTCCGATAATAATCAATCTGTGGAGAAATCCAAAAACTAATAAAGTTTAAGGTGTCACCATTATATTTTCTTTTCCAGTCCATATTTCAAATGGCTGAAATCTGCTGAGATCCACCCTTGCAGTTAATAGATAGTAGTCTAGTTGACATCTGCAAGTGGAGATATCTACTTTTGGCTGTTTACAGTTGGGCCTGCATGTTTTAGAATTATTTACAGAAAAGTTTGGTTTAATGGTTATTCCCTCATATGGATTAGAAATAAAATTTTTAAGGGCTTTCTGTATAGTTCTAGCTTTTTTAAGAAAATTGGTTTTCGCTTTTGAGAAAATAATTTCTTTATTTCCCAAGGAATGAGTTGGAGCATAGTTTGGGGTCTAAAGAAAATTCTAGGTTGAAGGTATTCAAAAGGTCTTTCTATTTCAGGTTTTTCTTTTTCAAAAATAATCTCTGATTCTAGGAGATTCTTTCGTTTGAGCTGAACCAGTTGTGCTTGCAGAGATCCTACCACTTCATTTTGAGAAGTGATATGTTCTGCTACTTGCTTTAACTGTTGTGATAATGAACTTATCAATTCTTTTTGAGAATTAATCTGCTCATTATAAGACCTGCACTTTTTGTTAAGTAATTTGAAAATTCTAGTCATAGAATCACAATGTCTACAAAATTCTAGTCTATTTACATTGTCTTTTTGTACTATGCCACTATAACTGCTACTATTAGAAGCTTCAGTATTGTGAACTTGGCTTTTTGTAGTTCTTTCTTAATTTATGAATCAATATGAAAATTATATCCAATTCTATTTCTGGCAAATTCTAATGCTTGGTTAATATCATGAAAACCTTTATAAAGAGGGGAATTAAATTTATCAATATTTTCTATCACCTTTTTCCATGTGGGGTATATACCTGGATTTTAACCACGTACCACCACATAGTATGAATAGCTACTTTTGGATAAATTAGTTAAATAATATGCTAATGCATCTAATGCTAAAATTTTCTAACTTGTATTTTGGGCATTCCATATATTGTCTGATAATACTTGTTGTACTTTTTCTATTTTACTTGTTTCTTTGGCTATGAATTGAATATTTGTTCCTTTAAGAAATGTTCTGAGATTATATGGTCATATTCTGAAATTTGCTTCCATTTTGAGGAATCTGCAAAATAATATAAAACTCAATTGACTGTTAGAAATCTACTTAATTGATCAGCTAATGTATTATTATTTCCTTTAATGTGTTTAAATATGACCTTATAACCACTATTTAATATCCTATTTCTAAAGGCTACCTACCTTCTTTGCGATGATCTTTTTTCTCCTTTAGTGCTAAAGTATCTCACTATTGCTTCGCAATCTGTTCTAACTAATATTTCTTTTTTATTTAGTATAAATAATTTAAAGGAATCTAATACATAAACTACTGCTAAGAGTTCTGCATCAATACTACTAATGTTTCATTTTTCTCGAAATTTTTCACTATTATATCTACAGATTTGTTCTTCATTTTTCTTACTTATTTATGGGGTTTGCATTTCAACACTGCTCCCCATCCTAATTCACATCCATCCGATTCAACTATTAAATAATCTGTATCTAATGATAATTTTAGATCTGGTAGGTTACTAATCCTATTTTTTATTTCTTTAACTAATTTTATGTCCTCCTTATTGAAATATTTTTGTCCTTTGGTGCTAGTTTTACTATATAACGGTCCTACTAATTTATTTAAATCTTTAAAGAATGGTCTACTATAATTTAACAATCCTAAAAACTGTTGCAACCGTTTTTTATCTTATATTTTATTGGAAAATTCTAATACTTTTTTACTAATATGAGGCTGCAGTTTTATCTTTCCTTGACCTATATCTGTTCTTAAGAATTCTATATTATTTTTAAAGAATTGCACCTTTTTACTACTAATTACTATTCCATGCCTCAAGAATTCTAAAAGTACTAATTTTAAATGACTAATATGTTCTTTCTTATCTTTTGAGAAAACTAATACATTATCTATATAAACTGCAACAAATTTATTATATTTATTAAAGATATTATCCATTTTTCTTTGAAAAATTGCCGGTGCATTTTTCAATCCAAAAGGCATTACTAACCATTCAAAGTGTCCTAATGGGCATATAAAGGCCGTCCATTCTATACTATCTGGATGCATTTTTACTTGCCAAAATCCTAATTTAAAATCAAATTTGCTAAATATTTTACATCCTTGAATTTTGTTTAGTAATTGTGTTTTTTTTTGTATATCATATCCATCTTCTATTGTATTATCATTTAGTCTTTTATAATTTATTACCATTCTACATTTTCCTCTTACTATTTCACTATGTTTATTTACTATAAATGTTGTGCTTCTATAAGGACTAGTAGTTCTTCTTATTATTCCTAACTTTTGTAAATCTCCTATATGCATTTCAAATTCTTTTATTTCTTCATTAGATGCTACTATTTCTTTTGTACTAATTTTAAGGTTTGGATTCATTATTTCTAATTTACAAAATATCTTATCTCTTTACCAATGTCTTGTTGGGTTTTCTCCTATTATTTCCTCCTTTTCTAATTTGCTTATAACTATATCTATTTCTTTTTCTCTTCTAATAGGTTATAATATTTCTCCAAGTTTAAAAATTCTATACTTAGCTCATAATTTTCTAATTCTAATTCCTCATAGTTTTCTTCTAATTTTTCTAAGTTTCCTAAATTTGTACATTGTTTGCATTGTCTGAAAATTCTACATTTACAATCTTCTAAAGACTCTTCTATTCCTAAATGAGGGGGAGGTCCACCACGCTTCATAGCATGCTCTGATGATAGTATGGGCAAAAGGGGTTGGTTTAAAATATAAATACCAGTTCTAAGTAACACTAATCTATATTGAGTATTTAATAAAAAATTTAGGTCCAAAATAAATCTTATGTTTTTGAGATTTAAATTTCTTAATAAAATTTGTGTACTGGATAAATGTTGTGTATATCTTGTCGAGGTCATAAATGTTATCTTGTGGTTTGCTTGGATTTGAGTATAACGGAATAATTTTCCATCCATTTGTTTAGCATATAAATATTGTGATGTTGGTAGCTGATAATGATATTCTTTAGGAACTAATTTACTATCTAAAATTGTGTTGGTGTTTCCAGTATCAACAAATCCTTCTACTTCTAATGTCCAACTTTCTATAATAATTTTACATTTTATTAAGATATTAGTTAAGGGGATTTTCCTAAATATTCTATTTGTGAGTTATTAATTTCTTTTAATTGTTCCAATCCTATATATTCTACATTGTGTTGTATTAATTCTTCTATGTTTTCTTTTCTTTTAGATTGGTGACTTAGAATATTTTCTTTTTTTTTTCTTTTTTTTTTTCTTGGCTAACCCTGTACACAGGGGTGGGCGCCAGTCCTAAATTTTATTAATAATCAAAGTTAAAGGTTACATGAGAGTTTATTATATAAAGCATAAAAGAGGAGTACTACTCCCTTTACAAAAAATAGAACGATAAAATCTAAAAGGAACATTTTCTAAAAGAAGGCAATCCTAAGATATCCATCTTCATAGCTCCATGAGCTTCAGCTGGTAAATTAGAACCTCGGCCATATACTTGAAAAAAATTGATTTGAGAAGTACCCAATTTTGCTAGACAATCTGCTACCATATTGGCTTGACGAGGACAATGAGATACTGTGATTATGGAGTTCATTAAATTGTTGATTTGCCTCACCTCCGTCTTCACCTTCCACGGACATGAAAACTTACCTTGCAAAATGCCAACCAATATCATAGAGTCAGACTCAATTTGGAAATGATGAAACCCTTGATCAAAACAAATCTTGATCCCATTGAGAACTGCTTTCACTTCTGCTTGCAAACTAGTGCCATGACCCAAGGAACATGCAAAACCCAGAAGTACTTTCCCTTCCGAATTTCTCAGTACTCCACCACCCCCACAACTACCAGGATTTCCTTTTGAACTACCATCCGTATTCAATTTAATCATTCCCATAGACGGTGGCATCCATTTTACAGCTTTCCAGGTAAATCTATCAGGAATACTTGATACTGCATCAATAAAAGACAACCAAGACTGACAATCCAAAGAAGCTTTAAATTTCACATAAAACGCATCCCTCAAATCTCTATAAACCATGTCACAAACTGTAGGCATCAAAATCCTCTCACCTTCAAAAAAAGCTTTGTTCCTCACCTTCCATAGATTCCAAAAAATAAATATTAGAAGCACATGCAGAACAAACCTCATACGACTGTGTTTATGATTTGCCAACCACCAATTAGATAACATTGCACGGACATTTGACACAGATGTCTTAATTCCACAATTTAGCCCAAAAATCCTCCAAACAACAGATGCTAACTCGCTAGTAACAAAAACATGATCAATAGATTCCACATTTGCATGCACACAACAAAAGCATTTGGACGGAAGATTAAAATTAAATTTAATCAATATCTCATCCAATGGAAGTCTTCGCAATAGCAATCTGAACAGAAAAAATGACATCTTCAAAGGAATCTGGGGGTGCCACATTTTTGAAGAAAACAACGAATATGGTCTAGAATCTCTAATTCCATGATAAGCTGAAAGTAATGAGAAGTTACCAGATTCAGTGTCTTGCCAAACCATCTCATCTGGAGTTGACCCACTGGGTGCATCAATATTCAAAATATTGTTAACAATATCCACAGGTAGCCACTGATACAAAAGAGAAGTATCCCAGGTCCCCTCATTAACAAAATCAGCCACAGAATGATTTGCAATGATGCCAAGTTTAGAATATAAGGCCCCCATACCCATCCAATTATCATACCAAAAATGGCATCCACCATTGTTCATTAACCAAGAAATACTCAATTCAGCCAACCCCCTTACATTTAACATCCGCTTCCATGTGACAGAACTATTCATGGTCATGTCTACCTGACAAGGATGCATATTGAAGCAATACTTCTGCCTCATGAATTTTGACCAAAGTGAGGAGCCAAGTCTGAAATTCCACCATAGCTTACAAGAAAATGCAGCATATGTGTCTTCTATCCTTTTAAAATCAACTTCACCTTCTTTCACCGGATAACACAACTGATCCCAACCAATCCAATGGAATTTATGTTCACTATCATTAGAATATTTTCTATATCATCTAACCTATTTTCTATTTTTATTATTCTTCTTTCAAAGGTATCGTCTGAAGTCTTTTTACTTTTTATCTCTCTATAATGTAATTCTATATTTTGACTCTCTAGACAAAATTTACAGCTTTCTGAATTACATATGAAATATTTAAATCTATATTGTAATTTAGGATATCTACTGCAAAATTTACAATGATGGTCATCTGAGCCACTTGTGTATCCATTTATGATTACATTCTATTTCTATATTCATTAAAGAAATGTCAGTATTGTTTAACATATTATCTAATTCATCTAATTCATTTACGCTAGATTCATAACTATCTTTAAGAATTTTAAAAGATCCTAATAAATCTCATGCTATTCTCTTTCATCACTACTATAGTCTTCTTCTTCAGAATTTCTATCTTCTAGTGATATTATGCTCTATATTGATTATGTATCATCCATATTTTCATCGACTTCTAATATGTCATCCTGTACACATTCTACTAAAATAGAATTTTTATTATGCATATTTACCCTTTTATTGCATTCTCTAGCTAAATGATCAGTACTTCCACAAGTAAAACAAGCTAGCTTATTATTATAATTTCTTCTAGGATTATATCTTCTAACATGTCTATCTTTATCGAGATATGGCTTCCGTGCTTTAGATTTTCTAAGGAAATATTTCTTTTTAGGTCTTCTTGAATATTTATTTTTCTTTTTCTTTTTAATCCTCTCTTCTCTATCATATTTCTGTGGTGTATAAATTTGTTTACAAAAACCATATTCCCCTTTCAATTGTCTTGCTATTTGTATATTTGTACATTTTTCTACTAATTGTTCTATAATAAACTTAACTCTTATAGCAATATTATCTAACTGTGGTTCAACCTGTTTTTCTTGATATTTTTTATGTATTTCTCTTCCTGATGGGTCTGATAATTTTACGAATAACTTTTCTCCTATAATTTTGTCATAAAAACATTCTGCTATTGATGAGTAATACATATAATCTAATAAGAATGGTTTTATCTTATTCACATATTTTATCTGTAGCTGTTCCAATCATCTCATAGCCTCTTGTTATCTGTAAGTATTACCTAAGTTAGGGTGTGCTCCTAAAATTTGTATTTGTATTTTATTTGTAAAGTTATAAGGGTTTGCTCCTAATGATAAATCTACTGCAAAATCTATTGCATTTGTATTTTATTTGTAAAGTTATAAGGGTTTGCTTTGTAAGATCCCAAATTACTCTAGCTGATTCTCCTAAAACCTTTTTTAAGTAACTGTACATCTCTTATGGTGTTTGTACTATGCTAAATTCATCCCATTTTCTTGTTACTATTTGTGACCATGTTTCTAAGAGTGTTGGCCAAAGTTGTGGATCATGTGCTGTTAAATTTAATAATCTTCCTTCATCTATTAAATTCTTTTTATCTATTACTTCTAAAGGCATTCTTTTTCCTCTAGATTTTGTGTTACTTTCTGAAGGTTCTCTATATTCATTGTAGGCTATTCTAAGAAGTTGTCCTGGTACTGAAGTTTGTTTGCCTATAAACAATGGTGGGGGTGCACTGCTGCTAGATGATTGGGCTTGATTTTCCATTAATTCTACTTGTGCTTTTTCTTTTAGATTTGGATTATACTTTCTTATTCTAATATTTCTATCTTTATCATAATATAATTCATCTTCTTTATCCATTTCTTCTCGTTCTACTATTTTTATTTCTAATCTTAATATTTTTTCTTCTGTTAATTCTAATTCTGCTGGTATTACTACTCTATCTGTATTACCATCTATTTCTCTATTAACATATTCTGTAATATCTTCTATAGCTATTTCAATCAAATTTATTTCTAAGTTACTTCTTATTTCTTCTAAATCTTGATCTGCTTCACCTTGTAATCTTTTCTACTCATAATCAGTAAATCTCACGCTATATGTACCGTTAGGATTTTTATACATTAGATTTTCATTTGGGATTAAATTACTATTATTTTCTAAATGTCTACTAACATTTCATTCTTCACCTGCTAAAATTTTGGATCTATTTCTAATGGTTTTACCATTTTGATACCTCTACTACTCATTGTTTCTATAATTCCTTGTATATTTAGTTTATAATTGTTTGTACTACTATTAGTTATTTTCCCTAAGAATCCTAGACTTATTAATAGATTTGCTTGTCCGTTAAAGTCTTCATATCCTTTTGTTTGTATACCTAACTCTAGATGTTTTAAGTCATTTACACTCAATTGAAAATATGGAGAGCAATAAAATATCTCTTTATTTTCACTCATATCTACTTCTACAGATGCTAGGATTGCCTTACCTATATCATTAAATCTTTTATCCAAAAGTAAACATAGAGTCTTAGTTCCTAGTTTTCTTCTAGTTAATCCTTTTATTCCTATTACTATTAATCCTATATGAACTAATTTTCTTCCGGAATGTTTTAGATTATTAATAGTATTCCTGCTAATTAATTTGATATTTAAAGGTTCGGTTGTTACTGCCACTTGTTCTTCTCTATTTATTCTAAGCAGTTGTGTATTAAATTTTAATGGTCTTGTTCTATACAGTATTCTAGGATTTAATAATTCTATTTGATGTGTATTATAAAGTTCTACATCTCTATTAATATCTATAATGTCTTCTAATGTTTGGCTACTCGTAGATGATCTATGTGCTAAAATTCTATTCATAAAGCCATTATTTTCTGTATTTACTCGTTCATTTATTGAGTTGTCTCTAACAGTTCTACTTGTTCTAGGAAACATGACTGTATTTGTACTACTCATTTTTCTATCTTAAGTGTTCCGAATACTAAGGCTACTATCTTTTTCTTTGGTTTATGATGAATTTCAGTTTTATCACTTATTTTAATACTCTCTATTTTTCCTATCAGATTGTCCAAATCTTTTTTATATTCTAATTTATTTATTTTACTTTCTAATATATCTAATCGCTGATGTAATAAAATTAATAATCCTATTATTATATTATTTTGCTTAGGATAAGTTTTATCTCCTAAACTTGTACCTAAGTATCTAGTAAAACCTTCTGGATCCTGATGATATTTTTGTAAGTTTATGAAGCTTCTTTATAATACTTATTATCTTCTAAGTTCATTAACTAAATGAGATATTACTTATTTCTTTTAACAAACCTTCTACTTTATTATAACTTTGTTCTAATTCTATTGATCTATATTTTATTTCTCCAAGTATATTTTCGTGAGATCTTTCTAGTTGTTCTTTATATAATTTTCTAGTATTCTTTTCTTCTTTTGAATATTTCAAGTTACTAATTATACTATTATAGTAGGTGAAGAATGGAATGTTAACAGGTGTACATATACGTACATATATATAATTTGTACTTAAGGGTTTAGTTATACGTTTGATTAATAAGTTTCTTTTAGCTGTATATATAGATAGAAGATAACTATGTCTACTGTGTTGTACTAATTGTTGAAGTTTTGCTTCATATAAATATATAAATATGTATAAAAGTTTGTCTAAAAATTGATATACATAATATATATTATACATCTCTCTATGTGTGTGTATAACAAAAATTGAAATTGTGCATATTTTTTACTAGTATTGTACTAGATCTAGACCTCTATTCCAGTCCTACTAACATTCAAGTTCCCTTTGACTTGCTATATTCGATTGAATGTGTACTAGGGGTAGGCATATAACACTTACCAGTCCATACATCCTTAATTAGAACCAGTTGTAATGATTCGTCTAATGTGCTAACTGTATCCAACCTCATTAACTGGCTAATTATTTGGTTGCTCGATTGAATAGTGTTGGGTATCACGAGCAATTGGAATTATATAGTAGCATTAAGTTAATTTAACAAAATAGTAAAAAACATATTGCAACATAAATACTTGTTCAATTTTAAAAAAATTACTTATACAATTTCAATTACTTTACAACAAAAAAAAGCAACAGTTACAAATTGAAGTCTTGCAATTCTTTTTTTTTAAAAAACAAAAAAGTTACAGATCAAAAAATTTCATGATACATGTACAAAAAATACTTGTGTTGTCTTTTATATTGCACATCTAAGTTATGTGAAAGCACTTTTTTAGTTAGTATCATAAAAAATGTATAATAATTAGTGCATAAAATTAAAGGATAACTTACAAATTAAAAAATTAAATAGAAAGAAAAATTGAAACAATATTTATGTTTTTGAGTTTAATATCTAAACTTGAAAATTAAATGACTTAATACTCTTCAATTTCTTTTATAATATTCACAAATATTATTCTCTAAAATATATATGTGGATCGGGTTGATTAACACAATTTTTTTTTAAAAATAATACCCAAAAGTGAAACTAATTTTGCAAATGAAGTTTAATTAAACTAATTAGTTTTGAAATTCGATTCAATCATCTTTATTTGTCAATTTCAAATAGACTTATTTCATAATTTTTAGATTATTTTTGTCCACTTCTAATTACCACCCGCTACCAGTGTTTTCAAGCCTCGATCGGACCGGTCGGTTCGACCGGTTGAATCACGGACCGGCCAGGCCTCCGGTTCGGTTCATTATGAAAGCCGGAAGAATTCAAAGAACCGTCAAGAACCGGTCGAACCTTGTGAACCGCGTGAACCGTTGAACCTTTTGAACCGCGGATCTTTTAATTTTTGAATTTCAAAATTTGTTTGGAAGAAATTAAATGAGAGGTCCCGTGAATCGAACTCAGGACCTCTCATTAAGATTGCCAGCTCTCAGCCACCAAGCCGCGGTCCTCCTTGTTGCTTTATGGTTATGAATCAATTTATTTATTCTTTCCTTAAATTCCTTTATTAATCATTTATAACAAAATTAATTGGTTCGTATATTTTTAGTTTATTTATTTCCATTAATCATGTTTAATGAATTTGATTGATTCTTACTTTTTTTAGTTTCTTTGTTTTGTTTAATGAATTTAATTAATGCTTACTATTTTTGTTTCTTTGTTTCATTTATTAGTTATGTTTAATAATATTAATTGATTCTTATATTTTTAGTTTGGCATCTAAATTCATTATATTAAAGAAATCTCGTATTTACTTTTACTAAATCTCTCATACTAAGACTATTCCTTTTATCAAAATTGTTTAATTATTAATTTATGACTAAAATATTTTCCTAATTCAAAAGTTTAGCATTTGGTGCTTTGAAGTTAAAATGACAATTCAAACTCAAAATTCCAATATATTTTTTGTATTGACTGCCACGTAACATTCATGTGACTAAGTTATATTTTTTGTATTAACTACACATGACTACATTATATTTGCAATTGTTAAAATTTTGTCGATTGTCTCACTTTGCCTATATATAAAAGATTTTAAGAATCATATTTGTTTTAATGAAGGCATTAAGCGACCAATTTCATGCACAACCAAATAGTGGGAATCAAAATTACAACTTTTCTCTTAAATATTATGAACATTTTAATTTTTTACGTGATGAAACATCTATCTATTCTAGACTTTTGACAGTATTTTTTTTTTCATTTTTCCCAACGTTAACTAGAGCAAAGCCTATTCGATATCCTCAATATTTTTATCCCTTTTTATTTTTATTTTTTAGTGGTGAATTACCATCGAATCAAAATCTCTACGTTGGGGAAAGTATTGATTTGGAAGTATTTCAATGTAGCTGTCTTTTGGATAGCGGTGAAGATAATGATTGGTAATTCTAATATTTTTACTATAAGTGATAATTAGTAGCAATTAAATTTTTAGGTATTTTGTTATTTTTTTTCTTTTTTAAAGTTTGTTTTTCTGTTTGTTTATTTTGTTAGTTGATTTTTTTTTTTGAGTTTGATGATCGAACTTATATATTTGTGTTGACTTTTTGACTTTTTAAGGTTAAATTAAAGAAGTTGTCAAGGTAGTAATATTCACATGAGTGCTGTTGCCTTATGGTGATAATGAAAGAATTTTGTCATTGAAATTATTTGCCTTCACCATCAGTTATAAATTTGCGATAAATATAATATAATTAGTTGTTAGATTCTGTGATTTTTTTTATGGACCTCTTTAATATGTGAAAGAAAAATAAACATGTACTTTAATTAGTATTTGGATTATACTTATTAATATTATTTATATTTATAATGAATTTATAAAAAAACTTATGATAATGTGTATGATTCACTAAGTTTCAAGTATGAATTTTAAGAATTTTTTTATACAATTATAAAAAAAAAAGATTGAACCATAGATTCGACCGGTCCGACGGATCAGACCTTGAACCGGACCTCTTCCGGTTCACTAGCCGGTCAGTTCTGAAAACATTGACCGCTAATACCTTCACCTTGAACGTTTCTTCCCATAAAACTGATAAAACCCACCAACTTGCCCTGAATCACTCCAATTCTCTCGCGCTTGTCCCGACCCTAACAAAGGCGCACAAAAAAGCGCGAGAGATACAGAGAAAGTAAGTCGGTGACCGTCCGACGATCACCATTCCGAGCTAGAGGTAACACTCATCTTCTCTCTAACCCATCATTTTTTGATCTGGGTTTTTTATTTTTTGCGATTTTCTTTGCTCAATTCTTCCCTCGCTCATTTCGTTCTTTCATGTGTTAACTACAGAGTACCAAGTACTACTCTTCTTTGCTATTTTCCCCAAATTTTCTAGCAAAACTAAAAGTAATACGAAACCTTTGAGAACGTGGTTCTTTTTAACGCCTTGTTATATAATGGGTTTCCTATTGTATACGTTTTTCTGTTCGTTGGTAAAGAGATTTGTGTTTGGCTTTTTTTTTTCGTTTATACTATCATAGTTTGAACTTTCCTGTTATCTATATACTGTAACTCTTGTAAAAGTTGGAGGAGTAAAGCGGTAATGTTAATTAGCTGGATCCTCGCAAAATGATGACATGTCAAGGACTGCGATGCAGATTTATTATTGTTTTTTTTTTGTTACCATGAAGTTTCTTTAAACTAGTAGTTGAAAGGAAATCAACTCATCGAGGGTGCGCGTTTTTGGACCGTGCGGAAAATGGTGTTGAGCATTTGTATTTGATGGTATTCTAGGTCAAAAAGCTTAAAAGTTTTTACACATTAGTGCAAATTTCATTAATGGGGAATATGCCAATTAAAAGTTCTGTGACCTGAGGTTTATATATTGCTACATGAGGTCACAATTGACTTTTTGTAGTTGCTTCGATTGTTTATTCGTTTTTCTTGTAGCTACGGAAAATGCTTAATGTCTGAGTAGTTATGGTTTTTCCCCTGCTTGCTGTTTCTGGGTACTCGTATGCTTGTTTCTACAACTTTGTTGAAGATGCTTTTTCTGAATTGCAGTAGCCTTCTTTGGTCTCATATCTGTTTGTTTCCAAACTTGAAATCTGATGATGCATGTATAACCGGCCGCTGGAATTTTCTATCTAGTTATTTTAGTATATACAGTTGAATGTTTTTTGGCCCGGTAACTCTCTCTTGATACTTATGTGTCTGCCTAAACACCAACACATGCTAGCATGTAGGTAGTAATGGCATCTTTATCTGATCAAAGTTTTATAGACGATAGATATAGAAGAACATTTAGATATTCTTTTGGTGCATATAGGTCATGGTCTTTTCTGATGAAGAAGGTGAAATAGTACCGGATTCCATAACGAATTACCATTTTGTTGACCACATGGAAGAGCCGGTTTCATTTTCCATGTTGCCATTTCAATGGAATGATGGACAGATTCCAGAGGAACTCTGTACGCAGTTATTCTTACGTGGGACTGCTGATGATGGTCTTCAGCAAATATACAAGAAGGTCATTGCATGGAAATTTGAGCTGTCTTATGCCCTACCCGAAATACATGTGCTCTCTAAGGAAAAAATGTGGATAAAACTTTTTCGACCAAGAAAGAGTTACGAAGAGACAATCAAAACAATAATAGTTACAATTCACTTTCTCCACTTTGTTAAAAAAAATCCGAATGCATCTCACGACACCCTGTGGAATCAGATACTGAAAAACTTAAGGCATGTGTAACCATACAACTCTTTCCTAATCTCGTTAATTGATTTTGTTTGTTTCTTTTGTTAATCTAATCATATCATGTAGTACATTTGAGGTTCTACCCTGTGAGAATGATCTTTTGGACCACATGCCATTGATCAATGAAGTTGCATCGAGGGATAAAGATATTGCAAAATCTGAGGTTTGTTCTATCCTGATACTTCAAATATACCATTTTGTAGATTTTTCTTATGCATCAATTGATATTTGCTTATCTTCCTTGACCATGACAAAAAATTCAAATGTCTCACACACGTAGCTGTAATATTATTTAGATCCTAGAGTGAGCTGACCAAATCAGTCTACAATCAAATGTTGTAATAAGTAAATATATTTACGTACTATATATTTGCAACACTCAGCCTAAAATTGAGCATAGATGTTAATCATGCCTATCTTGTTGCGAATGTAGTCACGTTAATCATGCCCATCTTTTTACAAATGTAGTCAATCTTAGGACCACTCAAAGCTTTAGTGAAAAAGGTAGCTAATTGTCTTCAATTATCACATGACCAGTTGAAGTTAAGTTTTTAGAACCTTTTTATGAATAAAGTAACAATCAAATTCAAAGTGCTTGTTCCTCTGATCAAATACCGAATTTGATGCAATATGGAGTATAGTTTGATTGTCACACCATTAATTTATAGCAGTGTGCTATTTAGACCAATCTCACTAAACAATTGATATATTCACATAAGCTCATGAGTGGATTGTGCCATAGTCTTATATTCTGATTTTGCATTAGATCGAGACACAACATTTTTGCTTCTTACTTTTCCAAATACCAAATTACCTAAAACTTAAACACGATACCCTGTAGTAGATTTTTGATCAATTTTAGGACCTGCCCTTTCTGCATTTAAAAAACATTTAATAACTGAATGACTGTGTTTCAATATGCCATATACCACGTCCTGGAGCTCCTGAACGTAACATATGTTACCTGGACTCTATTTACCTTGGCCATACCCATGTCGACATGACATGACATTGACAAGGGTATGGGATATGGGTCACATATGGTCCAAAAAAATTAGGTATGTTGACTATATGTGGCTAAAGCCTAAAAAGAGGAAGAAGAAAAGAAGTAGATGAGATGGGATACTTGATGAGATGATATATTGATAAATGAAGATGAAGAGATATTTTGGGAAAAGATAAGGACTTGGTTTCAGTATAATAGTTTAACTCAAGATGTGGAGGAATAAGAATAAGACCTGTTGCTAATTAATTGTTAAATATAATTTAATATTTTGTTGTGTACGTGATGGATATCATTATCAGGTTTGACCATGATAAGTTTGTAACTAAACCACTGCATCTAACCTTTATTTCTTTTTTAGTAGTTAACCTAATCTCTTTATCCTTTTGTAATATTAATTTAGCCACCCATACTTAAAAGATCAATGATTTTGACCAAACTTATGGTTCTGATCCAGCATTAGAAGCTACTGGTAGGCAAAGATTGTAGGCAGTTGTTTGAAGCTTAAAACTTGCAAGATATTGGCAGAAATTTTGTAGAAATAAGTTGGACGAAAATTTAGCAATAAAATAAACAATAAATTGCTGGGAGTTCAAGATTGAGGATAAGAAGATTTAAGAAACTCTAGGAATCACTCCTAGACACCTTTGGGTATCACACCCAAGGCTAGATTGTATCTCACAATCTTTAAAATAAGCTTGCAAAATCTGCATGAATTTTTATTGACCTAAATCTGATTTCTCTTGTAGGAGAAACACCTATTTATAGACTCCAAAGACAAATCCTATTGTGACAAGGATTCATCTTTTATTCCCTATTGGAATAACCTTCAATTCCTAATCCTATTGGTAATAACAAACTAAAAACTATTTCCTAAATTAATTAGGACGCAAAAATAGAAAATACTCAAAACCAGAAATTCCTGCAAAACAGCCAAATTACCAAAATACCCTTAATTACTAAAATCTAAAAAACACCTAAAACACTTAATATAAAATTCCCTACTTATAAAACTAAAATAAAGACACCTAAACCAACTCCCAAGTCGGCTCCTTGTCTTCCAAAAAATGCCAAATCAATGCTTGGGAGTTTGAAACACCTTTACCCCGTCTTCTATAAACCTTAGTGTCTTGTCGCCACTTGTCTCTATCAGGTTCTTTCCAAGCTAACTGCACATTAAATTGGACCTTTTGTTTTACCTATAAAAGAATACAAAGTTAGATTTTTTGTGGAGTACATTTTTTCAAATTAATTATCCTAAAAACTACAAAGTATAAAATTCAAACTTTATTCCTATACCCGTATTTGACTTTTTGATGGTGCCACTGTATCTTGATTTTAAGAAATTGACGAGTCAGAAACTTGGACATGTACTCATACCTGGCTCTCCTATTAGAGTCCATGTAACTTAGGAGGTAGCACAAGATTTGCTCTAAACCTGCCCGGGTTCTTTGTGAAAACTAAAACTAACTCATAATGTCAACAATATATGTAATGTCAGGACGTGTCACCATAAGATAATGCAGTTTCCCAGCTAATCTTGATACTTCTCAGTATATGAATGCAACTCTCCATCATCTATTGTGTATGTTGCATATTGGTGATCATTGCTGCACTGCAAAGTTTAGCGCCTGACTTCATTATTGCTGTCAGAAAATTTAAGATATACTTTCTTTGAAATAGAAAGATACCTTTTTTACATCTTGTAAACTTAGTGCCCAACAAATACTTCCACATGCTAAAATTTTTTGTTTGGAAGCGTGTTTGAAGAAAAGTTTGAAGGGCTTTTGTACTTGCACTATTACTACCAATAATAACAATGTTATTAACATAAACAACCAACAAGATATGACCAACTTTAAAATGTTGAATAAAGAAAAGAATTGTCATAATTACTCCTCTTCATGCCACATGCCTCACCTTCTAACCACCTAATAAATCGCTCAAACCAAGCAGGACTCAGTCTTAATTGATATAGTGACTTTCAAAGTCTATAGACCTTACAAGATTTTCCCCGAGCAACAAACCCTTGGGGTGCTCCATATACTTCCTCTTGCAAATCCCTTTGAAGGAAGGTGTTTTTACTATTGCAAAGGACAACTATTGATAGCAGCAAGAGAGAGAGAAACAATTAAGCAGAAGCAAGTTTTGTCATGGGAGAGAAAGTCTTTGAATAATTTATTCCATACGTTTGAGCATACATTTTTGCAACAAGAGCTTTGATGCCATCTTATTAACTTTTACAACAAATACCCATTTACAACCACTAGTGTTCATTGTGCTAAGTCTCAAGTACCATTTTTGTCTAAAGGCATAATCTATTCTTCCATGCTGTCTTGCCAAAGAGGATGCACCTAAACCTCAGAAAGATGTTTTAAGAGTATGGGCTGAACCTATAGAAGCAATGAAAAATGCAAAGCAGGGTAAATTGTTCATATGAAGCAAATAAATGTATTAGGTGACTTGGATCTATACACTGTCAATGTGGTGAGAGATGTGAGCCTATATGTTGAGAAAGAACTCTTGAAGCTGGGACTAAAACCTCCAAAATTATCAGTGGTGCAACCAAGTTCGATAACCAGATCTATTGCCGCTATTGTTCGATGTTGGCACAGCAATTTTTGTTCAAATCTCCATTATCTTCTAATTTTAGCAACCCTCTTTCCAGATTAAATAATCTCCTCCTTCACCATATATAGAAATGCATAAGACTAGCAAATATAGATGTAGTTGACAAAAGAATCTTTTTGATTGAATAGGAAGATAAATTACGTCTATATACATATTCTGACTAAATAGGAAAGTATATATGTACAATTGATGAGAATTAAAGAAGGGGAACTAAATAAGGAAGCATATCATAGAGAGACAATCATGGAGCATATCATGGTGACATCCCCCCTCAAATTGATGCTGGTCGGTCAAGAAGCATCAATTTGCTCACAAAAAACTGATGACGTTGTCGTGTCATGGCCTTTGTAAACACATCTGCAATCTGGAGTTCAGTAGAAATATGAGGAAGAGAAATGATACGAGAGTCGAATACTTCTCGAATGAAATGACAATCAACCTCGATGTGTTTTGTACGCTCATGAAAAACAGGATTAGCAGCAATCTGAGTGGCACTAGTGTTGTTAGCATGTAGAGGAGTAGGATCAGACTGAACACAACCAATCTCAGCAAGAAGACCACGAAGCCATAGAATCTCAGAACAAGCAACAGACATCGCAGGATATTCAGATTTAGTGGATGATTGGGAGACCCGATCTTGTTTCTTACTCTTCCAAGATATCAAAGAGTCACCAAGAAACATGCACCAACCTGTAATAGATTGTCGTGTATCAAGACATCCTGCCCAATTTGCATCACTGTAAACCACAAGCTTAAGAGGAGTCCCAGTAGGAAAGAATAGGCCACGACTAGGAGAACCTTGAAGATATCGAATGATACGACGGGCGGCCGCTAAGTGTAGATGACGTGGAGCCTGCATGAATTGATTAACTTGCTGTACTGCAAAGGAATAATCAGGTTGAGTAATGGTCAAATAGTTGAGGCTCCCTACTAATTGTCGATACATAGTGGGGTCAGAGAGGAGATCACCCTCTTCCTGACGATGCTTCGTGTTTACTTCCATTAGGGTGTCCACAGAAGAAGTATCATGAAGACCAGCCAATGCAATAGGATTCTGAGTATATTTGTGTTGATTCAAGAAAATGCCGGAGGAAGTGTTATGAACTTCCAAGCCTAAAAAATATGTAAGAGGACCAAGATCCTTCATGTGAAATGAGGCTTGAAGATGCTGCTGTAGTTGGGTGATCAAGGTAGAGTCTGTTCCAGTAATAACAATATTATCAACATGACCCAAAAGAAGGACAATGCCAAGAGATGTCTTGCAGAAAAATAAAGAAGAATCATAAGCACTTTGTTTAAACGAAAACTGGAGCAAAGTGGAGCGAAATTTATCAAACCATGCTCAGGGAGCTTGTTTCAGCCCATACAATGATCGTTTCAACTTACAGACATCCGAAGCAGAGTAGGATGACAAACCAGGTGGAATGGTCATGTGTATCTCTTCTTTGAGATCTCCATGCAGAAAGACATTTTTGACATCCATCTGATGAAGAGGCCAACCTTGGGATGCAGCAACAGACATGATAATCTGCACTGTGGTCATCTTGGCAACTGGAGCAAAAGTCTCCTCATAGTCCACCCCATATTCTTGCCTATTACCAAGAGCAACCAACTGGGCCTTATACCGATCTAGAGTTCCATCTGAACGCAGGTTTGATAGAATAGACCCATTTGCAACCAATGGGTTTCACCTGAGCAGGACAAGGGACAACATCCCATGTATGATTATCTTGAAGAGCTCGAAGCTCTTCAGCCATTGCCGCACGCCAACAGTCATGTTTAGCTGCCTCAGAATAACCTGACTGAATGGGGATGGAAGACAGAGTAACATGTAAAGAGGTATGAGAGAAACCATACCGATCTGGCAGACGAGACAATCTGGTTGAACGGCGAGGAATTGGAGTTGTATCTGTATCACTCGTAGAGGATTCAGTCTGAACAGGCTCAGATGGCAGACCAGACTCAGGAAGGGGCAAAGTTGGTCTTCGTCTTTCATATACAAGTTCAGGTTTGAATCGGTCAATATAAGGGGTCAAGTCATCAAAATTAGGCAAAATAGACATCTCGGGCAAAAATTCATCACGAGAAGGAAAGAATGATTGATTTTCAAAGAACAAAACATGACGGAAAATACGAAATCGATTAGAATTTGGATCATAGCTGGAGCTGTAAACGAGCCGAGCCGAGCCGAGCCGAATATTGCCGGTTCGAGCTTGTGCTCGTTTAATAAACGAGCTCAAATTTGTGTTCGAGCTCGGCTCGTTTAGTTATACGAACGAGCCGAACTTGAGCTTTCACGAGCCGAGTTGAGCTTTGTTCGCGAACAGCTCGATTCAAATAAGTGTAAAAGTATTATTCGAGCCGAGCCGAGTCGAGCCGAGTATCTCATATTCGAATTCTTGTTCGAGCTCGCTCGTTTAATAAACGAGCCAAAATTTGTGTTCGAGCTCGGTTCGTTTAGCTTCACGAATGAGCCAAACTTGAGCTTTCACGAGCCGAGCCGAGTTGTGTTCGCGAACAGCTCGGTTCGTTTGCAACCTTAATCATAGCAAACATAGCCTTTGTGGGAAGTACTATAACCCATAAATGTGCATCTAACAGATTGAGCAGATAACTTATGACGCTCATGAGAAGGCAAATGAACAAAACAAACACAACCAAAAGTATGCATGTCAAGGTATCTAGGATGTTTATGATAAATACGAAAGTAAGGAGTTTCAAAATTCAAGGCACTGGATTGCAATCTATTAATTAAATAAATTGCTATAGATAATGCCTCAATCCAAAATTTAGGTGGAACAAATGATTGAAGCAATAAAGTACGAACAACATCCAACAAATGTCTATTTTTACGTTCAGCAACACCATTTTGCTGGGGTGTGTATGGACAAGAACGCTGAGAAACAATGCCTTTTCGTTGAAGAAAAACATGAAATTCACGAGACATGTATTCACTTCCTGAATTAGACCTCAGAATTTTGATGCTAGAAGAAAACTGATTCTCAACATAAGCAGTAAATTGTTGAAAAACGGATAAGACCTCAGATTTAGCACGAAGGAAATAGATCCAGGTATATTTTGTATAATCATCAATGAATGTAACAAAGTATTTATAATTTGCATGAGAAATGACAGGAGAGATTTCCCACACATCACTATAAATCAAATCAAAACAGCGTTCAGCATGACTTCCATGAGAAGGAAAAGAAAGAGATTTACTTTTACCTAATTTGCATGTGGAACAATCAAAAGAGAGACAAGAAGAAAATTGATCTTTATTGCTCAACAAACCAGAATTTATTACATGAGATAAAATAACTAAATTAAGATGACCTAACCGTTTGTGCCATACTTCACACTTATTGTTCACAGTATTACAAGCAAACGAAATAATACCAGGAATGGAAAAATGCAGAGGAAATAATCATCCAACTTTAGACCCCTTCGCTAGTATCTTGCCCGACACCTAATCTTGCACAAGAGAACCTTTACGAGAAAAACGAACATCACAGTTATTATCAACTAATTGCCCGACTGAAATAAGACTGGTAGAAAGCTGAGGTGATACAAAAATATCTCTAACAGTGGAATCAACATCCCCAATAGCATGAATAGGTAACTGACTACCGTTAGCAATTTGTATATGTACCGATCCAGTATAAGTTCGAACATTGCTAAGGGTTTCAGAGGAACTAGTCATGTGATTAGATGCAACCGAATCAATAATCCATGGAGAGAAAAGGGAACTATTACCTTGCAGTCTTAAGGCTGAAAATGCGGAAATAATCATCTGTTGTACCTTCTCAGTAGTAAGAACGGAGGAGTCACTAGTAGGAGGAGAAGTTGAACTCACAATGGCTTGATAAGCATTAGCCTGACGGGAGGACGAGTAGGACACTCTTTGATAATATGCCCCTACTTTTTACAGTAGTTGCAAAATTTTCATGTACAGTTGGTAGCAATATGTCCGTATTCCTTGCAACTGAAGCATTGAACTTTCCGCATGTCTCGTCCTTTGCCTTTTGCTTGAGCAACATGCGCTAGTGCATTAGGTGTCATGTTATCGTGTTGATAAGTGGCCTGAGTGGCAAGTCGCTGGTCCTCACGAAGTAACTCCCCAAAACAATCATCTAAAGATGGCATGGGATGACGATTCATCAAATTGGAATAAGTGGATTCAAATTCAGGTACTTCATTAAAAACTGATCGCGCTTGCTTTGCGCATGAAGTTCCTGCACAACTGCAAGAGATTCTTCTAGTACCTTAGCATAAATAATGTCAGTAAATTCTTCCTAGAGATTATTAAAGCCAGAGAAATAATCCTGAATGGAGAGATCGCCCTGAGTGTAATTAGCAATCTCGTACTTTAATTGAGAATGTCGAGCAGTATTGTCTTGATAATATACCTTTTTTAGGTATTCCCACATAGATTTAGCAGTCTTATATGGCCTCAAATTAAGAACAATAGCATGATCCACCGATCCTAAAATCCATGTCATCACCCGAGCATCTTTAGTCTGCCACTGAGTCAATTTAGGCACATCAGTAGGAGCTGGATCACTCCCATCAATATGACCCCATAACTCTTTCCCCGTGACAAATAAACGAAATTGAAATTCCCAAGCAGAATAATTCTTGCCCGTGAATTTCACCATAAAAGAATCAGAAGACATGATGTAGTGCTAAGACTGAGAATAAAGTAGCCCAAGAACTCAGAAGGCGCCAAAATACTCCAAGACACACTCTGATAGTGTCAAAAATACCAAGGAGCTCCAAGAAGAATTAGAAGCACTGAAATGAGAAAAGGAAAAGAAACTAAAAAAAAATCATATGCCTAGAAACTTGGCTTTGATACCATGGCAAAAGAATCTTTTTGACTAAGTAGGAAGATAAACTACGTCTATATACATATTTTGACTAAATAGGAAAGTATATATGTACAATTGATGAGAATTAAATGAGCGGAACTAAATAAGGAAGCATATCATGGAGAGACAATCATGGAGCATATCATGGTGACAGTAGCCTTGTCTTCAACATAGTCAATGAACCCTAATTTTCTTGACCGTGTTTGGCATGTATCCCACAGCAGCACCCATGCCATATTGTGTCTACATGGGTGCGCCGGGAACAAATGACAAGTCCGTGTAACATAGTTGGGAAGAGAAAGCTGAGATTTTGCTTCTTGTAACACTGAAGAGAAGGTGCCACATGGAGAGACAATCTTGGGACTGAAAAAGTTTATCGTTTGAGCAGCATCAAATTCAAATAGCAATCTTGCAAGGAAACTCATAACAGCCATCTAATCAAGTTGAGGCTGTTGAGTTTTCATATTAGCACTAAGAGGATGAAGAGCATTCAACTCCTCATACACTTATTTAAAATCTAGGAAATATTCAATAAGAGATCTTTGCTATTTCTCTAGACAATAAAATTCCATATAAACGTCATTATGTGATTGAGATTACCATTATTGGAATACAACAAACCTAGTAATCCATAAGATCTTTTGAAAATCACAGTGGTTAATTAAACTAATTAATTCTTTGTCAACAGGAATTTAAATATGAAAAAATATTTTTTTTCATTTTCTCTTAATTCGTTGTCAATAAAATTTTGAATCTGAAAGTAATTTTTGCATCTTCACTTAATCATCCTTCTTTGTTGCATCATGCGGTGGTTGTTCGTCAACAAGATGATCATTCTTAACAACACTATGGAGATACACCCATTTTATTCCAATCCAAACAATTTTTGCTGTTGAGTTTGCTCTCTATGATTTCTGTGATTTTTGTGATCTATGTAATTACCCACTATGTTGTCAGCCATTTCAACTCAGTGTATGTTTTTAGCACACCAAATCAGAGGATGCAAAAGCAACACTACAGGGTTAGGGAAAGAAAAATATTACATTCCTTGAAACACTGGTGCCATGTCCAAAAGAAAAAAAAAATCCTGTTTATGCTCATTAATTTATCAAAAGAATGAAATACCCAGGCACAATCAATCTATCTAGATTGATTATAGAATCAAGTATACTAAAAGTAAGCTAAACTAGTAGTATAATCAATCTATCTAAATTATAGAATCAAGCTATATCAGTCTACAATCAAATTCAACCAAGTAAATATTTTTACTCACTATGTTTACAACAAAAATTATAAGTTTCCTACTATAATGTTGCATAACAAATTTGCTTGTATAATTACCGAGTAAATTATACTTAACTTCTTTGAAGTTTGACCATTTTTATCACTTTGCCTTTCAACTGTAATTATGGTGGATCAAAATTCAATTCGATGTATTGCTAAAGGTACCTCTTAATAAATTGTTCAAATTTTCAAATGGCACTGAGTATGTTATGGGTAGACAAAAACCCTTTTCCACTATTTTCTTCGTTTCCATTCAATAAGTCCCTTATGTTGGGAAAAAAATGCTTTTGAGGAAAGTATTTTGAAAAAAAAAAAAAAAAAAGATTACACGGGTTGAAGTTGTGATATCATGACAAAAAAAGAAAAATATCTTGTTATTCTCAGTATTTGATCGAGTTTATAAAGGATACAAGCGTAGAATAATCTGGATCAACTTTGATATAATCTAATTGATACAAGAGATAGTATAATGAGTTATACCTTCGCATAGAAGATTTCTATGTACAATAATGCAGATCCTTATTTGTCGGTGTAGTTTCTACCATGAAAAGTTCTCCAAATGCATAGCTTTTAATAGTGGTGCAGACAAACTTGATCTTTAGGAACCTTTATGGCCTACCTAACGTTGCCTGCTAGTTTCCTTTAACTTCGTGTCAAGACAAAGATGGATGAATAAGACAAAACCTTAACTTTTGGGGTGACGTCGTTTCTTTCTTTTTTTTTTTTTTTTGGGGTGGGGGGTGACCTTTCTTTTTCTTTTCTTCTTAATTTTTTTCACACGCAACTCTTGTGTCTTACTAATTGTGTTTTGCCATGTTGTGTGTTCAAGGGTCAAGTCTAAGATATACTTATAGCTAACTAATCTTAGTTTTTAGGAAATTGGTAAGTAAGAAACGAATTTGTAATTGGAAACTTATCTCATAAGGAAGACCAATCTTTTACGGAAACCAAAACCTTAATCTCCAAGACTTATATTAATTGCACATAATTTCGTACGGTTAATTTATCTTAAAAAATTACTCCAAAAGTATCTCATACTTATCCTAATGACAATTTACTCAGAAATCTGGTTATGTGCGACTCATTAGGTTTCATTCATATTAGCTCAAATTATAGATCATTAATTATTAATTAATCAATTAAGAGCGAGATAAATTAAATGTGATACCCCCAGCCAGGGCTCAGACCCAAACCACAATCGGAGCACTTGCCTGACTCTTGCCAAAATTTAGATACAAGTAGTCAGTACATGGCAGAGTAAAAATTAAGAAATCATATACATCTGTTAACCAAATAAGTGTTTAACAAAAGTAAGTTGTCTCGGCCTTATATAACGCTATTACAAAGCCTCAAAAATCCTTTTGTTTTCCCTTGACCTAGTTACCTATAAGTAAAAACAATTCACACGAGGGGTCTGCTCATTGTCCAATGAAGTTCATCTCCAAATTTTGTTGAAAAGTTTTTTAGAAACCCTGGAGGTAAAAAGTACAATAATTTACTGGACAACAGATAAGAGCTTGCAATAAAATGAATGAACATATAATCAGGGGTGTATACGGGTGGATTCTCAAGAGGAATCCTCATTCTTTAGTATCTCACATTGTAAGCGTAGCATATCATCAAGTGCCAGGCTTCACAGAACAATCCATGTAGACCCACTTCACACCACAAAGATATTATTTCGGTGTCTATATTACCCACACATACTTCTCGAATGCCCCTATTATTGACGAAACCTCCTCGTAGGTTGGTGAATCTCGAGAAGCTAAGGCAGGCAGAATTTGGACAACTAGTCTCGTTGCTAGCTCGGCCCAAAGTTGGATGTGCTTAAAGCAGAGCCCAAGCTTCCCCGCTATGGCAAACAGCTTGAAAGCATGCACAAGCACATTTTGAGATATATTGAACTCCCTGGTGCAATAAACTATACTCCGGATTCACCACACATATGAGCACATTTTGCAGGTATAACATTCAGCAACATACTAGTAAAACATGTTGCACATTATGCAGGTATAACATTTAGCAACATACTAGTAAAACATGTTGCTAGGCAGGTTTGAAACGAATGAACATTATTTTTGAAATTTTGATAACAAGTAGAATCACACAAACATGTCATTAGGCAAAGCATTATAAAACCAGAAAATAATTTTGGTAAATGAAATAACTTAATAGACACCCATTTGTAGGTTTTAATTATCTTGGAAAATTACTCAAACGAGTTTTGGTTTCAACTATCTGAGGTTCCTATTAATTAAAAATAAAATGATTAACATTTAGACTAAGATTAAACGAACAATTTTATTGAAAATTTAGGGTTCATTGTTCATTACGGCTTGCAATGTATTTTGACATAAACAGCTGGTGGTTTTGGTTTTGTAAACTGCCACTGTGAAGAACCAGAGCATGAAATTTATAGCGTTTGGAATCCCTATGAGTCTAGTTTTTAATACAATAAGAATCATTCAATTCTAAACTTTCAAGGGTGATCCGTGGAGTCAAGGAGTCATGGATGGGAGTCAAGGAGTTCTAGGAGGTAATTCGAAGGTTTGGGGCCACAGATTTGGTCTGTGGATCCATGATCAACACTCATTCAAGCAAGCATAACTTGAGTTTTACTGGATGAAATTTCACAATTTTGGTATTCTTGGAATCTAGACTCAATTTACGAAAATTTTCTAGGGATATTGACTCTTGGTTTGGCCCATAGCTTAGTCAAATCCCAATCACAAGTTGAATTGAGGTAACCCTAACTTGTACATACAGGTTTTTATTCATATCTCAACCAGAACACGTTCAAAACAGCCCATAAGTTGGCACTTCACTAACCTTGATTGCATGGGGTTGGATTTTCAATCAATTTTCAAGGATTGTGGTGCTAATCCACAAATAATTAGGGCATGCATCTTATACCTTTGGAAAGCTTTTCGTTCTAGTTTTTAAAACAAGAATCATCTCGTTCTAAGTTGTCTATACAAAGTTACATTCAGTTTACTAAAATTGCTCACTAGTGACTGGTTCCTCAATCACAGTTTAGTCAAACCAGCATATCTCAAGATTTACTTAATGAAAAATTAAAATCTTTAGACTCAACATACAACATATTCTTAGGAGATAATGCATCCGGATTTTAATCACTACCTTTTTAAAATAGCACTCCAACTGAAGTTATTTTCAGGCGACCAGTTTACGAGAGTTTCTCAAGTTCATGCATACCATTTTTGGGTTTTCTAGGTTTCCAACAAGGTTTCTGATGCGCACACGGCTGCGTTGCTGAGAAAGTTTTAGATTTCAGGTATGTAATTTGTTGAACTCAATATCTCGTTTGATTCGTGAACCAAGGAACCCTTGACGTTGAGTAGTTTTGCCTTAAATCTCCATTGAGGAGATGAAAGACGCCCAAGAACAACTAGATTAGACTAAGTTGAGCGAGTTCAATTGTCTAACCTAATTAATTCTAGGACTTGATAAAAAATACAAGAAAAACTCTAAGCGAAGTTGGTAGTCACCACAAGCAAGCTTGATAAGACCAAGAGTAGTTTTTAATTAACAAAGAACCAAGAAAATTCTCACAATTGAGAAAATTCACGATTTTTCTGAATAATTTTTGTTAAAATTAGTAACTAATAAAAAGCCTATAAATAGACTTACATAGAACATTCTAGAGTTGAAGAATTAAGAAACTACTAAATCTATACCTAAGCTAATGCTAATACTTAGCTAAAAACACAAATATAGAAGAATTCTAATGAGTTAAACTAACTAAAAACATAAAAACTATAAAAATTCGTCCAAAATTAGTTCATGGGCTGGACAACCTTCATTAAGCTTCACTGGGTCTCCATTTAGCAACTTCAAGGGCCCTCTAAGTAAGTTTAAGTAACCAGCCCCTTGTAAGATTGTTTTGGACAACTTAGCAACTCCTTTTGGGCCTTCTTTGTAGATAAATTTGATCCACAACCAATACTTCACTCCTTAGCCCAATATGCTAGTATAAACATTGTAAACTTCAAACTTGTGATTAAGTTAAAAAATCGTAGGTATCAAAAACCAACAACAATGCATAGACGTTACAACCATGATCAACACCAATTTGAGTTCATCTCGATCCTTATGAGCTTTCTCACCAAGTACACCAAACAAACGTCCAAGTGCAAATTGTGTAGGTGCTCGTTTGTTCACATCAATCCTTCTTTTTTCGAAAAGATTCGTCCTTGAATCTGCTAGTTCATATAAACTAACATTAGTAACTAAAGGATTGATAGATGAGTAAGTATAACCACAAAGAATATTGAGCACATAAAAATCGAATGCTATTTTGCAAGAATAAACACAAGTAGATAAAGACTCATTACTTTTGCAAGATGTAACAAAATAAAACTTAAAAACACACATAGATGATGTAAAGAAAGTTTGAAGGTTAAAGATAACAAACATGTCAAGATGAGTAATATCTTTAAAAACATGCGAAAGAATTAACATATACGAATGATTAACAAGAAAAACATGAGGTTCAACACCTATATATCTAAGAATGGATTCAAAATAACACTCACTAACAAGATAGAAATTATGATCAAATAAAGACGTATGACCAAAATCTAAGTAGAAACTACTAACTACAAGTAAGTATAGAAAACGTGAATCATAAAGATAATATACTATAATTCTGAATGAACTATGCAAAACAAACCTTAAAACATTGAAAATATCATCATTCAACTCACTAGAATAATTCAAACGATATAACAAAAACACATGAATATTGTCACAAACTATAACACTAGAACATTTAGAATGAACTAACTTATGACAAAAATGAGTTTTAGAGGTAAAACACTTAGGATAAATACATTGAAAATCATTTATATGACTCCTTATAAATCGTGTATAAGAACAATGCAAAACATAATAACAAACACAAGAGCTACTAGAATGGTCTAAATAGAATGTATGCACAATCACATAAACCCTAGAGCAAGTAATATGACATGATAAACCACTTAAAGTATACTGAAAATTGCTTAAAACATAATGATTCAATATATCATAACCTTTAAAACAGATTGCACCATGCAAAGATAAATATGCTGAACGCAAAACATGATTACTAACTAAAACACTAGATAGAATTGGATAGAATGCATACATAAACATGTAAACTCTATCATAGAATAATAATTTGCAAAATAAACTACAAAAATCGCTGGAAATATGATCATAAAACACAAGAAATCCTTCAAGAGAGTTGACCTAGATGAAGTTAAACAAACTAGATGGAAGGCATAATGATTTAATCTAATCAAATAACCATGCAAAATAAAATTAAAGTGTAAATTAAAAACACTAAAACAAGAAAATTTAGGCCACAAAGTGTTTGAATCCAGACAATTGATCAAGTATGAAGATGAATCCAATGTAGTGCTTGGATTTTGTGATTCAACCCAATTGACACCATGTCACCAATCAAATATATATTTGATCAACCAGTTGGTGTTAATGACATGAGATTAGATTTTCATCTCAAAACATTATCTCTTCACCAAGTCATGTCTTGAGAACACTTGCATCTTCTTGCTTGGTGATAAAAATCTAGAAACTTGCAACTTAACACCATTGAATAAGCAATTTGTAGGTGGTGTCACTTTGTCTTGACTTCCAAGTTGCTACAAAGAAGAAACAAAAACACTAGGAAAACAAGTGTTACGAATGTTAGCAAAATAATCTACTTCTTTATACATAGGTACAAGAAGTTTAGGCCTTTCAATCAAAGTATTCTTTTTCTCACTTTTGCTAGCTTCCACTTCCACTCTTTTATGTTCTTCTTCTTTCTCAAAAATTTTCCTCTCAATTTGTTCTCCCTCAAGGTCTACACTTTCCTCTCAATGACTTATTAACTTCATAAATAAGGTCAAGAAGTCCAAGAAAGATTACCTTATCAATTTAGTTATCACTTCTCTTCAATCTTCCTTTCCATTCTTTCCTTCTTGCTTGTGTGTTGCTTTCTTTCTCTCTCTCTCTCTCTTTCTCTCGTTGGACGGCTTTCCCTCTTTTCCTTTCTCTTATTACCGATTTCTTATTGTTTTTAATTGGTTAAAAAAATGAGAACACAATTCAGCCCTTAGCTACACCACCCCAGAAGGATGACACCTCAAGCTAGGGTTGACTTAGTTTTTCTTTTTCTTTTTTTTCCCCCTTCACTTATCAATCAAATTTGGGTGAGTTAGTTCTTGAATTTAGAATTTTCTTGATACTCATGTAGTAACCCTAACCTTACTAACCTAATTACCACTATTATTCACTTACACTTTAATTTATTAGTACATAAATAAATAACTAACAAGTGGGGTTTTCATAACTAAGGCGACGTTACCCAAAAAATGGCTAAACCACCTATGCTTGTTAACTTAGTGAAATGCAAGTTCTCATTTAGTTCTCCGTTTTAACCCTCTAATAGTGTTCTAATTAGACAATATAGCCTCACTCACACTACTCAAGATTATCACTAGTGCCAACTTGAATTTAGAATTTTCTGGATACTCATGTAGTAACCCTAACCCTACTAACCTAATTACCACTATTATTCACTTACACTTTAATTTATTAGTACATAAATAAATAACTAAAAATTGGGGTTTTCATAACTAAGGCGATGTTACCCAAAAAATGGCTAAACCACCTATGCTTGTTAGCTTGGTGAAATGCAAGTTTTCATACCCTTCCTTATTTAAAAAAATTTCGTGTTCAAAATTTTTCCTTGAATTTGGGAAGAGCTTTGGTTATTTGCTTTACATTTATTTCTTGGGCTTTCACATTGTCCCTATCGTACCATGGTGCTGCCATGGTATTTTAACCAAAGAAATCTCTTTATATCTTAATATCTTGACCTCATGCTTTGGTATTTCTATGGGTCATTCCTCAAAACTCCTCAGTAATAAGATATGAAACACGCATTTTGGATAGTTGTGCCGGGAGCTCTAACTAATAAGCCATTTTCCCAATACGCTATAATATCTTGAATGGTCCTATGTATCTTGGATTCAACTTTCCACCTTTGGTGTCTAATGGTTCCCTTGTAGGGTGATATCTTAAGAAGCACTTGGTATCCTGCTTTGAACTCCAAATCCTTGCATCTGTTACCTGTATAGCTCTTTTGTCTACTCTGGGCATTTTGACTCCTTTGTTAAATCATTTTTCCCTTCTCATATGCTCCCTCTACCCAGGATCCTTTGCTAGCGTCAATAATCTTCTTTTCGCTGACTTCGTCCTCATGTACAGGTGATCAGCACTTCCTGCCATAAAGAGCTTCATATGGCGCCATACAAATAGAGGAGTGGTAACTATTGTTCCTTGCAAATTCTATTAGAGTGATATGTTGATCCTAATTAGCTTCAAGGTCCAAAACACATGCTCTAAGTATATCTTCCAGAGTCTAAATCGTTCTTTTTGACTATCCATCATTTTGGGGATGTGCAGTAGTACCGAGGAGCATCTTGGTCCCAGGACTCCTTGTAGTTGTTGCCATAATCGTAAAACAAAGCGAGGATCGCAATTTGAAGCAATGCTTACAGGGGCACTATGTAATCGAACTATTTCATCTGATTACATTTTTGCTAACTTTTCTAGGGTACACTTTACGTTTACTAGATAGAAATGAGCAGACTTAGCAAGGCGGTCAATCACAATCCATATAGCGTTATGATTGCTTTGGGTTCTAGGCATTCTCGTAACAAGATCCAAGGTTACGTGATCCCCCATTTTCATTCTAGGATGTCTGACAGTTGAAGCAAACCTGACGGTTTTGGGTATTCTACTTTAATTTGTTGGCAAGTTAAGCAAGTAGCGACAAATTGGGCTATGTCCTTTTTCATGTTGTCCCCACAGTAAAGCCGTTTTAATCCCGATTCATTTTGTTACTATTGGGATGAACGGTGTATTTTGTTCAGTGTGCCTCGAGAATTTCTTTTTTAACTCCTCATCTTTAGGTACATATATCCTATCCTAGAATCTCAATGTTCCTTCTGACCCAATGCTATATTCGACAATTTCCTCTTTAGTGCCCTTTTTCCTACAATTACTTAATATAGCATCTTGTTCCTGTGCCTCAATTTTCCCTTTTTCCTACAATTCCTTAATATAGAATCTTGTTCCTGTGCCTCAATTTTCGTCAGTAGAGATGGTTGGGCACTAATGTTCCCAAAGGTCAATCTTCTTAGGGTTGGTTTTGGGTTCCATATGCACATTTCTTCCAATAATTCTCATTCTTTTATCATCAATTTTGCGACCTGTACTTTCCTATTGAATGCATCGGCCACTACATTTCTTTTCCGGGTGGTAATTTATAATAAAATCATAGTCGTCAAGAAATTTAATACATCTTGGTTGCTGCATGTTCAATTCTTTTAGGGAGAATAAGTATTTAAGACTCTTGCGATCCATGTATATCTCAAACTTTGACCCATACAAGTAACGACGCCACTTCTTCAGTGTGAACACTACTGCGGCTAACTCCATATCATGCATTAGATAGTTCATTTCATATCACTTTAGTTTTTTAGAAGTATAAGCTACCACCTTTTTATTTGCATTAGAATACGTCCCAATCCTTCCTTAGAGGCATCCATAAGTACCACAAAATTCTCTCTACCTTTAGGTAATGTTAATGTTAAGATTGGAGCGGTACTTAAACGCCTTTTCAACTCCTAGAAGCTTGATTCACTCCTATCATCCCACAAAACTAACTTTGTTTTTGAGTCAGCCTAGGTAGAGGTCCGGCAATCTTTGAAAAGTCCTTTACAAATTTTCAGTAGTATCCAACTAGACCTAGAAAAATCCACACCTTCGTTATATTTTCAGGTTGCTTCCAGGTTACTATAGCTTATACCTTTGCCGGGTCTATGGGAATGACATCTCTTGAAATTATATATCCTAAGAAGGATATTTAACTCAATCAAAACTCACACTTACTGGACTTAGCATGTAGCTTGTGTTCTCAAAGTTTGTAAAGTTATCCATAAGTGGCCTCTGTGCTTTTTCGAAGACTTTTGAGTATACCAGGAGATCGTCTATGAAGATTACAACAAATTGATCCAGGTAAAGGGTGCAAAATCCTATGCATCAAGTCCATAAAGGCTATGGGGGTGTTAGCTAATCCAAAAGGCATAACTATTAACTCGTGATGTCCATATTGGTTACTAAAAGCCGTTTTGGCAACATCCTCCTTCCGTGTACATAGTTGACAGTACCCTTGTCTTAGGTCGAACTTAGAAAATACTACTGCCCTTGCACCTGGTCAAGCAACTCACCGATGAGGAGTAACAGGTATTTATTTTTAGTTTATGCTATTCAAGTCTTGATACTCTATGCACAATCTCAGTGTTCCCATCGTTTTTCTTCACAAACAACACCAGGGCTCCCCACCGTGACACGTTGGGTTGAATAAACTTCCTTTCAAGCAGCTCTTGTAATTGAACCTATTAACTCCTTCAGTTTGGTCGAGGCCGTACGATATAGCGCTCTAGAAATAGGTGCACTTCCCTGTTGTAATTCGATCACAAATTCCATTTATTTTTTAGGAGGTGCGGAAATTAATTCCTCCGGGAAATCGTCAAGGTTATCCTTTACTACCGATACTTCTTTGTCCATTGACTGGTTAATTAGGTCGGCTAGATACTCTTCTGCACCATTATCTATGAGTCTTCCAGCACGAGTACTTGATATAGTCTTCGGCCCCTCATTTGTAGTAAACCCCAGTGTTAGTTCTATTGGTACACAAATCCAATTGAGCATGATAATTGGATAGCCAATCTCTTCTTGATATTACGTCATAATAGCCACAAATGGGTAGTGCTATAAGATAAGCCAAGAATCTCCTTTCTCTAATCCAAATTTCATAGTCCTTGTATCTCTGGATCGTGAAAAGCAAACATTCACGGTTAGGAGTACCAACTTTTAACTCATAGGTTAATCCTTCCGCTTTTATGTCTGGATGGTTCATGAACTTTGGATTTACAAAGGAACGAATGGATTTGGGATTTTTCAAAACTTGGGCTATTGAGTGGGAAATAAGAGCCATAGCTTCAATCACTCAAGTCATTTGCTACATCGTTCTTGTCGGCGGCATACACTCGTCCAGATGCCCTGGGCCTATTTTGGGATTCCTGGGACTTTTTGGAAGCAGACTTAACCTGAATTATCTTACTATAACAAGCCCTTGAAATCTCATTTGCAGTTGTGTATTCATTTAATACCTCGAGGCTTCTTGCACTAGCCACTGAGACACCATTATACGCATTTTAGGATATTTTAGGATATCTTAGAAATGCTTCTAGAAGAGTTCTTTTATATCAAAATCGTAGGCATGCATGCATCGTAGGGAACACGCACACTAGTACAAATTAGGCTAATTTTGCTTCAGATCAAGGGTCAACCATAGGGTATTGAATGTTTATTGGTGACAGTTTGGTGTCTTGGATTGAGTAGAAGCAAACAGTTGTTTTCCCGTCATTCCTGATTCCACATGTGAATTGATATTATTGAAAAATATGTTTACTTGGGCTTGGGTTTGAGCATGAAAAATGTGTAGGTCTGGTCTGTGATAACTAAGCAGCAGTTAGCATTGCATATAATTCAGTCTTCGACGAGCGAACTAAGATATGAAAATTGATTGTCATCTTGTTCAAGAGAAATTGCTTGGAAAAGTGATTAGGTAGATCAATAGCAGATATATATACCAAAGGTTTGGGGGTTCTAGAGTGAAATGCATTTGTAACAAGTTAGGAGCTTATGATATGTTGTTTGAACCTTGGAAGCTAAATTTGACCGACGTCAAGTTTTATTGCTGGTAACACATCCAACTAGAGCAAATCTGGCTATTGGATTTCAAGGGTTAGCTAGAGGTAACACTTAAGTGGCTTTTTAAATTTTGAGAAGGCACCTACGATGGACACAATAGATTATCTACTGAAAAATGTTCCATAAATAAAGGCTATGGACACTGTTATTTCACCTGCGCAAGTCTAGTTAATAATGCTGGATGCATTTTGCTGCAATCGGCCACAAGGAATGTGTGTCATTTGTAACAAAGATTGAGCCCGTTTAGGATCATAATCAAGAAAAATTTTCTACTCTATTTGCTATAGCAGTCAACTTTATCTTTGGAATGTCTAACCTGGTTAAGACAATGAAGTTCGAATTATGTTTATTACTGCATTGTGAGAGAAAATCGTTGGTCGTGCTTTTGCATCTATCTTATGCCTGAAGTTTCAGACCTTTCGGTTTTTTTATTCTCCACTATTTTAAAACTCAAACTTGAGGTCTAGTTTTTTCCAACCAAAGAGAATGATGTTGTCAACCAAGAGCTCAAGGAAAAGCAAAATTAAGCCTCCTTATAATTGTCTTCAAGCTTTTTGTGCCATTAGTTTGCTATTAGATGTCTTAGGAATTGTTAAAAAAATTTAAGTGCCAAGGTATTTTGGCCTTTTCATTATTTGTAGAAAATTTTTAGTAGTTCTATTTGTTGAGTCTTGAGCATCTACCTAATTGTATTAGTTTTTGTTTAGACGCTAACAAGATTTAGGAATGTTCTCAAGTACCTAGTTGTTTTCAGAATAAAAAAATATAAATCCTAATCATAATAAGATCTATTTTTTAGGTAGTTTATAGGTTAAAATTGTTGCTAAAATATTTTCATATTGAGATTGATCAATAAAGAACTAAAGTTTTTTGTTTATTAGTTTGTTTATTCTTCTAGATGATGTCCCTAAAATTTCCTTCTTTTCCCCACAAAACTGTTCAAGGCTACTGTTTACAACCTTCGAACAGCCCCATATTCCCTTCATTCTTTCGCTTGCGCTAGTAGGCAAGATTGTTACAATGTTGTCCAACATCACTCTGGATTTCCAGCCATATAATTTCCTCCCTCTGTATAGAATGGATGTCCTACTTTCTTTCTTAGTCTTGAGTCCAGAATAATGTCAATTTTCCTTGCTTTTTATTGCACAACTGATGATTGAGATCATAATAGCATTCGATTCAAGGACAACAACGTCTTGTGTGAAGATTAACTTTGAAAAGTACACAACATCACACCAGAAATTTTCCTTTCAACATCATGTGTAGCAAGGAAGTACAATATTAATTTTCTTGATCCTTACCCAACAAAAAAGGTTGTTGGTAATGCATGTTACCTGTTTCTTTGTACTTGCATTATTAAAAACTATGTAGACTATCCATTTTGAAATAGTCAGTAGCAGACTGCATTAGCTGGAAAACCGTCAGTGTCCACAAATTTTGCCATTGAATATATTCTCATTCTAATTTGCTCACATATTCCTGGTTCTGGGCAAAGTTTCAAGCAGTTGTTTGTAATCAACATTCTTATAAGGATACATTCTATTGCTGTAATGGAGTTCCAGAACATGCAACGGTTGTTGCTTGAACATTAGGAAGTTCAAAGACCTTTCCTAAGTACAGCAGAAAAGTGGAGTGGCACAGAGGCAATAATTCTAGACTAGTGTTTTCTCGAAACACATAAATTAAGATGAAACGCTTATTATCTTGATGGTCTTTGTCTTTGGTTTGTTTCTGCTTCATTGAGATGTAAACTGTAATTCCTATTTTCAAATTTAATATCTGACTCTGTATTTGTAGCACTCTGACCATAAGATTACTGTTACTTAACAAATGTGCTGACCTTTTTAAATGTCTCCCTCTTGTATTCTTTTTCCTGCTACAATTCTTGAGACAGTATATGGCAACTTTTATTTCCAAGACGCATTTTAAAAGAAAAGCTGCCGCTGAGGTCTGTGCTACCGTATCCTCATTTTCTGTCATTTGGTGCTTGTTCAGTTTTTGTATACTTACCGAAGTTAATTGCTTTGTGTCACAGGACAAACGAGCTCCAAAGAAACTCAAATTTGTCATTGATGATTGTGATGATGGTAATGGTGATGCTGATGATGATGATGAAGAGAAAGAGCAACTTTTTGATTCTGTTTGTGCATATTGTGATGATGGTGGCGAAATTTTGTGGTATGCATTGTTTTCTTAGTATCTGTGTTATTGGATTCTGGTTCTTTTCTGCTGGTGAGGAAAGGTTAAGGGAATTCAGGTGATTCTTGCACAAATGTGTTTCCCGATGACGGATATTGTTATAGTTTGGTAGTCTGAATTTTGTCAATTGATACTCACCATGATCCCTCCCAACCATCTTTATTTCAATAACTATGCTGACCTGCCCTCGGATTTATTATAATTAAACACATCTCCTTCTAAGGTTTAGTTTGTAATGACCTTGTTTGCTGGATTTGTTTGGCAGATAGTGTAAGCTGTAAATACATTTTGAGTTTACCTTTTATCTTTTGGTTCACAATTGATTTGACAAGTTATGCTTTACTCTTTACTAGGGTTAATTTGTACTTTTCACCCTTTTGGATTGTATACTAGGGTTAAGCTGTTTTTGACTTGTTATTCTGTTATTTTGTCTTGCGCATGTTGCAGTTGTGAAGGAAGATGCTTGAGATCCTTTCATCCAACCATACAAACTGGAGCTGAGTCATTCTGTGAATCTCTTGGATATACTCATGACCAAGCAGAAGTAGGAAGCTCTTTTTCCCTCATTCAACAGTGTATACACCTGCACATGAACACGCATAATTCTTGTCATTACCTCTCGTGAGAAAATGGTCCTGAAAGAGAGCCTTTTTTTTTCTTTGTTATACTCTCTCTGCCCCACTGAAACTGTCATACTTTCTGTTTTTGTCCATCTCAAAATTATTGTTATGACCAATAATAGCAAAGAAAATCTCCACTCGATACCCTTACAGATCACTCGTTTTCCCCAGTAAAAAGTGGGCCTATTAATAATACTTCACCAAAAGAAAAAAAGTGCATCTAATATACAGCTCGTAAGATTGTTAAAAGATGATGCTGCATGCCTTGATTTCATGTTTGAACTATAGGAGACAAATTATTGTCAGTGGGCATCTGTGTCTTGGTCAATTGCATGGTCCATATGAAACTATTGCATAGAGCTCCAATTGAAGGGAAATTTTGGGCATCAATCATCTATCTTTCACTATCTTTGTATAGGACATAAAAGTTACAAATCCCAAAATGCGATGAACAAAATGGGACGGCAGGAATAAAAAGTTCACCGGCACTTGTTTAGGAGTACCTAACTTGAAAAGTTTTTATGTTATGTTATGTTATGTTATTTATTTATTTTGGTGCTTTTGAACAGGCAATTCAGACTTTCCTTTGTAGGAATTGCCAATATCAGCAACATCAATGCTTTTCTTGTGGCTCGTTGGGTTCTTCTGATAAATCTTGTGGTGCAGAGGTGAGATTGTTACATCCATTTAGCTGTAAAGATACTGCATGTGTCAGTTTACATGTCTTGCAGTGTTATGATTACAACACTAAGTACAGAAAATGGTTATGGTTAAATCATATGCCTAGATTGTGTTGTCTTTAGGATGCGAGGTTGTAGTTGGGCAAAAGGAGAGGGCTATAGGTTTTTGGGAGGTAAATTTTGCAGGGTTAAGGAGGTAGGCGAGGTTAAAGGAACTTGGGGAAGGTTATATTCTCTAAAGGGCAAATATGTGTGAAAACTAAATATTAGGTGGATAGATCAAATTAAAAAGGAAAATTAAAGACATTGTGATATATTGAATGCAATTGAAATATCGGGGAAGTAACTTGCAGACAAAGAATAATTCTGATCCCTGTGAGTTTTTCGGTCAAGAATTTGCTCAAGTTGCTAATTCTGCTCCCTGTAAGATATCACCTTCAGTCAAGAATTTACTTAAGCTGCTATATGAAAAGTTCTTTGCATTTGCATTTAAAAGAGATGCACAGCAAGCATTAAAGAGGCAGCATTGTTGTGTAACATTGCAATTTGCACTAGATAGAGGGAAGACCTCCAATCTTGTGTGGCTGGAAAAGTACGGTATCATGATTCACAAGATTGCACGAGTAGAGATTTTGAGATGTAATGAAACTGAATTTAGCTAGTTTTGTGGTGAATGGATTAGTACCACATGAAACTTCTCGTCCCAGAATGAATTCTGCTGTTGACCTTCATTTCCTTGTAAATTGCTGTAGATTTGGTTCGCATCTGCTTCTGTTGGCTTGTGAATGTGATCTAACGGTTTCTTAGATCTTTATCTTCCCTCAACTTGCTATCATGGTTAAATGTTTAGCTTAAGCCTTGAACCAATTTTGTCTCATCTTGTCAAGGTCTTCCCTTGTGTTTCTGCAACCTGTGGCCACTTTTATCATCCAAAATGTGTTTCAAAGCTCCTTTATCCTGCTGATGTAATAAAAGCAGAAGAACTCTACAATAGAATTGCTGAAGGAGATTCATTTACCTGCCCTGTGCATAGATGTTTCAAATGTAAGCAAGTTGAAGATAAAAAGGTTAATGAGTTGCAGTTTGCAATTTGCAGACGTTGCCCAAAGGCATACCATCGTAAATGCTTGCCCAGGTTTCCAAATTTAGTTATCCTATTTAAGGTTTCTATTTTGGCTGTTCGTTAATTTTCATAAAAGAATTTTGTTTCGGATAATGTGTAACTTTTCTTCATTCACAAATAATACTTGTTAGGACTATAATGTTTGAACACGACAAAGAGAAAAAGATCCAGCGTCGGGCTTGGGAAGGTCTTTTACCCAACCGTGTCTTAATTTATTGCATGTAAGTATCGATCAACTTACTGCTTGAATTTTAACATTCAGTGGTTCTCTTATAAACTGCGAAGCACTTCTGTCTTAGGGATCATGTTGTAATTCCTAAAATTGGAACACCAAAAAGAAACCATCTTGTGTTTCCTGATGTTGATACAAAAAAGCAGCAGCATACTTCAGAGTGGCCACCTGCTCAAATGAACTTTGTGCGTGGAAGGAGAAGTAAGATACTTGGGTCTCTTGAAGAAAAACTTGCAGTGAAAGAAGTGAGTAATCAGTGTAAAGGAATTTATAGCCCCTTTAAAGTTGGTAATTCTGTTGAAGATAGTGAGAAAGGAATTCCCAAACAAGTCCCGGAAGGGAAAATTGGATCGGCTTCAAAGTCTTCCAAGGATAATTGGATGTCCATCAGGGACAAATACCGGCACTTCATAGTGGCAAAAGGTAAGACATCTGTGAAAGATGCTCACTTCAAGTACAATGATATACCTGGTGGCAATATTGACAGTATGCAACTAGTGATGTCCGCTACAGACAAGGAATATAGAATCCAGCCTACAGGAAATGCTGAAATGGAAAAGAGGTATTGTCTTTGTCTTCATTTTGCCATATTCTTGACTCTGCAACCTTAATGTCTTTCTCTTTCTTTCTGCATCAGAAGAATATTCTGCTGCTATATAGCTGTTTATGAAAATCTGGTTATGAAGTTTGAATATGACTTACCTCTCTGCAGAATACTTGCATTAATTGAAAGTTCTACTTCATCATTTAATCAAGAAGAATTTGTAAAGGAGCGAAAAAGTAAAAGTATACATACATATTCCTCAAGATCCATGGAAGAAAAAACCATGACCATGGGAAAGGTAGAGCATTCTGTGAAGGTACTGTCTTATACTTACATCTGTTACTGACAATGACAGTTTAATAAGAAATATGATTTGCCTTTGTTAACCTTTTTTTATCTCAACTAAATCCTCCTCAGGCTGTTCGTGCTGCGTTGAAGAAACTAGAAGATGGGGGAACTATAGAGGATGCCAAAGCAGTCTGTGAACCAGAAATTCTTAATCAGATAATCAAATGGAGGGTATGCACTTAAAACTTCATATCAATCTTATATGTAACTGGGAATCAATTTATCAAATTGTTATGATGGCGTACCTAGATGTTTTTAATTGCTTCATCCTCAACAAAACGGAAAAATGTTTTAAAAGGTAATGGATTTTGAATGATGAGGATACTGGAGGGAGTTTCAAAAAATAAGGAATGATTTCTTGAGAATATGTTCTTTTAACGATGCTCTGTAAGCTGAATATTCTTATGGCAAAAATCACCTTATGATAAGCTCTTTGTGTCGTTTCATACGGAGTTGACATTAGATTGGCCACAAGTTGAAATAATTTGTCTATGAATTAATTGAACTTTTATGGTCTCGGTCTTAATTGTTAAAGAACATTAGCCCCCGTGAACTATACCATGTCAAAAGGATTTTTGATTGAATACCTCATCTGTGAGGATTTCTCTCATTATGTAGGCATAGATGTGCAATATACAAGGCTAGAATCAAGCCTAAATTACAGCTATCAAATCTGTCCTAATCAAGCCTAAATTACAGCTATCAAAATCTGTCTATACAAAAGAAAACTGTCTATATGCAGATTTTGACAGAATCGGAAGATAAACTATGTCTATATACATATTCTGACTAAATAGGAAGGTATATATGTGCAATTGATGAGAATTAAATGAGGGAAACTAAATAAGGTAAATTAAATAAGGGCGCATATCATATCTGCATCCTGGGGGAAACTTTCCCTGTGCTTTGCAGTTTGAGATTCACCACTCTTTGTCTGATTGTTTGTGGCTGAATAACAAGGGCTGGACACAGAGCAGATTTGACTTGCATTAATAAGAGAAAAATATGGATGTTTGAATAGCTAAATCATTTTCTGCAGTAGACAAGCATGTGAGTCCTAGTCAACTTATCTCTAAACATGATTAAGATCATCTACTTCTTCAAATATTACCTACCTGCACTATCTTCTGTGACTTATCTTCTTTTGCAGTATTCTTTACTTTCAGCTTTATTTCTTTGCTAGATAAGCTCATATCGAACTGTGTTTCTATGTGCGTCATCTCATTGTCATTATCTCTATTCTGAAATGGGCTTAAATTTCCTGTGACTATAACTCTTCTTTAAGCTAAAGTCTGTTATTGGGTGTTCAAAATGAGCACCTGCTTAGAGCATCCATGACCTTATTTTCCTAGTAAGAACACTTTCCGTGTCCTTGGTCCAGCCGCTTTTGGGAGCTGAAGTATTCAGAGTTTTGTGGTCTGAATACACAACAAACTCACGACAAGCAAGATCATGCTTCTAATTGCAAATTGCTTGTACCAAGACATACAACTCTAAGATCATACTTTGAATTATGTCGCTTAGATTCATCCAATTTTCTGGTGCAAAATTCACTCGGCCTTTCTTCTTGACTTAAAAGAACCTGTGGAATTCTCCGTTAGTTTGTTTAGATCCTAGTTTTGTGACTTGCTAAACAACAACCAATCCCTATTAATATATCTAAAATTATTCAAAGGAAATAAGCAGAACTCTCTCAATTTCTTCATGGTATTAGAGCATCCTCTACATCTAATTCTCCCATGATAAAATACGACATGGCTATAGAGAGACAAAGCTCTGCATCTGAAGTGATGTCCAATCCAAAAATGCCACCAACTGGAAACAATCATGGGGAATAGAAACTGCTTCGCTTCCTATCACCAGCCACAAACTTAATGGATACAATTACCTTCAATAGCCTCAATTTGTGATGATATATATTTGCGAAAAAAAGCAAAGATGTCTATCTCATGGGTGAAGTCACAATCCCACAGAAGGATGATTTCAAATTCAAGAGTTCGATGGTTTAAAATCACATGGTGATGTCGTGGCTAATTAATTTAATGAATAATGACATGGGAGACAATTCTCTCTTGTATGGGACCAAGAAGGAAATATAGGACGCTGTAAGGAAGACGTATTTAAACACTAAAGACACTGCAAAAACTGTTTGAGATCGAACCAAACTTCATGGTAAGCTAGTATTTCAACAATCTTGTTTGTCTCTAGCAACAACTCAACATGTTTGAAGTCCAGGACTGGAAGTGTTTTGAAGACGCAGGGTTATATTGGAAGATTGTGCGGGAAATCAAACGTTCAAATTTTTACTTGGCCTTAACAAAAACCTTAATGAAGTTAGAGGGAGAGGGATGGGAACAAGTTCTTTCTTGGGTCCTTGGGAAGTGTTTTCTAAAGTTTCACTTGAGGAAAGCATGAAGAAAATGATGGTGGGATCCCAAAACTCTATCCCAAACGTAGAAGGTTTTGCTCTTGTTGCGCGTGGCCACCAATACAATAACAATAGTAATAACCGACAACGAAACGGGAGGCCTTGGTGTGACCACAATTGAAAACTAGAGTACCTTCGAGAAAATTGTCAGAAGTTCAATGGCAAACTAGTGGATTGGACGCCCTCATGACCTACAAACGGTCAGGAAAGCGGCCAATGTTGCTACTGCCATTGACGACAATCCTTTTATGTTGAACACCAATTGTTTCACTAAAGAACAACTCGGAATGCTACAGAAGTTGTTCAACTAGAATTCAACAACTCATACTAGTATATCTATTCGTGATCTAGCATATTAGCATAAAAAGGCAAATTCTTAAATGCCCTCATTGTTGTTAAAGAGCACTCAAGTCCATGAATCATTTGACTCTGGAGCATTAGATCATATGACCGGCGATGTTAATTTATTCCACGTGTACAGTCCATGTAAAGAAAAATTACACTGTTCGAGTTGCTATAGGTCTCTATCTAAGTTAAGGCAACGGGTCCTATGACCATCTCAAAGGACCTAACCCTAAACTTTGTTCTGTATGTTTCTAAGTTGGATTGTAATTTGCCATCTATCAGTAAATTGACTTGTGATCTCAATTGTGTAACTAAATTTTTTCCAAACTTGTGTTAATTTGATGATTTGGATTTGAGGAAGATGATTGGGAGTTTTGAGATGTGTTATGGACTCTATCTCATAAAAGACCATATTTCTCTTGGAAGACAAACTCAAAGTGCAAATTGTGTGTCCTTTAAGAGTTGGTCAATTTCAAATTCCAGTGTCAATAAAGATAATGAGATTATGATATGGTATTTCCGCCATAGTCATCCAAATTTTTTGTATCTTCAAAAATTATTTTTTTCTAGGTCTACAGATAAAATTTCGAAGTTTTTTAGTTGTGAAATTTGTCAATTAACTAAGTGTACCCGAACCAATTATCCTAGGCTCTCATATAAACCATTTCGCCCACTTGCCATGATTCATAATGATGTGTGGGGTACTTCAAGAATAAAAAATTTGACAGGAGTTCGTTGGTCTATGTCATTTGTTGATGGTCGCACTAGATTGGTCTGGATATTGTTGATGAAAAAAAGAAATCTAAGGTGGGTCAAATTTTTCAAAATTTCAACACCATGATACAAACCTAATTCCACGCCAAGAGTTGAGTCCTAAAGATTGAGAATCTTAGAGAATACTTCAAGTCTATCCTGTGTTCGTATCTCTTAAGTTAGTGCATGGGCCACTTAAGTTTTTGCATTGACATACCCCACCAAAATGAAGTTGTAGAGAGAAAAAAAGGCACTTTTTGGAAGTAGCCCAACCCCTTGCGTTCTCCACTTATGTCCCAGAGCACCTCCAGGAGAGGTAGTCCTTGTGGCAACATATTTCATTAATAGAATGCTAGAACACTCGAGCCCTCTTACAAATATTTCCAAATACCAATATACTCACCTGTTTGGATCCTAAACTATTTCGATGCACTATAGTTTTTCATGTCCATCAACACCACCGAAGCAAATTAGATTCGAATCGTAAGGGCTATAACTATTATTCTCCTATCACTAAGAAAATACACAACTCCATGGATGTTATATTTTTTTAACATCAAGCATATTATCCCAAACTTTCAATTCAGGGGGGAGAACATGAATGAATATCAGTTTTGGAATAATTATCATGGTAACCAAGCGAACCTTCTTAAGCCAACCAAGAATTCTTCACCACCCATCATACCTACCAAATACCATTCAAATTTTGGAAAAACTAGAGAGTCATCTTCTTGCAAACATATTTTAACCTATTGATGAAATGGAGTCTTTCTCCTCCTGCAGATAAACTCCACACCTCTGTTCGTAACATGTGTAAGCCTACTCAATTTGCAAGTAAAAGTTCTGTGTTTATGCTAAGAGGATGAGGCCTAAGAGACAAATAGTGCACGCAATATCTCTCATTCTAGACCATGACTTTGGAAGAAGTTTAGGTATTGCTTAGGTTCACGTGGGTATGGGAAATTCTAATCATGAGGATATTGTACTTATCACTAATGATTTCGAAATGTCAATTACTCTGAGAAAAGGTGTTAGGTCTTGTATCAACCACCCTCTCTACAAATTTGTGTTGTATGAAGGACTTACCACCCTTCTAGGCATTTGTCTCTTCTCTTGATAATGTATGTAAGAGTAGGAGAGAAAGATGCAAGAGAAGGAGAGAGATATTTGAGAATGACTCTTTTGATTCCTTGTTCAAATGAGATACAATAGTCACACATATATATACAAGAATGGAACCAACTAAGATTCTAAAATCAAGCTAGCATAATTAGGCTATGTAATCCTTATAATTAAGCTAATATATCTAGGCATATTTACTAATGTATCTAGACATGTTAGCTAATGCATCTAGACATATTCAACTCTCCCCTTCAAGCTGGAGCATATAAATCAAATGCACCAAGCTTGCCACATGTATATTGTATTCGAGGACCGTTGAGTGATTTCGTGAGAAAATCTGCAAGTTGATCATTTGAATTAAACAAACCACGTCTCAATAACTTTGGACATCAAATTTTCTCTCACAAAATGACAATTAACTTCAATGTGCTTAGTCTGCTCATGAAAAACCAAATTAGAGGCAATATGGAGTGCGGCTTGATTATCGCAAACCAACTTCATTGGATCATGAGTCCCCAAATGCAATTCATTAAGTAATTGCTTGAGCCATATCAGTTCACATGTAGCCATAGCCATAGCTCGATATTCAACCTCAGCACTGGATCTAGTAACCACATCTTGCTTTTTGCTTTTCCAAGATATTAAGTTCCCACCAACAAGGATACAATAGCCTGTGGTAGAACGACGATCAATAGGTGATCCTGCCCAATTTGCATCGGTGTAACCAGTTACTTGTATGTTTCCTCTATCAACATATAACAATCCTTGACCTGGTGCTCCTTTGATATATTTAAGGATCCGAATTGCTGCATTCCAATGCGTATCACACGGGGAGTCCAAAAATTGACTAATAACTGAGACAGGAAAAGATATGTCAGGCCTTGTTACTGTAAGATAGTTCAATCGTCCAACAAGCCGCCGATACTTTCCAGGATCTTTAAGAGGCTCCCTCTGTCCTGGAAGTAATTTAATATTAGGATCCATTGGGGTATCCACCGGCTTAGCATTTGACATACCTGCCTCCTCCAGAATATCCAATGCATACTTCCGTTGACAAATAACCACACCATCTTTAGATTGAGGCAACTTCGATGCCCAAGAAATAACGAAGCTTGCCCAAATCTTTAGTTTGAAAATGCCCAAAAGATGTTTCTTCAATTGTACAATTCCTTCATGATCCTGTCCTGTAATAATAATGTCATCCACATAAACAACAAGATAAATGCTACCTTTTGATGGCGAGTGATGATAGAATACTGAATGATTAGCCTCGCTACGAACCATTCCATATTTTTGGACAACATCACAGAAGCGTCCAAACCAAGCACGAGGAGATTGTTTTAAACCGTAAAGTGCACGTTTTAGGCGACAAACCATTCCACTAGACTCCCCTGAACAACAAAGCCAGGCAGTTGTTCCATATAAACTTCCTCTTGCAACTCACCATGAAGGAATGCATTTTTTATATCTAATTGGTGCAATGTCCAATGATGTATAGCAGCCATAGATAATATGAGACGAACAGAAGACATCTTGGCCACTAGGAGAAAAGGTGTCAGTGTAATCCAAGCCATAGATTTGAGTATATCCCTTAGCCACAAGACGAAGCTTTAAGACGATCAATTTTGCCATCAGAACCAACTTTAACAGTGTAAATCCAACGACAGCTAACAGTTGATTTACCATGTGGGAGACGAACCAACTCCCAAGTGTTATTGGAATTTAGAGCAGCCATTTCATCCATCATTGCCTGACGCCACCCAGGATGGGATAAAGCCTCACCTACAGTTTTAGGAATAGGCACAGACGACAAAGACGACAAAAAGGCATAATGGGATGAAGAAATACGATGATAATTCAAACAATTATAATTTAGACAATGATTTTGAGTGGAACGAATACCTTTTCTGACAGCAATGGGTGGAGTAACAGGAGTTGGGACCATGGTAGGTGGAAGAGTTGGAACAGTGTGAGTCATTAGGAATTTTAGTAGATTCTCTAACTCCATCATCTGGAATTGCAATAGGACGATTGCGTCAATGATAGGTAATAAGTGGTGGTGATTTGGGTGGATTGACAAGCTCGTTGGGTGGTTGACTAGCATCAATGTCATGTGTTAAAGGAACAAAATATGTAAAAACAGGAATATCCTCAGTGATGGTAGAATGCTTGGACTTATTAAGTGAAAAGAATGGAGTAGTCTCAAAGAATGTAACATCTGTAGAGATGATGTATCGTTTGAGATCAGGAGAAAAATATTTATACTCTTTTTGTGTCCAAGAGTACCCCAAAAATACACATTTGACAGCACGAGAAGACCGCTTGTCTTTCCTTGGAGTTAAGTCATGAACAAAACATGTACAACCAAACATACGAGGGGAAATAGAAAATATTGGTTGATTTGGATATATAAGAGAGAAGGAAATTGATCATTAAGAACAGATAATGGCATGCAATTAATCAAATAGCATGCAGTGAGAATTGCATTCCCCCAAAAACGTAATGGAACATTTGCATGCAGAAGTAAAGTACGTGTTGTTTCTACCAAATGCCTTTTTTTTTCTTTCAGCAAGCCCATTTTATTGTGACGTATGAGAACATGATGATTGATGAATAATTCCCTTGGAACTCATAATGATTTAAAAGGAGTAGAAAAATACTCATGTGCATTATCAATTCGCAAAGTTTTTATGGGAACACCAAATTGTGTTTGAATTTCAAAAACAAAGTTTTCAAAAACAGAGAACACTTCAGATCTACTCTTTATAAGAAACAACCAAGTACAATGTGAATAATCATCAATAAAAGTAACAAAATATTGATACCCTAAAGTGTAAGTAACATGACTTGGTCCCCAAACATCAAAATGGACTAAAGAAAATGGAGATTTAGCTCTATTATTAAACCTTTTAGGGAAATGACTACGAGTGTATTTTCCAAGTTGACACGACTCACACTCTAAAGAAGACATTGTAGAGGATGGCACCATCTTCCGAAGTTTATTTAAATTAGGATGACCCAAACGATTATGAATTAGCAAAGGATCATCTACCGCAGAATAGGTAACTAGTGTTGGCAAAGAGAGATGGTAAAGGCCTTGTGACTCACGCCCTGTGCCAATTGTCCGTCCCGTACCCCGATCCTGTATAATAATAGATTCCTCATCAAATGTAACTAAACATTTAAGAGAACGACACAAACGAGAACTGACACTAAATTAAAAGGACAATAGGGTATATAAAGAATGGAGTCAAGTGCCACAGAAGGAAGAAGGTTGGCCTTGCCAATCCTTTTAGCTTGGGTTTGTGAGCCATCAGCAAAAGTAATATTAGGTACAGAAGCAGAACTACAAAGTGAAGAGAAAATATGTGTATTACCAGAGATATGATCTATGGCACCGGAATGTAAAACCTACGGACCAAGAGAAGGAGATTGAGAAACACAGGTGCTAGCATTACCTGTCTGTACTATTGAGGACAGTAGGCGTGGAAGACTGTTTGGCTATAAATCATTCTAAAAAATCTTCATACTCGGGCTTTAAAGTTGGTTTTTCACAATTCTTGGGTTAGACAACATTTGCCGCTTGTGGTGGAGGATGTCCATGTAAGAGCCAACAACAATCTTCTGTGTGTCCAACCTTTTTATAATGATCACAATAAGGTCAGTTTCTTCCGCCATTGTAACCACTTCGACCGCGACCACGACCACGACCACGACCACGACCACGGCCTCCTCTTTGGCTAGATTGAGATACCAAAGCAGATGATACGACAACAATACTCTTCACAGATGGCTATGCTTCATCAGGAAGTCGTAGCAGTCTAGAAAATGCTTGGGATAGGGTAGGAATTGTGGGACTAGCAATGATCTGATCACGGATAGTAGAATATTCTGTTGGCAAACCAAAAAGAGCCCAAAGCATAAAAAATGTACCTCTTTGAGAGAGTTTTTCTTGTTGAGTTGCAACTGGGGTTAGTAACTCATTGAAATCTAGAAGGATGCGATGAATTCTACCTAGGTAAGAACTCAGGCATATCAAGTTTTCGGGGGCCAATAAGGCTTATCAGATCAGAACAAATAGCATAAACATGGGAGATATCATTGGTGTATAATGCTTTGGCCTGTTCCCAAACACTAAAGCAAGTCTTGTGTGGGCAGAAAATTTGCTTTAGTGAACGATCAATAGTTTGCCAAAGCATGCTACACAATTGAGCATAATTTCTCTCCCACTTGGATCAATCAACCATAGTGTCATCAGATTTTGTAGTGAGATGGTCTGTATATCCTTGTCCCATAAACCATACCTCGAAATCAGCGGCCCAAGTAGAATAGTTACTACCTTTCAAACTTTTAGTAGTAATAATTGTAGGATCGGTAATTGATGAACTGACAATAGGAGTTGTGGTTGTGGGTTTGGATATAGGTGTTGCAGATGTATCGGGTGTGATGATATTAGGAAATATCACCGAGAAATGAATAAAAAACAAAAGAGTCTAAAAGTTTCTCTCTCTCTCTCTCATGGCTCTGATACCATGTAAGAGAAGGACAAAAAGATGTAAGAGAAGAAGTGAGATATTTGAGAATGACTCTTTTTATTCCTTGTTCAAATGAGATACAATAGTCACACATATATATACAAGAATGGAATCAATTAAAATCCTAAAATCAAGCTATCAATATCCTAAAATCAAGCTAGCATAATTAGGCTATCTAATCCCTATAATTAGGCTAATGTATTTAGACATATTTACTAACATATCTAGACATGTTAGCTATCCATCTATAGACATAGACATTTTTGCCAATGTATCTAGACATGTTAGCTAATGCATCTGGATATATTCAATAATGTACAAGTACTTCACTCTATTCAAGAAGTCCTTAATAATCCTGTAAGGAGAATGGCCTTTAATGAAGAAATTAGTGCTTTGAAGAAAAATCATACACGGGTCTAATCTTCCTAAGGGAAAGAAACCAATTGAGTACAAATGGATTTTCTCTATGAAACACCAAGATGATGGAAGTATTGATAGGTTGAAAGCCTACCTTTGTTGCTAAGGGCTTCACTTAGTCTTGTAGGATAGAGTACCAAGAAACTTTTGCCCCAGTTGTCAAATTTAACACCATTAGAGTCCTCTCACTTACTGCTAACAGAGATTGGCCCTTGCATCAATTGGATGTCAAAGATGTATTCCTAAATAGTCATCTGGAAGATGAAGTATATATGGAAATTGCACTATGATTGGAAACTACTACTAATCACAATGTAAACTAAGAGGGAGAAGAAAATTGTATATTGTATTCACTTCTCTAAATGAGTACAAAGAGCCTATATTTATATGTTGTACAAAATGAACCTAGACACTATACATCAATGAATCTAGACATTATTATACAAGGTAACTAATCATAATGATTCTAATTAGGCTAATTGAGATATTTACAATCAAGTAATTAATGCTAATTGATATACTATCACTAATTGATAATATACCATATCTGCAACACTCCCCCTCAAGCTGGAGCATAGATGTTACTCATGCCCAGCTTGTTACACAGATAATCAACTCGAACTCCATTTAGAGCTTTTGTAAAGAGATCTCCCAACTGTTCTCCAGTTTTCACAAATTCTGTAGAAATCAAGCCTTGCTGTATTTTTTCACGAACAAAATGACAATCTATTTCAATGTGCTTCGTTCGCTCATGGAATACAGGATTAGATGCAATATGAAGAGCAGCTTGGTTATCACACCACAATTTTGCGGGCATTGAAATTTTGAAACCTGCTTCAGTTAGGAGCTGATATATCCACATTATTTCACATACTGATTGTGCCATAGCTCTATATTCTGACTCTGCACTCGATCGTGAGACAACATTCTGCTTCTTACTTTTCCATGAGACCAGGTTTCCCCCAACAAAGACACAGTAACCTGAAGTGGATCTTCGATCTTCCTTAGATCCTGCCCAATCAGCATCTGAGAAGCACTCAATCCTAGTATGATCATGATTTTGATACAAAATACCACGTCCGGGAGCTCCTTTTAAATAGCACAAAATTTGTTCAACAGCTGCCCAATGATGAACAGTTGGAGCCGACATATATTGACTAACAATACTAACTGAATATGCAATATCTGGACGAGTTACTGCAAGATAATTCAATTTTCCAACTAGTCTTCTATACCTCTCAGGATCTTCAAACAATTCACCTTCTTTTGTGAGTTGCAAATTAGGAACCATTGGAGTACTGGATGGTTTAGCCCCTAATTTTCCTGTCTCAGACAATAAGTCAAGAACATATTTCCTCTGAGAGAGGAATATCCCCTTCTTACTCCTTGCAACTTCAATACCCAGAAAATACTTTAACATTCCCAAGTCCTTTGTCTGAAACTGACTGTGGAGAAAGACTTTGAGAGATGAAATTCCTGCAATATCATTCCCAGTGATAATAATATCATCCACATATACTACTAACAAAATAATACCAGCTTTAGACTGTCTGTAGAAAACAGAGTGATCAGATTTGCTTTTCTGCATTCCGAATCTTTCAACTACTTGACTAAATTTTCCAAACCAAGCACGAGGACTTTGTTTCAACCCGTACAAAGCCTTTCGAAGATGGCAAACTTTTCCAAACTCCCCCTGAGCAACAAAACCCGGAGGTTGCTCCATATAAACTTCCTCTTGAAGATCTCCATGAAGAAAAGCATTCTTGATATCTAGTTGATGCAAAGACCAATTATGAGTAGCTGCCATAGAAATGAATAACCTGACAGATGTTAACTTAGCAACAGGAGAAAAAGTGTCAGAATAATCCACTCCATAAATTTGAGCATATCCTTTTGCAACAAGACGGGCTTTCAACCTAGCAACTGACCCATCAGGATTTAATTTAACTGCAAAAATCCATTTACACCCAATAGCCTTCTTCCCTGCAGGTAAATTTACCAAGTTCCAAGTACCATTACCATCTAAAGCATTCATCTCTTCTATCATAGCATTACGCCATCCAGGATGGGATAAGGCTTCATGAACAGTTTTAGGAAGAGAAATGGAGTCAAGGGATGCAATAAAGGAACAAGAAGAGGCTGGTAAGTGATTATAAGACACAAATGAAGACATAGGATACGTACACTGACGTTTACCTTTGCGAATAGCAATAGGAAGATCATCATTTGAGACAGGATCTGATGACGAAGGAGCTGGTTCAGGACATGCATCTGGAGGATTTTGTTGTCGAGAATACACCTGAAGGATTGGAGGTTTAGCAGGAGGAGAAACTGAGGATGTGACAGTGTAGATTAACAAATCATCTTCCTCTCCCTGACTTGAACGAGCTGAAGATGGGGTGAAAGGTGTGTTTTCAAGAAAAGTAACATCAGCTGACACCATGTACCTATCAAGGCTAGGACAATAACATCTATACCCCTTTTGAACACGAGAATAACCAAGAAAAATGCATTTCAATGATTTGGGATCTAACTTTGTAACCTGAGGACGAACATCGCGAGCAAAACAAGTACAACCAAATATTTTAGGCTCAATGGGAAACAAAGGTTTAGTTGGAAAAAGATTATGATAAGGAGTCTCACCATTAAGAACAGATGAAGGCATACGATTAATTAAAAAACAAGCTGTAGACACTGCATCAGTCCAAAAATGTTTAGGAACATGCATTTGAAATAATAAAGCTTTTGCAGTTTCAAGCAAATGTCTATTTTTTCGCTCAGCTACACCATTTTGAGATGGCGTATTAACACAAGAACTCTGGTGAATAATCCCATTTTGTACCATATAAGACTGAAATGTTTCTGAAAAATATTCTTTGGCATTGTCACTTCGCAATATTTTTACAAAAACATTAAATTGAGTTTTAATCTCAGCACAAAAAGCACAAAAATGAGAAAATAATTCAGAGCGATTTTTCATAAAATATAACCAAGTCATACGAGAGTAATCATCAACAAAAGTAACAAAATACTTTAATCCAGTTTTAGACATAATTGGACATGGACCCCAAACATCTGAATGGACTAATTCAAAAGGAGCATTCGCCCGATTATTGACTCTAGGACTCAAACTAACACGATGATGTTTGGCGAATTGACAAGACTCACAATCTAATGAAGACAAACTCTGAAATTGAGGACAAAGTTTCTTTAACAAGGGGAGAGAAGGATGACCGAGTCTACAATGTACTTCAAATGGGGTTACGATTCCAGAACAAGCTATAGGCTTTGGCATCTGTGTGTCAAGGATGTAGAGACCTCCAGACTCATGCCCTTTACCAATAATCTGCTTCGTCATAAGATCCTGAAATAAGCAGTGGTCAGGAAAGAATGAGACACAACAATTAAGAGTACGAGTAAGTTTGCTCACAGACATTAAATTGAAAGATAACTCAGGCAAACTTAATACAGATGACAACGAGATCAATGGAGTAGGATTAATTGTGCCCGATCCAAGAACATGGGATGTTGACCCATCAGCTAAGGTAACAGTGGATGTAGATGTGTGTGACTGAAAAGTAGAAAATAGACTAGAATTACCTGTCATATGATCTGTGGCACCAGAATCAATTACCCATTTGGAGGATGAGGATACAAGACATGTGTTCGGTTTACCTGAATCGGCGATGGCAGTTATAGGAGTAGATGAAGACTTTAAAGATTCTTGGTACTGAGAGAATTTAGCAAATTCTTCTGCAGAGATCAAAACAGACTTTTCAGATGCATCATTGGCAGAGGCAATATTTGCGGATTGGGTTCTCTGGTTCTTATACTGCAATTTCCTGCAATCACGCTTCATATGACCTGGCTTGTTGCAATAATGACACACTACTACTGAATTCTGTCCTCGAGTATCTGTTCCTTTACCAGTGCCTTTGTATTGTTGTCTTCCAGATTCAGATTCGTTGTTTCGACTAACAAGTACACTGCTAAGCTGAATGGACTGGGAATTCTCTGTGCGAAGTATCCTACTAAACACATCTTGCAAGGAAGAGATTTCAGAACCAGAGAGAATCTGAGATTTTGCCGTTTCAAATTCAGGCGGAAGACCAGCCAGAAAACTCATAACAGCCATTTGTTCCCGTTGAGTTTGCTGAATTTTCACATCAGGACTGAACGGTAACAACATATTAAGCTCCTCATAAGTTTTCTTAAAATCCATAAAATAGGCTGTGAGGGACCTTTCTTGTTTTTTCTGCACGATAAAAAGCTTTGCACACCTCATAAATGCGAGAAATATTCCCTTTTCCAGAATATAAAAACTCTAAATACTCCATTAACTCCTTAACAAATTCACAGTGATTAATTAAACCAATTACCTCACTGTCAATAGAATTCCTTATTTGCAGGAACAATCTTGCATCTTCTCTTAGCCATGTCTGTCTTGAACCATCTTTTGGAGGATCATTAGTCAAATGATCATCTTTATCAATACTTCGCAAATAAAGACGAACTGTTTTGCTCCAATCAAGATAGTTAGAAATACTAAGTTTATGTTCTGTGATTTTAGACATCACAGGAACCACATCAGACATAACTACAGACTTATTCTCAGCCATTATTCAAAAAATAAATGAAACTTCAGAACCAAAAAGATAGATCCAAACTCTTGAAAAGAGTAGAGAATAACAGAACCTGTCTCACAAAGAAGCCCACACCAGATTTGGTTTTGACAAAACAAAACACCAGACTTTGGAGAAACGCCAATCGGTCGGTTGGTGGCGTTCTTGGCTGAACCAATGGCGGTGCTGACAAACAGTCACTTTAACCAAGTGACCCAAATTCAAATCCTAATCTTGGTGTTATGGCTCTGATACCATGTAAACTAAGAGGGAGAAGAAAATTGTATATTGTATTCACTTCTCTAAATGAGTACAAAGAGCCTATATTTATATGTTGTACAAAATGAACCTAGACACTATACATCAATGAATCTAGACATTATTATACAAGGTAACTAATCATAATGATTCTAATTAGGCTAATTGAGATATTTACAATCAAGTAATTAATGCTAATTGATATACTATCACTAATTGATAATATACCATATCTGCAACACAACAAGGCATGCAAACTCAAGAAATTTTTATGTGGTCTAAAATAGTTTTCTTGTGCATGGTTTGGCAGGTTTGCAAACTTAGCAGTGGGTCATGGACACACTCAATGCTAGGCAGACCACATCCTGTTTGTGAAGCTCTTCTCTGAAAGGAAACTTGTGGTGCTAATTGTGTATGTTAGTTTTAACATGTGATTATGAGGATGAACTTGAGAGAATGAAGAAGCTATTAGCTAGGGAATTTGAAATCAAGGACCTCGACTATATCAAATATTTTCTTGTTATGGAAGTAGCCAATAACGTAAATATCTTCTAGATTTACTGAAGGAGATGTTTATGCTGGGATGTAAGCTAGCCGATACTCCCACATATCCAGCCAAAAAGATTGGAATTGAAGAGAATAGGACATCTTTGGACTGCGAGAGATATCTAAAACTCATTGGCCGTCTCATTTGTTTCTCATACACTAGACTTAACATTGAGTTTTCTGTGTGTTGTAAGTTGGTTCATGAACAGCCCAATAGAAGAACATATGGATGTTGTGGACAGGATTTTGTGATATCTTTAAATGACCTTGTATAGAAAGAGTAACAATAGAGAAATTGAAGCCTTCTCAGATGCTCACTATGCATCAGGGTACTATTCCTTTATATGGGAAATCTTGTGACTTACAGGAGCAAGAAACAACCTGTGGCTGTGAGAAGCAGTGCTGAGGTGGTATTCAGAGCTCTGGTCGTGGGTATTTGTGAAGGAATGTGGGTACAGAAATTGCTTAGAGAACTAGGAGTTGCTAAAAGGCCTCTATCGAGATACTTTGTGATAATCAAGCGGCCATTAGCATAGCAAAAAATCGTGCATAATGACTGGACAAAACACATCGAGATAGATGAACACTTATCTTTAAAAAGGTTGAAAGCTCTGTTGTGCAACTTGTCTACACTCCTACGAGGTCTCAAACAATAGACATTCTCACTAAAGCTCTTTCATGAACTAATTTTAAAGAATTGAGTCACAAGTTGTGTATGTACAACATCTACAATCTAGCTAAGGGGTAGTGTGCAATTTTCATCCATAATCATTCAGAGATTAGAGAAATTTTATTTTTTTTCTCTATATTTGGTATACTGTAATAAAGAGAATCTGGTATTATTTGGCAAATCTATTCTTATCTTTTCCTTTAATTAGTGGAGGAATCTCCTTCGTTAGATTATTTAGTTGAGAATCTAATATTATTTGCCATATCTCTCATCTTTCTTTCCTTAGCTAGTGGAGGAATTTCCTCAGTTAGTTTGTTTGGTTCGTAGTTTTGTGGCTCACTAAACAGCAGCCAATCCCTATATATGTATCTCAAATTATTCAAAGGAAATAAGACGATTTCTATCAAATTCTTTAGTACCCCTACACCACATGTGATGCATCGCATTCCATTGTTAAAAGCTTCTCAAAATCTGGCAACTGAAGGATTGGTGCCTCTATCATCAGTTTCTTGATCTCGTCAAAGGCCTTTGTGAAGTAGTAGTCCATCTAAAAGTTTCGCCTTTTAAACAATCTGTAATAGGACTCATAATAGCACTGAAATTCCTTGCAAATCTTCTGTGGAATGATGCGAGATCATGGAAATTGTGTGCATCTCCCACAGATGGTGGCACAAGCCAATCCACAGTAGCTTATCAACAATTGCTGAAACCACAAGGGCCAAGAAACACAACTTTCTTGCACATGAAAGAACATTTCTTCAAATTAACATAGTGCTTCTTCTTCAAGAAAAATACACACACACACATATACATACACGCATACAGACATATAACTATACATATACATATAAATGTATACATACATATAAATATACATATATGTGTGTGTGTGTGTGTCTTGGAATCCAACTAGAAGAGACATGTCAAGCATTTCATCAAGAAGAGCTGTTGGAAACTTGTACTTGATAAGTCATCACGGAGTCCTATACTCAAAAATCCTTTTTAAATGTGTGATCCTGCTTTTTGTTTGCTCTACATTGTGGATAATATATTATAGATAGAGAAGCAAAAGTAATTCACAAATGTCCTAGTTGAGGACTAGGCAGAATATATACATGTGCAAAGTACATATACGTCATTAGGCTTCATGATGTCATTTTTTTCTTTGTGTAGGACAAATAGTTTCTAACACCCCTGAATGTTGTAATTTTATCTTACGGATATAGGGGAATTTTAATGGGTCTAGTCATCCTGTGTGAACCATTCCACTAGAAAAGGTATAACACTGGATTAGTAATCCATTTGTTGTCACCCACAAACTAAACAAACCATCATAGAGAAGTTAAGCTGTAGCCCACACTTTAATCACTTTGAAAATAATGTATGGAAAAAAAAAAATCAACGGTGGAAGGATGAGAATGTTATATGTTCTCATTTGTGTTTTATGGGTAAAACCGAGGAGAATGAGATGGATAATCATTTTACACAATCTTCATAATTTTCTAGTTATAGAAGTTGCATTTTAATTTTCAAAATTAGGTATACTGAACTGTGTTTAATAGATTCAGCATTCAGGTTGAGTTGACATGTTTAAATAATGATAGATGACGTGATGTAGATTAGGTATATAAAAGAGAGTTGCATATACACTAAAGTCAAGGAATAAAATCTAATCTCCAACCTTTTCCGCAAGTATACGGGTTGTTGTAGTATGGAAATTAGGGTCGAATCCTACAAGGAACCACTTTAATAGGCAATTACTAGAGTTTTGTTACCTTCTTTATTATCTAAGCAATCATAAATTTGAACAAGTGAGTTATGCTAATATCTACTGGATTAGGAGAAAATTTGTATGAATGCAAGAGTTTCGTGTAGAAGATATAAATGAAGATGTTCTAGAGTAATGATGAGACTAATGATCTAAATTAAGATTTAGTGATTAACTTCTTGCCACACTAAGCTTGCCTTGTCTTAGGGGTGCAATTCCTTTTGTATCAAAACTTGTTTTCACAATGAAATGATTCAATCTATCTATTCTCATGATAGAATTGTTGTTGTGTGCTTGAATTGCTTAATTAGATCCTCCTAAGCATAACACTATTTTCATGTGTTAAGACTTAAGTTCGATTATTCATTTTTCATTATTAAGATCAAATTCAATTGTACCCTAATAACTATGGTGCTTTGTATGTGATGGCTTTTCATATACAAAGATTAACACTTGGATAATTGAAAAGACACAAGCAAGAAAAAGCTAGGTAACCAATTGCGAGCTTTAATGTAAATGCATTAGTTTTATCAAAACTCTAGAAATAAGGATTTAGCTCAACATGATTGTTTCTATATTAAAACATAGGGATTGACAACATCCATCCATAACAATCAAGATAAATGAAGAGTACAAAGTTAGAGAAAGCTTATTCAAGATAGGAATGGCTTCAAGAACTTGTATCCTCTTCACAAGAATTGCTTACAAGAGTTTTTGAATATAGAAACACTCTTAACTCTCAATATCTCTATTGAATTTTAGCAATTCTTTACAAAATCTCCAACCTAGCACACCCTAACTCTTCACAAATGACTTCTATTTATAGACATGGATACTACAAGTCATTTTCTAACTTGCAAATTACATTTAATGAATTAGAATGATTAAAACCCTAGTTGAGATCTTAAAAGTCTCCACTTGCTTGTCCAATGGAATCTACAACTTGCAAAGCTTGGGTACAGTTCAAAAGTGTACAAGAATAGCTGGGAAAGGAAGCAAGTTGAAGCAGCCGCAAATTGACACGCTGGAGGCGATACGAGCCTGTCGATACGCGGCAGGTTAGTCGCGTATCGTCAGGCGCGGATTGCATGTTCTGGTCCCTCTTGTGTAATTTTTTGCTGATTTGTCTTTCTAAGTGTCTTGATACCTGTTTCACGACTTCTTTTGGAATTTTTGCTGACTTTTCTATTTTTTCTCCCTTTGTTCTTTTCATCAAAGTCATTCTTTTACCCTCTTTTGTTCACCTTGTCACTTTGTTCTTGGCCTTGCTTTGATGTGTCTGCAAAAATAGTTTTAATGCAAAAATCATAATTCTAGAAAATAAACCTTACTAAATAAAAACATGTCATTTATAGTAAAAGTATAATAACTTAATTAAAAATATACTAAAAATACCATCTAATATATATATAAATATGTGCAAAAGTTTCACCTTGTCAATAGACTACTAAACCATGACAAGAAACTTTTAAATATCTTTTTTGATGACTCAATTTCAAAGTTTGGCAACTATTTTATGAAGAAGTAAAAACACTAGATACTTACAATGATTATTTTGTGTTTAAACTATGCAGCGGAAGCTCAGAGTATACCTAGCTCCTGTACTCCATGCTATGCGCTACACATCATTTGGTCGCCATTTCACCAAAGTGGATAAGCTGAAGGAGGCAAGGCAGCCTTTAACATATTCCAGTAGCATATATTTGTCGCTTACACTTGAAATGCAGTTTTAATTAATAATCCTTGTTTGTGTCTTTCTAACTCTTTGACCTGAGGCTTTTGAACTTCTTTCCGTGAATGATAAGTGCTGCGACATAGAAGAAGAAAATTGATGTATTTTTAAAAACTGTGAATAGTAAGAACAGATTTTTGCACATGGTCATCCATATTTTATAGTAATAAGTATCTTTCTTGTCCAAGATAACTAGTTTAACATGTTAGGATGAATACGAGAAAATGAGAAGCAACTAAAAGTCGACTAGTCTAGAATTGCAGTGGTAGACTAAAATATGCTAACTGAATTCAGAAATTGGAAAGACCTCAATGTTTTTGGATGAAAATGGTTTGTGCTTATTACATATTTCTTCTTGATTTAAAACATTCTTTTAAGGACCAATTACATTCTAACCCCTGAATTTTGGTCACATTGCAATTTAGACTCTCAAGTTTAGATAAAATACAAATATGTTTTATAAAAAAGAAAGAATAACATTCTGTTGACTAGACTATTTTCATCTCATTTGACGTGAAACTATTAAAAGTTGTTGAAAGTACTCATTTTCTGAATTAATCATGTAAAGGGAATAATCCTCAAATAAAAACAAAAAATTAATGAAAGAAACCGTTCCCCCCTCCCCCCCCCCCCAAAAAAAAAAAAAAAACAAAAAGGCTAGGGGGCCGTAGAAGTTTCCTCATTTGCCAACATCTCACATAGCTTCGCTGTTACCCTTGTTATTGAGTTGTAGATGAGCAGTAAATAGATTAGGATAATTAAATTAGAATCTCTTAAATGGAGGGATTTGGTGGGATGTTGATAACCTGTAAATAGATAAGAATAGTTTGAAATCCTTTAAACAGAGTAGATTAGGGTAATTAGTTTGAAATTCGATTTAGTTTCCTATCTTTTAATCTTGTGAACTGCCATATATAGTGGTAGATTGTCAACTTGGTGAATAAGAAAAAATTACAGGTCTTTCATCTCATATTTCTTTACCTGATAAAAGAGTCTTGGGGTATTCCTAGGTTTTCTCCTCCTTCAGGCAATACTCACTGCTGCACGTTTCAGCCTTCGTTGCTGCCAATCCTCATTTTTCCTCTCTAATTGTCACACCCCGAGCCCACAAGCCCAACGCGGACCAGAGTTTGAGCAACCAAATCCAACTTTTGGGCTCCGTTCTTGCTAGCCCAAAATGGATATCTCAAGTTGGACTTGAATGTTTAGGCTCAACTTATATATTGGTTCATGTTACTTCACTTTTTCAATGTGGGATGGGGTATCACATTCATCCCTCCTTTGACGCAAAACCCAATCCATATCATAATCAAAACTATCTACTCAGTTGTGTGAGATTCTAGAGGTGACTCCTGCCCTTAGGTTGACGTAGCACTTAGCCCTGCACAACACTTAGTTCCTTTACTTCCTTGCATAGTCCGGCCCTATATAATAGGCCCAGTCTCACCCCGTGCAGAGACAACACGAGGTTTGCTCTGATATCACTGTTATGCCCCGGGCCAACGCGCGACCAGAGTCTGAGCAGTCAAGTCCAACTTTTGGGCTTCGTCCTCGCTAGCCCAGAATGGATATCCCAAGTTGGATTTGAGAGTTTAGACTCAACTTATATATTTGTCTAATTTACTTCACTTTTCCGATGTGGGACGGAGTATCACACTAATCCTTGTTGGACAGCCTTAATTGATGTGAATATCCTTCCTTCAATGTGTCAACCTCCCAAACCACTAGCTTTAGCAAATCTAACCCATTCAAAGAATCCAATTTTGCCCAAAAAATTGGACAGTTGCAAAATTTTCGGACTTCGTATAGGCTCAATGGGAAGAACTACCTCAAGTGTTCTTAATTTGTTCACACGCACTTATAGGGCAAAGGGAGGCTTAGCCACCTTCTTGGAATGGGACCAGCCAATAATGACCCAATTTTGAAGCATGGGATCGAGAGGATTCCATGACAATGTCTTGGCTATGGGATTCCATAGATCCCATTATTAGCGACGTTCATATTTTTGGCTACATCAGAGGAGATTTGGGACTTCATTTGTTGCACACGTTCCAAGAGCCATGATGTTGCTCAAGAATACGAGATCGAGGTCAAAACTGTAGCAACTAAGGAGACAAATCAGTCACCGAGTATGCAAACGTACTGCAAAATTGGTGGCAAGAACTCAATCATTACCAAATTTTCAAGATGAAATGTCATGAGGATGCTGCCATCTTGAAGAGCTTTATTAAATATGTCTAGAGCATTAGCTAACACGTCTAGATACATTGGTAAATATGTCTATGTCTAGATGTTTTAGCTAACATGTCTAGATACGTTAATAAATATGTCTAGATGCATTAACTTAATTGTGGGGATTATATAGCCTAATTACACTAACTTGATTTGAGGATCTTAATTGATTTCATTCTTGTATATATGTGCGTGACAATTATATTACTCATTTTCACAAGGAAGAAAAAGTCATTCCCAAATATCTCTCTCTGTCTCTTACACCTTTCTCCCCTTCTCTTACATGGTATCAGAGCCATGAGAGAGATTTTTTGACTCTTTGTTTTTCTTTCATTTCTCCTGGTGATTTTAATCGGTGCCACTTCCTAATATCATCATGTTTACATCAGATACATATGTAACATCTATATCCAAACCCACAACCACAACTTCTATTGTCAATTCATCAATTACCGGTCCTACAGTTATTACTACTAATGTCGAGTTATGGTTCATGGGACAAAAATATACCGATCATCTCGCTACAAAATCTGATGATACCATGGTTGATCGATCCAAGCGGGAGAGAATTGATGCTCAATTGTGTAGCATGCTTTGGCAAACTATTGATCCTTCACTAAAGCAAATTTTCCGTCCACATAAGACTTGCTTTAGTTTTTTGGAACAGGCCAAAGCATTATACACTAATGATATCTACTGTGTTTATGCTATTTGTTTTGATCTAATGAGCCTTATTGGCCCTCAAAAACTTGATAAGTCTATGAGCTCTTACCTAGGCAGAATTCAAGGTATCCTTTCAGATTTCAATGAATTGCTACCCCCTACTATTCAACAAGAACAACTCTCTCAAAGAGGTACATTTTTTATGCTTTTGGCTCATTTTAGTTTGCCTTTGTGTTTAACATAATATCAAAGCCCTTGATCTCTACAGAGTCATAGTTTAGATTTTTTCCAGCTTTTTGTTCGTAGTTCTCTAGCAACCTTTTTACATAGTCATAGTTTAGTTCTTTGCTCCTAGTTCGTTCGTATCCTCATGTCTTCAGACAAGGAGTCCTTCTTGATTCGTTTTAATGGCAAAAACTACTCAGCCTGAGCATTCCACTTCAGGATATATGTCAAACGAAGAAATCTATGGGGTCATGTTGGTGGCAGCAAACCTGTTCCTTAGCAAGGTACGGATAAATATGCCAAGTGGGAGGTCACGAATGCACAAATCATGGCATGGATTCTGGGATTTGTAGAACCTAACATTGTTTTGAATCTCCGACCCTCCAAGACGGCTGTCGAGATGTGGAATTACCTAAAGAGAATCTATAGCCAGCAAAATGCGGCTCGTAGATTCCAGCTTGAACATGAATTATCCATGATTCATCAGGATAATCTCTCTATTTCTGAATTTTACTCTAGCTTTATGAATCTTTGGGCTGAATACACTAATATAATCTATGCTACCTTACCATCAGAAGGTCTTGATGCTATCCAATCTGTTCATGAAATTGCAAAAAGGGATCAATTTCTCATGAAATTGAGATCTGAATTTGAGAGTACTAGATTCAATCTTATGAATTGAGATCCTGTTCCCTTCTTGGATATATGCCTCAATGATCTACTACAAGAGGAATAGCGAATTCTCACTCAAGCAGCCATTGAACAATGAAGATCCACATCAGTTCCAATGGCTAATGCAGCACAAGGGAAGCCAAGAGGTAAGGACACAAGGGCTGTTCAATGTTTTTGCTGCAAAGAATTTGGTTATTATGCTTCGAATTGTCCCAAAAAATTTTGCAACTATTGCAAAAGAGATGGTCATATTATCAAGGAATGCCCGATCCAACCTTCCAAGAAATCTGAAACAGCATTTATTGCCTCGGTTGGCTCTTCTAGTAATGGTGGTTCAGCAAATATAGCACCAGCAGCACAAAATATTCCTACTCTTGCTCAAACTTTAACACCTGAGATGGTACAACAAATGATTCTCTCTGCATTCTCTACCTTAGGACTCTTAGGTAAACCCTTGTCTACTTCATCTACTTGGTTTTGTGATTCCGGGGCATCCAATCACATGACAAATAATGCTCAAATCCTTACCAATGTCAAAAAATATTCTAGAAACCTTGAAATTCATATTGCTGATGGCAATTTGTTACCCATTACAGCCACTGGTGATATTTCTCCTTCTTTGACTAATGTTTATGTCTCTCCAAGCCTTGCCACTAACCTTGTTTCAGTTGGCCAATTGGTTGACAATAATTGTAAAGTAGAATTTTCTAAATCTGGTTGTGTTTTGCAAGATCAACAATCAAGGAAGATGATCACAAGGGGGCCTAAAATAGGACGTGTTTTTCCTCTCCAATTTTCTTCATCACCCTATCTTTCAATTCCTTTTGTCACTTGTAATCTCGCACATGTTGATTATCGAGTATGGCACAAACGTCTTGGACATCCAAACTCTAATGTACTCCATGATTTGCGAAATTCTGACTTACTCGGGAATAAAAAGCATGTTTCTATTGATGATGTCCAATTTGATTGTGATTCTTGTAAACTTGGTAAGAATAAAACTTTACCATTTCCTACTCACATACCTAGTCCTGTTCAACCTTTCGAAATGATACATAGTGATTTGTGGGGTATGGCACCAATTATATCTCATGCTAATTACAAGTACTTTGTCACTTTTATTGACGACTATAGTCATTTCACTTGGATTTATTTCTTGCATTCTAAAGATGAAGTGCTTTCTGCATTTAAACTTTTTCATGCATATGTCCAAACACAATTTTCAGCCAAAATTAAGGCTTTACGTTCGGACAATGGGGGTGAATATATGTCTCATTTGCTTCAAGATTTCATGCAGGCTAATGGAATAATCTCTCAAAGATCATGTCCTCAAACCCCACAACAAAATGGAGGAGCCGAAAAAAAAATGGTCACCTCCTTGATGTTGCTCGAACTCTTTTATTAGAATCCTCAGTGCCTACTCGATTTTGGTGCGAAGCTGTCTCCACTGCTGTCCATCTCATTAATAGGTTACCTTCCCCTTCATTGAATCACGTCTTTCCTTTCCATAAGTTATTTGGTTATCCCCCCAATTATTCTAATTTTCGTACCTTTGGTTGTGTATGTTATGTTCATCTTTCTCCATAAGAACGCACAAAATTCACAGCCCAATCAGTTAAATGTGCTTTTCTAGGGTATTTAGTGCATCACAAAGGGTTTCGCTGTTATGATCCTAATTTGCATCGTGTTCGCATTTCTAGAAATGTAATTTTTTTTGAAAATTAGTTTTTCTTTTCCGATCATCAGGACCCTCTTTCTCCTTCAGATCAAGAAACTTCCAAACCATTTTTGGTATATCAAAGACGTTCCAAAGCTATGATCAATTAGCCTTCTGCTTCTTCTGCGCCCCCTCAAGCTCCTTCCCTTGCTGCTGGTCCTGTCGCACTACCTGAATCTGACATTCCCAGACGTAGTACTCGAGTCAGTAAACCACCAGAAAGGTATGGCTTTCCTAATTCTGTTTCTTTGACAGTCACTTTGTCTTCTATTCCTATTTCCTCATCTTATAAACAGGCAATGGAACATGAGTGTTGGCGTCAGGCTATTGAAACAGAACTTCTTGCTCTTGAAGAAAACCAAACCTAGGATGTTGTAACACAACCTTCATCCATCAAGTCACTTGGCAGCAAATTTGTGTTTTTTGTCAAACTTCATTCTGATGGTTCTAAAGATCGTTACAAGGCTCGATTAGTGGTTCTTGGGAATAAACAGGAGTATGGTCTCGACTGTGAAGAGACATTTGCACCAGTTGCTAAAAGGACCACAGTGCGAATCATCCTAGCACTTGCAGCATCTCAATCATGGTCTTGACTTCAAATGGATGTTAAGAACGCGTTTTTACATGGTGATCTCAAGGAAGAAGTCTACATCAAACTTGTATCTAATATGCCTACTTCTTCTCCTAATGATGTTTGCAAACTAAAACACTCCTTGTATGGCTTGAAAGAGGCATCGCACGTGTGGTTTGAAAAGTTTAGATACACTCTTCATGGCTTTTCCTTTACTCAAAGCCAATATGACTCCTCTATGTTTCTCCAACGAACATCCAAAGGCATAGTTGTTCTTCTTGTGTATGTGGATGACATCGTCATCACTGGTTCTAATTCAGAGGCTCTCTCTAATCTTCAAAAAATGCTGCATACCACTTTCCATATGAAAGACCTTGGTCAACTTAACTACTACTTGGGGTTGGAAGTTCATCGTCGTCCCCAAGGTATTTTCTTGAATCAACACAAGTATATTCAAGATCTAGTTCAGTTGGCCGGACTTACGGGCAGTGCTTCTGTTGAAACTCCAATGGAAGTCAACGTGAAATATCGACGTGATGAAGGGGAGCTTCTTAAGGATCCTACTTTCTATCGTAAGTTGGTTGATAGTCTTATCTATCTCACCATTACTCGACCAGACATCTCTTATGCTGTTCACACTGTTAGTAAGTTTATGCAATCTCTTCGACATCTTCACCTATCTGCTGTCCGACGCATCATCCGATATCTTCTTGGCACGCCTAATCGTGGCCTATTTTTTCCTATTGGTTCTTCGCCTCAACTACAAGCCTACAGTGATGCAGACTGGGCTAGTTGCCCGGACACAAAGAAATCCACTACTGGTTGGTGTATGTTTCTTGGTAATGCTCTTAATTCTTGGAAATACAAGAAACAAAACTATGTATCCAAGTCATCCACTGAGGCAGAATATCGTGCCATGTCTGCTACCTGTTCTGAGATCATTTGGCTACGTGGTCTTCTCATTGAACTTGGTTTTCCGCAACTTCAACCAACTCTATTGCATGCTGACAACACTAGTGCTATTCAAATTGTTGCCAATCCCGTCTACCACGAATGTACCAAACATATAGAGGTTGATTAACTTATTGACCGAAGTAGGGAAGATTGGGTGCAAGCCAATCTCAACCCTGATGTCTCCAAACCATAAGGTAGGGGAAGCTAAAGAAGAACTAATTGTTGATAAAAGAATGTACCAGAAGTTAGTTGGTTGGCTCATATACCTTGCTCATACTCGACTAGAAATATCGTATTCAGTGAGCGTGATTAGTCAACTCATGCATGATCCAAGAGAACCTCATTGGCCCTGCATTACTTGAAAGGCAATCTGGGAAAAGGAATTTTGTTCAAAAAGAAAAATAGTCTTGCTCTAGAAGCTTACACTGATACTAATTATGTGGGTTCCTTAGTGGATCTAAGATAAACTACAGGGTATTGTACGTTTCTTGGAGGAGGCAATTTGGTAACATGGAGAAGCAAACAATAGAATGTGGTGGCAAGGTCATCTCCGAATTCAGGACTATTGCTCAAGGATTTTGTGAACTACTCTTGGCTGGAAATTATTTTAAATGATTTGAGAATCAAATGCGAAGGTCCCATGAAGTTCTTTTGCGACAAGAAGTCAAATATCAATATTGCTCATAATCCTATACAACACAATAGGACAAATCGTGTTGAAATTGATAGACATTTGATTAAAGAAAAATTGGGGAAGGGTTAATGTTTACGCCCTATGTTCCATCAGAATGTCAATTAGCTGCTGTTTTAACAAAGGGACTAAACAATTCAAGTTTTTCATAATCTTGTATTCATGTTGGGGAATGGAATACATTTATTCCTCAGCTTGAGTGGGGGAGTGTTGAGGGTAAATGAACTGTAAGTATATTAGGAGAATTAAATTAAAATCCCTTAAATAGAGGGATTTGGAGAGATGTAGATATGCTATAAATATAGGATAGTTTGAAATCCTTTACATAGAATGGATATGAATAATTAGTTTGAAATTTGACATCCCTGGATTGCAGAGAGAGAGAGAGAGAGAGAGAGCTGCACAGGGATACTTTGTAGAACAAGTATGAATAAATAATGATATACAAGCATATAAATTTATTGTCCTGTTATAAGGTTCTTTTTTGTTGGTGGTCTAGTTTTGCATTGTTAGGTGTGTAAGTTTGCCATGGAATGATGGTTGTGGGTGCTGGCATTGTTGTCATAGCAATGGCTTTAGATAGTGGACTAAATTATGGTACATTTATAGGATGTGGAATTTTGAAAAATTGGTGGAAGATTAGAGCATGTGGAATACTTAAGTGCTATGTAAAGGCATTAATGTCCTTAAAAGTATTATACCGAATTTTGATTAAGCATATTCTTGTTGTCATCATGGCTTCTATGGCCAAGATTATGGAGTAAAGTTAGGTCTTTAACTACTTACAATAAGTCATTTCAAAGGGCCTATTGGTAATTGGTCCAAATTTGATTATTGACCTTGTAATTTGTCTAAATCTAAAGAAAATATAAAATTAACTCTTCGTAGAAGGATTATGCCATTTTTACTCCCTAGTGTTTTTGAGTTGTTCGTGTTTAGCTATGTCTTCATTTTGGCACGAGTTTCATTATATTGCCATTGGGAAGCTTTCTTCCATTTTACGTCACTGCACTTGAGGTCAACCTACAGATAGTTCGAGAAATTCCATGAATCATATAAATGAAAATTACCGCACATGTCAAAGCATCTTGTAATCTTACTTCAGTAACTCAAGATGATGGAACATGGGTAATTTATGGGACACTTATTGGATTGCGTAAATGTGAAGAAGGATACAAAAGAACCTATCTGGGCCATGATTTGCGCCATTGTGTATTTTACAGAGAGAATCAATAACTCGAACTTTTGGATGGTTTGTGTTGCTTTTAAATAAAATATAGCATGGAAGCATACGCATTGCACGTGACAAGTTTTTTTTAATAATAATTATTTGCAATTTATTTTAACAACTAATATTGAAGTTAATTTACCAAGTTACTGTACATCAAATGACCAAAGTAAGTTACATAGGCTCTTTTGTCGGCACACGATATAACTTATCCTAATGGGATATCAATTAAGTCCTTAAGAGCATGAATACAAATTTTTTTGTTCAAGAGTTGAAGTTTTATATTTTCTAGTGCAGCTACTCAATGAATGCCAAATCTTTTAAAAAGCCTTAAAAAAATTTGACATATTTAAACTCAAAAGGTACATGTATTTCTCGAATGAAAGCTGAAGAACCATATACATAAAAGCAAAATCATTGAATGGCAACAGCTGATAATTAAGCAAAAATTACTTTAAAAAAATTACACTTCATTTTAGTTCCAAATTTCAATCAGCAAAATATAAATTCTATGCAGTTGGAGTTTCCTTAAAGTTTTCGTTAAGAATAACTCAAAACCATACTAATATTCAAATGCAACAAATGTTATGATCTAAATTGAGAATTGTTTACTCAAAAAAAAAAAAAAATTGAGAATTGTTAACCCAGTTGCTAACAAGAACCAAAGGAAGGAGTGAAATTGCACCAATATTTTGATATAGCAACATTTGAAATATAGATACCTACCACAATAGCTAATGCGTAGCAGAAAGCGGAGGAGGATTGAAATTTAAAGAGTTTCATAGTCCACCCACTTTGGAGCATTCAATTAGACATTGAATATGATAATTACTTAAAAGGACTATTAAGTACTTACTGTACAGATTTAAATATTTCAGAAACAAGTAATCTAAATATCAATTTTGTTAATATTAATTTTAGACGTACACAAATCTGAAATTTTATTTTTTATTTTTTTAAGAATTCCTTGATCTTGACTCATTTTTTAACTACAGGTCTAAAAATCCGAAGTAGATAGCAAATCCTAAAGTTATTTGGTAATTTCAGAAAAGATTGTCAAAAACTTTGTAGCAAAATACTTGAGTAGATTTCAAGGAAAAACGTCTCCTAATTTACAAAAAATATGGAGATTTAGACACTTGAATTCGTGAGAAACTTGAAGAAAGTTAAGATCTAGTAGAACTTTAGGGACTTGAATGTCAAAGAAGGTGGATAACTTGTATAATTGCAAGGACTTTATGGATTTGATAAAGTTACTCCACCACTTTGTTGTTTGGTATGTTAATTTTTGCTTACATTTAGTGGGATTATGATCGATGCTTGTTCCCATCAAATTATCACTTTTTCTGTTCCTATGGAATAATTAGCATTCTGTAATCTTTGCTTTTTCTGGACCATAATAAATACCTGCCAGTAAGTAATACTGTGAGTTTTCATGTCCAGATAGTTGAAAGGCTCCGGTGGTACATTGAAGATGGTGACACAGTAAGAACAACCTAATTCTCTTCCGATCATCAAGTTCGGTTTTGCAAATTGAGTGGGAGAATTGCTCTCTGTCTCTTGCTCCTTTGTATGAAAGAACTAGCTAGTGCACTAGTTGTTTTATTCTGTATCAGTAATTTTGTTTTTTGTGTAGCCCAAGTCTTCTGTTTCTATTAAGTATAACCAAGCTAAGATCAATTGCATTCAGCCATTTGCATCATTATATAAATGCATTTGAAAATAGGAACAAAGATATACACTAACATAGTTTTCTGTAAATGTTACTTATTTGGATGATGTGAAAAACAAAAATTTGTAAATGGCCATTTTTTATGTATCTATACCACAAGTCATCAATAGTAAAGTGTTTGTTAAACAAGTGAATGTTTACCTTGCCGGATATTATTTTACCCGAAGATCTTAGTTTAGCGTCATTCCTTGAAACCTCATCATGGGTTGTTGTCATGGCAACTGGAGATGAGATGTATGATTGGATTTCTCTATTGTGCTCGACATGTACATCTTGGGGGAGGGTTCGTTAGAGATCTTTTCAGGACTTCATAGGGATTGTTTATTCTTAATTCCCTTGTGGTTTGTAGTCTCATTGTGTTTGGCATTCTTGAAATTAGTGTTGCATTTCTAACCATTAGCCAAAATTTGCCTTGCTTTTTGAGTGTTAGTTCTCTTGAACAATCAATCAAGAACACAACAAGTAGAGAAAGAAGACGAAACCCTAACTCTTAGGAAGAGAGAGGTTGGACAAACTAAAAGGAGGATTATCTCTTGCCTTCTTAATTTTTCTCTTACTATTTTTCTATCTTTATAGTTTCTTGTAGCTTGATGTAGCATCTTTAAGAGTCAAGGTTAGAGTCTTATTTATAGATTACAAATCCTAGTCTTTAAGAAATAGGCTATTAGGAAAGGATTAGGAAGCTTTAACTTTACCAAATAAGATTAAGCAGTTCCCTTTCCTTAAATCAACCTATGGCCTTTTCCATTTGGTATTTAGAAACTCTTTCCACCTATACTTAGATTATTGCAAATAAGTCCCTATGATTAATATAACACATAAATTAATTCCATAAGTATTTCATACTTATCTCATTAGTAATAAGTATAAATTATAACTCATTAATTAATTAATTAAAAGTCAGACAAATTAAATGCTTTAATTTATTATTAATTCAACTAATTAATTAATTTGTACTTATAGATCATGAGTGACATCTAGCAATGTATCATCACTGCCCAATTGAATATGAAAATCATATGGTACATTACACTCATCAATGACAATGTTACCGTGTAATTAATATCCTTCCACAAGTTTATATTACTAATTAATCTAGGAGTGTAGTGCGTACTCCTTATATGACTAATTACTATTTTTCTTGTTCCAGAAATATAACTCTTCATGATGTATAACCTTGAAACTCCTTTCAAGTTATATTGTCACTACTGTGAAAGATTTACATCGAGTTAATATTTTCAACAAGTGACCAATTTGGGATATATTCTTTTAACATAAGAAATGGTGAATTTTATATTGATTATTCACTATCCTTCTTTGCTTTATATTATACCCAATCTCTATCATATGGGCCACTGTTTACAAGTATTGAGTAATAGAGTAATCTCAAGTTTAAGAATCACTTACACTATTGCCATTAAGAGTTCAAACCATTGGCACTAGTAGATCAATCCAATGAATTTGTTCTCTAACAAGTATTCACATGCCAGCTTAGATGTCACACACCATGGTTGATGAAATTAACTACTAATCATTAGTAAAGGCAAAGTATGTATTAGTCTATCTGTATTAATGATGTCCAATCTCATTAATACTATGACTAGGGCTATTTAAAAATATAACTTATGTGTATGAAGAGTCTAATCATTGTAACTCTTACAATCCCTTATACACATTTAATATTCTATAGACTTTTCAAATAAACAAGTACTATAAATAAAAAGTACTAGATGATAAAGAAAAATAGCACATTTATTAATATAACATAAACAAGTGTAAAATACAAAACCCCTAAACCGACTTGTTTTAGCGCATACATTAACAAGCACAAAATATACAATTGCAGTGTTGATTTGTTTATGTGATGGAAGCATTCAGGATGTAATTGGAATTGTTCTACCATGAGCTTTCCATGTTCATGAAACATACTATCAAGGCTAAGATAGGATAATGACTTTTACGTATGTACAACAGGAAGCAATTATTTCGTTGCCTTTGTTTTGCTTTTGAGTGATTGGCATAATGTTGGTTAAAATTGCCTTCACAATCTGTGATTGAAAACTTCACTGTTAAATTTGTCAATTGCTAGGATTGTATTTTGCATCCTTCGCCTCCATTAATATATTAATATTGCGGTTGTTCGTGTTCTTTAGTTTTCATATCTGATTAAATGAATGTCATTGAACAGGTAGTCGACTTCTGCTGTGGATCAAATGATTTCAGTTGCTTGATGAAAGAAGCTCTCGACAAATTGGGCAGGAAGTGCTCTTTCAAAAATTATGATCTTATACAACCCAAGGTGCAGATCCGTCAAGTAATCTTGGCGTTAATTTAATCAGGCAATTTCTTTTAGGACTTGCTCTAGATGCAAACTCTTGATGTTGCTTCAGATAGTGATTGTTTGCAAAATGCTGTTTCTTCTCCAGTCATCATCCTGGCAATTCTTTTATGAAACAAGGCAGTGTTTCTGTCCACCTTCACTCAACACTCTCACCTTTTCCATGCTCAAAGCCATATTCAGCTTCTAAGAAAATCACTTCTTTCTCTCTTTACTCGTGTCTGAGGCTATTAAAGCTTCTTTGTCTGCAAATGCCACAAATTTATTAGGACACTGAGCCATAAAGTGTGTTTTTTGCACCGAAATTCAGTTCTATATTTATGCTTTGAATTTGATTCACCTTGAGCACTTGTGAAAGCATAAGGTGCTGGCTGGGCTTTTGATTTGTAGGTAGATTCTGTGGCTTATCAACAGCTCTTTATCAGCACTAAGATCCACTTCGTTATGAACATTCTGGATAGGAGCCTTCAGTGGAAACTTCTTGGGCATGTCCTCAATTGAGAACCAACCTTAATGGTATCACTTAATGAATACAGAATAGTTGCGGCAAGTTTGGATGAAATATGAGGTCTTAATCCGTTTAGGTGTATAGCAATAGTATCAACCCAAGTCCATTCAAAGCCACAGCGAGTAACCGTGTGATAGAAGCTAACAGTGTACTCATTTACATGTCATATCCTTGCCTTTTAACTGCAGAAACTGTATGTGAACCCTTCGCTTATAATCTGCTGATGAGTCATTACTTGCTTCATTCCTTCCCTAGATCTGATTTCTTCCAAACCAACTTCTTGTGCATGTGCTTGTACTTTCATCCACCATACTCGTGCAGTCCCTCTCAATTTTGCTTCAACAAAGTATATCTGTCTATTTTTGCTCATCTTAGGCATTGAAAGAAACTATCCATGCCGTGTATCTAGTCAAGAAAACACATCAGCATGAGATAGAAATCATTCATCCCAACTGAAAGCACTAAATCATGTTCCAATTCTTGTCTTCCGCTTGATTCTTACCTTGTAATTCATGTTCTGACCGTAAGGTATTCAAGAGCTATCAAATCACATACATATCGTACACATTCCTCAAATAAATTTTAGAACAAATTTTGGGAAATAGATTATGTGTATTGATAAAACGTTGCTGGTATTTTTTTATGGGCATTTTTAAACTTCTTGGCTTATCAGAGGTGGCCATTTTTCCTCTCTACTACCCAATTTTGTTGTGGGGTGAAAATACAAGATGATTCATGAACTATTCCTTCTTTCTGGAAAAACTAGATAAGTGTTTGATGGAAAAAGTACCTGATATTATCTGGCCTAAAACTTTAAATATTGGTCCCAAATTGATTTTTTATCGTGGAATAGAAATTCTGGAGTATGGAACTAATATTAGGCTTACGTTTGAGCAGAAAAATCCAGGTAAAATGGGTACAATCATCAATTAAAGAGACGAATCATCTTGCCCCAGTAACATTTGGAAGTGGATGGATCCTAAATATCACTATGTATAATATAGAAAGGAGTAGAATTTCTTTTATTGCTTATTAGGAAAGCTACACGCTTGTGTTTAACAAATTCACAGACCTTGCAATTCATATTTTCAAATTTAAACGTGTTAACAAAAAGGGAAAAATAAGCTTAACAACTCTAAATGATGGATGTTCTAATCGGGAATGGTGATGTAGGATTTTCTGTTTATTGAATGAAACAAATTCTGAAATAAAGGAATGGGAAGCTTTGCCTTTGGTTGCGTTCGACTCACTTGGCGCTTTAAGATAGTAAAGGACATTCCTTTTTCTAGCATGTTTAATCGTTCTCCCGAATCTTTGTTCTGAAATACATAATAACTAATGTGAATAGCACATTGCAACATTATAGGTTGGTGGCACTTTGGGAACATGAATGGCCTTTTTAGGGTCATTGCACATGCTACAGTTGTTAGGAATCTGTTGGCTGTGGCTATTTTTCTGCTGGCTGGGCATGGTTTGTATGTTGAAAAGCATATGGATGAGTGTGTCATATTGTCAGTGACTCTTGAGTCCATCATCCTAGAGTCCATTCTACTCGAATTCTTGTCTTGAAATACACAATTGTTATTGTGAAGCTCTATTACAAGGTAAATTTTTATTGGACTGAATTTGTGGACAACTTAGGAAGAGGAAATTTTTTATGGTCACTGATGGGCTTATTTTAACATCCTCGACACTTGCTACTGTGATCCAAGAACAATCGATTGTGGCTATTTTCATACTAATTGGACACGGTGAATAAGTGGAAAATAAATGTTTGAATGAACGTGTCATATAGTCAGTAGCTCGAGTCCATGATCCAAAAGCTAGGGAAGGTAAAATTCAATAATCAAATTGAAAAAGATAACTCACCTCAGAATTTGTTTCATTCAATAATAGATCTCATTCTTTCAATCTTCTCATGGTTGAGTTCACTTGGCTCTTGTGATATTTGTTTGCAACAACTTGAGCTTGTCCATTGTTCGTAGGTTATTCTTCTCTTGGTTTCCATTCTCGACTTAGTGATGATCTAACTCATACTGCAATGATTTCAATTGATTGGCACTATACTCGGTGGCTGTTTTATTTCCCTGTTTTGCAGCCGGGGACTCTGCCTTTACAGCATAAAGCTGAGCAGCATCTTTGTCTCTGGAATAGGTTTGTTGGATTAAATTCCAAATGTCCTTGATAGTGCCCAAAAACATGCGAGCATTAATCGATTTCAGGAATCATAGAACTCCACAGCTATGCCATAATCATCAAGTCTTCTTCTTCCCATGCCTAACAAGGATGCCCTGGTTTGGGACCAGTTCCTATGAGATGACTAATCTTCCCTTTTCCTTCCGGCCCTGTATGAACCAATGGGGACTGCTTGAGATAATTTTTTCCATCCAACTTGTATGCAGCTTGAATGGGTTGCTGGTCAATGGGTTGTTGAGTTCGGGCTGTATAGCAGGTCTGGCAGTCTCCTTTGACTGAGCGGGGGCCATTATTACTGTGGCTTTTGACATCATCTAGTGACAGAATCACCAGTAGGCAATTATGGAGTTATAGAAATAGAAATAACCAATAAAGAAGTCTGGCAGGGAATTTCAAAGAAATAACCAACAATAAATGTTGGCAGAGACTTCTTAGAAATAACCAACAATGAAGATGGCAAAGGATCTGATTAGGACTTAAGGAAAAAAGCAGAAGTGGCCCCAAGGAAGGATGGCTCCGACACCATATTAGAGTAGAGTTTGGGAAAGAGATGGTGTATTTGATGAAAAGGGTCCTAATTACAAAGGTACAAGAAGCCTGTATTTATAGGCTTGTAAATAACTAGGACACGTATACAATGAATGTAGACATAATATCTACACTAATAAATGAAAGATTCCCTAATCGGTCTCATAAATTAATCAGATCCTAGATCCTTCATTTTAGGATCCTTTTAACAAAATAGGAAACTTACCTAAGTTAGATCAATTCTAGCAAGACCAATTCTAGATATACAATCCGTTACAAGTAGATTTCCTAAAATATCTTTCCACTATACATGGTTCTCTACAATATACAATGCAAGGTAACAAAGGTATATGTACTTGTATCAAAGTTCAGTAACATAGTATTCATTTCAAGTTCAAAGGAAATCATTTAAAACAATCAAATATACATTTACTCTTTACCCTAACTGGCAAAAAGTTGCACTGACCACCTAACTCCAAACAGTTTCAAGTCTTGGAACTCATTTCCATCACTTACAAAGCGATCAAACTGTACAAAAACAACACATCAAAACTTATAATCTATTAATAAACTTTACCTATACCAACTTGAGCAAAAACAATCTTATACTTGCTACACACTTCAAAACAAGCAAAACAATGACCTAGAAGAGCGAAACAAACAGAAAAAGATATATAGTCTGAGGTTGCTCAGGTTTGTTTGATTAACCCTGGAACTCTCAGCAAATCCTCCATTCTGTTGGCTTTCAGACAAACTAACATGACATTCGTTTGTCCAAACGAAGCTGTGCTGCCTCAGCTGCAAATTGCAGTTGTCAGCTCCTCCATTCAATCCGCAAATCAAGTCATCCATTCAATCACCAAAGTCTATCAAAACCCGGCAAATAAACATAAATTTCAGCTCAAGCATTCATCTAATCAAGTGCATAACTCAATTTTATCAAAACTCAAACATTGTATGATTTGGTCATTCAATTTTCCCCCAATCTTCCAAAACACTCACCCACACCCACATGCAAGACTGTGAAAGCTTCAAACAAACATAAGAACATCACAATCATTGTTTAAACATTCAAGCATGGTCACAAGATTTCAATGTCACCCCTCCCTTACACATGCATTAACTCCTCTCTTTAACCAATCAACTGTTCCACCCAAAAAATCAAGAACTTCCTATTACCTTTATGGAATCTTTTTAAAGAACTTCTTGACTTCACTTCACTAACTTTTTCTTTTCATAGTTGAAGGCTGTATGTGCACATGCAGAGAGAGAGAGAGAGAGAGAGTCTTTTGTGCAAAATAGAAGAATGAAGAGAGATGCCTGATTTTGGGGCGTTTTGTTTAGAAATACCATGTTATCTTAATTGCAAATAAGTCCCCTTCTTTGATACAGTTTCACATAATGGCCCCCCAAAAGTCTTAAGAACAGAAAGGATTTTAATTAGTTTCTCATTTGGATCAAAAGACGTATAGCAGATAAAGAGATTATAAAATCCAAGTTTCACAGAGCTGTCCTGATCTGTCTAAGATTGCTTAGATCAGAATGCTTTTATTGGTCCCTAGGTGTAATGTAGGTGGAGAGGGATTCAAAATTAGCATTTTTGTGGGCATAGCAATCAAAGGTGACTGCATAAGACAGCTAGTTTGGGATAACAGGCATAGTTTATGAAATAAAGGTTGGTGCTTGTCAGACATGTCTCTTATTAGCTGAGGTCACTCCTGGGTGTTCTCTTACTTTGCTGCTTGGAAAGTAATACTAATGATTTTTCAAGAATTGAAGTAACATATACACAATCTAGTGTGTTAAGAAAGAACTAGGTGCTCCACGTATCTGGTACATGATGTCATAAATACCTGATGTTCTGTAATGCAGATTTTATTAATGAAAAATGATTTAGTACAAAGGAGGAGCGGGGCAGAGAATCTCACCTCCTTAATTACATTGGAGAATATAATAAACTTGCATCCAATCTAAACAAGCTAAGCCATTTACATGCTTTGGAAGAGTAGCTGGAGGGTAAGTATGATTCAGTCAAGTATCAAAACCTCATTTTGCAAGGGAATCCTACTTGGTTAAGTTCTCCATAAATGTGAGTGAAGGAGAAATACCTGTTTTGTATGTTCATGTTGATCTTAACCATTAGTTGATCCATCTGCCATGGAGCCTGTTGCTGGTAATTCATCAGCTGCATGACAATAGTAAATCAACATATCAGCAGATATAAACAAGTGTCGATTAGTAAAGAAAAATGATCATCAACAAAGATGCCAATATTGATTTTTGCAATTTCAGCGGTAGTGGTTGATCAGCAAGGTGTCTGCTATAAATAAATGTTTGTTAGTAAGAAATTATCGACATATAAGCAGTATTAGTGAAGCCACAACGTGAAAATAAGAGTAAGGTTTTGATTGAAGGTTTGGCTTATGAGATAGTAACGAGAGGAGGCTATATGACCATGTTCTCCCTAAAATTGGAAATGTATGTTAGTAGTGGCTTCTAAAAGTTTGTAGAGCATGGATGTTATTGTAACTGTTGGCACTAATCAGTAGACTTTACCAATGATTTTTTATCAACAGTCAGTGTTGGAGTAAGAAAAAAATATCAACACAAGTGATAATTGGCACAGCTGGTTAGCCATTATGAAAGGAAGTTTTCCAGAATACACAGGCATTATCTGGAGAGAACATGGTAGTTCCAAAGAAGCAGAAGATAGTGGGACATATCCTCACCACCCTAAAAGAAAGTACTGGCAGACATGAATCTAATCTAAAACCTGAAGAACAGAGAATATTCTAGTTCAAATCCAAATGAGGAGATTACCACTTGACACAATATTCTACAAGTAAAAAATACGAGTAAGTGCAGAACGAACACAGCTAACTCAAACAACAACTTCAGAAAGAAATCTGCAAAAATGACCTAGAAGAAATACTCTTGAAAACCGCTCAAGTCCCTTCTATGTTTTCAACTGTTTATATATTTGTTTCCGGTTTTCTTTCAAGTTTATATATCTAAGACATGTGCACTCACTTCCAGTTGCAAATGTTTATTTAGAAGTTTTTGCGAATATTTATATTTCCAACCATGTTTGAAGTTATCAATTTCATTTCCAACATTCATGCAATTTCCAATCCTTGCACAACAATTTGTTAATCCTTGATTCGTAAGGCATTTGGATCCTATCGTCTGACTACTCTTTATTTTAATGCTTAAAGTGAAGTTCTTTTGCATATGTGATACAATTTACTTTCAAATGGCTTGCTTAGCAATCTCATCATTGTAACTTCCTCCGATGAACAAAAACTGCATGAGCAGAGTCGGTGAATTACCATTTACAATGTCAACCATCAGCTTTAAAAATCAAGCTCAAACTGAGCTGAAGCCATAACAAGGATGAAAGATTTAATTGGAGAAGAATCAGTAGCAAAGATTAAACTTCTGTTTATTTGTCTGTGGAGGGATCCACATAATTTCTTGTTCTATAATGGGATGATGCTAATCTTTTCATTGCATCATTTTTATTTATTTTGTAATAACAGAAAATTTATTTTGTTTAGTTTTTTACATCAAAATGTAAATTATCTTTTATTAGTTCAAAATTGTGGATAGGGCATAGGAGTTGTTTTGCCGTGTGGACCAACTAGGGTAACCTGAACATCATTAATTTTGTCCTAGTGAGCAGTTTGAGCAACATATGCTCAAAATGTGTAATGCATGCATCTTCAGATAACCGCCCTCCCTTCTCCCCCAGTTCATCACTAACCATAAGACATTGGCCTAAATAGCCAATGAGCTGCTCGGGCAGACATCAAAAAAAAAAAAAAAACAAAAAAGAAGGCTTGTCGCTGGATATTCTTGAATGTTCATTGTGTATCCTTCATTCCTTTTTAGAGTTGAAACTGGAAGTAAAGAAATGTGTCCCACCCCAAATGTTCTACTTCCCTGTGTGTGGATCGTGTTTGAGTTGTATATGAAGGCATTAATGGAAGACGGAAGTATTAATAACAATTTGAACTTGAATCATTCATACTATCAATCAATACTCCACAGGAACTAGGCTTGTGAGCACCCAGAAATGTTGCTTATGTTTGCTGTTATTGCTAATGTTTCATCTTTTTCTCTCACATATTTTTTTTTTTGGACAAAAATTTCATTCATTGCCTCTAGTGAGCCAGGGTTCTTATGCTTATCCTTTTTGTAATCAGAGAGTATTGAGAGAAAGTTGTTTATTGTATTGTGTTTATGAATGATTACAAAGGCCTATATTTATAGGCTTTTACAAAATGAACCTAGACACTATACATCTATGAATCTAAACAATAATTACACAAGGTAATTAATCCTAATGATTCTAATCAGGCTCCTAATATCACTAATTGAGATATGTGCAATCTTCTAATTAATGCTAATTGATATAATCTTACTAATTGATATACCATATCTATAATTGATATAATATACCATATCTATAACACTTTTAAAATTTCTTTTTAATGCTTTTGTGTTCCTCAGAATGCTTTCTGTTTTGAGAAAAGGAATTGGATGAGTGTCTGTCAAGGAGAATTACCTGCAGGATCTAATCTGGTAAGTTGCCAAATACTAGATTTTGTCTGACACTGTCCATGTTCTAATGTTATGTTGGGAGATTCTTACTGATCTGCATGAACAGGTAATGGGGCTGAATCCTCCTTTTGGCGTCCATGCAGGTCTTGCCAATAAATTTATCACAAAAGCTCTGAAATTCAGTCCAAAGCTTCTGATTCTCATTGTTCCTAAAGAAACTAAAAGGTAAAAATTGTACTTCAGATACTGTAGTCAATATGATTTGCCTGCTTATTCTTTTATTTGTTCCTGCAACTACAGACTTGATAAGGAAGAGTTGCCATATGATTTGATTTGGGAAGATGACAAAGTGCTTTCTGGGAAGGTAAGAAAGCTAGCAATAGCATCCTCTCACTCTCCCTATATATGCAATTATCTTTCTCTTATTTGGCATATTTAATTAAAGAGAATTGATGGCTCAACTGGATACTTGGATTTACCCTTTACGTATTTCAACTAACCAATCAAATGTGACAACATATTCTCATTCTTTTAATCAAATTTTAAATTAAAACTTTGTCGCTTATAACAAACTTAATATCTTTTAAGTCAATTTTTAATAATTTTCTATTGTGACTATGATTTATATATTTTGGCTATAAATTTATTGATTGCTTGAATGAAAAAAGTATTTGACAATGATAAATGGCTTTTGAGATGGAAAAATATTATTCTTCAATCTTATAGAGATTTTGATGCAGTCAACAAAGGGCTTAAGGACAAACAAATTTAATGTTTTCCATATTTGTCTCAAGAGTCATTATTTTGAACTTTGGATATTAATAGTATTTTAGTCTTTTACATGTTCGCAGGAATTTTTCCCAACAGCTGTGTTTTTTATTTTATTTAGTTATTCAATAATGCTAGGTAATTAATTAGAGTCAAAGTTGTTATAAGAATATTCTACAAGTGTTTTGTTTTCTTAGGAAATAGGAATTCTATTTATAATAGATTTAAGTTTATAAATACCTTTGTTATTAGTCTATTCTAGGTAGAGAGAAAGATTGATTAATAAAATTTCAGTTTATTTGTTTAGTTTGTTAATTTTGTTTCTTCAGATTCCCCTAATTTCCTCCATCTTCTTGCTTTCTTTCCCCCTCGTTACTGTTCACGCTACAGTACGTGCTACTCTTCACCCACAAAATAGTGTTACGCGTGTGTTCGTAGGCAAGACTATACCAATCTTGTCCTACGACAGATTTGCTTTTAAAATCATTTATAATATGCATCATACATATTTTTTGAATGTTAGAAAAATGAAGTTTGGAGGGAGTCTCAAATGGGTTCCCCCCCAAAAAAAAAACAAAAAACAACAAAAACAAAAAAAAACCCCAAAAAAAAAAAAACACAACCAAAGAAAAAGATTAAATTTTTTTGATCAGATAATACTTTCTTTTAACCTTTCACACAATGATATTTGTCAATTTAAGCCTTGTCATTTTATTTTGATGATCTTTTGTATGTATTTTTTAAAGTTACATGAATTGTATACCCTTTGTTGTAAAAATATAATTCTCCTGCATTAAATGCACGGGTTAGCTACTAGTTGGAGAATGAAGGTAATTCACTAATGAAATTCATTTTTTATCAGTCTTTTTATCTGCCTGGGTCAGTGGATGTGCACGCTCAGCAAATGGAGCAGTGGAATGTGGAAGCACCACCGCTATATTTATGGAGCCGCCCTGATTGGACGGCCAAGCATATAGCAATAGCTCGAGAGTACGGACATATAAGCATTGGACAAGATGTTGGCCATGTTAGGGAAATCAATGTTGAAACTTCCGTCTCTAATTATCTAATGGAAGATAAGCATGACTGTTACTGTGATTTCTCTAGTGTCATGAAAGGCTACACTGACATTACTAGCATACTGGATGATCTGCCTGAAGAATTTGATGGTACTCAACATGACAAGAAAGCTTGATCTGCTCAGAGACGGTTGAGATTCATTTTTACAAGCAGCTCTATTGGATCCCCTTCATCCGGAAAATTTGGAATACCCTCTTCCAAAAGAGACGTCAAATAGGTGATTCGGTTGGCTGAATAGTTCCTTAGTCACTTACCAGAACAATCCAGCGGCTGGCTGATATGGTAGTTCTCTTGTTTGTTTCTTCCTTCTAATCAAATAGACAACTAGCAATACATAGCTTGTTTTGAAAGAGTTATGATAATATTAGCACTTCCCATTGGTTCTGCAATTACTAAAGATCTACAACCTGGCTTCAGCAGCAGGGATATACTGTATTCATGCTTTTTAAAGACAACAAATACATGCAGATTCACCCAGTATATTTCTAGGTGTGGTAGTTTATCTTGTCCATTGTGCTCTTCATTGATTCTATGGTATTAAAATCTGTCTAGTTAAAGTTCTCTGAGCATTAATCGTATTGCAAAGCACTTAGAATACCTTGTGATTGAGGAATGGACATTTTTTTCATCAATTCAGTTCATTTAGAAATTATCATAGGAGTTCGATTGTAATTTTGTGGTTGATATACCTGTTCTCTGCAATTCCTGAAATACTTGGGAAAGGTTGTTAGGAATTGATCCATGATTAATTTTTGGAATGGTGATGAATTTTCGGGAGAGGTTTATCTTCACTTCTATTGCGCTTTTGGCATGCTGTGGAGCTTAAAATCTGTAACCAAAATGAGAAAAGTGCTAACGTCAGAAGCACGTGTCACCAAGACTACACTAGAGTTCTGAATATCACAGAAATCCCGTTTTCATGGTCTTATTAAAAAAGAGTTGTCTTGAAAAAAAAATGTAAAATCGAAAGTGTCGCGCTCCAAAAATAACACACTTGTCATGCCCTGAAAAGGCAACACGGTCACCAGACCCTTTTCAATAAGAAAATTTTAGAAAAATCGTGTGTGTGAGAAAAAATTGGTAGTGAAAAGGTGTTATTTAAAAAAATAATATTTTTGAAAAACAAAATAAGGTCGTGACTATAAATGTGATAGTTTTGGTCAAAAATTTTGAAAAAAGATTTTATTAAAAAAATAGAGTTGCCACACCTGGAAAATCATTTAACAAACAAAATAAAAAATTTTTAGAAAAAATATTTAAAAACTTTTTTTGACACATTTGAAGAAAGAAAAGACAAAGGCTTACGCCTATAGCAACTTTTCCACTTGACGCGACTAGTTGCGAGATTTAATCAATTTTTTTCTAAAATAATCTTAAATTCTATCGCGTTTGGATGTGTCTATATGAATGTAAATTCTAAGTCTAATGTGAATATTAGGAAGTCAAAATGTTCCGTCGAGACTTGATCGGGATTATTGCTTTAATTGCGAAATTCGAGTCGAGACCTTGAGGGAATTACGAGTGTAAATGCAAAATGGAATGCAAAAAGAAAAGAAAAATAGTAATATAGATAAATAAGTGGTTGAAGAAAGTAGGGATGAAGCATAATAGGTATGAGGGACTAATAACTCGTGACTAACTTTTTCTACTCACGAATGAGGGAACAGCCTGTTAACCACTGCTTCCCATGTAAGTAGACGACTATTTTTAATCGAATTACACAAGACCTAGCTTCTATGTGAAATATAACCTAAGTGTCATACACTGAGTTTATGTAAAAACAGGTAATAATAGTAAGATATATACGAAAAAAATCATGCATAAATGAAAAATCCTAAAAATGAGAAGTAGGGTGTGAAATGATATAAAATGCACGCGGGTAATGAGACTATCACTAAAATGACTTAAGGGTCTAGCGTTGGACTAACCCTTTCTAAGAATCCCCCACTAGCGTTGAACTAGCAAAGAAGCAAGAAAATCACAACTAATGTTGGACTAGTGTGGTGACAGAATAACAAAACTAATAAAAAATGAATAAAAATAGAAAAACATAAATCAAAAGCAAATAAGCATATAAAGATATATAAGAGCACGTAGGAGCTCATAGTATGTAAACATGATATTCTAGATGCAAAAATTCTAAGAAAAGTGGTAAAACATATAAGCACATAGGCACACAAAAGCAAATAAGCCCTAACTATTACACCTGGGAGATTAGCAACAATTTTGGGGAGAAAAAATAAAAAATAGCATATCTATTACACTTGCTATCTAAATACAAAATTTTTGGCTAAAAATATAAGAAATATAACTATTATATTGACTAACTAAATATAAAAGCATACAAACAAAGTAAATCTAGCAATCTATTATATTTTCACCAAATAATGAAATTCGAAACAAAATGGCATAATGTAAATAAATATGTAAAAAAGTATAGAGAATAAGAAAACTTATTGATGAAAATGCATAAAAATCACATAGGAGCACATTGGAGCATATAAAGAGAAATTAACAAAGTAATGGGCAATAATAATACCTTCCGTGGGAAATCTGGTGCAAATAATAATCAAAATGAACACACGTCAATATACCATTATTTAGGGAAATAAAGTGTAGATACGAAATACTAACAAATTTGGAGGGTAACAATAGAATCTCATCCAACTAAGGGGACTAAATGTAATTTAAATAATTATTCTAGGGCTAAAAATACAAATTCTAGCAAATTGGAGGGAGAAAAAACATAAATGCTAGCAACTAGAAGCACTAAATATAAATTCCAGTAACATACGGGAGTATAAAACAACTTGCAGCAACATATAAAGGACTGAAACACAACTTCCAGCAATTAATGGGCCCAAATAATTAAAATTCCAGCAAGTGTTAAGGGTTAAATTGAAAATTTCAGCAAAATATTGGGGCCTAAATTGACAGATCTAACAAAGTATTAGGGCTAATTAACAGTTTCAGCAACATTCTAAGGGTCAACTGTAAATTCCAGCAAGTATGGGGATTTTGCAAATTTAAGGGACTTAATTGAAAAGAATGGAAGATTTAGGGGCCAATGCACAAATATCAAGTCTAACACTTCTTATAAAAAAAAAAAAAAACTCTTGGAGGCATATCAACACTAATCAAAATCCAAGGACTCAAATACAATTGTTCCTCTTATATTAAACCACAAAAGAAAATGCCCAACTCAAAGGAAATTTGAATCAATTTAAGAAAAACCAAATTAACTAATGAGGTTAGAAACTTAATCAAATCAGAAACAAAAAAATGAACCGAAAATCTGCAATAAAAACTAAAAGAGAATTAATACAAAATTTAACGGAACATAACTAACACAGGATTAGAGGAATATAACTAACACCAAATTAAAGGAATTTAACTCACAAAATTAAGGGAATTTAACCCACAAAAACCCCCTCTCTTAATTGTCGTTTTCTTCCACTCTCTCCCTCCCTCCCTCCCTCCCTTCTGCTTCCGTTGTCTGCTCTCGGTCGCTATATCCTTCGATTTTCTTCTCCTTGTTTCTCTCTTTTCTTCTTGTTCACTCTCTAGTCTTTTCCCTCTAGTTCTCTCTTCTCTCGTTTTCTCTGTCTCTTTCTCTCACTCTCTCTATTTGGCTCTTCTAGTTTCTCTTCTAGCGAAACCAATTTCCCCAAATCATCTTTCAATTGGAATCCCCCTTTCCCTCAAATCTTTTGGTCTATCTCCCAAAATCCCCCCAAATCATGAGCATAACATAATAATCAAACAATATTAATGCGAAGATACATTGATTGGAGACCATTTGTAAACAATTGGGGGAATAGCCTAGAGTTTTACTTGGGTTCAGAAGGCAGTGTGCAGTGGAGACTAGCGGTGATGATCTCCTAAGGTTAGCGAAGCTCAGGGACGGCGCAGCTTTTGGTGGAGGAGCCTGGCTGTTTGTGAGTTGTTGGGGGTGATTTGGTTACTGTTTCTGCAAGATGGAGGTGGCGGTTGTGGGCTGAATTGGGTCTATCTTGGACTTGTATGTCGTCTGATGGAGGCTGTTGGCCTGTCCTGCTTGTCGACGGCAGTGGTAGTGATGAGTTGGTCTTCTAGGGTGCTGATCGGTAGTTCCTTGGGCTGGTTTTGGTGGAGTTTTGGGCAGTTTTGGACTGTTTTTGGTGGCTACTATTGGGCTGCTATGGACTGTTTTTGCTGCGATTTGGGATGTTATGGGGTTGATTTGAAGCTGGTTTTTGCAGTGGTTGTAGAGACTGTTTTTGTGCAAGTTTGTGACTGGTTGTGGCGCTAATTTTGTAGCTCTCTTGGTGGATGATTTTGCAGGATATTGAGGCTGATTTGGGTCTAATTTTGAGCTGTTTCTTTTCAGTGTTATTGGGGCTGGTTTGATGGTGGTTTGCAAGGCGAAGGTTGGATTGTTGATGTCTGATCAGTTGTTGATTTTGGTGGTGAGGTGGTGGTTTGGGCTTTGATGGCTAATTTGTCAACTGTGTGTAGTATGTGAATGCGATGTTTGAATGTGTGTGTGTGAGTGAAGTTGTGAATGGTAGTGTATGCTTGTCTGTGATTTGTGAATGATTGTAAGTGTGTGTAAAATGTTCGTATTGTGTGAGTTTTGATGGCTGTGTTTGAGTTTTTTGAGAGTGTATGTGAATCTGACTGTATCTGTGAAGTCTGTGTGTGCATCTGAGTGGATATGTGCGTGGGAAGTGTGTCTGATTGTGTGCTGGTGTGTGTGTGTGTGTGTGAACGTTTGTGTGTGAAATTAGTTGTGTGTGATGTCCGTGAGATTGGTATGTCAATGTGTGTGTAGTGTGTAGTAAGGAGAGTGTGTGTTCTTGGTGTTGTGTGTGTTTTGAGTGTATGTTCTTGGTATTCTAAGTTAAGGTTTGGAGATGTATTAATGTGTGTTCTAGGTACAGTTTTGAAGATATACTAGTGTGTATTCTAGGTGTTTAAAGTGTGGGGTTGAAAATGTACTAGTGTGTGTTTGAAGTGTTCTTGTTGTAGGCATGAAGATGTATTAATGTTTGTTTTTAGGTGATCTTGGTGAAAAGTAAAAAAACTAAAAAAATCTCTCTAAGCTTTTCTTTTTCTATTTCCTTCATTTAATCCAAATGAGCTATTTATAGTGCAACAAAATCTTATCCTCCAAGAAATGAAGAAAAGACCAAAATACCATTAACCATCAAATAACAAATTTACCCACAAAAAAAAAAAAAAGGATTGGTCTAACACAAAAAAATTAAAATTAAAAAATGTCATGATTTTTTTAAAAACTCCACAAAGTGAAAAAAAGTAAAAAGATATAAATAACAAATTTTATATAAACTAAAAAAATACATTTCTTGGACAAAACGACCGTTTTGCCCCTAAATAGAATATTTATCGAAAAATAGTAATGGACCCCAAAAAAGTTAGAAAAATTTAAAAACACGCTTCAAAGCCTAAAAAATGAATTTGAGACCCAAATTGGCAAAAATGGTAATATATAGAAAAATATCAATTAAATTCTAAAAAATCATAAAATTTAGAAACATGTCTAAAAATAGAAAATATGAATTTAGAACCCTAAAACTAATAAAAAAATATTTACATGCTAAAAATTACTAATTCGTCCCCAAAATTGCTGACTTTGTCATTTTTACCCAAAAATCAAGATTTGACTCCAAATAGTAGAAAAATGTTCCCCAATGTTAGAAAATGAGTGGTGTGTCAAAATTTGGTATCTACAGAAAGGTATCAGTGATATGGATTTGGCCCTCCCTAAAATAAAAAAAAAATAAAAAAAACACCATGTAAATGAATGTTTTGATGATTAGTACGTGGTAAGAATTCTCACTAATGGATGTTTTGATGATTAGTACGTGTTAAGAATTCTCACTAATGGACTAGATTTGTTACCTTAAATAATATTATTGGCCAATGTTACAAGTGAAAATGTTTTCCTTTTTTTCCCCTGTGCAAATTAAAACAGAAAATTCAAATAAACAAATATGATTACCTCTCAAACTATGAAAAACATTAGAATATCAAATGAAAAGCAATCACTATTGTTGGTCTCTACAAGATTTCTCACATTATGGCAGCATATAATTGCAGTGAGACTCAAATTATAATGATTAATTGTCTATCTCTCTTGCATGTTGTCCGTTCATGGCCTCTTTAATTTTATGGATAAATTTCACAAATTAATAACATTTCGTGTTGCTATATTTGAATTGGCTGAAATTTGTTTTTGGTAAAAAAGTTTTGGACCAAACGCAATTCAAATGCAAAAGAAATTTTATAAACTTGATGTGGTGTACAATGAGTATAGCAAATATGAACAAATACACACAAATCAAGTAATTAAAATCTAATCTCCCAACTTATTCAGTAAGTGCACGAGTCAGTTGTAGTATTTGGAGTATTAGATGTTGAATCCTACGAGGAATCAAATATGTGCAACTACTAAAATTTTTCACTAAATTTTATTATCTAAACACAATTAAAACAAGAGTGATATGGGGTCCCTTCAATAGAATAGGTAAATGATTGAGATCTTTTGTAAAATCCAAGCAAAGAATCCTAGAACATAGAATCCACTAATGAATCATACATAAATGACTTGCTAAGTGTTACCTTGCTTTGTTTAGAATCCAATTCCTTAAGTGTCATAACTAAATTTCTCTATGAAATGACAAGATTTCAACTATTCTCATAATGAAACCTTATGGAAACATGAAGTGTATTGATTCACTTAAGAATTCATTAGTCTCATATGAATTACTTAAGCATTTCTTGTTCATTTTTCATTATTATATGCATTTCTTAATGTCAAGTAACAACTAAATGACTTGTTTGAATTGGACATGCAAAAATAAGTGTTAAAACTTGAACAAGTAAACAAACAAATGCAAGCTTAGCAAGTGCAAATGGATTAAATCATGTTTGTTGATTATTAGCTTCATCTATGGTCTAGATGAAGCTTTTAGTTCAACATGGTTAATGAAACAACTAAAAGTTCAATACCAAAGCAAGAATTCATATCAACAAATGAAAAGTTAAGAATTGCTCAACCAAGGTTGTAACAAACTTCTCTTCTTATTCACCTTCAAAAGTTGAACTTACAAAGCTCTCTTATAATGTTTCTCACTATTCTATTGAAGGATGAAGAGAATTCTACTAATTCTCTATCAAAACTAGTGTAAAATAAGCTAACAACTACTTTCTTCCTATCAAAACTAGTTATAAATGCTTTACAAATGACTTCAATTTATAGGCAAAGGTTCTTCACATTATTTTCCAACTTGCAATTGCCATTAATGCATGAAATGATGAAGATTTGCATTGAGATTTCAAAATGGCACAAAAGTCTTCATTTATGTTTTCAATAAAATCTCCAACTTGCAAAACCATATCTCCATTTGAAAATGTTTGCAAAACCAACTCGAAATTGTTGCAAGTTGCAAGCCCTAAAAATCTATTGGCCGACCTCGACCCACGGATCACCCATTCTGGGCCCAAGTTATTTTCTGCATTTTTTTGAACTGGCTTCCATATGTGCATGCATTTTTCACGTATTTCCGTGCAATTTGATGAAGAATTAAGTCTCCCAAATATTCTTGCAAAATTATTTTTTTCAATTATTCTATAAGTGGTTCACCCAACTTAATCCCTTGAATCACTTTTGAATTTACTCATCCTTGACTTCAATTGATCCATATTGAGCTTAAGTGTGATGACCCTACAAAAAATATACAAGAATTGTGCATTAATTTGCTCAAAATAATAAATTGACATAAAAACACTAATTTTGAGCTTAAAACCCTAATTCTAAAAAAAGTTAGAAAATGAGTCATTTGTAATCTGAATTAATCTAATAATATTAAAATCACACAAAAACATATAATTAAACATATAAAAATATTAGTAAATTTATTACTTATCAAACTCTTCCACACTTATATCATTGCTTGTCCTCAAGCAATTGGAAAATTTTGAAAGAGAAATTTTGAAAAAATGAAGTTCTAGACCCTTTTTCCATTTGAAAATACATTTGGCCGTCTGAATGATGCTTTTGTTGTTCGGAAGTGCATTCAAACTAGGCTACGGTTCTGGAATTCAAAATGTTGGGCCGTCCAAATTGAAGAAAAGTAGCCGAATGATCCTCTGTTCCCAAATTTTGAAAGTCACTTGGGGCATCCAATGGTTTTCAATTTTTGAAAAATGAAAGCGTTTGGACGTCTGAAAACTTCTTTCGACCGTCCAAAAGTTTGAATTTCTAGAATATTAATGGACATCAATTGGCCGTTCGAACCATGACTTAGGCCAGCCAATCGAGAGACAGAATACCCATTTTGTTCTAAACAACTCAGAATATTAAAGGGGTAAAGCTTTTGTGAAAATATCAGCCAGCTGATCACTTGTGCATATATAATCAATACTAATGTCTCCTTTTTGAACCAAATCTCTAATAAAATGATGCTTGATACCAATATGCTTGGTTCTAGAGTGTTGGATGGGATTTTTGGTCAAGTTGATGGCACTAGTGTTATCACACCTAATAGGCATACTTTTAAAATGCAAACCAAAATCTAAAAGTGTGTGCTTCATCCATAACAATTGTGCACAACATGCACCTGCGGCTATATACTCGACTTATGCTGTGGACAATGATAACGATCCTTGTTTCTTGCTAAACCATGATACAAGACATTTTCCTAAAAGATGACAAGTCCCACTAGTACTCTTTCTATCTATTCTACAACCAGCAAAGTCGGCATCAGAATATCTTGCAAGGTCAAACATATGTGATCTAGGATACATAGCCCACAGTCTAATGTACGTCTTAAATATCTAAAAATATGCTTAACAGCTAACAACTAAGATTCCTTAGGACAATATTGAAACCTAGCACCAAGACAAACAACAAATATAATATCGAGCTACTAGCAGTAAGACAAAGCAAACTACTTATCATACCTCTATACCCCTTTTCATCCACTTTAGTACCTTCTTCATCTTTATCCAACTTAGTGGAAGTACAAATTAGAGTGCCCACTGGCCTTGAATACTCCATACAAATCTTTTAAGTAACTCCCTTGCACATTTGGTTTGGTCAATAAAAATACCATTTTTCAATTGATGAATTTGAAAACCGAGGAAAAAATTTAATTCTCCCATTATACTCATTTCAAATTCATTTTGCATCAAGCAAGACAAATCTTTAAAAAGGCAGTCATTTGTAGCACTAAAATAATATCATCAACATAAACTTGAATAATGAGAAGTTCATTTGAGTAAGATTTTGTGAAAAATATGGTATCTAGATGCCTCTTTTAAAACCATTTTCAATTAAGAAGTTGCTCAACTTTTCATACCAAGCTCTAGGAGTTTGTTTTAATCCATATAAGGCTTTGGAAAGTTTAAAGACAAGATTTGAAAATTTTTTGTGTTCAAATTTTGGAGGTTGTTCAATATAGACTTCTTGATTGAAAAAAGCACTTTAAAACATCCATTTGAAAAAGATCTTTTCACATCCATTTGAAACAATTTAAGGCCTTTAAAACATCCATATGCAAAAAGCATTCTTATAAATTCAAGCTTAGCAACCAATGCAAAAAGCATTCTTATAAATTCAAGCTTAGCAACCAACGCAAAAGTGTCATCAAAATCTATTCCTTTTTTTTTAGCATATCCTTTGGGTACTAACTTTGCTTTATTCCTCACAATTTCACTTTTATCATTCAACTTATTTTTTAAAAAACCCATTTTGCACCTATTACCGGGTGATCTAGTGATCTTTCTATTGAAGTTCATACCTTACTTCTTTCAAATTAATTCAATTCCTCTTGCATGACCACTGTCCAAAAATCATATTTTAAAGCATCTTCTATATTCTCAAGATCAAATTGGGATAGTAAAGCAAATTATCTACCAAAGGTCTAGTTGAGGATCTAGTTCTAACCTTTTCGGAGGGATCACCTATAATGAGCTCTTTTGGATGGTTTGGTGCATATCTCCAAGCTTGGGTAGCTCCTTTGAGGTATCATCATCTTTCTTTTCATTAGCTTTCTCTTCACTATGACTAGGTTCTTCCTTTGGTACATCTTCACGTACTTAAATTGTGAGTTTCTCCAACTTTTCTTGAATACCTACATCATCATCTTCACAAACATCCTTTGTAACAATATCATGTAATTCATCAAATGTAACATGAATGTCCTCTTCTACTACTAAGGTCCTATTATGTACTCTACAGGCTCTCTTATCACTAGCATATCTTAAAAATATTCCCTCGTCCATTTTCTTATCAAACTTGCCAAGGTGTTCTTTAATATTCAAAATAAAATATTTGCAGATAAAAACTTTAAAATAGTCAGCAATTGACTTTTTGCCAAGCAAAAGTTCATAAGATGTTTTGTTCAAAATAAGTCTTAATAAAACTCTATTCATAACATAGCAAGTTGTATTAACCGCTTTGACTCAAAAATATTTTCATAAATCACATTCATTGATCATAGTTCTAGCGGCTTCTTGAAGAGTTCTATTTTTTTTTCTTTCAACAACACCATTTTGTTGAGGAATTTTTGCGGTTGAAAACTCATGAGTAATACCATTGTGATCACAAAAATGCAAAAAATCACAACATTTAAATTCGGTTCCATTATCACTTCTAATTTTCACAATGGTCAAAATCAACAAATTTTAAACTTCTGCAAACAATGAAACAAAATTTTTAAAAGCTTCCTCCTTGTGTGTAAGAAATAGCACCCAAGTATATCTTGAATGGTTATCAACAATAACAACAGCGTATCTTTTTCCCACAAGGCTTGCAACTTGGGTAAGTCCAAATAAATCCATGTGTAAAAGTTCCAAAGGCCTTGGAGTGGAAACACAACTTTTTAGTTTGAAAGAGATCTTGGTTTGTTTTTCAAATGGAATAATTACACAAACCTCCCCTGAGGTTTATGACAATTGTAGTTAGTTTTCTCCAGGTTTAGAAAATTACACATAGTTCACTTGGTCACGTGAAAAGACTATTGTGCCCTTAGCAAAATACTTTATTAAAAAGCTCAAAAAAATAAAAAATAAAAACCCTGTTTTTTCCCACCTAACCAAATCAACTGGGAAATCGGCTTCCCCACCCCCACACGCATTCTTAACATTGCATTCTTAACATTTCTCCACCACTTTGACAAAACGTTTCTGCACCGCCATCAACACCACTACCACCACGCTTCTTGTCTAGAACGCATAGGGCCAAAAAACCTTTGAAACTACATCAATTATTCTTCCTCCCTCCTATTATACCTCTTCCAAATCATGAAATTAATACTCTATAATTTGTATAAACTTGCAAATTGTATCCCCAAAACAATTTTTTCAATAGATCGATTATCCCTCACATGATCAATGAAGATTGGAATCAAAGAAGAAAGACAAGAAAAATGGATTCTCTTCCTTTTTATCTCTACAAAACTAGGTGACTTGGTTGAGAAAAAGTTTGTAATTCTAATTGTTATCATTGGTCGCTGCAAGAAATCAAAGTTGGAAACTTTTTTTTTTTTTGTAATTTTGCTTCATTTGTATATATGCCATGTATTTGCTACTAATGTGCTTTTTTTTTTCCTAATTATCAATGCTAAAGCTTGCTGTCTATTTGTTCATTGGCTGTTGCAAGCAATCAAAGTTGGAAACTTTCTTTTTTAATTTTTTTTGTAATTTTGCTTCATTTGTATATATGCCGTGTATTTGCTACTGTTTTTTTTTTTCTAATTATCAATGCTAAAACTTGTTGTCTTGTTGTTCTTGTCCTTATTATTTTGGAGATAAAAAAAAATTGTGACGATGAGATTACTAAAATTGATTTTGTGAGTGATGAATCAATCAATGACTTTCTGACTAATTCATTATTTCTGATTGTTTTTTGGCTACAAATATGTTTGATATTATGATTTTTTTTCTTTGGTGGTTAACGATTTGCTTGCTTTTGAAATTGAATGCAAACTAGATTTAGTACTTGTTTTTTGGGCAATATGGAGGTTGTGGTGGGCTACTGTATTTTTCTTTCTTACCTTTCGGAGGTAGGAGAAGGGGGATTCAAGGTGGTGTATTTGGTTCTTGAGTTGAACAATTAATTAAAGCAACGGGCTAGTTGCATGAAGTTATTTGGTAATACAAATTGTATTGGTGCTTAAGATTTTTTTGGTGGAGAAGAATGTGAGATTTAAGAGATTTGCATAGTCTTACTATACTGATTTTGAGCTTTGAGTGGAGCTTTGGGTGGGAACATGAAATTGGAGACTGCAAATTGGGTTTAATAGTGGTTTTTTCTTTATATTTTTGAAAAGTTTTTAATTTGGTTTGACAAACTTTCCCAATAACATTATAGGATATTCATACAGTTTTTTTGGCTTAAGTAAGCAAATTGGACCTTTTTGTTACCACACATATGAAAATAAGGGAGGCAAGTGAAATTTTCTAAACCTGGAAGGAGTTGCCTACAATTGTCATAAACCTCAAGTGAGGTTTGTGTAATTGTAGACACCAAATTTTGCTATACCTTTTATTTTTCAAACATTGGGGGCATTTTTATATTTTTTGGGGTCAAATTCGAATTTTTCAATAATCTCGAGGGGCAAAATAGTAATTTTTATATGTAAATATTTTTACATTAGCTTTGGGGGTTTTAAATTCATATTTTTACTTTCATACGAACTTGTTAATTTTGTAATTTTTTTCGGATTTAATTGGTATTCTTTTTATATTTTATTAGCATAATGGTAAAATGATAATTTAACCTCGCGAATACCATTTTAGCTCATTTTAGGTCCCAAATTTATTTTTCTAATTCTTTAAGCATGTTTCTAAATTTTTTTTATTTTTTCGGGAACGATTACTATTTTTTCTGTAAATAGTGGATTCAGGGGCAAAATTGTTATTTTATAGTTTAAATTCATTTTTTGCCAATTTTTGAGTCATAAATGCATTTCCTAGTGTTTTAAGTTTATTTTTAATTTTTGGTAATTTTTCAAGGTCAATAGCTATTTTTCTATGTATTTTCGTTATCCAGGGGCAAAATCGTTATTTTACAGTTTAAATTCATTTTTTACCAAATTTTGAGTCATAAATGCATTTCGTAGGGTTTTAAGCTTATTTTTAATTTTTGGTCACTTTTCAAGGCCAATAGCTATTTTCTGTGTATTTTCGTTATCCAGGGGCAAAATTATCATTTCACACCCTGAACGCGTTTTTGATCATTTTTAAGCTCTAAACTTTATGTTGAACTCTACTTTGAAGTTTTTGGAAAATTTTGGAGATTACTATCATTGATTTGTATTAATTTTTAATTTTTTGGATTAAAAATATTTTTCTTAAATAAAATTAAAATTTTTATTACCGGTGTGATAGCCCCACCTTACCCAGAGGCGCACCAAAGGGCTTAGCGGACTGTCTACCTGGCTCTCGCCAGGACTCGAATCACGCACTCATTCAAATCATCCGAATGTGTGTATAACTCATAAATACTTTAATATAAGTCAACTCAGTAGTACAAGTATCTCTAAAAGGTATTACATTCCAAAATATATTTTATAAGAATAGCCTAAACAACTTGGCTATTAAAATATAAATAAAACATCTAACATATCAAAATCTGCTTCTCTAGCTTTAATAGTACAAAAAGCCTAGGTAAAGAAAACAAATGAAAGGAATGAGCTATGATAGCCCAGTGAGTGCTCCAGTCAAGCAGCATACCAATAAACAAATAAACATTTAATGATAATAATTAACAAATTCAATAAACAAGGAATAAGCAATGTGAAGTGTCATATAATCAATGGCGGATACAGGCTCGCTACGGGAGCAAGCTCAACCGCAGGAGTATCAATCATTGAACAAGATAACATTGGTATCGGGACCGAGTTAACAGGTCAGGTCCGAGATACTTGTAAAATGCAATTCAGAGTTACCCTCTTTGAGAAATGAAACTCATATAGGAAAGAATATCACTCGCCTATAACTCCCAACACCTTATATCACCCCAAACACACCAAGTTGACTAACCATGGGGTAACGGTGAAGTTAGCCACGGAAGTCCAAGTTCATGCATGGAGTTCAATCATGAGTTAGCCTCTTTGATGACTTTACTCAGATATGAACATTAACACACGCCGATAACGTCCAACACCTTATATCTCTCCCGTACACACTAGGTTTGACTAGCCGTGGACTAACAATGAAGTTAATCACGAAAGTCACATGCACAAATAATCACATAGAGCAATAAAGCATATAACATTTAACGGAAGAGATGCGATAAAGTACACACCTTTCCTCAAATAGCACATGTCATAGAATAACATTTACAAGCATGATATATCATTTCACGCAACATGCACACACAGAAGCACTCACCTGGAATGCCTAGGAAAATATTTCGTAAAAAGGTCGAGATTCACTTTCGGATCCTGGAATTCAAAAGAAACAATCTAATGAAAAACCGATTAAAACCCTAAGTAATTTAGTAAGAATATTCAAGAAATAACCTAATTATTTCTAGGGTTTCATTTCTAGGGTTTTTAGAGTTTAGGGTTTTACCCTAGGGTTTAGGGTTTTAGATTTAGGGCTTTGGTTTTTAGGGTTTTCTTGTTCTAGAAAAATTTAATTCATTAATAGATTATTCTCTTAAAATTTCTGCACACCAAATTCCCTAAATTTTGCATATTCTAGGTTAAAAATTTCACCTATCATTTTTCCTTCTTTAATTCTACTAAAATTTTGGCAGCATCTCCCCTTAAAATCGGACCAACCCAAAATTTTTACCTGTAAGAAATCAACCAACCAATCCAATTTCCAACAAGTTCTATAGCTTCCATATCTCACTCAAAGCCAATTTCACTCAAAATTCCAATCAAATTCAAGATTTCTACTCCAAGTTTCTTCAACAATTTAACACATAATACATGCTATTTCAAGATTTAAATACTATCTACTAGTCTATCTAGCCAAGAAATCACTTTTTTTTTAACAAGCAAAACTTCATTTCAAAACTTAAATCTTCAAGTTTAATAACAAGTATCTAATAATAAACTTATACAAAAGGCTATCTAAAACTTGAAAATAATAGCAAAAGTTCATAGTAGATACCTCAAACAAGCTTAGATCTTTGCTTAGAAAGAAGAAGAGCTCACTTTCTATGGTGGAGATTGTCCAAAAATGGAGAGAAAGCTTCAAGAAAATGAAAGCAAAAGAGAGGAGAAGAGAGCATAGGGAGGGCCGGCCACTTGAGGGAAAAAGTGAGAAAGAAATAAGCCAAGAAAGTAGAAAAGAAATAAAGAGAATAATGGGAAAAGTGCAACCAATCATAGCAAGACAAGGGTCATCCTAGGGTTTAGATATTTTGACATAATAGTTTCTACTTGGTTAATTATGATTAGTATAAATTTTAATCACTTATCTTCTTAGTAATTTGCAAGCTTTATGGCACAATTTTTAAAGCAAAAAGAGAGAAGAAAAGGGGGAGAGAGGGCCGGCCATAGAGAGAAAGAAAAACAAGAGAATAAGTGAAAATTTTTGGTCAATTTTTGAGCTAAAGCCAACCGGTCAAAGGGACTAAAAAATGGTAGAATTGGTTCGTCAAAATTAAACACTATTATAAACTAATGGTCCAATGAAATTAATCCAAATTTGGTACTTAGGTGTCCCACTTAATAATGAAAGAATCTTATTTACTTAACCTAATTAACTTAAGAAATCTTCCAACTAATAAATCAAAGATTAACACTAACCTCTAAATAAAAGAAATTCCCTTATTAAATGCATTTCGATTTTCCTTTTCTTTTCCTTTTCTCTCTTTTTTTTTTCTACTAATGGACATAACATAAATTAAATGGTTTTTATATGAATTTCTAGGGTGTTACAACCGGTGACATTTTTGTTATTTTGTAGTATTCTTGGTGACCAAGACAACTAGTCCTATAGATACTCCCCTTAAATCAGAAAAAAAAGGGAGAAAAAAGAAAAACCCTAGAAACACATCTACTTTTATCCTTTAAATATCTTTTTTTTTTGGCAAAAAACCCCGTACACGAGGGGAGGCGCCACCCTCAAATTGCAAAGAATTAAAACCATGCTCAATACACAAATTGATACCAACCAATAATGCCATAACTTCAACTTGTATGATTGTAGCCATGTCAAAGGATGCTAAAAATGCAAAAATCATATTCCCCTAATGATCACATAATATCCCTCCTCCACCATCTCTCCCTGGATCCCCTTTTGAACATCCATCCGTATTTAGTTTTACAATATCCATCCTTGGCTTCACCCATTTAACCAATTTATATCTACTGATCTTCTTCATGGATGCCACCTTCTGATAAAAAACCCCCCAAGAATTCATCACAAGAGAGTTATGAGAAAATTTTAAATTAAATAGATCTTGTATATATGCAAAAATCCTGTTACAAACCTCCTCCCGGGACACCTTTAAACCCTCAAAAACAGCTTGATTCCTTGCCTTCCATAAATGCCAACAGATCAATAAAGGAGTAATATGGTGAACAAATTGTAAAAATTTATTTTTCCGTTTAATAAACCACCATTCTAAAATCTATAATCTCACTGAATTACCATGAGGAATCATCCCAACACTATTACCAAAAGAATTCCATACCCAATAAGCAATTTCACCCCTGCAAAAAATTTGCTCCACATGCTCTTCACTCGCATTAGAGCAACAAAAGCATTTTGAAACTACATTAACACCAATTTTCCTCAGCACCGAATCCAGTGGAAGTCTATTTTTCAACAATCTCAAAATAAAAAATGAAATTTTTGCAGGTAACTATTCCAGCCAAATGGATTTCCAAACCAAGGAATTACAACTTTGATTTCTCAAAATATTAAAGGCAGAATTTAAAGACAAAATACTAGATTGATTTGGCATCCAAACCATTAAGTCTAGCTCTCAAGAAGATGGTGGCCTCCTGCTTGAGATGTCCTACACAACACTAGGAGGGGTCCATAACCAAAGCTCCTCCAAATTCCAACTTCCTTCCACAACAAAATTACTAATAAGGTGATCGGAAACATTTGTTAACTTAGAAGCCAAAGACCCTGATCCCAACCAATTATCAAACTAAAAATTTGCATTACCATTCTGCACAATCCATCCAATGTGACTCTCTGCCAACCTTCGCACATCCATGATACGTCTCCAAGTATAAGAAGACTGAGGTATGAGATCAACCATGCAAGGGTGAGCATTCTGACAATATTTAGCCTTCATAAACTAAGCCCGTAGAGAATTCCCCTGACGGAATCTCCACCAAAGTTTTATAGAAAATGCTGCGAAAACATCCTCCAAAAGCCGAAATCCTACACCCCCTTCCTCCTTGGTAGCACACAAATCCTTCCATTTTATCCAACGGAAATTTTTACCACTCTCAGTAGCTCCCCAAAAAAAATTAGCAAAAATACTCTCTAGTGCTCAAAAAATCTACTTCGGAGGAGAGGTTGCTGTCATCAAATATATGGGAATAGAGGACAGAACTAACTTAATTAACACTGTTTTTCCCCCCATGGATAACATACGGTTCTTACAAGACAAATTTCTACTCACCACCACATTACAAATATAAGAAAAAAACTCTTTTTTCCTCCTTCCCACAAACAAAGGAAAACCAAGGTACCTCACAGGAAAATTTTTTAGAGCAAAACCCGTAATTTGCTTAATCTTATTCTTCTTTCCTTGAGGAAGTTTCGAGTCCATCATAAAATAACTTTTTGAAATATTAATTTTTTGCCTTGACAGAGACTCATATTTCTTAATAGTCCTCATTACAAGCCTCAAAGACCCCACAGAAGCACTCGAAAACACCATCACATCATCAGCATAGCTCAAATGATTCACTTTAGGGCATCCTATTGGCGAAGCAAATCCCTTAAAATTTGGCTGCATATACCATTGATTAAGCACTTCTAGAAAATACCTCAACACCAATAATAAACAAAGTAGGAGAGAGAGGATCTCCTTGTCGAAGTCCTTTATATCCTCTAAAAAAGCCACAAGGGGTCCCATTAATCAAAATAGAAAACCACATGATTTGAGATCAATCTCCAGATCATATCTATTCAACACTCACCAAATCCAAACCTCCTTAAAACCGTTATAAAAAAAACCCAGTTGACCCTAGCATAAGCTTTCATCATGTCAAACTTAAGAGCCACATTGCCACCCCTATTTGGCTTTTTAATATCCTGCAAAATTTCTTGTGCTAACAAATAATTATCAGAGATCAATCTTCCACAAACAAATCCACTCTGATTAGATGATATTTGGTAAAATGACTCCCAATCTATCAGCCAAAATACGAGAGAAAATTTTATTGAGAAAATTACACAAGCTGATGGGGTGATATTGAGAGCAATTTGAGGGGCTACCTTCGTTAGGCAACAAAACAATAGAAGTTGCTGTCACCGCCTTTGGTAATTCCTCACCACAGAAAAAACTCACCACAGATTGATAGATATCCTTCCCAATAATCTCCCAAGTAGCAGTAAAAAACAATCCAGTAAACCCATCTGGACCAGCTGTGCTCTCTCCATCCATCTCAAAAATATTTTTTTTTACTTCCTCCATAGATGGAATCTCTTCTAACCTCTCATTCTTTTGTGGAGAAATAATATGTGGAATAATATCCCATAACAAAGTCAAGTCTACATTCTCCTGACTCGTCGAAAAAAAAATCGAAAAAAAATGGACAGCCTCACTTGCAATATCCTGCTCTGATGATAACCACGTACCATTATGATCCCGGATTCTATGAATATAAGCCTTTGTGCGCCTTTGTCTCACCACCGCATGGAAGAATTTAGAATTCTTGTCCCCAACCTCACGCCATTTAACCCATGCTTTCTGCTTCCAGAACTTCTCCTCAATTAGCAAGGCAGTTTCGCAACTTTGCTTGAACAGCACACAACCGTTGGTGGTTCTCATTAGACAAGTTAATTTGTAATTGTTCCTCGGCTAACCGACATTCTCCTTCAGCAGTCTGTACTGCCGTGTGAATATTGCCAAAGTGATTCTTGCTCCATTCTCTCAAACATTACTTTAATCTTCTCAATTTGATACACACTTTTTGAATTGGAGAAGCACAGCAACCTTGATTCCAGGACTCTTCCACTACATCCAAAAAACTAGAGCTGCCTACCCAAGCATTGATAAATCGAAACAGATGAGGCTTGTCAACCATTTCCAATTTACCAGTAATAAGTAAGGGAGCATGATCAGAGGGATCCCTGGGCAGGTGAAAAACTGAAAGAGAAAGTCCAGCATTTGAACAATCTTGATTCACCAAAAGCCTATCCAACCGCTTCCAAATTCGGCCTCTACCCAACCGATTATTGCACCAAGTGAAGCTTGCACCCAAAAAACTAGCATAAAAAAGCTCCTGCCTCAGCCATAAACTCTCTCAATTCCAACGCCTCTGAGTATTGAAAACGACGACCACCTTTTTTCTCCGAAGCATCTAAAGCCAAGTTGAAGTCACCAACAATACCCCACGGACAATGAGGACGCTTCTCGGACAACAAGCTTAGTCCATAAAACCCTCCTATCCTCCATGGTACAAGCAACATGAACAAATAAAAAAACCACAGAACGAGCCAACACATTATGTCTAAACTCAATGGACAAATGTTGATTGCTCTCCCCTACATGTGAGCAAGACAAAATATCATTATAAAAAAATCCAAATTGAATTAGCTTGATTAGAACACATATGATCAAACTTAAGTTTCATTTGAAAGAATTCAGCCCTTGAAAAATCTACCTTTACTTCACAAATACATAGCAACTCAATCTTATGATAATTGACTAAACTTTTTAAACGTCTAAAGTGAGAAGGCTTAGACAAACCCCTGATATTCCAGAATAAGAAATTAATCATCTTGAAGTGGTTGGAAAGAGTTATGGAGAGGCTTAGCCTTAGAACGCAGCTCCCTATCTGATGAAAATTTGGCACGTAAAGCTTTACTACCCTTTTGAACCAGCTAAAATTTACCGAGAGAAGACTCAAGAATTCCAGCCTCACTATTAGTCCCTTGATGAACATCCAGCACCACCTCCTGTTCCGCATCTGAAGCTGGGCATGAAGCACTTTTCTATTGCACAAAAGGATGCACATCATCCATAGCCTACAGCTTAGCTTGAAACTTCGACTGCAACACTTACTGGTTTCGGTGATCACTACAAGCAATCTCAACCTGTGACACAGTCTGCAAACCTGTCTGTACCATCGCATCTTCAGAGGTGCCAACCTTCTAAACCATAGGCTCACTTAAAACCCCTTGCAATGAACCAATGATCTCATCATTTTGCATCTTACCCACTGTGTCACCCTCAGTAGGAGCAACTTCAGGTGACTTCTCCAGTGACTGTTCGCCATTCTGATTGAAAACATTACCCTCAATTGCAGGTATCTCAGGATTTTTATCAACTGGGGCAATTCCTTTAGCCGAAAGTACTTGTTCTGGAGCCATTCCCATAGCCTTTTTATGAACAAGAACAAAGGCCTGCTTTCCATGCAGCTTTATCTGGTTTCCTTTCTTTGCCTCATCAGAAACAGTTGCACCACCAAACAACTTACGACAATCAATATTGGAGTGTTCTATCTTCCAGCAAGACGTACAATAGCCTGGTAAATTCTCTGGCTCAATGGGTTGCTAGAAACCATTATTCTCTCCTTCTACACCGATCCAAATAGAATCAGCTATAGGCTTCAGAAGATCAACTTCAATACAAATGCAAGCAACACTAGGTCTAGTAAGGGAGGCAGTAGCCATATCTATAAACAATGGATTCCCAACAGTTCTGGCAATAGAAAAGAGACAATGTTTATCAAACAAGTGAATTGGAAGAACGGGAAGTGAAAACCATACTGGAACCATGGGAGACTCTTTATTAACATGAAAATCGGTGGTCCAACGAAATGTTCGCATAAGCAACTTATTGACCATCCAAGAACCCTTTATCCAGATTCTCAAGAAGTCTGCTTCAGCTGAACACCGCAACAACACATGCCTGTGGTCCAAATGACCAACTTGAATTGTACCCTTCAAATCCAATGAAGAGAAAAATTTTCGAACCTCCTCTAGCTTTGGCCTCCCGTATGAGAATTTTCCTACAAGAGAGAGTTTGAATGGGATTGCCACCTTATTGATGTCATCTTTAGAGAAAAAGACTCAGCTTGCCCTTTATACGTAGATGGAGTTTTGATCTCAACAGGAAATGGCACAACCTCTGAAAATAATTGAGAAAATGATTTTTTGGACATGGGAGAGACAGAAGACGATGGCTGCAGGGCAGCCATGGCCTCCCACAAGGCAGGCAAAAGTTCAAAATTTAAAAGGCCGTGAAAGTAGAAAGAAGATGCTAGAGAGAAATTTCACGCTCGGCTATTTTATGAAGGCTTATCCTTTAAAGATCAAACACACACATTCTTACACCACAAAAAACACACATCAACAGTTTCTTCATTTTTGCCCATTATTGTTCATCTTCAACTTCAAAAGACTCTACCGTTCATCCATCATCAGATCAGCTTCAAGTTTCAAGAAGGTAATTTCTTAGCTTTTCTTCTTTGTTTTGATCCCTTTTTTTATTGTGTAAATATGATTATTGTGTTAATTTCTTGGAATTTTGGTTAACTTTTCTTGTTGAATTTCTTTCTTCAATTTTGTTCTGGATTTGTGTTATTGCTTCTGGGTTTTATCTCTTCTATCCACCGTGTTTCTCCTCCTCCACCACTTGCTTAGCTAATCTCCACTATCAACCAGTCCAACCAAAGTAAAACCACCACAGTCCATTACCCCTCCAACCACCCTCTAAACTAGTAAACCACCAATTGACCCTCACACTTACCATCACCACTCTACAACAGTCCTAGTCCCTTACTTCCAACCGCCTCACCTCTGTCCCCCAAATAGCCAAAACGCAACACTAATTCAATTTCCAACTAGCAGCTTCCCCTTGCAACCGCCTCAACTGGACAACCTGTACAAAAACAGTCTCCTTATTCTGCCATCTCTTCACCCAAGATCAAGACACCAAAACTAATATCACCACTCCATTCAACCCCCATGGCACATACTGATGTGCGCAAGGGTAGCGAGATTGCCAAGACCGCTTGATGAATCCAAGTTGTACGCTTTGAACCCTTCTCCAACGAAGAACTAAGTTCTAAAACTCTAATTTAGGACCAATGTGAGCGAGTTCAATATGCCTAAACTAAAGTTCTAAAGACTTGATCAAACGCAAACGAATGAACTCTAAGCGGGGTATGTTGTCGCCACAATCTAAGGATTGATAAGACAAGAGTAGTTCTAATCCAAGAACTAAAGAAACACTCAATGAAAAGCAAACACTCAATTTTATTTATTAAACTTATGTAATTCGTAACAGTAATTGTGCCTATTTATAGGCTACAAAAGTCATCCAAAAGAGCAAGGAAAATTCTAGAACTAACTACCAAAAATGATTCCCTAATTAATTCTACTACTTAACATAAAAATAGCTTGTAAACAACATGGAAAACTACCAAAAACAAAATTAACCAAAAAAAAAAACTAAAATTCGTAATTAAAGGTTCCATGGGCTGGATGACCACTTAAGTCCACCAAATACAGCTTATTGGGCTTCGCGGACTCAACTCCAATAGGCTTGTAAGGATTGGACCTCTTGAGCAAATTTAATAAGCCTTCTTTAAATGCAAACTTGATCTAAAACCAATAGAGCAACTTTCGATCCAAACTCCACCATGGCTCATCTTTGAATGTGGATTTGATTCATAACCAATGAATCCATTTGTCTAAACCTCCATCATGATGTTTGATGATCCAAAGTCCACCAACCTCAAGATCCACAAACCAATCTCCAATAGCCCAAATTGTCCTCTCCAAGATCAATACTCTCTAAGCTCTCTTTGCATTGTTTATGACAATCCACCTTGGAGAACTCATAAATGCCTCAAGAACAACTTCATTATTGGCCAAGTTATTGATCAAATCATGCTTGAACATTCGAGCTAGTCTTGAACAATGGAATCCTCCATAACCAACAAGTATATTAGTATGTGAAGCTCCTTGATTCCTATCACATACACTTCAACTCCAGCAACAAGTTCAATCAACCAGGCCAACTATCATCAACCAGAACCCTCCCTTGCAACTACAATCAGTCCAGCCAGCCACTATCTCCAATTCATTGAAAATCAACATCAAAACCAATCACAATCACCGCCCACCATAGCAAATCTTTTCCCTGTCCAAACCTGCAAAGAAAACAACAAAAACACCAGCAACCGCTCATCTATTTCCCATATTAGCCCCGAAGCCATCCAATATCTCACTGGAACAGCCCCCCAAACGTCCTAATTACACGAAATCAATCATTACAAACCACCCTCAAGCCTCCAATTTTACTACGGTCTGCACCATCACCCAAAACCGCTCAAATCTCCACCAATCTCCACCACAAAATGCTATCAAACCGCCCCTCATCATTGCCCATACAGTTATCACACAGCCATACACCACCGGCCTCCAGCCGAAACACTGAATCTATCACCATCAGCTCCCCTATCACGCTTCCCCTGCCTCCGCCTCCCATTCTCCTCTCACCAAAACCCCTCACCTCTTATCACACACACACACACACACAAAATCAATTGCACACATGTCCAACTCAATCAATAATCCGTAGCACAAACTCACATAACAAAACACAGATTCATTCACACATATAACTGTGTTGGCACACACAACATACATCTATTGTATAGACACCAAATTTTGACACACCATTTATTTTCAAATACTGAGGGGCATGTTTGCACTTTTTAGGACAAATTTTAAATTTTTAATAATTTCGGGGGGCAAAATAGTAATTTTCATCCGTAAATATTTTTTTCATTAGTTTTGGGGGTTTTAAAATTCACATTTCACTTTCATATGTATTTTTAAATTTTCTGTGATTTTTCTATATTTAATTGGTATTCTTTATATTTTTACCAGTACAAGGGAAAAATGGTAATTTCGCCTTACGAATACCATTTTAGCTCATTTTTAGTTCCAAATTTATTTTTTTAATTCTTTAAGCATGTTTTTGAATTTTCTTGATTATTTTAGAGACGATTACTATTTTTTCTATAAATTTTCATTGCCCAAGGGCAAAATCGTTATTTTACAAATTAAATTCATTTTTCACCAATTTTGAGTCAAAAATGGATTTTCTAGTGTTTTAAGCTTATTTGTAATTTTTGATAATTTTTTGAGGACAATAACTATTTTTCTGTGAATTTTCATTGTTTGAGGGCAAAATCGTCATTTTACAGTTTAAATTCATTTTTCACCAATTTTGAGTCAAAAATGCATTTTCTAGTGTTTTAAGCTTATTTGTAATTTTTTATAATTTTTTGAAATCAATAGCTATTTTTCTGTAAATTTTCATTTTTTAAGGGCAAAATTGTCATTTTACACCTTAAATTCATTTTTTTATCAAATTTTGAGTCAAAAAGGCATTTTCTAATTTTTTTAAGCTTACTTGTAATTTTTGATAATTTTTTGAGGCTAATATCTATTTTTTGTGTATTTTTGTTGTCTAGGGGCAAAATCGTCATTTTTACACCCGAGTGCGTTTTTATCAGTTTTGTGCTCTAATTTTTATTTTTGAAATTTACTGTGAATTCTTTTTGAAAATTTAGAGATCGCTGTCATATTCCTTGTATTAATTTTAATTTTAGGGTTAAAAAATATTTTTTAAAATAAAATTAGCATTTTTAATACGGTGGCGTTTTCGTTATTTTATAGCATTCTTAGCCAACAAGACAAAGGGCCTATAAATACCCCTTTAATCAGCATAAAAGGAGGAAAATTTGAAAAACCCTAAAACACTTTTGTTTTTGTAGTTTTTAGAATCAAACACACACATTTTTCACCTAAAAAACAAACTCCTCATCTTTTTCATTCCGGTTACTGTTCATCTTCATCAGAAGGTTACTGTTTATCATCTTCAACCTCAAGATTGCGTTACTGTTTATCAGATCATTTTCAAGCGTTAAAAAGGTTGGTTCTTAATTTTATTTGATTCATTTTTCTTCTATTTTTATGGGCAAATCCAATCGGTTGTGTTTATTTGTTAGAAATTTTAATCAAATCATCAAATCAGATTGTTTTCTTGTTCTTGTTTTCTGGAATGTTATTTTTATTGCTGGGTTTTTCCTTTTGGTTGCTTGAAGATTTGTTTTCTGGGTTTATTCATTTACTTCACCGTCTCACTCTTCTCTCTCCCTCCAATCTCCTCACACCACCACTGTCAAAATCACTCTAAACACCTACGCAGCTCCTCCTTTGTCACCAAATCTTCAAACCAGCTACACACAAAAATAAACCCAGAGCAGCCCCTCTCCAACACCTCCACAACCTGCAAGAAACATCAGCAAACAAAACCACCAAACAATCCCCTATAACCAGCTTCACTCCCTTTCATCGGACTGCCAATGCCTCCATCTCCAGCAACCATCTTCTTCCTCCCTCCAACTACAGCCCTTCAACTCAATCGCAACCCAAGTCAAAACCCACCAACAAATGATCATCTCCAGGCTCCAACCGTCTCACTACAACCTACAAAAATCAATCAAAAGCAACCATACCTCCACCATTAAGAAATCAGTCACAACGCCCATTTCCCAATCCATCGATCATCACCTACAAGCAGCCATTGCAGTCATCAAAGCCTCCACCCGCAGCTTCTACCAACACCACACAAACCTGCTAGAACAACCACCTAATTCCCTCATCTCGTCAGCCAAGCCAAACAGATACATATATTGACAATAATCTCATTGATTTCACCACCATACAGCAAACCAAAAGCAGAGCCTTACCACTGCTCCTCCAATTCAAACTACCACAGCCAGCAAACAATCACAAATTCACACAGCCAGAATCTTGCTCATACTACAACTACAAAACACACAGATATACACACGGTCACAGACAATCGCACACACAGTACACAGATGTTCCACAATCCCACGCACACATACACACACAATGAATCACACAAAATATATCAGACACATACACACCCACCCATCAGATTCTTAGCAGGCCCAACCACCACATAGGGCCACTGCCCATACTCCTCCCACCACTAAACATCCATCAATTCCACAACAACAACCCAAAATCAACCAAATAAAGGTCCCCTCCAATCGCTCCTATCCACCAAATCACTCCCACCACTCAACAAAATTCACAGCACAACACAAACCCCTTATCATCGCCCTTAATAGAATTAAAACCAGCCACAAATTCAGTCAAAATTTCATCGAAATTACTCCCAGCAACTGCCAAACTCATCGCCATCACAGCCCAACAAGCACCAAGCACCTACTGTGATACTATCTGGAAAGAGAACAGAGGCGAGGGAGAGAACGGAAGGAAGAAGCTGGGGTAGATCAGGAAGAAAATGAAAAAAACATAAACAAAAGAGAATAAGAAAAACAAAAAAAAAAGGAAAAGAGAGAAAGCGAGAGAAGAGAGCCACCGGGAAAAATGGAAGAAATAGAAAAGAGGGGAGCAGGGAAAAGTGAAAATTGAGAGAGCAGAGGAAAAGATAGAAAACAAAACAAAAGGGGAAAAAGGAGAAAATCATAGAAAGAAAAGAGATGGGAGAGACCAAATAGAAGGGAATCGGACAAAACAGAGGGGAAAGTGAAGAACCAGAGGTGAAAGAGAGTGAGATGAGGGGGGAACCGAGAGAGAACTAGGAAGAGGGAGAGGGCTGGAGCATAGAGAAATAGAGAGAGCAGAGAGGGAAGGAGAAGGAGAAAAGAAGAAGAGAGGGAGAGATTAGAATCAGCGAGAGACTCGACAAAAGAATAGAAGATGGAAGAAAAGAGAAAGAGGGAGAACAGAGAGTAACGAGAGAGAGAGAAAGAGAACTGAAGCAGAGAAAAGGAGGGAGAAGCGTGAGAGAGAAAAATGGGAATCGAGAAGAAGATGACTAAAAAGGGGGGTGTTAATTGAGTGAATTTGAGAAATTGGAAATTTGGTTTGGAAAATTAGAAATTAGGTTTTTTTAATTTTGAAGATCGGACTTGAAAAAGCCTATGGGATTTTTGGGTTGAATAAACTGATGGGAATGAAACTGGTTGAAGGATTTTCGATTGGTAGATATAATGGGGCTTCACATTTCTTTTTCTTTTTCTTCTCTTTGTATTTTAAGTCACTAATTTAGTTCACTCTTTCTTGATTCACGTTTGATTCTTGTCAAATTTTGGTTAATTGGTTTGTTCAATGAAGCAAAAATCTGTTTACTAAAACAGTTTGATGTTGCTAGTTTTATTGGTTGTTTATCATTAAGACTACATTTAAGCTTTAGTCTACTTGGTTTTGTCAATACTATTACACCCTTGATTATTTCTTAATTATGGATTTTTCTTATTTTTATTATTTTTATTTTGGACTTTTGCACATTAGCCCTTAGATTTCAATTTCGTTTTAATTAAGTCCGAAACAACTCGAATTTAGTTTAAATTTCTAATTTTGCCCCGTAATTAGTTAGTATTTGCGGTCTGACCCCCTCAGGTTTTATAGAACTTTATTTAAGTCCCCTTCGTTGTTAGACTTTACCTTTTTTTTAATTTCAAATTGTCAATAGTTTTATATTTTAGGTTTTGTTTGTTTATATCGAGGTGCCTTGACTTGTTTGTTCATTTTGATAGTATTAGTACCGGGTCTTCAAAAAGGTATCCCGAATCTCTCATTATTTGTCCTTTATGTGCTCCAACATGCTCTAATGTGATATTTTATGCATTTTTTATGCGTTTCTTATTTTATGCACTTTTTGCGCATTTATTTATTTTGTGTTATTTAATTTTAAATTTTATTGTTTTTGACGAAAAATGCAATATTCTTGTATTTAGCTAGTCAATGTAATAGTTAGATTATTTTTCTCATATTTTAGCAAAAATTTGTGTAATTAGATAGAAAATGTAATAGATAGGGCATTTTAAATTTCCCTTTTAAATTGTAAATCAAGCCCCCCGGTGTAATAGTTAGGGTTCATTTGCTTTTGCGTGCTTACGTGTTTATTTCTTTTATTGCTTTTCCTTAGGATTTTTACATTTAGAATATTATGCTTATGTGTTGTGTGCTCCTATGTGATATTATATGTTTTATATGTTTAATTTACTTTTAATTCATGCTTTAATGTTTAATTCATGATTTATGGTATTCCGTCACCACATTAGTCCAACGCTAGTTGTGGCCTCATTCTTTTCCGCTAGTCCAACGCTAGTGGTATTTTTCTTAGAACGGGCTAGCCCAATGCTAGACCCTTAGGACATTTTAGTGTTAGGAGCATTCGTGTGCATTGCATATCATCTCACACACTAATGTTTTAAAAAATCTTCATTTTTGCATGATTTGTATATATTTTTATTATTACCTTATCATCTATTATCTATTTTTAACAAATGTTCAGTACATGACATCTAGGTTGCATCTCACTTAGAAATTAGGACATTTGCGTGATTCGACTAGAAATAGTCGTCTACTCACGTGGGAAGCGGTGGCGTACAGGCCGTTCCCCCCTCCGTGAGTAGAAACATTCAGTCACGAGTTATTAGTCCCCGTACCCGTCATGTTGCATCCCCACTTTCTTCAATCACTTACTATATATTATTATTTTCTTTTCTTTTTGCATCACATTTTGCATAAAAACTCGTGACTCCCTCGAGGTCTCGACTCGGGTTTCGCAATTAATACGATAATTCTGACCAAGTCTCGACGGAACATTTCGACCCTCCCGATACCCACATTTAGACTTAGGATTTGCATTCATATAGATACATCCGAACGCGATAGAATCTATGGTTAATTTAGGAAATTTTGATTAAACCTCGCAACTAGCCTCGGCTAGGTTGAAAGGGTGCCTTAGGCGCAGGCCTTTGCCTTCCCTTTCTTCAAATGTGACTCTTGAACCTTTTTCTCTCGTTTTTCATAGACCGGAGTCGAAAAAGGGTTTTGAATGATTTTTCTAAAATTTTTATTTTTGTTTTGTTAAACGATTTTTTGGGTGACTTGGTACACCCTAACTTAGTACTAAGTGGTGACTCCATTTTAAAAATAAAACCCTTTTTCAAAAATTATTTGGCCAAACCTATCGCATTTTTAGTCCCGACCTTGTTTTCTTTTAAAATATCATTTTTCTTAAAATACACTTTTTTACTAAAATTTGATTTTTCTCACACACGCACGGTTTTTTTCAAAAACTTTCGTTTTTCGAAAGGGTCACTGAGACCGGGCCGTCTTTTTAGGACGCGACAGTCGTGACCCCACTAGCCCCTTTACTTTTCGATTTTTTGGATGCAACATGTTGCGCACATAATTCTCACACAATCACAAACACAATTCAGGCATACACAATTGTGCACAGACAGCATACACACAGAGCCTACAAAACAATCATCAGACCACCCAATTAACAATCCATAGTGGCCATAATCACTCTCACCACTGATTCACCATCAAACCCAACCCCATCGTAGCTCCATTGTCACCGAAAATATTTGGGAAATTGGGCTCTGTCGACATCCAGAATAAGATGAAATCAGAGAGTGAGTGAAAGGGCGAGAGAAGGAAGATAAAAAAAGAGAAGAGAGACGGAGGGGGTGAGAGATTGAGAGATTGAACACAGAGAGAGAGAGAGAGAGAGAAGACAGAAGACTGGGGAAAAGAAATAACAGGGAGAAAAGAAGCAGAAACTATAAAGAAAAAGAGAGAAGTAGAAGCCGGAGGAGAGAAACTGCGAGAGAGAAAAAGAGAGAGGGGGAATGAACTGAAAAGAAAGCATAGAGAGAAAGAAATCGAGAAAGGAATCAGTGACAAGGAGAGAAAATACAGAGAAAAAGGGGAGAGGGAAGAGAAGGAAAGAGAGTAGATTAGAACGGGAAGAAGAAAGAACAGAGAAGGGGTGGGAAAGACAGAAACTGGCAGAGAAAAGAACTAGAAAGAAAAAGAGAATAGGGAGAAGTCTAGGTTCCAGAAGAAGAAACAGAGAAAGAGAGTGAAAGAGAGAACCGGGTAAAGAGAGAGAATAGAACACGAGAGAGAAGCAAGGGATGAAGAAAGCTATTTGAGGATTTGGTTGTTTAGCTGGCTTCTGATTAAGTAAGAGCTGATTTAGGATATTTGGGGTTTCTATTGCTTCGTTTCTTTTAATTTTTATTTGTTTAGCTTCAGTTTGTTTAACAATTGATTAACTCCTGATTTTATTGTAGACACCAAATTTTGACACACCATTTATTTTCAAACATTGGGAGGCATGTTTGCACTTTTGGGACAAATTTTTAATTTTTCAATAATTTGGGGGGCAAAATAGTAATTTTATCTGTAAATATTTTTCTATCAACTTTTGGGGGTTTTAAATTCATATTTTTACTTTTATGTGAATTTATTAATTTTTTATGATTTTTTATGAATTTAATTGGTATTTTTTATATTTGTACCAGCTAAGGGCAAAATCGTCATTTTACAGTTTACATTCATTTTTTCACCAATTTTGTGTCAAAAATGCATTTTCCAGTATTTTAAACTTATTTTTAGTTTTTGGTAATTTTTTGAGGTCAATAATTATTTTTCTGTGAATTTTCATAGCCCAGGGGCAAAATCGTTATTTTACAGTTTAAATTCTTTTTTTCACCAATTTTGAGTAAAAAATGTATTTTCCAGTATTTTAAACTTATTTTTAGTTTTTGGTAATTTTTTTAGGTCAATAATTATTTTTCTGTGAATTTTCATTGCCCAAGGGCAAAATCGTCATTTTACAAATTAAATTCATTTTTTTACCAATTTTGAGTCAAAATGCATTTTCCAGTGTTTTAAACTTATTTTTAGTTATTGGTAATTTTTTGAGGTCAATAATTATTTTTCTGTGAAATTTCATTGCCCAAGGGCAAAAGCGTCACTTTACAAATTAAATTCATTTTTCAGCAATTTTGAGTCAAAAATGCATTTTCCAGTGTTTTAAACTTGTTTTTAGTTTTTGGTAATTTTTTGAGGTCAGTAATTATTTTTCTGTGAATTTTCATTGCCCAAGGGCAAAATCGTTATTTTATAAATTAAATTCATTTTTCACCAATTTTGAGTAAAAAATGCATTTTCCAGTGTTTTAAACTTATTTTTAGTTTTTGGTAATTTTTTGAGGTCAATAATTATTTTTCTGTGAATTTTCATTACCCAAGGGCAAAATCGACATTTTACAAATTAAATTTATTTTTCACCAATTTTGAGTCAAAAATGTATTTTCCAGTGTTTTAAGCTTATTTTTAGTTTTTGGTAATTTTTTGAGGTCAATAATTATTTTTCAGTGAATTTTCATTGCCCAAGGGCAAAATCATTATTTTACAAATTAAATTCATTTTTCAGCAATTTTGAGTCAAAAATGCATTTCCAGTGTTTTAAACTTATTTTTAGTTTTTGGTAATTTTTTGAGGTCAATAATTATTTTTCTGTGAATTTTCATTGCCCAAGGGCAAAATCGTCATTTTACAAATTAAATTCATTTTTCACCAATTTTGAGTCAAAAATGCATTTTCCAGTGTTTTAAACTTATTTTTAGTTTTTGGTAATTTTTTGAGGTCAATAATTATTTTTCTGTGAATTTTCATTGCCCAAGGGCAAATTATCATTTTACAAATTAAATTCATTTTTCACCAATTTTGAGTCAAAAATGTATTTTCCAGTGTTTTAAGCTTATTTTTAGATTTTGGTAATTTTTTGAGGTCAATAATTATTTTTCTGTGAATTTTGATTGCCCAAGGGCAAAATCGTTATTTTACAGATTAAATTCATTTTTCACCAATTTTGAGTCAAAAATGCATTTTCTAGTGTTTTAAACTTACTTGTAATTTTTGATAATTTGTTGTGGTCAATAGCTATTTCTCTATGAAGTTTTGTCATCCAAGGACAAAATTGTCATTTCACATCCCAAACTCATTTTTCACTAATTTTTGGGTCCCAAATTCGTTTTTAGATTTTAAGCATGTTTCTAAGTTTCTAAATTTTTTAGGGTGAATTTTTATTAACAAATTTGTTATTTACATTTTTCTTAATTTTTTTATTATTATTTTTGTAAGAGAAAATAGATTTTTAAAGATAAAGTTGTAATTTTGGTAATCAAGGGCGTTTTGGTCTTTTAGCCTTTTCTTGGAGGTTAAGACTTGTGCAGTATAAATATCCCACTTAGGGATTTTAAAAAAGGAAGAAAAAAATGGAAACCCTAAAACACTTCTTCTTTTGTAATTTTTTAGATTAAAACACACACGCTCCACACCACAAAAAACACACAAGAGCCGTTCCTTCAAAAAAAAAATTCTACTGTTCATCTTCTCTCATATACTACTGTTCATCGTCTTCTTCAAAATCATCTACTGTTCATCATCACATTAATCTTCAGCCTAAAAAGGTGAGTTCTTCCTTTTATTTTGATTCAATTTTTTCTGTTTCTCTAATTAAATTTGATCATGTTTTCTTTTATTGCTTAAAATTAGTTAGGTTTTGTGTGAATTTTGTTATCAATCCATTTGTTTTTGTTGTTGTTTCTTCCTCTGTGTTCTGGGTTTTGGTTTTGTTTTTCTGGTCTTCCTCTTCCACCGCCTCACTATCATATCTCCCCTTGGTTTGCTAGAATTTTGCATTTGCCCCAATTTCTTGAAATTATTTTGTCATATTTTACATTTTATGCTTTCTTACTTTAAATAGTGGTCCCTTTAACCCGTGTGTTCATTTTTTAGTACTAGTATCGGATCTTCAAAGAGGTATCCCGATCTCTCATTATTTTTCCTTTATGTGCTCCAACGTGCTCTAATGTGATATTTTATGCAATTTTTTATGCGTTTCTTATTTTATGCGCTTTTTGCGTGTTTATTTATTTTGTGTTATTTAAATTTTATTATTTTGACGAAAAATGCAATATTCTTGTATTTAGCTAGTCAATATAATAGTTAGATTATTTTCTCATATTTTAGCAAAAATTTGTGTAATTAGATAGAAAATGTAATAGATATGGCATTTTAATTTCTCCCATTAAGTTGTAAATTAAGCCCCCCGGTGTAATAGTTAGGGTTTATTTGCTTTTGCATGCTTACGTGCCTATTTGTTTTATCGTTGTCATTAAGATTTTGCATCTAGATATTATGCTTATGTGTTATGTGCTCCTATGTGATCTTATACGTTTTTATATGTTTAATTAATTTGCTTTTTTAATTCATGCTTTAATATTTAATTCATAATTTATGGTATTCTGTCGCCACATTAGTCCAACGTTAGTTGTGGCTTCTTTCTTTCCCGCTAGTCCAATGCTAGTGGGACTTTTTAGAACGGGTTAGTCCAACGCTAGACCCTTAAGATATTTTAGTGTTAGGATCATTCGTGTGCATTTCACATTTCACGCACTTTTAGTTTTCTTTCCATTTAGCATGATTTTGTTTTTACCATTATTATTCATTATTATTATTATTATTATTATTATTATTATTATTATTATTATTATTATTATTTTGACAACATTTTCAAAATATATGACATTTAAGTTGCATCTCACTTAGACCTTAGGACATTTGTGTGATCATTCGTGGGAAGCGGTGGCGTACATGCCATTCCCCCTTCCGTGAGTAGAAACATATAGTCACGAGTTATTAGTCCCCTATACCCGTCATGTTGCATTCCCACTTTCTTCGGCCACTTATTATGTATATTATTATTTTCTTTTTAATTTGCATTTCATTTTTGCATTTACATTCGTGATTCCCTCGAGGTCTCGACTCAGGTTTCGCAATTAATGCGATAATTCCGACCAAGTCTCGACGGAACATTTCGACCCTCCTGATACTCACATTTAGACTTAGGATTTGCATTCATTTAGATACATGCGAACGCGACAAAATTTAGGATTAATTTAAGAAAATTTGATTAAATCTCGCAACTAGCCTCGGTTAGGTAGAAAGGGTGCCTTAGGTGCAAACCTTTGCCTTCCCTTTCTTCAAATGTGACTCTCGAACCTTTTTCTCTCGTTTTTCGAAGACCGGAGTTGAAAAAGGGTTTTAAAATATTTTTCTAAAATTTTTATTTTTGTTTTGTTAAACAATTTTTCGGGTGACTTGGTACACCCTAACTCAGTACCAAATGGCGAGTTCATTTTCTAAAATAAAAACCCTTTTTCAAAAATTATTTGGCCAAATCTGTCGCACTTTTAGTCCCGGCCTTATTTTCTTTTAAAATACTATTTTTTCTTAAAATACACTTTTTTACTAAAATTTGATTTTTTTTTTCTTACACACGCATAGTTTTTTCTAAAAACTTTTATTTTCGAAAGGGTCACCGAGATCGGACCATCCTTTAGGACGCGACAGTCAACGACCCCACCAGCACCCTTTTATGCTTACGATTTTTTCAGACGCGACAGGATTTTGGCGACTCCACTGGAGATCACTAGTGAGTCCGAGCACTAGTCTTAATCACCTTTTCCTTATTTAACCCTTCTATTCTATTGCGTTTGGATGTTAGGATCACATTTTTTTTCTTTTCTAGGCTTTTAGGTTTTTCTTTTGCATCTCACGCACTCCTCGTCTCTCCATTGCTTATGTGATGTATGATTTATTTACTTTTGCTTATTCGACCACGCTTGCATTTAGGAGGGGGTCAATCACCCTTAGAGCCCACATGTGTTAATATTACATTCCCTTCTCTCATAAGGAGCACTCCATACGTGCATTCAATACTTTTTACCCTTTTTTATCTTTTTGGTGGTTGTCACCCACCCGTCCCTTTAGGAATTAGGATCGATCTACTTAGACGTGTGACCGTGGCACGACGTGCACGTAACATTGTCTAGGAGATCACCCAAACTCCCGACTTGAGTCCACAAGTCTAGAGATTTGGGCTGTAAAAATCGATTCGCTTGGACATGTGGCCGTGGCCCGACGTGCGTGTAGCAATGTCCAGGGAATCACTCGAACTACCGACCTGGGATCTTTGGAATTGACGGACTTGTTACTTTTTGGATCCCTCAGTCTGAAGGTTTGGGAACCGAAGCCTTAATTGAGTCTAGATGCATTAGTAAGCCCAACCTCATGCATCCATGTAGAATAACCTAGGATAGAGTCAGCTTTACCCTGCTAGGTACATCAGGCACGAAAGGAGGGAATCCACCCCCCTTTTACTTTTTCTGTTGTATTGTTTACTATTTTTGCTTTATCAATGTGTTATGTGATATTTGTTGATTAAACTAGCGCACTCTCTCTCTTATTCTTTGATTGCATCCACAACCGTAGAATAAAGAGACCTGGCATGGTGCTCTCATAGGAAGCCAACCCTCTTTTGACACGTTTAAATTTTGTTTTCATAATTGATTTCCTCGAGAAAGATGGATTGTAAACAAAATACCCAAGAGTCTAGTCATTGTAAATTGTGTAAAAATCTCGAAAATCTAATTTTTCAATAAAATGTGTAATTGCAAATCCTTTTCAAAGTTTATTCATTCTTGTTGTACTTGTCAATTTTATCCGAACTAATTTTTTTTAAGCCAATAAATGCACTCGAGTGGTCAAATTTTTGCACAACTTGTATTTATCCTTTTTCAAAAATTAAAATGTCATTTTTACCGTATCCCCCACCCTCCCATCCCACATTGCGCAAAAGAGATTTTAAAGGGACGTATTTTATCATACTTTAATAAACTGACATTTCTGACTTGTACGTCTCTACATAAAGTCATGATTTTATTTCTTTCAATGTTGTGTCCCGTAACTTTTTGGAGGTTCGATTTTTTTTTAGCCAAATATTTTTAGAGTTAATAATTTCTTTTGTACAGTTTATGGTCCATTCTTCTCGAAGAAATTTTTTGCATCATTCTTAGATATAAAAAATATATATATTTTTAGGACATTTTTAAATTTTGGCATTTTCGCATACTTTAACTTGCTTAATAAACTGCCATCATGCATAAACCCTAGAGGGAATGCCATTTCGAGAATCCCATGAATAGAAACCATCCTTTTGTCTTGGGTATGTAACCCTGAAAAGGTATTGCACGTTTAAATATCAGTAAATCCTGGTGGGTGAGACCTTAGGTAAAGTAATTTGATCAAATAGTATTTTGAATCAGCATGAGTACTCCACAACGCATCAAGCAGATGTTGACGGTCCCGCCAGAGGTTCGGATGTGACGCCCCGGAAATTCGCACTAAAAAGATTATTTGATTTATGTTATGTTTATTAGTAGAAAAAAAAATGAATGAGAAAAGAAAAAAAGAGGGAAATTAAAGTGCATTTAATAGGGCATTTCTTTTATTTAAGGTTTAGTGTTAATCTTTGGTTTAATAGTTGAAAAATGTCTTAAGTTAGTTAGGTTAACTAAATGAGATTTTTGTATGATTAAGTGGTACACCTAAGTACCAAACTTGGGTTAATTTTATTGGTCTATTAGTTTACAATAGTGTGTAATTTTGACTAACCAACTCTACCATTATTAAGCCTTTTGACTAATTGAACTTTAGCACAAAAATTAACTTAAAATTTTCACTTAAACCCTTGTCTTTTCCCCACCATATGGCCGGCCCCTCTTTCTCATTTTTTCCTCTCTTTTGTTTTAAAATTTTATGCTACAAAACTTGCCAAATGTTAAGTGTTAGATGATTAAAAATTTGTACCAATTATATTTAGCCAACTAGTACCTATTATGCCAAAATATCTACACTCTAGCTTGACTCTTGTTTAGTTCTAATTGGTTGCACTTTCTTCCCATTATTCTTTTATTCTTTTAATCTTTCTTGACCTAATTCTCTTTCATTTTATTCTCTCTTGGCCGAAATTATCTTCCATTTTTACTCCCTTGGCCGACTCTCTCCATCTCTCTCTCTACCCTCCCTTGTTCTTCATTTTCTTGGAGCTCTCTTCATTTTTAGACAAATTCCACCATAGAAAGTGAGGTTTTCTTCTTCCTAAGCGAGGTTCTAAGCTTGTTTAAGGTATGTACTATGAACTTTTGATATTAATTTCAAGTTTATTTAAGTTTTATTTAAGCTTTATTTAGGGTTTTGTTCAAGTTTTACATTAACAGTCATGCTGGACCAGTTTTAGTAAAACTTTCATAACTTGATGTAGATAACTTGGATTCGAGTGATTCTTGTTGTTTTAGAAACTAGATTGATAGGGATTTCCAACGGTATAAGGCTTTCACTGTGTTTCATTGTGTATTAATCGCAGAAAGTTTGCAAAGTTGGCTGAAAATTCGGTTCTGCGTGAAACAGTTTTGATGATGAGCCAACTTGAGGGATGATTTTGAACCTGTTCTAGTTGGAATTTGGATTGATGATCTCACGAAAGTTGTAGCCCTATAAACGTACTTTAAAACCATGTAATCAGAATTCCTTAGTTCTTGATGGATTGACCTCAATAATGGCATGAAGTTGGCTGAAAACCAACCCTGCGCAGTTTAGGTTGAAGATTCTTGGAGTATAATTCTTGATATTTAGTGGAATTTTGATTGAATTTGAGCTTGGATTGAACTAAGAAGTTGTAGAACTTGTTGAATTATGGGTTTGATGATTGAAATCTTGATGGAAAACAAAGTTGGACGGCCGAAAATTAAGGAGAAATAATGCCAAAATTTTGTTAGAAAACCCTAAACCCTAAATCCTAAACCCTAGAACTAAAACCCTAGAATTTAATGGGGTATTTCTTGAATTTTCTTTCTAAGTTGATTAGGGTTTAAATTGAGTTTCATTAGATTATTTCTTATAAATTCCAGGATCCAAAAGTGAGACGCAACCGTTTTACGAAATATTTTCTTAAGCGTTCCAGGTGAGTGTCCCTTTACTTGTGCATGTGAGTGTTCCTTTGCTTTTGTTTATGAGTGTTTCTTCACATATTCATAATGCATGTTCAAAATGTGATCTTATTTATACTTGATGCTCGTGACTTGTCACAACGTGCTATGTGTTCTTGATATTCATGAATTGTCACAATGTATTATATGAAGGGAAAGTGTGTACTTTATCGCACTTACCCCATGGTTTGTTACATGCACAATTTCTATCTAATGTGAATATAATTGTTTGTGAATTTTCGACTACATTAACTTGTTGCCTAGACTTCCGTGGTTATGCCGCGGTTAGTCAGGCAGGAGGGTACAAAGGAGGATATAAGGTGCTGGGTGTTTTAGGGCTTGTGGTTCTTTTCCTTGAGTTGTGAATCCTCAAAGAGGCCAACTCCGGACTGAACCTTCTTGCTTGTTGCCCTCCGGGGTTGAGATCTCACCCTGGATGGGTCGGACGGTACTCTTGGAGGATATAAGGTGAATGGCGGATATGGCTCTTGCTTGATAATGCAGGTATAACCGGCAATCCACTCTCAATACCATGGTCACATGATCAGTACTTACTCTCGTGATGGGAATGTATCCTCCCTTGTTTAAATCAGTGATTACTTAATATATCCTTACTTTGTCTTATGACTTGTGACATTCGTTTAATTAACTTCTGTTTGATTGTCTCTGTATTTGCATGTGTGGGAACCTCACTGAGCTATTATAGCTCACTCTCTGTTATTTGTTTTCCTTAAACAGGCTCCTATCTCTAAAGCCGGTGGTGAGGAATCCAGGGTAGAACTGGGTAGGATTTTTGGGTAGAAGGACTGCTTGAGATATTATTGTAATAACAAATGTATGTAATGTAAATTGTTTAACTAGTACTTTTACTTTTAAGTTTGAATGTGATGTGACCCTGAGAACTGTCACAGTTGGTAGCTACGAGTTTTCTACCGAATTACATCTGCTTGTGAATTTTAGTGTGTGCTCGATTCGAGTCCTGGCGAGAGCCAGGCAAGCAGTCCGCTAAGCCCTTTGGTGCGCCTCTGGGTAAGGTGGGGCTGTCACATCGAAAATGGCCAGAGCTTCTTCTTCCTAGTGAGATCAACCAAGTAGCAGCATTTTTAGGGCCCATTGGTGATTTTAAGGAAATAGAGACAAACCGGTGTTTGGTAGAAGCTCTGATTCATCAGTGGGACCCAACTTGTTCAGCGTTTAGGATTGGAGACAAGGAATTGACTATTACAGTTGAAGAGGTAGCCGGCCTACTTAATTTGCCAGTGGAGCAGACAACCGTGATCTTTCCATATGTTTCTGGAAAAGTTGAATTCTGCCATTTCGCAGGGTTGAAGGAGTCTGCAGTGCAAAATTTCGATCTAAACATAAACGTAAAGTTCCTATTTGACAGCTTCACAGACAAAGACGGGTTCGACAAGTATTCGGAAGATTTCACGCTTGCATCCAAGATAGCATGGGCACAAAAGAGAGTCTGGGTATACGGGTTTGTCATGGCAGGTATTTATTTGTTTCCAAGAGAAGACAAGAAGATCAGTTTCAAGATAACTAAATTTATGTTCGATCTTTTCTCTGGGATCGAGGGTCAGAGAACTTCTATAGTGCCCACTGTGTTAGCAGATATATTCGTTGCCTGCACTAATTGTCAGAAAAGAACGAACTTCTTTCATGCATCTAACAGAATCCTACATATTTGGGCGTGGAACATTTCAACAAGCACCCGTCTGTCCCCCATAGCTTGCCACTGGTCGGACATAATTGAATAGTTACTCATCATAAAAGGATTGATAAGAATAGCCCAATGAGAACGGCGTCAAAATATCTAGACCTTTTGATGACTATACCTGATCAGAGGATTCGATGGGTTCTGGATTGGACAGACTGCATCAAAGCTACTCTCCGTAATAAGTTGGCCGATTTCATACCGTTACTAGGGACTCAGGGCATTGCGGCTTACACTCCGAAAAGATTTCTTCAACAGTTAGGGCGTATTCAGGGATTACCGCCGACACCTGATTTATCAAACTTTCCCATTATCTTTGACAAAAGAAATTGTCCCACTGAGATTCCTAGAAGATCAAAACTGACAAAAGCATAGGAAAGTCAGTGTACAAACCAAAATCTCCCATTCGATGCAAAAAACAAGGTTAATCTTGTAACCACTCCACAGTATGAGATGTGGCTCAACAATCAAAACGTTTCAACAAGGCAAGTTGTCATTGATCCTGCCTGAAGAGGTTGCTCGATTAAGAGCCCTGTTAGAAATGAAGGATCGTGAACTGATACAAGAGAAGCAGAGTTTCAAGAAGAAGGAAGAGGACATATGAGTCTGTCAAACAACTTTACACAGAAGCAAAACAAGAGCTGCGAGAGAAGAAAAGGAAATGGTTGAAGCTGAAAGACTGACATCAATCACACGATGAACAGGTACTCTTGGGAATCGGACCACAGCAAAGCTCAGCGCTTGGAAGACCAACTGAAGAAAGTTGTAGAATGTGTAGATGAGTTGACAGAATGATGTACTCTTTTATATTGAGATGGACAATGAAAACAGTGAAGTGTTTGTCTTTTCATGTTCAAGTTGTATGAAAGTTGACTCAAGAAATGAAAAGGCTATTTCTTTTGGAGCTTAAATCCATCCTGTTCAGATATTGAAAGGGGGGTCTCATCCTAAAGGATTGCATTTCATGCTAAGCCTACCCTTGGCATAGTAAGGGCTCCCCCTAGGACATGCATTAAAATTATTTATACACTTACTAACTTCAGTATTTTTCTTTTTCTTTTATTAAAATATAAATTTTGACAAGTATCAATAATGGAAAGATGACTGAATCAGTTTCCTCTCCAATATGTATTCCAAGGTACTTTGAATCATAGCTTCTTTTCATAGAAGCCCCATTCAGACGCAATCCCGTACCCGCCAATTGCAAAGCCGTATAAACATGACTTCCAATCCAGATATTTCAGAAAGAACTGACTCAAGCAATGTCAGTGGATTTCTCTGTACTAGGGAGCTCAGCTGAGCGAAAGTATTGGGCAAATTTAAGGATTTGAGTGCAGAAATGGCATCACAGAGGCGTGTCATTGACCAACTGGTTGCAAATAGTAGTGGTAGGTGCCCCGAATAATCTAGTGCCAGTAGTTGACCATTCTCCTGAACAGCTTAACCAATTGCCTTTTGCGTCCAATGTGCAAACTGCTTCCCTCCCACCATTTACCAATCCGATTGAAGGACCCTCTGCTCACGTCAATCCTGACTTGCCGCCTTATGCCCCAAATGTTGTTCAAATGAACCTACCCAATTATCTACTTCCTCAGTTCTACTCACTAAATCAACCCAAATATCCCACCTAATTTTCAAATACCTCACAACCATGCAGCAGAACCTTTTGTGTGGGATGTCGCCTCTCAAGGAAGGCCGGCTATAGATGAAATTGCTACACCTGTGGACAAGGACTTGCTAAAGAGGTTAGATCGATTTGAGGAGTTTATGAAGAAAAATCAAGGATTGAACAAGCACGGCGGATTGGGCTACGATGATCTTTGTCTATTTCCAAATGTTCAATTACCACTGGGTTTTAAGGCTCCCAAATTTACTAAGTACGATGGAACTGGCAATCCTAAGACGCATCTCAGGATGTTCGCTAACAAGCTTGGCAAAGCTAGTTGATGATGAAAATTTACCTATGCGCCTATTCCCTGAGAGTTTGGAAGGAGATGCATTAGACTGGTATTCTAATCTGAAACCTCAAGAAATCAGAACGTGGTTGAACTTGTCAACAGCTTTTGTGAAGCAATATGAGTTTAATTGCGAGTTAGCACCAACGAGAACCACCCTAGAGAGCACCAAGAGAAAACCTTCAGAAGATCATAAGACTTATGCTAAACGTTGGAGAAAACTGGCTGCTAAGGTGGAACCTCCTATGAATGAAGAGGAGATCGTTCGTACTTTCATTAAGGCTCATGATCCACCGTATTTTGAGAAGATCTTTCGTATGACTGGGAGTTCATTTGCTGCCATCATCAACAAACTGGAGGAGTATGATGAGTTTGTTAAGGCAGGCAAAATAGTCAATGTGACAGCTTTGAAACTGCAATTGGAGGCGCTACAAAATCAGAATCAAAACAACAATGGGAAGAAGCCCCAATTCAAGAAGAAAGAAGGAGAGCTGCCTTTGTTTGGGATCAAGGTCCATCATTCAGACCAAGAACCTAGAACTATCCTCCAAATACGACTCCTTACCTACAACACTTCAACTCTCAACCTGTTTGCCACACCAATATCCCAGCCTCATACCCAACATATGTTCCAAAATTCTCGACCAGTATTCCAAAACAACTCTCGACCACCCATGCAAATCCGACCAAGGCCTGCTTACCCTAATAACTAATGCTCCACCCAATCAATTTCAAAATGCTGCTGGTCCCGCAAACCCACCACAAAAATGGCCTAGGACATTCATCCCCTTTGGTCATCCCTTGATCAGATATATGAACAATTGAGAGCAGCAGGTAAAATCGACACGATTTCTCAGAAAACTTTTTCCAATGAGTTGCCTCGTGACTATGATCATCAAGTCGTTTGTGCCTATCATTCGGGGAGTCGAGGATATCCTACGGCTAATTGTTGGGCTTTAAAACACAAGGATTCAGAACATGATTGATGATGAGGAAATAGTATTGAGGAGAGGGAGAGGAGAGGCATCCAATGTAGACAACAACCCTTTGCCTCAGCATGGGTCTACAGTTGGGATGATTACCCTGGATGAAGAGTTTAATGATCCTTCTGAGATGATAGTTGCGATTGAAGAGATAGTGGGCGTTACTGTTTGGGATGATAGGCGAGCTAGAACGATGTTATCGGGAAAGGAATTCATGAGTCAATATATGGATGATATCTTTACTGGAAAATTGGCATCACCTGTAACCCAACCAAAAGAACCGATCATGTTAGAAGAAATACTGTCAGCCGTCAATTTATCAAGTCAGCCATATGTCCTAGATGTTTCACCTTTTGAGTTGGAAATCTTTGAACCCGAGATCATCGATTTGCTAGAACAGTTGCCAATTGAAGACTTACAGCAAGTGCCTTGGAACTATGAAAGTTCTGAATGCAATGGTGATGTAACAGCAGTTTTGAGGTCTGGAAGAGTGATGACTGAACCAGAGATTATGGTTCTAGTTAAGGGAAAAGAGAGCACCCTGCCACCCAAACCACCTGTTAGTGAGAAGGACGCTGAAGACTTTTTGAAGATTTTAAAGAGAAGCGAATACAAGGTAGTGGAACAGTTGAGCCGAATGCCGGCGCAGATTTCGATTCTCAACCTCCTATTAACATCTGAGTTGCATCGGGATGTCCTTTTGAAGATTCTTGATGAGTCTCATGTTCCCAAGGATATCCCCACTGAAAAATTGGCTGAAATAGTAGGAAATATTTTGGCAACCAACCAAATCACTTTTTTCTGAGGATGAGCTGACTCCCGAAGGGAAGGGGCACAACAAAGCTCTGTACATATTCGTGCGATATAATGAGAAACATTTGCCCAGAGTTTTAATTGATAATGGATATGCTCTAAATATTTGTCCCTGGAGCACTCTGCAGAAGTTAGGATACTTGCGATCACAAGTCCGTCAATCGCCAACTATAGTCAGAGGATTCGATGGATCAAGGAAAGAGACTATGGGAGAGATCGATTTAGTGTTTGAAATGGGTCCAACTCAATACAAGGTTACTTGTCAAGTCATGGATTTCTCGAGAATCTATAATGTGCTATTGGAGCGACCATGGATTCACTCTTCAGGATCAATACCATCATCTCTGCACCAGTTAGTAAAATTCATTATGAATGATAAACAGATCACTATTTTTGCTGAAGACGACTGCACCATGATGATAAACCGCTAGCCTTCGGAAAAGCAAAAGGCAAGTTGCCACTGGACCAAGGTTTTCTCACTTCCGACATTGTATCGGTTAATTGGATTCATGAAGGAAAGCCGTCTGTGGAGCCGATGTTATCTGATGCCAGTATCATGATTGCCAAAGAACTAATCAGGGCTGATTACCAACCAGGTAAGGGCATTGGAAAGATGCTACAAGGAGTGGTAGAACCTATTCAGTTGACAAAGCAGAAAGATACTTTTGGGCTTGGTTTCCACCCAACTAGTAAGGATGTGAAAGAGATGAAAGAGAAAAAGAGAGCTGAGAAGGAAGGATGGTACGTCCCACTCTATATTCTCCCACTTTATCATAGCTTTCCGAGGTCATTTGGTATTACTATCTCTGAAATTTGTAATGAGGATGATAATGTTGACGAAGGAATGAGCCGCCTGTTCATCGGAATGACTGACATTGAGGAACATCTGACACTGCCAGTTTCGATGAAATTGAGGAAGGGGCGTTGAACAACTGGATTGCCGATTATCTCCCTGTGCAAAGGGAATTTCGGTAAATTTGGGATTACTTCTGCTTAATGTTCATTTCTAGACAGAGTCCTAGAGTGGACTTTTTCTTTTATAGAGTCAGGCTCATATCATGTTTTGCATTTTACTTTTCAATGAAAATGGTTTTTAAAACCTTTCTTTAAAGTTGAATTGCGTCTTCATGTTTTCCTTGAAGGATAGTGTCACACTCCTGTGGTTGTACATATTCCAATTTTCAAATTAATGCATTCTGAGTTTTAATGAGATGAAGAGTATGTTTTGTCTATTCATTTATGTATTCTTCACTTTTATTTTTTCAGATGGCCGAAAATAACTGCTTATGATCCTTTGGATGTTACTTTACTTGAAACTGATGATTGCGATTTCGATATCTCTCTGTGTTCTGAAATAATGCAAGCCGCTAATGAGAATGAGAGTGATATTGAAGAAAATTATGATTCTGTATTTAAGAATCTTGAATAATACGAAGAAAAACCCAAACCAAACTTGGAGGAAACAGAAACCATTAATATTGGCACTGAAACAGAGGTGAAAGAAGTTAAAATCAGTGTGCATTTAAACAAGAAGCAGAGAGATGAAATGATTGAATTTCTCACACAGTTTCAGGATGTGTTTGCATGGTCATATGATGATATGCCTGGAGTTTCTACTGATATGGTAGTTCACCGATTGCCTACTGACCCAAACTTTCCTCCAGTAAAACAAAAACCACATAAATTCAAACCCGAAATGAGCCTTAAGATTAAAGAGCAGATAGTCAAACAGTTCAATGCCAAAATCATTGTCGTGTCTCACTATCCCATTTGGCTATCCAATATAATCTCGGTTCCTAAAAAGTCAGGAGAAGTGTAAGTTTACGTGAATTATCGGGATTTAAACAAGGCCAGTCCAAAAGATGATTTTCCTTTACTCAATATTCACATTCTATTGGATAATACAGCAGGACATGAAATGGACTCGTTCATTGATTATTTTGCTGGGTATCATCAACTCTTGGTAGCATAAGAGGATAGGGAGAAGACAACATTTATCACCCCACGGGGCACATTTTGTTACAGAGTCATGCCTTTCGGATTGAAAAACGCTAGAGTCACTTATCAAAGAACTATGACCACGTTATTCCACGATATGATTCACAAGGAGATAGAAGTTTATGTGGATGACATCATAGTCAAGTCTAAGAGGTCCAAGGATCATTTGGTGGACTTGAAGAAATTGTTTGAGAGATTAAGGAAGTACAATTTGAGGTTAAATCCTACAAAATGTGCTTTTGGTTCCCCTGCTGGCAAGTTATTGGGTTTCATTGTAAGCAAGAAAGGTATTGAAATAGATCCCACAAAGATAAAAGCCATACGGGATATGCCAATTCCAAAAACGCAAAAAGATGTGAAGATTTTTTGGGAAAGATTAATTTCATTGGTAGATTCATTGCTTAGTTAACTCTCACTTGTGAGCCACTGTTTAAGTTATTAAGGAAGAATGCCCCAATGGACTGGAAATGAGGATTGTCAGCAAGCTTTTGATAAGATTAAGGATTATCTGTTAAATCCTCCTGTTTTAGTGCCACCAAAACTAGGCAGACCACTTATTATGTATCTCTCATTGCTAGACGGAGCAATAGGTTGTGTTTTAGGCCAACATGATGATTCGGGCAAAAAGGATCAGGCAATATATTATTTGAGCAAGAAGTTTACGACTTATGAAATGAATTATTCATTTCTAGAAAGATTGCGTTGTGCACTAGCTTGGGCTACTCAAAAGCTCAGGCACTATCTTCTTGATCACACCACTTACCTTATTTCCCGTTCTGATCCTTTAAGATACTTGTTGGAAAAACCGATATCCACTGGACGCATGGCTAAATGGCAAATGATGCTTTCGGAGTTCGATATTGTCTTCACCACGCAAAAGGCAGTAAAAGGACAGGCTATAGCAGATCACTTGGCAGAAAATTCCATAGATGATGATTATCAGCCACTCAACACTTACTTTCCAGACGAAGAGATTTTGTTTATTGGAGCCGTTGAAAATATGAATGAACAGTGCAAAGAGTGGAGATTATTCTTTGACGGTGCTTCGAACTCATTTGGAGCCGGAATTGGAGCCGTTTTGGTATCACCGGAAGGGAAGTATTATCCTGCAACTGTCAAGTTATGTTTTCCTTGTACCAATAATATGGCTGAATATGAAACTTGTATTCTAGGGTTGAAGATGGACTTTGGAGATGGAGATTAAGGATTTGATAGTATTCAGTGATTCAGACTTGCTAGTGCATCAAACTCTTAAGCATTGGGTGACTCGGGATTCCAAAATCATTTTATATCATTGTAGTCTACTTAGTTTAGCTTCAAAATTCAAGAGCCTGGAATTTCGGCATATTCCGCGAACTCGTAATGTCTTTGTAGATGCTTTAGCTACAGTATCTTCCATGATTAAACACCCTGATGAATTGATAATTGAGCCTATCCAAATTCATCTTCAAGAAGAACCAGCTCACTGTTTGCGCATTAAGCAGGAGCCTGATGGCCTTCCATGGTTTCATGATTTGAAAGAGTATTTAAGGAATGGATTCTATCCCTCAGGTATCAGTACAATGGCTAAGAATTTCCTCCGAAAAATGTCTACAAGATTTTTCTTGAACGGAGAAGTTTTGTATAAAAAGTCAAGCGATTTGGGTATTCTAAGATGTGTAAATGAAAAAGAAGCTGAATATTTGATGAGAGAAGTACACAACGGTGTATATGGGCCACATATTAATGAACACTTGTTTGCCAAAAAGATAATGAGAACCGGATATTTTTGGATCACCATGGAGCATGACTGTGTTAAGTTCGTCAGAAAGTGCGTTAAGTGTCAAATGCATGGTGATGTGATACATGCTCCTCCCTCAGAACTCCATAGTATGGCTGCTCCTTGGCCTTGTTCAATGTGGGGAATAGATGTGATTGGAACTATTGATCCTCCTGCTTCAAATGGTCATCGATTTATCTTAGTAGCAATAGAGTATTTCACTAAATGGGTTGAGACCGAGTCTTACAGGCACGTGACTAAAAAAGTGGTAACTAATTTTTTGAGAAATCATATTATCTGCCGCTTTGAGATACCAGAAACATTTATTACGAATAATGCGAAGAATCTCAACAATGACCTGGTAGATGGGTTGTGTGAACAGTTCAAGATTAAGCATCGAAACTCTGCCATCTATAAGCCTTAGATGAATGGAGCTGTAGAGGCTGCTAATAGAATTTGAAGAAGATCATTCGAAAGATTGTTGAATGCATCGAGATTGGCATGAGAAGTTGCCTTATGCATTGTCGGCATACAGAACCGCTATAAGAACTTCTACTGGGGCGACTCCATATTCTCTTATGTATGGGATGGAAGCGGTATTGACAGCAGAAATTGAGATTCCTTCTCTGCGTATATTGATGGAAGCCCAGTTAGAAGAAGCTGAATGGGTCAAGCAACGTCATGAGCAGTTGGCATTGATTGATGAAAAGCGGTTGAATGCCGTTTGCCATGGACAGTGCTTACCAAAGGCGAATGGCCCGTGCTTATCAAAAGAAGGTTAAACCTCGCTAATTCGAAATCGGAGACAAAGTCCTGAAGCGAATCCTCCCAATCCAAGAGGAGGCTAAGGGCAAGTTTGCCCCAAATTGGCAAGGTCCATTTATTGTGAAAAAGATACTATCAGGAGGAGGTCTTATTCTGACGGAAATGGATGGACAAGTGTTTCCCCAGATCATCAATTCGGATATGATGAAAAAATTTTACATTTGATTAGCAAGTTTTCTTTTAAAAAAATATATATTACAAAAGAGGATGAGTCAAAAGCGGGCCTTCTTTCTTTTTCTCAAACATTTTCTTCCCCTAGTTTTCCCCTTTTGAGCCTTCAGAATCTATAAATTTCGTTTCATAACCCATTTGATGGTCGCACCCCACACTGGGGAAAATTTTATTTTAATTAACTGTCGGTAAAAAAAAAAGAGAGAGACAAGTAAAAACGATATAAAAAGAAGACCCCACGAGAAAGTGATAAACTAGGGCCTCAAAAAAAAAAAACCCAAAAATCGAGTAAATTTGGGATGAACTTGTTCTAAAAAGTGACCTCAAGATGATCAACCCTTGCACAAATTCTGTTTTCTAGCCTTAACCTTCCGAATACCTTATCTGACCCCGTTACAAAAGCCGAGAATGTTACCTACCTCCGTCTTTATTTTGTGATAAATGTTTTGAAATGAAAATTTGCAAATCAATATGGCAGATGATGTTAATATATCTATCCCAATCATCAAGGGAGGATTGTCTTACTAATGCCAAATATTTTAATGCTAAATCTGAATTTATGAAAAGGGAGACAACTGATTAAGACTTGAATGTTGCTTGCTTTCTTTTTTCTCTATAAAGGTGAAAACCCGAAAGGGCGCCTGAAAAAAAAAAGGTGAAAACCCGAAAGGGCGCCTAAAAAAAAAAAAAAGGAGAGGGAGGGGGAAACCTCAGTGAAATCCCGAAAGGGCGCTGAGGTCGGATGATCACGAATACAGGCTCACAAGTGAGGAAATAAGATATCTGTGCATGGAACATGGAGTTCTTCGTGGAAGCTGGTGACCATGGTTACTTGAGATTTTTCTTCTATATTGATCATCTTGTGGCAATTGTGGAAGCTCAAGTGAAATGACATCCAAAGGATCAAATAGCAGATGTTTCAGAGCTGTCGTCAAAAAAAAAAATCATTTTTCAATAAAGTGTAACAATTTATTTTTTATTTTTTATTTTATTTTATTCATTTATTTTTGTCATTAAAACTGAAAGCTTCACGCATTTCATTTTGAAATAACATTTATGGTATAGGATTTCCTGTACCATATTGCATGTAAGGTATTTCCTCACTGATTCATGATTGAAAATTTGTTGTTTAATTTGTTTGAACTTGGAATAAAAGTAACAGTAATCCTAAATTTATTGGAAGTCCGAAATACACAGGGAGAAAAGACGATGTGGTTATGATTGGAACCATGAACCAAGATCTGTTGGAATCGAAAATTGACAGAAAGTGAAGCACGAGACGGTATCAGCTTTTGGAGATGGCAATTCTCATGTTTATATATGCTAGCGGAGTAAGGGACCGCCATGTGGTGGCAATGCATTGCAATATAGCTGTTTGTTTTCTTTTGCAGGTAGGAGTGCACTACTACCACTTGAGGCCTTCATCAAAGATGAAAACTGGGATAATTCTCTTCAGTTACTGATGGTTTGGTCAAGTAGCACGGTTCAATTTAAAGGTCGCATTCAAATTAACACTGGGGCAAAATTTTTTTAGAAAAATTTTGATTCTTTTCAGATTAATTTTTTATGTTGTGGGATTAGGGACAAATATTGTGAAAAGCTGATTTATACTGGGGCAATCTTGGAAAGGCGAGTTTCAAAATGATTTCACTTAATTCATAGAGAGGCAAAGCTTCTCTTTTCAAAAAGATTGATTTCAAAAAGGTTTTAATGTTTTCACATAGAGCCAAATTATTGAAATGGGTGATTTTCAAATTTGTGAGAAATTGATACTGGGGCAAATTTTATTTTTATTTTCAATGAGTGTTTCAAAAAAAAAAGGAAAAAGAAATGTGTGAGAAGAGAGAATAAAATTGAACGCTTGTTGGTTAGGCACCGCTTTCTGCATTTAGTTAATGAATTTATTTTGTCCAGCAGTTTGGGCACCGCTTTCTGCATTTAGTTAATGAATTTATTTTGTCCAGCAGTTTGGGCACCGCTTTCTGCATTTAGTTTATGAATTTATTTTGTCCAGCTGCCTGAACTCACTTTTTGTCCATTTTAGTCTGGTAGCCCAAACTCTGCATTTAGTTTATGAATTTATTTTGTCCAGCAGCCTGGGCATCGCTTTCTGCATTTAGTTTATGAATTTATTTTGTCCAACAGCCTGGACTCGCTTTCTATCCATTTTAGTCTGGCAGCCCAGACTCTGCATTTACTTTATGAATTTATTTTGTCCAGCAGCCTGGGCACCGCTTTCTGCATTTAGTTTATGAATTTATTTTGTCCAGCAGCCTGGGCACCGCTTTCTGCATTTAGTTTATGAATTTATTTTGTCCAGCAGCCTGGGCACCGCTTTCTGCATTTAGTTTAGGAATTTATTTTGTCTAGTAGCCTGGGCACCGCTTTCTGCATTTAGTTTAGGAATTTATTTTGTCCAGCAGCCTGAGCACCGCTTTTCGTATTTAGTTTATGAATTTATTTTGTCCAGCAGCCTGGGCACTGCTTTCTGCATTTAGTTTAGGAATTTATTTTGTCTAGCAGCCTGGGCACCGCTTTCTGCATTTAGTTTAGGAATTTATTTTGTCCAGCAGCCTGGGCACTGCTTTCTGCATTTAGTTTATGAATTTATTTTGTCCAGTAGCCTGGACTCGCTTTCTGTCCATTTTAGTTTGGCAGCCCAGACTCTACATTTACTTTATGAATTTATTTTGTCCAGCAGCCTGGGCATTGCCTTCTGCATTTAGTTTATGAATTTATTTTGTCCAACAGTCTGGACTCACTTTCTGTCCATTTTAGTCTGGCAGCCCAGACTTTGCATTTATTTTATGAATTTATTTTGTCCAGCAGCCTGGGCACCGCTTTCTGCATTTAGTTTATGAATTTATTTTGTCTAGCAGCCTGGACTCACTTTCTGTTCATTTTTGTCTAATAGCCCAGACTCTACATTTTATTTTGATAGCCCATAATAGTTGTATTTATTTGGTCCAGCATCTTGGACTCGGTTTAGGTTGTTTTAGTTTAGCGATTCAAATATTGCACTTCTTTTTGTGTTTTGTTCACAAATTTTGAAAAGATTGAAATTCTTGTGTTACATTTATACATTTGTGTTTCGTATCCCCAGTTTACCTATGTCTGAACTACGTTTGACCTGATTCCCTTTACTGAGATACGTAGGCAGCTCCTAGACAGCTCGATCGCCTATTTTTTGTATATTCATTGGTTTATTGGTTTTGCATGTAACTACTATGCATGTTAGATGTTTTAATTTGCATTTTAGATGAGTCAAAATTTGGTGTTATCTACATCTTTGTCTGAAATTTTTGCGAGATTCTCGACAAAGAGGGACAAACTGTAGACACCAAATTTTGACACACCAATTATTTTCAAACATTGGGGGGCATGTTTGCACTTTTGGGACAAATTTTTAATTTTTCAATAATTTGGGGGGCAAAATAGTAATTTTATCTGTAAATATTTTTCTATCAACTTTTGGGGGTTTTAAATTCATATTTTTACTTTTATGTGAATTTATTAATTTTTTATGATTTTTTCTGGATTTAATTGGTATTTTTATATTTGTACCATCTAAGGGTAAAATCGTCATTTTACAGTTTAAATTCATTTTTTCACCAATTTTGAGTCAAAAATGTATTTTCCAGTATTTTAAACTTATTTTTAGTTTTTGGTAATTTTTTGAGGTCAATAATTATTTTTCTGTGAATTTTCATTGCCCAAGGGAAAAATCGTCATTTTACAACACCAATTTTGAGTCAAAAATGCATTTTCCAGTGTTTTAAACTTATTTTTAGTTTTTGGTAATTTTTTGAGGTCAATAATTATTTTTCTGTGAATTTTCATTACCCAAGGGCAAAATCGTCATTTTAGAAATTAAATTCATTTTTCACCAATTTTGAGTCAAAAATGTATTTTCCAGTGTTTTAAACTTATTTTTAGTTTTTGGTAATTTTTTGAGGTCAATAATTATTTTTTTTGTGAATTTTCATTGCCCAAGGGCAAAATCATCATTTTACAAATTAAATTCATTTTTCACCAATTTTGAGTGAAAAATGCATTTTCTAGAGTTTTAAACTTACTTGTAATTTTTGATAATTTGTTGAGGTCAATAGCTATTTTTCTATGAATTTTTGTTATCCAAGGGCAAAATTGTCATTTCACATCCCAAACTCATTTTTCACTAATTTTTGGGTCCCAAATTCGTTTTTAGATTTTAAGCATGTTTCTAAGTTTCTAACTTTTTTAGGGTGAATTTTTATTAACAAATTTGTTATTTACATTTTTCTTAATTTTTTTTATTATTATTTTTGTAAGAGAAAATAGATTTTTAAAGATAAAGTTGTAATTTTGGTAATCAAGGGCGTTTTGGTCTTTTAGCCTTTTCTTGGAGGTTAAGATTTGTGCAGTATAAATACCCCACTTAGGAATTTTAAAAAAGGAAGAAAAAAAATGGAAACCCTAAAACACTTCTTCTTTTGTGATTTTTTAAATTAAAACACACACACTCCACACTACAAAAAACACACAAGCGCTGTTCCTTCAAAAAAAAATTTCTATTGTTCATCGTCTTCTTCAAAATCATCTACTGTTCATCATCACATTAATCTTCAGCCTAAAAAGGTGAGTTCTTCCTTTTATTTTGATTCAATTTTTTCTGTTTCTCTAAGTAAATTTGATCATGTTTTCTTTTATTGCTTAAAATTAGTTAGGTTTTGTGTGAATTTTGTTATCAATCCGTTTGTTTTTGTTGTTGTTTCTTCCCCTGTGTTCTGGGTTTTGGTTTTGTTTTTCTGGTCTTCCTCTTCCACCGCCTCACTACCATATCTCCTCCAACTTCCACCATTCTTCCCCACCGTACTCTCCTCCACTAGACTTTACCACCAGTAACCACCAACAAGCAAACTCATAGCCCCAACCCCAATCCACAAATCAATCGCCTAACTTCCTCAGCCCCCAACCCACTATCAATCGACAAAAGCCAGATATCCAAGAACCACTCGAAACAATTCCAACCAGAGAAACAAATCACTCCACTTCACCGGATTGCCACCAACAACTTCCATCTCAGCTCCCCTCAAACTAATGCCATCCAAAACAGTCACATGCCATCTTTAATTACCCCCAAATCACCACCGTTCAACCATTCTTGACCAGCCAATATCACAAATTTTCATCACTGCCGCTTCCCAAAACCTGCAAAGAAAATAACACAAACAAACCCCAACCATCTCTACCCAAAAAACAACTGAAACAGGCTTAAAATCATCACAAAACAGCCATACAGCATCAATAACCACGGTATATGGCCATCAATCCAGTAATTAAAGCACCAATTTCAGCCCTCCAACCACTACCACTACCACCTCCTCTCACCACCACTAGCCCAACCTAACTGCCGACCTCAATTCCCCTACCTCCACCTGTAATGAAAAATCATCATGATCAATTGAAGTTTCCATCACCACCACAAGCCATCAGTGCCCAAAATCATAGCCTCAGATAGGCCTGCAACCACTTCCCAACCGAAAACACAGCCAAACAACAAGAAAAATCAACCAAAACAAAACGCACAACCCAGCCCTGTCCACAACCTAGCACAAATTGAACCGAAACCACCAAACCCCATCCACAACAGGCATCTCAAGCCTAACCGAACCATCACAAATGCCAAAGGTCAACCACAACCACACAAAAGTCACCCAATTCTCCAGCAGCAAATAACCATAGCCAACTCCAACAACCAACGCAACTACCACATACAAGCAAACCTCCAATTGCCCAACCAAGGCCACCTCCAAATCCCCTACAAACAACAACGTAACCAAACAGCCCCTGCCAATCAATTCCATCACTTTCAATTGCCTATTGTCACCTACAAATCAGAAAGCAAAGACCCAAAAATCAGTTCCAGTCATCAACATTCAACAACCCCACCACATTCACAATCATCACCACCAGCTGCCCCTACATCGTTCCCATTCCCACTACCAGAGAACCACCATATTCTCACCAAGCCGCCACTCAACCACGACCATTTCACCTTTACCTGTAAACTTTCTGTTTATGTTATATGGAATTCATGTTTAGCATTCTAACATCAAGAACACAAACAAAGGATCTTGAAATTCACAGTCTTCACCAATACAAAAAAAAAAAGAATTAAAGTTACTGACCTTTCTCCATTGCATTTGATTGAATGACCAAGTTGTCCATTTCATTTGGTCAAATAATCCAGTTGTTGTTGTAGAAATAGAAACCTTTAATCTAACTCTTAACCCTTTCGTACTTATGTTCAATTCTTGATGGTAAAAACAAGAACATAAACTTTATGGGTAGAGAGAGAAGAAGATATCGTTTCTTTTTGTTTTGATACCTTTATGTAACTGCTCCCATCAAGCAGTTATAACTGCTGAAACCTCTTCTCAAGGACATAACTTCCATAGCTCTTAATTTAATTATTAAATAATCTGTCTTTTAATTACTAAAGACATTTACTTTCATTTAATAACTACATATTATGTCCTTTAATAACTCACACATATATTTATTATACACATGAGTCATTTCTTACATTCTCCCACTTGGCTCATGTGACCAACTATCATTCGTGATTTAACAAAGCTTCAATTATTATGCGCACAAGCAATTACATCATGAATCATAATTAAGAATAAGAACTAATAAGAGTCATGGCGGTCGTAGGTCATTAAATTGACATAGTTCCTTCCATGTACTACCATATTAGCTTGTTTTCTTAACATGATACCTTAACGAGAATTATACAGTACATTCACATGTATGCTTAAAATTGAAAAACAAATTCAGAAACTTATACATTAATGAGCTCAGAGTGTCAAATATATATATTAAACAATAATAGTGTTCAACATTCGCTAGCAGACATAATGCCCATTCTTCTAACATGACCAGTAAATGCTTTGGGCGACAACCCTTTCGTTAAAGGGTCAGCAATCATAAAATCAGTGCTAATATGCTCTATTGACACTCTATGTTTCTGAACCTCTTCTTTAATGGCAAAGTATTTCAATTCCATATGTTTAGCACCTTTAGAATATTTGTCATTTTTAGAAAAGAAGACAGCTGCGGAATTGTCACAATAAATTTTCAGCGGCTTGGCAATACTGTCGACTACTCGAAGTCCTGAAATAAAATTCCGTAGCCATTTAGCCTGAACCATGGCCTCAAAGCATGCCATAAATTCAGCTTCCATAGTGGATGTAGCAATGACAGACTGTTTTGCACTTTTCCATGAGATAGCTCCTCCAGCCATAAAATACAAATAACCAAAAGTGGACCTTCTTGTATCTACACAACCACCCAAGTCTGAGTCCGAATATCCAACAACCTCAAGATGATCAGACCTTTTATAAGTGAGCATGTGATCTTTCGTTCCTTGCAAATATCTGAGAACTTTCTTTGCAGCTTTCCAATGATCTAACCCAGGATTACTCTGGTATCTTCCTAACATTCCAACTGCAAAGCTAATATCTGGTCGAGTACAAGTCTGTGCATACATTAAACTCCCAACAACAGATGCATAAGGAATTGCTTCCATCTGTTTCCGTTCCATGTCATTTTTCGGGCATTGTTCAAGACTAAATTTGTCTCCTTTCTGAATTGGAACGGGAGATGCTGAACATTTATCCATTCTGAATCTCTCTAGAACTTTATTGATATATGCTTTTTGAGACAAGCCTAACAATCTTTGTGATCTATTTCGAAATATTTCTATTCCAATCACATAGCTCGCCTCACCTATATCCTTCATTTCAAATTTGTTAGAGAGAAATTTCTTAGTCTCACTTAACAGACCAAGATCATTAGTTGCAAGCAAGATGTCATCAACATACAGAACCAAAAATATAAACTTGCTCCCACTGACCTTCAGATATATACACCGATCAACAGTGTTCTCCTTAAATCCAAAAAAAATAACAGTATCATTAAACTTAAGATACCATTGTCGGGAAGCCTGTTTAAGTCCGTATATTGACTTCTTAAGTTTACACACCAAATGTTCTTTTCCCTTTTCTATGAACCCCATTGGTTGGTCCATATAAACATCTTCCTCTAAATTTCCATTTAGAAAAGCGGTTTTTACATCCATCTGATGTAACTCCAGATCATAATGAGCCACTAAAGCCATGATAATTCTAAGTGAATCTTTTTTAGAGACGGGTGAAAATGTCTCTTTATAGTCAATGCCATCTTTCTGAGTAAACCCTTTTGCAACTAGTCTAGCCTTGTAACGTTCTAAGTTACCATGAGAGTCACGTTTGGTCTTAAAAACCCACTTACAACCAACTCTCTTACAACCTTCTGGTAACTCAACAAGGTCCCAAACATCATTTTGTTGCATAGATTTTAGCTCTTCTTTCATAGCATCTAACCATTTATTTACATTATCACTATTCATGGCTTGTGCAAATGAAACTGGGTCATTGTCTATTCCTAAGTCAAATTCAGATTCTTGTAGATATACCACATAATCATCAGAAATAGCTGACCTCCTTTCTCTTTGAGATCTTCTTAATGCTATTTGTTGTGGTTCTTCTACTGTAGGTTCATTTACTTCAACTTCATTGGGAGTAATAGAATCATTTATTTGTTGTTCTTCACGATTATTAATCATGTCAATAACTTGAGGAACAACAAGTTTATTAGATTTGCAAGTCAACGGTACTTGCATTCTCATTTCTTGAATTTCCACCTTTCGTGGTGTTTCACTCCCACTAACTTCATTATTTTCAATGAACCTAGCATTCCCAGTTTCAATAATTCTTGTAGTATGGTTAGGACAATAAAATCGGTATCCTTTTGACTTTTCAGGATAACCAATAAAATAGCCACTAATTGTCCTTGCATCCAATTTCTTTTCTTGTGGATTATAAAATCTAATTTCTGCCTGGCATCCCCAAACATGCAAGTGCTTTAGACTAGGTTTCCTTCCAGTCCAAAGTTCAAAAGGAGTCTTTGGAACTGCCTTACTAGGAACCCTGTTTAATAGATACATGGCAGTCTTTAGAGCATAAGTCCACAATGAAATAGGCAAAGAACAATTACTTAACATACTTCTAACCATATCCATTAACGTTCTATTACGCCTTTCTGATACACCATTTTGTTGTGGTGTACCTGGCATTGTGTATTGAGCACAAATGCCACGTTTCTCTAGAAATTTAGCAAACGGACCAGGATGTTGTCCACTTTCATCATATTTTCCAAAATATTCACCACCCCGATCAGACCTGACAATTTTCACCTTTCTGTCTAATTGCCTTTCTACTTCTTCAATGTAAATCTCTAAAGCGTTTACAGCTTGAGATTTATCATGCAGCAAATAAACATAACCATAACGTGAATAATCATCGATGAAGGTGATAAAATATTTTTCTTTATTGAAAGAATTAACATCAAAAGGTCCACAAATATCAGTGTGTATAATTTCAAGAAGCTGAGTACTTCTTGTGGCGCCTTTCTTTGTGTGTTTTGTTTGTTTTCCTTTAATACAATCCACACAAATTTTAAGGTCAGTGAAATCCAAATCTGGAAGAATGCTGTTATTTACCAACCTCTTCATTCTTTCATTGGAAATGTGACCCAAACGCTTATGCCACAAGTAAGCAGAACGTTCATTGACTAAACTACGTTTAGTCCCAACATTATGATGCAAAGTCATAAATGTTTCAGCGTATAAGTTGTCAATATTAAATTTATATAAACTATCACAAAGTATACCAGATCCAATCATATAGGCATGCTTATACAAACTGAAACATCCATTACCAAACTTAAAAAAGTATCCAGCAACATCAAGTTTAGATAAAGAAACTAAATTCCTAGATATACTAGGTACATAAAGAGTTTCAAATAAATCTAAATGATGTCCAGTGTCTAGGATTAAACGGTAAGTCCCGACAGCTTCCACTGGAACTTTCACTCTATTTGCCATAAACAAAAACTTCTCATTTGGGTTTATGGTTTGGATTGTAAGGAATCCCTGCATCACATTAGAAACATGAGTTGTAGCAGCACAATCAAGCCACCAAGTATTAGAAGGAACTTCAGCCAAGTTTACTTCAGAACATACATAAAGGTTAAATGTACCTTTTTTCTCAAACCAAGCTTTACGTTTTGGACAATCCTTTTGGAAATGTCCAATCTTTCTGCAGAAATGGCATCTGTCTCCATTCGGTTCCTTCTTGTGGATCTGAGATGAATCCTCATTGACTTTCAGAGGTCTCTTTCCTTTCTTATCATGTTTCTTGTTAACTTTCTTTCCTGCTCCTTGATGATTGACATAATTGATGATGGAATAATTTCCTTGATTCTTAAGTCTGGTTTCCTCTTGAACTAGCATACTGTGCAATTCATGCACATTCCACTTATCTTTCATGGTATTATAGTTCATTTGGAAAGGACCATACTCAGACGGTAATGAGTTTAAGATAAACTGCACAAGGAAATTTTCATCCACATCCATTCCCAATGACTTTAGTCTTGCTGCAATGTTTGTCATTTCAATGACATGTTCATGCATAGTACGAGAACCATCAAATTTCATGGTGGTCAATGTACTCATTAATGTCCCAGCAAGAGACTTATCAGCAGTTTGGGAGCACCCTTCCACGGACACCATCATTTCTTTAGCACTTTCCGTCTTAGGAAGAGATGACTTAATGTTATTAGCTATATTCATTCGCATGTACATTAGACTCAACCTGTTTGACCTTTCCCAATTTTCATAATAGACTTTTTCTTCTGCAGTGCTTAAATCAGTAATAGCATCTGGCTTCTCTTCTCTTAGTGCCAAATCCAAACCCATTACCCCAAGGTAAAATTGGATTTGCTCACTCCAGTCAGAGAAGTTAAGTCCATTAAACATTGGTACAGATGAGATATGCGAATGCATAGGAATAGATGCTGCAAGTAATAAAAAATCTAAAACATTAATGCCTTGAGTTTCATACCAACATGCTTCACAGATTCATTTAATTACTTCATGTAATGCATATCAATGTTCACCTTTGGGCAGTCCATCAATATACTATAAACATAATGATGCTAATAAAATTTTTCATAATTTGACAGTAATAAATGCACCAACTGAAATATTTATTATCTTTGGATATATAAATATAACTAATAGTGCAATTACACTATCAACATTTATGTTCATTTTATAAGGACAAATGATTCACCTTTGGGTGATCCTTAACTATCCTATAATAATGAACTTCAATTTATCCACAATCAATAATTATCACTTATAGCATCAAGAATATGGATAATTGAAATAAAATCATGTAACTTAGAATTAAATCTATTCAAAATTTGACCACTTTGGTGGTTGACAAATTTATCATAATTTAATTCCAAAGTACAAATACTTTATAAACAAATAAAATTTGTAAAATTTCAATCAAATGCAATGATAAAACAAAGCCCATGACAACGGCATTTGATATTCATAACAAAGCCAATGACGAAGGCATTTGATATTCAACTGCAACATTAATGGTTGCCATTTAATATTCCAATCATCATGCAACTGTAATCATTTTAATCATAGATAATAATGATTTATCAACATCAATAATCATGCAATCGTTGAATTATCTTTCATGCAGCGGAAAACAATGATTCATGGATTAAAACTGAACATCATTAACGGGAAAACTGCAAATTCCAGAACCTAGCTCTGATACCACATGTAAACTTTCTGTTTATGTTATATGGAATTCATGTTTAGCATTCTAACATCAAGAACACAGCATTCTAACATCAAGAACACAAACAAAGGATCTTGAAATTCACAGTCTTCACCAATACAAAAAAAAAAAGAATTAAAGTTACTGACCTTTCTCCATTGCATTTGATTGAATGACCAAGTTGTCCATTTCATTTGGTCAAATAATCCAGTTGTTGTTGTAGAAATAGAAACCTTTAATCTAACTCTTAACCCTTTCGTACTTATGTTCAATTCTTGATGGTAAAAACAAGAACATAAACTTTATGGGTAGAGAGAGAAGAAGATATGGTTTCTTTTTGTTTTGATACCTTTATGTAACTGCTCCCATCAAGCAGTTATAACTGCTGAAACCTCTTCTCAAGGACATAACTTCCATAGCTCTTAATTTAATTATTAAATAATCTGTCTTTTAATTACTAAAGACATTTACTTTCATTTAATAACTACATATTATGTCCTTTAATAACTCACACATATATTTATTATACACATGAGTCATTTCTTACATTACCTCCACCACAACCTAGTAGCCCTTGCCTAATTGCCCAAGAATCACCTAAATCTACCCGATCCACTACCATCAGTCATCACCATCATGCCGCGTGCCACCACATCCTCACTCTCTCATTTCAATGGAGGGATTGACTAGGGCAGATTAATTCGTCGCCTCTAGAGGGAGAGAAAGAAAGATCAGTTGAGGCAGGGATAGAGGGAGAGGGAAGAACGTGAAGAGAGAGGCAAAGGAACAGAGAGAAAGTGAGAGAGAGAAAGAGCAGGAAATAGAGAACGCGAAGAGAGAGTTAGAGAAAAGAGAGAGAAAGCGAGGGAGTGAGTGAATAGGGATTTCAGTTCTGGCATCTTCGGTGGATAGAACGAAAGAGAAAGAGAGAAATACAGAAAGGGGAGAAAAAGAGAAAGAAAAGACAACAAAAGAGAGAACTGAGAAAAGGGGGAAAGCTGGAGAGGGAAAGAAGACAGAAGAAAAAGAATGAGAGAGGAGAAGACGAGACCAGAAAAGAGAGAAGGAAGATCCGGAAAAAGAAACAGAGAAACTAAGGAAGAGCTAAGAAAGTAGGGGAGAAGAAGAACAGGGTAGAAAAGAAATTGAGTTTTAAAAACATGAAAGAACCGAATTGGGGTGGGGTTTTGGTCTTGTTTGATTTTGCTTTGTTTAATTTGATTGTGCTTGTGGTTTAAAGACTGATTAATATATGGGTTTTCTAGGGAAATGTGAAATTTAGTTCATCCTGCAGTTACAGAACCGACATATCACTTTGAATATTGTATTTTGCTTTCTGTTACGTTATTTATTCTTGTATATTGATATCTAGGCCTTAAGTTGTCTTTATTATAATTACATCCTTGTAATCTTTGGAATGTTGCACTTTGTGTTTAGATAATTATGGATTAGTCTTTAGATTTTAAATTCTAGTCAATTAGGTCCAGTTTAATTGCATTTTTGCTCTCTTATATTTTCAAAAATTATATATTAATCCCTTTTGGTCTTATTGACTTTTCACCCAAACCCCTAGGCTTTGCTATAACTGTGAATTAATTCCCCCAATTTGCTGAAACTTTGATTTTGGACCACATCAAGTGCTGGAAATTATATTTCATGCCTTTGTGTATTGTTGGAAATTTATTTCTATCCCACACTGTTTGCTGGAAATCCATTTTTGTCCATATATTTTGCTGGAAATTCAATTTCAGTCCTTATTGTTTGCTGGATCTTTTTCAATTGACCCTTGTGTATTGCTGGAAATTTATTTCTATCCCACACTGTTTGCTGGAGAATTCATTCTTAGTCATTACTTGTTGCTGAAAATTCATTTTAGTCCATATATTTTGCTGGATTTTTCAATTGGCTTTCGTGCTATTGCTGGAAATTTGGTTTTAGGCCCCCAATTGTTGATAGAATTTGAGTTTTAGTCTTTTATATGTTGCTGGAATTTCGTTTTAATCACTTTAAGTGATTGGATTTAGTTTTAAGGCTCGATGTTTTGATGAATTTTTAATTTTAGCCCTTAATACTTTGCTGAAATTTTCTGTTTTACCTCCATATTTGCTGTAAATTAATGTCTTTACCACTTTTCTTGCTAGAATTTATGTTTTACTCCCCTTGGTTTGCTAGAATTTTGCATTTGCCCCAATTTCTTGAAATTACTTTTGTCATATTTTACATATTATGCTTTCTTACTTTAAATAGTGGTCCCTTTAACCCGTGTGTTCATTTTTTAGTACTAGTATCGGATCTTCAAAGAGGTATCCCGATCTCTCATTATTTTTCCTTTATGTGCTCCAACGTGCTCTAATGTGATATTTTATGCAATTTTTTATGCGTTTCTTATTTTATGCGCTTTTTGCGTGTTTATTTATTTTGTGTTATTTAAATTTTATTATTTTGACGAAAAATGCAATATTCTTGTATTTAGCTAGTCAATGTAATAGTTAGATTATTTTCTCATATTTTAGCAAAAATTTGTGTAATTAGATAGAAAATGTAATAGATATGGCATTTTAATTTCCCCCATTAAGTTGTAAATTAAGCCTCCCGGTGTAATAGTTAGGGTTTATTTGCTTTTGCATGCTTACGTGCCTATTTGTTTTATTGTTTTCATTAGGATTTTGCATCTAGATATTATGCTTATGTGTTATGTGCTCCTATGTGATCTTATACGTTTTTATATGTTTAATTAATTTGATTTTTTAATTCATGCTTTAATATTTAATTCATTATTTATGGTATTCCGTCGCCACACTAGTCCAATGCTAGTTGTGGCTTCTTTCTTTCCCGCTAGTCCAACGCTAGTGGGACTTTTTAGAACAGGTTAGTCCAACGCTAGACCCTTAAGACATTTTAGTGTTAGGATCATTCGTGTGCATTTCACATTTCACGCACTTTTAGTTTTCTTTCCATTTAGCATGATTTTGTTATTACTATTATTATTATTATTATTATTATTATTATTATTATTATTATTATTATTATTTTGACAACATTTTCAAAATGCATGACATTTAAGTTGCATCTCACTTAGACTTTAGGACATTTGTGTGATCTGACTAGAAATAGTCGCCTACTCACGTGGGAAGCAGTGGCGTACATGCCGTTCCCCCCTCCATGAGTAGAAATATCCAGTCACGAGTTATTAGTCCCCCGTACCCATCATGTTACATTACCACTTTCTTCGGCCACTTATTTCTATATTATTATTTTCTTTTTTTTTTTGCATTTCATTTTTGCATTCACACTCATAACTCCCTCGAGGTCTGGACTCGGGTTTCGCAATTAATGCGATAATTCTGACCAAGCCTCGACGGAACATTTCGACCCTCCCGATACTCACATGTAGACTTAGGATTTGCATTCATTTAGATACATCCGAACGCGATAGAATTTATGGTTAATTTAGGAAAATTTGATTAAACCTCGCAACTAGCCTCGGCTAGGTAGAAAGGGTGCCTTAGGTGCAAACCTTTGCCTTCCCTTTCTTCAAATGTGACTTCCGAACCTTTTTCTCTCGTTTTTCGTAGACCGGAGTCGAAAAAGGGTTTTAAAATATTTTTCTAAAATTTTTATTTTTGTTTTGTTAAACAATTTTTGGGGTGACTTGGTACACCCTAACTCAGAACCAAGTGGCGACTCTATTTTCTAAAAAAAAAACCTTTTTCAAAAATTATTTGGCCAAATCTGTCGCACTTTTAGTCCCGGCCTTATTTTCTTTTAAAATACCATTTTTTCTTAAAATACACTTTTTTACTAAAATTTGATTTTTTTTCTTACACACGCACAGTTTTTTCTAAAAACTTTTATTTTCGAAAGGGTCACCGGAATCGGACCATCCTTTAGGACGCGACAGTCAACGACCCCACCAATACCCTTTTACGCTTACGATTTTTTCGGACGCGACATTTATTTATTTCGGTCATTAGTTAATTTGATTAGTTAATAATTTGGTTGATTAATCTAATTTCCATTCACTTTAACATGTTCATTTTGTTTTTCCCATAACGTAATATTTATATTTGGTCCTTTTTTTTAGTAATGTTAATATGCTCCCCAAATATTTTTGTTTTATGCAATTGAATCCCTCCATAATTGTGAATTGACCACTTTAGGTTTTATATTCTTTTAATTAGGCCCTGCAATTTATGTTTTGTCCCCCATTTCACTTTAATTTGCATCTTGGCCCCTTAGATTTGCTTTAATTTCTAATTTTACCCCTTAATCTTTATAGAAATTTACTTTCTAGTCCCCTTGGTTGCTAGACTTTACATTTTACCCCCAATTTTGTTAGTGTCTCGTATTTATTCTTTATATTGAGGTACCTTGACTTGTGTGTTCATTTTCTTAAGTATCGATACCAAGTCTTCAAAGAGGTATCCCTATTTCTCATTAATTCATCTTTATGTGCCCCAATGTGCCTTTTATGTGATTTTTACGTATGTTTCTTCGCACATTTTTACTTTACATGCTTTTTTTGCGTAGTTATTGATTTTATGTTATTTAATTTCAAATTTTATTATTTTGGCAAAAAGTGTAATATTTGTGTATTTAGCTAGTCAATACAATAGTTAGGCTACATTTCTTATATTTTAGCAAAAATTGTGTATTTAGATAGATAAATATAATAATTAGGTCATTTTTATTTTTCCCCCTTTAAATTTGTAACTTAAATTCTCCGGTGTAATAGTTTGTTTTTGCGCGCTTGTGTGCTATATGTTTTACCGCTTTCCTTAGAGTTTTGCATCTAGATATCGTGCTTACGTGTTATGTGCTCCTATGTGATCTTATATGTCTTTTTATGTTTATTTGCTTTCGATTTATGTTTTACTATCTTAATTCATGTTTTATCAGTTTTGTTATTCTGTCATCACACTAGTCCAACGCAAATTGTGGCTTTTTCATCGCTTTCCCCCTAGTCCAACGCTAGCGGGAATCATTTTAGAATTAGGTGTACTCATGTGTATTTTACATCCCACTTCACACATTTTAGTTTTCTTTTCATTTTGCATGATTTTTTTATTATTATTATTACTATTATTTATTTATTTTTGACACATCTTCAAATGCATGACATCTAGGTTGCATCTCACTTAGAATTTAGGTCATTTTGTGTGATCCAACTAAAAATAGTCGCCTACTCACGTGGGAAGTAGTGGCGTACATGCCGTTCCCCCCCCCCCCCCCGTGAGTAAAAACATTCAGTCACGAGTTATTAGTGCCCCGTACCCGTCATGTTGCATACCCACATTCTTTCTTCACTTACTATATATTATTGTTTTCTTTTCTTTTTGAATCGCATTTTGTATAGACACTCGTGACTCCCCCGAGGTCTTGATTCCGATTTGGTAATTAATGAGATAATCCCGACCAAGCCTTAACGGAACATGCCGATCCTCCCGATACTCACATTCAGACTTAGGATTTGCATTTATTTAGATACATCCGAACGCAATACAATTTAGGGCTAATTTAGGAAAACATGATGAAACCTCGCAACTAGACTTGGCTAGGTAGAAAGGGTGCCTTAGGCACAAGCCTTTGCCTTCCCTTTCTTCAAATGTGACTCCCGAACCTTTTTCTCTTGTTTTTCATAGACCGGAGTCAAAAAAGGGCTTTAAATGATTTTTCTAAAATTTTATTTTTGTTTTGTTAAACGATTTTTCAGGTGACTTGGTACACCCTAACTCAATACCAAGTGACGACTCTATTTTTTTAAAATAAAACCCTTTTTCAAAAAATTAGTTGGCCAAAACTGTCGCACTTTTAGTCCCAGCCTTATTTTATTATTTTCTTAAATAATATTTTTTTAATAAAAACTCGTTTTTTCACACACGCGCACAATTTTTTCCAAAACTTGCTTTTCAAAAAGGGTCACCAGAGCAGACCACCTTTTCGGGGTGCAACAACCAACGACCCCACTAGTACCGTGCCTATCGATTTTTTGGACGCGACAGTAATTTTCCATTTTCAAATTGATAAGCATCACAAATCTTGTCTTTTTCAAATTTGATTTTAGGAAGCCCTCGAACAATTCTTTCTTAGATAACTCATTTAACAAAGTTGAAATGACAAAGTCTCCTATGCCAAAACCAAGTGTCATCACTAGTTGCCTGAAGACATCTAATCCTATTGCTATCTACCCTATCAAGACAAACAATGTATATGCCATTGTGTCTCTTACCTCTAAAAACAATATTATAGCTAGAATCAAGTACTAAACATTCATGCTTTTTGTCTAAATCATAAAGATTTTTATCACATAGCTGGCTCACACTTAACAAATTATAACTAATATTATCAACTAGTAGCACATTATGTGTAACACCCTAGAAATTCATATAAGAATTATTTAAATCATGCATGTTCATTAGCAGAAAAAAAATATAGAGAAAAGAAAAAGAAAAAGGGAAAATTGAAAATGTACTTAAAAGAGAAATTCTCTTATTTGGAGTTTAGTATTAATCCTTGATTTATTAGTTGGAAGATTTCTTAAGTTAATTAGGTTAATTAACTAAGATTCTTCATTAATAAGTAGGACACCTAAGTACCATATTTGGATTAATTTCATTGGACCATTAGTTTATAATAGTGTTTAATTTTGACTAACTTATTCTACTATTTTCTAGTCTTTTGACCAATTGAACTTTAGCTCAATTTTACTAAAAAATTTCACTTATTCTCTTGCTTTCTTTTCTTTCTTCGTGGCTGAATTTTATTCTTTCTTTTCTTTTTCTTCTTGGCCGATTTTCTTCTTCTTTTTTTTTTCTTCTCTTGGCCGAATTTTTTTCTCTCCTTTTCTTCTCTCTTTTGCTTTGAAATTTGTGCTATTAAGTTACTAATTACTAGGTGATAAGAGATCAAAAATTTCCACTAATCAAATTTATCCAAGTTAACAACTAATACCTTAAAAGCATAAACCCTAGCTTGACTCTTGTTATACTTTGATTGGTCACTCTTTTCCCCACTCTTCTCTTTATTTCTTTTCCATTTTTCTTGGCCTATTTCTTTCTCTTTTCTTCTCTTCTTGGCCGGCCCTCCTACTTCACTTTCTTCTCTCTTTAGTTTTCAACTTCTTGAGACTTTCTCTCCGAACTTTGGACAATTTCCCCATAGAAAGTGAGCTTCTCTTCTTCCGAAGCAAAGTTCTAAGCTTGTTTAAGGTATCTATTATAAACTTTTGCTATTAATTTCAAGTTTTATTTAGCCTTTTGTACTAGTTTAATACTAGATTCTTATGATTACAACTTGAAGATTTAAGTTTGAAATGAAGTTTTACTTGTTAGATAGAGTGTTCTCTTGGTTAGATAGACTAGTAGATAGCATTTAAACCTTAAAATTTCATGTTTTATATGTTGCTTGGATGAAGAAACTTGGGCTTGAAATCTTGAATTGAGTGGAATTTTGAATGGAATTGAGTTGGATTTAAACATGGAAGCTATAGAACTTGTTGGAAATTGGATTTGTTGGTTGATTTCTTGCAGGAAAAATTTTGGGTTAGTCCGATTTTAAGGGGAGATGCTGCCAAAATTTCAGTAGAATTAAAAGAAGAAAAAATGACAAGTGAGATTTTAAGTCTAGAATATGCTAAATTTAGAGAATTTGATGTGCAGAAATTTTTAGAAAATGATCTAGTAATGAATTAAATTTTCCTAGAATAAGAAAACCCAAAAATTAAAACCCTAAATCTAAAACCCTAAACCTTAGGGTAAAACCCTAAACTCTAAAACCCTAGAAATGAAACCCTAGAAATAATTGGGTTATTTCTTGAATTTTCTTACTAATTTACTTAGGGTTTTAATCGGATTTTCATTAGATTATTTCTTTTAAATTTCAGGACCCGAAAGCGAATCGTGACCATTTTACGAAATATTTTCATAGGTTTTCCAGGTGAGTGTCTCTATGTGTGCATGATGCATGAAACATTATGTAATGCATGAAATATTATGTTATGCTTGTAATTATTATTTCAAGAAATGCGTTACTTGAGGAAAGATGTGTACTTTATCACATCTATTCCGCAATGTGTTACATGCTTCCATGATTAAATGTGTTACTTGTGCTCGAGACTTCCGTGACTAACTTCACCGTTATTTCACGGATAGTTAACTCGAACGTGCATGGGAGGACATAAGGTGCTGGGTGTTTTAGGGTGTGTTGTTCTTTCCCTTGAGTTGTGAATCCTCAAAGAGGCCAACTCCGGATTGAACTTTCTTGCGTGTTGGCCCTCCAAGGTCGAGACTACTCCCTGGATGTGGTAGCCTGTACGGAGGTTATAAGGTGAATGGTGGTTAGGGTTCTTGCTTGTTAATACTAATATGACCCTTGGCAAGGACCTGACCTATTATCTCGGTCCCAATGCCCAGGTTACATAATCGGTACTTGCTCCTCCTGCAGTCGAGCTTGCTCCCGTAGTTGAGCCCTGTATCTGCCATTGACTACTTGTTAATTAAATTGTTTATAGCTTGTTTATTTAACTTGTTAATTATTTTATTCAACAAAATAATGGATTCCTGGTATGGTTGCATGACTTGGGCACTCACTGGGCTATTATAGCTCATTCCTTTTATTTGTTTTCCTTTACCCAGGTTTCCCTCACTATTAAAACTGGAAATGGCGGGTTTAGATATAGTGAATATTTTGTTTTTATATTTTGGATAGCCAAGCTGTTTGGGCTACTATTGTAAATAATATGTATATTTTGGCATGTAAACTTCTTAGTGACTCTTGTACCTTTAAGTTGAATTATGTGAATGTATTTTACTTTGGGTTAATTTTGCATGAATGTTCTGAGTAAGTGCTTGATTGAGTCCTGGCGAGAGCTAGGCAGGCAGTCTGCTAAGCCTTTTGGTGCGCCTCTGGGTAAGGTGGGGCTGTCACATTATGAATAAAGGTTTCATCATTGTTACCTATGTCACTACTCCAATGGTTTTAGCTTTCATGTCATCTCCAAAGGCGACTTTTCTACTATTCTTTTATTTGAGCTTCACAAACAATGAGGGATCTCTGGTCATGTGTCTTGAACATCTATTATCAATGAACCACTTTAACTCCATGATGGTGTTCTTGAAACATACCTACACACAAAAATTAAGAAATAACATCTGGTACTCTTTCTTCTTTGGGTCTATAAGAGTTAGCACAAGATTCAACAATCCACTTAGCTCTTATGCCTCGTCTCATATTCCTTCTAACATAACAATCATTTTTCATGTGTCCTACTTGACAACAAAAATTACACATAACATGAGTATTGTTCACATACATAGGTCTAATAAATCTCACTATTCTTTCTATAAAAGGTAAACCTTTTTGTACGAAGCATGCTTCTAGTTATATCCTTATCTAGAACTTCTTCTTTTTCTTTCTAATAAATTCACTAAGTTTACTCATTCTCTTTTTCAAACTTTCTTGTTCACTCTTGATCTTATTATAAAAAGAAGTTCCCTTATCCAATTTCTTTTTCAAGTCCTCTAGATTCCATGCCATGTCCACTCTACTCTTCTTTAGATCATCATTCTCATTTCTCAAACTTTTATTCTCTTGCTCTAATTTGGCATTGTCACATAGTAAAGAATTTTTTTTTCAATTTAATTCCTTATTTTTCACATATGAATCCTTCAAGCTACTATGTAATTTAAACACAAAATTCTCAAGGTCATCATGATCATCATCACAATCATTTTTATCTAAAGATGAGTGACTTGAATTTACCTCATTATCACCAATAAAATGAAGGCCATTTGAGCCGTTTCTTCTTCTTCTTCAATCTCTCCATCCTAATTGCACTCATTCCAAGTAATTTGGAAGTTGTTGAATCTTGGCTTTCTATCTCGTCTTGCTTCCATCTTCTTCTTCAAGGGACACTCATTCATGTAGTGTCCAAGTTGCCCATACTCGAACCATTTGTCATTTTGTTTCTTGGTGGCTTCTTGCTTTCCTCTGTTTCTTGAGGAGCTTGATTGGTTGATGTTGCCTTGTCCTCCTCTTCTAATTCTCCTTTTGTTGGTGATAAACTTTTTGAAGCTCTTTGTGAGAAGAGCTAGATCATTGTCCTCCATGTCCAAATCTTCACCATCCATTGAGAGGTTGTCTTCATCATGCTGTGAAGACTTTAATGCCATGTTCTTTTTAACTTGCATCTCTTCCTCCTCTTCAACTTTAGATTTCAACTTTAATTCAAAAAAAGTTAGAGAATTAATAAGAGATTCAATAGACATAGTATTCAAATTTTTGGCTTCTTTTATAGCCGTAACTTTGCTCTCGCATTCCGTAGGCAATACATTCAATATCTTTCTTTTTTTCGCACCCAAGGTGTATTCCTTTTGCAATGCCTCAAAATCTTTAATGATATCATTAAACCGACAATACATTTTGCCTATATGCTCATGAGGCTCCATCTTGAATGATTCATACCTGGTGACAAGTAAGGCTTTCTTTTGCTCCTTAACACTATTACTACTCTCATGAATATCATTCAACTTATCCCAAATTTCTTTTGCCGTCTTACACCCTATCTAAAGCATTGTACAAAACATTCATCAGTCTTATCTTGAGGAGTAATATCTTGCCTAGTTTTAGTCTACGTGTACCGGTAGTAGCATCAACAACATATGTAAGGTAATAAGGAGAGTAATGCCGCGAAAAATTTAAAAATTTATTACCTTAGCCATAGATCTCTTTGATATAATCTATACGATTAAAGGGTGTTTAGCACAAACACCTCAAGCATAGAAGATTTCTATGCTTCAAAGGGCATGATCCTATTCGATGAAGGTGTTGATCTACCGTGAAGAGCCCTCCAAGTGTAGAGCCTCCAACGGTATCCACATGAACACAATCTTTAGGAACCTTTGGGCTTGCTTGCCTTGCCTTTTGAGTGCTAGTTCCCTTTAATAATTATGAAGAACACACGATAAAGAAGAGTAGAAGATAAAACCCTAACAATTAGGAGGAGAGAGGCTGCCGATTTCTTGGAGAGGGAAAATGCCACCTCCCTCTTAATTTCTCTCTCTAAATTTTGTGTTATGTTTCATCAATCTTTCAAGAGTCAAGGTATAGACTTATTTATAGATGTAATATCCTAGTTTTTAAGGAAAAAAGAGCAATTGGAAACCAAGAAGGTTTAGGAAGCTTACTTTAAGCTAACAATTTAACCCAAAGACCATGTTCTTATTGTGTGTGACCCATTAGGTTCCATTTACGTTGGCAATAAGTACAAATTATAACTCGTGAATTAATAAATTAAGAGCTTGATAAATTAAACACTTTAATTTATCATTAATTCACTAATTAATTAATTTGCATTTATAGATCATGAGCGGCGTTTGGCACTGCATCATGACCACCTAAGTGAATAGGAAGTCATATGATAAACTAAACCTATCAATTACAATGTTGCCGTGTAATTAATGTCTTTTTACCATACTATACCCCAATTAGTCTAAGAGTGTGGTGCGCACTCTTTAAATGACTAATTAATGATTTCTTGTTCCTGAAATGTAACTTTCCATAAAAGTATAACCTTGAAATACTTTCAAGTCATACTTTCACTTTTGCGCGAAAGATTTTTTAAGTTATATTTCAACAAGTGGCCAATCCGGGATATACTGTCCTATAATAGGGAGTGGTGAATCCTATATTGATTACTCACTATCCTTCCATGCTTCATACTACACCCAATCTCTACCGTATAGGCTACTCTTTTACGAGCATGAAGTAATAGAGTCCAAGCATAGCAATCCACACTCAAGATACTATGGTAATCTCAAGTCTAAGGATCACTTACACCATTGCCATTAAGAGTGCAATTCATTGGCACTATGAATGGTGACTCTTAGCGGATCAATCCAACGAACTTGTTTTCTAACAAGCATCCACATGCCAACTTAGCTATCACACACCATACTTGACGAGATCAACTACTACATACCATAAGTAGAGGAAAAATATGTGCCAGTCTTTCTGTATTAATGATGTCCAATCTCATCAATACTACAATTAGGGATATTTAAGAATATAACTTTATGTGTAAAGAGTCTCATTATTGTAACTCTTACAATCTCTTATACATAGTTAGTATTCGATGGGCTTTATCAAATAAACAAGTAATTTAAATAACAAGTATTAAATGATAAAGAAAAATACCACATAAACAAGTATAACATGAAATAAGCATAATATATAAATTCCAATAACCGACTTAGTTTTAGAGCATACACTAACAATATAGGCTTCATAAGGACAATCATTTACAATGTACCATAACTCCATATCAATGGATTGCAAAAAGATTTCCATTTTAGCCTTCCAACTAATATAGTTCACCCCATTAAAGATAGGATGTCTAGTAATGGATTGGCCTTCTAAAAACAAAGCATTGTTTGAGGTTGCTTTGATCTCTCCTAATTTGTTAGACTACTAAAATGGAGTCCAAATTCTGATACCAATTGCAGACCCTAGGTGCAATTTAAGAGGGAGAGGGTGAATTATGTTTCTTTAAACTTAACTTGATTATAGTAAATTTTCAAAAACAAATTAACTAAGTTATCTAAGTGGTCAATCAAGTTGTTAAAGCAATAAAAGATGTAGCAACAATAATAACAGACTAAAATAAAATAAGAAAGGGGATGAATTAATCAAACCAAAATGCTTCCAACTTTCACCAAACTTGAAGCTTCAACCAAACTTGAATCTCTTTACTTGTAAGTGGTTCAAAATCAACTTATACAATGAAACAATTCACCTCTTACTCACCCTAGACACTCTCTTGTTGAGTTAAGAGATTTCATAGCTCTCAAGCAAACCTTTCAAGAATACATTTGAACTAAACACTCTTTACAAAGAAGAATTCAAACATAGCTCACGATACACAACAAAAAGAAAAATCATTTTTTCTTGCTCAAGTTCACTTCTCAAAACTCAATAATACTCAATACAATAGTAAGCAATAAATTTGGATTTTATTGCTTATATAGTTCATCAAAAATGGCCTACAACTACCCTCCAACAATCAAGCATTAAATGCATAAAAAATAGCTTTTGGAACATTCAACCAGCCTAACTCTCAAGCTGCCATCCAAATCGAGATTCGAAGTCTTCATTGTTTTGTTGAATATTATTACTTCAAATGGCCGAAGAAGATGACCCTCATCCGAACTAGTGCTCGAAAGTTTTTGATTTTTTTGGGTTTCATTTGGATGATCAATAGGATGCCCAATATCCTATCTGAAAGTTTCTGACTTTTCTGGGTTTCGTTTGGATGGTTGGCCAGGCGTCCGGTATGTTATTTGAAAGTGGCTGTCCATTTTGAAGGCTGTTCGAACATCCGAACAGTTGTCTGAAAAAGCATCCAAAAGTTTCTGGCATTTGGACGACCAAAGCACTGGCCAAAGACTTATCCAATGACAGTTTAGATGGCCAAAGAGCTAGATTAACATCCGAATAGGTGGTCGATCCATACTGCCTTTTTGAATCAATCTTCCAACATGAGCAAATCCACTTGAATCTTGTTTAATGCTACACAACATTTGTAAACAAGAATAATTAGCAGTATTATGGTTTGTTATCATCAAAATTAAGATTACAAAAATAGATCAAATGGGTAATTTGAGAGAATATATGCTCTTTATATCCTAGGCTTTTGGAGAATTTTGAAATTGGCCCAAAGTTTTCAATTGTTTCCCATAGACCCAAAAAGTTTTACAAAGACAGAACTATTATGAGGCTAGATAGTCAATTAGGATCAACTAGGTATTAAATGAGTATAAAAAGTACAAAATGGGTAAGGCCATCTCATTCTTCCTTCTAACAAAAAGTTTTAAGCCTTCATTTTTTTTTTTCAAAACCCTTCATTAATTTTAAAAGATGATAAGCTATTTGGTAAGCCTAAACTAATTAACTACACCAAACTTAGGTTTGAATCACTTGAAAAATAACTCCTTCTCAAAGTCCAAAAGAGCCATGAATTTGGTTCATAACAATTTTAATTAAGGTCCAAATGTTTGCATGACCTTATTTTTAATTAACCTGATAGGATTCCAAGGGCACCTACATGAGTCAAGCAAGTTGAGCATGGAGTTGAGGAGCACTTAGCATAATGCAAGCTCAAGGAGGGTTTGTTCATCATTGACAATGGTGTGCAAGTCATTAGAATTTGGTTCAAGCATATTCTTGGACTTCAAGATTTCATTTGGACTTGAGAATCATGGAGCTCAAGTGATGAAGTTGGGCTTAAAGTTTATTCATTGGCTATGGATTAAATATGTGTTCAAAGAAGATTCAAAGAAGCATCATCTAGGCCAAAGATTGATATATTGGTTATGGATCAAATTTGTCTTCAAAAAGAGGCCCAAAGAACATCACTTAGTCCAATGGAAGATGTGTGCAAGTGGCTGGATGTTGTTGGACTTGTTGGAGGTCTTCAAAGTCGCAAGATGGAGGCCCAATTGAACTTAATGAGGGATGTCCAGCCCATGAAGATGTTTTGGACGAATTTTCAGTATTTTTAAGTCTTTTATGTTAAGTATTTTACTTAGTTTACAAGTTGTAATCTCTTAGAAAGTTACCATATTGTGATAGGTTGCAACTAGTGAGTTTTGTTAAGCTTCTAGAATTCTCTATTAGTTGTTTTGTAAGCCTATTATGGACGAGTTACTGTTCACGAATTTGATATGTGAGATTAATAAATTTTATGAGTTTTTTCTCAATTGTGAGAATTACTTCTTAGTTCTTTGGATTAAGAACTACTCTTAAGTCTTATCAAGGGTGATCCTTGTGGCTACTTGTTCAATTCCTTGCTTAGAGTTATTCTTAATTGGTTTGATTTCAGTTCTTAGTTTGTCAACTAGGAATCTACTCACATTGTTGAGTAGGGGTCTAGATTGCTTCAAGAGAGAGGAACTCAACGAGATTGAGAGAGCTTGAGGCGCAACAATTCTACGTCTTTGATGATTTGGATGTGTTCCAAGATTGTCAAGAGTTAACGAGTTGCTTTTCTTGGAGATTCAAGGTTTTCTTGGCTAGTCTCTTCCACGCGTTCACATCAATTGGTATCAAAGCCAACTCCTTGAATTTTTTCAAGTTTTTCCAACCCAATTTTCCTTTTGAAAATTCGGGTATATCTTTCTTATTTTTTTGTGTCAAATTCGTTTGTCTTGTGTCCTATTCTTGCATTGTTTTCTTTGTTCTCAATCTGTCCAATTTTTTTTGCTCTTGTTCTCTTCGTATCTTCACTGTTTTGTGTTGTTTTTTGTGTCTAAATTCTGTTCTTGTGCCATCCTAAAATTGTTCTAGGTCTTTAGAGTCGTTCTTGATTTGTCTAAAATCAAGAATTCTAGGTTGTGTGGTTTTCTTGTTCCTATTGTGTGTTATCTTGCTTTCTTGTTTGTGTGCCTTGTGAAAAACAATTTTTCAAGAAAAAATTCAAAATTTTCTGGTGTGAATTTTGGATTTGAAAGGTTGTTTGGGTCGTTCAAAAAAAAAAAAGAGGTGTGCACAAAGAAGCAAAAACCGTGCACAAGTTGAAAGGAAAAAGACTGTTTAAGAGGCGTGCAAAAGAAGGAGAGAAAAAGCCTTGCACTTTTTGTTTCTGTCCAGCACGACTTGTGTGGTGTTTTGAGGTGAATTTGTATTTTGTTTTCAAGACATACCTTGCTAAAATTATTTTCTTGAAGTCTTGAACACAAATCTTGAATTCTTGGACAGATTCTTGAAGTTCTTGATTGCTGGAAAATTGTTCTTGAAGAGTTTCTTGAAACTTTGTCAAGTCAAAAACGAATTTTCATTGAAATTCTTTCTGTCCAGCACGTCTTCTAAGTGTTTGAGGAAGTATTTTTGTTGTTTAGAAAGAAAAAATAGCAAACTTACCTTATTTGAAATTAGTTACCTTGAAGAAGTTTGCTACCGCCAAGTTAGGGTTTGCTTGGGTGTTGCTGAATTTTGTTGTGTGGAAGATTTTATTTGATTGTGATTTGTTTCTAGGGTTTTAGCTAGCAAAGAGCACGAAATTTTTGAAGCCTAAAACAAGCATAAAACCTGTGCTATATATAGGAGAAGTCACCTAATCCTAAAACACAAGGGAAAAGGAGCTGCCAACCCCAATCCTATATGCGCTTGGATTTCCATCACATAGAGGGAAAGGAAAGTGTTTCTCTTTTCTGTTTTGGCATCAATTTTAGCCTGGGAAAGGGATATTTCCTCTTTTCTATTTTGGCATCAATTTCAGCCTGGGAAAGGGATATTTGGACTTGGTTTTGATTTGTAGTTGAATTTGGAAGGGAGTTAGACCAAATCCTACTTGGATGAGGAAAACTTGAATTTTTGTTTTTCACAAAAAATTAATTCTTGCACTATTTTCTTTCAAGAAAGCCCTATTATTTGAGATTTCACACACAAGGAACCACACATTAGGATCTCATCCATTGTGTCCTTTGAGTCATATTCTTGCTTTGTTTGATATTCTTGCATTCTTTGTGAATCAAACCTAACTCTAAACTTCTTATTTCCATCATTCTTATTCTCTTCATTGAATTGGTTACTAAAGGACTTTGGTAAGGCTTGATTGAGCAGGTTTTTACTAAGGAACTTACAAGAAGTGATTTCAAGAGTGGTAAGAGGCTTAGTTGGAGAGATTATCATCAGGTAAAAGCCATTATAACTTGAGAGATACAAGAGTGAAGAGTGCAAACACTAAGGGAGTGGTGAGAAAGGACATATCTATTTTTGTTACTAACCTTTTTCTTGTAGGTTTAAGAGATGGATAACAACCTCATTGCATCTTATGTGAGAATTTCAAAGTCAATGTGACTCCATCAATGCAAGATTTGATAGTTGGGAAGCTAAGGGATTGTTTAATAAAAAGGGTTGTTCCAAATCTCCATCCAAATCTTCTAAGAATGCTATTGATCGTGATGATAAAGATTATTATACTTCAAGGAAGAAGGAGAGGAGACCAATTCGGTCAAGGGATTCTCAATTCAATTCTCATGGAAAGATTCACAAAGCTAATTCGAAATCAAAGGGAGATGATTCTCTTGCTGAACTCAATGACATTATCAACAGGTTTTTGAGTAAATATGAAAAAACTCTTGTAGTTGATCAAGTGGAAAGGGTTCCTAAAATTGAAGAGGAGAAGGTGTCAACTGAAATTGAGGAGCCTAAAGAGCCTCAACTACCAATGTTGACAATTAGTGAAGATGATGCACTATCATTGGAGGAGTCTAAAGATTAGGATGATATACATGCTGGTGTGCTTGATGCTAATTGTGAATCACCAATGGAGGAATGCATTGTTTGTAACAGTCCCACCTTACCCAGAGGTGTACCAAAGGGCTTAGCGGACTGCCTGCCTAACTCTCGCCAGGACTCAAGTCGAGCACTCACTCAGAACATGCACGCGTGCTTAACTCCAAATAAAATGAAATAAAATAAAATAAAATAAAATATATTCATATTACTTAATTTAAAGGTACAAGTAACATCAAGAAGTTTACACGTTACAATATACATGATTTTCACCAAGATAGCCCAAAATAGTTTGGCTATCAAAATACACGAAATAAAACATGTACACGTCCAAAATCAGCTTTTCCCGCTTTAGTATTTTTGGAAACTTGGTTAAAGAAAACAAATGAATGGGATGAGCTACAATAGCCCAGTGAGTGTCCAAGTCATGCAGTCATACCCAGAATCTATTATTTTATTGAACAAAATAATTGACAAGATTAAATAAGTAGGGCATGAACACTTTAATTAACAAGTAGTCAATGGCGGATACAGGGCTCAACTACGGAAGCAAGCTTAACCGCAGAAAGAGCAAGTACTGATCATGTAACCATGATGTTAGGACTGAGATAATAGCTCAGGTCTTTATCAAAGGTCATGCCAGTATTATCAAGCAAGAACCCTAACCACCCTTCACCTTATAACCTCCATACAGGCTACCACATCCAGGGAGAAAATCTCAACCCTGGAGGGCCAACACGCAAGAAAGTTCAATTCGGAGTTGGCCTCTTTGAGGATTCACAACTCATAAGGGAAAGAACATCACGCCCTAAAACACCCAGCACCTTATATCCTCCCAAGCCTGTCCAGGTTGACTATCCGTAAAATAACGGTGAAGTTAGTCACGGAAGTCTCATGCACAAGTAACACATTGGATAATGAAAGTGTGTAACACATTGCAGAATAGATGTGATAAAGTACACATCTTTCCTCAAGTAACACATGTCATAAAATAACAATTTCAAGTATAACATAATATTCCATAATTTAACATTCTCAAGTAGGATAAGCATTTCATGCATCATGCACACATAGAGACACTCACCTGAAATGCCTATGAAAAAATTTCGTAAAATGGTCGTGATGCGTTTTCAGATCCTGAAATTTAAAAGAAATAATATAATGAAAACCCAAGTAAAACCCCAGTAAATTTAGTAAGAAAAATTCAAGAAAAACACCCCACTTATTTCTAGGGTTTTGGTTTTAGGGTTTCTAGGGTTTTAGGGTTTACTTATTCTAAGAAAATTTAATCTATCACTAGATCATTTCTAAAATTTCTACACTTCAATTCCTTCAATTGAACATATTCTAAGCTTAAAATCTCACTTGTCAATTTTTCTTCTTTTAATTCTACCAAAATTTCGGCAGCATTTTCCCTTAAAATCGAACTAACCCAAATTTTTTTTCCTGCAAGAAAAATCAACAATCCAACCCAATTCAACAAGTTCTACAACTTTTATGTTCAACTCAAGTTCAAATTCAATCAAAATTCCACTAAATTCCAAGAATTCTACTCCAAGAATCTTCAACCAAACAACATATAACACATGAAATTTCAAGGTTTAAAGGCCATATACTAGTCTATCTAACCACAACAACACTTTATCTAGCAAGTAAATCTCCAAGTCTAACTAAGTTCTCCAAGTAGTACCAACAAGAATCTTGGTTTAAGCTTGCATAAAAACTAATTAAAACTTGAAATTAATAGGAAAAGTTCATAGTAAATACCTTAGATATGCTTAGAACTTTGCTTAGAAAGGAAAGAAGCTCACTTCCTATGGTGGATTTGCCCAAACTTTAGAGAGAAAACTTCAAGAAGTTGAGAGCAAAATGAGGGAAGAAGAGAAAGAGAGATGGCCAGCCAAGAGGGAGAAGAAAGAGAAAGAAATAGGCTAGGAAAAATGGAAAAGAAATAAAGAAAAGGTGGGAAAAAGATTAACCAATTAAAACCTAACAAGAATAAAGTAAAAAGGTAGTCTTTTAATGCAAGAGTAGCTAACTTGGATTAATTTGATTGGTGGAGCTCATTAACCTCTTATCACTTAATACTAGCAATAATAAGACACAAATTATTAAAACAAAAAGAGAGTAAAATAGGGAGAGAGAATCCGGCCATAAAGAGAAAGAAAAAGAAAAAGAATTTCGGCCAAAAAAGAAAAGAGAAGAGAGAAGAATTTTCGGCCAAGAGAAAAAGAAAAGAAAGAGAAAAATTTCAGCCAAGGGAAAAGAAAATAAAGTAAGAAAATAAGTGAAATTTTTGAGTAAAATTGAGCTAAAATTCGAGTAGTCAAAAGACTAGAAAATAGTAAAATGAGCTAATCAAAATTTAAACACTAATATAAATTAAATGGTCAAGTAAAATTATTCTAACTTTAGTACTTAGGTGTTCTTGCTTAATAATGAAAATCTTAGCTAATTCAACCTAATTAACTCAAGAAATCTTCCAACTAATAAATCAAGGATTAACACTTAACCCTAAATAAGAAAAATGTCTCTTGTAAGTGCATTTCTAGGGTGTTACATTGTTAACATTGAAGTGCCATTGGAAGAATGTGTGCAAAACAAATGCAAAAGTGGTGAGATTAATGAGGAGAAACAAATTGAGGAAAAAGAAAAGAATAAGAGAGATTGCAAAAGTGAGGAAAAGAGTGTTTTATTTGTGAGGTCTACACCACTTGTAAAATTGAACTCCAAAGAAGAAGTATATTTTGCTAACCCACTTAACCAATTTGTTCCCAGTGTTTTTGTGTCCTTTTTGCAAATTGGTTCTCCAAGAAAGATGCCATCCACATGGACTCTTCTTCATGGCATTGAATCTGACTTTGTTATTTCGTCATTGAATAAGGAAATTAAAGGAGTTTTCGTGATCCAACAACATGAGAAAATGGACAAAGGACATTGTTTGGACGTCACCACCATTGGAAATTATTTATTTGATTTATTCAATTGGTGGCATGGAGGATTTTGTTCTTTACATTCTAATATATTTTTACATTCTAGTGTCTCATTGCATGATTATGCCTTTAATGTTAGTATGAACCAAGTTGCATTTTCCAATGTAGTTCACTACTTGCATTCTGTTAGAAAAGATTTATGTTGCTTTACATTCTATCCTAGGTTTTTTAATGTGTTAACGGATAATGTTTTTAGAATTTTTTGGGTTTTATTGCATGATGAATTTGTATATAGTAAGTTTATTTATTCTTTGAATTATTGTTCACATTTTATTGACATTTCTTTACATCCTAATTCTGATTTTTGGGGTTTTCATTCTTTGCATGTTTATCACATAATGAGTCCAAATGTTTTGATTATTGTTCAAGTTTTTAAAGATTATGCTCATGGGTGAGAGCTTTTAGACTCAAAACATATTTCAATTTTTGCACCATCATTGCATATGTTTAATTATTTATTAAGTGAATTTGCATGTCTCGAGAACATTCTTAAGCTAACTTGTGAATTAGACTTGCTAGGTAGTTATTGTGTCTTGAACCAAACTTTCAACGTTACTTATCTTTATTTCTATAGTGCAGATGATTTGAGAACGAATCTTTTCAAGGAAGGAGGGAATGATAGGATTCCACGTGCACTAACACGAGTCAAGCAAGTTGAGTATGGAGTTGAGGAGCACTTAGCACATTGCAAGCTTAAGGAGGGTTTGTTCATCATTGACAACGGTGTGCAATTCATTAGAATTTGGTTCAAGCATATTCTTGGACTCAAGATTTCATTTGGACTTGAGAATCATGGAGCTCAAGTGATGAAGTTGGGCTTAAAGTTTATTCATTGACTATGGATTAAATGTGTTCAAAGAAGATTCAAAAAAGCATCATCTAGGCCAAAGATTGATATATTGGTTATGGATCAAATTTGTCTTCAAAAGAAACCCAAAGAGCATCACTTAATCTAATGGAAGATGTGTGCAAGTGGCTGGATGTTGTTGGAGTTGTTGGAGGTCTTCGAAATCGCAAAATGGAAGCCCAATTGAACTTAATAAGGGATGTCCAGCCCATAAAGATGTTTTGGACGAATTTTCAGTATTTTTAAGTCTTTTATGTTAAATATTTTACTTAGTTTACAAGTTGTAATCTCTTCGAAAGTTACTATATTGTGATAAGTTATAACTAGTGAGTTTTGTTAAGCTTCTAGAATTCTCTATTAGTTGTTTTGCAAGCCTATTTATAGACGATGTGTGCAAGTGGCTGGATGTTGTTGGACTGTTAGAGGTCTTCGAAATCGCAAGATAGAAGCCCAATTGAACTTAATGAGGGATGTTCAGCCCATAAAGATGTTTTGGACGAATTTTCAGTATTTTTAAATCTTTTATATTAAGTATTTTACTTATTTTACAAGTTGTAATTCCTTCGAAAGTTACTATATTGTAATAAGTTACAACTAGTAAGTTTTGTTAAGCTTCTAGAATTCTTTATTAGTTGTTTTGTAAGCCTATTTATAGACGAGTTACTGTTCACAAATTTGATATGTGAGATTAATAAATTTTATGAGTTTTTTCTCAATTGTGAGAATTACTTCTTAATTCTTTGGATTAAAAACTACTCGTAAGTCTTATCAATGGTGATCCTTGTGACGACTTGTTCAATTCCTTGCTTAGAGTTATTCTTAATTGGTTTGATTTTAGTCCTTAGTTTGTCAACTGAGAATCTACTCACATTGTTGTGTAGGAATCTAGATTGCTTCAAGAGAGAGGAACTCAACGAGATTGAGAGAACTTGGGGCGCAACAACTCCACATCTTTGATGATTTGGATGTGTTCCAAAATTGTCAAGAGTTAACAAGTTGTTTTTCTTGAAGATTCAAGGCTTTCTTGACTAACCTCTTCCGCGCGTTCACATCATAACCAAAATTAATCATGATTAATTTCAATTAGCCCAATTTTATGTTTTTTTCCCCCACGTAAAATCGACAAAAATAGAAAGCCATATGATCCACATATGCATCTATAATTTTATTTGGCAGGAATCCAAGTAACCCATATGTAAATAGGACATCAGTTGCAAAAAGAAGTTGTCCATTCTATTTTGTTTCCTCCAAAGAAAATATTTACATCAACACGTGATGTTCGCTTAGTAGATCAGCTAATTTTCGTCCATTGACTTAAATCGAACTAACTTGGAAAGCAAAAGGACAAAATGTACTTTGTACAAAACTCGAATTGATGACTAAGAAGACATCTAGCTCAATTTGTGCAATTGAGCATTAATAAGATCTTTTACTTTGCTGCTCGTAACAGATGTATCCTTTCCTAAAGTTTCTGATGTTTTAGCGGCACTTAATCTCGGTCTTCTTAAAATTCTGAGTGGCCACCTTCTAGGCCTTATTTGAGCGAGTAATGGCAGCTGTGCTTTTAAGAACTTCAGGGGCCACTGTCTAGGTTTGATCTGTCCAAGTAATTTCATCTGCTCCCTTCTGAACCTTCTAAGGGCATACCATTTTCCACCTCTCCAACCCAATCCATACCTGCAAATTGTTAAAAATTAGTATGTAGTAAAGCATCAGGAACATAAAAACTTAACAAGCATGCACTTCCTAAGTTATTTTTATTTTTATTTTTTCACTCCGTTACTTTTAGTTAAATCTACCCTTTGTCCATTCCCAGGGAATAAAATATTTCAGGCATCACCATGTTGGAACAACTCCTGCGAGAGGCAAGCCTAGAGACTAAAGACCATAATAAGTCAACCCTAAAGATTGTAAAGCTATATAATAACCTCAAAATAATCCCAAGTAGCCAGGGTGCTTAACTCTGCAAGTCAAATTTGAGATAAGTCTAATTCGAAGGAAGGCAGTGAGCAGAGAAAAAGCAAAGATTATAAAAAAAAAAAAAATTCCAGAACTTCACATTTCCCCATCATAAAGATGTTCTAGAAGCAGTAAAGTTCCTTCTCAGTGAAAATTAAAGACAAATCCTACAAGAGGCAAGCCTAAAGACAATAATAATAAGTCAGTCAGCCCTAAAGCTTGTAAAGCTATATTATATCCTTAGAATAATCCCAAGTAACCAGACATTTTAACGCTATGAATCATATTTGAGACAAGTCAAGGGTAAGCAGAGATTTGCTTTCTTTTTTGGTCTTTTGGAAGGGGGTGGGGGTTAAGGTGGAGAAAATGAAAAAAATTAAAAAAATTCCAGAACTACTCATTTCACCATCGTAAAGATGTTCTAGAAGCAGTAAAGATCATTCTCGTTGAAATTAAAAGACAACTGGCATCTCCTTACTTCTAAATGAATCTGCCAATATATGCAGTTCTACTTCTTGGTCTCGCGCAACCCATCGAGCACGATTAGCATCCAATTGCATCGTTTCTCCTACAGGTGGATTAAAGCTCAAGGGAAATAGAACTAAATAATGGCAGTTAACCTAAAATTACTCTTCGTGCAATTCGTGAGTGGCCTAGGTACATTCCATATGCCTTCTATCCTCTTACTGAATGTTGGATATATTTACTGTACAGATATCAGCTCACCTGGATTGAAGACGCATTTGTCCGATGGTTAAACATGGGAAGATTCAATACCGGATCTTCCACTCTAGCTGGCATTGTCCCTTGTTTTTCTTGTTTTTCTAAGATTATAGGCAAAAGTTAATATGGTCCCTCAGAGTATATAGGATAGTCCCAATATACATGATGAATCTGCAGGATCGAACTCATTTTTGTCCATTTTCCCTTGCCCCTTGTGCATTCATCTTTAGAATATTTGGATGATTATAAGCGTTACTGAGTTTTTTGCAGACCCAAAAGACCTTCTAAAAACTATGAAAAGTGCACATATTGGGGTTTCATGGGAATTCCCACAATGCATCAATTGTGCTCCTCAATTTTGGTCTTTCTAAGGAGGAATGCCACTTCCCCGCCACAAAAGACACCCAAAACAAACAAACAAACAAACAAAAAACAACAATGATGAATCCTTCCTCAAGTAAAAACTTCTTTGTCTTCCTCTACTAATATTATCCTTACTTCTATCTGGATTAAGGCCACAAGCTTTTAAATGCCCCAAAGCTGGGATTGCACTTCTAAACATAACCTACGAAAGACATAGGGACTGATGGGCTCCACAAGACTGCACTTCAAAACTTCTAGGACTGCATTGACTGCATTGTTGTCAAAGTCAACTTTGCTGTAGCCGATGTTACAGGGCACACTACATATCATTTGTCTTATGCTCTCTTAACTGGAATTACCGTTTCACCTGGATAAAGATCCCCATGATTCAAATGCATCTCTTTTCTAGCATTCCTGATTACACCAATCTAGGCATTCTAAGATAGTCATTCACAGCATGAAAGGTAAACCTATATCCGCCCTTGTGGACATATGCAAGCAAGTAAAAGTATATTACCTAACATTCTATTCCTTTCTTTTCTGGGTGTAGTATATATATTGTACACGGTGTCTATAGTTAAATGCATGCTCATATATATGTTATGATATTTTTTTTTTTTCCCCACATCATGTCCATGGCCTGTATGTTTTGGATATTCTACAAGATTTAGTTGGAGCATTGACACTGGATCCATAGCAGTTATTGGTTGCATTTCAAGACTAATGATTTTGACCAACAACCTGATCATACGGCCAAATGACAAATATAAGTCGCATAATTTGTGTATATCAAATTGAGGAGACCTGCAAATTTCTGATTTTATTGACAGCAACTAATTAATTATATAACCATATGCATAATGCAAATTATAAGTTAGCCAATTCATTCATTAATCACAAACCCATAGCTATTCATACTATCCTTTGGGACGTAGATTGATTACAAATAATTCCCTAATGATTTCATAAAACATGTTTAAGAAGTAATAGACCACACATCAAGTAAATTCATGTTCTTAAAGTATCTATGATCTTTAACTTTCGATATGTAAATAGTACCTAATGATTGAGCGTCTCAGTCCAAGTAATTCACATTATTTAACATATGATGTCTATGATATATGTAATCTACTTTTTGGGAGTCCAAGTGAAAATAAGTATAATAGGATCAAACTTGATTCCATGTACCAAATATCAGAAGTTCTAAACATATGCAATTTAGTCCCCAAATACAAATGTCAGCCATACAACAATTCTCTGTTTATTCCTCTAACATGTGTTGCAGAAAGTAAAATCAAGTTTCAAAAGCAGTTGCCTCATACTTTAAGTATCATGAATATGTGAAAAAAATAATTCAACACAATTTCATTAACTAAATAATTTCAATAATGAAGATATTCTCATTTCCATGCGATGTTAGAGGCTACACACATATTCTCATTTTCACGCGATGTTAGAGGCTATACACTGTATATAGCAGGTCTAGAATAAAATCACCTCTAAACACAAATCCATAACAAGGCAGATTATCATTCCAAACTACCTCCTAAGGTTCATCTTCTTTGTTTTTGGTGGGTTTTTTGGTTTTTGTTGTTGTTTTTGGGGGTTGGGTTGGGGGGGGGGGGGGGGGGGGGACTGAAAGAACCACTAGTTCAAATAGAAAAAAAGAAATTGCAGATGTCTACTGTAGCCTTGAGATTGAATAACAGGATTTTGGATGATTTCAAGTCCATTCAAGATTCTCATACTTCAAACAATCTCTCTTATCTTCTTAATAACTTCCATTCACTGAGCTTCTTATAAAGTATGGGGAAAAAAATGTCAGCCATTTGCTTTCAGCATTGTTGAGCACATATCATATGATTTCTTTTTCTTATATACACCATATCTGCACACACACAAAAATGTGTTGTATCTCTCCACGAGCAACATCACACAGACCAGAGAAAAGTAAAAGATAGACTAAATGATACAAAAAGCTGTTCAAGGACAGGTGAGGAGGCTCGATTTGTCAGCATCTGTGTATCAGCTTTGGATGGCTAGGAATGCTGTTCTTCATCAACAGAGGCAATGTTTGATGCAGGAAATCATTCAATCAATTGTAGAGGAAATGAGAATAGTTGTGCTGTCTTGGAAAGGTAAGCAAACACTGGGCAATTGGGATTTAGCAGCAGAATGGTGTTTTGATCCCAGGATCTTTTAACAGTATTGATAAAGATGTAAAATAGTATCACGCCTGTATACTCTGTTTTTATTGAGATGCAATTTTTACCCCACCTCTAGTAAAATGTTTACTGCCCTTTTAATAAAAATTTGGTAGTTTATCCTAGAAATAGCGCCAAAAAATTAAAAAAAATAAAAATCAAACTCCAGTTCCTTAGAAATTTGGAAAACTAATGAAAGAAAACTAATATTTCACCAGATATTTTCCTGATGCACCTTTGTTTCCTACATTTATATTCTGAGCAGCAAGTCAAGCCAAAATTCATCTGGAGCTTGTAACAAATATTGGAAAGGTAGCTGAAACTGCTAAATGCAATCATATGAAGCAACAGAGGCAAGTACCAAATAGAACAAGGTAGGAAAAACAAACCTGGAATATGCAATTTTTCTATAGGAGGACAACAACATGTTCAGCGATTATGATACCTGACTATGCACATATACATTATGCATGAGAATATATTTGATCAGGACAGGTGTAGTAACATATTTGAAGCTGCCAATAGCAGAATAATATTCCTGTTACTTGAAACCATCAAAATGAACAATGTTTAAGATTATCTTGCCCACTTATGCAGACCATTTTTGCAGCCTCCTTTTGACAATTCAAGGATTACCTAATAGTTTGTCATAGGTTCAAGTTCGTATTTTTTTACATAAGTTCCATCTATAAAAAGAATAATCAAATCTTATTGTCTGACAATTACATCTGCTCAGTGCAAAATCATATTTTAGACACTTAAATCTGATTAATTTCTGTGTTTACTAATAATTTAAAATTACCAAGTTAATTTTGAATCTAATTCCCAACTGAATTAACCAAAATACATTGTAACTTAAGATATAAACTAAAAAATGTTTATTGGACACATCACAAAGCTCCAGACTTTCTACTTAATGCAGATACAGTCAAAATGGTTTAATTCAAATTTATTAGAATGACCTTCAAGTTTTTAAGATCCATTTTAGCCTTTGAACCTTTTTGCATGATATTATAGCCCTTAATATTTTCATAACATGCCACTTTTTAAACTGCAAAGAAAAGTTCTAATTATTACGGAAAAGCAACAAAGTACACGGAACTTCAATCTAATAATTAGATTAGAAAACAATCGAAAAGCAGTAGAATAAAATTAACAACAAATTTAATATTACATAATAAGAATTGTCTGTAAGTGTTTGTTTATTGTCCCCTCTCATTCAGTTGGGATCATTGAGTCATAGTTTGAGAATTGTCTGTAAGAGTTTGTTTATTGTCTACTTTCTTTGGAGTCGAAGAACAAAGTCTGTATTATTTAGGTTATCAATAATATTCAAAGTTCTTCAATCCTTGTCTCTCGAAGTAATTCCTATATCTAATTGGTAACTTAAGTAAGTAATTCTTCTCAAAGTAAAGAAAAGCTTAGGCAGTACCGCCAAGTTCCAAGAGGGGAAAAGGGAAAACAGGCCAGAAAAAACTTTGAGAAGGAAAGCTTCATTCGTCCACCCAAGTTGGTATCAAAGCCAAACCAGATCAATAAGGATTGAATGAATTATGTTTAAATTTTCTGCCTTACCTAGGGAAATACAAGCAATTATATTGTCTCGTGTCTATTGTCAAGATTTGCCTTGTTTTCTTGATTTTTGTTCAGAATTTTGGTTTTATTATAGATATCTAGTTTGGTATTATTCACCATATAGAAGAGTTCCTTGGACTAATATACTCATTAAACTCTTTGAAGTGGAAGTGATACTAGTTTAATTATGAGTACCTCAGCTAGATCCAGTGTTTCTGATAGATTAGATTATCTTTATGAAGTAATTGTAGAACCTGAACAAGTGAATCCTACTTCACTTCCTCTATTAAATCCATATTCATCTTTTTCCAAGTTGCATACTTCTACTTTTAACTCCATTAAATCATTGATTAAACATCGACCAAAAGGAGTTAAAAAATATGTTCAAGCCTCCAAACTTGATTAGCGTCCCATACTAGCAATAGGAAAAGAACAATTTATCACATTGCATATTCCTCCAGATTTTCCAACACAATGGAAACAACAAAGGGTATACTCATATCCACTTTGGTATTGTAAGATTTTTAGTTTCTTTTCATGGTAAAAAAGATTTGCCAGTAGTTGCTAGAATTGCATTGTTAGATAGTCGGTTTTTTAAATATCAACAAGCATGTATAGCTACTATAGAAACTAAGTTGAATACTGGTACAGTTTTTGTTACTTTATTTTCCAATTTCAATGTCTCTTTCTGATCCACATCTGTCAGAAACATTAGAAGTTCAGAGCCAGATCCATGGAGCAGAGCAAATCTCTAACTTTATTGCAGCAACCCTCCATTATCAAATGGCATACAGAGTTCAGAATCATGTTCTAGACTTGACACTCCCAAGTGGAGAAGATGCTTTGTTAATCAAAGTTGATGAACAACACTCAGCTACCTGTACCCATGTCCCAAGACAAATTTTCAGAGATGATCTAATCCAACTTCTACTAGAAGCTTGGGTAACGGATTACGAGAAACTCCATCAAGCCGTTAACAAACTGATTGAGTCTTCAGACTCAAAAATGGTAAACCAGTATGATGAATCTGTATCTATTAGGTTTGATCATTCGCATCTTAAGGAGAAAAGAAAATTCCTTTCTTTTCCTTAGATCTCAATAATGCAAGTACCAATGGATGATCTGAAACCTTCGAAAAAACCTATGGAATCTTTAGTTGATTTGATTTTAAACTTTAATAGTGAGGCTAAACCAGTCCACTATTTCCAAGACCCTTTTTCTGGTCATTTATTTTGATATTTGCCATTGCAAGAAATGCTTGGGAAAAAAGGATCCAAAGAAAAGGCCAGGTTGTTAACATGAAAAGGAAGAACAGTTTGCTTCGTTAAGAAGTAAATTTGATGGAATCCAGATTCCAAATGAAACGATGATGATAAAAAAGGTCAAACCACTCCAACCTGAAAAGCCTCTACATCCTTATTACCAAAAATGTTTGAAAATAATAAAGAAAGAATTCCCAAAACCAGTTTCGAGTTCTCCAAAGTTACCACAAATTTGCGTGTTTAATCCTTTTGACTTTCCTTCAATAAAAGAAACTTTTGTCAAGGACCATTCAAAACACTCAGTGAAAGTCCAAAATGCTCATCCAACAGTTTTCCCTTCTGGTTCCACTACACAGACAAATAAGACTGATGAAGTTCTGAATTGGCAGTCTAAAATGCTTTATGTCAAAATAAAGCATTAACCTCAATTAATGAAAAGGTAGACCAAGTCTCCTCAAAACTAGATATTCTCACATAGAATACTAAAGCTCAAAACACTGAAGCTTTAAAGATGATCAAAGTCTTGGAGAAAAGACTTGAAGAAGTTCAAAAACAAATACCAAGAATAGGTCTTTCCATCATGGACTTCAAAGAACAAAAGGATAAGGATATTCAATATCTAAAATCCCAGATCAAAAACCTGAAAGAAACAGGAAAACTTGGTTCTACTAAGTCAGAGGAAAAGAAGAAGGACGATTATTTGTCTGCTTTTGGAGCAAAGCCACTGAGAAAGCCAGCTCGTCAATCTTTTGGAGCTGTGCTAACAATCTCATCACCCTCTTATTATCAATCATCAATTGAAGAAGAGATACCATACCATAACAGTAGCAGATGGCTACGTGATCAGCTCATAGCTAGACGAAAACTCGAAAAAGAAGAAAAAAGATTGGCTAAACTGAAAGAAAAAGAAAAAGAGAAAGTCAATAATCTTGAGGAAGAGGATAAGAAGGAAATAAAAGAATCAGATGTGTTAACTTTTTCATTTAAACATGATCCTATTTCTTCGTTTTTGCAGGAACAAATCCACGATAGTATCCCTCTGATCTCAACCATTGAAAATTCTCAAAGCACAGACGAAGAAAACGAGAGAAGCAGTGAAGAAGTTCAGACAAGTACAGAATCATAAGAAAGTTCGGATCAAAGTTCTGATGAAAGTCAATCTGAATCCAGTGAAGTTTCCCTTCCTCAGGTAAATATGGCAGGAAGAGAAGGAGAAGTTGAATCTTCAAACGAGCAAGAAGATTACATGAAAGTTGAAGATTTGCCATATCACAGGAAGTCAAACACCTCAAAGGGAGTGCTCAGATTTTCACCATTGATGATATTCCATCAAGGCAATGAGAAAAACGTTTTAGGAATTTCATGCATGGATGGCTATTAAAGCTTTATACATGGATTCAAATTTTGAAATTCTTACTGAATTTACAACTCATTTTGCAAGAACTCTCAAAGAATGGTGGTCAACCATTGGGGAAGATGATAAAACTACTTTTCTCACTAGACAAGATTTTGCTGAAGCTATCAAAATCATGCATCTAACATTCTTAGGAGATTTTGATGAAAATAAAGAATTAAAAAGAAAAGAATTCTTCAAGATGAAATGTAGGTCTTATGACAGAAAGGATCTAAGCAAGCAATTCAAGAGAATGACCCAGTTGTTTTATATTTTGGGAGTAGATATAAATTTAAAACAAGCATTCATTACATCTCTTCCTAAAGTTTTGGCAACTGCTGCTAAAATTTATATCCAAGGTAAATATGGGTCTATTTTGGATTTAACTGTAGGGCAAATCAGGCAAGCAGTATATCTTTCACTAGAAGCTATATGCAACAAGAGAGCTATAATCAGGGATTACATGAAAGGAGACGTTTGCATTGATTAGGCATGAAAAAGGCTTGAGCTGGAAATAAAAGGAAAATGTTTCAATTGTTTAAAATATAAACCATCGAAGAGAAAATTCAAGAAGATCAAAATGAAAGATGCAGTCCATCCAAGAAGAAAGTCCAAATGGAGATACTTCAAAAAGAAAAAGAAGGTTTCACAATACAATCATTGCATTACAGGTTCCAGACCAAAGGATACCACATTTCTTCCAGTACAAATCAATGAACCAGCAAAAACCCATCCTTAAACTCTTGTTCATATCTTACCTGATAAATATGATAAGCCTATTCCTATCATTGCTTTCTTAGACATTGGTGCATTCATGTTAATCATGAAACAAACCATTTTCCCAGATGAACTTCGGAGAAATGAAACCCATTAGTTTCGAGCAACTAGTGGAGAAGTGTTTGAAACAAAAAAGGTGACCAAAACTCAAATAAGCATTCAATTCCTCCCAGATTAAAATTCAAACCCATATCCTTAGAGGAGACGTCCAGGGTAAAGATCTCATTGTTGGATTTGATATATATGAACAAGATCAGTTCATATTGAAACCCATAGGTGTTCAGTCAAAAAGGTTTTTCAAACCTTACCAGGACCTTCAAAATTTGTATCTTCAAAATCCTGTCTCTCAAGAAGAACAGACCAGCCAGTTAAAACAAAACCTTATTCACCAATCTTGTGCTGAAAATCACATTGAGTTCTTGAAAAAATGGTCACACCAATTGTGGAAAAATTCTAAATTCTTCATAAAACTTCCCTTCAAGAAAAATGAAGATGCTAACCCCACAAAAGCCAGCCATCCTGGAATGAACCCTGATCATGCTAAACTTGCAAAAAAGGAGTGTTCTGAACTCCTTTAGTTTGATCTCATTGAACCCACAAATTTCCAATGGGCTTGTCAAGCATTCTCTGTGAACAAAAGTTCTGAACAAGTTCGAGGCAAGTTGAGATTAGTTATTAACTATCTACCCTTGAATCTGTTTTTGGTTAATGATAAATTTTCAATTCCCAACGAAGCATCACTGTTTTCTCAAATTGCCATGGCAAAATGGTTTTCCAAGTTTGATTTAAAATCTGGTTTTTGGCAACTTGGAATCTGTGAAGAAGATAGGTTCAAAACTGGTTTTTGCATTCCTCATCATCATTACTAGTGGAAGATGATGCCTTTTGGTTTAAAAACTGCACCTTCTCTTTTCCAGAAAGCTATGATTAGGATTTTTGAACCCATCCTATATACATCTCTTGTTTTGATGCTATACTTTTGTTTTCAAAATCTTTTGAAGAAGATACACAATTGTTAAATAAATTTTCTGAAATTGTGAAGGGTTTTGGCATTATGCTCTTTGAAAGGAAAATGATTTTGTGTCAAGAAAAATTTTTCTTTTTTTAGGAATGAAGATTGAAGATGTTTCCTATACCCCAGAACAACATGTTGGAGATTCTGTAAAAGATTTTCCTTCCGAAAATCTGTCTGTTAAACAAATCCAACAATTTCTTGGCATTGTAAATCATGTTAGGGACTTCATCCTTAATGTTTCAAAACTTACCCATCCTTTGGAAAAATGCTCAAAAAGAACCTTTTCCCTAGGGTACGTCACAAACAAAATCCATTCTTTTATTGAAAGATATTCTTGCCAAACTTCTTACTCTTCATATCCCAGTGTCTGAAAATATGATCCTTCAAACAAATACCAGTGATAAGTATTGAGGAGCAATTCTTTTGGAACAAGTTTTTCCAACCAACCAAAAATGTTGTGGTTTTGCCAGTGGTAGATTCAAAGCCTCTAAAATCCATTACCACTCCTTTTTCAAAGAAATCCTTGTTGTCAAACATGGAATTGACAAATTCAGTTTTTACCTCAGACCTTGCCATTTTAAGATTGAGATGGACATGAGTAGTTTCCCTAAAATGCTTAACTTCAAGCAAAAAAAGATTCTTCATTCTCAATTGCTTAGGTGGTCAGACTGGTTCTCACAATTTTCCTATGATGTTGTCTATATTAAAGGAAAATCAAATATTATTGCTGATTTCTTTTCCAGAAATTCTAATTTAGCGGTAATGATGTTCTAGCCTGTTCTAAATAATCCACCAAAAATTTTTGATATTCCTCAGCCCGGGAAAAAGGGAAAACAAGCTTGGTAAACTTTGTGAAGAAAAGCTTCTTTCGTGACTAAATTGGTATAGCTATAGAGCTGGTAGACGCCATGAAGAGGAGACATATAAATATTATGTGTCTTCAAGAAACTAAATGGACAGGTGAGAAAGCTAAGGTTTTTGGATGCCACAGGGTGTAAATTTTGGTATTGTGAAAAAGATAGAAATAGGAATGGGGTGGGTATTATTCTGGATCCACTATTCAAAGAGTAGGTGGTAGGATTAGTTAGAAAATGAGACAGAATTATAGCTCTTAAAATTATCATAGGAAATGAACATATAAATATAGTTAGTGTATACGCACCCCAAATAGGATTAGATGAATATACACTTAATTACATTTACATGCCGTTTCAATAAATCACAAATTGATTATTTCTTAATTGGGAAGAGCAATAAAAAAAATACGTAAAGATTGTAAGATCATAACTAGTGAAAGTCTCACTACTCGACATAGGTTAATGGTTTTGTTATATAAGACTTAATAATAAATCATTTAAGAGGAAGTCACCAAACATACCTAGGATTAAGTGTTCAAGTCTGTTCTCAATAGCATTTTTTTACCAGATTTTAGCTTCTGATTTTTTAAAAATCTAATTTGTGATGTTCTCAACTGCTTGTTTTACTATATTTTTGAATTTTTTAAGTTAAAAATCAGGAACAACTGATTTTCAGCTTTTCTAAAATCAGTTTTTATAAAAATCAGAAGCTATTGAGAACAAGCCCTTATAAAAGCCTTGTCAGAAACAATTAATTGGAAGGAAGAAGAAGAAGCAGAAAAAATATGGAAAAATGTACCCAACCAAATGAAAATAATTGCAAAAAGGGTATTGGGAGAGTCAAGAGGCAATAAATGTGATAAATAATCATGGTGGTGGAGCCAAGAAATTCAAGAAAAAGTGAAAACAAAAAGGGCAAGTTACAAAACATTATATAATTGTAGAAATAAGAAAAATATTGAAAGATATAATATTGCCAAGAAGGAAGTGAAAAAAGTGATCACTGAGGCAAAGACAAAAACCTTTGAAAAATTTTATAAAGATTAAATACTAAAGAAGGCGATACACACACACACATACAAGATAGCGAAAATGAGAAGAAAAAAAGAATAGAGAAATTTAACACAAATTATATGTATAAAGGATGAAAATGAAAATGTTTCAGTGGATGACAAAGAAATAAAAGATTGATGGAAGAGATACTTCTATAACCTATTTAATGAAATCAATGATAATGAAGTCACATTAGGTGAGTTAGACCAATTTGAGCAAAATAGAAATTTTACACATTACCATAAAATTCAACACTTCAGAAAAAGCATTGGAAAAAAAAAAGAAAAATAGTAAAGAAATTGGTCCCGATAATATTCAAATCAAAGTGTGGAAGTGCCTAGGAAAAATTGTGATTACATGGCTTACAACGGTATTTAACATAATTATGGACACGAAGAAGATGCCTAATCAATGGAGAAAAAATATATTGATACCTTTACATAAAAATAAAGAAGATATACAAAACTGTGCATATTGTAGGAGTTTTAAATTAATGAGTCACACTATGAAACTGTGGGGAAGAGTAACAGAAACAAGATTGAGAAAATAGATAAGATATTAGATAATCAATTTGGTTTTATGCCAGCAAGGTCTATAATGGAAGCAATACATTTAATAAGAAACTTATGTATGCATTATAAGGAGAGAAAATAAGATATACATGTGGTATTTATTGATCTTGAAAAGGCATACAAAAGAGTTTAAATACATAATGTGGTGAGTATTGAAAAGGAGAGGGGTAAGGATAGCTTATATAGGAGTTATAAAAGATACGTATCAAGATATAACAACTTGTGATAAGACACCAGTAGGAAAATCAGGTGAATTTCTGAATACTGTGGGACTACACCAGGGACTAGCTTTGAGCCCATACCTCTTTGCCTTAATAATTGACGAGATTACTAAACATTTGCAGAAAGCCATTCTTGAATGTATGTTGTTTGCAGGCGATATAGTTTTAATCGATGAGACGAAGGAAGGAGTAAATAATCAAGCTAGAAGATTGGAGGGAGATATTAGAATCTAAAAGTTTTACCATAATTAGGGTCTAAACAAATAAATGGAGTGCCAATTTAGTAATCATAGAGGTAGAAATAGGGTAAATGTGGAAATTGGTAGGCATGAACTAAAGACATCCAAAAGTTTTAAGCATTAAGGATCTATTTTTGAAGAAAATGGAAAAATAGATAAAGATGTTACATATAGGATTCAAGTAATTGGAACAAATGGAACTATAATCGTAAAGTTCCACTAAAATTAAAAGGAAAATTTTATAAGACGGCTATAAGACCCACGATGGAACAAATGGAACTATAATCGTAAAGTTCCGCTAAAATTGAAAGAAAAATTTTATAAGACAGCTATAAGACCAATGATACATTATGTTGAGGGCGACTAATTGTGAACATGAACAAAAAATGGGGGTAGCAAAAATGAGAATGTTGAGATGGATATGCGGACACACTAGACCAGATAGAATAAGAAATGGATGCATTAAAAGAAAAGTAGGGATAGCACCAATAATTGAGAAGATGAAAGAATTACCCTTAAGATGGTTTGGCCATGTGCATAGGAGACCTCTACATGGCTTAGCACGGAATGTAGAAACTAGAGAAGTCTTGACTTAAATTGAAAGGGAAAAGGGAAGACTTAAAAAAAAATTGGAAAGAAATTGTTAAAAAAAGATATGTTATATTTAAACCTCAACGTAAACATGTGTCTTGATCGAACACAAAGATGACATATGATCCATGTAGCTAACCCCACGTAGTGGAATAAAGGCTTAAATGATATTGTATTTAGATAAATGGAACAAAAACTCAAGGTTTAAAACAAATGACTTACTTTTGATGATTATCAATCTAGAGTGCAGTTTTGGCTTTTGGTGGCTATTGGCTTTTAGTTTCTACAAAATAACTAAAGAAGAAAGAATATTTTAGGGGACAAGATTGATAACTGAATAAATGCCTGATCCAGAGAAATTTCTAGCATTAAAATTTTAAAAATTCTTTAACAACCTGAAAGATTCTCGAAGTACAAGCTAGGGGTCAATGATTGACGAACACTAGCACAAACTACTCCCATTTGATTGATGGGTCATACTAGCCACTGGAGATATATAATTTCTCATGTTAGACATGTGTAGTAAGCATATTACTTCTGACAAAACCTTAAGGCGAAATCTAGCAATTGGTAACTTTTCAATAGTACTAAATGATATTACACACTGAAAAAATTGTGTTGATCCGTACCAAAGAGCACACAGGATCTGAAAAAAGATCCAACACCGAGACAATCATTTTGAGTCCACTTTGTTTTTCTATAGACGTCAACAATGTGAGCTAAAGGTAAGTGATTTTACATCCCCATAGATAGACAAACATTAACATTAGTTAAGATGACAAGTTTTCTAAAATCTACCAGTTTTGATTAGGCTAAAAAACTAGTTAGACATTTTGGGAAGTCTTGGGTTAATTTCATTTATCTACAGGATAATGTCTTGATGAAAAAACAAACAACCATAATATTTTTCAAATAGATACATTCTTTAGGATTTTTTGGGTCTACACGTGAAGACAAAGGATTGGTCCCAAATCCAACTAAAAATAACATGTTGCGGCTACTCCATTTCAAATTCGTCACAAACTTTGGACTTTTGTGAATGAAAATCACATTTTAATTTTAACAAAAGTGGGTGTCATATAAACACCACATGAAGACAAGCAAGCTATAACTTAAAGCTAATCATCCGTTAGCCTCACAGTCGCCTTCTCAAATGCAAACCGTGCAGGAGCTGCACGTGGGTCAGTTATAGTGCAGCGCAGGGAGGCGGATGGAGACCAGACCAATGATTGATTCGATCAGCAAGCTTCTTAGTCCAAAAACTAAGACAAGTATATTCATCTATCAATGAACTTCTATTCTAAACTAACATGTACAAGTTTTAAATGGCAAATATGAAGCCTAACTGCAACCATATCATCAGCATTGATATTAGACATTCTGGAAAGTCCCCAAGAAATAACCAAAAAAGTGCAATGCAAGAGAAGTAAGCATACTAGAAGTAAACAACGTACCAAAAGCAAGACAAGGGAACATAGTCATCTACCTAGTGGTAGCTTCGACAAACTCACAGAATAACAACTGTCTCAACCCACTTGCTTCTACTGCCTACTCATCAACTTTTTATTTCCTTGTATGCTAGTTGATACTACAAAATTTGTATTTTCCCACAAGAGAGAAAACCTTTTAAGAAGAAATAATATAAGAGAAGTTAAAGTCAAAGAATTGACCAACCCAATAAATAATGTGGTTCCTGCAGTTGCAACACAAGCTGGAATACTGACATCGCCTGAAACAATCTTCTTATATTCAGGATCACCAATCTGATATTTGCTTTTCATCTGCAAGGAAGCACAAAAGAGAAGGTATAAGATTTTTCATGATAGCCCAAAGAAAATCAAAGATATTGACAATGACATAGGATTAACAACATGTGATCCAGCCAAGAAGAGAATGAAAATAACTTCTAAATTCAGGAACAAGTTTCTTAGGCTGTTTGCATTTGGTAAAGAGGGAAAACAACTGATGCCATTTTAATGATGACAAAGATACTAACATTCAAATCAGAATATAAAGACAGGCGCACGATAGGAAATGAGAAACAGAAACTGAAGTACAAAAAAAAAAAAAAAAATTATATCACTAGCCTGATTAAACCTCTCTTTATCATCGTATAGTGATACCTGATCATAATGCTCAAATTCAATATTCAATAATAAGTTTCAACCGAATGATACAATTCTAAAGTACAAATCACAAATAGAATAGTTAGTCTATATTCTTTACCAAAGAAAGGATTATTTAATAGTAATTCTGTACGGTGACAAACAGAGAAAGAAATGACAGAAAGCAATACTTAAGTCTTCCCTGAACAGCATCCCTTAATGATGATTGGTTAGGGGAAGGAAAAGGTTCATCATAAGCCTACTCCAAAATGCATAAACAAACACAAATCCATATGGCAAACCATGACAATAGACCTTAAAATATGGACTACTGTAGCCATAACCAGAAAAAGGTATAACCCTGTTTTAATGTATATGAACAAAAACAAATCGGAACAAGCAAAGACAGAAAAACAAGCTATAAGAGACAATGAGAATCTTTGACTTCTCAAATGGCAATCTTTTGTGGCTTTTAAACAATCAGAAATCTACAGAGACCTCCATTGTCCAGAACACCGCAAATGTAGTCTTACTTTTGACTCAATTTACAGCGGTCCTAATGCTAAGTAGATTCACTGAAAGAGTTTTGGAAAATCATGTGGAGCTTTTGAATGATTAATTAAACCTTAAGCCTGAGGTCTATAGATTCTCCCAGAAATACACTTAGAATATTCCTATTCTTCCATCTTCGTAACTCTATTTCCGCTGCTCTTACAGCTTCCAGCCCCCAAGCCACTAAAACGTGACTACACCCTAAAATACCCTAGAAACTCAGTTTATTCTCAGCTAAAGAGCACAAGAATACGAATTTAGGTAAAATAGGATTCAATTTTAGGTTAGTCTTATACAAGATCTGAAGCTTAGCAGCTATATTGTAATTTTTGTTTGATAATCAAATGAATTAGCATCTATTTGAATTCATCAAATAGAACTTTTGGGTTTTTGAAGCAAAAAATTATTTTCGAACCAAAATAATATTCCATTGTCTTGCACTTCCATCTACATCAGGTACTTCAACGCAAAAGTTTGCTAAAATCTAAAAGATTACTAAATTAAGATCCAAACTAGAAAAGCACTCTTAGTGCGATGTGGAAAGTTCTGGGACAACTTATGTTTGTAGTTCATTACCAATATTCATTTGAGTTACACAAAAGTCCATTGATTTGTCTTTTTCTATAATTCATTTTTGTGCCTTCCTTGGTGATTATGCTCTGTTTGTCCAGGACAAGCTTTTTCATGGTGGATATGATAGAACAAGGAGAGAACTTTAAACAAAAATTTAGAGATACGCTGCATGAAATAGCTTAATGAGAAAACTTAAGGAAACTAGCAAAGTCTATAACCAGATAAAACTTGTGTATATGGTTTGCTGGGAGAACTACAGAAGTATGAGAGTCAAATGAAAAGGGCCAACTCCTCTAAGAATGCAAATATTACTGACAACTATAAAACAGGTATGATGGATTAATTGGTGCCTTAGTTATTCTTTAATGATTCTCCATCAAACTAGCAAGGAATACATATTTTTGAGAATGTTAGTTCCTTGGTTGTTTCTTGAATCTTGACCTAGTTAATTAGATTAAAAATTTTCCAATCTTTTATATTCTTTCTTGTTATGCAAGGAAATTGCTTGCAGCCAAGGGAGCTTTTGTTCCATCTGATAGTATTAGAATACCAATTGATAATATGAATCCTATTTAGGACAGGTCTAAGGCTTTAGAATCAGTTATCATCTAGAGCAAAGATTATAGAGCTATGCCACAGCTTTCACTACTGAATAAGAAGACTTTACTTGTTTGCGGATCAATTTTGCTCTATCAAAAGAGACTAAGAGATTTCTGTCAGATCCTCACAGAGTATTAAACTACTTTGCATTGTAAGCATTTTTCTTTTTTCAATAACTAGCTTGAAGAACCAGTGAATGAATTTTCTGTTTTTTTTTTTTTTTGTGTTGCAAATCTGAAGCTATACCCTGAAGCCCTATTCCTTCAGAACCACAAGTAATAACATTGTTGTTGTTTCATTAGCATTGTTGTTTCATTAGCCCACCATTCTCAGTATACACTTAAAGCCTTCAAAAGAAGGGTCATCAAGGTACCAATAACTTTCCAGCAACAACTTAATCATCAGTAAAACAACAGTGCTACCAAATAAATTATTTTCCAATAAGCAACATGCAATCATAACTACCAAGCAGGTAGCAAAGTCAAAGAAACAAGTATTCCCTTTCCCCCAAATTGAATGTCTTAGTTTAGCCTGACATGAGTATTGAGGAAAGGAAAGTTGGCTTCAATAGTTTAAATAGCTAGTGGGAAACATCTGGTTATATTGATTAATTGAAAAATAATAAGATAGTGGGGAATACATGGGCCCATTTATAACAACATTGTAGTGTATAAAATATTTGAACATGAACAGTATTTTTGAGTTTTAAGGTTATTATTTAAGGAAAGTGGAAGGTATTTCGAGATGGGCTAAAAAAAAGAGACATTCAATCTGGGATGGAGTAAATTCATGTTCCACGACAAATGAACTAGTGAACAAAACCTTCCACACCTAATTCCCTCTTTTAAACTCAGATGAGTCTTGAAAAGAATTTAAGTTAGACCTTTAGCCATTCAAGGATTTAAACACCCAAAAAAAAAAAAAAAAAAAAGGCAAGACATTAACAGAATGAAGAACCACTTACAGCAAATTCTATTGATTCGAGCCGTTGGTTGATTCTTGATTCATGAAAATGACGTAATGTATACCCTACATCAGCACCACAAAACAAGTAAAATAAATAAATACTAAGAGACAAGAAATACCCCAATGCCCATTTACCCAAGCAAATGTTAAATCATAAATTTTTAAAAAGCAAAACCATCAATAGCAGAATTAAAATTGGAGTGAGAAAAAAAAATTCTGAAAGGTAAAACGGATAGAAACAGGAAAAGAAAAGAAAAAACAAAACAAGGTCTAGCAAGCTGTATTAGTTAGGCAAAGCACACCTTCACAATATGATTGCTCCTATGCCATATCTTTTTTTTTTTTTTTTGGTTTTCAAAAAAAAATAAAAATAAATAAAAATAAAAATAAAAGAAAAAGAAGGAACTTAACTATACAGGAAGAGAATAAGCTTTTGATTCTTAAACAGGTTCTGCATATAGCTCAACACAACAAAAGAAGTTGTTCTGATGATAAGGAGCTCAGCGTCACGCTTTATCCAATTTTTTCCACCTTTACATGTTGAGAGTTAAAGATGCATTCATCAAGCGTTCCATGTAATAAATATCAACTTTCATATCTAGGTCAATTAATCTTTTGCTCAAGTCAATAAAACATCAAAATTTCATTGGCTAATTTCCCCGAATTCAGATGTATCCAAAACTTCTGAAAATAGTAGTTTAAGAACAGCTACAAGCTAATTCAGTGGCCTCTAGCTCTAGCATATGTTCCTCGGACTCAGGCCAAAACGTTCTTGTTGCAATGGTTTTATCTTAAACCTTCATCCTCTGGGATTAATTGTGGAGGTTTCTTTGCTGGCATAAGGTACGTCAACACATAGATCAGACATGCATAATCCACACATAGAAATAGACTAACTATTACACGTACAAGTATATAAAGCGTTATTTGTGGATTTCTTCCTTCAGACTAATTATATCGGATAGCTAGTTTTATCACCTTCACTCCCCATTCAAACATTTCTCGGCTGTTGACATATTCTTCTCCGTACATCAATTACTCAGCTGTTCCAGATATGAAATAAGTTTATTGCAGTAAATGTACTTTATTAGCTCTTTTTATGCTCGATAGCTAGTTTTATCACCTTGACTCACTGTTAAAACATTCCTCCGTTGTTGGCATATTCTTTTCCTTACATCAATTACCCGGCTGTTGTCCTTCACTCCAGAAACCTCCAGATATGAAATAAATTTATTGTGGTAAATATACTTTATTGGCTCCTTTTATGCTGCATGCAATAGATGAAATTCTCAAGAAACGAGAACACAAGATCATAGGTTGGAAGCCTTAGAGCTCTTCTTTCCCTACTCACAACTGTGTTTCACCTGATACAATTTCTAGCCTCATTTATACATAATAAAAACATTTTTCTCTACAATATTTGCAACCTGACGGCAATAAAAAATATAAAAGTGAAAGAGAAAACACACATCAGCCGCTCATCTTATGCCAATCCACTTGCATTAAGTAATGCCAGACAAGTTTAGGGAAACTCTACTCCAATTAGTAAAGGAAGATTAAGGAAATTTGAATGCCTTTCTGCACTTTGAACAGTAATCCTAAATAATATTTAGGAAGAAAACAAGGTAACCAATCATAGTATTTCCACCAAGATTTCCTTAGGAACAACTGCCAAAGGTATGGTTGCTTCAAAACCTCAAAGAAAGCGCAACACAAGATCATAAAGGCAATAGCAAAACATTCCAGAGCTCTTTCGTGGAACTGTTATGACTCATTTATACACGAGATAGGACATGGAGGCGACAAAATCTTACAAATTAAGCAAACTCAATAAGGAACTCAGCAATTAAGTGTGCTGAAGGGTAGAGAACTAAGGAATCCAAGTTTTACTCCAGGACGTACAAGATTGATTCCCCAGAAACCTAGTTTAAGATACTAATCTGTTTTGACCTGAAACGACTTTAACTTAGATCACGTGGCCAATTTCAGCAATAGCATAAATTACATATATACCCTTCAATAAATAAAATAAATAAATAAATAAAAACGTCAAACTGATCACTGAAAAAGCTAGAAAGTTCACAAATACATTACTTGGAATCCCAGAAATGGGACTATTCTTATTTGTCCAAACTTCATGGCTTAAGTATTATATTCACCTTAAATACAACCATAAAATTTGCATAGTAGCTGTTTAAAGCGCTCAAATTGAAACCTACACTACAGAAGAATCCAAAGGGCAACTGAAAAACCATATGGAAAAAAAAAAAAAAAAAACAAATGTGCTTCTCTAACGTGAGATTCTGAGAAAACCAGCAATTCTTTAATAGACTTTTAGAAGTTGCTTTTCTACATGGAGTACTCTTACCAAAAATGGCCAAATATGGAAATTAGTAACTACATCCCTACCCTAAAGACAAACCGCAACAATATTCCATGTCTAACTTCAAACTCAAACAAGCATCTCCAGTCACATACAATATGAGTGTTTGATATTTCCCGAAATAATGCATTCATTAAAATCATTTATAATCCACACATATACAATTATGAAATACTGATGGAGATATTTGGGAGCAACCATGGAAATTGAAAATTTAACAGATCGCTTACAGAAGAAGCTTCTGATCTCAACCTTCAACCTACAAGCATCCAGAGGATGATGAGCCCTTGAGAGATTTTCTAGCATCAACTCAGTGCTAACCCACATGGTAATTGAAGACCATTTAAGCTCTTTATTTCTAGCATCAGACGTGCCGAATAGGTTAAGATTTATTGAAGCCTATTCAAGCTATTGTACTGCTACTCTTCTCATTAGTTAATAGATATTAAGAAGTTCTCTTTTTCAATTAGCTGTGTGGAAATGATCGAGAAGTGATTCCATAAAATCCTTATTCCGACAGTTGGCGAACAACCATCCAAATTCACCTTGAACGTTAATGCCCATGTACAGGAACATCACTTAATAGATATGTTTAGAGCATTGTTTATGAATGCCAAACAACTCCGCAATCCTCTTGGTGTAAAGATAGTTTGTGACTTTGACCTTTTACACATCAACTAGCCATAAGCAATGGTGCAGTATTCTCATCCAATTAACAGCAAAAAACTATAGCAAAATTACATTCACCCTTAAATATCTCCTTCATCAAATAGCAACTAAAAATAAAAAAAAAAAAACTTCACATTTGTAACTTAGATATTTGCACAAAAGTCATCGTAATGCATTATTTTCAGAAAATAAGCATTTCCTCAATTTTTAATTGATTGGTCTTGCTCATCTCTAATTTTTGCTGTACTTCTACTTTTGAAATCAAATTTCTCCGCACATTTTTAGTTATATAACAGCTACAAAAAGGTAAATCTTTCAAACAAATTCACTGCATTCAAGCTTAACTCTCAGCCCTAAATCAGCAGTCCTCAAAGCTCACAGGCTTCAATGCCTGCTGGTTAGCCTAGAATAGGTGCTGAAACTAAAGATCCTACATCACTTTCCAGGACAAATTCTTTTCTTATCTCCCTGCTCTTTTGTCCAATAAGCAAGAACTGTCAGAAATAGATTCCTGGTTGGATAGTATAGCCTAACTTATTGTAATGTCCACTCAATTACAATATTCCAGAGCTTAGTATTTCCATCGTACTTAGCAACAGAAGGCAACCCAAAGTGACAGACAACTGCCAATTTCGTATGCCAACATTTCATCTAACAAACTACATCATCCAGCACTGTCCGCACATTCATATTATTCTCTCTAAATAGGGCTATACCATTCTTCATCTATTCCTCCGCTCATTCCTACTCCTATAAGACCCTGCCCTGGCCCCAAGACTCATTTTCAGTTTTTATTCTCTATAGTCCTTAATCCTTTTTAAAATGGGCCTGCAATATTTTTTTTTTTTTTTTCGTGATGGAAAAAGGTAATCATATTGTAAACAAGTTTTGACAGCAACCTTAGATTAATATCCAAACGGCATTATCCAATGAGAACCCTCTTCAGTTGAGAATGTTTGCGCATCCATGTTCCAACTACGAAAGCTCAAAATAAAATAGCATCTCGGCATCTAATTCATTAGATCATGCAATCTATAGCTCAATTTATGCAAAATTTCTTCTAATATAACTTTCGACCCAAAAGTTTATACCTTTTGGGGTCCATTGGTTTACGGACTAGACGAGATGGGACGATTCATTCTCTGACTATAAATCTTGGGATGAGTCATCCTAAAATAACAGTCCCAATTGTCTAGCATTTGGTTGATACAAGTTTTAAATAGATATTTTAAAAAATAATCTTGTGTTTGTTGGAAATCGAATTTTAGTTTTACCAACTGAACGACCTCTATCTTTACAATATTTTTTTATTTAATTATAGGAAGCAATGCACGGTGGTAGATGGTGCTGGTGTTACAAGGTAGCTGCAATGCAGTTGCCCGATGGTGATGGTGTAGATGGTGGCGGTACATGGTGGTTGGGGTGTTAGTGATGGTGATGGTGGTGTTACTTGGTAGTAACAGTGGTGCTTAGAAATGGTGGTGGTGCAAGGTAGGAGTGGTAGCTTGGTAGCATAGTGACAGTGCTACGGTGGTAGTGGTGATGCATCACAGTTGTGGTACTGATGCTCGATGGTTGTGTTAGATGGTGATGGTTGCGGGGGTGCAATTTGCTAATTATGTGGTGCATGGCTGTAGTACTAATGATGCACAGTAGTGGAGTGGTGGAATTTGGTAATCATTGGATGCATGTTGGTAGCGGTGGTTACAATGCACAGTGGTATGGTGCACGTGATGGTAGTAAGGGCAAATTATTCTGAAATTTAGTTATTTTATTTGAAAGTCATCCCGTCATAATAAATACCACGTCCTCCTTCCTGGGATTGTTTTATCTGATTTAAAAATACAAGAGATTATTTCGGTTAAAAAGTATGACGATTACCATGATTAAAAAATAAAAATAATAAAAAAATGAAGAAATAAAAAATGAATCATGAGATGATATGCAATTAGTAATCCAACCATACGTAATGGAATGTCATTCCATGAACCAAATGCACCCTTTGAGTAGAAGAATTAAACCAAAATCCCTCCTTCAAATTTACAAAAAATAAACAGATAGGGGGAAAATGTACGAAGTCATTTTCACATCCCCTTGATTCCAGTACATAAATTAGCCCCCCCAAAAAATAACCAGGCAAAAATCAGCGCTTTTACTATCTTGCATACGGTGTACTAAACAAATAAATTCCATAATACAGTAGACAAGCAAGTAAAAATAGGCCATACCAATCCATGCCGTAGCAACCGATGCTATAGATGTTGTAACTGTGAACACCACTTTATGCCTCTCAAAAATATCCTATAATATTCAAAACAAAATAAAAGCCCCAAAAAAAAAAGAAAAACAAATTCTTTGATTCTGTTTCGTCGTAGCTTAGAAAAAAATAATAATAATAACTGAACCACACAACTGAGAAACTTAAATTCAAAGAAAAACCCAAAAATAAAATTCTAAAGCAGAATCATTACCTTCGTTGAAAAATAAGCATCTTGCATGGCAGACCATGAACTGGAAGCTTTTCTTCTCAACTGGGGCATCGTCATATACCTACACACTGACGACCCAGAACTCCTCAATCGATTTATACCTCTGTGCATTTCCCCACGAACTTTGCTACACAATTTTGCTATTTACAAATAAAAGATTGAATATTCCGTGGACTTTCTTGGTGGCGACGAAAGTACAGGGATGATTGAGAGAATAACCCGTTTACCTAGAGAGAAAAATTAAAATAAAATAAAACTTGGGATATCGGTTGTTGATTTTTTTTTTTTTTTTTTTTTTGACAATAGATCAATATAAGTAGGTATTTGGTCCTGAAAAATTCTTCATGTGGCTTATTAATTTTAATCGTAATACCTTTATAGTTTCCGCATATATATGTAACTATCAAAGCTATGTAACTTTAAAAAATTCTTCATGTGGTTTATGAATTAAGTATGCTTATAAACCTTGTTGGGTTTTGCCAACTATCCAAGCTAGAATTCATCACAAACAAAAATCATATATTTCTATTTAAGTTTAGCTTATGTAATTTTAAAAAAAATGGTTCTTCAATTTTACTGGAAATTGTCCATTAACTATTTTCTAAATTTCATGATAACAAGAATATCAATTTAGCAATAAAAACAAACTAGTTGTTCTTGTTGTAACTCAAACATTTTCCTAGTTTTTGTGATAACAAACTAATGAATGTTTTTAATGATAGTTGTTTGCGTATGGTTGTGTATTTACAGCAATAAATCACAATTAACCATGAAAAGTGAGTTAAATAAGTTGAGAAAATTGCGAAATGTTTCAAAAGTTCGAACACCACTCCTGGTAGTGCTTTGCGCATTCAAAACGATATCAGAATACTAAAAACTTTATAGTTCTAAATTATCTAATTTTGATATAATTTATATAATTATCAGGGGGTTTATTGATATTACCTTGAACACAAAATATTTCTATACTTCAAAAGGCAGATCCAAGATTGATGATGATGTTGTTCCAATTACAAATGCTCTCTAAGGGTAGAGCTTCCAACAGTATCATGCGAACACGTTCTTTAGGAACTTCTTTGGTCTTGTTTTGCCTTACCTTTTGAGTGTTAGCTTCCTTGAACAATTTATCAAGAACACAAAGAAGAGAGAAGATGATGAAACTCTAACACTTAGAAGAGAGTGGGGGGACAGCTCAAGAGAGAGAAAGAGATGTCCAAGACCTTTTATATTTTTTGTTCATTACTTTTTATCTTTCTAGGCTTTTCTGTATCTTGATTAATATATTCAAAAGGCAAGGCTAGGGCCCTATTTATAAACTACATATCCTAGTATTTAAGAAACAGACTATTAGGAAATCAATAAGATTAGGAAGCTTTAACCTTATCAAATAAGATTAAGCAGTTCCTATTCTTTTTTTTTTTTTTTTGGCTAACCCCGTACCCGGGGAGGGACGCCACTCCCAAATTTATTAAGATAAGTGAAATCTAGTACATGGAAGGGGACATAAAACCTGACCTCCGATTATTTAAAAATAAAATTTAAAGTAGGAATATAACTCCCTTTACAAGAATAAAAATCAAAGAAGAAGAAAAAATTCAATGCCTTCTAGCTTTAAATTTGCGAATAGATGGAAATCCAAGTCTGTCAACTCTAAGATTTCCTTTAGCTTCTCGAGGAAGATCACGCTCTACCCAAAGAATACTATCAATCTTAGTCGAGCAACCCACCTTAGGCAAAACATCAGCCACTGTATTTGTCTCTCTGAAGCAATGATGAACTGAAGTAAAAGAATCTGAAAATGTAAGTATTTCTTGAATCTCCTCTTGTATTTGCCATGGACATGAAATGGAACCTTGAACCATAGAAATTAGCAAATGAGAATCACATTCCACGTTAAATTTCTGAAAACCAAACTGGACGCACATTCTCACTCCATAAAGTAACGCCTTAACCTCCGCCTATAAGCTATTAGCCTCTCCAAAATATGAAGAAAAATTAAATAATAACTTCCCTTTAGAATCTCTTAAAATTCCACCACCTCCACTGTGGCCCGGATTACCCCTTGAACACCCATTAGTGTTCAATTTGACTTCTAACCTTGGAGGAGGTAACCATTTAACAAATAGAAGAGATATTGGTTTACATAGCATACTAACGGAGTGTATAAAAGAATGCCAAGTCAAACTAGAAATTTTTATATCAGAGAAGTGAAGAGAGAATAAATCCTTGACATGAAGAAAAATATCACGTAAGATAGAATGCCATGGCAAACCAATCCCTTGAAAACGAGTGACATTGCGCCACTTCCAAATGTGACAACAAATAGAGATGGGCAAAATCTGAAAAATGAATGAAAGATATGGATTTCCCGAACTCTTAAACCACCATGCTGCAAGAATTGTGCTAATAGAGATATAATCATGAGAAACATCACATTCTATAGAAAAATAACCCCACACATACCTAGCCAATTCTCCATACCCAAATAAATGATCAACAGATTCTTCATGAGCATCGAAATAGCAATGACATTTAGAAGGACCTTGATATCCCAATTGAGAAATGAGACTATCAACTGGGAGTTTACACCTCAAAAGGTGTAACATAAAAAAAGAGATCTTAAATGGGATGTGGGGATGCCAAATTCTACCAAACATAAAAGATGCATATCTTGATCTTCTTACCAAATTGAACGCATAAGATAATGAAAAACTCCCAGATGATGAAAGCTTCCACAAGCACTCCTCAGAAGACCTCCAATGCATGTGATTTTCCACCATGTCCCGAATCCTAACCATTCTTTTCCAAGTTAAAGAGGAACCAGGCCGAACCTAAGCAATACATGGATTGACATCAGAGGTGTATTTTCGTTTCATAAAAATCGCCCAAAGGGAGTTAGGTGTTTTGAACAACCACCACAATTTAACTGAGAAAGCTGAGAATACATCGATTAGTGAACGAATCCCAACTCCACCTTCAACTGTTGGAAAACAATGCTCAGCCCACCTAATCCAGTGGTGTTTAGCCCTCTTCTCAACTTCACCCCATAAAAAATCAGCCATGGCCTTTTCAATTGTCTTAAACACATACCTAGTAGGACTTGTGGCAACTAATATATGTATAGGAATAGAAGAAAGAACGTGTTTAATCAAGATTAACTTACCACCACTAGAAAGTAGCTTATTGTTCCAAGAAGAAATCCTAGTCACAATTGCTTGACACAAATCAGCATAGTAACTGGATTTTCGAACTCCTGAATACAACGGGCATCTAAGATAGCTCACAGGGAAAGCCTTACTGGAAAACCCGATCACCTGTGTAATAGTCAATCTCCTCCCCAAAGGCAAACGATCATGTGTTAAATAACAACTCTTTTGAACATTTAACCGCTAGCCAAAAACCTTCTGGTAATTGTCTAATACTTGCATGACACACTTTAGAGAAGTAACAGAAGCATTCCAAAATATTAAGACATCATCAACATAAGTCAAATGAGATATAAAGGGACAATTTCTAGGCACTTTGAATGCCATATTCGGGCGGGTAGCAAGAGTAGCATTAAGATTGCGTGATAATACCTCAGTTGCAATCACAAACAACGCTAGAGAAATGGGGTCCCCTTGCCGAAGAGCCTTAGTAGACTTAAAAAAACCATGGCTCTCACCATTAATAATCACTGAAAACCATGAGTTAGAAACCAATCTCCAAATCATATCAATGAAACGTTCCGAGAACCCAAATGCCCTAAGAACCTTGATGAGAAAAAGCCAAGATACACGATCATATGCTTTTGGCATATCAAGTTTAAGAGCCACATTGCCACCTCTACTCTTTCTACCAATATCATGAATTATCTCCTGAGCCAACATAAAGTTTTCTGAAATTAATCTATCTAGAATAAAACCGCATTGATTTGGAGATATAATCTTAGGCAAAATACCAGATAACCTCTCAGCAAGTAAACGAGAAATAATTTTGTTTACAAAATTGCACACAGTGATTGGTCTGAATTGTGAAAATTCTTGAGGATGAGCAATCTTTGGGATCAGCACTATAGACGTAGAAGTCATACCTTTGGGTAATTTAGCACCCCCAAAAAAACTGAGGATGGCCTTATGAACATCTGTGCCCACCACCTCCCAGGCAGAAGTAAAAAACTTCCCCGAGTACCCATCCGGCCTGACAGTGCTATCCCCATCCATGGCAAATACACTTTTATGAATTTCTTCCAATGAAGGAAAGCTATGTAATAAGCTATTATCATCATCAGAGATTAAATTAGGAATAACCTGAAGCATCTCATTTGATGAAGAAACCCCTTCGTTAGAGAAAAGAAGTTGAAAATAATCCACTGCTGCTTTGCCTATTTCCATCTCTGAGTCCAGCCACACACCATCGTTACTTCTAATACGGTGAATGACAGCCTGGGATCTACGTTGCTTAACCACATTGTGGAAAAAACTTGTATTCTTATCCCCATCCTGTAACTATTTCACCCTCGCCTTTTGTTTCCAAAACAATTCCTCCATATAAAGATGATGTTGAAGGAGTGTTTTTGCTTGATCGAATGCTGCACTGGCCTCCACAGAATCATCATGATCCATCCGTTGTTCAGCTTCCTCAAGGGACTTTTATGCCATTTCCACATTGTGAAAAATGTTGCCAAATGTGGATTTATTCCATAACTTCAGAGGTCCCTTAAGGCGACGCAACTTAGCACGCATCACTTGAAAGGGACTACCATGTAAAGGAGCTTGCCATGAAGATTTCAACACCTCCAAAAAACCCTCATGAGTAGGCCAAACATTTAGAAACCGAAAGGGTTTAGGTTTGTGATCCAAACAAGTATCCACTGACATCAATAAAGGAGCATGGTCAGATGGAGCTCGAGCTAGATGAACAATTGAAATTTTAACATGTCAGCACATTCTATGTTCAACATCACTCTATCCAATCATTTCCAAATTCATGATCTACCCTGTCTGTTGTTACACTAGGTAAATCTTGAACCTGAAAATCCTACATTAAACAAATTACCAACAGAAATAAATGCCAGAAAATCAGAAGCTTCAACAAGACTAAAAGGCCTCCCCCCCTTCTTTTCTGAAGCATCCAGAATAACATTAAAGTCTCCACAAAGAAGCCAAGGTCCAATAGAGGGTTTATCACACAAAAGAGAATTCCATAACACCAACCTATCTACTTCCGAACATTTTGCATGAACAACCGAAAGAGTAAACCCAGTAGGAAGCTAAACATGACTAACAGACAGGGAAATATGTTGATCACCTTGACCCACCACCGAACATACGAATGGAGAATTAAAAAATATCCACACAGAACCAGTCGCGTTAGCAATAACAAAATCAAAATTTAACTTTGTCTGAAAAGAATCGAGATAGCTTAGATTTTTTTTCGGCTCACAAATCATCAAAAATTGAATCCTATGCATGCGAATTAATGTTTTTAACCTTCTAAAATTTTGAGATTTTGACAAACCTTGAATATTCCAAAACATTGATCCAATCATTTGAAAGACAACGGTAAAGCTAATGAAGATTTTACCGAAAACCTTAAAGTTCTATTCGAGGGAAATGTTGCTTGAATGCCCTTGAAGTGTCTCGGTTTCTATTGTTGCCAGTCTCGGTTTCTATTGCTGCAGAAATAAGGCCTTTACAATGTTCCTTGGATGAAAACTTTCTGGGGGACAGATTCCCAGCAGAAGTCGGCAAATCAACATCCTGGTCCATGTTCAACTGCTGCAAATTATCTGCTGATAAGAGTTCATCAGGCATGCCAGGTCGCTCTTTAACAGGATTCTGATGTGGCTCCATTGTCTTCTCATTAAGAATCAACTCAGTAGAACAAAACTCACGACATACAACTGGACTATTTTCCTGCATCATAGTGTCATGCACAAGGTTCTCCTCAGCCAAGTCTTGTCCTACTTTAACTCCAGGGTGATGCGAGTGCACCCTCTCCTCATTGAGATTCAACTCATTGGCACGATTTGCATGTACCACTACTGGAGTGTTCTCATGGCTTAAAACGTCATGCAAAGGAATCACATTTACCATCCCCGCTACATCTTCAGACGATGTTCCTTTCTCATTTACCATCCCTGCAGCAGCAGTAACGTCTATTCCTGAGCCACTGTTTTGTTCTTTGATCTTAGGTAACCAGACTTGCCTTTGAAAGTTGTCGCGCCCCATTTTTCGAAAGAGAATTAAAATAAATGATAAATAATAATAAGTGTGGTGAATGTGTTAGTTGGAAAAAGGAAAATTAAAATGCATTGTTGTGTTTATTTGTTGGGAAAAGAGGATAGGTATTTATAAAATGATTTTTAGAAAATATTGTACAAAAGACGTGAAATACTTTATTTTTGAAAGCAAATGAAAAGGGCCTAAAATGGGACTTTTGGAAATGCGACGGTTTTGAGCCCGAAAATAGAGTCTAAAAAGGGTTTTTTAGTGAAAAAGGAGTCGCCACTTGGTATTGAGTTTTGGTGTACCAAGTCACCCAAAAATATTTTATAAAAGGTAAGAAAATTAAGAATGATTTTTTAAGGAAATGATTTTTGGAAAAAATATAGGAAAAAACAAGAAAACCCTTTTAGACGACTCCAGGTCTTTGAAAACAAGAGAAAAAGGTTCGGGAGTCACAGTTGAAGAAAGGGAAGGCAAAGGCTCGCGCCCAAGGCACCCTTTCAACCTAGCCGAAACTAGTTGCGAGGTTTAGTCTAAATTTTCCTAATATAACCCTAAAATTTTATCGCATTTGGATGCAACTATATGAATGCAAATCTAGTCCTAAAATGGATATCGTTAAGGGACAAAATGTTCCATTGAGGTTTAGTCGGAATTATCGCATTAATTGCGAAACCCGAATGTAGACCTCGACGGAGTCACGAGTATAGGTGCAAAAATGGAATGCAAAAGAAAAGGAAAATAGTAGTATAGATAGTAAGTGAACAAAGAAAGCAGGGATGCAACATAACGGGTACGGGAGACGAAATGGGCTCGTGACTAACAGTTTCTACTTACGGAGGGGGGAACGACATGTACGCCATCGCTTCCCACGTGAGTAGATGACTATTTCTTAGTCTAAATCATGCAAATGGCCTAAAATTCTATGTGTAGTGGAATCTAAAAATTATGCACCAAATAGATGTTAAAATAAGTAACAAGTTATAAAGTATATATATAAAAAAAAAACTCATAGAAAATGGGAAAAGCCTAAAAAGATAAAATGTGTGTGAAATGTCATGAAATGCATACGAAAAATATTCCTAATGCTAAAATGACCTAAAGGCTTAGCGTTGGACTAGCCTATTCTCTATAAGTTCTCTGCTAGCGTTGGACTAGCGAAGAAACCGAGATTAACCGCAACTAGCTTTGGACTAGTGTGGCGACGATGCACATATATAATTAAAGCAAGTAAATAAATAAAGCATGTATTAAAGCAATAATCACATAAAAGCAAATAATAGCACATAGGAGCACATAACACATAAACATGATATTCTAGATGCAAAATCCTAAAGAAAGCAAATAAAACACATAAACACATAGCACACATAGCACATAAAGCCCTAACTATTACACCGGAGAATAACCTAATTACAATCTAAAAAATGAAAAGAAAATAAAAGATATCCTATCTAACCTATCTATTACACCTTCTATCTAAAATACAAAAGCTTTCGCTAACTAGATAAAAATATAAACTATCTATTACATTAACTATCTAAATACAAAAATTTTACCAAATATAATATTGCCTATCTATTACATTTCTTTGAATAATCAAAAATTAAATTCGAGAAAATAATATGACATAAATAAATAAACACTCAAACATGGATAAAATTATAAGCACAAAGATACATGAAAACACATAGAAAAACATATAGGAGCATGTAATAGCACACAAAAGAAATTAAAAGGATAATCGAGGTACCTCCTATTCGAAGACCCGGTACAAATTGCTATCAACATGAACAAACTTAATCAAGGCATCATTGTTTAAATAAATAAACCATTAATTAAGTTATTCTAGAGCAATCACTATAAACCTGCTAATGATAATTCAAACAATTGTAGCAATAATAAAAATAATAAATAAATAAATAAAATGATAATAATAATTAATTATTTAAGAAGAAAAAGGAAAATTATTTAAGTAAAAATAAATAAGTAAATAAATAAATACAGCAAAACAACAAAAATAAGGAAATGATAATAGAAGATAAAATACAATAATATATACTTTTAACATCCCAAATAATGATTATTAAAATAACTAAAAGGAAACTAAAGAAGCTAATTTGAACATTAATTAGAATAACAAGACCCAATTTTAGAACATTAATTATAAATTTGATAAAATACATAAAGAAAAAGTGAAAAGAAATAATTTAAAACTTTGATGACTTAACTAATTTTAAAATTTTTTTTTTAAGAAAAATAAAACATTATAAGATTTGGATTAAAATGAAAATTTAGGCAACATTCTAAAGTGAAAATGCAATTTATGAGAAACAAAAGGGTAAAATTATAATTTCAAACCCTAATTAAGGTAATGACATAGTTTACAACAAATTTGAAAGCTAAAATGTAATTTTCAGCCAGTATAATGCCCAAAAATAAAAAAAATCCAGCAATATTTAAGGCCAAGAACACAATTTCAGCAAGCTCGTTAAATAACACACAATTTATGGCAAACATTTAGGGTCAAATCATAATTTTCAGCTATATAAAAGGGCCAAAAATAAAATTCCAGCAACTACAAGTATTAAAATACAAATTCCAGCAACAAATAAAAGGCTAAAATATAATTCTAACAATTAATGGAGGTCTTAAAACAAATTCCAGCAACATAAAGTACCAAAATGTAAATTCCAGCAACAATAAATGGCCAAAAATAAAATTTCAGCAAGTATAAGTATTAAAATACAAATTCCAGCAACAAATAAAAGGCTAAAATATAATGCTAACAATTAATGGAGGTCTTAAAACAAATTCCAGCAACATAAAGGACAAAAAATATAAATTTCAGCAACAATAGGGGGCCAAAAATAAAATTCCAGCAAGTGTAATAATTCAAATAAAATTCCAGCAAGGTTGGGAGGGATAAAAATGAAATTCCAGCAAGTATTCTAAGGCAAAAAATAAAATTTCTAGCAATGTATAAGGGCCAAGGTAAAATTCCAGCAAGCTTGGGGACAAAAATACAAAAATTCCAGTAATATTCTAAGGCAAAAATAGAATTTCTAACAATATATAAGGACCAAAATGAAATTTTCAGCAGCATTCAAAGCCTAAAATACAATAACAGCAAGCTTGGGAGGTAAAAATTGCAATTTTCATAAATATCAGGGGTAAAAATGCAATTTTAGAAAAATATAGGGGTCATAATATAATTACCAAAAAATATAGGGTCAAAAATAGAAATTAAAAAATGCAGGGGCCAAAATTATAATTATCTAAAAGTTGAGGGACCTAAATGCAATTAATCGGGACCTAATTGCAAAGAAAATTAAATTATGGGGGCCAATCTACAATAAACAGAAATTTAAATGCACAAATCAAACATTTCCAGGGCCACAGTAGCATTAATGAAAGTACAAGAACTATAAAATAAATAACTATCATTAATTAAAAATAAATTAAAAAAACTAAACTAATCAAAACGACGTAGTTTTGAGTGAAACTACGTCAAAACGACGTAGTTTCACCAAAACAAAAATTTATTATTTTTTTTTTATTTTTTTTTTATTTTTTTTATTTTTTTATTTTTTTATTTTTTTATTTTTTTATTTTTTTATTTTTTTTATTTTATTTATTTATTTTTTTTTTAACCGGTTTGAGTTTTTCCTTTTTTCTTTTTTTTTTCTTTTCTTTTTTTTTTTCTTTTCTCTCTTTTCCTTTCTTTCCTAGACTTCTTTCTTCTCTCTTTTTTTTTCTTTCTTCTTTTTCCTTCTTTTCTTTTTCCCTCTTCTTCCTCCCCGATTCCCTCTTCTTCCTCCCCGATTCCCTCTGCTTTCTCTCTTCTCCACCTCTCGCCGGACTTCTCTCCGTCCGGTCTCACTCTTTCCGTTCGGTCTCTCTCACTTCCCTTTTTTTTTTTTTTTTTTTCAAATTTCATTTTTCCCTTTTTCCTTCTTTTCTTCCCCTTTCTCCCCTGGTTCTTCCCTCTTTTCCTCGCCGGACTTCCCTTTTCTCCCCGCCGGTCTCTCTCTCTCCTCTCTCGGCCGGACGTTTTTCAGTTTCCCTTTTTTTTTTTTTATACAAAACAAAACAGAAAACAAAAACAAAAATTTTGAAAAGTAAAAGTAGGAAATTTACCTGTCAGTGGTGGTGATATTGTTGTTGCTGTTGTTGTTGTTTGTTGTTTGTTGAATTTTTTTTTTTCCTTGCAGGTGTGTGCGTGCGTTTGTGTGTGTTTTGTGCAGGTGTATGCAATTGTGAATATGTGAATGTGTCTGATGTGTATGTGGCCTAATGTGTGTGCATTGCGTTTGAATGTGAATGTGTCTGGTGGGTGGTTTGTGTGTGTTTTCTTGCAGGTGCGTGTGGTCTGTGATCTGTGTGTTGTGGCTGTGCATTGTGATTTTTGTGCAGGTGTGTGTTGTTTGTGTGTTGTGAATTGTATCTGTGTGCAGGGGAAGTGAGGGAAAAATGGTGGGGATGGTGAGTGAAGTGGTGTGTGAGCCGTGAGTGTGTTGCAGAGAGTTTGGGAAGCAGGGGAAGGGGGAGGCAGAGGTGAAGGTGAGGGAAATGGCGTGAATTGGTGTGTGTCTGTGAGTGAAGGTGAGCCGAGAGGAGAGAATGGTGAGAGTGAATTGTGCCTGTGAAGATGAGTGTGGTGTTCTTTCTTGCAGGGATGGAAAGCTGAGGTGCGTGAATGGTGATTGTGTGAGTGATTTGTGTGTGTCGTGTGTGTGAGTTTTTGTGTTGCAGAGAGGGAGTGATCTGCAATGTGTTTGGTGAGGGATATGAGGTGAAGGTAGAGAGGGTGAAGTCTGTGAGTTGGTGTATGTGTGTGGCAGAGGGCAAGCAGATGAGTGTGTCTGTGTAGTGTGATGATTTTAGAAGGAATTTTGAACAAAATTTCTCAAAATCTGATGAAGGGGTTGCAAGTGGGGATGATGAGTGTAAACTGTTCTGATGGCTGTAGCAGCCATGCTGCTACAGCAGCAGGCTGCGTTTTGCAGCCTGCTTCCTCTTTTTTTTTTTTTAAGAAGAAAATAAAGAAAAATGAAAAATGAAAATAAAATAAAATAAAACTACTTGAACTCTTTTTTTTTTTAATTATATTATATAAAAAAATTGAAGTATAACATTATAAAAAAGAAAAGGTAAAATTTAGTGCAACAACTTAAAGATTAATTTAATATTAAAAAAATACAACTTAAAATAAATATCAAATGGTCTTACCAAAAACAAAATAATAATTTTTTTCTTTTCTTTTCTTTCTTTTTTTTTTTTTAACATAAAATTTATAAAATGCTCATAGGTAGAATTCTCATAAAGAAAATTGTAAATAAAAAGTGCATTGGAAAACGTGACCTAAATATGACAAAAATTATAAAATTTATGAAAATTAATAAATGACATCACAAAAATTTTATACAACATGCGTTATCACATAAAGCACATATAGTATAATTTTCACTCAAAATTTTTTAAGATTAACGCATTCTCGAAAAACGTGCCCTTAATAAACAAAAAGACAAAAAATAAATAAATACTAAATGACCTCTAAAAATTATGTAATTTTACAGAAAATTTATGAATATAAAAAAATGAAAATATAAAATTTTTCACTTGAAAATTATCGTAAAAATAGTGCATTGGAAAACGTGCCGTTGAATAAAAAAATACTAAAATTTTAAATAAATAATGAATGACTCCCAAAAATCATTAAAATCATAAATAATGATAAAAATAGTAAAATCATGTATTTAGGAAATAAAATAAAATAAATTAATATTTACATGGCGAAATTACAATTTTGTCCCTGATGTGACGAATTAGACATAATATGCGAAAATTGTACTCGACCCCTGAAAAATAGGAAAATACCCCCTAAAATAAAAGTGACAACATATTTTTACAAAAGGTGTGTCAAAATTTGGTGTCTACAAAAGTCTATATTGGAAGATGGATTCTGATCATCCACCCCTTTAACCGTAACCGAATCAACAGCCTGCATTTCTTTCAACAGTCTATGTGAATCCTTCGCATGACCAAGTTTGTTGCAATTTTCACAATAGCTAGGAATGTTTTCAAATTCAATTCTCTGCCAAAGCCCGTAAGCACCATTATTAATCCAGACTTTCTCTGGAAGAGGCTTCTTCAAGTCCACTTCAACGCAGATACGAGCCACACTAGGCCTTGCAAGATTAACCATAGAAGAATCCATCCGAAGGGGGTTTCCAATCAATCTTGCAATCGAGAATAAGGGGCCTTTCCCAAACAAATGGATAGGAAGATTAGGAAGTCTAATATACACAGGAACAATTGAGGATTCTGCATCAACTGAAAAAGAGGGGGACCATTTAAAAACTCGCATGATACATCCTTGAAAATTTCACATCCCCCGAAGCCAACATCGATGAAAATCTTCCTCAACATCGAAACGGATGAGTACATGGCAAGGATCCAACAATCCCAGTGAGAAGGGACCCTTAAAACCTACAGAAAGAAAGTCCTTGCGGAGGGTTTCCATTGCCGAACGACCCTTGGAAAACTTACCCACCAAAGAGAAGCAAAAAGGAGTAGCAAGTTGTTGCACTTCATCTTCAGATAAAGAGATTGCAGGACAACCACGATATAGTTGTGGTGGTTTAATCACAAGAGAAGAAGGTTGATCACGTGTAGCAACAATATTAGCAAGAGAATGTTTTGTGGGAGAAGGATGAGAGAATTGTGGAGGGATATCCTGGAGGTTTTCAGACGGAGGGGCCACCAAGAAAGCCCTCCAAACGTGTAGATGCCAAGAGAGAGTAGAGATGGAACGTAAAGATAAAGAGAGAAACCACCACTGGTGATGGCAGCACCACCACCATCGGAGAAGACGAGAATTTAAAATTTAAAAACCCATGAAAATAGGAGGAAGACGCTTGGAGAAGAAGAGAGCCAACTTATTCATGTTCAAGCAGCTCCTATTCATTAAGGAAACCTAAACCTTTTCCGCTTGGTATTCAAAAACTCCTTTCTGCCAAGACTTGGATAATTACAAATAAGTCCCTAGGATTAATATATTACATAAATTATTCTTATAAATTTCTCATACTTAATTACAATTTAATCCAAAGATCGTGTTATTATTGTATGTGACCCATTAGGTGTGATAGCCCCACCTTACCCAGAGGTGCACCAAAGGGCTTAGCGGACTGCCTGCCTAGCTCTCGCCAGGACTCAAACATGCACTCGCTCAAACATCCATCCGTACTTAACTTAAAATAAAAATGCACTCATAAATAAATACATTCATAGTATTTACTTGAAAATATAAATATTACAAGAGTTTTACATCCCAAAATGCAAATAATATTTATAATAAAAGCCAACACCTTTAAGCTGTCAAAATACAGAATCAAAACATGTACAAGGTTCAAAATCAGCTCCTCCAGCTTTGATAGTTTTGGAAACCTAGGTTAAAGAAAAAAAATACATGGGATGAGCTATAATAGCCCAGTGAGTGCTCAAGTCATGCAACCATACCAGTAATATGTGATTTTTGTTCGATAAAATATTTAACGAGTAAATAAACAATTTGTGAACAATTTAATTAACAAGTAGTCAATGGAGGATACAGGCTCACTACGGGAAAATGCTCAACCGCAGGAGTATCAATCATGAACACGATAACATGGGTATCGGGACCGAGTTAAAAGCTCAGGTTCGAGATACTTGTAAAAATTCAATCCCGAGTCACCCTCTTAGAGGAATGAAACTCAAATAGGAAAGAATATCACGCACCTATAACCCACAACACCTTATATCACTCCAAACGCTCCCGGTTGACTAACCGAGGAGTAACGGTGAAGTTAGCTCCGGAAGTCCAAGATCAAGAATAAAATTCAATCATGAGTTAGCCTTTTCAGGACTTTACTCAGATATAAAATTAATACGCACCAAATAACGCCCAACACCTTATATCTCTCCCATACGCTCCCAATCTGATTAACCGTAGAAAATAGTAAAATTAACCATGGAAGTCACAAGCACAAATAACACATTAGATAGTGAAAGCATGTAACACATTACGGAATAGATGCGATAAAGTACACATCTTTCCTCAAGTAACACATTTCATTAGTTAATCATGTCAAGTATAATCATACCATTTCATGCATGGAAATAATAATGTCTAGTATTACATGGCGTTTCATGCATCATGCACACAGAAGAACACTCACCTGATGTCTAAGAAAATATCTCGTAATACGGTCGGGTCTCACTTCCGGATCCTGAAATTCACGAGAAAATAATCAGTATAAAAACCCTGACTAAAATCTAAGAAATTTCATAAGGAAATTCAAGAAATACCCCAAGTCTTTCTAGGGTTTAATTTCTAGGGTTTTGGAGCTTAGGGTTTTACCCTAGGGTTTAGGTTTTCGAAATTAGGGTTTTCTAACTTTCTAGGGTTTTGCTCGGAAAAGTTTAATTCACTAATAGCCAATCTACAAAAATTTCTGCACGCTTAAATCACTAAATCACAAGCTTATAAAGTCTTAAATCATAGCCTAATTACTTTTATTTCCTAGGTTTTACCGAAATTTCGGCAGCACTTCCCCTATAATCGGACTAACCCAAAAATTTTAAACCTGCAAGAAAATGTCCAACAACCCAATTTCAAGTAGTTCTACTAATCTCACATCAAACTCAATTCAATTCCATTCAAATTCATCACAAAAACACCTAAACTACTCCAAGATTCTTCAACCAAATCACACTCAAATCATGATATTTCAAGTTTAAATCACTATCTACAAGCATACAAGCCTATAAGCTTCACATTCATGGAATAAAACTTCACTTTTCATGGCCAAAAATCAATCTTACTTAATAAAAAAAAAACATAACTTAAGAGTTAAAAACTATAATCTTACACTTGAAATTAAAAGAGAAATTCATGGGAAATACCTCTAGGTAGACAAGATTGTTGTTTAGAAGGAAGTTCCACTCAATTTCTATGGTTGAAAAATGATTAAATGGAAGTAAAAGATCCAAGAAAATTGAAAGAAAATGGAGAGAAAAGAGGGAAGCAAGCAGCCGGCCAGCAAGAAGGAAAAAGAAGAGAAAAATTGGTTAAGTAGGAAGAAAAGAAATGGAAAAGAATTGGAAAAAAAATGGACCAATTAAAACAAGACAAAGATAAAGAAGTCTTGACTTTTCTCTCCATGAAAGACCACACTTGGCATGAGCTAATTAGAAAGAAATTTGTTATTTATCTTCACATAATTCTTGCAAGATTTCCTAGGTACAACTCTTAAAGAACTAAGTACAACATGCTCATTCTTTTTTTTTTCCACAAATTCGGCCACCACTTTTTTTTTTTTTCTAATGAACATAATACAAAATGAATGGTCTTGGCATGAATTTCTAGGGTGTTACATTAGGTTCCATTCACATTGGCAATAAATACAGATTATAGCCATTAATTAATCAATTAAGTGTTAGATAAATTAAATGCTTCAATTTATCATTAATTCAACTAATTAATTAATTTGTACTCATAGATCATTAGTGGCGACTAGTAATACTTCATGACCACTCAAGTGGATAGGAAAATCATATAGTATACTACACCTATTAATGACAATGTTATCATGTAATTAATATCTTTTCACAACACTATATTCCAATTAGTCTACAAGTGCAGTGCACATTTCTTATATGATTATTTATTATTTTCTTTGTTCTCAAAATATAACTTTTCATGAAGTGTAACCTTGAAACTCCTTTTAACTTATACCAGAAGATTTATAGAGTTAATGTCATGTCCTAAAAAATCGTAAGTAAAAGGTATCAGTGGGGTCGTGACCGTCGTGTCCCAAAAAAACGATCAGATTTGGTGACCCTTTTCGAAAAGATCGAGTTTTGGAAAAACCATGCGTGTGTGAGAAAAAAATTGTGTTTTTAGTTAAAAAATGCATTTTTTAGAAAAAATGGTATTTAAAAGGAAAATAAGACCGGGACTAAAAGTGTGACAGTTTTGGCCAACTAATTTTTGAAAAAGGGTTTTATTTTTAAAAAAATGGAGTCGCTACTTGGTACTGAGTTAGGGTGTACCAAGTCACCTGAAAATTGTTTTAACAAAACTAAAAATAAAATTTTATAAAATTATTTAAAATCCTTTTCCAACTCCGGTATATGAAAAACGAGAAAAAAAGGTCCGAGAGTCACATTTGAAGAAACGGAAGGCAAAGGCTTGCGCGTAAGGCACCCTTTCTACCTAGTCGAGGCTAGTTGCGAGGTTTAATCAAATTTTTCTAAGTTAACCCTAGGTTTTATCGCGTTCGGATGTATTTATATGAATGCAAATCCTAAGTCTAAATGTGAATATCGGGAGGGTTGGCATGTTCCGTTGAGGCTTGGTCGGAATTATCGCATTAATTACGAAATATAAGTCGAGACCTCGAGGGAGTCACGAGTTTTTATGCAAATTGTGATGTAAAAAGAAAAGAAAAATAATAATGTACAGTAAGTGAAGAAAGAAGGTGGGTATGCAACATGACGGGTACGGGGGACTAATAACTCGTGATTGAATGTTTCTACTCATGGAGGGGGGAACGGCCTGTACGCCACCGCTTCTCACGTGAGTAGACGACTATTTCTAGTCGAATCACACAAATGTCCTAATTTCTAAGTGAGATGCAACCTAAACGCCATGCATTTTAAAAAATGTGTCAAAATAATAATAAGAATATTAATAATAATAATAGTAATAATAAAATCATGCCAAATAAAAAGAAAACTAGAAGTGTGTAAAATGTGAAATGCACACAAATACACCTAATATTAAAATGTCCTAAGGGTCTAGCGTTGGACTAGCCTGTTCTAAAAAATCCCACTAGCGTTAGACGAGCGGGAAAAGAATGAAGCCACAACTAGCGTTGGACTAGTGTGATGACGGAATACCATAAATCATGAATTAAATATTAAAGCATGAATTAAAAACAAATTTAACACATAAAAAAAATATAAGATCACATAGGAGCACATAACACATAAGCATGATATCTAGATGCAAAATCCTAATCAAAACGGTAAAACAAATAAGCATGTAAGCACACAAAAGCAAATAAACCCTAACTATTACATCAGGGAAATTTAACTACAATTTTAAGGGGAAAGTAAAATAACATATTTATTACATTTGCTATCTAAAATACAAAATTTGCTAAAATATAAGAAATTTAGCCTAACTATTACATTGACTAGCTAAATACAAAGCTATTACACTTTTTGCCAAAATAATAAATAAATAATGAAATTTAAAATTAAATAGCGTGAAAGAAATAAATACACGAAGAGCATGCAAGATAGGAAATATATGAATAAAAATGCATAAAAATCACATAAGGCACATTGGAGTACATAAGAGAAAAATCAGCGAAGAGTAGGAATACCTCTTGAAGACCCAGTACAAATACTTTTAAAAAAATGAACACACACGTCAATAGTATCACAATATAAATAAATAAAACCTAAAAATGTGTAAATATTGAAAAATTGGAGTAAAATAGTAAAGTCTAGCAATTAAAGGACTAAAAATAAAACTCCATAGAACTTAAGGGGTAAAGATTAAAAGTTACACAAGTCTAGGGACAAAAATGTAAATTAAAGTAAATTTGGGGAGCAAAATAGTAAATTCTAATTAATGGGGAGCAAATTGTAATTAGGGGACTTAATTAAAAGAAAGTAAAATTTAGAGGGTCAATTTGTAAATACCAGAGACTAAATTGTAGAAAATAACAAATTCATAGGGGAACACTTAAGATTACTTAAAACTCAAGGACTAAAATGCAAATGTTAACTATAAATGAAATAACATAAAAATCTTGACCAAAACTACTCTAAGTAAACTAATTAAATTAGCTTAATTAACTAAAATATATAACCAAATTAAACTATGCAACATCCTGATTCATAATTAGCAGAAATGAAAACTAAAACAAATAATAAAAAATACAAATATAAATAAACAAGCAACTTAGTAGAAACCTAAACTATCTAAATTGAAACAATTGAAATGACTCTCGATCCCTTCTTCTTCAACTTGGCCCTCCCCCTTTCTGTTCTTTCTCCAGCGCCGCCATTTCTTTCTCTCTATTTCTTCTCTCTGACACTCTTCTTCTCTCTGGTCTCGTTTTCTCTCACACTCTGCTCTCTCTCCTCTTATTCTCTTTTTTTTTTCTTTTCTCACCAATTTCTCTCTTTCCTTCTCTCCGATTCTAATCTGTCCGCCTCTCTCTCTTTCCCTTGCTGTTTCCATCCCTCCCTCACTATGCTTTCTTTCTGATTTTTCATTTTGAATATTTCGAATCCCTATTTCTCACTGTGATTTGCTCTCTCTCTCACTGTCTCCAGCTCTCTGCCCTCTCTCATTGTTCTTTCTCCTTTCCAGCTCCCTATGTCTCTTTCTTCTCTCTTCCCTAGCCGTTCACTCCCTCTGCTCTTTGTCCGTCTCTATCTTCTCTGATTTTCTGGGCCTATGAGGTGTCTATCAGCGGTGAATTGGCCGTGTGTAACACCTTAGAAAATGCACATATAAGAGACATTTTTTTTTCTTATTTAGGGTTAAGTGTTAATCCTTGATTTATTAGTTAGAAGATTTCTTGAGTTAATTAGGTTAATTAGTTAAGATTTTCATTTTAAGCAAGAACACTTAAGTACTAAAGTTAGAATAATTTTACTTGACTATTTAATTTATATTAGTGTTTAAATTTTGATTAGTTCATTTTACTATTTTCTAGTCTTTTGACTACTTGAATTTTTGCTCAATTTTTACTCAAAAATTTCACTTATTTTCTTGCTTTATTTTCTTTTCCCTTGGCTGAAATTTTTCTCTTTCTTTTCTTTTTCTTTTGGCCGAAATTCTCTCTTCTTTTCCTTCCCTTATGGCCGGTTGTCTCTCCCTCTATTTCACTCTCTTTTTGTTTTAAAATTTTGTGTCTTAATATTGCTAGTGTTAAGTGATAAGAGGTTAATGAGCTCCACCAATCAAATTAACCCAAGTTAGCTCTCTTGCATTAAAAGACTACCTCTTGTACTTTACTCTTGTTATGATTTTATTGGTTAATCATTTTCTCACCTTTTCTTTAATTCGTTTCTATTTTTTCTAGCCTATTTCTTTCTCTTTCTTCTCCCTCTTGGCCGGCCACCTCTCCTTCTCTTCTTCTCTCATTTTTGCTCTCAATTTCTTGGAGTTTATTCCCTAAATCTTGGGCAAATCCACCATTAAAAGTGAGGTTTTCTTCTTCCTAAGCAAGGTTCTAAGCTTGTTTAAGGTATGTACTATGAAATTTTGCTATTAATTTTAAGTTTTATTTAGTTTTTGTTCAAGTTTTATGCTAATTAATTGTTAGTAGTACTTGAAGATTTAAGCTTGAACTCAAGAACACTTAAACAGTCATGCTGGACCAGCTTTAGTAAAACTTTCATAACTTGATGTAGATAACTTGGATTCGAGTGATTCTTGTTGTTTTAGAAACTAGATTGATAGGGCTTTCCAACGGTGTAAAGCTTGCACTGTGGTTCATTGTGTATTAATCGCAGAAAGTTTGCAAAGTTGGCTGGAAATTTGATTCTGCGTAAAACAGTTTTGATGATGAGCCAAATTGAGGGCTGATTTTGAACCTGTTCTAGTTGGAATTTTAAGTGATGATCTTCACAAAAGTTGTAGCCCTATAAATGTACTTTCAAACCATGTAATCACAATTCCCTAGTTCTTGGTGGAGTGACCCCAACAATGGCACGAAGTTGGCTGAAAATCAACCCTGTGCAGATTTGGGTGATTATTCTTGGAGTAGGAATTTTTAATTTGAGTGGAATCTTGATTAAATTTGAGTTTAAATTGAACATAGAAGTTGTAGAACATGTTGAAATGGATTGGGTGGTTGATTTTTCATGCAGGGAAAAAATTTTGGCTAGTCCGATTTTAAGGGGAAATGCTGCCGAAATTTCGGTAGAATTAAAAGAAGAAAAATGGATAAGTGAAATTTTAAGCTTAGAATGTGTTCAATTGAGGGAAATTTAGGTGCATGAATTTTTAGAAATGATCTAGTGATAGATTAAGTTTCTTAGAATAAGTAAAAACCCTAAACTCTAGAAACCCTAAAACCAAAACCCTAGAAGTAAGTGGGGTATCTTCTTGACTTTTTCTTACTAAATTTACTAGAATTTTAATTGAGTTTTTATGTTATTATTTCTTTTAAATTGCAGGGTCCGAAAACACACCACGACCATTTTACGAGATATTTTCTTAGGCTTTCAAGGTGAGTGTCCTTATGTGTGCGTGATGCATGAAATGTGATATTTTATTTGATAAATATTATGCTAAGATTGAAATCACTATGTGAGTACATGCGCTACTTGAGGAAAGATGTGTACTTTATCACATCTATTACGCAATGTGTTACTTGCTTTCATTGACCAATGTGTTAATTGTGTGTGAGACTACCGTAACTAACTTCATCGTTATTTCACGGATAGTCAACCCGGCTGCATGTGGGAGGACATAAGGTGTTGGGTGTTTTAGGGTGTGATGTTCTTTTCCTTTTGAGTTGTGAATCCTCAAAGAGGCCAACTCCGGATTGAACTTTCTTGATGTAAGGTAATAAGCGGAGTAACGCAGCGAAAAATTTAAAAATTTATTACCTTAGCCATGGATCTCTTTGATATAATCTATACGATTAAAGAGTGTTTAGCACAAATACCTCAAGCATAGAAGGTTTCTATGCTTCAAAGGGCAAGATCCTATTCGATGAAGGTGTTGATCTACCACGAAAAGCCCTCCAAGTGTCGAGCCTCCAACGGTATCCACACGAACACGATCTTTAGGAACTTTTGGGCTTGCTTACCTTGCCTTTTGAGTGCTAGCTCCCTTGAATATCATGAAGAACACAAGAACAAGAAGAGGAGGAAGACAAAACCCTAACCCTTAGGGAGAAGAGGGTGTGGCGTTTTTCTTGGGAGAAAACATGCCTCTCTCAATTTTTCTCTCTCTAAATTTTATCTTGTGTCTCATCAAAAAAACCAAGAGTCAAGGCATGGACTTATTTATAGATGTAGTATCCTAGTCTTTAAGGAAACAAGAGCAATTGGAAACCAAGAAGGTTTAGGAAGCTTGCCTTAAGCTAATCCTATTCCTTTAGGAAACCAATTCCAAAAGGAAACCAAATAGCTTCTTAAATTCTTTTAGGAAACTAATTTCCATCAAGACTTAGAATATTTATAATTAAGTCCTTTAAGTTAATTTATCACATAAATTAACCCCATAAGTATCATATACTTATCTTAATAACAATTTAACCCAAAGACCATGTTCTTATTGTGTGTGACCCATTAGGTTCCATTCACGTTGGCAATAAGTACAAATTATAACTCATCAATTAATTTAATTAAGAGCCAGATAAATTAACACTTTAATTTATCATTAATTCACTAATTAATTAATTTGCACTTATAGATCATGAGTGGTGTCTAGCAATACATCATGACCACCCAAGTGAATAGGAAAGTCATATGGTAGACTACACCTATCAATGACAATGTTACCGTGTAATTAATATCCTTTCACCACGCTATATCCCAATTAGTATAAGAGTGTAGTGCGTACTCTTTAAATGACTAATTAACAATTTCTTGTTCCCGAAATATAACTTTCCATAAAAGTATAACCTTGAAACTCTTTCAAGTCATACTTTCATTTTTGCGCAAAAGATTCTTTAAGTCATATTTCAACAAGTGGCCAATCCGGGATATACTCTCCTATAATAAGGAGTGGTGAATTCTATATCGATTACTCACTATCCTTCCATGCTTCATACTATGCCCAATCTCTACCGTATGGGCTACTCTTTTACGAGTACCGAGCAATAGAGTCAAAGCATAGCAATCCACACTCAGGATGCCATGGTAATCTCAAGTCTAAGGATCACTTACACCATTGCCATTAAGAGTATAATTCAATAGCACTATGAATAGTAACTCTTGGCGGATCAATCCGATGAACTTGTTCTCTAACAAGCATCCACATACCAGCTTAAGTGTCGCACACCATAGTTGACGAGATCAACTACTACTTACCCTAAGTAGAGGCAAAGTATGTGCTAGTCTTCCCATATTAATGATGTCCAATCTCATTAATACTACGACTAGGGATATTTAAGAATATAACTTAATGTGTAATAAGAGTCTCATCATTGTAACTCTTACAATCTCTTATACACAGTTAATATTCTATGGACTTTATCAAATAAACAAGGAATATTAATAACAAGTATTAAATGACAAAGAAAATGCCACATATATAAGTATAACACGAAATAAGCGTAATAAAAATCCCAAAAACTAACTTGGTTTTAGGGCATACACTAACACTTGATTGCTTGTTGGCCCTCCAGGGTTGAGATTTTCTCCCCTGGATGTGGTAGCTTGTATGGAGGTTATAAGGTGATTGGTGGTTAGGGTTTATACTTGATAAAACTGATATATTCTTTGATAAAGACCTGAGTTATTATCTCGGTCCAAATATCGTGGCTACATGATCAGTACTTGCTTTTCTGCGGTTGAGCTTGCTCCCGTAGTTGAGCCTTGTATCCTCCTTTGACTACATGTTAAATTAAATTGTTCATATCTTGATTTATTAATTAATTGCTCGATTATTTCAATTACTAAAAATAATGAGTTCTTGATATGATTGCATGACTTGGACATTCACTGGGCTATTATAGCTCATTCCATTTTATTTGTTTTCCTTTACTTAGGTTGCTCGAAAAATTAAAGCCGGACTGACTAGTTTTGATTATTATAAATATTTAGTTATTGTAATAGCCAAACTGTGTTAGGCTATCTTTGTGAAATTCATGTAAATTATGACATGTAAACTTTTGATGTGACTTGTACCCTTTAAGTAAATAATATGAGTGTATTTTATGTTATTCCATTTTATTTTATTTTAGTTTATTTATTTTAACTTAAGTACGCTCGGACGTTTGCGTGAGTGCGTGAATCGAGACCTGGCGAGAGCTAGGCAGGCAGTTCGCTGAGCCCTTTGGTGCGCCTCTGGGTAAGGTGGGGCTATCACACCGTGGGTGTAAGGGCAGTGGTGAGGGTGCAGGTGATAGTTCGTGGTTGTGTGGTGTTTCTGTGTGTATTGTGTGTGTAAAATGGTGTGTGCAGTGCGTGTAAATTGGTATGTGCAATGTGTTTTTATGTGTGTGTGTTTTTGACGCCCTGTATGTTTGTGAGATTAGTATGTAATGTATGCGTATGTATTGACTATGTTTGTGTGTATGCACTGATTGTGCGTGTGTATGTGTATGTTCAGTTTGGTGATTGAGGGGAACGAGGTTTGGCTGGGGTTATGGGATTTGGTTGGGTTTGTGATTGCTGTGGGTTTAATAGGTGGTGTGTGGTGCTACCAATTGATCGTGGTTGTGATGTTTTGTGTTTCTGATGATGGTGATTTGGTGGTTTCAAGTAGAGGGATGGCGTTGAGGGTTAGAGAAGGTGCTGGTTGCAGGTTAGCAAGTAGTGGTAGTATAGTAGGCCATGAGTGCAGGGGAGGGCCTGGTGATGATGGATTTATGCAGGCTGTAGAGTGATGAATTTGGGTTTGCCACAGAGGTTGTGGTAGGTATGTAATTGAATGGAGATTGCTGGTGGGGGATGGTTGATTGCAGATAATGGCTGATGGTTATTTTGCTGTTGTTCTTTTGCAGATAGGAGGCGGGATTATGGATGTTTTTGAGGCTGGGCAATGGCAAGAACAGGGGAGATGGTGGCATGGATTGATAGTGGTGATGAAACTGATGACTGGGAAATTGTTGGTGGCCCATGAATTGGGTTATTATTTGTTTGATTTTGAGCAATTTGTGGGGAATGTGGCTTGGCTACTGACTTGGGGTTCGGATGATTGTCATTAATTGGTTTTGTGACTGACCATAGTGGTTTTGTAGTAGCAAATTAGGGTTTGATATAGTGCGATGAGGTTACTGGTAGCTTGAGCTATGGTTTTTCACTGATGGATGAAGTAGTGGGTTTCTGGAACTGGGCAGTGGATTGTGGCGGTTTGGAGGTCGTCTGGTAGTCCTGGTTGGAAGTGGGTAGTCTTTTGGTTGTTGTCTTGCAAGTCAACTAGGTGGTTTTGGGGCTGATTGGGCTGATGAAGATGGTTTTGGAGGTTGACAATGGTGGTGGAGAGAAGGGGTTTGGTTTTCTGGTTACAGGGGAGAGAGACGGTGGTGATGGGTTGGAAGAGGGAGGAGAGATGGTAGCGAGGCGGTGGAAGAGGGAGGATTTGGAGGCTGTTGGAATAGCTGGTGGTTCTTGGTGGTAGAAGAAATTGACGGTGGGTGGTTGAATGATGAACGGAGGAAAAACCCAGAAATATAGGAAGAACCAACCCAGAAATACAACTAAAAAATCCAGAAAAAACTAAAACAGAAAGATAATTTAATGGCTCAAATAAAATTTCCTAACAAATATACAAAAGACTAATCAGATTTGTCTACAAAATGAAAAAGAAAGTCAATAAAATAAAGAGAAGAACTTACCTTTCAAAGCTTAAGGGCCAATCTGATGATGATCAATAGAAATCTGAGGTTGAAGACGATGAACAGTAGATGGAAAATGGAGATGACGGCAAGTGTGTGTTTTTAAGTGTCAAGTATGTGTGTTTGATCTTTGAAGCACAAAAATCAAACTGTTTTTAGGGTTTTCTATTTTTTCCTTCTTTGTTTTTGCTGATTAAAAGGGGTATTTATAGACCACTTGTCTTTTTGACCAAGAATGCTATAAAATAACGAAAACGCTACCAGTAAAAAAAATATTAATTTTATTTAAAAAAATATTTTTTAACCCCAACAATTAAAAATTAATACAAAGAAATGACAACAATCTCTAAAATTCTCAAAAAGAATTCAAAATAGATTTCAAAAATAAAAGTTAGAGCTTGAAGCTAATAAAAACGCGATCAAGGTGTGAAATGACGATTTTGCCCCTAAACAACAAAAATACACAAAAAATGGCTATTAGCCTCGAAAAATTATCAAAAATTAAAAATAAGCTTAAAACACTAGAAAATGCCTTTATGACTCAAAATTTAACAAAAAATAAATTTAAACTGTAAAATGACGATTTTACCCTTGGACAATGAAAATTCACAGAAAAATAGCTATTGACCTCAAAAAATTACCAAAAATTAAAAATAAGCTTAAAACCCTAGGAAATGCACTTATGACTAAAAATTGGCAAAAAAATGAATTTAAACTATAAAATGACGATTTTGCCTTTAGACAATGAAAATTCACAGAAAAATAGCTATTGACCTCGAAAAATTACCAAAAATTAAAAATAAGCTTAAAACCCTAGGAAATGCACTTATGACTCAAAATTGGCAAAAAAATGAATTTAAACTGTAAAATAATGATTTTGCCCTTGAACAATGAAAATTTACAGAAAAATAGCTATTGTTTCCGAAAAAATAAGAAAATTTAGAAACATGCTTAAAGAATTAGAAAAATGAATTTGGAACCTAAAATGAGCTAAAATGGTGTTCGTGAGGTGAAATTACTATTTTGTCCTTGTGCTGGTAAAAATATAAAAGAATACCAATTAAATCCAAGAAAAATAAAAAAAATTAAAAAATTCACATGAAAGTAAAAATATGAATTTTAAAACCTTCAAAAGCTGATAAAAAATATTTACAGATAAAATTATTATTTTGCCCCCCTAATTATTGAAAAATTAAAATTTGGCCCCAAAAAATGCAAACATGTTCCCCAATATTTGAAAATAAATGATGTGTCAAAATTTGGTGTCTATAGTTAATATTTTCGACAAGTGACCCATCCAGAATATACTCTCCTAATACAAGAAGTGGTGAATCCCATATTTGATTACTTACTTTTTTTTTCATGCTTCATACTATGCCCAATTTCCATCCTATGGGTTACTCTTTTACAAGCACTGAGTAATAGAGTTAAAGTATAATAATCTACATTCAAGATACTGTGATATTATTAAGTTTAAGGATCGCTTACACCATTGCCATTAAAAATTCAAACCATTAGCACTAGGAATGGTGACTTTTGGCAAAATAATCTGATAAACTTATTCTCTAACAAGCATCTACATGCCAGCATAGGGGTCACACATCATAGTTAATGAGATCAATTACTACTTTCCAAAAGTAGAGACAAAATATGTGCAAATTTATCTATATTAATGATACCCAGTCTCATTAATATTATGACTAGAGATATTTAAGAATATTATTTATTTGTATTAAGAGTCTCATCATTTTCATTCTTACGAATTCTTATACACATTTAATATTCTATGGACTTTATTAAATAAACAAGTAATATAATCAACAAATATAAAATGATAAAGAAAAATGTCACATTTATTATTATCCTAACAAATATAAAAGTGGGCAACACACGCACTTGAGTGTGTTTTGTCCCACATCCTTGTTTGGCATTGTTAATATTGTGGAGCCTATATTGGTCATTTTGTGCACATTTAACTACTTTGTTTTCTCCGCTATTTTGTCTTGATCTTCCCCGCAGCGGTGCTGACATCTACACTGAAGCACCGCTGCAAAGAAGTTCAAGATAGATTTGCCTTCTCATCTATTTATACTTCTCTTCTTATATGTGTTTCTCCTTCGATTAAGCGGTTATAATCGACTCCCCTCGGCATTGCTGGTTAGTATCCATTACCTTTTCCCTTTTTTCTTTTTTTTTTTTTGGCTTTTGCAGTTGCTATACTATTATGGTCTCTGCTTCCTTGTTGCATGCTGAAAATTGATTCTGCTATTACATGTTGATCATTTTTCCCCCTTCGCCCTTCTATGTTGTGGCTTTGATGGAGAACATGTTGACTTCGCTATTATAATGTTGTTTGATTGGATAGTTAAGGTAGTTTTTTTTATGAAATTAATATTTTTTTTGTTTTCCCTCACCCCCATCCCAACCTCCTTTCTCTCTGTTCGCATACCTTTCTGTTCTACCCTTTCTGTGGAAGGTTATGCTGACTGTAACTTCTTGTTTTGTCCTTGGCACGCTCATTAGCAGAGATATGCATGAATTTTCACTTGAAATTGATGTATTGTTGCATGTATCAGTTGTTCTTCCAAAAAGTCCCACCGATAATACTTTTGACTTGATAATGAATAGTTGATTGCACTAGTAATAAGACAAAATCATCATATACTTATATAGAAGAGGTTTCTTGGGCCTTGTGAATTTGGCAAAGACGTTGTTTAAATTTAGTGCAACATAGTGGAGTTGTTTTTATCAACTTAAATATTCAACTAAGTTGAAAATCTATACAAAAGTATTTAAAGTATGCCAGTAGTATTATGCATAGAACCTTTACGCAGCTCCCTCTGCAATAGTAGTGCTTTGTTGGAGGGCAAAAGTGTGCTTACTCCTAAGTGTGCTTAACAAAGGTTTTGAAAGCCTTTATCACCAATGCCTACTCCTAAGTGGACTTAACAGAGGCTTTGAAAGCCTAAATCGGTGCGCATACATGTACTTGAATAAATTTGTTGAACTCGCTATAATTCCTTTCTCTTTTCTTAACTTGCTCTAAGTTTTAACTATCTTCCTACATTGAATTTGTGGAGGTGATTTCAAAAGCCAAGCTTTGTACTAATTTTGATTTGTAAATTGACTACGGACTTAAGACGATTGGAAACAAACCAAAAGTTCAACTACTCTGGACATGTTGTGTAACACCCTAGAAATTCATGCAAAACCATTTATTTTGTATCATGTCCATTAGGGAAAAAAAAAAAAAGGGGCCGAAATTATTCAAGAAAAATAGGGAATTGATTTTCTATTTTTACTGGCATGTTGTACCCTTTCCTTTAAGAGTTGTACCTAGAATATCTTGCAAGATTTAAGTATAGGATAAATAATAAAAATCCCTTCTAATGAACATTAGCCAAGTGTAGTCTTCCATGGTAAGAAAGTCAAGATTTACTTTGTTCTTGTCTTGCTTTGATTGGTCAAACTTTTCCCCAATTCTTTTCCATTTCTTTTCTTCTTTAACTAGGCATTTTCTCTCTTTTTCTTCTTCTCAAATCCGGCCCTCTCTTTTCTCTTTACTCTCCATTTTCTTTCATTTTCTTGGAGCTTTTACTTCCATTTGATCACTTTTCATCAATAGAAATTAAGTTGATCTTCCTCCTAAGCAACAATCTTGTCTTACTAAAGGTATTTCCCAAGAACTTTTCATCTTATTTCAAGTGTAAAGATTATAGTTTTCTAGCTTTTAAGTCATGTCTTTAATGTTAAGTACGATTTATTTTAGCCATGAAATATGAAGTTTTCTTCCATGAATATGAGATTTATGAACTTGTATGACTTGTAGATAGTGAATTAAACTTGAAATGGCATGATTTAGGTTTGATTTGGTTGAAGAACTTGGAGTAGTTTATGTGTTTTTGTGATGGATTTGAGTGACAAGGATAGGGAGAAGGAGATGCGTGTGTGTGATGGTGTAGTGCAGGTGAAGAAGAAAATGCAGTATGTGGTGAGTGAACTTGTGACTGGTGGTATGAACTTCAGCTGTGTAGTGTGTTTTTCGTGAGAGAGGGCAGAGGTAGTGTAATACCCTAGAAATTCATACAAAACTATTTAATTCATGTATGTCCATTAGTAGAATAAAATAATAATAATAATAATAGAGAAAAGAAAAAGAAAAGGGAAAACCTAAAATGTACTTAAAAGAGAAAACTCTTTTATTTGGAGATTAGAGTTAATCCTTGATTTATTAGTTCGAAGATTTCTTAAGTTAATTAGGTTAATTACATAAGATTCTTTCATTATTAAGTGGGACACCTAAGTAGTAAATTTGGATTAATTTCATTGGACCATTAGTTTATAATAGTGTTTAATTTTGACTAACTAATTCTACTATTTTCTAGTCTTTTGACCAATTGAACTTTAGTTCAATTTTTAGCCAAACATTTTACTTATTTTCTTGCTTTCTTTTCTTTCTCTTGGCCAAATTTCCTTTCTTTCTTTTCTTTCTTCTTGGCTGAATTTTCTTCTTTCTTTTTCTTTCTTCTCTTGGCTGAATTTTCCTTTCTTTTCTCTTTTCTTCTTGGTTGATTTTCTTCTTTCTTTTTTTTTCTTCTCTTGGCCGAATTTTTCTTCCCTTTTCTTCTCTCTTTTGATTTGAAATTTGTGCCATAAAGTTACTAATTACTAGGTGATAAGAGATTAAAAATTTCCACTAATCAAATTTATCCAAGTTAGTAACTAATACCTTAAAAGCATAAACCCTAGCATAACTCTTGTCTTGCTTTGATTGGTCATTCTTTTTCCCACTTTTCTCTTTATTTCTTTTCCATTTTCTTGGCCTATTTCTTTCTCTTTTCTTCTTCTCTTGGCCGGCCCTCTCTATTTTCTCTTTTCCTCTCTTTTGCTCTCATTTTCTTGAAGCTTTCTCTCCAAATTTTGGACAACTTCACCATAGAAAGTGAGCTTTTCTTCTTCCTAAGCAAAGTTCTAAGCTTGCTTAAGGTATCTACTATGAACTTTTGCTATTAATTTCAAGTTTTATTTAACCTTTTGTACAAGTTTAATACTAGATTCTTAGTACTACAACTTGAAGATTTGAGTTTGAAATGAAGTTTTACTTGTTAGATAAAGTGTTCTCTTGGTTAGATAGACTAGTAGATAGTATTTAAATCTTGAAATTTCATGTATTATATGTTGCTTGGTTGAAGAAACTTGGACTTGAAATCCTTGAATTTGAGTGGAATTTTGAGTGAAATTGAGTTTGATTTAAACATGGAAGCTATAGAACTTGTTGGAAATTGGATTGGTTGGTTGATTTCTTGCAGGTAAAATTTTGGGTTAGTCCGATTTTAAGGGGAGATGTTGCTGAAATTTCGGTAGGAATAAAGAAGGAAAAAATGATAGATGAAATTTCTAACCTAGGATATGTTAAATTTAGGAAATATAATGTGCAGAAATTTTTAAAAAGTGATCTAGTAATGAATCAAATTTTCCTAGACAAGAAAATCCTAAAACCAAAACCCTAAGTCTAAAACCCTAAACCCTAGGTTCAAAACCCTAAACCCTAAACCCTAAAAAACCTAGAACCAAAACCCTAAAAATAATTGGGTTATTTCTTAAAATTTCTTACTAATTTACTTAGGGTTTTAGTCGGGTTTTCATTAGATTGTCTCTTTTGAATTTTAGGACCTGAAAGCGAGTCTCGACCATTTTACGAAATATTTTCTGAGGCATTCCAAGTGAGTGTCTCTGTGTGTGCATGATGCATGAAATATTATGTTATGCTTGTAATTATTATTTCATGAAATGTGTTACGTGGGGAAAGATGTGTACTTTATCGCATCTATTCTGCAATGTGTTACCTGCTTTTGTTATTCAACGTGTTATTTGTGCTTGAGATTTCCGTGACTAACTTCACCGTTACTTCACGGATAGTCAACCCAGTCGTGCTTGGGAGGACATAAGGTGCTGGGTGTTTTAAGGCGTGTTGTTCTTTCCTAACTGAGTTGAGAATCCTCAAAGAGGCCAACTCTGGATTGAACGTTGTTGTTTGTTGGCCCTCTAAGGTTGAGATTACTCCCTGGATGTGGTAGCCTGTACGGTTGTTATAAGGTGAATGGTGGTTGGGGTACTTGCTTGTTAATACTGGTATGACCCTTGGCAAGGACCTGAGCTATTATCTCGGTCCTAACGTCATGGATACATGATCGGTACTTGCTTCTCCTGCGGTTGAGCTTGCTCTCGTAGTTGAGCCCTGTATCTACCATTGACTACTTGTTAATTAACGTGTTCATGCACTGTTTATTTAACTTGTTAATTATTTTATTAAATCAAATAATGGATTTCTAGTATGATTGCATGACTTGAGCACTCACTGGGCTATTATAGCTCATCCCTTTTATTTGTTTTCTTTAACCAGGTTTTCTGCACTACTAAAGCTAGGAAAGCAGTTTGGATATTATATGTTTTATCTATATATTTTGATAGCCAAATTGTTTAGGCTATTATTGTAAATAATATGTATATTTTGGCATGTAAACTTCTTAGTGATACTTGTACCTTTAAGTTAAATTATATGAATGTATTTTATTTTGGGTTAAGTATGCTTGAACGCTCTGAGTGGGTGCGTGACTTGAGTCCTGGTGAGAGCTAGGCAGATAGTCCGCTAAACCCTTTGGTGCGCCTCTGGGTAAGGTGGGGCTATCACAGGTAGTGAGGGTGTAAAGTGAAAGTGAAGAAGTGAGGGTGTGAAGTGAAAGTGATGAAGAACAAATGCAAGCATGTGTTGTCCGTTAGAGTGTGAATTGTGTGATTGTACCAAGAGAGAAAGGAAGATGGAGAATGCCAAAGTGAATTGTGTGCAGGTGAAGTGAGAGGAAGGCTGAGAGAGTGTGTGGAGTGTGCAGGTGGTGTGATTTTTTGTAGGTGAAGTTGGGAGTGAGATGGCGAGTTTCTTTGGTGAAGGAGATGTGAGAGTTGTGTGCCAGTGAAGTGAGATCTAGTGAGGGAGGAAAAATGGGCAAAAAAATCCCTTAAAATCTAGTAAACTATGAGGCTGATTGATGGGGGCTAGAAAGGTGGAGTGGGTAGTGCTAGGTTGGCTAGAAAATGATGGCATTTGGTTGTTGAATATGGTTGCTTAACAACCATAGAAAAAGCAATGGCAGTAGCAACCGCTACTGCTTTTTTTTTTTGGGTGAACTTTCTAAGAAAACTAAAGAAAACAAAAATAAATAAAACAAAGTCCTCTGGGGATAAAATTCAGCATAACAATAAAATTCACCACAACAAAAAAAATAAAATTTTGCCATAAAATTCAAAAAATAATGTAACATTAGGAAACGTGTCATTAATAGACAATAAGACAAAAAATTGAAATAAATATCATACGACATCTAAAAATTATAAAATTTTACAGAAAATCTACAAATGTATAAAATGTACATATAATTTCTTTTACACAAAAATTCCAATAAAAAGGGTGCGTTGGAAAATGCGTCATTAACTAAAAAACTAAAATTCTAAATAAATACTAAATGACTTCAAAAAAATCATTAAAAATTAGAAAAATGATAAAAAAAATAAAGTATGAATTTAGAAATTAAAATAAATTAAAGAGGCATTTACATGCTAAAATTACTATTTTGCCCCTAATACGACTAATTAGTCATAATTTACATGAAACTGCGATTGACCCCCGAAAAATAAGAAAAATACCCCTGAATGAAGTAAAACACACATCTTTATAAAAAAGTGGGTGTTAAAATTTGTTTTCTACAATGATAATATAGCTAATTATCTCACTAAGGCCTTATCCCCACTACTAAAAAAATGACTTTTTGTCACACTTTTTGTAGTCACATTTCCAAATTCGTGGTAAAAAGATGACTTATTACCACAAATTTAATGCCTGTGACAAAAAACAAGTATTTATTACGATATTAATTGTCACACCTCTAAAATCTTTACGAATAGTCATTATTTGTCACGACCATATTCTGACTGTGTTAAAAAGTACCATTTACTACAGGCAGTATGTTACCATGAAAAAATTATTACTATTGTTCATCACAATTTTTTAGATAAAAAGACAAATTGAAATTGCTATTAGTCCTTAACAGACTTCTGTTTTCTTCAAATTTTATCTGAGTATGTGTTTGTGTAGAATATATCCCAACTCTAATTGGTTATTTGTATGAAGGTGGCGATTGAGATAATGAATTGATGAAAGGAAAAAAAAAGGAAAGAAAAATGAAATGGGAATAATATATTACAATAAAAGTGAAGTCAAAGTTTATGATTGACAAACATGTACACATATATGCACCCACTCACATATGTACCAGTTTATATCCACTTAATTACCTATGTTCACTACAAGAAATTAAATTTATTAATTTTTACCTTCGAAAATTTAAAAATTTTACATGCATCCTTAAAATTTTTTTTGCCCTTTAAAATTAAAAAAATTTAAATTGATCACCATAGAAATATATACTTATATATCTTGCCCCACTCAAATCGCAATTTCCATATCCCCTTGCATGTGTATATGTACAAGGAGTAAGAATACTAATGTATAATAATTAAGACTTTGTTTTTTAGAAATATATTTTTTAAAAACATCAAACATCTTTTTCAACTAACTTTTTATCTCACAAACACATTTGTCAAGAAGAATTTTTAAAACTGCTGTAATAATATTTATTTAAAAAATACTCCAAAAAAAAACCATTCAGACGGAGCATAAATATTTAACTTTCCATGATATATACACATATGACAATTTAAAAAATACTCCAAAAAAAAACCATTCAGACGGAGCCTAAATATTTAACTTTCCATGATATATACACATATGACAATTTGGCACTTTAACAATAATTAAATATTATTAAATCTCCATGATATTAATGGATGATTAACATATTAATAGTGATAATAATAAATCTATACTCATACATGCGCACATACGTACAAAAATTTTAATCATCTTAGTCATCAACTAAAAAACTAATATAATTATATACTTGTCTCTAAAGAATTTTTTTTTAACGATTTAAATGTACATAAATTATTGCTTAGCATCACATACTCATATTCATTATTTTATTGCATTTAATCACTTTCGCAACCCAACTTCATTTTTTTTAAATTAAAACTTGAGACACAAATTAACTAATGTCACGAGTCCTTAGAAAAAATAATTTTTACTTTGACATAAAAAGAGATTAAAAAACCAAAAAACAAAGCTCATTTGGAAATTAATAATAAAAAGGGCCACGACATCACCGTGAAAAAGTTAAGCGCCCAATAGAAATATATATATATATATATATATATATATATATATTGTCAAAACTACGCAGTATTGGATTTTGACATGATATCAAGACCACTCCAAACTCCCACTATCCTTGGAACTCTCTGCTTCCATCTTTTTACCCAAAATCAATCCAAACTCCCACTTTCCTTATCCGCTTCTATCTTTTTACCCAAATCAGTTACAAGTCCGCTTATGTATTTTTTCCCAAAATCAGCCGCATAGCCTACTTTCACTAATTGTTCTTTGATTATTTCCTTGTATCTTAATCGGTTCTAGGATTTCATGGTGAAGATTTCTAAAGTCTAGTCTAAATTTGATATTAGGTAAAGTTTTTTCTTTTTGATTTCTATAAGAATGTTGTGGGCTTGAAGTTTTTTTTTTTTTGATTTCTATAAGAATGTTGTGGGCTTGAAATACTTGAAAACACAATCTTTTTTAATATTGGTTTCCGGTGGTTTAAATTTCAAAACGAGACTGAAATTTAATTTTTTTCTCAATCTTTTTGAATATTGGTTTCCGGTGGTTTAAATTTCAAAACGAGACTGAAATTTAATTTTTTTCTCAGGTACGATATCTAAGAACTTGATCTTCCAAGTAGTCGAGATGGTCAATAATTATGCTAAAGAATAATTGTCGGATGGCTTTACATCTATGGAGCCAGGCAACGAATAATAGTGGGCTGAATGAACATCTACGGAGAAGGCAATGTATTAATTATCAATTTTTATCGGAAAATTGTTGCGTCCTAAAAATCGGTAGCAGTATTAGTGGGGTGTTGACTGTCGCGTCCCGAAGACGGTCTGGCCTGGTGACTTTTTTTGAAAATATAAGTTTTGAAAAAATTGTGTGTGTGATAAAAATCGAGTTTTTAGTAAAAAATGTATTTTTTTGAAAAAAATGGTATTTTAAAAGAAAGTAAGATCAGGACTAAAAGTGCGACAGTTTTGGCTAACTAATTTTTGAAAAAGGGTTTTATTTTTTTAAAAAAATAGAGTCTCCACTTGGTACTGAGTTAGGGTGTACCATGTAACAACAAATTTCATGTCTACGAATAAAAGATAAGAAAAATTGCACAAATTGAATTTACTAATTCAAAATAAAAAGTTACAATCTTTGGACGAATTTCTTTATAAAATAAATTATCCTCTGATTTTTCTCTTCACGAACACTTAATTCAAGGGCCTAAAAAGGCTTGTTCTTGAATTAAAATCAGTTTCTCTGTAGGAAACGGTTGATTTGATTTTGTCGTCTCGAACACTTGAATCTTGGATCTTCAAGCCTCTAACACGAACGTGGAAATTTGGTTGAACTTGAACTTGGACTTGAGAACTTGATTTGTACTGGAACTTGGGCTTGAGAGACTTGAAGAAGAAAAATCTCTAGAGAATTTGGTAGAGTTTTCTCTAAGCCTTTGGAGAATTTGTCATATGTCTTAACTTGGGAGGGAGAACCCTTATTTATAGCCTAAATTAGGGTTTGATTGGCTTACAAAGAAACTCTCTAGAATTCTCCACCAACTTGGGTTACTTGTGATTTAAGAAACCCATTAAAGTAGACTTTAATTAATGGGTCGGCCCAAATAGTCCAATGTGAATTAATAAAATTAATTCACTTTAATTTAATATATATTATAATCGAACTTGAACCCACATATCAATGGCCCGACTTATAAGTTCAGACACAAATGAATTTTGAGGACATTAAAGTTTGACTTGAGGCCCACATGTCAAATGTTTGATTTATAAGCCCAAATATAAATGAACTTATAAAATAATTTATATTTAATTTAATTTAACCAAGATCAATTTAATTTGTTTAATCTTGACTAATTAAATTAAAAAAAAAATATCAGTGTCTACAAATGCCCCTTACTTCAAGCTTGGTGGAGTATCGATTGACAAATATCGTAAACAAGACTTGAAGTATTGACATCCATGTCTGCAACTTTGTATGCCATATAATTGAAAAAGACACAATTAAACTCCATTCTCTCTTGAGTTTGAAGTAAAGCCGGCAGAATACAACTTGGAAATATCACTTGAACACAACTTCTAGAAATTTCCTTAACATGATTAGGTAGTCAACCTATGCAATTTCCATATTGCTTAGCATTATTAAACCAAAGGAAAATACCAAATAAATCAAGAGAAGTCCGCAACGTATTCATTGACTTCTAGCAAGTAACATGCAGTAGCTTCCCAAATTGATCAGTGAACCTTGGCCACGTAAACTGAAGGCTTTGACCACCAAAGCATGATGACTAGGGCTTGGCAAAATGATAGCTTCGGCCCACAAACTCCAAAGAAAAGCCATTAGGAAGTCAACCTTTTAAGAAACATTTCAATTGTCTTTTACGTGAAAGTGGCAGAGCTTATGTACCCAAAAACGCAGGTCTGCTTCTGGCTTCGTTACTTTCTATTTCAAAATAGGAAAATTCCAACTCGAAATTGGCAAATTCCAACACTTGCAACAATCTAAAACACGGACAGCTTCAATGCAAACATAAATGAGTAACTGCCAATTCTTTGACTTTCCAAAATAATGGAAATCAGCTTCTTCCCACCGTCTTCATAATTATTATTTAAGCAAGACTTTGAGCATAAATTTCCCCACATTCAAGCTCACGAAATTGCATTGCAAATTGGTAGAGAAATCAACTTCGGCAAAATCGTCTTGCAGCACCACCTTTGCAGGTAACTTTTCTTCACTGCTACAGGGATATCTTTTGACAAAATATTTGATCTTTTGAACTTAATCTTAACTGCAATATAGCTTGAATGTTGCTGAACGTGTTTGTCAATTGTTTGCTAAAAATTGGACCCTTTCCAAATTTACTTACTGCAGAAATTTTCAACCCTTATTCTTGCACTCAAAATATTTGTTGAATGTCCTCAATGAATGCCCATATTCTGAAATTTTCATGCCACTTCCATCTTGCTAACTCAAAAATTTTTCCTTCTACATTAGTTGCTGAAATTTCATGGACGATGTCATCTTTCTTTGGCGGAAACTTTATTTGCAGCTTAAGTCATATTGCCATATGGCATGATCCCTGAATGATCGTTGAATTGTGATTTCACGGATCTTTTTTTTTTTTTTTTAAACTCACCTTCAACCAAAAATTGCATACTTGCTTTTGCTCACGTAATTGCCAACCAATTTTGCCCAAATTTACCAAACATCAAACCATGCATGTGCAATACTTGTTGCTGAAAATTCTTTATGATTCCACCTATAGTTGACTTTTCTATATTGCCATGTGCCGATTTTCCTTCAAACTTTGAGGAATTTCATTTTTCCTTTGCATGCCGTGCTGAATTCTTACGCATGCCGTTTTCAACTTGGGTGCTTCTTCTCTCTTATTTTTTTTAATTTTTTTTAAGCTTTCAGCTGATGAATTATGTCCGTGGCTCCAACCCATTCATGCATTGATTTGACACTTCTCTTGCAACATTTTTTTTTGGAGTTAACAGTTGTTGTCGTCCATATTTCGATCTTCATGGCGTGCATCTATTTAACTTCAAATTAATTGTTCCACAATTTTCACTTTTTTTTTTTCAGATTGCTCCAATAACACTCGCAAACAAGCCGTGACATTCTTCAAAGCTTCAAGGAACTTCCAAATTTTGGTAAGTTATCCTTTAAAATTTGTAGGACCCGTCCTTTTTTTTTTTGCATAATTTGCATGCTACTTCACCACGGCTTTGAGAAATTTTGTGGAGACAATAATTTCAATGATAGCCCTACAAGGCTTAGAAATCCGTAGAGGCACAAATTTCGATGATAGCCCCACAAGGCTTAGAAATCATTGGAGGTACCAATTTCGATGATAGCCCCAAAAGGCTGAGAAATCCGTGGAGGCACCAATTTCGATGATAGCCCCACAAGGCTTAGAAATCTGTGGAGGTACCAATTTCGATGATAGCCCCACAAGGTTTAGAAATCCATAGAGGCACTCATTTCAATGATAGCCCCACAAGACTTGAGAAATCACCGGAGACATCAATTTTGATGATAGCCCCACAAGGCTTAGAAATCTATGGAGGCACCCATTTCGATGATAACCCCACAAGGCTTAGAAATCACAAAGCCGTTGATTTATATAGCATCTTTGAGCAAATCACTTATGGGTTCCCATGCTCATTGTGCTTTAAGAGCTTTACTTAGATTTGCACCTCCATAGTGCTTGACAAGTTTTCTTTGATTTGTGCACTAATGGCACATGGACGAACCTTACTTAGACTTGATTCAACAGCATATGGATGAGTTTCATTTAAACTCATATATCCATAGTGCTTTGACGGGCATTATTCTGGCTTGTCTGTCGATAGAGTCTTCAAGTGAGGTGGTGCTAAATCATTGCTTTAGGCACTGCACCATTTTTAAGATTTGCCGTAATGACCTATGCATTTTTCCAATTAAAATTGTCAACTAACTCATATTAATTTTTCTTTTCAGGACCACGCCATGGTGACATTTAAACATCTTAATGTTTCAAGCCAAAAACACCTCTTAATTGCTAATCACGTTGACAATTCTGAAGAAAGGGGAACCAAATTATTGGTCCATCTTGCCATGTATGGAAATTTCGCTGAGAATTGCCCTCAACACAAATGCCCTCATCTAGACAATTGGTCATCGGAGATTCTTCAAGATGATGGTATTAGAGTTTACTCATTGAGGTCTCTTATCCATACGAAGGATCCTAGAACGCCATCTTTCCAAATTCTTGGTAGACGCATCATTTCCAGAGAAGCATATTGGGAAAGTCTTTTAAAACTCAACGGAGAATTTGGCTTTATTGAAAAGTATTGGGAATGGCTCGAGGACATCTTAGGGAGAAGCAAGCAGACTCTTCGAGACGCCTCTTTTTATGAAGCTTTATATGCATCACTTTTCACGTATGATAGAAACCCTAATATTGTCCGAGTATTTTGTGAGGCATGGTGTCCAGAAACTAACACGCTACATACCTCAACTGGCGAATTGTCACTTTCTCTATGGGATCTACACCGATTAGGAGAACTTCTCATTGTTGGCAACGTCTACGAGAAGGTTATCCCGTGTGTTAGAGAATTAATAGGTCTTGACGAAAAGAAAGTTAGACATCTTCCTCAAAGTTGCGAGTACTTGTTTGCAGCTTTTTATCATCTCCAAAAAGGAGAGACCAACATGTCAGGGGTTCGTTTGGCCAGTGGATCAATTTCTAATTCAATGGGAAACCCAAATATCAAAAACCAAAACCTAGGAGGTTGAAGAAAGTATCCCGTCCTCAATCTATTTAAAATCTGAATAGGCAAATTGGGCAGACTTTCAGATTTGGGAGTCAATGCCTTCAACACTCTTAGAGTTAAGACTCAACTGAGAGAAGAAACATATCTCGCAGCATTTATATCATGTTGGTTGTGTGTTTTTGCTCTACCAAATGAAGATCTCCATGTTATCAGACCCACTACATTTAAGGCTGCAAGCATAATGGCGTCTGTTCGCAAAACTTGTCTTGCTGTTCCAGTTCTTCTTAATATATACAAAGGACTGACTAAGGTTGTACATTTACGACTTCAGGACATTCAAATGCTTCTTATCCAGTGCATTACGTATATGCATAGTTGGCGCAATACTTTTCAACTCATTATCTTGCTCCGGAAGCTCTGCCATCACCTATGATGACCAATTATTTTGGAGAAGGTGGAGCTCGATACTATGATGAGAATGAAGCTCGCAATATTATTCATATTAGTGACAAGGTGCGGTGGTCAGAAATTTCATTAGTGGGGAGCAAAAATGAATTGTTTGTTGATAATAATAAATTATCAACTCTAGAACTTGGTTATTTTCTCAGTGCTCGCTCAAATTACTTGGTCCTTCATGTTAAAAAAAAATTCTTGATCGAGCCCTACAGCCCATACAGATTTGCTCGGCAATTTAGATTTCGTCAAGACATTCCAAAGGAACTTGGGGTTGAAGTACGTTATACTAACTACGAATTAGGTCGAACACTTTGGCGTAATCTTACTCGTAGTGGAACCAATGCAAAACTACTCTTTCCTGCTTCTCCCTTAGATGCTAGCAAATGCATCTCGTAGAGTTTTCGGAGTTGATGGTCTAAAACTCATGGAAAATACATGTTTGAGGGTCAAAGTACCTTAGTGGCAAGTTTTCAATCGACTGCGGAACAAAAGAAGTCGAAGGGTAAAGAATTGGTGGATTTGACTGAATCTCATAAAAGAATTAGTGCCCAAGAGTCGAAAACCAGAATAGCCAAATACGCCATAGAAGAAGAAAGAAACTCAAGGGGCTCGAAGGATAAGACTGCTCCTCCAAAAGATGCTGTTGATAAGGAAACAACTCAAAAGAATGATTCTCGCCACCTTTCTTCTATAGTGGTGAAAACTAATGGCCACAAGATCGCAGGTTGTCATGAAAAGAAGCGGGAGAATTCTTTACTTGAGGATGATGAGCAATCCCACAACAGGGATCAACATTGGAAGCGCAAAAAGAACAAGGTAACAACTTTTACTTTGGATAATAATGACTTAGATCCTAAAAGGTTCTTTGAAGCCATTCCAGATATATCTATACCTGACATTAGCCTTCTACAAATTGTAAGATTTATTTTCATCATCTAGTTTCTCATTGCCTTCATTTTTCAAAAACATCACATTAGTTTTGAATTTATTTAGATGTTTTTATGGCAAACACTGAATCACTTTGCATGCAATTGGATGATCTACCGTTGGTATTCGTTGATGATCAAGAAGCCAGTCAAGGCTCAGTTGATGAGCCTGATGCTTTCGAACTCTTGGTGAAGCAAGTGTCTAAGTTTCCCCAACTTGAAGATACTGGTGATAGTATAAAAAAACAAGCAATTGAAAAGATTCAAACTTTAGACTCTGCTCCTTGCGAAGAAAAATTGGATGCCCAATTGACTATTAAGAGGAAGAAACTCAAGATATTTGATCCACCAATGTGGCCAAGGCAACCACAAGCTTCTGAATTTTGTTCTGAAACTGTAATCTTAGATTGTCGCCAAAGCTACATTCAGATGCTGTGGAACAATCTTAAAGGACAGATATCTAGCAGACCATTGGAGCGCATGCCATCACTGGAGGTCAAAGCCAATAGTATCATGGAGGAAATGGGAAGTGGCAATGTTATCAATCTTTCACCTTTGCAGGGTCTTTTGAAAGCCTTCTTTGAAAAAGTTGTCTAATATGATTCTACCAAATCCATGCTTTCAGAGAAAGTTCCTGCTGAATCTTATTACAAGTTACTTGCTGCTGCTGCATGTCGCCTTAATGATGCTGAAGTCTTAGCAAAACAGCAAGTTGAGAAGGTCTTATCCCGCATAAATAGGCTTGTAGACATCGATCGTGAAGAAGAAGAATTGAAGACACGACTTGAACTTTTGGATACTCAGAGAAAGGAAACCTTTTCACTAGTAAAGAAAGATGAGGAGGAGCTTTTGGAAAGGCAATCTAATGTCGAGAATTTGAAAGTAGAAGTCGCCAAGATTGAGACTTCGACCTCATTACTAGCTGAAGAAAGTGAAACTTTGGAGAAAATGAAAGAACTACTAGAAGCAAACCGCAAGGAGTTAATAGAGTTCAAATTCTAAATTTTGTGACATTTCTTTGCCTCTTGCGTTCCTTTGTTGGGTAGACTTTTATAGTTGATTTTTAACAAAGATTAGCATCAAATATGTAATTTGATCCAAAGTATCTTTACTTCATCTATAAAAGTTCTCAATTTTCACATTTATATTTCTCCCTTCTTCTATACTTTATTTTACTTCTTTGCCTTAATAGTTCAAATTTAAAACTATTAAATGCAAGAATTAAAGCAAACAACCAAATTTTATCTAACATAAAAGAATACTTGAATTGCATCGTTCAAATATTATAAACAAAATACATTTTATTTTTTGTATTCTTTTTTTTTTGTTAGAGTAAAATTTAAGTTTTCAGAAGGAACACATGATGTGTTAAAAATGGTGTAATTGAACTTAGGAGTTGCCCCCTAAGCTGCCTACGTATCCCAAAAGGGAATCAAGTCACACGTAGTTACTTGCCGTTCACAGTTTAACCTCATGCGGGTCAAGAGTATCCATTTGTTTACCACCTTAGACTTGGTGGAGTGTTTCAGCAGTTTAACTACATACTACACTATTGGTGATTGCCATCCATAGTTTTAATTTGTGCGGGCCAGGAGCAATATGCAATTTAGGCTCGTGCGTCAAGGAGCACTTTACTTCTTTAGGGCAAATATTGCTTTAGAAAATTTTCATTTATTGGGCCAACTTTCACGCCATCTTGGTCAATCAACTTGTAGGCGCTATTTGTGTAGATTTCACGAACCACATACGGTCCATCCCATTTAGACACAAACTTGTCTTTGGTGCGATGTGTCATGACTATTGGCCTTCGAACAGCGAGAACCATGTCACCAACTTGGAAAGAACGATGACGGATCCCTTTGTTAAAAGCCTTAGAAAGACGGGCTTGATAGCATTCAAGACTTTGTTGTGCATCTAACATTTTTTCGTCCAAAGCTTCCAACTTTTCAAGATGTAGGCGAGCATTTTCTTCTTCAGTGAGCCCTTCTTGAATGGCAATCCTCAGAGAGGGAATTTGTTGCTTAAGAGATACAACAGCTTCGACATCATACGCTAAGACATAAGGAGCAGCTTGCGTGGGTGTCCTATGAGTGGTGCGATAGGCCCAGAGAGTTTCGCCAATTCGCTGATGCCAGTTTCGTTTGCATTTAGTCACGACCTTCTTCAACAGATTGCAAAGGGTTTTATTAAATGCCTCGGCTAAACCATTTGCAGGAGCATTATACATTGAGGACTTGTATTATTTGAATTTGAACTTTTCACACAACTTATCCATCAAGCTATTGGAGAAAGACTTGCCATTATCAGTTATGATATATCGAGGCACCTCATAACGGTAGATGATGTTAACGAGAATAAAATTCACAACATCTTCCTTTCTCACTTGTTTGAGTGGCACAGCTTCAGCCCATTTAGAGAAGTAATCAGTAGCAGCCAAAATATACAGATGTTGAGCAGATGACTTTGGCAACGGTCTAACTACATCAAGTCCCCAAGCATCAAAAGGCTATGAAGCTACAGTTGGATGCAATGTTTCGAGAGGTTGATGAATTAATTTGCATGGAATTGGCATACTTGGCACCTTTGGGCATATTCTATACAATCTTTGACCATCGTAGGCCAATAGTAACCCATCCTTTTGACATGAAAATGCAATTTAGGACCAAACTGATGAGCACCACAAATTCCAGAATGAGCTTCTTTCATGGCTTGAAAGGCTTCATCCTCTCTTAGGCAGCGTAAGAATACACCATCAAATGAACGTCGATATAATGTATCCTTGTAAAAGATGAATCGAGGTGCACGACGACGAACATTTGTCCTCCTTCGCTCGTCATTCGGTAGCCTTCCATATTTGAGATATTCAATGAGTGGTTGTCTCCAATCCTTTTTTTCAATTTCATGGATACAGATAGTATGAATTTCAATTTCTTTGTACTTGTCTTCATCAAACAATGGTGGAACCACCCACTTTCGACACACAGGAACTTACATCTCGTGATTGGACAGCGCAAGTGTTGAAGCGAGCATGGCTAATACATCAGCTTACTTGTTTTCTTTTCTGGGTACGCGCTCGATGGTCACACCTCTAAGCCATCCAATGAGTTGTCTGGCATAATTACGATATGAGATCAATTTTGGCTTTTTAACTTCGTAGCTCCCCATGAGTTAATTAACAACCAATTTTGAATCTCCATAAACTTGAATATCAAGTTGTTTCATGTCAACAGCCATTTCAAGTCCAAGTATGAGTGCTTGATATTCAGCGACATTATTTGAACAACGTTGAGTCAACGCAAAGGAATATGGTATAACTTCTTTGTCAGGGGTTATAAAAATAACTCCAGCACCAGCTCCGTCACGATGAGCAACATCATCAAAGTACATCTTCCACGGCGGATGAATTTCCACGAGAAGTACATCTTCATCAGGAAGATCATCACACAGCTCCCACTTAGCAAGAATTGGATGGTCAGCTAGAAAATTTGCAAGAACTTGCCCCTTTACTGCTTTTTGTGAAACATAGACGATCTCAAATTGTTGCAGTTGGAGATACCACCTTGCCAAACGGTCAAAGAGAACGGGCCTACTCATTACATATTTAATAGAATTTGCCTTGGAGATTAAGCATACTGTATAAGCTTGAAAATAGTGCTTCAATTTTTGAATGGCGAAAATAAGAGCCAAACACAATTTCTCAATTGGAGAGTAATTAAGCTCATTTGGAGTCATCATCCTACTTAAGTAGTACAAAGCCACTTCTTTGCCATCAACATTTTCTTGGGCAAGTAATGCCCCCACAGATCGTTCTTGTGCAGCTATATAGAGGATTAATGGCTTTCCATGTATCGGCGCAGCCAAGACAGGTGCTTTCATGAGATACGCCTTGATACTTTTAAACGCATTTGAGCAAGTCTCATCCCATACAAAGGGTACACCTTTCTTCATAATGCGGCTAAATGGTTGACACCTCCCAACCAAATTTGACATAAACCTTCGGAGAAAAGCCAACCTCCCTTGCAGGCTTTTTAAATCATGAATATCTCGCGATTCTAGCATCTATTTTGGCTTGATCAATTTCAATGCCACGATAGCAAACCACAAAACCAAGAAATTTGCCAGAGGTGACTCCAAAAGCACATTTAAGAGGATTCATCCGGAGTTAATACCTTCTTAGTCGATCAAATACTTCTCTCAAATCATCGAGGTGATCACTTCTTTTCCTTGATTTGATAACCATGTCATCAATATAGCATTCCACATTTTTATGGAGCATGTCATAAAAAATATTTTGCATGACTCTTTGATACGTTGCTCCAATGTTTTTCAGTTCAAAGGGCATAACTTTATAACAGCAAATGCCTTTGGGGGTGCGAAATGCAGTAAGCTCCTCATCTTCAGGTGCCATGGGAATTTGGTTATAATCGGAAGAACCATCCATGAATGATAGTGCCTCATGTCCAGTTGTTGCATCAACTATGAGTTCAGTAATAAGAAGCGGGAAGTCATCTTTGGGACAAGCATTGTTGAGATCCCTAAAATCAACACAGACACGAATTTGTCTATTCTTTTTCCGCACAAGGACAATGCTCGAAATCTATATAGGATATTTGACTTCACGAATGTACCCAGCTTCGATGAGCTTATTCACTTCAGTTTCAATTGAGGGAACTAAATTAGGTCTAAATCGCCTTTGAGCTTGTTTAATTAGGCGAGCAGCTCGTTTAACTGCTAGGTGATGGACGGTCACTTTAGGATCTAAACCAGACATTTCTTTGTAACTCCATGCAAAGACGTCACGATATTCTTGTAAGAGTTCGACATACGCATTCTCTTCCTCGATACTCAAAAGAATACTCATATAAGTTGGACGTGGATGCTCGAGAGTACCAAAATTAATTTCTTTTAATTGATCTACGGTCGCTTTTACACCTTCTTCGAATTCAGGTAGAGCTTCTTCAATATCTTCTTCTTTAAGACTCTCATCATCAATTGCAGCTATATGGTTGTAGGAGGCCATGCTCTTTTCATCATCTTCTTTAACTATAGTGTGCACTATGGTATGCTCCTTAACCTTCAACACGCTTCCATAATGCACAACAAGATTAGTATATCTTTTCATTCATGAAGGAATAAGACTACCATATCTTTGTGTATTATGATTAGGAGACGATGGTGACTCAAACTCCTTGATCAGTTTGTCAATTCTTTCTTTTATTGACTGAGAACTTTTCATTTTTCTTCCTTTCGGCCCCAACCTTTTAAAAACTAAAATACGTGGAGTTTTGCTCCCAAGTCGATCAATTGCCTTTGGACCATCAACATTTGACGATGCTTCATCTTCAACAGAAATGTAATAGTTATTCACCCTATTAATTTTAATTCGAACTACAGCTTGCGGGGAATAACCAAGGCCAGTTTTGGAGCTTGCAATAACATACCGTTTCTCTTTTAGCATCTTTTGAGTGGAGTTCAGTCCATGAACTTTTGCCCCAGCAGCTTCAGGCGGTAAAGAACTTAATGATGTAGAGTTTTTCGGATCATATCTAGCTTTAGCAAGGAGTCTATAGGCGTTGGGATCGAAACCTTCCTTAGTTCTTGAGCTTGGCAGGGCATTATGCTCAACTTTTGGTTCCTCCAATGGACGGACAAATCCCTTCAGTGGAGATAGTGACCTTTTGATGGTATCTAACTTTGTCACGCGAAAAGTTAAGCCTTTCAAGGCTTCATGCTTAGTTGAAGGCGATTGTTCTTCTTTCTCTTTTAACTTTGGAACATAGCGAAGAATGACAGGTCCATCACTTGATGATGGAGTAGTCGTACCTTGAACCTTTTGCGTAGTAACATACTTTCCATCGTTTGAAGTGGAGTCTATAGTCAAATTTGAAATATCAAGATTTTGAGTTTCACTCACACTTGATGGTAGACTATCGACTTCTTTTGCGTCATAGACCTTAAGATAAAACTTAGCATAAGCAAAATGTGACTCAAATTCGGTGAACGGCTTGTCATCAGCTGTCACATTTTTCACTATGCCTTCTTGGGAGTATTTAAAACATTGATGAAGTGTTGATGGTACGACCCCATTCTCATGGATCCACGGCCTTCCCAAGAGTATATTGTATGTTGTCTTGGCATCTATGACGTGAAGTAATGCCTTTGAAGCCATTCCATCAATCATTATATCAAGTTTGATAATCTCGATGGCTTTTTGCCCCCCTTGGTTGAAACCTTGAATCATCAATTGGCTATTGGACAGTTCATCAATGGAGATGCCAATATCTTTCAAAGTTCACAAAGGCAAAATGTTGACTGCAGAACCTCCATCAATTAGAATTCTGTTTACCTTTTGCTCACGAGTGTAGCCAGTTACAAATAATGGACGATTGTGCGGTGCAGATCCAAGTAATAAATCTTCAGCATTAAAGACAATTGTTGCAGTGCACTCCATGGATGCTCTTGTAGCAGTGGTAGAGTTCTCGTTCATATCAACTTTTTCAACCAAAACATCATTAGAATTGACGACATTGTTAGACTTGTAGTCATCAATTGGGAAAGATAGGTCAAGTGAGGATGGGCTGCCTTCAGATAGGGTTTTGCCTTTTGAATTAGAATAGTAGACTAAAAAGTCGTACTTTTCAGAAGGTTCAGAGAGTCTTCCAACGGAGGGATCTCCAATTTCGAACAATTCTTCCATTCGCTTTTGACTCTGAGATTTCTTTTTGTTTGACTTCTCCTTTCTTGAAGTTTCATCATTTTCGTACCAAGCATCAAAAGCAGCTTGCTCACAAACGTCACAGTTACAGAATGGGTCAAAGTATTTGTGATCACCATTGCTAAAGGAATAGACACGATTTCCCATTTCGTCTAAATGATCAATCGGAACTGCCTTCAGTGGCTCTAGTCTTTTGATTGGCCGAACTATGTTCACTTCGGAGTTGCCGTCACCAGCATGTTGCGGAAGAGACGAGTCTTTATTGTCAATCGAAGCAACCCATTTTGTGGGTTCTTTAACAAAAATAGAGATTTTCTCTTTGGATTCATCAAAAAATTTGTTATCTCGAAGGTCTACAAGGTTGATGACAAAAGGACTACTTTCATCGGCATTCTTGATCTTGCCCATCAGTTTTGCTATCTTTGCATCTTGGCTTTGCACGTGTGCGACGAGTCCTTCCACAAGTTTGGTCATGTGAACCAATTACTCTTCAATGGTTGTGGTATTTGTCATCATCACGGGCATCACCACGGAAGTTGTTGGATGAGTCAGACCATCAAAGTGTGCAGCATGGGCGCCATGGTCACCATCCTTGGTTGGCAAGGTTGTAGAAATCTCCACCATGGCAGCAGTAGGATCCTCCTTTGCCTTTTGTGCTAAGGCTTTCGTTTTGCTTCTTGCCATTGATCTAGCATATGACACCTCTTGACTTGCAGAAGCGGAGAGGATTAAATCTCCTACAGCAACGGTCTTGGAGTAGACATTGGAACCACTTGTTTTGATTGAATCCATCGCTAACTTCTTTGAATAGGATCTTGCGGGAAGAGAAGAGATGAGAGGCAGAGATTATCCCATCGAGCGTGCTAGAAATTTGTAACAATAAATTTCGTGTTTGCGAATAAAAGACAAGAAAAATTACACAAATTGAATTTATTAATTCAAAATAAAAAGTTACAATCTCTGGACGAATTTCTTTATAAAAGAAATTATTTTCTGATTCTTCTCTTCACGAACACTTAATTCAAGGGTCTAAAAAGGCTTGTTCTTGAATTAAAATCGGATTCTCCGTAGGAAACGGTTGATTTGATTTTGTCATCTCGAACGCTTGCATCTTGGATCTTTAAGCCTCTAACACAAATGTGGAAATTTGGTTGAACTTGAACTTGGACTTGAGAAATTGATTTGTACTGGAACTTGGGCTTGAGAGACTTGAAGAAGAAAAATCTCTAGAGAATTTGGTAGAGCTTTCTCTAAGCCTTTGGAGAATTTGTCATATGTCTTGACTTGGGAGGGAGAGCCCTTATTTATAGACAAAATTAGGGTTTGATTGGCTTACAAAGAAACTCTCTAGAATTCTCCACCAACTTGAGTTACTTGTGGCTTAAGAAACCCATTAAAGTAGACTTTAATTAATGGGTTGGCCCAAATAATCCAATGTGAATTAATAAAATTAATTCACTTTAATTTAATAGATATTATAATCGAACTTGAGGCCACATATCAATGGCCCGACTTATAAGTCCAGACACAAATGAATTTTGAGGACATTAAAGTTTGACTTGAGACCCACATGTCAAATGTCTAATTTATAAGTCCAAATATAAATGAACTTATAAAATAATTTATATTTAATTTAATTTAACCAAGATCAATTTAATTTGTTTAATCTTGACTAATTAAATTAAAATAAAATATCAGTGTCTACATACCAAGTTACCTGAAAAAAATCATTTAATAAAACAAAAGTAAAATTTTAGAAAAAAATATTTAAAACCCTTTTCCGAGTCCGGTCTACAAAAAACGAAAGAAAAAGGTTCGGGAGTCACATTTGAAGAAAGGGAAGGTAAAGGCTTGTGCCTAAAGCACCCTTTCTACCTAGCCGAGGTTAGTTGGGAGGTTTAATCAAATTTTTCTAAAATAATCCTAAGTTCTATCGCATTCGGATGTATCTAAATGAATGCAAATCTTAAGTCTAAATGTGAGTATCGGGAGGGTCGGCATGTTCCGTCGAAGTTTTGGTCGGGATTATCGCATTAATTGTGAAACCTGAATCGAGATCTCGAGGGAGTCACGAGTGTCTATGCACAATGCAATGCAAAAAAAGAAAAGAAAATAATAATATATAGTAAGTGAAGAAAGAAAGTGGGTATGCAACATAACGGGTACGGAGGACTAATATTTCATGATTGAATGTTTCTACTTATGGAGGGCGGAACAGCATGTATGCCACCACTTCCCACGTGAGTGGGCGACTATTTCTAGTCGGATCACACAAAATGACCTAAATTCTAAGTGAGATGCAACCTCGATGTCATGCATTTGAAGATGTTCAAAAATAAATAATAGAAATAATGATAGAAATCATGCAAAAATGGAAAGAAAACTAAAAATGTGTGAAGTGGGATGTAAAATTGCATACGAGTGCACCTAACACTAACATGCCCTAAGGGTCGAGCGTTGGACTAACCCTTTCTAGGGATTTCTACTAGCGTTGGACTAGCGGGGAAACGATAAAGTCACAACTAGCGTTGGACTAGTGTGGTGACGGATTAACATAAAACATGAATTAAATGGTGAAACATGAATTAAAAACAAATTAAACATATAAAGACGTATAAAGTCAAGTAAGAGCAGGTAACACATAATCATGGTATCTAGATGCAAAACCCTAAAGCAAGCGGTAAAACATATAAACACCTAAGCACACAAAAGCAAATAAGACCTAACTATTACATCGGGAAATTTAATTTACAATTAAAAGGGGAAAAATAAAATGACCTATCTATTACATTTGCTATCTAAATACAAATATTTGTAAAAAAATACGAAAGGAAAATAATCTAATTATTACATTGACTATTTAAATACAAAATATTCACCAAATTATAAGATTTAAAGATTAAATAACATGAAGTAATTAAATAACCAAAAAGCATGTAAAATAAGGAATATATGAAGAAAATGCATAAAAAAATCACATAAAGGACACATTGGAGCACATAAAGAGAAATTAATGATAATAAGGGATACCTCTTTGAAGACCCGGTACTAAAAGCTAACAAGATGAATAAACGCGTCAAGGTACCATAATTTAAATAAATAAAGCATAAAATGTAAACACTAACAAATAAAGGGGTAAAATGAAAATTCTATCAAATCAAGGGGTAGAGACATGAATTAAAATAAATTGGGATAAAAATGTAAATTCTATTTAAACTAAGGGGCTAAGAACAAACTTCTACAAGGCCTAAAGGGGCCAAATTAAAAATTCAAGCAAACATGGGGGTAAAACACAAATTCCAACAAGCAAGGGGCACAAAATATAAATTCAAACAACTAATGGGGACTTAATTGTAATTAATAGGGCTTAATTGAAAGAAGCTAAACTTAAAAGGGGCAACCTATAATTAACGGGGAGTGAATGGCATGAACATGAAATCTTTAAGGGCATACTAAAAATACTAAAGGGAGACAGACACTTAACTTACATAAATTCTCTATGATAAAACAATAATATGGCAAAGCAAATTAAGACCGAATGGAGTATCCAAATTATTACAATTGATTAAATAAAACTAGACCATAAATTAAATTAATCTAATTCACTAAGCTACTTAACTAAAATTAAAACTACAACCCCAAACACAAAATAAAATAAAAGCCAGGTAAAAGTTAAATCAATTTAGTGGGTTTAATTATGCAACTAGATTAACATATAAGTGGACATAAAACAATAATTAACTAATTTAGTGTAAACTAGTAGAAATCTCCAACTCACCCCTTTTTTCACCCAAATCCACTTTCGGGTTCTCCAATTACCCACACCCAAAACCAAATTCCCCCCTAAGTTGGATTCTCTTTCTCTCTCGTTATTTTCTCTTTTCTCTCTCTCATCTCCTTCCTTCTTCTCCATGTCTAATCTCGATTTCTGTTCAGCTCTCTTTCTTCTCTTTTTTTTTTCTCTTTCTACTCCTCTCTTTCTCTTTGGTCTTCTCCGATTGCTCTCTCTCTCTCTCTTTTGTCTCTCTTTGCTTTCTTCTCCATTCCTTTTCTTCCAGCTCTCTGTCTCTTTTTATTTTTATTTTCTTTCATTCTTTCTTCCTCCCCTTTTCTCCAGCTCTCCCTTGCTTCTGTTCCTCTAATCCTTCTGTCTCTCTCCTTTTTCTGGTTTACTTTCTCTGCCTCACTAGCTCATCAGTCGAACTCTTCATATATACGCCCCTAACTTGCCCCTAAAATTAACAAACGAAACTGGAGGGGATTTGGGGATTTTACCTTTTCAATCGAGGGGAAAACTGGCTTGGTGGTGCCGGTGGGCAAGGCAGTTGAGTGTGATTACGTTGCTGGCTTGTTGTTGTGATATAGTGGATGGGTCGAGGCTAAGTTCATTTATGATTTGTGGGGCTTGGGGTATTGACTGTGAGAACTGATTTATGGGGTGGCAATGATCTAGACTGCTAGCAAAGATAGGGTGGTTGTGAGTGGCTAAAAGGCTAGTGACTAAGTTAATGGAGTAAATTCTCCTGCCAATGATGATTTGTGTGCGATTGGAAGGAAATGGTTGAGCCAGGGTAGGAGTTTGTGGTCTGCTGAAATGGTGGTGCGGTTGCTTGGAGCTATAATTGTGATTTTTTTGCAAGCTTGAAGGTGGCGGTGGAGCTAATAGAGGATGGTTCTGGTGGGTAATGGCATTCATTGTGGTCACTGATGAAACCAGGGGCAGCAGATGGGGGTTAGGACTACTGGTAGTGACTGGGCATTAGTGGGCAAGGGTGGATTTGGATGAGCTTTGGCTGTTTGTTTAGGAAGGTAGATTGGGGGCCTATGGGGCTGAATTGATTGTTGCTTCGGTGGACGTTTGGGGCCAATTGGGGCTAGTTTTGGGTAGTATTTGGTTGTAATTGAAAATGGTCGGTGAGATTTGAGGGGGAAGTGATGGAAGGGGAGACGGTAGAGCTGTAGTGATGGAGGGATATAGGCAGGTATGGGGTTGCTAATGGCAGTGGTTATAGTGGCGTTTTTGGTGAAGGGAGAATAGCTGTTGATGACTGTGAAGTGAGCCTGATGATGGGCAGTGGTTATTGAGCTGTTGATTGACTCATGGCATGCTGGTGAGGAAAAAGATGGAAAATGGAGGTTGAAGCTTAACCGTTTAGTTTCTGTAGGTAATTCTGTTGCTGGTAGTGGAATTGGTGATGAGGGAGGGAGGAGGAAGCAGGCTTTTGGATTGGGCATATGTCTGTGCCTGATTGTGCGTGTATGTGTTCCTGATGGTGCTTGATTGTGCGTGTATGTGTTCCTGATGGTCCCTAATTGTGTGTTTGATTGTATGTATTATATGTTTGTTTCTGTTGTGTGGAAGTGTGTTTGTCTCTATTGTGTGTGAATGTGTGTAAACTGATTGTGAATTGAGTGTGATCATGTATGTGGTAGTGTGTGTATGTGTGGGGATGATTCCGTGTTTAATGGTGTGAGTGTGTGTGATTGGAATGGTATTGTTTGTGAGAATTTGTCTGATTGTGTGTGTATGTTGCTGATGGTAGTTCTTGTGGTTGTTTGTGTGAGGTTATATGCGTGTGTTTCGGTGCAAGGTGTGTGAATGTGTGTGTATGCTTGTGTTTCTGTTTCTGTGTGTATTTGTGGGCTGTGTAAGTGTGTTTCTGTGTGTGAAGTTGTGTGTGCAGATGTGTGTATGTAGTGTGAGAGGGAGAAGAGAGAATGTGTTTGTGTGTGTGTTTTGGCCGTGTGTGTGTGTGTGAGAGAGTGTGATGTGTGTAGTGCGTGTGAGAGAGTGTGAGTGTGTGTGAGAGAGTGAGTGTGTGTAGTGCATGAGAGAGAAAGTGGATAAGAAGTATGTGTTCTTGGTGTTCTAGGTGTAGGTTGAAGATGTACTAAAAGCTAGTAGGTGTTCTTGGTGTTCTCAGTGAAAATTTGAAGAAAAATGTAGGAAAAAGTGTGTGTTCTTGGTGTTTTTGGTGTAAGAGATAAAAATCATAAAAAACTAAAAACTAAAAACTCTACCTAGGCTTTTTAACTTTTTCCTCCCTTTTTTTAATCTTCAAGCAGGGTATTTATAGTGCGCAAAAGACTTATCTTCCAAGAAATGACTAAAAGACCAAAACGCCCTTGACTACCAAAATTACAATTTTACCCTTACAAAAACATTAAAAATCTATTTTCTCTCACAAAAATAAAAAATTAAAGAAAAATGTAAATAATAAATTTTTTAATAGAAATTCATCCCGAAAACAGTTAGAAAAACTTAGAAACATGCTTAAAAACCTAAAAATGAATTTGGGACTCAAAGATAGCAAAAAAATATTTAGAAGGCGAAATGATTGTTTTTCCCCTGTACTGTCAAAATATATGAAAAATGTCAGTTAAATTCGAAAAAAATCACAAAAATTTAAAAATATGTATAAAAGTACAAAAAAATGAATTTAAACCCTCCAAAATTAATGAAAAATATTTACAATTAAAAAAATTACTAGTTTACCCTCCAATATTGCTGACTTTCTCATTTTTACCTAAAAATCAAGAATTGACTCCAAATAGTAGGAAAAGGTCCCCAAATGTTAGAAAACGAGCGGCGTGTCAAAATTTGGTGTCTACAAAAATATTTCCCTGTTGGTGTTTTTTTTTTTTTGGAAGGGTTGCATCATGTTTATATGTGGATTTAAAAGGAATTTTTTCATCATATCTGGAGTTTCCTTATTGAAGTATGAGTTTCCATTTTTTGTGTAGCATGTTTTGGAGGATTCAGCGGCAATGGAGAAGAAAAGGTGGACTTTAAATGACTTTGACATTGGGAAGTCACTTGGCAAAAGGAAGTTTGGTCATGTATGTCTAGCTAGAGAAAAAAGGGTCAGTGATTTTTCTTATGCTTTTAGTTTCATATAAACATTGATAGCCTATTAGGCAAGTTGAAAATGTGCATAATGCTAATCTATAAAGTAGATGATACTTAGAAATGCTTCTTTTTTCTTCAAATGACTTTATTTTACCTGGGATTTGCATTGTAATTATGCCCTGATGTCGTTGAAAAAGGGTAAGAGGGATAGTCGCACTGCATTATTTTCGAGTTTCTAGTGTGTGTAGACACCAAATTTTGACACACCATTTATTTTCAAACATTGGGGGGGCATGTTTACACTTTTGGGACAAATTTTTTAATTTTTCCATAATTTGGGGGGCAAAATAGTAATTTTATCTGTAAATATTTTTCTATCAATTTTTGGGGGTTTTAAATTCATATTTTTACTTTTATGTAAATTTTTTAATTTCTTATGATTTTTCTGGATTTAATTGGTATTTTTTATTTTTTTTGTACTAGTTGAGGGCAAAATCGTCATTTTACAATTTAAATTCATTTTTCACCAATTTTGAGTAAAAAATGCATTTTTCAGTGTTTTAAACTTATTTTAGTATTTTGGTAATTTTTGAGGTCAATAATTATTTTTCCGAGAATTTTCATTGCCCGATGGCAAAATTCGTCATTGTTACAAATTAAATTCATTTTTCACCAATTTTGAGTCAAAAATGCATTTTTCAGTGTTTTAAACTTATTTTAGTTTTTTGGTAATTTTTGAGGTCGATAATTATTTTTCCGAGAATTTTCATTGCCCGAGGGCAAAATCGTCATTTTTACAAATTAAATTCATTTTTCACCAATTTTGAGTCAAAAATGCATTTTTCAGTGTTTTAAACTTATTTGTAATTTTTGATAATTTTCTGAGAACAATAACTATTTTTCTGTGAATTTTCATTGCCCAAGGGCAAAATCGTCATTTTACAATCTAAGTTCATTTTTTGTCAAATTTTGAGTCGTAAATGCCTTTTCTAGTGTTTTAACCTTATTTGTAATTTTTGATGATTTTTTGGGGTCAATAGCTATTTTTCTACAAATTTTCATTGTTCAGGGGCAAAACCGTCATTTTACACCCCGAGCGCGTTTTTATCAGTTTTGAACTCTAGTTTTTATTTCTTAAATCTAATATGATTTCTTTTTGAAAATTTAGAGATTTCTGTCAGATTCTTTGTATTAATTTTAGTTTTGAGGTTAAAAAATATTTTTTTAATAATAAAATTAGCATTTTTAATACCGGTGGCATTTCTGTTATTTTACAGTATTCTTGGCCAACAAGACAAGTGCAGTATAAATACCCCACTTAGGGGGAGAGAAAAAATGGAGAAACCCTAAAACACACTTTGATTTTAGCCTAGAAGATTAAAACACACACAAAACACCTAAAAACACACACTGAGAGCCGTTTCTATTTTTTCTACTGTTCATCATCTCCAACCTCCGGATCGCGTAACTGTTCATCAGATCACTTGCAACGTTAAAAAGGTTGGTTCTTCTCTTTAATTTATATCTTTTTTCTGCTATTTTTCCAAGCCCAATCAAATTAATTGTGTTTATTTGTTAGAAATTTTAATCAGATTATCAGCGTTATTTTTTTTTGTTCTTGTTTTTTCTGGGTTTTCATTTTTATCACTGAGAATTCTTAGTCTTCTTGATGATTTGCTTTTCTGGGTTTTCATTCTTCTGCCGATGCTAGCTCTCTCTCTCTTCTCTCTCTTCCCTCTTCCACCATCAGAAAAACCACCGTTCCCCACCCTCCACCAGAAATTAACCACCTCAACTGCAACCATCAAGACCACCAGAACTACTTCCTTACCTGCAAAAACATTCAAATTTCAGCCACAAAGGTCCCCTAAGTACACTCAAAATGGCCAAACAATAGTTCAATTTCCACCGAAGAAACAACCCTCCCACCGTTTAGCAACATCCACCCCAGACCTGTACCATCAACCCCTCCCCTGTCTTCTCCATTTCCTCCAAACACCTCCCAATCCACCAGCAATACACAATACTCCACCCAATCCACCCATCCTCTTTCAAAAATCAGTCACCAAACCACTGCTCTTCAACACACGGTCACACCATCAAGCAACCAGGGACCAATGCCCAACCACCAGTTGACCATAACAGTTTAACAAATGACCACCACCAGCAACCCAAAACAGTTTCTAACCCCCATTCAATCGGACATATACCCCACGAGTTCCATTGACACACACAGAGAAACCACATACACAAATCCAGACGCGCACACACAGCCAAAAGGCTCACAAACATGCACACTCAAGTAAACCACTCAGACAATCAGCAATAAACCACCAATTTCATCAAACTGAGCATGCAGACACAATTGCACATGGACACACAGCCTACAAAACAATAATCAGACCATTGAATCACCCTCGCTCAACCCACAGCTCCATTGCCATCCTCTCCTCCTCCCCCAAACAGCCCTCAAACTGCTTCCCTTAAACCTGCAATTGCAAACCCAAATAACCCAATCTCACAGCCATCGCAACACCCAAAAACCACCATAAACCCACGACTCATCAGCCCAACAATTAACAAAATCTCCATCTCCCCTGTGTCTCATTCCCACTGTCATAACCTCCCTCAAATTAGCAAAATCATAGCAACAATCAACTGTTTCACCACAACCAAATCAGACTCACCAGCGAACCCCCACGGTTAGCTCACTACTGCCACAACCGAGCAGACCACACTGTCTGCTCTCCGACCAACTCCTGCTATACATCGCCCCACACCAAGCCCAGCTACCGCAACCCATAATACTCTCTCTACGCATCACAGACGACCGACCGAGAAGGGTCAATTCTGGTGAGTGATAGGAGTAGAAAAAGGGAATACAAGAGAGAGTGAATCCGAAAGTGAGAAGAAAGAAAGGAGAGAAATCGGGGAGGGAGAAGAGAAACTAGAGAGAGGGAAAGACAGAGTCAGACAGAAAAATGGAGAAGAGAGCAAAGAGAAATAGGGGAATTTCAGAGAGATCGAGCTGGGGAAAGCTAGACCAAGAAGAGAGAGAGGAAGAAGAAGAAAGAAAGAGGTTGGTAGAGAGAAATCTGGAGAATAAAAACTTGGAAGAAAAAGTGAGAGAGGGAGAAGAAATAGAGAAAAGGAAAGGAAAGAAAATGAGACAAAAACGAGAGAAAGAGAATAGAGATTGCAGACACAGAGAGAAGGTAGAATCTGGGAAGAAAAGCCAGGAGAGAAGAAGAACAAGAAAGAAGAGAGAACACGGGATAGACGAGGGCGAAGAGAGAGAGAAAAATGAGAAGTTTAGAAATTAGGGATTCATTTTTTTATTTTTATTCTGTTAATTTTTGTTTAATTACTCTTTAAACTTTCTCCTGGTTGTTTTATTTTAGTTTTAATTCGATAATTAATTTGGTTAATTAAGTTAATTTAATTAATCTGTATTTCATTGGACATTAACTATTTATTTTGGTATTTTATTTTAAAAATGTATATTATTTATGTTTTATACCCCCCAGAAGTTGATAGTTTTCACAATGCCCCTCGAGTTCCTTTTGTTTTATGCAATTAAGTCCTCATTTATTACAGAAAGTCCCCTCTATGTTTAGCTTCTTTCAGTTAGGTCCTATAAGTTACAATTTGACTTGTCCTAGCTGAAATTTATTGTTTTGCCCCCCAATTTATTTTAATTTTGCATCTCTATCCTTTAGAGTTGTGAGATTTCTTTATTTTTTACCCCTTAATTAGTTATAGATTCTAATTTTGCCCTTGGCCCCCTTAGAATTACATTTTTGTTTTGTTTTGTTTTGTTTTGTTTCGTTTCTAGCCTTTTAGCTTCACGAAAATTGCATTTGCATCCCTGATTCGTTAGCATCTTATAATTTGCGTTTTATTTATTTATTGCGATGCCTTGACGCATTTACTTGTGTTTTTAAGCATTAGTACCCGATCTTCAAAAGAGGTATTTTCGTTATCCATTTCTCATTAATCCTCTTTATGTGCTCCAATGTGCTCCAATGTGATTTTATATATTATTTTCATTATTATTTGTTTATTTCTTATTTTATATACTTGTTGCGTATTTACATAGTTAATTTGTTAATTTTGAATTTTTATTATTTTGGAAAAATATAATATTTTGTATTTAGCTAGTTAATGTACTAGTTAGGTTATTTTTCTCATATTTTAGCATGAATTGTGTAATTAGATAGAAAGTGTAATAGATAGGGCATTTTAATTTTCCCCTTTTTTTAATTGTAAATCAAGCTCCCCCCGGTGTAATAGTTAGGATTTATTTGTCTTTTACGTGCTTATATGCTTATGTGTTTATTTCTTTTATCGCTTTCCTTAGGATTTTGCATCTAGAATATTATGCTTATGTGTTATGTGCCCCTATGTGATTTTATATGTCTTTATATGTTTAAATTTACTTTTAATTTATGCTTTTGTCAGCTTTATTATTCCGTCATCACACTAGTCCAACGCTAGTTGTGGTTCTCTCGCTCCCCCGCTAGTCCAATGCTAGTGGGACTTTTTTTAGAACGGGTTAGTCCAACGCTAGACCCTTAAGACATTTTAGTGTTAGGATCACTCGTGTGCATTTCACATTTCACACACTTTTAGTTTCTTTCCGTTTAGCATGATTTTATTATTATTATTATTCATTATTATTATTATTATTATTTTGACACATTTTTTAAAAATACATGACATCTAGGTTACGTCTCACTTAGAAATTAGGACATTTGTGTGATTCGACTAGAAATAGTCGTCTACTCACGTGGGAAGCGGTGGCGTACAGGCCGTTCCCCCCTCCGTGAGTAGAAACATTCAGTCACGAGTCACGAGTCACTAGTCCCCCGTACCCGTCATGTTGCATACCCACCTTCTTCGATCACTTACTATATATTATTATTTTATTTCTTTTTGCATCACATTTTGCATAAAACTCGTGACTCCCTCGAGGTCTCGACTCGGGTTTCGCAATTAATGCGATAATTCCGACCAAGCCTCGACGGAAACATTTCGACCCTCCCGATACTCACATTTAGATTTAGGATTTGCATTCATTTAGATACATCCAAGCGCGATAGAACTTAGGGTTAATTTAGAAAAATTTGATTAAACCTCGCAACTAGTTTCGGCTAGGTTGAAAGGGTGCCTTAGGCGTAAGCCTTTGCCTTCCCTTTCTTCAAATGTGACTCCCGAACCTTTTTCTCTCGTTTTTCGTAGACCGGAGTCGAAAAAGGGTTTTAAAATGTTTTTTCTAAAATTTTATTTTTGTTTTGTTAAACGATTTTTCGGGTGATTTGGTACACCCTAACTCAGTACCAAGTGGCGACTCCATTTTTTAAAATAAATAAAACCCTTTTTCAAAATTAGTTGGCCAAACCTGTCGCACTTTTAGTCCCGGCCTTGTTTTCTTTTAAAATGCCATTTTTCTTAAAATACACTTTTTCAATAAAAACCCGATTTTTCACACACGCGCACGATTTTTCCCAAAAACTTGCTTTTTCAAAAGGGTCATTAGACTAGACCTTCTTTTCGGAACGCGACAGTCAACGACCCCACTAACACCCTTACACATTTAGCACACCCTTCACCCCTTTTTCCCTTTTTAGTTTCACGATTTTCTCGGACGCGACAGTGTGCATTTACAATCTATTGTTATGATTTTTAACTTTTCTTGTGGACTTTGAACAGAGTAATCATGTTGTGCCACTAAAGGTGTGATTCAAGAGCCAACTGAAACAGTCTCAAGTTGAACATCATCTCCGATGTGAAGTTGAAATACAGAGTCACCTTTGACATCCTAATGTTCTTAGACTATATGATTAATTTTATGATCAGGAATAATGGCTCTAGGTTATTTCTATGTTTGAAGGAAAATTCAACAAAGGTTTGAACGAGTATAGTTATTGCATAAATGGGTGTATTTGATTCTGGAGTATGCTCCTAAGGGTGAGCTTTACATGGAGTTGTAGAAATGTAAATATTTCAGTGAAGGCCGTGTATCTATGTGAGTCCCTATTATACTTTCTTCTATCTCGCCACTTTATCTTACTAAAGTAGTATCTTATGTCCCAGAAATGGATTTAGATAATTTGAAATTCATCATTGATTTTTCTAATGTCAATCAGTTTGAGTTTCAAATCGTGAACACTTTTAGGTTTTTATTTTGTGGATGATGTATTTGAACTGTTCTTTATCACCTCTGCTAAATTTTAAACTGATTAAACATTTTGGTTTTCGCATTTGTGGCCATAATCCAGCATGTCGCATCTCTTGCTCAAGCCCTCATCTATTGTCATGGAAAACATGTAATTCATAGAGATATTAAGCTAGAGACCTCCTACTTCGTGCACAATTTCTTTTAGTTCATAATTTAAGAATGTTAAGTAGTGATTTGATTTTGTTGTGCATATATACATATAATATGAATACTTGTTCTTGACCTGTATTAAATATATAGTCATTCTTGACCTTTATTAAATTGAAATATTTGTGGTGTTGCAAAACAATTGCTCTTATTTTTTGAATGACATTTTCTTACAATTTTAATTTGCATAGATTTTGAAGTTATACAAATATGTCCTGCATATTATCTTTTATTGTATGCTAATGCATATTTATGATCCTTCCTTATTTTCAGGATATAGATAATGAAGATTTGATGAGAGTAGAAGAATTTTGTTGGTGGTGATGGATATTATTCAATAATTTTTTTGTTGGTGATGGATATCATTCAATCATGTCGTGAAAGACAGTATTAGGAGATGATTTTTTAAAACTCTATTTTCTTATGCTTTTAATAATGTAGATCATACGAAGATACAGTTTCATTACATCATGCTTTTCATTGTTAAGATGTTATCAATTTTTGTTTACGATAATGTAACTCAACTGTAGAGACAATTCGATAAATTATAGCAATAAATAATTTTGTAATTATTGAGGTTTTGAGATATATTGTCAAAGTTATTTGTAACATTACTTACACAGTGATAATACTATGGCAAAAAGTTTTTACAGCTGATATGAAAAATGTTAATTGCAATGGATTGATAACCATGATTATAAATTCTTTTACAAATTATGATTATAATTTTTTTTTTGTAACTTGCCTAGAACATGACAAATTCGTGGTAAAAAGCCTAAGTGCATATAACACACTTTTTTTTTGTCACAATGTCAAAATTGTGGCAAATCTATGACAAAAAGTTTTTGTCACGGTCAAAGGCTTGTGGCGATATTATTTGTAATGCCTGCATCGCCTACGCCTCTGAAACCTTGACTATTTTGTGTCAAATATTTATTGTCACAGTTTTTAAGCCTTTTTGTCACTGTTTTGAACACGTTACAAAAAGTCATTTTTTTAGTAAAAGCAAGATACTCATGTAAATACTTTTGGCCAAAAACAAATGAGGGATTGGTTTTAGTGCAAGTGGGAGTTTGTTAGTGTATGACCTAAAACTAACTTGGTTTAAGGCTCTTTGTATTTACACTTATTTATGTTATATTTATTCATGTGGCATTTTTCTTTATCATCTATACTTGTATTTTCATGTTACTCGTTTGTTTGATAAAGTTCTTAGAATATTGATTGTGTATTAGAGATTGTAAAGAGTTACAATATTGAGACTCTAATACATAAAGTCATATTCTTAAATATCCCTAGTCATAGTATTAATGAGATTGGACATCATTAATACGGATAGACTAGCACATACTTTGTCTCTACTTATGGTAAGTAGTAGTTGATCTCATTGACTTTGATATGCATGACACCTAAGCTGGTATGCAGATGCTTGTTTGAGAACAAGTTCAATGGATTGATTCGCTAAGAGTTTTCAACTATAGTGCCAATGGTTGAACTCTTAATGGCAATGGTGTAAGTTATCCATTGACTTTAGATTACTATAATATCTTGAGTGTGGAGTGCTATACTTTGACTCTATTCCTCAGTGCTCGTAAAAGGGTAGCCCATAGGTTAGAGATTGGCTATAGTTTGAAACATGAAAGGATAGTGAATAATCGATATAGGATTCACCACTCCTTAATAGGAGAGTATATTCCATTATGGCCACTTGTGTGACACCCTAGAAATTCATACGAAACTATTTTACTCATGTATGTTCACTAGTAGCATAAAATAATAATGATGCTAGTAGAAAAAAAAAAAGAGAAAACCCTAAAATGTACTTAAAGAAAATTCTTTCATTTGAAATCTAGTATTAACCCTTGATTTATTAGTTGGAGGATCTCCTAAGTTAATTAGGCTAATTAACTAAGATTCTTTCCTTATTGAGTAGGACACCTAAGTAGTAAACTTGGATTAACTTCATTAGATCATTAGTTTATAATAGTGTTTCACTTCAACTAGCTTATTTTACTATTTTCTAGTTTTTGACTACCTAAACTTTAGCTCAATTTTTCTCAAAAATTTCACTCATTCACTTGCTTTATTTTCTTTTCTTGGCTGAATTTTTCTTCTCTCTTTTTCTTCTCCCTTGGCCGAAAATTCTTCTTTCTTTTTCTTTTCTTCCTTGGCCGAATTTCTCTCTTCTTTTCTCTCCCTCATGGCCGGATTTCCCTTTCTTTATTTTCTTCTCTTTTTGCTTTAATATTTATGTCATAATATTACTAACTACTAGGTGAAAGAGATATTTTTGTGTCACCAATTAAATTAAACCAAGTTTACAACTAATGCTTAAAAAGCCTAAACCCTAACTTGATTCTTGTAACATTTTTATTGGTTATTCTTTCTCCCATCTTTTTCATTATTTCTTTTCTATTTTCCTAGCTTATTTCTTTCTCTTCTCATTTTCTCTTGGCCGGCCATAGCTCTCTCTCTTTTCTCTCATTTTGCTCTCAACTTCTTGAAGCTTTCTCTCCAAATTCCAAGCAATTTCACCATAGAAAGTGAGATTCCCTTCCTTCTAAGCAAAGTTCTAGGCTTGTTTAAGGTATGTACTATAAGCTTTAACCATTAATTTCAAGTTTAATTGGTCTTTTGTACTAGTTTAAATATTGAGTTCTTATGATTTTAACTTGAAGATTTATGCTTGAAATGAAGTATTACTTGTTAGAGCTAGTGTTTTCTTGGTTAGATTGAGTAGTAGATAGTATTAAACCTTGAAATTTTTAAGGGTTACATGTAGCTTGGAAGTAGAAACTTGAGCTTTGAGTGAGATTTTGTTTTGAATTGAGTTTGGATTGAACTTAGAACTTGTTGAACTATGGATTTGATGGTTGAAATCTTGAAGGAACTATGGATTTGATGGTTGAAATCTTGAAGGAAAATAAATTTGGGAAGGCCGAAATTTAAGGGGAAATAATGTCAAAATTTTGTTAGAAATAAAAAGAAGGCAAATAGATAGAATTTCTACCCAAGAGCATGTCAAATGTAGTGAAATTAGTGTGCTGGAATTTTTACCAAATGACCAAATGTTGAACAAAACTTTCTTAGAAAATGAAAACCCTAAAATGAAAACCCTAAGATGGAAACCCTAAACCCTAAAGCTAAAACCCTAGAAATAGATGGGGTATTTCTTGAATTTTCTTACTAAATTAATTAGGGTTTAAATTGAGTTTTCATTAGATTATTTCTTTTAAATTTCAGGACCCGAAAGCGAGACCCGCCCTTTTTACGAAATATTCTCGTAGGCATTCCAGGTGAGTGTTTTTATGTGTGTATGATGCATGTAACATGATTGTTTCATTTGTAAATATTATGCTATGATTGCAAATACTATGTGATAAAATGTGCTACTTGAGGAAAGATGTATACTTTATTGCATCTATTCCACCATGTGCTACTTGTTTTCATGATTAAATGTGTTATTTGTGTTTGAGACTACCGTGACTAACTTCACCGTTACTTCACGGATAGTCAACTTGAACGTGCGTGGGAGGATATAAGGTGCTGGGTGTTTTAGGGCGTGATGTTCATTCCCTTGTGAGTTGTGAATCCTCTAAGAGGCCAACTCCGGATTGAACTTTCTTGCAGTGTTGGCCCTCCAAGGTCGAGATTTCTCCCTGGATGTGGTAGCCTGTACGGAGGTTATAAGGTGTATGGTGGTTAGGGTTCTTGCTTGATATTACCGATATAACCCTTGGCAAGGATCTGAGCTATTATCTCGGTCCCAGCGCCTGGGTACATAATTGGTACTTGTTTCTCCTGCGGTCGAGCTTGCTCCCGTAGTTGAGCTTTATATCCGCCATTGACTACTTGTTTATTTATTTGTTCACGTACTGATTAAATATCTTGTTAAATTATTTTATTTTCCTGAAATAATGGATTCTTGGCATGCCTGCATGTCCTGGGCACTCACTGGGCTATTATAGCTCATTCCTTTATTTGTTTTCCTTTACCCAGGTATTTCTCACTCTTAAAGCTGGGCATGGCGAGTTTAATTATAGTAGACTTTTGCTTTTGTATTTTGGACAACCGAGCTGTTTGGTTACCATTGTAAATGATATGTATATTTTGGGCATGTATACTTTTAGTACATGGTTTGTAAACTTTTAGTGACTTTTGTATCTTAAGTTGAACTATGTGAATGTATTCTATTTTGGGTTAACTGTACGTGAATGTTCTGAGTGCGTGCTTGAGTGAGCCCTGGCGAGAGCTAGGCAGGCCAGTCCGCTAAGCCCTTTAGTGCGCCTTTGGGTAAGGTGGGGCTGTGGCAACTAGTTGGAAATATTAACTCATAAATCTTCTGCAGAAGTGATAGTATAACTTGGAAGTGTTTTCAAGGTTATACATTACGGAGAGTTATATTTCTGGGACAAGAAAATATAAATTAGTCATTTAAAAGTATGCACTATACTTTTTAGACTAATTGGGATAGAGTGTGGTGAAAAGATATTAATTACATAGTAACATTGTCATTGATGAGTATAATCTACCATATGACTTTCCTATTCACTTGGGTGGTCATGATGCATTGTAGATGCCACTCATATGTTAGTGTATGCCCTAAAACCAAGATGGTTTAAGGTGTTTTATATATTATATTTATCCATGTGGTATTTTTCTTTATCGTCTATACTTGTATTTCCATGTTACTTGTTTGATTGATAAAGTCCTTAGAATATTGACTGTGTATTAGAGATTGTAAGGGTTACAATTATGAGACTCTAATGCATAAAGTCATATTCTTAAATATCCCTAGTCGTAGTATTAATGAGATTGGACATCATTAATACGGATAGACTAGCACATACTTTGCCTCTACTTATGGTAAGTAGTAGTTGATCTCATTGACTATGGTGTGCGTGACACTTAAGCTGGTATGTGGATGCTTGTTTGAGAACAAGTTCATTGGATTGATCCGCCAAGAGTTTCAACTATAGTGCCATTAGTTGAACTCTTAATGGCAATGGTGTAAGTGATCCTTTGACTTGAGATTACCATAGTATCTTGAGTGTGGATTATTATACTTTGACTCTATTCCTCGGTGCCCGTAAAAGGGTAGCTCATAGGTTAGAGATTGGGTATAGTTTGAAGCATGGAAAGATAGTGAGTAATCAATATAGGATTCACCACTCCTTAATAGGAGAGTATATCCCTTAATGGCCCCTTGTTGGAAATATTAACTCATAAATCTTCTGCAGAAGTGATAGTATAACTTGGAAGTAGTTTCAAGGTTATACATCATGGAGAGTTATATTTTTGGAACAAGAAAATATAAATTAGTCATTTAAAAGTATGCACTATACTTTTAGACTAATTGGGATATAGTGTGGTGAAAGGATATTAATTATACGGTAACATTGTCATTGAAGGGTATGGTCTACCATATGACTTTCCTATTCACTTGGGTGGTCATGATGCATTGCTAGACGCCACTCATGATCTATAAGTATGAATTGATTAATTAGTGAATTAATGATAAATTAAAAGTGTTTAATTTATCTAGCTCAATTAATGAGTTATAATTTATACTTATTGCCAACGTGAATGGAACCTAATGGGTCACACACATAAAGAACAAAATTTTTGGGTTAAAACGTAATTAAGATAAGTATGAGATACTTATGGGGTTAATTTATGAGATAAATTAACTTAAAGGACTTATTTATAAATATTCTAAGTCTTGCAGGAAATTAGTTTCCTAAAAGAAATAAAGTAACTAATTGGTTTCCTTATGAAATAGATTTCCTAAAGGAGAAGGATTAGCTTAAAGTAAGTTGCCTAAACCTTCTTGGTTTCTAATTAGCTTTATTTCCTAAAAGACTAGATTACTTCCTATATAAATAGGTTCATGCTTTGACTCTTGAATCATTATTATTGTAGCACAAAAGAAAACTAGTGAGAGAAAAATTGAAGAGAAAAAGTCACGCCTCTTTCTCTCTCTAGGCATCTCTCTCTCTCTCTCCTAAAGGTTAGGTTTTTCTTCTTCTTGTGTTCTTAATAATTCAAGAGAGCTAGCACTCAAAAGTCAAAGCAAGCAAGCCTATACGGTTCCCAAAGAAGTTGTTCGTGTGGATATCGTTAGAGGCTCTATGCTTGGAGGGCTTTTCGTGGTAGATCAAACATCTTCTTCGAAGGATCTTTTCCTAGAAGCATAGAAATCTTCTGTGCTTAAGGTAATCTTCATGCAAACCCCCTTGTTAATCATATAGATATGTCAAAGAGATCCATGGTTAAGGTAATAAATTTTAATTTTTCCGCTGCGTTACCTATGCTATTACCTTACATCATAATCTATAACTATGAATTAATTAATTGTGAATTAATAAGAAATTAAAGTCTTTAATTTATCTAGCTCTTAATTAATTAATTAAAGAGTTATAATTTGTACTTATTGCCAACGTGAATGGAACCTAATGGGTCACACACATAAAGAACATAATCTTTGGGTTAAAATATAATTAAGATAAGTATGTGATACTTATGGGGTTAATGAGATAAATTAACTTAAAGGACTTATTTATAAATGTTCTAAATCTTGTAGGAAATTAGTTTCCTAAAAGAAATAAAGTAATTAATTGGTTTCCTTATGGAATAGAATTCCTAAAGGAGAAGGATTAGCTTAAAGTAAGTTACCTGAACCTTCTTGGTTTCCAATTACCTTTATTTCCTAAAAGACTAGAATACTTCACTTATAAATAAGTTCATGCTTTGATTCTTGAATTATTATTGCAACACAAAAGAAAATCTAGTGAGAGAAAAATTGAAAGAGGAAGAACACATCACTTTTTCTCTCTTGGCATCTCCCCCTCTCTTGTGTTCTTAATTAATTCAAGGGAACTAGCATTCAAAAGTCAAAGCAAGCAAGCCTTTAAGGATTCCAAAGACTTGTTCGTGTGAATATCGTTAGAGACTCTATGCTTGGAGGGCTTTTCGTGGTAGATCTAATCTCGTCATTGAAGGATCTTTGCCATAGAAGCATAGAAATCTTCTGTGCTTGAGGTAATTTTCGTGCAAACCCCCTAAATAATCATATAGATAAATCAAAGAGATCCATAATTAAGATAATAAATTTTTATTTTTCCGTTGCGTTTCTTATGTTATTAACTTACAACTTTCATACACGGTACACTATCAGATTCAAGGTTGACCCTCCAAGTGAAGGTTGACCCTCCAAGTGAAATGTTGAATTGGTTAAAGTGGAGAAGTGGAGGTGAAAGTCGCATTCTAACTAAGGCCGTGGGTAAGATCGCGCCATGGCCTGCCACGCGGTGAAGGTCAAAATGGATATCCAAATAGAGCAATTGAAGTTGAAGTTTCTGACCCAGGCTGTAGGCAAGGCTGCACCACGGCCTGCCCCATAGCTATGGTTATAAGGAATGTTCTGAAGGTACAACGGAAGAATTGAGTTTCTGATCAAGGCCGCGGGCAAGGCCGTGCCATGATTTGTCTCGTAGCCACGGTATAATGGACATATGCAGTAGCAACCAATGGGAGAAACATTTGATAAAGGTTGCGCCAAAGCCTACCCAGCGGGCTAGTTGCTGGTAGTTGTGATATAAAGTGTTTTACACGGGATTTAAGGGTTTTTAAAGGGATATCAGTTAGCAACTGTAGAGGTAGCAAAGGAGAGATTTCTCAACATCAGATGAGAGAATGAGAGTGAGAAAAACAACTTGAGAGGCAATTTTTTCTTCACTTTTGTCTTTGAAGAACCAAGAAGCAATACGCACGAGGGCTAAAAGTTGGAGAATTGTGGCAAATAAAGAGGGGAAATTCCTATATCAACAATTGAAGATTCAAGATGCCATGCGAATGAGTTTTATTGAGTTTTCTTTGTTGATTGTTGTATTTCTTTTCTCCAGTATGAACTAATTTATTAGGAACCTAGATGGGTTGAATCTTAATCTATTTGTTACGGATTAAATCAATTTGGTCAATAAAAATTACTTCTTTGCTTGGATTTATTTTTGAATTTCAATTTAAGTTAATTGAGAAATTACTTGATTGACTAAGGTCACTTTACAAATAAAAAGGCCTGCATAAATCACTAGAGATATGATGACCTAGGTTTTCCGGGTTAGATTCAAACCTAACCGAACAACAAAATTCATAGATTCTAAGGCATTTCTTTGGGGTTTTAGTGGAGAAGAGATTCTCACTAATTAACCAAGGGAATAGGTGTATAATTCTTGCAAAAGATTGTAAACCAATCAAGGGATTTTAAGGTCTAGGTAAATTGGTGATTTATCCGATCAAGAATCGAACCTTAGCAAAGATGGTTAGGGGAAGTCCTAATCTAAGTTCTTACTTAGTGTAGACACCAAATTTTGACACACTATTTATTTCTCTAATATTAGGGGGCATTTTTCTATTTTTGAGGTCAAAACCTTGATTTTTGGGTAGAAGTGGGCAAAATCAACAATTCTGAGGGTAAAACGGTAATTTTTTGCATGTAAATGTTGTTTAGTTGATTTTGAGCTCCAAATGTACATTTTGTACTTTAATATATATTTTCAAAATTTTGTGATTTTTCGGGACTAATTGCTATTTTTCTGTTTATTTCATCAATTAGGGGCAAAATGGTCATTTCGCTTCGTAAACACCATTTTTGCACACTTTAGGTTGCAAGTTTATTTTTTAGGCTTTTAAGCATGTTTCTAAATTTTTTTGATTTTTACAAGGTCAATTGTTGTTTTTTTTTTTTGTAAATAATGCCTTCAAGGGCAAAATGGGCATTTGTACCCCAAATACCTTTTCGCTAGTTTTGAGTTCCAAATTCTTTTTTCAGGGTTTTAAGCTTATTTTTAATTTTTGATAATTTTTTGAGGTCAATAGCTATTTTTTAATATATTTCGTCAATGTAAGGGCAAAATAGTCATTTCGCACCTGAATGCATTTTTCACCGATTCTTGAGTTCTAAATTATCTTTTAGGTTATAAGCCTATTTCTAATTTTTGATAATTTTTTCGAAGCCAACTGCTATTTTTCGGTCAATACCACGTTCAAAGGCAAAACAGTCATTTTGTACAAGAAATGTATTTTTGCCCATTTTTTATTAATAAATTTTGTTTTTTGCATTTTTTAGTTTTTCTATTTTTTAGAGTTTTAGAAGAAATCACGACATTTTTTTAATTTTTGTGCATCCAAAAATTATTTTTAAGATAAAATTGTAATTTTATTGTCAATGACATTTTGGTCTTTTATCCATTACTTGGAGGATAAGATTAGGAAAGATTCCCAAATCTTATCCCCTTGTACCATAAATACCCCCTTTTGGTTAATAAAAAGGGAATAATAGAATAAAGTTGGAAAATTTTTAAAATTTTTTACACACATTCACACACATTTTTACACACTTAAATCTTACACACACTAACACACCTAAACACACAAACTTGGATCATACATACACACTAATACACCTAAAAAAACACACAATTAGATTACACACACACACACATAGTCAAATCAAAGATACACACAAGCACACCTTTTTTTACACACAGTAAGGAAAAAAAAAAGAAAAACATAATAACACATACACAAAATTCAGCCAACAAGTAAGAAGGCCCACACATTAGCCACTTAAGATCATCACAAGGTAACAACTTAGCCTTTTGTTTATTATTTTACAATCCTCTTTATCATGTTCTTGTTCAAAATCATTTGTTCTTGTATTTTTTTGGATTTATTCTGAGGTTTTCTTTTTTTTGGTTTTCTGATTCTTTCATAGGTTAAAGATAAATTGCTTCCTCTCTTCTTCCTCATTGTCTTCACTCAGCCTTCCACCATCTCCATTGTCTCCTCCCTCACCAGCAAATCCCCACCAAACTCCACTAGGACCACCACAAAGCCCATCAGCAAACCCCATTCTCCTTCTGCCATTTCAAACATCACCTGCACCCAGAAGAAAAGACAATCAAAGCGATCACTACACTGAATGCCTTTATCCATTCTCAGCAACCGAAATCAACCTCAAAGAACACCACCCTCTCTCAATTTGCCCAAGAACACCAAAAATCGGTTTCCACCATCTCCTCCTTCCACCATTGCCAAACCACCCAGAACCTCTAGTGCCACCTCTTTCACAAATCAACCCAAAAATTAACCTCAAAATACATCACACCACCACACATACAATCCCAAAAATCAAACCATTTCATCACCTAACAATCCAATTGCCCAATTCCCACCATTTACAGTTCATACTCACCACTGAAGCCTACCTCACTAGCCAAACCACCAACCAAAATCACTTCACTGTTAGTGTATGCCCTAAAACCAAGATGGTTTAAAGGTGTTTTGTTTTACACTTATTTATGTTATATTTATCCATGTGGTATTTTTCTTTATCATCTATACTTGTATTTCCATGTTACTTGTTTGATTGATAAAGTCCTTAGAATATTGACTGTGTATTAGAGATTGTAAGGGTTACAATTATGAGACTACTAATACATAAAGTCATATTCTTAAATATCCCTAGTCATAGTATTAATGAGATTGGACATTATTAATACGGATAGACTAGCACATACTTTGCCTCTACTTATGGTAAGTAGTAGTTGATCTCATTGACTATGGTGTGCGTGACACTTAAGCTAGTATGTGGATGCTTGTTTGAGAACAAGTTCATTGGATTGATCCGCCAAGAGTTTCAACTATAGTGCCAATAGTTGAACTCTTAATGGCAATGGTGTAAGTGATCCTTTGACTTGAGATTACAATGGTATCTTGAGTGTGGATTGCTATACTTTGACTCTATTCCTTGGTGCCCGTAAAAGGGTAGCTCATAGGTTAGAGATTGGGTATAGTTTGAAGCATGGAAAGATAGTGAGTAATCAATATAGGATTCACCACTCCTTAATAGGAGAGTATATCCCTTAATGGCCACTTGTTGGAAATATTAACTCATAAATCTTCTGCAGAAGTGATAGTATAACTTAGAAGTAGTTTCAAGGTTATACATCATGGAGAGTTATATTTCTGGAACAAGAAAATATAAATTAGTCATTTAAAAGTATGCACTATAATTTTAGACTAATTGGGATATAGTGTGGTGAAAGGATATTAATTACACGGTAACATTGTCATTGAAGGGTATGGTCTACCATATGACTTTCCTATTCACTTGGGTGGTCATGATGCATTGCTAGACGCCACTCATGATCTATAAGTATGAATTGATTAATTAGTGAATTAATGATAAATTAAAAGTGTTTAATTTATCTAGCTCAATTAATGAGTTATAATTTATACTTATTGCCAACGTGAATGGAACCTAATGGGTCACACACATAAAGAACAAAATCTTTGGGTTAAAACGTAATTAAGATAAGTATGAGATACTTATGGGGTTAATTTATGAGATAAATTAACTTAAAGGACTTATTTATAAATATTCTAAGTCTTGCAGGAAATTAGTTTCCTAAAAGAAATAAAGTAACTAATTGGTTTCCTTATGGAATAGATTTCCTAAAGGAGAAGGATTAGCTTAAAGTAAGTTGCCTAAACCTTCTTGGTTTCTAATTAGCTTTATTTGCTAAAAGACTAGAATACTTCCTCTATAAATAGGTTCATGCTTTGACTCTTGAATTATTATTGCTACACAAAATGAAAACTAGTGAGAGAAAATAGAAGAAAGAAAAGGCACGCCTCTCTCTCTCTCTCTAGGCGTCTCTCTCTCTCTCTCCTAAGGGTTAGGTTTTTCTTCTTCTTGTGTTCTTAATAATTCAAGGGAGCTAGCACTCAAAAGTCAAAGCAAGCAAGCCTACAAGGTTCCCAAAGAAGTTGTTCATGTGGATATCGTTAGAGGCTCTACGCTTGGAGGGCTTTTCGTGGTAGATCAAACATCTTCTTCGAAGGATCTTTGCCTAGAAGCATAGAAATCTTCTATGCTTAAGGTAATCTTCATGCAAACCCCCTTGTTAATCATATAGATATGTCAAAGAGATCCATGGTTAAGGTAATAAGTTTTTATTTTTCCGCTGCGTTACCTATGCTATTACCTTACATTCACAATCAGCCCTCCTCCAACCATAATTCCTTCATCACGCCCTCATAGTGATGCACCACCATCCACTATCCTTTGGTGAAACAACCGCCCCTATTTCCAACCTCACCAATCGCACCACCACTCAAATCACTAACCATTAAAGTTCCCTGCCAGCATCAACACCACCTGTAAAAAAAAAAAAAAAAAAAGTAGAACCATCTGAAGCATCTCCATCATCATTCATATCATCGCCATACTCATTCATCCCATGCGCCACCAGCCTGTTGGCCATCACCATCCAACATAGCTCCAAGCACCAGTGTCGCTGCCATCACAACCATTCCTAGCCTCCATCTCTATCACCCACGCCACTGCCATCTCTTTGTCCTAAACCACTCCTTTTCAACCTTGCCACCGTAACCCTCCTCCACACCATTACTCTACCAGAGAATACCATAGGCCAAAGACCAGGCTATCATCTTCCCCTGAAATCACTTAAAACCACCTTGTTATCATAAAAAATTGCTCAATCGAGCTCACCCCTCTTAGATCAAACAGATCATTTGAACTCCTTTTTGGGTTTATTCATGTTAAACACAGGATTTTTTTTGGTTTGTATGAGATAGTTTGATTTGCAATGAATCTTTGACTTTGGAGTTGAAGGATTCGGAACTTTGTTCATTGTTTTGGGGAATTTTGGTTGAAAGGGAGATTTAGAAAACAACCGATTTAAGCTTTGGGAGCTAGGAAGAGAGAGAGAGAGAGAGAGAGAGAGAGAGAGAGACATGTAACGTCCCGAAAATTGAGAGCATGGTCAGTCTGGGAATGTCGCGCCCTAAAAAGACGGTCCGGTCCGGTGACCCCTTTCGAATAGATAGGTTTTTTAAAAAAAATTGTGCGTGTGTGAGAAAAAATCGGGTTTTTAGTGAAAAACTGTTATTTATAAAAAATGGTAATTTAAAAGAAAATAAGTCCGGGACTAAAAGTGCAACAGTTTTGGCTAACTAACTTTGAAAAAGAGTTTTATTTTAAAAATAGAGTCGCCACTTGGTATGTAGTTAGGGTGCACCAAGCCACCCAAAAAATTGTTTAAACAAACAAAAACAAAAATTTTAGAAAAAATATTGAAAATCCTTTTTCTACTCTGGTATGTGAAAAACAAGAGAAAAAGGTCCAGGAGTCACATTTGAAGAAAGGGAAGGCAAAGACTCACCCCTAAGGCACTCTTTCAACTTAGGTGAGGCTATTTGCGAGGTTTAATCAAAATTTCCTAAGTTAACCCTAAATTCTATCTCATTTGGATGTATCTAAATGAATGTAAATTCTAAATCTATATGTGAGTATCGGGAGGGTCAAAATATTTCTTCGAGGCTTGGTCAAAATTATCGCATTAATTGCGAAACTCGAGTCGAGGCCTCAAGGGAGTCACGAGTATAGATGCAAAATGGAATGCAAAAGAAAAGAAAATAGTAATATAGACGATAAGTGGTCGAAGAAAGTGGGGATGCAACATAACGGGTACGGAAGACTGATAACTCGTGACTAAATTTTTCTACTCATAGAGGGGGGAAGGGAACAACTTGTCAATCCACTGCTTCCAATGTAAGTAGATTACTATTTCTAGTCAGAACACATAAAATGACCTAACTCCTAATTGAAATGCAACCTAGACGTCATGCACTTTTAAATGCTAAAATAGATAATAATAATAATAATAAAATATGTACCAAAAATCATGCAAATATGGAAAACTCTAAAAAAGGAGAATGTGTTGTGAAATGAGATGAAATGCACGCGAGTGAGACTAGCACTAAAGTACCCTAAGGGCCTAGTGTTGAACTAGTCCTTTTTAGGAATCCCTCATTAGTGTTGGACTAGCTGGGAAACGAGAAAATCACAATTAGCGTTGGACTAATGTGGTGACGGAATAATAAAAGCTGATAAAACATGAATTAAAATAGTAAAACATGAATTAAAAGCAAAAAAACATATAAGGCATATAAGAGCACGTAGGAGTACATAACACGTAAGCATGATATCTAGATGCAAATCCTAAGGAGAGCGATAAAACAAATAAGCACGTAAGTACGCAAAAGCACTTAAGCCCTAACTATTACACCAGGGGATTTAACTTACAATTTGAGGGGAAAAAAAAGTAAAAAACAGACTATCTATTACACTTGCTATACAAATATAAATTCTTTTTGCTAAAATATAAGAAATATAATCTAGCTATTACATTGACTATCTAAATACGAAAGTTGGCCAAAATAAAAGAAATTTCAATCTATTCTCTTACATTTTTCGCCCAATAATAAAATTCGAAACTAAATAAAATAAAAATAAATACGTAAAAGCATGTAGAAATAAGAAATTTGAAGAAAATGCATAAAAAATCACATAGGAGCACTTTGGAGCACATAAAAAGAAATTAACAATAAATAGGAATGCCTTTTTGAAGACCCGGTACAAATACTAATTAAAATGAACAAACATGTCAAGGAATCTCGATATAAACAAATATAGCCTAAAATATGTAATTATTGACAAATTGAGGTAAAATGTGAATTCTAGCAACTAAGGAAACTAAAAAATAATATTCTATAAAGCATAAGGGGAATAATTGAAAATTCACAAAAATCTAAGGGGTTGAAATGCAAAATCAAAGTAAATTGGGGAGAACAAAATAGTAAGTTCCAGCAAGTAAAGACATATTTGCAATCAGTCAAGACTTGAGTGAAAGAAAATAAATTAGGAGGGGTCAGTTTGTAATTATTAAAGACTTAATTGCAGAGAAAAAAAAGTATTTTGGGCACATCAATAACAACTAAGAAGGAACAAGGGCTAAAACGTAAATGTTGCTTTATGATGAAAATACCAAACAAAAATGTCAAGTTCAAGCTAGTGATCTAAAACTAAATTAGCAAAAGTGACTAGTTTGACTAAAATTAATAAGAAGTTAAATTTTGACTAAATTAAGAACAAATCATTAACAAAATAAGCAAACAAGAAAAGCCAATTTAGATCAAGAAAACTAAAACTAAATCCCTAAAAATCATTAACAAAAATCAAATGAAAACCATAAAAACACACAACACAAACCCACCCCCAGATTACTCTTTCTTCCCTGTAGAAAACCCCTTTCTCATTCTCGCTTTGTCTCACTTTCTCTGATTCTCTCTTTTGTTCTCTCTGTCCTTCTCTCTTTGTTTTCTGTCTTTCACTCCTTCCTCTCCATATCACTTCGTCTCTTTCTCTCTTATCTCACTGTCTCTCTCTTTCTCTCACTCTCTCTAGTTTTCTCAATCTCTCCTAGCTTCTTTATCTTTCTCATTCTCACTCAGTCTCTCTCTCTCTCTCTCTTTCTCTCTCTCTCTCTCCTCTTCTTTCTCTGGCTTCCCTACTCCGCTTCTTTCTCTCTCTTCGTCTGCCCTCTCTTCTCTCGAATTAGCCATTCAAGTCAATAAACCCCAGACCAAGAACGAATTTCTTCCTCCTACCCAAAGAAATTTTCTCAAACTCAGTTCTTAATATTTGATTTCTAAACCCATAGTTTCCCAAAATCTAGCTCAAATTGTCATTGCTCTTTACTTAAATCCAGTTCAAGTCGTCAATTCACAAACAATTTTATCTGCTAAAGTGTACGCATATGGATTGGGAGATTGGCCGGAGATCTTACCTGGAGGGAGCAAGGTGGTAGATTTGGGCTATGACTGTTGAAGCTAAGATGATGTTGGCAATTGTCCAGTGGTGGAGGTGAGCTTGACTTGGGGAGTTCGCTGGTGATTTACCGGCTATCCATGGTCATGACAGTAGGGGTGCTGCTAGGACTGTTTGGATTTGGCTGGATTTGTAGGTTTTTTTATGGCTGTTTTGAAGGTGAAAATGGGGTTATGATAGGCTGTTTTTCTTTTCGGTGATGGGTAAACTGGTGATTACTGAAGTTACAATAGTGGTGACTGTGTTTATGGAGGCAATTGGTGAAGAAAGGTGAGGAAAGTAGTGGTGATAAAACCATAGCTTTTTCTGATGGCCTTTGGTTGTAGACGGTGGTTCGGTGGTCAAATTGAACTGTAATTAGATAACTTTAACTGACTGTGACGGTTGCAGGGGAAGTTGAGGTGTGCTTTTGAGTTAAAGTTGATGGATGATGGTTGCCAAGGCAGTGGCTGTGGTTCGGGTAGTTGATTGATTAGGGGCGCGTGTGCGATTATACTGTGGTGTGCATGTGGTTTGTATGCAATTGCGTATGAGTATGTATTGTTGCGTGTGAATCTAAATGCATGCTGTGCCATCAGTTTTTTGTGAAGTTGATAGGGGTTGTGAAGATTGGGCTTATAGGTCTGTGGTTTTGATGGCTTGGAGCTAGTTTAGCAGTGGTGATGGAGGGGGTTGAGTGTGGTGGATGGCTGTCTTTTTTGTTGTGTGAGGAATTGTGTTTCATGGAGGTTTGGGTTTGAAAATGGTGGGAATTGCAGGTGATGGAAATTGGTACTGATTATGGGATCAATTTCGGATGGAATTGGGGCTATTGTTGGAAGTTGTTTTCTGGCTTTGCAGAGAAATTGTGGAGAGTAGTGGTGAATTGGTAGTGAAGGTGTGGTTATGAGCTAGCCATGATGGCCTTCTTGGGCTGACTTGTTTTGGTTCTAGGTAGAGAGAGGCAACGTGTGTGTGTGTTGCAACTGTGTGTGAATGTGCGTGTTGGAGTGTGTGACTTGAAACTGAAAATGTATGCTGAAATGCGTGTGATTGTATGTGAATTGTGTGAATTGTGTGAATGTGTGTGATATGCGTGAGATTGGCATGTGACTGTGTGCAAGTGTGGTGTGTGAATCGTATGTGAGTTGTGTGCAAGTGTTGTTGTGTGTGTGTTTGTGTGTGATTGTGTGTTGTTTGTGCATTTTGTGAGTGCTGGAATGTGTTTGAGTATGTGAGAGAGAAACTGTAAGAAGTGTGTAGAATAGTGTATGTAGTGCATGAGAGAGAAAGTGAATAAGTGTGTGAGATTAGTTAGTGCGTGTTCTTGGGGTATTAGGTGTAGGGTATGAAGATAAATTAGTGTGTGTTCTAGGTGTTCTAGGTGTACATTTGAAGATGAACTGAAACCTAGCAGGTGTTCTTGATGAAAACTTGAAAATAAATATAGAAAAAAGTGTGTATTTTTGGTGTTCTTGGTGTAAGAGATAAAACCAAAGAACTAAAAACTAAAAAAACTCTCCAGTTTTTTTTCCTCCCTTTTTCTTCCCCAAAAAATGACTATTTATAGTGCACAAAAGACTTATCTTCCAAAAAAATGAATAAAAGACCAAAACGCCTCTAACGACCAAAATCACAATTTTATCCCTACAAAAAAAATTAAAATCGATGTTCTCTCCCAAAAATATAAAAATGCAAAAATTAAGAAAATTATAAATAATAAATTTATTAATAGCAATTCATCCCAAAAAATTAAAAAAATTTAAAAACATGCTTAAAAGACCTAAAAAGGAATTTGAGACCCAAAAATGACAAAAAAAGTTTAGAAGGTGAAATGACTATTTTGCTCCTGTATTGTCAAAATATACGAAAAATATCAGTTAGCCTCGAAAAAATTATCAAAAATTAAAAATGAGGTTAAAACCCGAGAAAATGAATTTAACACTCAAAATTTGGTAAAAAATGCGTTCGGAGTGTGAAATGACTATTTTGCTCCTGAACACAATATTAATAGAAAAAATAGCAATTGTCCCTGAAAAATCAGAAGAATATAGAAACACACTTAAAAACCTAAAAAATAAATTTATGACAAAAAATGGGCAAAAATAGTGTTCACGTAGCGAAATGACCATTTTACCCATGTGCCGGTAAAATATAGACAAAAATACCAGTTGAACTCGAAAAATCACAAAATTTTAGAAACATGTATAAAAATACAAAAATATGTATTTAAAATTTCAAAACTAATGAAAAATATTTACGTGCTAAAAATTACTGTTTGGCCTCCCGGAATAGTTGACTTTGCCTTTTTTGTTCAAAAATCAGAATTTGACCGTAAAATAGAAAAAAATACCCCCAATGTTAGAAAAGATGAATGGTGTGTCAAAATTTGATATCTACAAGATATATAGAGAGAAGAAGAGAACAAAGACAGGAGAACGAGAGAGAACAGAAAGAGAAAGAGAGTAAGCAAGAGAGAAAATAGGTGTAGACACCAAATTTTGATGTACCATTTAGTTTTTTTTAATATTAGCGAGATTTTTTATTTTTTATTTTTAGGGGTTGATTTTAATTTTTCATGTAAAATATGTTAAAGTAGTCAAGTTGGAGCCAAAATGGTAATTTTGACTTGTAAATACTTTTTCCTTTTATTTTAGTGTCTAATTCGTATTTTTATACTTTTGAGCATTTTCTTAAATTTTAATGATTTTAGATGTCATTTAGCATTCGTTTAGAATTGTTGTTATTAGATGATATATTGTCTGATTGTTTTAGTCATTGTGATTTTTGTTTGCATTTTATGCTTTTTGAAAAAAAAAAAAGAAAAAAAAGAAGAAAGAAAAGAAGAAGAAAAGAAAGAAAAGAAAAGAGAAAAAGAAAAGAAAAAAGGAAAAACAAAAAAAATTTATTTTTGAAGTATTTTTATTTTTATTTTTATTTGTCACTTTTATTTTTTCTTGTTATTTTTCGTGTTGGGTTGAGCCTAGGTCCAAGATGTCTCTAGAGTGTCCAATTTCTCTGGTATTTATACATGCAACCCTAGGGCATCAAGGGGGATTCACATTCATTGATACACGTAGACAAAAAACACTCTCGCTCACAGTTCACATTCCATTCACACACATACACTCTTACATACCTCTGCAACAGACATTCTCACACTTGACACACACTTCACATTTTATTCATTGTTACACCTATTCAAACACAGACACTTCATATTGGCCACACACTACCTCACGTATTGTTGCAATTACACACACAACACATACCAATTCACAGTCGAATTCACTACGTTGCTTCGCCAAAGCCCACCAGGCGCCACCACTAGTTCCTCGCCAATCAATCTATTAGTCCCTAAGGCGGCTCAACACCACCAGTGCTAGCCACCATCGCCATTTCAAAGCCAAGGACACCCTAGAAAATCATCCAAATTCTCATCCTCCGCCAAATCAACCAGCCAATCAAGACCAACCCCTCAACCTAGATTCCATTGAATCACCATCCAACTCACCACCCAAAGCCATAAAACACCCAACAATCATAACACAAAAACACCACATACATACTGCACACATCATTCGCACACTTTGCAACACACAGAGAACACAACAAAATCATCATTAACATAGAGTAAACACACACAGACTCACACGCACCACTATATATACCAAAACAATCAGGCCACAGTCACACACAACACACGTAACTCATGCACTTTGCACACACACAAATTCACCTAAAAAACCACAGCAAAATCATCTCTAATTGCCACCCATTATCCCCTCCCCATTAGTCACCTGAGGTCATTGCAAAACATTTTCAAATCCAAGCAAAATTGCCATTAGTTGATCGCGCACACACCCACGCACTCCACCATTAGACAGCACCATGCTACTACCACCAATTTCCATTGCCTCTGAACCCAGGTAACTTTTGGCCCATCCCTCGATTTGCTTTTCATAATTCCTAATCCATGAATTCTGTACATATGTTATCTAATTTGTGGTGGGGTTGAATGGAGAATTGATATTCTGTTTTAGGGATTTAGGAATTAGACAGAAATTGGTTGAAGAGGGGAATTTGATTTGAGAATACGGTTTGCAGAAGTTTGAATGTGTTTATATTAGAAAAAGAATAAATCGATTAAAGGTTGGGAAGAGGTTTGAGAATGACTCATTCTTAGGTGGATTGGGTCCACGGGTTGGTGGACAAGGAGCTAGCAATGCTTGGTGGACCCCACTGAGCATTGGTGGCTTTAATCTCAATTGTACCCGTGGATCCGATCCACCCCAAACCTTTTGCATCGTTTGGGAAACTAATTGTGAACTTGGGATTTGGGTAGTTAATTTGAGGAATTTGTTTTCTTTTAAGAGTTATTCTCGAGTTCCATTTGGAAAACTGTGGAGCTTTGGCATTTTATTCTTGGTGAGTTCATTTCTTTTATTTAGTTTAAGTTAATTTCTTTCATTTTTTATTTTTTTATTTTGTTCTTACAATTTAGTTAATTAATATGGTTAATCATGTTAAGTTAGCTAACTAATTTAGTTTTAGTCTTAATATAGCATTTTTATTTGTTTAGTGTCAACATGAAATTAATATTTATGTCTTAGACCTTATTTTTTTTAAGTTATACTAATATGCCCCTAAACTTTTTATGCAATTAAGTCATTAATTTTGTGGAATTGAGTCCTTAGGTTTTGTTTTTTTCAATTAGGCCCCAATTGTTTATATTGTGATCCTTTAAGTTGCTAAAATTTACATTTTACTCCAAAATTGTTAGAATTTATTTTCATGTTTATTATCTAAAGTAGTGGTACCTTGACGTTTCTATTCATCTTGATAGTGTTACACTAGGTCTGCAAAGAGAGGTATCCCTATTTTCCTTTTATTTTATTTTATTTTTATGTGCTCCTATGTGTTTATTATGTGTTCTTATCTATTGCTTTTGTTCTATTTATTTTTGAATATCGGTTAATTTTGTGTTTATTTATTGATTTGATTTTAATTTTAATTATTTGGAAAAAAATGTAATAGATAGATAGATATTTTTTTTATTTAGCAAAAACTTGTATTTAGTTAAGTGTAATAGATAGGTTAGACAGGGTGTTTGGATTTTATTTTATTTTTCCCGATTTAGATTGTAACTAGGCTCCCCAATGTAATAGATAGGGCTTCTGTGTTATGTGTTTTGCATGCTTATGTGCTTACATGTCATTTGCTTTTCTTAGGGTTTTTGCTTTGAGAATATCATGTTTATGTGTTATGTGCTCCTGTGTGACTTATGTGCTCTTTTGTGTTTATTTAATTTCATTATGCTTTAGTTCATATTTTATTTGTAACCTCACCACACTAGTTCTCAATTTTCATGTATGTGATGAATGATTTATTTATTTATTATTCGTATCGGTCTTTGCATTTGGGAAAGGGGCTGCAATCACCTTAGAGCCTCATTGCATGTTTAATAGTATTAGTCCTTCCTCTTAAAGGAGCATATTTGTACGTGCATACGATGATTTTGACCACTTTTTTTTATCTTTTGGCGGTTATCACCCACCCATCCTTGTTAGAATTAGGATTGATTTGCCTAGACTTGTGATTGTGGCATGATGTGCACGTAGTTGTATCTAGAAGATCACTTGAACCAACGACCTGGGACCCTTGGAATAGACAGAATTGCTACTTTTTAGGTCCCTAAGTCTGAAGGTTTGAGAACTTATCGATCCACTTGGGCATGTGGTCGTGACATGATGTGCACGTAGCAGTGTCTAGGGGATCACTCAAGCTACTAATCGAGGGTCTTGGGAGTGGTAACACTTTGCCCTTTGGTTTGAAGGCTTGGGAACCTAAAGCTGAATCAAGTTTAGATGCATTAATAAACCCAACCTCATGCATGCATGTAGAATAACCCAGGATAGAGTCTAGCTCACCCTCTTAGGTACACTAGGCACAAGAGGAGGGAGTTCACCCCTCGTTTTCTTTGTTCTATCTCTGTGTACAGTTTCTTGCGCCAATGTGTTATGTGTTGTTTGTTAAATGAACTTTTCTTTACATTCACAACTTTAGGAATAAGAGTCTTGGCATAGTACTCTTTTAAGAAAAATCATCTTTTCAGATAGACTATTGCACGTTTAAGTTTCAATCCATTGCAAAAAAAAAAAAAAAGTTTTACATACCATTTTTGGGTTACCCCATCATTCGAATGGAGCCTTTGTACGTCACATTCAAACCACAGTTCTTGCATACTTGTTGTAATAAACTGACATCATGCATAAATCTTAGAGAGAATACTATTCTGGAAATCCCGTTGTAGGTACACCATTCTTTCTTTGTCTTAAATACATGCATGTTTGCGTTTTCTAATATTATCTTGGTGAGACCCTAGTTCAAGTAATTTGAGTAGAATGGAGATATTTTTTCTCGGTAAGTCTATCTTTTCTTGGTTAAAGGGTCCTTGCCCTACAGAATTGCATTTCATAATAGGGGTTTCTCCGTATGACACACATTCATTTCTTTATACAAATCACTGACTTTGGTCTTGTTTTCTCTTTCTTTCCTTAGAGTATATAATAGGTTCGATAAAAATCCAGTGTTTAAACAAAGCTCCTTTTTGATTCTTAGGTACTTTAAATATAGCTTCATGAAGAAGCCCCATCATCACTGGATCCCGTAGCAAGGTCTTGAGATTTATAAATATGAGTTTAGCTCTAGAATCTTCAAAAAAATCTACCCAAAAGGTGTTGCTAGACTTTGCGGCATTGGGGGGCTCAATTGAGCAAAATGTTGGGTAAATTCAATGAGTTGAGGTAGAAATGGTTGAACAAAGGCATGTGATTGACCGAATTGTTGCAAGCAGCAGTGGTATGGTCCCTAGTGACTAAGTGCCCACAGCCAACAACCCACTTGAGCAAGATAATCGATTGTCTCACACAGCCAACGTTCAAACTACTTTTGCTCCCCCTCCTGCTAGTTTTCCTGAGAGTACCTTCACTCATTTTAATCCTGATGTCCCTCTTACACACCTGAATTATGCCTTGGTGAATACATCCGGTAATGAAAATCCTCAAATTCTTCAACAAACCAACATGACTATGCCACTTAATCCTCAAGGGCCTCACCATCACAATCCAGAGCCTTTTATGGGGGATGTTGCCTCTCAAGGTAAACTGGCAATAGACGAACCTACTGCAACTATTGACAAGGATTTGTTAAGGATGTTAGATTAGTTTGATGAGTTTGTGAAGAAAAGTGGAGGGCAGAATAAACACGGTGGATTAGATTATGATGAGCTGTATCTTTTTTCTGATGCCCAATTGCCTATGGGATTTAAGATTCCCAAGTTTAGAAAATTTGATGCAATAAGGAACCCGAAAACACATCTTAGAATGTTTGCCAATAAGTTAGGCAAACCTCTAGATGACGAAAATCCACCCATGCATCTATTCCCTAAAAGCTTGGAGGGGGATGCTCTAGATTGGTACTCAAAACTGAAGCCCGAAGAAGTGAAGTAAAGATATGGTTGGATTTTTCAATAGCATTTGTGAAACAGTATGAATTCAACTGCGAATTGGCACCAACCTGAATGACATTGGAGAATACCAAAAGGAAACCTTCGGAGGATCACAAGACATTTGCAAAGCATTGGAGAAAACTAACTGTTAAGGTGGAGCCCCCTATGACGGAGAAGGAAATGGTTCACACTTTCATCAAGGCTCATGATCCACCTTATTTTGAGGAAATTTTTCGCATGACGGGCAGCTCATTTGCCACCATCATCAATAAGTTAGAGGAATATGATGAGTACATCAAGGTTGGGAAGATAGTCAATGAGATAGCATTGAAACTGCAATTGGAGGCCTTGTGAAATCAGAACCAAAATAATAACGGAAAGAAATCTCCATTTAATAAGAAAGAGGGAGAGGTTGCTTTTGTATTTAGTCAAGGCGCATCTTTTTGACCAAAAGTTCAGAATTACCCCTCATAACCATCCCCTTATCCCTATTATCCTAACCCTCAATCAGTTTGCCACACCAATGCCCAGCCTCTTTATCCTCAGCAGGGATATCTGAACTTTCCACCCCCACCTCCTGTTCCTTGACCTACTTTTCAAAATCATCCTTGCACTTGATTGTTCTTATTAAACATTTTTTTGAGAAATTTGGTAAGGTAAAGAAATTTTTCTAAACTAGCTTAATCATGATATAATTACTTCTCCTTGTTTGATATTATAAGTATTAGAGGCAAAATAGGGAATTGCATAACATCTATTTACTTGGTTTTGTGGAATTATGTTTTAAAGAACACATTTGTTATTTCAACTCTTGAATCATTATTTGGACTTGTATTTTCCACTTGCTTAAGGACAAGCAATGATTCAAGTGTGGGGGAATTTGACAAGTGTAAAATTTACCTACTTTAGTATATGCTTTATTACAAGTTTTTAGTGTATTTGTAATACATTTAGAATGAATTTGGCTCCAAAAAAATTATTTTCCACAAACAAGGGCTTTCTCCTAGAAATTTGGAATTTTGATGCAAAATTTATATTTTGAGCAATTTAATGCACAAGTTTATGTGATTTTACAGGTTTACGATATTTGGATCAATTGGAGCACAACTTATCTTAATTTGAGTTGATTCAACATTGCATTAAAAACATCACAAAGCTTGGAGACTATTTGTTTAACATTAGGGAGAGTAATTCACCAATAAATCAACTATAGAATTCATGGATCAATCCCGCAAATAATATCTTGGGGCCAAGATTTTGTGGACCAAAAAGTTCAAAGGCCCAGCTTGGCCCAATTTTGAAACCACTTGCAAATTTGGCCCACAAAGTTGAAAGGCACAATTTGGTCCAAAATATTAAAAGGCTCAATTAGTCCAATTTGGTCCAAGTTGGCCCAATGGTAGTGGAATTCTCTCGAGAAGCAGCAACATGCAACGCGTTCACACTTGATGTTCAACGTAATTTTAGAAAAATTTGCAGGAATTTTAGTCAAATTAAAATTGCTAATTCCAATGCAATTCTCATAAGAATTCTAGGCAAGTTTGGAAGACATCTTGCATTGCAAGTTTGATAGAGTTTTGAAGAATTCTCTGCACAAATGTATTTGACTATCCAAATGCTAGAATTTTCATTTTTAGGACAAAATTTATAAGAAATTGTTAACAAGGACTTGAGTCCCAATGTTCTATAAATAATGGTCCTTGATTAACATATTTTAGATGTTAGGATATGCTAGGTTATGTCAAGTTATGCGGTATAGTAGAAACCTTCTTGTTGTAGCAAAATTTCAACGAAATCTTCTTGTTGTAGCAAAATTTCAACGAAATCTTCTTGTTGTAGCAAAATTTCAACACTTGTAAGCGGACTCTTGGAGATTTCACTTGTATCAATTCATCTTCAAGGTGAAAATGGAAAGCTACTAATTCTTGTTCATCAACCAAATTAGTAATTTCTATCCTTATCTTTTCATTTACTACTTGTTATGAATTTTTACTTCGATGTTTTGTTCTTTGAAGTTATGAAATCTATGTTAAACTAGATACTTGTACTAAGATTAGATGAAACTAATTCTATGTCTTGAATGAGATTAAACCTACTATATCTTGATTTTACTAATTCATCTATCAAAGTTAAATAGTTGTAGTTGATTGGTCACCAACTACAAACTATCTAGTTGTTAGTTGACAACTAAACTTGCAAAGTAACAATGTAAATATGATAGATGAAACCATTGTAGTATGACATGAAAATAGTAGTACTCTTAGGTGGATTGAGATTTTTGTAAACCATAATTCATGAATTTCACAAAACTTCATCATGTGAGTAGGTGAGTTTATGTCAATTCATTGTGAAAATAAGTCTTGATTTCGTATGGAATTGCAATCCCTAGTAAATCACGATGTTAATAGCAAGTGAGAATTAGTGGATTCTAAAACCTTCTAGTATTTTGTGAATTTTCTCCATTAGTTATCTTACAAGAAATTGAATTTTCTTAGTTTATTTACTTGTATATTTTTTTCCTACTTTTTTTTGATTGTTTAGATAAAAAACAAATTAGTAGCTTTGGTTATTGCCACCTTAAGTTTTCTTGTAGGATTGACCCTAATTTATCCCTATATTCAAATACGACCTGTACACTTGCGGTATTAGAAAATTAGATTATATTTATTACTTGTTTGTGAGTGAAATTGGAAGGATTTATTGCATATTTTATAGACGTAATCCATCTGCATCAGTCTTTTTGATTTCCACCATAGAAGCCCTTGAGTAGCTCCTCTACTCTTGCTTTATTCTCTCTATATCCTTCTAGATATGTAAAAGTGTGTGAAAGATGTGTGTGTTGTGTCTAGGTCTCATGTATGTCTAATCTATTAGGGTCAAAGTCCCTTTTTATAATGTTTTTCTCCTCTTAGCCCTTGGGGAGAAGTCCTCTTTGAAGTTTTAAAAAGATCCCATAAAATCTGTCAGTCCACGCCACGTATTACAAAAAAATTGCAAAAGTCTATAATACATGCCGCCCCCATGGCTCATTGAGCCGCACCCATTGCTTGATCGAGCTACGGGTCTTCTTCTTCTAGTTGCGACTGCAGTTGACGCCGCGGCTTAGCCTCATCAAGTTTTTGATTTGGTTCGCTGGTGACTATTCCCGCAACTATAGTTTCGGCTAAGGTCAGAATGTCCACTCTTGCATCCATTCGCCCCTCTAACCGTGGTCAATGACTCTATTGCCTTTATACTTAAAAAACCTTAGACTTTGCTCCATAGTTTGGCATTTTTTGACCTTTAATCGTCCATCACCCTCGAATCAACCTTCCAAAAATTTTTGATGTGTGCACGGCTATGTTGCCAAAAAAGTCTTGGAGTTCAGGTATGCAACTCATTGAACTCAAGACCTTGTTTGATTCGTGAACCAAGAAACCTTTGACGTGAAGTTGTTTTGCTTTGAATCTTCCCTTGAAGTTGACACACGCCTATGGAGAAACTAGACTAGACCAAGTTGAGCATGTTTAATCATCTAACCTAATTAACTCTAAAAGACTTGATCAAAAACTTAGGAAAACTCTAAGCTAGGTTTAGGTCGCCACAGAAAAGCTTCATAAGACCAAAAGTAGTTCTAATCCAAGAACCAAGAAAATTCTAAATCTTGAGAAAACGCTCAATTTTTATTCATCAAAATCTTGAAAATTTGTATGGAAAAATATGCCTATAAATAGGCTTACAAAGAACTTTTAAGAATTGAAGAATTAAGCAACTACTAAGTATAGACCTAACCTAACAATAATACTTAGCTAAAAACACAATTGCAGAGTAATTCTAACAACTAAAAACTAACTAAAAACATAATTAACTGTAAAAATTCGTCCAAAAGTGGTTCATGAGCTGGACATCCTTCATTAAGTTTCATTGGGCCTCTATTTAGCAACTTTAAGAGCCCTCCAAATGAGTCCAAGTAATTGGCCCCTTGAATACTTGTTATGGACAGTTTATTTGCTTATTTTGGGCCTTCTTTGTAGATGAACTTAATCCACAACCAATGATTCACTTCTTGGCCCAATATGATAGCTTGAAAATTTCAAACTTCAAGCTTGTGACTGAGCTCAAAATCGTGTAACTTGACAATCTAGCCACCGTGTTCAAATGTTACATGCATGATTATCACTCCTTTAAGCTCTCCTTGATCCATATAAATGGCCTCTTCAAGTCTACCAAGTATAAATCCAAGTCCAATAAATGTATGCGCTCCTTGGTTCATATCAATCCCTCCTTTCTCGAAAAGATTCGTCCTTGAATCTTCTACATCATATAAACTGACATTAGAAACTAAAGGATTGATAGATAAGCAAGTATAACCACCAAGAATATTAAGCACGTAAAAATCAGATGGCATATTGCAAGAATAAACACAAGTAGTTAAAGACTGATTACTCTTGCAAGATGAAACAAAATAAAACTAAAAAAAAAACACACACACACACATAGATGATGTGTTAGTGTATGCCCTAAAACCAAGATGGTTTAAGGTGTTTTGTAGTTACACTTATTTATGTTATATTTATCCATGTGGTATTTTTCTTTATCATCTATACTTGTATTTCCATGTTACTTGTTTGATTGATAAAGTCCTTAGAATATTGACTGTGTATTAGAGATTGTAAGGGTTACAATGATGAGACTCTAATACATAAAGTCATATTCTTAAATATCCCTAGTCATAGTATTAATGAGATTGGACATCATTAATACAGATTAGACTAGCACATACTTTGCCTCTACTTATGGTAAGTAGTAGTTGATCTCATTGACTATGGTGTGCGTGACACTTAAGCTGGTATGTGGATGCTTGTTTGAGAACAAGTTCATTGGATTGATCCAGCCAAGAGTTTTCAACTATAGTGCCAATGGTTGAACTCTTAATGGCAATGGTGTAAGTGATCCTTTGACTTGAGATTACCATAGTATCTTGAGTGTGGATTGCTATACTTTGACTCTATTCCTCGGTGCCTGTAAAAGGGTAGCTCATAGGTTAGAGATTGGGTATAGTTTGAAGCATGGAAAGATAGTGAGTAATCAATATAGGATTCACCACTCCTTAATAGGAGAGTATATCCCTTTATGGCCACTTGTTGGAAATATTAACTCATAAATCTTCTACAGAAGTGATAGTATAACTTGGAAGTAGTTTCAAGGTTATACATCATGGAGAGTTATATTTCTAGAACAAGAAAATATAAATTAGTCATTATTAAAGTATGCACTATACTTTTAGACTAATTGGGATATAGTGTGGTGAAAGGATATTAATTACACTGGTAACATTGTCATTGAAGGGTATGGTCTACCATATGACTTTCCTATTCACTTGGGTGGTCATGATGCATTGCTAGACGCCACTCATGATCTATAAGTATGAATTGATTAATTAGTGAATTAATGATAAATTAAAAGTGTTTAATTTATCTAGCTCAATTAATGAGTTATAATTTATACTTATTGCCAACGTGAATGGAACCTAATGGGTCACACACATAAAGAACAAAATCTTTGGGTTAAAATGTAATTAAGATAAGTATGAGATACTTATGGGGTTAATTTATGAGATAAATTAACTTAAAGGACTTATTTATAAATATTCTAAGTCTTGTAGGAAATTGGTTTCCTAAAGAAATAAAGTAACTAATTGGTTTCCTTATGGAATAGATTTCCTAAAGGAGAAGGATTAGCTTAAAGTAAGTTACCTAAACCTTCTTGGTTTCCAATTAGCTTTATTTCCTAAAAGACTAGAATACTTCCTCTATAAATAGGTTCATGCTTTGACTCTTGAATTATTATTGCAACACAAAAAGAAAACTAGTGAGAGAAAAAATTGAAAGAAGAAGATACGCCTCTTTCTCTCTCTAGGCGTCTCTCTCTCTCTCTCCTAATTGTTAGGTTTTTCTTCTTCTTGTGTTCTTAAATAATTCAAGGGAGCTAGCAATCAAAAGTCAAAGCAAGCAAGCCTACAAGGTTCCCAAAGAAGTTGTTCGTGTGGATATCGTTAGAGACTCTACGCTTGGAGGGCTTTTTCGTGGTAGATCTAACATCTTCTTCGAAGGATCTTTGCCTAGAAGCATAGAAATCTTTTGTGCTTAAGGTAATCTTCATGCAAACCCCTTGTTAATCATATAGATATGTCAAAGAGATCCATGGTTAAGGTAATAAATTTTTATTTTTCCGCTGCGTTACCTATGCTATTACCTTGCATGATGTAAAGACAGTTTGAAGTTTAAAGACAACAAACATGTCTAGATGAGAAATATCTTTAAAAACATGCAAAAGGATTAATAAATACGAATTAGAGAGTCAACACCTATATATATATCAAAGAATTGACTCAAAATAACACTTACTAACAAGATGGAAATCATGATCAAATAAAGATGCATGACTAGAATCTAAGTAAAAACTACTAACTACAAGTAAGTGTAGAGAACGTGAATCATGAAGATAACATGCTATAATTCTGAATGAACTATGCAAAACAAATTTTAAACATGGAAAATATCATCATTCAACTCACTGGAATAATTCAAACTATGTAACAAAAACACATGAATGTTGTCATAAACTATAACACTAGAACACTTTGAATGAATTAACTTATGATTTTTATAGGTAAAATACTTAGGATAAACACACTGAAAATCATTTATATGACTCACTATAATTTGTGTATAAGAACAATGCAAAACATAATAATAAACACAAGAACTGCTAGAATGGTCTAAACAGAATGTATGCACAATCACATAAACCTAGAGCAAGAAATATGACATGATAAACCATATAAAGTATATTGAAAGTTGCTTAAAACATAATGATTTAACTTATCATAATCCTTAAAATAGAATACATCATACAAAACTAAACATGTTGAATGTAAAACACTAAAATATATAGGGTAAAAGGTGCGAACAAATGTACAAACTTTAACACAACATAAAAACTTATAAAATAAACAACAAAAATCGTTTAAGATATGAAACACAAGAGAGCTTTCAAGACATATTGCATTAGATGAAGTTAAATAACTTAGATGCAAAAAATAATTACCTACTCTAACATAACAAACACATAAGATAGAATTAAGATGCAAATTAAAGCTATTAAAACATAAAAACTTATGCCACAAATCAGTAAAATCCAGCAAATCTTTGTGAAGTATTTTTGCATTTGGACTTTGTAGCTAATTCTCCTCCATGGTTTTGCTTTCTTTGCTCAAGGAAGGACTTTCAACACCCAAACAGCATGTATGTGGCATTTTTCTTTGAAGATCAACCTGCAAAACTACAACAGAAACACTAGGAAAAGATAGGTTAAGTGAGTTAGCAAAGTAATTGTTCTCTTTGGAGTACATGGATGCAAGAGTTATTAGCCTAACTAGCACCACGCTCTTGTTTTTATCCACTTTTTTTTCCTTTTCCAGAATGTACGTCTACCATTATGTTATTGCTACTTTCTCCCTCACTTTGTACAATTTTTCCCTCAATTGCACTCTTTTCCTCACTCTTGTCTTGCACACTCTCTTCTTTTGGATTATCCTCACTTTCTTCTTCAAGTGCGTTCTTTAGTTTTGCTTCCAACGGTGATGTTTCAACCTTTGTTATTTCCAAGGATGCTTTAAGATCAACTTCACATGGTCGAATGGAAGCCTCACACGTCTCCTCTTTTGCTTTTGCTTTCAAAGAAATTTCCCACTCTTTGCAATCTCTTGGAATTTTCTCTTTATCCTTATTTACCTCAAGTGAGGTCAAAGCAATTAGTTTGATATTCCTCCCATTCCATTTGAAAGAGTAGTTATTGGTCAGCTCATCATATTTGGCTTCATTCTTAAGTTGCCATGGATGCTCCAAGAGTATGTGACAAGTCTTCATTGGTACCACGTCACAAAGAACCTTATCACGATACTTGCTAATTGAAAACTCCAACTCCACTTGATTAGTTACTTCAAATTCTCCATTATCAGTCAACTTTTTGTATGGCTTTGGATGCTTCAACAAGGGTAATCCTAGCTTTCCAACACACATAGTACTTGCCAAATTAGTGCAACTATCATGATTGATGCGTGTATTGCATACCTTGTTTTTCACAGTGCATCTAGTATAGAATTCAACTTGTTGCACTCGTTCACCATCTTGCAATGATTGCATCTCCTTAGGCCTTGAAGTTGATGGTTTATCCTTCTTTTCAAAAGGATTTTTGGATGCAGAAGCTTTGATGTTAGATGAGTACGTCTCTCAAGCTCTTCATAGATTTTATCTCTCATTATGCTCATCTTTCTCTCAAAATATGCAAAAATGGCTTCCCTAAGCAATTTAAATTCATTATTTGAATCCATTGGAGATGCCATTATGACCTATAAAACCTGCAAAAAAATCGTTAGAAATAAAAAAGAAATTAAACAAGAATATGTGAAACACTCTCGTAGTATTTGGCACTTGATTCCCTCAAGTAGATTGGGTTTTTTCCCTCGAATGAGCTCTCCACTAAGCCTTTTTCCACTCAAAAAATCTTCTTGTGGGCTCTTTGATGAAGAACCAACTAAATTAATCTTACCAAGGTCCTATGTCAACCCAAACACAAGAGTAAATGTGGAGGTCAAGAAAAATTAAGCTTAGAGTATGGATGACAAAGAGAGTAATCGAGAAGAACGAAAAGAAACAAGATTAGCACAAAAATAGACACCCTAATGTGTGGTATGATTGTGTAGAAAATCTTGATTTTTAATTTTCTTTTAAAAGAAAATAATATTCTTGTGCAAAAACAAAACTCCAACAAACAATTAAACCCTACCCAATTAGGGTTTCGTCCAAACTCAGTCCACAATGCACCAAAAGATGCAAGCCACACCAATTAGGACACAAAATAAACACGCACTAGTCAGGAAGAAGCAAGAAACGGTCACGAATCCAACAAAATCTAGGTGGTTTCTTAATTCCTTCACACGCCTAACCAATTTGGAAAGTGTCCAAACGGTCTTGAGCAAAATGGAAACTAACTCCCTTACTTCCCTTTTCCCTTTACCAAGGGCTTTCCTACTCCTTGAGGATTAGGATTCTTTCTTTATTTAAGCAGCAATAACCCTCAAAAGCCTCTCCACAAAATCAGAAACAATTTGGAAAATTTAGAAAAAAATTCGCAGCTAACAATTTCTAGAAATCCCAGCAAGAAGTTCAATCTAGATTCAAGAATTCAAGTAAGCTGGAATAATTTCAAAAAATTCGTATCTAAGAAACACAAAAATTCCAGCAACAAGATTTTACCAAGAACCAAGAACCAAGTCTAAGAACTTGTTCCAACCAACCCAATGATGAAACCTGAAGCAAATTATCACCAAAACAACTCAAAAACTTCCAAAAAATCGTTCAAAATGGGTGATCAAACCAAGAACTAGTAGACACTACAAACTTCTTCAAAGAAAATTTGGACTACTCCAAAGAACTTCAATAACAAAAAATTTTCAGCAACAAAATGATTCAAGAACTTTAATATAACAATCAAGAACTTCAAGAATCCTTTCAAAGTCTTCAAGAAATGTGCCAAGAACTCCAAGAAAGTCCAAGAACTTGTTCAAGAACTTCAAGAAGTTGTAAACTAAATTTCGACAGTTTCAAGATTTTCAAGAAAACATCAAGTAAGCCCAAGAAACTTCAAGAAACACCCTATAACACCAAGAATTAATCAAGAACAATGGAATAAAATTATTGCAGGGCTTTTAAACCTTGTGTAGCCTCTTTATTCTTCTTTTTCTTTTGATTTTTTTTCTTTGTGCTTTGGCTTTTCTCTTCTCCTCCAAGCACGCTTCTTTTTTTTTTTTTCAATCCAACGTAACACTCACACAAAAACTCTAAAACACTTGTAAACACACCACAACTGAATTTCTCCTTCCAAGAACATCAAATACAGGCTTTTTAGGTCCAAGAATTTGATTTTCTTGTAAAGTATTCACACAAGAATTCCAAGAAAATAATAAAAACAGTCAAGAAACACAAAATACCACACAACCTAGAATTCTTGATTGAGAAGCAACCAAGAACGACACTAGACAAACCTTAGAGCACGTTTTAATCAAGGAAACAACGAAAACTAAAGGCTGAAAATTTAATGAATGATAAAACGAACAGAACATGACGCAAAACAAATTCAACCGAGTTTAAACAAAACACAAGACATGCCAAACAAATTATTATGACCAGGTTCGAAACTCTTTGTCACAATAACAACACGACAACAAGAAAAAAACACAAGACACAAGGATATATCTGAAATTCCAAAGGGAAAAAACGGATTGAATAAACTTGAAAAATCCAAGAAACCTGGCTCTGATACCACTTGATGTGCGCATGGTTGCGTTGTCAAGAAGGTCTTGGATTTCAGGCATGCAACTTGTTGAACTCAAGACCTTGTTTGATTCGTGAACCAAGGAACCTTTGATGTGGAGTTGTTTTGCCTTGAATCTTCCCTTGAAGTTGAGACACGCCTATGGAGAAACTAGACTAGACTAAGTTGAGCAAGTTCAATCGTCTAACCTAATTAGCTCTAAAAGACTTGATCAAAAACTCAAGAAAACTCTAAGCTAGGTTTAGGTCGCCACAAGCAAGCTTGATAAGACCAAAAGTACTTCTAATCCAAGAACCAAGAAAATTCTCAATCTTGAGAAAACACTCAATTTTTATTCATCAAAATCTTGAAAATTCGTATGGAAAAATATGCCTATAAATAGGTTTACAAAGAACTTTCTAGAATTGAAGAATTAAGCAATTACTAAGTCTATACCTAACCTAACAATAATACTTAGCGAAAAACACAATTGTAAAGTAATTCTAACAACTAGAAACTAACTAAAAACAGAATAAAAATTCGTCCAAAAATAGTTCATGGGCTGGACATCCTTCATTAAGCTCCATTGGGCCTCCATTTAGCAATTTCAAGGGCCTTCCAAGCAAGTCCAAGTAACCAGCCCCTTGTAAGATTGTTTTAGACAACTTAGCAACTTCTTTTGGCCCTTCTTTGTAGTTGAACTTGATCCACAACCAATGCTCCAATTCTTGGCCCAATGTGATAGCTTGAACATTGTAAGCTTCAAGCTTGTAACTAAGCTCAAAATCGTGCAACTGGATAATCCAGCCACCATGTTCAAAAGTTCCATGTTTGATTATCACATGTATAAGCTTTTCTTGATCCATGTAAATGGCCTCATCAAATCCACTAAATATAAGTCCAAGTCCCATAAACATATGTGCTCCTTGGATCACATCAATTTCATTGCAACTCCAATTTATTGAATTCGATGATGAAGTTGTCAAAACCCTACAAAATGACACGAAAACACAAGTAAATCACACATTTACATTATTTGACATTCAAATCACAAATGAGAAGAAATAGCAAGAAATAAAGGAAAACTCATGTAAAACCCCTAAAATCTAACCTAAAACTCTACCAAAACCTAGTACACTTTTGCCATTATCAAGGCCCTAGTCGTAGAAGTGGTTTCTAATAATTTTTTGGTTAAGAAGGTGTATGTAGATGCTGGCAACTTAGCAGACGTCTTGTATTACCAAACCTTTGAAAAGATGGGCTTGAAAGATGACCAGCTCACCCCAATCAGAATTCCTTTGGTGTGATTCAAAGGACATGTTGTGTATCTTGAGGGAATGATTTCCCTTACCACTATAATTGGTAAGTTCTTGAAGTCCCAGACCGTGCAACTCAGTTATACCCTGGTTAAAGTTAACACTCTGTACAATATACTTCTTAGTCGGCCAACACTGAATGCTCTGTGTGCTATCTTCTCCACATATCATCTGAGCTTGCAATTTCCCACCCCAAATGGAGTTGTCGAAATAACAACTGATGTAAGGGCTGCAAGGGAAAGCTACTCGGCCATTATGCAAGCAGCCTATTTTACTGGTCCATCTAGTCAAGCGTCAAGGAATAACTCAGCTCGTTCCATAAAAAAAGCTCATCTTGGAGATTCAGTTCTTACTTTGGAAACAATCGAGACCTTACACCCTAAGAAGTCATAGCGACTAAAGACCGGGGATGAGGTCGAAAATGTTGTACTGGATGAGCAACATTATGAAAGAGTCATTAAAATTGGTCGAAGTCTCCACGAAGAGACCAAAGAAACCCTAGTGACTCTATTAAGGGAATTCAAGGGAATCTTTGCCTAGACCGCCGATGATGTTCTTGAAATTCCCCATGAGTTGATGTTACATTGATTAAATATGGATCCGAGGGTGAGGCCTATCCAACGAAAGAAAAGACATTTTAGAATAGAACATAGCCAAGTTGTTTTAGAAGAGGTAGATAAGTTGCTGGTTGCTCGAATGATTAGAGAAGCACAATACCCAACCTAGTTATCAAAACTAGTCATGGTTAAAAAATCTGGGGAAGGATGGAGGATGTGTGTGGACTACACCGACTTCAATAAAGCCTATCCAAAACATAGCCACCCTCTACCAAGGATCGATGTGCTGGCTGATTCAACAACTAGAAATAAGGTATCATGCTTTTTGGATGCTTTCAATGGATATCACCAGATCGGCATGAGCATTGAAGATCACAAAAAGACAACTTTTATCACTGATCGAGGCATCTATTACTGCACTACCATGCTATTGAGTTGAAGAATGCTAGGTTGCCTTATCAATGCCTAATGAATAAAATTTTTAGTCAACAAATTGGGAAGATCATAAAAGCTTATTTCGATGATTTACTTGTGAAGAGCCGCACAATCAATTCTTTTGTGGATTATTTAATGTAAGTATTTCAAGTTCTTCAAGAAAGGCAGATGATGCTCAATCTAAATAAGTGTGTATTTGGTGTCAGATTAGGGAAGTTTCTCGGATATATGATCTTTTCTCTAGGAATTGATGCTAACCCAGACAAAGTGAAGGCTATCCAGGACATGGTTCCCTCGAAGACAGTGAAAGAGGTGCAAAAGCTCCCTGGTCAGCTCGCTGCTCTAAAGAGATTCTTGTCTAAATCGGCACAGCGAGGATTACCTTTTTTCAAGGCTTTAAAGAAAGCTAACACGTTTGACTGGAATCCTGAATGTCAGGATGCCTTTCAACAACTCAAAGAGTACTTAAAATTCTTGTTGACATTATCCACACTGACTACTGGTGAAACTTTGTTTCTATATCTTGCTATAGCTAAGGAAGCCATCAACGCGGTACTAGTTAAGGAAGAGGCAAAAGTTCAAAATCCCATCTACTATGTCAACCTGGCACTCAATGACCTAGAAAGCCGGTACATTTTGACCAAAAATTGGTTCTTTGCCTAGTTCACGCTGCTTGATGGCTCAAACCTCATTCTTGGCACACCCTATATGTGTTAGGACCAATAAGTCACTCAAGTAGATTTTGACCAAGCCTGAGGTGTTGGGAAGCTGATGAAATAGGCTGTAGATCTCAGAGAGTATGACATCACTTACGAGCCACGAACAGCGATCAGAGCCCAAGCCTTGGCCAATTTTCTTGCTCAGTTTACTCCAAAAGCCTCTAAGAAGGAAGCTCCTGATCTGCCACAGCTTTGAAGTCTCTATATTGATGGCTCTTCTAGCTGAGAGAGTAGTGGTGCAAGATTGTTACTGGAAATCCCGTAAGGACAAGAATGTTGCTATTCTCTTTTATTTAATTTTCAAGCTTCTAATAATGAATCTGAATATGAAGTGCTTATTTCTAAACTTAATTTAGTTAAGCGATTTGGAGCTTGTTGACTTAGGTATACAGTGATTCCCAATTAATAGTTCGACAAGTCCTAGTAAAGTATGAAGCTAAGAAAGAAAGCATGCTCAAATATTTAAATGAGGTGAAGTGTTTGGCCAAGAATTTTGAATTTTTATAGATCCGAAGGATTCCCTGATCACAGAACAAATGTGCCAATGCTCTTTCCAAGTTAGCTTCAACTTCCTTCAATGATCTAAACAAAATTGTGCTCGTGGAACTCTTTCTGAGTTGAGCTACAATGAGACGTAGGTCTGCACCATTGACCTTTCCTCTACTTGGATGGGCCCTATTTTTTGCTATTTAGGTCAAGGCAGTCTACCAGTAGATCATGCAAAAGCTCAAAAAATCCACAGAATAGCTCCTCGGTATACCGTATTTGATGGAACCTTATACAAACGAACTTTTTGGAGGCCCTGGTTGAAATGTGTAACTCCCGAGAAGGGTCGCCAGATCCTCCAAGACATTCATGAAAGTCTGTGCAGAGCTCATATAGGTCCCTTAGCACTTGTTGGGAAATCTTTACTTCTTGGTTATTATTGGCTTATATGCAACAAAGTTCTCATTTTCTAGTTTAGAGCTGCCCTTCTTGTCAATTCCATCCACCCGAACACCATCGGTGACTAATATGATGGTTCCAATTTTTTCCCCTTGGGCATTCGAACAATGGGATACTGACATAATTAGTCCTTTTCCCAAAGTTCTGAGAGGCTTTGAGTCTGTAATAGTGGCCATAGATTATTTCACGAAGTGGATTAAAGTCAAACCATTGATTAACATCATGGGGAAAGTAGTTTAGAAATTCTTTTGGAAGAATATTGTTTGTCGCTTTGGTTTACCTGAGTTGTTATTTTGGATAATGGAAAACAATTTGCTAAAAATCTACTTAAGAAGTGGTGTGTAGACATGAAGATAGCTCAACATTTCACTTTAGTGGGTCATCCTCAAGCTAATGAACAATCCGAGAACTTCAATCGTACATTATTGCATGGTTTAAAAACTCGGCTCCACCGAGTTGGCTCAACTTGGGTCAATCATCTACTAAGTATCTTGTGGACCAACCAATCCACTCTGAGAATGCAACTAAAGAAACTCCTATTTTACTAATATACGGTGCTGAAGCTATAGTACCCACAGAAATCCTTGTACTTCATCCTTGAGTTAGTGCTTACATAGTTGAAAAAAATCGAGAGACTCGGCAGCTGAACTTGGATCTGCTAGATGAAAAATGGGAGACTATCGCACTGAAAATGGCTAAGTACAAAAATATCATGGCCCAGCATTACAATGCTCATGTCAAAATTTTGTTCTTTAAACTAGGAGATCTTATTTTTAGAAAAAACTCAGTAAGCTGATTTGAGCCCTCTGACAAATTAAATCCAAAATGGGAAGGATCCTATTGGATCGCTAAGGCCAACAAAAATGGCAACTATAAGTTAGCATATTGAGATGAAACCCTGGTACTTTGGATGTGGCATGCTGAGAACCTAAAATTGTATCATTATTGGTATTCATAAAAAAACCTAGTTACGTGTTACTACATTATTACTTTACTATTTATTAGCTCAACTTGTACTTATTTATTGTTTTACTTTACTGTTTTATTTTTACCAAAATTTTGGACATCATTTTGTTGGAAACAAGAAGGGGGCAAAGGAAGAGGAATCATGATAATGCAAGTATAAGACAGACGAACAACACAAATGTTGCATATGAAGACTTCAAAAGTAAAAATAAGGAAGGTCATTTCATCAAAAATAAGAAGAGTACATAAGAGATAAGGAAAATTTTTCTAAAAATTTTTCTAATTAAACAAAAGGCAAAAATGAGTATTCTAGATGAACATCATAGGCTAGCTCTTTTCGGCTGAGAGCATCCTAGCTGACCATGTCAACCTCGACAACATCTTCAATATCCCCTCTTCGATGTCATCCTAATTGCTACTCTCATTCTCAACTCATTCATCAAATTTCTACTTCACTTCTTGAAGGTTGGCTCTGGCCATCAGACCTTCAGTCATTATAAGGTAATAACATAGGTAACGCAGCAAAAAAATAAAAATTGATTACCTTAATTATGGATCTCTTTGACATACCTATATGATTATTAAGGGGGTTTACATGAAGATTACCTCAAGCACAAAAGATTTCTATGATTCTATGGCAAAGATCCTTTGATGAAGAAGTTAGATCTACCAGGAAAAGCCCTCCAAGCGTAGACCCTCTAATGCTATCCACATGAACAACTTCTTTGGGAACCTTTGAAGGCTTGCTTGCTTTGACTTTTGAGTGTTAGCTCCTTGAATTAATTAAGAACACAAGAGGAAGAAAAGGCCTAACAATTAGGAAGAAGAGAGAGAGAATAGAGATGCCACAAGAGAGAGAGAGTGTGGCGAAATTCCTTGATGCAATTTTTCTCTCACTAGTTTTCTTTTTGTGTTGTAATAATAATTCAAGAGTCAAAGCATGAACCTATTTATAGAGGAAGTATTCTAGTCTTTTAGGAAATGAAGCTAATTAGAAACCAAGAAGGTTTAGGTAACTTACCTTAAGTTAATTTTTCTTCTTTAGGAATTCTATTCCGTAAGGAAACTAATTAGTTACTGATAGGATCCAAGGAGCACCTACATATGTGAAGCATTGCCTAGCACGTTTCAAGCTAAAAGGACAGTCATTCATCAATGATATAGGCGTGCATGAATCATATCCAAGTGTTGCATACGAGTTGAGCATGAATGTTGGGCTTGAGTTATGTGATGATCAAGCTAGTAGATTGGGCCAAGGTTTAATGTATTGGCTTTGGATCAAATCTAATTATAAAGATAGCCCAATTGAAGGTTCTAAGTTGTCCATAACAAGTATACAAGGGGCTGGTTACTTGGGCTCACTTGGAGGGCTCTTAAACTTGCAAGATGGAGGCCCAATAGTGCACAATGGAGACGTCCAGCCCAAGGAGACTTTTATGGACGAATTTTTAATATTTTCTAGAGCTTATTTTGTGTTTTGTTAGTTTTCCAAATTGTTTACAAATTGTTTTAGTTAATTTTCCAAATAGTTGAGTATTTAGTTTTTAGTAGTTGTCTTAAACTTCAAGTTCTAGAATTCTCTTGTAAGCCTATTTATAGGTCTTCATAATTCAATAAAAATATCAGATTATTCCTCAAAAATTCGTATGAATAGTGTGTGCTCTTTTTAAGAGTGTTTTCTTGGTTCTTGGATTAGAACTACTCTTGTCTTATCAATCCTTAGATTGTGGCGACAACAAACCCTAGCTTAGAGTTCATTCTTTCGCGTTTGATCAAGTCTTTAGAACTTTAGTTTAGGCATATTGAACTCGCTCACATTGGTCCTAAATTAGAGTTTTAGAACTTAGTTCTTCGTTGGAGAAGGGTTCGAAGCTTACAACTTGGATTCATCAAGCGGTCTTGGCAATCTCGCTACCCTTGCGCGCATCAGTTACTTTATTTCTTTTAGGAAACTAATTTTCTACAAGACTTAGAATATAAATAAATAAGTCCTTTAAGTTAATTTATCTCATAAATTAACCCCTTAAGTATCTCATACTTATCTTAATAACATTTTAACCCAAAGATTATGTTCTTTATGTGTGTGACCCATTAGGTTCCATTGTCGTTGGCAATAAGTACAAATTATAACTCTTTAATTAATTATTTAAGAGTTAGCTAAATTAAACATTTTAATTTACCATTAATTCACAATTAATTAATTCGTACTTATAGATTATGAGTGGCATCTAGTAATGCATCATGACCACCCAAGTGAATAGGAAAGTCATATGGTAGACCATACACATTAATGACAATGTTACGTGTAATTAATATTCTTTCACCACACTATATCCCAACTAGTCTAAAAAGTATGGTGCATACTTTTAAATGACTAATTTATATTTTCTTGTTCCAGAAATATAATTCTCCATGATGTATAATCATAAAACTACTTCCAAGTTATACTATCACTTCTACAGAAGATTTATGAGTTAATATTTCCAACAAGTGCCGTAAAGGGATATACTCTCCTATTAAGGAGTGGTGAATCCTATATTGACTACTCACTATCTTTCTAGGCTTCAAACTATACCCAATCTCTAACCTATGGGCAACCCTTTTATGGGCACCGAGGAATAGAGTCAAAGTGTAGCAATCTACACTCAAGATATTATGGTAATCTCAAGTCACTTACACCATTGCCATTAAGAGTTCAACCATTGGCACTATAGTTGAAAACTCTTGGTGGATCAATCCAATGGACTCGTTCTCAAACAAGCATTCACATACCAGCTTTGGCATCACGCACACCATAGTTAATGAGATCAACTACTACTTATCACGAGTAGAGGCAAAGTATGTGCTAGTCTATCTACATTAATGATGTCCAATCTCATTAATACTATGTCTAGGGATATTTAAGAATATGACTTTATGTATTAGAGTCTCATAATTGTAACCCTTACAATCTCTAATACATAGTTAATATTTTCAGGATTTTATCAAACAAACTGATGTGAACGTGCGGAAGAGACTAGCAAAGAAAGCCTTGAATCTCCAAGAAAAGCAACTCGTTAACTCTTGACAATCTTGGAACACGTCCAAATCATCAAAGACATGGAGTTGTTGCACCTCAAGCTCCCTCAATCTCGTTGAGTTCCTCCATCTTGAAGCATTCTAGACCCCTACACAACAATATGAGTAGATTCCTAGTTGATAAACTAAGGACTGAAATCAAACCAATTAAGAATATCTCTAAGCAAGAAATTGAACAAGTCGCCATAAGGATCGCCCTTGATAAGACTTAAGAGTAGTTCTTAATCCAAAGAACTAAGAAGTAATTCTCACAATTGAGAAAAAAAACTCATAAAATTTATTAATCGCACATATCCAATTCGTGAACAGTAACTCGTCCATAAATAGGCTTACAGAACAACTAATAGAGAATTTTAGAAGCTTAACAAAACTCACTAGTTGCAACCTATCGCAATATGGTAACTTTCTAAGAGATTACAACTTGTAAACTAAGTAAAATATTTAACATAAAAGACTTAAAAATACTGAAAAATTCGTATAAAACATCTTCATGGGCTGAACATCCCTCATTAAGTTCAATTAGGCCTCCATCTTGCGACTTTGAAGACCTCCAACAAGTCCAACAACATCTAGCCACTTGCACACATCTTCCATTAGACTAAGTGATGTTCTTTGGGCCTCTTTTGAAGACAAATTTGATCCATAACCAATATATCAATCTTTGGCCTAGATGATGCTTCTTTGAATCTTCTTTGAACACATATTTAATCCACAGCCAATGAATAAACTTTAAGCCAACTTCATCACTTAAGCTCCATGATTCTCAAGTCCAAATGAAATCTTGAGTCCAAGAATATGCTTGAACCAAATTCTAATGGCTTGCACACCATTGTCAATGATGAACAAACCTTCCTTGAGCATGCAATATGCTAAGTGCTCCTCAACTCCATGCTTAACTCGCTTGACTCGTCTAGGCGCCCTTGGAATCCTATCATTCCCTCCTTCGTCGAAAAGATTCGTCCTCGAATCACGTACACCATAGAAATAAAGATAAGTAACGTTGAAAGTTTGATTCAAGACACAATAACTACCTAGCAAGTCTAATTCACAAGTTAGCTTAAGAATGTTCTCGAGACACGCAAATTCACCTAACAAGTAATTAAACACATGCAATGATGGTGCAAAAATTGAAATATGTTTTAAGTCCAAAAGCTCTCTCCTATGAGCATAATCTTTAAAAACTTGAACAATAATCAGAACATTTGGATTTATTACCTGATAAAAATGCAAAGAATGAAAACTCCAAAAATCAGAATTAGGATGTAAAGAAACACTATGTTGCATGTCAATAAAATGTGAACAATAATTCAAAGAATAAATAAACTTACTATATACAAATTCATCATGCAATAAAAACCAAAAAATTCTAAAAACATTATCCCTTAACACATTAAAAACCATAGGACAGAATGTAAAGCAACATAAATCTTTCCTAATAGAATGCAAGTAGTGAACTACATTGGGAAATGCAACTTGGTTCATACTAACATTTAAGGGCATAATCATGCAATGAGACACTAGAATGTAAAAATAGATGAGAATGTAAAGAACAAAATTGTCCATGCCACCAATCGAATAAATCAAATAAATAATTTCCAATGGTGGTGACGTTCAAACAATGTCCTTTGTCCATTTTCTCATGTTGTTGGATCATGGAAACTCCTTTAATTTCCTTAGTCAATGACGAAATAACAAAGTCAGATTCAATGCCATGAAGAAGAGTCCATGTGGATGGTATCTTTCTTGGAGAACCAATCTGCAAAAAGGACACAAAAGCACTAGGAACAAATTGGTTAAGTGGGATAGCAAAATACACTTCTTCTTTGGAGTTCAATTTTACAAGTGGTGTAGACCTCACAAGTAAAACACTCTTTTCCTCACTTTTGCAATATCTCTTATTCTTTTCTTTTTCCTCAATTTGTTTCTCCTCATCAATCTCACCACTTTTGCATTTGTTGTGCACACATTCTTCCAATGGCACTTCAATGTCAACAATGCAGTCCTCCATTGGTGATTCACAATTAGCATCAAGCACATCAGCATGTATATCATCCTCATCTTTAGACTCCTTCAATGGTAGTGCATCATCTTCACTAATTGTCAACATTGGTAGTTGAGGCTCTTTAGAATCCTCAATTTCAGTTGACACTGTAAGGTAATAAGGGGAGTAACGCAGCGGAAAATTTAAAAATTTATTACCTTAGCCATGGATCTCTTTGATGTAATCTATATGATTAAAGGGTGTTTAGAACAAATACCTCAAGCGTAGAAGGTTTCTATGATTCAAAGGGCAAGATCCTATTCGATGAAGGTGTTGATCTACCATGAAAAGCCCTCCAAGTGTCGAGCCTCCAACAGTATCCACACGAACATGATCTTTAGGAACCTTTGGGCTTGCTTGCCTTGCCTTTTGAGTGCTAGCTCCCTTGAATATCATGAAGAACACAAGAACAAGAAGAGGAGGAAGACAAAACCCTAACCCTTAGGGAGAAGAGGGTGTGGCGTTTTTCTTGGGAGAAAACACGCCTCTCTCAATTTTTCTCTCTCTAAATTTTATCTTGTGTTTCATCAATCAATCAAGAGTCAAGGCATGGACTTATTTATAGATGTAGTATCCTAGTCTTTAAGGAAACAAGAGCAATTGGAAACCAAGAAGGTTTAGGAAGCTTACCTTAAGCTAATCCTATTCCTTTAGGAAACCTATTCCAAAAGGAAACCAAATAGCTTCTTAATTCCTTTTAGGAAACTAATTTCCATCAAGACTTAGAATATTTATAATTAAGTCCTTTAAGTTAATTTATCACATAAATTAACCCCATAAGTATCATATACTTATCTTAATAACAATTTAACCCAAAGACCATGTTCTTATTGTGTGTGACCCATTAGGTTCCATTCACGTTGGCAATAAGTACAAATTATAACTCATTAATTAATTAATTAAGAGCCAGATAAATTAACACTTTAATTTATCATTAATTCACTAATTAATTAATTTGCACTTATAGATCATGAGTGGCGTCTAGCAATGCATCATGACCACCCAAGTGAATAGGAAAGTCATATGGTAGACTACACCTATCAATGACAATGTTACCGTGTAATTAATATCCTTTCACCACACTATATCCCAATTAGTCTAAGAGTGTAGTGCGCACTCTTTAAATGACTAATTAATGATTTCTTGTTCCCGAAATATAACTTTCCATAAAAGTATAACCTTGAAACTCTTTCAAGTCATACTTTCACTTTTGCGCAAAAGATTCTTTAAGTCATATTTCAACAAGTGGCCAATCCGGGATATACTCTCCTATAATAAGGAGTGGTGAATTCTATATCGATTACTCACTATCCTTCCATGCTTCATACTATGCCCAATCTCTACCGTATGGGCTACTCTTTTACGAGCACCGAGCAATAGAGTCAAAGCATAGCAATCCACACTCAGGATGCCATGGTAATCTCAAGTCTAAGGATCACTTACACCATTGCCATTAAGAGTATAATTCATTAGCACTATGAATAGTAACTCTTGGCGGATCAATCCAATGAACTTGTTCTCTAACAAGCATCCACATACCAGCTTAGGTGTCACACGCCATAGTTGACGAGATCAACTACTACTTACCATAAGTAGAGGCAAAGTATGTGCTAGTCTTCCCATATTAATGATGTCCAATCTCATTAATACTACGACTAGGGATATTTAAGAATATAACTTAATGTGTAATAAGAGTCTCATCATTGTAACTCTTACAATCTCTTATACACAGTTAATATTCTATGGACTTTATCAAATAAACAAGTAATAACAAGTATTAAATGACAAAGAAAATGCCACATATATAAGTATAACACGAAATAAGCGTAATAAAAATCCCAAAAACTAACTTGGTTTTAGGGCATACACTAACAGACACCTTCTCCTCTTCAATTTTACAAACCCTTTCCACTTGATCAACTACAAGAGTTTTTTCATATTTACTCAAAAACCTGTTGATAATGTCATTGAATTCAGCAAGAGAATCATCTCCCTTTGATTCAAATTAGCTTTGTGAATCTTTCCATGAGAATTGAATTGAGAATCCCTTGATCGAATTGGTCTCCTCTCCTTCTTCCTTGAAGTATAATAATCTTTATCATCACGATCAATAGCATTCTTAGACGATTTGAATGGAGATTTGGAACAACCCTTTTTATTAATCAATCCCTTAGCTTCCCAACTATCAAATCTTGCATTGATGGAGTCACATTGACTTTGAAATTCTTGCATAAGATGCATGATGTTGTTATCCATCTCTTAAACCTACAAGAAAAAGGTTAGTAACAAAAATACATATGTCCTTTCTCACTACTCCCTTAGTTTTTGCACTCTTCACGCTTGTATCTCTCAAGTTATAATGGCTTTTTTCCGATGATAATCTCTCCAACTAAGCCTTTTACTGTTCTTGGAATCAATTCTTGTAGGTTCTTTAGTAAAAACCTGCTCAATCAAGCCTTACCAAAGTCTTTTAGTAACCAATTCAATGAAGAGAATAAGAATGATGGAAATAGGAAGCTTAGAGTTAGGTTTGATTCACAAAGAATGCAAGACTATTAAAGCAAGCAAGAATATCACCCAAGGACACAATATATGAGATCCTAATGTGTGGTTCTTTGTGTGAGAAATCTCAAATAATAGTGCTTTCTTAAAAGAAAATAGTGCAAGAATTAATTCTTTGTGAAAAACAAAAATTCAAGTTTTCCTAGTCCAACTAGGATTTGGTCTAACTCCCTTCCAAATTCAACTACTGACAAGAGATAATTTTACCTATTTTAGTCTATGTATTATTATGTGTTTTTAATGTGTTTTTAGTTTTTTTAGCCAAAATTTGGCTCAATTTGATGAAGTTTCTTCCATTTGAAGAATTTCTCAAAAATTAGGATTTTTAGTTGATTTTTATGGTTTTGAAGCAAAATTTATATTTTGAGCAAATTAATGCACAATCTTTGTACAATCTTTCAGGTTTCATACATTCAATCATAATTTGGATCAATTGGGGAAAAGGTCATCCTATTTTGAGTGGATTCAAGGATGATTGGATTGGGAATTTCAATAGAACAACTTTTATATTCAAACTTGGAGGATTATTTTGCTCAACTTTTGGAAAATTCTTATGTGCGCACGGTTGCGTTGCCAAGAAAGTCTTGGATTTCAGGTATGCAACTCGTTGAACTCAAGACCTCGTTTGATTCGTGAACCAAGGAACCCTTGACGTGGAGTTGTTTTGCCTTGAATCTTCCCTTGAAGATGAGCATGCCTATAGGACAACTAGACTAGACCAAGTTGAACGAGTTTAATCGTCTAACCTAATTAGCTCTAAAGACTTGATAAAAAACTCAAGAAAACTCTAAGCGAAGTTGGTGGTCGCCACAAGCAAGCTTGATAAGACCAAGAGTAGTTCTTAATCAACAAAGAACCAAGAAAATTCTCAAAGAGAACACACAATATTTCTAAAAATTCTGATTTTTAAAATTCGTAACTAGAAAATAGGCCTATAAATAGGCTTATAAAGAACATTCTAGGGTTGTGAAAATAGACTTAACTTCTAAAACAAAACCTATACTAATGAAACTACCGAAACGAAGCATGAATTAACTAAAATAACTAAGCCTATTACAACTCTAAAAACTTTAAAAATTCATCGCTAATAAACCCTAATGGGCTGGCGGTCCATTAAGCCCACAAAACCATCAATTGGAATTCAATTCTTCAAGCTCCCCACTCATGTGGTCCATGAAGCCCTCATGCAAAGTTTGTTCAGCCCAAATCACATTAATGAGTTGTTTAGATTGATTCTTCGAGCCCAATTGCAAAGCCTTTTTGTAGGAGTCCAATATGCGTCCATGCAATGCATCCTTCATTCTTCTAGTTCTTGCTCTAGTCATAGGACCATCCAAACCTTTAAGCACATCATTGAAGCTCCTCAAACTCGATCCATCATCCTTGGAATGTCCCCCTTGAAGGTCTCCAACTTGGGACTCATCAAATTCTCATCAACAAATTCACCATGAAATTAAAGGATCAACATCACAACAAGGTCTTAAGGACACAAGAGGCATAACAAGCAAAAAAGAAGTGCAAAAAAGCAATGGAAGTGAAGAATTGGAGAAAACTAGGCGTCGGCAACAACAACATATTTCAGAATTTTGGCAATAAATTGAGCTACAAATATTGGATTGAGATTATTCTTGTGGAATTTTAAAGCTAAGATGATACTCTACAATTCTTATGAAGACATCAAAATCCAGTTCTCAAATCTTCATGGCCAAAAGTCCAAATTACTAAAGAACAAAGCTCTCCCAACCATGTCTCAGTATTTTCACCATATCTTTACATCCAGAACTCTAAATGACCTGATGCTTATGGTGTTGGAAAGATAATTCAAAGGAATACAACTTTTGTGTTTTGAGAAAAAGCTGATTTTGACTTCTTCTGGAAGCAATATGCAGATCAAGATACGCAGATAACCAGTCGCGTATCGCCATCAGCGTATCATGCATGTCGGCAAGAAAATGATACTTTCAACTTGCAGCTTATCTTTCAGCCCCTTTTGATGACTTTTTGAAGATTCTTTGCACCTGCATCACCCAAGAAAACATTGCAAAATTCAAGAAAAATCTTTTTATGATTTCAAGACAACTTTTTATGCAATTTGCCATGCAAGTTGGTGAGATGATTAGGGTGAATTTGTCTATAAATAGGGAGCTCTTGTAAGACATTTAGAAGATGTCTTGAAGGGAGGAGCACTCCCAAAGTAGTTAGTTTACTAGTTTTCTTTGTAGTTTTATAGGAAATTTCAATACTTGTAGGAAAAGTCTTGGAGAATTCTGTTGTACTACATCATATTCAACGAAGAAATGAAGGATTGGAGCTATTGAAATAAGAATTTCTATCTCTTTCTCTTTATTTCCTTACTTGTTGTGAATTACTTTAATGAATTCTTATACTTTCAAGTTTTGAATTCCATGTTTAACTAAATACATGTCTTAGGGTTAGATGAAGCTAATTATATGATTTGAATGTTATTATACTTGCTATAACTTGAATTTGCTTGTTCATCTATCAAGGTTTAACATTTGTAGTAGTTTGATCAACTATTGCAAATCATTTAGATGTTTTTTGACAATAAGAAATGCTTATAATATTGGAAAATAGTAGATGAAACTTATGTTGTACACATGCAAATAGTTGTACAAGTAGGTGGATTGAGGTTGTTTAATACCACAATTCATGCATTTCACAAGAGTTCATCATGAACATAATTGAACTCTATCAATTCATTGTGAAAACAAGTCTTGATTTCATATGGAATTGCAATCTTAAGTAAGACAAGATTGATATAGCAAAGTGTTAATTCACTCAATCGTATTAATGATAATTAGTGGATTCTAAACCCTATTACTTGTGTTTGTGAATTTCTTTCATTTGTTTTAATTCAAGTAGTTGAATTTTCTTATTTTGCACACCACCTATTTGATGTAATGTCTAGATAATAGAGTAAGTTAGTAGCTTTGGCACTTGCAAATGTTTGTTTCCTCATGGGATCGACCCTAATACTTCCCCTACTACATATGACCCGTGTACTTGCGGAAAGGGGTATTAGGTTATAAATATTATTACTTGTTTGTGTGAATTTTGTCGAATTTTGATAGTACCTAAACCTCACAATTAACTACAAATCAAAACCACTTTAGGACTTGATTTCCCCTTCAAAACCACGTCCAAATATTCCTTTCCCAGGCTGAAATTGATGCCAAAATAGAAAAGAGGAAACACTTTCCTTTTCCCTCTATGTGCTGGAAATCTAAGCACATATAGGATTGGGGTTGGCAGCACTTTTCCCTTGTGTTTTAGGATTGGTAACTTCTCCTATATATAGCATGGTTTTAGGCTTGTTTTAGACTTCAAAATTTCATGCTCTTTGCTTCCAAAATACCACAAACAAATCACAATCAAATCAAATCTTTGACACAACAAAATTCAACAACACCCAAGCAAACCCTATCTTGGCGGTAGCAAACTTCTTCAAGGAAATTGATTTCAAATAAGGTAAGTTTGCTATTTTTCTTTCTAAACAACAAAAATATTTCCTTAAACACTTATAAAACGTGATGGACAGGAAGAATTTCAATGAAAATTCATTTTTTGACTTGACAAGTTTCAAGAAACTCTTCAAGAACAATTTTCCAGCAATCAAGAACTTCAAGATTTGTGTTCAAGACTTCAAGAAAATAATTTTAGCAAGTTATATCTTGAAAACACAATACAAATTCACCTCAAAACACCACACAAGTTGTGCTGGACAGAAACAAAAAGTGCAAGGCTTTTTCTCTCCTTCTTTTGCATGCCTCTTAAACAGTTTTCTTCCTGTCAACTTGTGCACGGTTTTTGCTTCTTTGTGGACACCTCTTTTTTTTTTTTTTTTTGAACGACCCAAAAAACATTTCAAATCCAAAATTCACACCAGAAAATTTTGAGTTTTTCTTGAAAAATTGTTTTTCACAAGGCACACAAACAAGAAAGCAAGATAACACACAATAGGAACAAGAAAACCACACAACCTAGAATTCTTGATTTTAGACAAATCAAGAACGAATCTAAAGACCTAGAACAATTTTAGGATGGCACAAGAACAGAATTTAGACACAAAAAACGAAAAAAAAACAGTGAAGATATGAAGAGAACAAAAGCATAAAAAATTGGACAGATTGAGAACAACGAAAACAATGCAAGAATAGGACACAAGACAAACGAATTTGAGACCAAAAAAAAAAAAATAGAAGTATATACCCGAATTTTCAAAAGGAAAATTGGTTGGAAAAACTTGAAAAAATTCAAGGAGTTGGCTTTGATACCAATTGATGTGAACGCACGGAAGAGACTAGCCAAGAAAGCCTTGAATCTTCAAGAAAAGCAACTCGTTAACTCTTAACAATCTTGGAACATGTCCAAATCATCAAAGACGTGGAGTTGTTGCACCTCAAGCTCCCTCAATCTCATTGAGTTCCTCCCTCTTGAAGCAATCTAGACCCCTACACAACAATGTGAGTAGATTCCTAGTTGACAAACTAAGGATTGAAATCAAACCAATTAAGCAAGGAATTGAACAAGTCGCCGCAAGGAATTGAACAAGAAGTTCTTAATCCAAAGAACTAAGAAGTAATTCTCACAATTGAGAAAAAAAATCATAAAATTTATTAATCTCACATATCCAATTCGTGAACAGTAACTCGTCCATAAATAGGCTTACTAAACAACTAATAGAGAATTCTAGAAGCTTAACAAAACTTACTAGTTACAACCTATCACAATATGGTAACTTTCTAAGAGATTACAGCTTGTAAACTAAGTAAAATACTTAACATAAAAGACTTAAAAATACTGAAAATTCGTATAAAACATCTTCAAGGGCTGGACATCCCTCATTAAGTTCAATTGGGCCTCCATCTTGCGCCTTTAAAGACCTCCAACAAGTCCAACAACATCCAGCCACTTGCACACATCTTCCATTAGACTAAGTGATGTTCTTTGGGCCTCTTTTGTAGACAAATTTGATCCATAACCAATATATCAATCTTTGGCCTAGATGATGCTTCTTTGAATCTTCTTTGAACACATATTTAATCCACAGCCAATGAATAAACTTTAAGCCCAACTTCATCACTTAAGCTTCATGATTCTCATGTCCAAATGAAATCTTGAGTCCAAGAATATGCTTGAACCAAATTCTAATGACGTGCATACCATTGTCAATGATAAACAAACCCTCCTTGAGCTTGCAATGTGCTAAGTGCTCCTTAACTCCATGCTCAACTCGCTTGACGTGCCTTTGGAATCCTATCACAAACAAGTAACACGGAAATACAAGTATAGATAATAAAGAAAAATATCATATGAATAAATATAACATAAATCAGTGTAAATACAAAATGGTCTTAAACCAACTTGGTTTTAGGACATACACTAACAAACTCCCACTTGCACTAGAACCAATGATGAGTCCCAAGATGGAGACCTTCAAGGAGGACATTCCAAGGATGTTGGATCGAGTTTGAGGAGCTCCAATGATGTGCTTAAAGGTTTGGATGGTCCTATGACTAGAGCAAGAACTAGAAGAATGAAGGATGCATTGCATGGACTCGTATTGGACTCGTATGAAGAGGCTTTGCAATTGGGCTCAAAGGACCAATCTAAACAACTCATTAATGTGATTTGGGCTGAACAAACTTTGGATGAGGGCTTCATGGACCACATGAGTGGGGAGCTTGAAGAATTGAAGTCCAATTGATGGTTTTGTGGGCTTAATGGACCACCAGCCCATTAGGGTTTATTAGTTGCGATTTTTATAGTTTTTAGAGTTGTAATAGACTTAGTTATTTTAGTTAATTCATGCTTTGTTTTGGTAGTTTCATTAGTATAGGTTTTGTCTTAGAAGTTAAGTCTATTTTCACAACTCTAGAATGTTCTTTGTAAGCCTATTTATAGGCCATATTATTAGTTACGAATTTAACAAGAATTATTCAGAAAAATTGTGTGTTTTCTCTATTGTGAGAATTTTCTTGGTTCTTTGTCGATTAAGAACTACTCTTGGTCTTATCAAGCTTGCTTGTGGCGACCACCAACTTCGCTTAGAGTTTTTCTTGTGTTTTTGATCAAGTCTTAGGTAACTTAGGTTAGAATGATTGAACTCGCTCAACTTGGTTTAATCTAGCTTGTCTTAGGCGTGTTCATCTTCTTCAAGGGAAGATTCAAGGCAAAACAACTCTACGTCAAGGGTTCCTTGGTTCACGAATCAAACGAGGTCTTGAGTTCAACGAGTTGCATACCTGAAATCCAAGACTTTCTTGGCAACGCAACCGTGCGCACATCAAGTGGTATCAGAGCCATCTTCTTGGATTTTTTCAGGTTTTTCCAATCCAATTTTTCTCTTGAAAAATTCGGATATATCCCTTCTTATTGTGTCTTTGTGTTCTTGTGTGTTATTGTGGCAACGAGCTTCGAGCCTAGTCATAATAATTTGTGTTTTGTGTCTAGCTTTCTTTCAATTTTCGTCCAAAAAAAGTTCTGCAATTTTTTTCTCATTGTTTTCTTTGATTAAAATTCGTGCTTTAGGTGTTTAGAGTTGTTCTTGGTTGCTTCTCAATCAAGAATTCTAGGTCTTGTGTGGTATTTTGTGATTCTTGACTGTTTTTGGTGTTTTCTTGAATTTCTTGTGTCAAAAATTTGCAAGAAAAAGGGTTTCTTGAACATAAAATTTCATACAACCAGATTTCTTGGAGATTTAATTGTGTCTTTTGGTGTTATTTACGTGGAAAAAAAAATTTCGTTTGTGAAAAAAAAACGTTTGTGAAAAAAAAAAGAGTCGTGCAAAGAGAGAAAAAGACTAAAGCACAAAGAAAAAGAAGGAAAAAGAGAGTAAAAAGGAGTGCACAAATCTTTATTCAACAATTTCTTGAAGTTTCTTGGTGTTTGGATACAAGTTCTTAAACTTATTGGACTTGATGTGATTCTTGAAATCTATAAATCTGTCCAGGTGTGTTCTTGAGTTTCTTGAGGTTCTTGAACAAGTTCTTGAGCTTTCTTGAAGATCTTGATAGGTTTCTTGAAGTTCTTGACAAGTATCTTGAAGTTCTTGATAAGTTTCTTGCACTTCTTGGTTTGTAAGTTGAGTTCTTGAAGTTTGTGAGTTGCTGGAATTTTCTTGACTGATTTCTTGAAGTGTTTGGCTGATTTCTTGAACTTTTCTGGTTAAATCTTGAAGATCTTGAAGCCTTGAAGTGTTGGTCAAAGGGTCTTCTTTATAAACTAGGGTTTTGATAGAGTTTTCTTGCATGATAGTTGCTGAAATTCGTTTTAATTTTTGGACGAATTTTGGCTGCGATTTTTGCAGAAATTCTGGTGTTTAAAAGGGTTAAAAGGGTATTAGTTTGGTTTATATAGAAGTTATTTGGATTTGGGAAACCAATTGGGAAAGGGAAAGTAGTTACAAAGGGGATTTGGAAACTAATTCTACAAAAACAAGTAGTTTCCTTTTCTTCTTGGCAAGTGGTGCTTCTTGTTTCCTTTTTCTTCATTTAATCCATGTTTTCCAGCTGGTTTTGGGGAGTCTTGTCCGTACTTTCCAAATTGGTTGTGTGTTGGTTTTAATTATTATTTGTTCAAGAATTCATTTTGGAAAGTAAATTGGACTGTTGGAGTTTTACTTTGTGCACAAGAATATTATTATTTTTCAAGAGAACATTAAAAAATCAACAATTTTTACACAATTATACCACACATTAGGGTGTCTATTTTTGTGCTAATTCTTGATTCTTATCCATTCTTTGAATTATTCTCTTGATCAAAAACACTCTAAGCTAATTTTTCTTGGCCTCTACATTTACTCTTTACAAGTTGAGGTTGCTATAGGTCCTTGGTGGGATTGATTGAGTTGGTTCTTCATCAAATGAGCCTACAAGAAGATTCTTTGAGTGGGAAAAGGCTTAGTGGTGAGCTCACTAGAGGGAAAAAGCCAGCAACTTGAGTGATACACGAGGGAACGAGTGTCTACACTAAGGGAGAGAAGTAAGGCAACTTCCTTCTTATTTGTTTATCGTTACTAACTTATTTTTGCAGGATTTTCTTTGTAGTCATGACCAAGCAAGTTGACCAAAAGCTTAAGGACATTGGAGACCTTGTTGAGAACCAATGCAAGAGGACTTAGGAGGATCCATACATGCATGAATGATGTAGAGTCATCCGTGAAGGGGAAAGCAAGAGTGTTCAATAATCCGACCATTGAGGAAGAGCAAGAGGATTATGATTCAGATTATGAGGAGATTATCTCACGGCAAAGGAAGGGGGGTGCGCAACCAACAAGATGGCAATCTTGGAAGTATCAAAATGAAGATACCTCCGTTCCAAGGGAGACTTGATCCTTGAGGCATATCTAGAATGGGAGCGCAAAGTGGAAGCATGTTTTCAACTGTCATAACTACTCTGAGGAGAAAAAGGTACAATTAGCTGCAGTTGAATTTACTGACTATGCTAGTATTTGGTGGGATAAACTTGTTAGGGAACGAAAGAGATGTGACGAGGAGCCTGTGAGGACTTGGCGTGAGATGAAAGCAATCATGAAGAAGAGGTTTGTGCCAAGTTACTACACTCGTGACCTCCACCATAGACTTCAAACATTGAAGCAAGGCTCTATGACTGTTGATGAGTATTACAAGGAGATGGAGATGCTCATCATTAGGGCTGATCTTAAGGAGGAAAGTGAAGCTACAATGGCGAGGTTTATTGCTGGTTTGCACATGGATATTGCTGAAAAGGTTGAGTTACAACACTACCTTGACATTCATGACTTGGTAGACATGGCTATCAAGGTGGAGAGACAAATCAAAGGGAGGCGTACAAGAGGGTTCTCCACACCACAAAATCGTGTTTCATGGAGGCAAGATCAACCAAGAAGAGAGGTAAGAAGTGGTGATCAAAGTCGTTCCTCTACTCAACCAAATCGAGGTAATATTGGAGAGGGGAAATTCTACTTCATCTTCTACTTCTTCTAAAACAATTTCTAAGGGAAAAGAGATTGCTTCTAAGCCAAGGCAAAGGGAGATTAAATGTTTTAAATGCCAAGGCTTTGGACATATTGCTGCAAATTGTCCAAACAAAAGGACAATGGTGATCTTTGATGATGGAGAGGTAGCAAGTGTTGCCTCTAGTGATGATGATGAGGAGATGCCTCCATTGGAGGGAGGAAGTGATGAAGAGGACGATACATGGGGAGGCGATCATGGAGAAATTTTGGTGACTAGAAGAGCACTTAGTGTTGCACCTATGGAGGATGAGGAGAACATTCAAAGAGATCATATCTTCCACACTAGGTGTACCGTACAAAACAAGGTATGTAGCATGATTATTGCTAGTGGTTCATGTACTAATGTTGCTTCTACTTTGTTTGTAGATAAATTGGGGCTTGAAACAAAGAGACATCCCAAGCCATATAAGTTGCATTGGTTAGCTAAAACTGGAGACATGAAGGTGACCAAGCAAGTGTTGGTGCCATTCTCCATCAACAAGTATAAGGATGAAGTATGGTGTGACGTGGTTCCTAAGCAAGCATGCTATATTCTTCTTGGGCGTCCATGGCAATTTGATAGGAGGATGACCTATGATGGCTTCAAAAATAGGTACTCTTTCATGTGGGATGGATGTAAGGTGACTTTGGGTTCTACTGCACCATCTGAAGCACATGCTGACCAAGTGAGGATTGCGAGAGAATTCAAAGCAAGGGAGGAACACAACCAATTGCAAAGTGGCGTAACTTCCAAGGAAAAAGAAGAAGTTGTTCGTGATTTGAAGAAAGAGAAGAAAAGAATGAATGTGTTTGCTTACAAAGAGTGAAGTGATTGAGGCTTTGGAAGCTAAACAACAATTGTTTTTGGTTTTATATAAAGACATTCATAGTTCTTTTTACTTGTCTTCTTCTACTTCTACTTCTTCTATTTCTACTTCTTTGAATGAACTTGATGATTCATTGCCTAGCATTGTGGTTTCTTTGATTCACAGTTTTGAAGATCTATTTCCTGAGAAAGTACCACATGGTTTACCACCACTTAGGGGATTGAGCACCAAATTGACTTCATACCTGGTGCAAGCATTCCAAATCGCCCCGCATATAGAGCAAACCCTGAAGAGACTAAGGAGATACAAAGACAAGTGGATGAACTTGTGGAGAAAGGGTTTGTGCGTGAGAGTCTTTCACCATGTGCCTGTGCCCGTGATCCTAGTGCCAAAGAAAGATGGTTCGTGGCTCATGTGTGTTGATTGTAGAGCCATTAACAAGATAACGAGTAAAGTATCGTCATCCTATTCCTAGGTTAGATGATATGCTTGATGAGTTACATGCTTCTTCTATCTTTTCAAAAATTGATCTTAAAAGTGGATATTATCAAATTAGAATGAAAGAAGGTGATGAATGGAAGACTTGCTTTTAAAACCAAGTATAGATTGTATGAATGGTTAGTTATGCCTTTTGGTTTGACTAATGCACCTAGTACATTCATGAGGCTTATGAACTATGTGTTTAGAGCTTTCATTGGTAAATTTGTAGTAGTCTATTTTGATGACATTCTGATTTATAGTAGATCACTTGAAGATCATGTTGAGCACTTGCATCAAGTTTTCTGCGTTTTACGTGAACATCAACTTTATGCAAACTTGAAAAAGTGTTCTTTTTGCATGGAAAGTATTGTTTTTCTTGGTTTATTGTTAGTAGTCAAGGTGTGCATGTTGATGAGTCTAAGGTTAAAGCAATACATGATTGGCCTACACCTAAGAATGCTAATGATGTTAGATCTTTCCATGGCTTAGCAAGTTTTTATAGAAGGTTTGTACGTAATTTCTCTACTATTGCTGCACCTTTAAATGAACTTGTTAAGAAAAATGTTGTGTTTAAGTGGGAGAATAAACATGAAGAGGCGTTTGAGACATTGAAAGATAAACTTACTAATGCCCCTCTTTTGTGTTTGCCAAATTTTGATAAAGTGTTTGAGGTTGAATGTGATGCTTCTGGACTTAGTATAGGTGCTGTTCTTATGCAAGATTCTAAGCCTATTGCTTACTTTAGTGAGAAATTGAGTGGACCAACCTTGAACTATCCCACTTATGACAAAGAACTCTATGCTTTGGTGAGAACTCTACAAGCATGGCAACATTATCTCCTTCCTAAAGAGTTCGTGATCCATTTTGACCATGAGAGTTTAAAATTTCTAAAGTCTCAAGGAAAGCTTAACAAGAGACATGCCAAATGGTTGGAATTCATAGAGACTTTTTCTTATACAATCAAGTACAAGCAAGGTATGTTGCTTGTGGCGACCACCAACTTCGCTTAGAGTTTTTCTTGTGTTTTTGATCAAGTCTTAGGTAACTTAGGTTAAATGATTGAACTCGCTCAACTTGATTTAATCTAGCTTGTCTTAGGCGTGTTCATCTTCTTCAAGGGAGATTCAAGGCAAAACAACTCCACGTCAAGGGTTCCTTGGTTCACGAATCAAACGAGGTCTTGAGTTCAACATACCTGAAATCCAAGACTTTCTTGGCAACGCAACCATGCGCACATCAACCAATCACTCATTTGTTTTAGGTCAAAAGTGTTTACATGAGCATCATGCCTTTTCTAGGATAAGGCCTTAGTGAGATGATTAGCTATATTGTCCTCAGTGAAAACCTTTTCTATCTTTACATTATTCCTACCAACTATCTATCTAATAAAACGGTAGCATCTAAGTACGTGTTTGGATTGTTGATGAGACATAGGTTTCTTTACTTGGACGATGGCACCATTATTGTCACAATACAATGGTATAGGATCAACAATGGAAGGGACCACTACTAGCTCGGTGACGTACTTCTTAATCCAAACAGCCTCTTTTGCAGTTTCAGAAGCAGCAATGTACTCGACTTCAGCTGTAGAATCGACATTAGTCTCCTGTTTCGAACTCTTCCAACTCATAGCATCACTATTTAATGTGAATACGAATCCATATTGTGACTTGTTATCATCCTTGTCCGATTGAAAACTCACATCAGTGAAACCACATAGTTCTAAAGTGTGTCCTCCATAAACCAAGAATTATTCTTTATTTCTTCTCAAGTATTTAAGAATACTCTTGACAGCTACCTAGTGACTCTTACTAGGGTTAGCTTGAAATTTGCTCGTAACACTTAGAGTATAGGAGACGTCGGGTCTTGTATATAACATAGCATACATAATGGATCCTATAGATGAGGCATAATGAACCTTTTGCATGCTAAACCTCTTTGGCATCTTGTATGTCGATTGACTGAGACCAAGCAATCTCTTGGATCTATCTCTATAGATCCTACTTCCCACAATATAAGTTGCCTTTCTTAGATCCTTTATGGAGAAATTTTGGACAGCCATACCTTTACTATTTGTAGCAAAGGTATGTTGTTTTCCATCAATAATATGTCATCCACATAAAGTATTAAGAAAATGACAGAAATCCCACTCACTTTCTTGTATACACAAGGCTTGTCTTCGTTTTTCAGAAAACCAAACTCTTTGATTGTCTCATCAAAACAAATGTTCCAACTTCTTGAAGCTTGCTTGAGTCCATAAATGGACTTTTGTAGTTTGTATACCTTATGACTATCAATGGAGTTAAAACCCTAGGGTTGTGTCATGTACACATCTTCTTGCAAATTTCCATTAAGAAATGCAGTCTTGACATCCATTTGCCAAATTCATAGTCATAATAAGCAGCTATGGCTAGCAAAATCTTAATAGATTTAAGCATAGCTACTGGCGAAAAGGTTTCTTCAAAGTCAATTTCTTTCTTGCCTTTGTTTGTAACTTTTTGCCACTAACCTTGCTTTATAGGTAGCAAATGTTACCATCCATGTCAATCTTTTTTTAAAGACCCACTTGCACTCTATGGGTTTTATCTCTTCAGGTGGCTCGACTAAGGTCTATACCTTGTTCTTGTACATAGAATCCATTTTAGATTTCATGGTTTTGTGCCACTTCAAATAGTCTACATTAAACATAACTTCTTCGTAGCTAGTAGGATTGTTATCATCCATGACTAACACATCATTGCTCTCACTAATGAGAAATCCATATCTCTCAGGAGCATAAAGTGTTCTATTAGATCTACGAAGTTCTTGTGTATTATGAGCTTTTGCCTGCACCTCATCAACATGTGACGTAAGTTTTTGTTCCAACTGTTGACTACTTTGTGGTTATTGAATTTCTTGAAGTTCTACTTTGCTCCCACTGTTTCTTTCAAGAATAAACTCTTTCTCTAGAAAGATAACATATCTTGAGACAAACATCTTTTGCTCAAGGGGATTGTAGAAGTAGTATCCTCGACTATCTTTAGGATACCCCACAAACATACATTTGTCAGACTTAACTTCCAACTTGTCTGACATATTTCACTTTACAAAAGCAGAACAACCTCATATCTTTAAGTAGTTAAGATGAGGCTTTTTACCATACCATATCTCATAAGGTGTGGTATCAATAGATTTAGATGGAATACGGTTGAGTGTATAGGAGACAGAATCTAAGGCATAACGTATCAATAGATTTAGATGGAACATGGTTGAGTGTATAGGAGACAGAATTTAAGGCATAACTCAAAAATGAACTAGGAAGAGATGCATGACCCATTATGAAACGTACCATATCTAATAAAGTACGATTTCTCGTTTCAGACACATCATTGAGTTGTGGCGTGTATGGAGGAGTACATTGAGGAATAATCCCATTTTTCTCTAGATATTGTTGAAACTCTTGACTCAAGTATTCACCACCTCGATCAGATCTAAGTGTTTTAATAATCTTGCCAGGTTCTTTCTCAACTTTAGCTCTAAAAACTTTGAACTTTTCAAAAGCCTCGGACTTGTGCTTCATTAGAAACACATAACTATATCTAGAAATGAAAGTGATAAAGTAAGAGAAACCACCTCTAGCATGGATCGACATTGGGCTACAAACATCAGTATGTATAAGTTCAAGAAAATCACTAGCACGTTCACCCTTTCCGGTAAAAGGTGTCTTGGTCATCGTGCCAAACAAACAAGATTCACATGTCCCAAATGATTCATAACTAAATGAGTCCAAGTATCCATCTTTATGTAACTTGGATATACATTTCTCTTTTACATGACCAAGTCTACAATGCCAAAGATATGATTGGTTCACAATATCTAATTATTGTTTCTTGGTGTTTGTGTTGAGAATAGACTTTTCTTCATCTAGAATATATAAATGATTAATTGATGTACCAGTGCCATAAGTAATACTATCACATGAAAAAGAACAACTTTTATTCTTTTGAATCATAGAAATGATGTTTTTGGTAAGTACGGAAACAAAATAACAGTTTCTTAATTTTAAATTAAACCCAGTGGGCAAAAAGAGTACATAGGTTCCTACGGCTAATGTAGCAACTCTTGCTCCATTTTCCACATGTAGCTCAACCTCTCCCTTCACCAGGAATCTACTATCTTTAAGACCCTGCGTATTATTACAAATATGAGATCTAGATCTGGTATTCAATACCCATGAGGCTTGGTTAGTAGATAAATTAATCTTAATCATAAATATACTAGAGGTTGAAGCTTCACCAAGACTTCAACGAGTTAAGGTAGGCCTTGCAGTTCCTCTTCCAGTGCCATCTTGTTTGCAATAGAAGCATGTGCCCTTGGGTTTGTCCTTCTTAACCCCATCCTTAGGCTTGGTTCTCTTTTTCTTGGACTTCTTAAGTCTAGAATTGGGCTTCTTCTTTTTAGAGCCCAAGACAAGCATAACAGTGCCCTTCTCCCTCTTAATATTAGGCTTAGTAGTCTTGAGCATATTTGTCAATTCAATCAACGTGCCCCCAACTTTTCGAATGTTGAAGTACAAGATGAATTGTGAATAGCTCTTAGGGAGGGACTATAGAATTAAGTCAATACTTAACTCATTGTAAAAAATATGTCCCAGATCAGCTGAATTTTCAATTAGCCCAATTATCTTCAGTACATGGGCAATCACTGAAGATCCCTCTACCATGTTGCACTGATAGAGCTCCCTTGAGGTCGCATACATCTCAGTCCTAGCTTGTGTGTCGAACATTTCTTTTAAATGCACAATTATGGATGGAGCATCCATCTTAAAATGTTGCTTTTGCAATGCCGGAGACATGGCAGCTAACATTATGCATGTTGTAGCATCATTATTGGCTTTGTGCATCTCATATGCATCTATGTCCTCAGGCGATGCAGTAGCAAGAGGAAGAGGGGGCATGGATTTATTGAGGACATACTTAATTTTTTTTTCATGTTTGAGAACAATTCTCAAATTGATATTTTAGTCTTCAAAGTTGGTGTCATTGAGTTTATTGTTGAGAATAGGTCGTAAATTCACATTAGACATTCTACAAAAAGTAAAGACAGAAAAAAAGTTTTTATTTTATGTTATATGTGCAAACCAAAAATGTGGACTCATAAATTTATTTGGTTTACTCTCACTATTTTACTTTAAATCAATAATCCTCAATATTGATTCATGAATCTATTGAAAATTCCTAGTGGGCTAGGATCTCATCTAATTAGCTTTGAGCTTGACAAAGGCCAACAACCCAAAGATAACTTCGATTAGGTAGGCAACTTTTACCAATCACAACTTTTGTGACTCCCAAATAGTTGAGTATCAACTCTTAATATTCACATCTTATGTGTTACCCAATATTGCCTCAAAACTATCATAACCTTGACGAAGGCCAACAAGCTATGTATTTTTGTGGAGTTATACCCATTCTTCAGAGATCTAATCTCATAACAAAAACATATTCTGATTAAGGTGACCTTGACGAAGGCCAACAAGTCAACATTTAATAGGAACTCTTCCTTTTTTTATAATAATAAAAGGCAACTTTAAATTAATGACTTAATATATAGTTTGGGGGGTTTAATTTTAAATATTAATGTCTTATCATATCATGCAATTAAAATATATCACATATAAAATAAAAGCATAATAAACGTGGATGATTATGAACTTTGACTAGCAATATTTTCTTCGAGCCTTGAAGAAAATATTTGGTCAAAATTCTTAAGGAACTTGTCAACTCCTTGATGTGCCTCCTTGGTTTTTCTTTGGTGCCATCTCCATCTTCTTGTACATTACATATGTAATTCTAGTCTAAACAATTTAGAAAATAAACTTATTCCTAACCTATACTATGTACATTACAAGTATTGATCAAGAAACCTCGAGTTACATTCGAGGGAAGTTTAGGTGAGAAGAGAATTACATCAAAAAAATAGAGAATGTATGACACGCAGGCCCTATTTATAAAACTGACACAAGCCAACCATGATAGAAATAATAACCATTCAATCACATTGGTCTAGTCCATAATCATACACCATGCCATCATTCAATTTAACAATTAAATAAATTAATTTATTTAATTCTAGTCCTAACAGAAATAGCGAAGGTATGACACACATGCCCTATTTATAAAACCAAAACAAGCCAACCATAATAGAAATAATAACCATTCAATTATAGTGGTCTAGTCCATAATCATCCACCATGCTATAATTCAATATAACAATTAAATAAATTAATTTATTTAATTCTAGTCATAAATCACATGGTCTAAATAAATTGGATTGATGCTCTTGAATTTATTTGTCTAAAAAATATAGTTATACAAGGTGTAGGTTTCCAAAATTTAACTTTCCAAAATTTAACAATTAAAATTGGAAAGTATTTTTCTCAAAGAAATTGCCAAAAATCGAATTTTTTGAAAAATTAAAAAATTTTCTTGCTTGTGTTCTAGTCGAATCTGCTGCACCGGTCTGCGGGATTATTCCCGCGACCCGTTCGTGGATTGCCTTCGCGTAAGCGATTGCGGGACTATCCGCGGGCAATCCATTCGCGGATTTACCCGTGCATTGCATGGCTTAAGAATTTTTTTGAAAAATGATTTTGTGATTTTTTCAAAACTTCTTTTGATCTAAATTGTGTGAAAACCCTTTTAACACAAAAAAATTAATTTAGAAAGCATAAATACAACTTTAAGAACTCATCTTAATTATTTAAAACACTTATAAAGAATTAAGAACTTATCTTAAAAATCAAACTCTTGATTTTTCTAAAACAATTTTGAGTCAAATTTTATCAAGAACAAACTGTGAGGTAATAACATAGGTAACGCAGCGGAAAAATAAAAATTTATTACCTTAACCATGGATCTCTTTTACATATCTATATGATTAACAAGGGGGTTTGCATGAAGATTACCTTAAGCACAAAAGATTTCTATGCTACTAGGCAAAGATCCTTCGAAGAAGATGTTAGATTTACCACAAAAAAGCCCTCTAAGCGTAGAGCTTCTAACGATATCCACACGAACAACTTCTTTGGGAACCTTGTAGGCTTGCTTGCTTTGACTTTTGAGTGCTAGCTCTCTTGAATTATTTAAGAACACAAGAAGAAGAAAAACCTAACAATTAGGAGAGAGAGAGAGAGATGCCTAGAGAGAGAAAGTGGCGTGCCTCTTTCTTCAATCTTTTCTCTGCAATAATAATTCAAGAGTCAAAGCATGAACCTATTTATAGAGGAAGTATTCTAGTCTTTTAGGAAATAAAGCTAATTGGAAACCAAGAAGGTTTAGGTAATTTGCTTTAAGTTAAACCTTCTCCTTTAGGAAATCTATTCCATAAGGAAACCAATTAGTTACTTTATTTCTTTTAGGAAACCAATTTCCTACAAGACTTAGAACATTTATAAATAAGTCCTTTAAGTTAATTTATCTCATAAATTAACCCCATAAGTATCTCATACTTATCTTAATTACATTTTAACCCAAAGATTTTGTTTTTTATGTGTGTGACCTATTAGGTTCCATTCACGTTGGCAATAAGTATAAATTATAACTCATTAATTGAGCTAGATAAATTAAATACTTTAATTTATCATTAATTCACTTATTAATCAATTCATACTTATAGATCATGAGTAGCGTCTAGCAATGCATCATGACCACCCAAGTGAATAGGAAAGTCATATGGTAGACCATACCCTTCAATGACAATGCTACCGTGTAATTAATATCCTTTCACCACACTATATCCCAATTAGTCTAAAAGTATAGTGCATACTATTAAATGACTAATTTATATTTTCTTGTTCCAGAAATATAATTCCCCATGATGTATAACCTTGAAACTACTTCCAAGTTATACTATCACCTCTGTAGAAGATTTATGAGTTAATATTTCCAACAAGTGGCCATAAAGGGATATACTCTCCTATCAAGGAGTGGTGAATCCTATGTTAATTACTCACTATCTTTCCATGCTTCAAACTCTACCCAATCTCTAACCTATGGGCTACCCTTTTACGGGCACCGAGGAATAGAGTCAAAGTATAGCAATCCACACTCAAGATGCTATGGTAATCTCAAGTTAAAGGATCACTTACAGCATTGCCATTAAGAGTTCTACCATTGGCACTATAGTTGAAACTCTTGGCGGATCAATCCAATGAACTTGTTCTGAAATAAGCATTTACATACTAGCTTAAGTGTCATGCACACCATAGTCAATGAGAACAACTACTACTTACCATAAGTAGAGGCAAAGTATGTGCTAGTCTATCCGCATTAATGATGTCCAATCTCATTAATACTATGACTAGGGATATTTAAGAATATGACTTTATGTATTAGAGTCTCATAATTGTAACCCTTACAATCTCTAATACACAGTCAATATTCTAAGGACTTTATCAATCAAACAAGTAACATGGAAATACAAGTATAGATGATAAAGAAAAATACCACATGGATAAATATAACATAAATCAGTGTAAATACAAAACAGCTTAAACCATCTTGGTTTTAGGGCATACACTAACAGAAACCATCTACATTTATGACAATTAAATAAACACAAATCATATAGATATAATCAAAGGAGGCTCTGATACCATGTAAGGTAATAACATAGGTAACGCAGCGGAAAAAATAAAAATTTATTACCTTAACCATGGATCTCTGTGACATACCTATATGATTATTAAGGGGGTTTATACGAGCATTAACTCAAGCACATAAGATTTCTATGCTTCTATGGCAAAGATCCTTTGATGAAGAGGTTAGATCTACCACGAAAATCCCTCCAAGTATAGAGTTTCTAACGATATCCATACGAACAACTTCTTTGGGAACCTTTGAAGGTTTGCTTGCTTTGATTTTTGAGTGCCAACTCCCTTGAATTAATTAAGAACACAAGAGGAAGAAAAGGCCTAACAATTAGGAAGAAGAGAGAGGAAAGAGAGACGCCACAAGAGATAGAGAAAGAGTGGCAAAATTTCTTCTTGCAATTTTCTCTCACTAGTTTTCTTTTTGTGTTGCAATAATAATTGAAAAGTCAAAGCATGAACTTATTTATAGAGGAAGTATTCTAGTCTTTTAAGAAATAAAGCTAACTGGAAACCAAGAAAGTTTAAGTAACTTACCCTAAGCTAATTCTTCTCCTTTAGGGATTCCATTTCATAAGGAAACCAATTAGTTACTTTATTTCTTTTAGGAAACTAATTTCCTACAAGACTTAGAATATTTATAAATAAGTCCTTTAAGTTAATTTATCTCATAAATTAACCCCATAAGTGTCTCATACTTATCTTAATTACATTTTAACCCAAAGATTATGTTCTTGATGTGTGTGACCCATTAGGTTCCATTCACGTTGGCAATAAGTACAAATTATAACTCTTTAATTAATTAATTAAGAGCTAGATAAATTAAACACTTTAATTTATCGTTAATTCACAATTAACTAATTCATACTTATAGATCATGAGTGGCATCTAGCAATGTATCATGACCACCCAAGTGAATAGGAAAGTCATATGGTAGACCATACCCATCAATGACAATGTTACCGTATAATTAATATCATTTCACCACACTATATCCCAACTAGTCTAAAAAGCATGGTGCATGCTTTTAAATTACTAATTTATATTTTCTTGTTCAAAAAATATAATTCTTCATGATGTATAAGCTTGAAACTACTTCCAATTTATACTATCACTTGTGTAGAAGATTTATAAGTTAATATTTCCAACAAGTGGCCATAAAGAGATATACTCTTCTATTAGGGAGTGGCGAATCCTATATTAATTACTTACTATCTTTCCATGCTTCAAACTATACCCAATCTTTAACCTATGTGCTACTCTTTTAAGGGCGTTGAGGAATAGAGTCAAAGTATAGCAATTCACACTCAAGATACAATGGTAATCTCAAGTCAAAGGATCACTTACACCATTGCCATTAAAAGTTTAACCATTGGCACTACAGTTGAAAACTCTTGGCAGATCAATCCAATGGACTTGTTCTCAAACAAGCATCCACATATCAGCTTAAGTGTCACGCACACCATAGTCAATGAGATCAACCACTACTTACCATATGTAGAGGTAAAGTATGTGCTAGTCTATCCGCATTAATGATGTTCAATCTCATTAATACTATGACTAGGAATATTTAGGAATATGACTTTATGTATTAGTGTCTCATAATTGTAACCCTTACAATCCCTAATACACAGTCAATATTCTAAGGACTTTATCAAACAAACAAGTAACATGAAAATATAAGTATAGATGATAATGAAAAATATCACATGAATAAATATAACATAAATAAGTGTAAATATAAAAAGGCCTTAAACCAACTTGGTTTTAGGGCATGCACTAATAGTCATCATACTGCCAAGTTTCTTTGCATCTGAATTGTAGTTATGATGATCCTATAGCAGGTTGGCCTCCTCCTTCCTATTATGTTCTTTTTTAAAAGTCGAGTCAAGGGATTCAGCTCGTAAAATAGCCTCATCTTTCTCAGCAGCCATCTTGTTCTTAACTAATTTGATGTCATTCTTCAAATTAATGACTTCAGCTAACTGGGCTTGTAGGGTTTTTAGTTGTTCGTTTGTTTTTTGTGTATCCTACAAGACTAAACTTCTTGCCAGGAGCTAAGATCCAAATGCATTGAGCTGCAATAATAATTATTGTTAGCACTTAAATAACAATGTTAAATTAAGCTAGGTTGTCCTGACTTATCGAGGCCATGCTTTGAGTAAAATGGTCTTTCAGCTCAGTTGTTGTCGGCTTCTTTGTATAGAACACATCCCTGGGTAGGATGCTGTGGAGCACGTATTCCCCAGCAGTGGCTAGAGAAACTAATCTGTCATTAACTTTAATCTTCTGGTTGGGATAGAAGCACTCCGAGATGTAACTACAATCAAGGTCGTCTGCAATCATTAGAGTCTTGTACTAGTTCAAAAGTCTTTTTTTGAGCAGATCCTACGGCATCAAGGTTGTACCAAAAGTGGTAAGGGTAGAGCTTATAGAGTCTCGATCATAGTAGTTGGTCCCTGAGGCGATGGATGAGCGATGGTTATGGGAGTTGTTGAGATGATGCTAGCTCTGATGGAAGCTTCAATTGTTTCTTTTTGGAAGGCTCAGCTGCGGGCTTGCATTTTTCACACCGATTTGTTACTTCACTCGAGCCGGGTACTAAGTCAAACACATCCGATACTACAAGATCAGACATATCAATACTTCAGTCAATTGCTATTAAAAAGAAAACAAAAAAGGAAAGAAAATTACAGTATCTTCTAAGCCGTAGTGAGTAGTAGGCCTGGCTCTTTGGAGGGATCCATGCTCAGCTAAGTCCCTCCTTAACCAATACTGCCTTAAGTTAATACCAACCATTCAGTGTGGTTTCTCATTTCTTAATCACATTAAATTCTAGCTAGTATAATGTTCGGGAGTGGAATCACTTGGGTCACTAAGTGATCTTCACCAAAACACCCTTGGGAAATCAGCATTCGAGACGAAGAAAAATCTCTCTTTCCAAACGTTGATTGGTAAAGGCATATCATCAATCAACTTCATGCTGCAATGCTTAGAGCTAAAGTAAAACCAACATCGGTCACTACCGTGCTTTTCTATGGTGTAGAAGCATCTAAACAAATCAACTGTGGGTTTGATTTCAAGCAGATGGCATAATAGCTCAAATTTTCCCAGTATCTTAAATTTTCTGGTTGCCCAATATCTTAAATTTTCCTGCATAAAGTGAGAAGTCGGGATTCGTAGACCAGCTTCCAGTTGATCAAGGTAAATAGCTACCATGTTTCTGGGAGGTTAGTGGGCTCGGTCTCCCTCCTCGAGTGCTAATATTATTAGTTTCATCGAAAAGGATATCTACTACGAATTCTTCCTACTGTTTTCTCATCTATGCGACTTCCGAAGTTCGGAAAGTCACCAAAGTCCATCAATTTTTGAGCTCGAGCCACAGGAGGTACGAATACATCTTCAGTAGTTACCTTCCCATCTTCCAGATCGTCGTCTTTTTGAATTTCTGAGCCTATCCTCAATAAAAAGTCCTTTGATTCTTGGTTATCTAATTCACGTGACTCTACTGCTTGTGGTTGCTCAGCTTCTCTACACATCTATTGATAGTCCTTTTTCTTTAGTTGGGGGTTGGCCTTTGAGCACTAGATCCATCCAGCCTCAACACTCAATAAGTTGTTGCAGTTTTAGCTGAGTACTTACACTTTTGGGGTTGTAAAAAGACTTCGAAGCAGGTTGGGAAATAGCTCAGAATTTGAAGACAGTTTGGCAGAGTTCACTAAGCTTTGATGATAAAGAGAAAATGATGCCTCATTCACCCCTTTATATAAGGGGGATCCACCAGGCAAACCATCACTTTTCAAAATTTGAAAAGACACACCTTTACAACCCTTTAAAATCATGCGCTCACTTGAATTCTGCATTTAATGTCAATAGTTACACACAAACTTGAGTTAATACTGTTTGAACACGTGTAAGTTCTTATGATCTTGTAATCAACTCAGGATTGTTGCTCGTCGGGTTCTCGCTGCAAATCCAAGCTAGTGGGCTTGTTTAGATACTGATGTTAATAGACTTCTACGTCAACTGAGGTCAACTAACACCTCGGCGTCGTTTGATTTCTTGAGAACCGAATTGTTCCCAATAAGGGTTAATGAAATAGTTATTGAGATCACTAAATGAAGTTATTAGAATATGGTGATATGGCAGCTCTGACATCTGACACTCTAGCCCTACTGTCTAAATCCACCAACCCGTGATTGCTTGTTTGTCATATTATCGCACATCTTTTTACAGTTTTCCCTCCATTGTACTGGTATATAAACCCTCTACTCAACTTTTATAGGCTACGCTCACTAATACTCTCAAGTCTTCTGATCTACTTAGCTTTTTCGAGTTACTGACTTAAGCATCGGAGGCACATTGGGGGATTTATCCCCATGTGTTTTTGACATTTACATTGTGAAAGCTTATGTGTCCAACCAAATTAGCTTTTTTTTTTTGGGGTGCAAAACCCCGTAAACAGAGGAGGGCGCCACCCCAAATTTTATTAATATAGAAAAACAAAATGTACAAGAAAAGGGGCATAAACCTAACCTCTCCTATAATTACATATGAAAAATAATGAAACAAGGAGGACTTCCTCCCTTAAGATGATTAATTGAAAATTAAAATTAAAAACTCAACATTTCTTAAATCTGAATGTAGCAAAACTTAATTGATCTAGTTTGACCGCCCTACGAACTTCCTTTAGAAGAGTTGCAAAATCCCCAAATATTGAATCATGACTTGATAGTAATCCCTCACTGGACAAGATGTCTACTGACTTGTTTGCTTCCCTGAAACAATGGGTAAAGCTCACAATATGTTGTTTGAAACTGTGTAGCTCCTTATGCAATAAGAATAAAGACCAAGGGCATGAAATCTCCCTATTTACAATGTTAACCAAAGTGAGAGAGTCCGATTTCACATGAAAAAGCTAAATTCCATGTTGACAATATAAATGAACACCATGAATCACAACACGGAATTCTGTCTCCAAGCTTGAACCATAACCCAGTGAGCAAGCATACCCAAAAATGACTTTACCATGCACATCTATAAGAATATCACCAAATCCACAGTCTCTTGGATTCCCCTTTGAGCATCTATCAGTATTTAGTTTAAAGTAATCCATAGGAGAACTCCATCTTGTCATGGTTACACAAACTTTCTTCTTCATCTTACCTATTTTGAGGTAGAGATCCGGCCAGCCACTAGCATTGACAGACATGCTGAGTTTTTGCTCTAGTGTCATCTTTATATCACCATAAATCCTTTGAGCAATATGGTCCCAAGAATGAGAATTTCCTGCAAAAACAAATTCATTTCTTGCCTTCCACAAATGCCATAAGATTAAGATAGGAGAAATTTGATGTAAATAATCAACATATGAATTAGCAACCGGTAGCAACCACCAATCTATCATCCTACAACGTAAATGATATTGCTTAGATGAAAGTCTCACAAGTGCACAAAAAAAATTTCAAATCTGAGTTGAGCAATCTCCCAAAATAAACACATGCTCAAATGATTCAATTGAAAGGAATGAACAGCAAAACCATCTAGATGGGCCATGAACATCGAACTTCTGCAAAATATCTGCCAATGAAAGTCTCCTGTGTAATAATCTTAGCCAACAGAAGTCTTTTGGGTAACAATCTCAACAAGAAAAATGAAATCTTCCCTGGAATATAAGTATCCCAAAATCTTTGAGAAAGTTATGCCAAAGACTTTACACTCCCTTACACAGTGGCACGGGAGCTCGAAGAAAATGCACCTGAAGATGATAACTTCCAAATAATTCTATGAGAAGGAAATCAACAAATATTAACTTTAACCAAATCCCTTACTTTCAACATCCTCTTCCACATCACGGAGTCCGTTAGATTAGGCCGAACTTGGACAGGAGAATTTGTTTTGCAATATTTAGCATTCACAAATTCTAGTCATAACGATTTTCGTTCTATGAATCTCTACCATAATTTGATAGAGAATGCCATATACGTATCTTCCAAAGATCTTAATCTACTCCACCCTCTTCAGTAGGAGAACATAAAATTTTTCACTTTAACCATTGAAATCTTGAACCATCCCCATCTATCCCCCACAAAAACCCAGCAAATATTTTCTCCATTTCCAACAAAACACCTTTAGAGGGCATGTAGCAACCAAAACATGTTTAATCAAGATCAGTCAGCCTCCTATAGATAAAAATCTATTATGCTATGCCAAAACCTTCTTAGCAACAGGTTGACTAAGCTAGAAAAGAAAACTTTCTTACCTCCTCCAAGATATAATGGACAACCCAAATATTGCACAGGAAATTGCCTTTCAGAGAAGCCCGCAAGTGCTCTAATAATATCCTTCTATGATCTAGAAGTTTTGGGATGACAAAGGAAATCACTTTCCTCCTTTGGCCCCGACAAAATTTGTACTTTGCCAATATATCCATCACTAGTTTCAAAGACCTTCGATTTGCACCTAAAAAAATGACAACATCATCAGTAAAAGCAAGGTGAGTTACATTAGGACATTTTGAGGGAACACTGAAAGGAGTAACATTCTTTCTCTCAAGAAGTGAATTCAACACTTTGGACAAGCCCTTCACAGCAATAAAGAACAAAGTCAGAGAAATAGGATCTTCTTGCCTTATCCCCTAAAAAAATGAAAAAACCTTTTAGGAGCACAATTTATAATAATTGAAAACCAGCAATTGGAGATCAACCTACATATCATGTCAATACACCGCTTCCCGAAGCCAAATGTTCTTAATACTTTAATCAAATTAATCCATGAGACCTGATTGTAGGCCTTCACCGTATACAATTTCAACATCACATTTCCTCCTCTATTTTTCTTTTTCATGCCACCAACTGATTCTTGAACTAGCAGGAAATTCTCTTTTAGTGTATGCCCTAAAACCAAGATGGTTTAAGGCGTTTTGTATTTACACTTATTTATGTTATATTTATCCATGTGGTATTTTTCTTTATCATCTATACTTGTATTTCCATGTTACTTGTTTGATTGATAAAGTCCTTAGAATATTGACTGTGTATTAGAGATTGTAAGGGTTATAATTATGAGACCTTAATACATAAAGTCATATTCTTAAATATCTCTAGTTATAGTATTAATGAGATTGGACATCGTTAATGCGGATAGACTAGCACATACTTTGCTTCTACTTATGGTAAGTAGTAGTTGATCTCATTGACTATAGTGTGCATGACACTTAAGCTGGTATGTGGATGCTTGTTTTAGTACAAGTTCATTGGATTGATTCGCCAAGAGTTTCAACTATAGTGCCAATGGTTGAACTCTTAATGGCAATGGTGTAAGTAATCATTTGACTTGAGATTATCATAGTATCTTGAGTGTGGATTGCTATACTTTGACTCTATTCCTCGGTGCCTGTAAAAGGGTAGCCCATAGGTTAGAGATTGGGTATAGTTTGAAGCATGGAAAGATAGTGAGTAATCAATATAGGATTCACCACTCCTTAATAGGAGAGTATATCTCTTTATGGTCACTTGTTGAAAATATTAACTCATAAATCTTCTGCAGAAGTGATAGTATAATTTGGAAGTAGTTTCAAGGTTATACATCATGGAGAGTTTTATTTCTGGAACAAGAAAATATAAATTAGTCATTATTAATAGTATGCACTATACTTTTAGACTAATTGGAATATAGTGTGGTGAAAGGATATTAATTACATGGTAGCATTGTCATTGAAGGGTAAGGTCTACCATATGACTTTCCTATTCACTTAGGTAGTCATGATGCATTGCTAGACGCCACTCATGATCTATAAGTATGAATTGATTAATTAGTGAATTAATGATAAATTAAAGTGTTTAATTTATCTAGCTCAATTAATGAGTTATAATTTATACTTATTGCCAACGTGAATGGAACCTAATGGTTCATACACATAAAGAACAAAATCTTTGTGTTAAAATGTAATTAAGATAAGTATGAGATAATTATGGGGTTAATTTATGAGATAAATTAACTTAAAGGACTTATTTATAAGTCTTGTAGGAAGTTAGTTTCCTAAAAGAAATAAAGTAACTAATTGGTTTCCTTATGGAATAGATTTCCTGTAGAAGAAGGTTTAGCTTAAAGTACGTTACATAAACCTTCTTGGTTTCCAATTAGCTTTATTTCCTAAAAGACTAGAATACTTCTTCTATAAATAGGTTCATGCATTGACTCTTGAATTATTATTGCAACACAAAAGAAAACTAGTGAGAGAAAAATTGAAGAAAAAGGCACGCCACTTTCTCTCTCTAGGTGTCTCTCTCTCCCCTAATTGTTTGGTTTTTCTTCTTTTTGTGTTCTTAAATAATTCAATGGAGCTAGCACTCAAAAGTCAAAGCAAGCAAGCCTACAAGGTTCCCAAAGAAGTTGTTCGTGTGGATATCATTAGAGGCTCTACACTTGGAGGGCTTTTTGTGGTAGATCTAACATCTTCTTCAAAGGATCTTTGCCTAGTAGCATAGAAATCTTCTGTGCTTAAGGTAATCTTCATGCAAACCCCCTTGTTAATCATATAGATATGTGATAGGTCCCAAGGTCAGCAAGCTTCCAAGGTGACTGAGGATGTACTTCAAAACTTAGATGGTCCTATGACTAGATCAAGAGCTAGGAAAATGAAGGATGCTTTGCAATGTCTCATTGTGGACATGCTGGATAATGTGTGCAAGGCGACCAATATGGATCCTTTGTCACGTATTGTACATTGCTTATGGGCTGACCAAGGAAGGAAGGATGATTCAAGTATGGGAATGAAGTGCCAAACCTTCTGACCGAACCTGCACCATGAACGCCGCGTATAGGTGCCGCGGGTACCATCAGAAGGCTCATTCGTGAAATGTTTGAAGTGCCAAACTTTCTGACCAAACTCGCGCCCTGTACCCTCGCCACGGATAGGTGCCGCAGGTACGATTAGAAAGTCCGTTTTAGTTGTTTTATGCAATTTTTGAGTTGTAATCTTTAGTAGTCGAGTATTAGGTTACAACTAGGGTAAAGTACTTTCTTGGTTTCTGTCTTTGTGCCGCCCTATATAAGGGTTTCTTGTGAACAACATTAAAAAGGACGTTCATGATATTTTGAGTGAATTCTCTTTAGAGTTTTCTTGGTTATTTGGTGATTGAGAACCACCATAGGTCTTATCAAGCTTTGCTTGTGACGACCATCCAATCTCGCTTAGAGTTTCCTTTCGGTTTTGTTCAAGTTCTTTAGAGAATTAGGTTGAACGATTGAACGCGCTCAATTTGGTTCATCTTGGTTTTTCTAGGATCAAGGGCATCTTTAAGGGAAAAAATTCGAGCAACCTACTCCACGTCAAGGGTTCTTGGAAGACCCATCCAAGGGGTCTTGAGTTCAACGAGTAGTAAGCCTAAAATCCAAGGGTCTTGGTAGTCTTCCGTACGCGTGCGCGCATCAATTGGTATCAGAGCCAACTTCTTGGATTTTCAGGTTCTATCAATCCATTTGTTCCTTTGGAATTGCGGATATATCCCTTTGTTTGTTGTTTCATGATATTAAGGCAAGAGCTTCGTGCCTAGCCCTAATATTTTGTTTGTTTCGTGCTGTCTTTTTCTTTTCAAATTGTGTTTGCCTTTGTTGAATTTTGTTTCTGTCCACCTTTGACATTCTTAAAATTTCATCCTTTAGTTTTTATTGTTTCCTTATTAAATTCGTGCTTTAGGGTTTGTTTAGAGTCGCTCTTGGTTGCTTCTCAATTAAGAATTCTAGAGTTGTGTGGTATTTTGTGTTTCTTGACTTTTTTTTTTTATTGTTTTCATGGAATTCTTGTGTGAAAATCTTTCAAGAAGAATCGGTTCCTTGGATTTGCCATCCTAGGGTTGAAGATTCTTGGAGAAAAAAAAAAAAGGTCGCGTCACTGTTCATGTACTGTAGTATCACTGTTCACGACGGCTACTGTTCATGCCTAGGGTTTACTTTTCACGGCGAACTGTTCATCGAAAATCACTGTTCATTCGTTGAATTTTACTTTTTTGTTTGAGTTTTGTGGGTTATCTGGGTTTTGAATTTTTAAAAAAAAAAGTCTTGCACAAAGAAAAGTCGTGCAACACAAAAGAAAGTGAAAGAGGCGTGCAAAGGTGATAAAAGCCAAGCACACAAACTAAACCAATTAAACTGAAGTATATTTGGCTGGAATACTATCCTTGTGCAACCGAGTAGACTTGTTGAAACAAACAGATCGTTGGACAGAAAACAACACCACATACGAAAGTTTAATTGACCAGATTTTACTTTTCTTGTTCTTGGTGTTTTGTTGGGGTATTGTTTTTGCACAAGTTTGGTTATTTTTCTTTAATATGTCCCAAGGTCAAGCATGTAGCAATGGAGTTGGGCAAGCTTTCAAGATGACTGAGGATGTACTTCAAGGCTTGGATGGTCCTATGACTAGATCAAGAGCTAGGAAAATGAAGAGCGCTTTGCATCACATGGTCTTATTGTGGACACGCTAGATGAAGTGTACAAGGCGACCAACATGGATCCATTGTCACATATTGTGCATTGCTTATGGGCTGACCAAGGAGTGAAGGATGATTCAAGCGTGGGTATGAACTGCGAAACATTCTGACCGTACCCGCACCTCGAACCCACGCCCGGATAGGTGCCGCGAGTACCATCAGACGGTTCGATTTTGAAGACATCAACCTTCTGACAGTACCCGTGCCGTGGATAGGTGCTGCGGGTATGATCAGAAAGTCCGTTTTAGTTGTTTTATGTAATTTTTTGAGTTGTAATCTTTAGTAGTCGAGTATTAGGTTACAACTAGGGTAAAGTACTGTCTTGGTTTATGTCTTTGTGCTGCCATATATAAGGGTTTCTTGTGAACAACATTAGACACAACGTTTATGATATTTTTGAGTGAATTCTCTATAGAGTTTTCTTGGTTCTTTGGTGATTGAGAACCACCATAGTTCTTATCAAGCTTTGCTTCTGGCGACCATCCAATCTCGCTTAGAGTTTCCTTTCGGTTTTGTTCGAGTTCTTTAGAGAATTAGGTTGAATGATTGAACGCGCTCAATTCGGTTCATCTTGATTTTCCTAGGATCGAGGGCATCTTCAAGGGGAAAAGTTTGAGCAACCTACTCCACGTCAAAGGTTCTTGGAAGATCCATCCAAGGGGTCTTGAGTTCAACGAGTAGTAAGCCTAAAATCCCAGGGTCTTGGTAGTCTTCTGCACGCGTGCACGCATCAATTTGTATCAGAGCCAACTTCTTGGATTTCTAGGTTCTATCAATCCGTTTGTTCCTTTGGAATTGCGGATATATCCCTTTGTTTGTTTTTTCGTGATATTAAGGCAAGAGTTTTGTGCCTAGCCCTAATATTTTGTTTGTTTCGTTCTGTCTTTTTCTTTTCAAATTGTGTTTGCCTTCGTTGAATTTTGTTTCTGTCCATCTTTCAAATTCTTAAAATTTCAGCCTTTAGTTTTCGTTGTTTCCTTATTAAATTCGTGCTTTAGGGTTTGTTTAGAGTCGTTCTTGGTTGCTTCTCAATCAAGAATTCTAGAGTTGTGTGGTATTTTGTGTTTCTTGACTATTTTTTTTATTATTTTCTTGGAATTCTTGTGTGAAAATCTTTCAAGAAGAATCGGTTTCTTGGACTTGCCATCCTAGGGTTGAAGATTCATGGATAAAAAAAAAAATCGCGGCATTGTTCACGCGACGTTACTGTTCACGCCTAGGGTTGACTGTTTACAGCGGATACTATTCATCAAAAATCACTGTTCATTCGATGAATATTACCTTTTTTGTTTGAGTTTTGTGGGTTATCTGGGTTTTGAATTTAAAAAAAAAAGTCTTGCACAAAGAAAAGTCGTGCAACACAAAAGAAAGTGAAAGAGGCGTGCAAGGTAACCAGACCAGTTAAACTGAAGTATATTTGGCTGGAATACTGTCCTTGTGCAACCGAATAGACCTGTTGAAACAAATAGATCGTTCGACAGAGAACAACGCCACGTACGAAAGTTTAATTGATCAGATTCTACTTTTCTTGTTTCTCAGTGTTTTGTTGGAGTATTATTTTTGCATAAGTTTGGTTATTTTTCTTCCAAAGAACATTAAAAATCGAGAAACATCACACAATTATACCACACATTAAGGTGTCTATATTGTGTCTATTCTTGATTCTTGGTCATTCTTTGTTACTCTCTTGAACAAAACACTCTAAGCATACTTATTCTTGACCTCTACATTTACTCTCACAGATTGGTGTTGCTATAAGCCTTGGTAAGATTGAGTGAGCTGGTTTTTCTCTAAAGGGCCAACAAGAAAATTCATTGAGTAGGAAAAGGCTTAGTGGTGAGCACAAGGAGGGTAAAAGCCAACAAATTTGAGGAAAGCGAGTGCAAACACTAAGGGAGTGATCTACAAATTCTTGTTTATATTGTTCTAATCCTTTATTTTGCAGGTTTAAGGTATTATGCTGAAACGTGATGATCTTAAGGCCATGATGAGAGGCATGCAAGATAACTTCCAACGCCTCGTGGAGCAAATGCAAAGCATGTCCATGAAAATGGACAATGTGGAGCAAGCATCTAGGGCTCGAGGAGATCAACATGATGGTAGAGAAGTTGGTTCCAACACTAGAATGACTCGAAATCTAGCTTATGATGATGATATTGAAGATGGTTTGGAGTTTGACGAAGTTATTCAAAGGAGAGGAAGGAGGGTACCACGTGAGCCCGATGGAAACTTGGGAAGCATTAAGATGAAAATACCTTCTTTCCAAGGTAAGCTAGACCCCGAGGCTTATCTTGAGTGGGAGCATAAAGTGAAGCACATATTCAATTGCCATAACTACTTGGAAGAGAAGAAAGTGCAATTAGCTGCTGTAGAGTTCACAGATTATGCTAAGTATTTGGTGGGACAAGCTAGTAAAGGAGAGAAGAGATATGATGAGGAGCCAATTCCGAACTTGGTGTGAGATGAAGAACATCATGAAGAAGAGGTTTGTTCCAAGCTACTACATAAGAGACCTCCATCATAGGCTTCAAACTTTGAAGCAAGGGTCGATGAATGTGGATGAGTACTATAAGGAGATGGAGATGCTCATTCATAAAAGCTACATTAAGGAGGAAGAGGAGGCTCTAATGGCGAGGTTTATTGCTAGGATTAAACTCAGAAATTGCTGAAAGAGTTGAGCTTCAACATTATCTTGATATTCATGACTTGGTGGATATGCCATCAAGGTGGAGAGGCAATTGAAAGGAGGCGTGCTAGGGGGTTTTTCCACTACACAAAATCGTACTAGTTGGAGAGTTGAACAACCAAGGAAGAGCTTTAGAGATGCTGAACAATCACGTGGTCCTCCAACTCGTGCACCATTGCCTAGGGCCGAACCAACTACAAAGCAAGATCCTAAGGGTAAGCAAATTGTGAAGCCTAGGCAAAGGGAGATTAGATGTTTTAAGTGCCAAGGGTTCGGCACATAGCTGCTTCTTGTCCAAACAAGCACACTATGGTTATTTTTGAGGATGGTGAAGTAGCTAGTGTAGCTTCAAGTGAAGATGATGAAGGAGATGCCTCCATTGGAGGGAGGATCTGAAGATGAAGGTGACTTGTTTGGTGGTGATCAAGGGAAATCTTGGTCACAAGGCATGCCCTTAGCATTGCACCTAAGGAGGATGACTTGGACATACAACGAGAACATATTTTCCACACTAGGTGTACTGTGCAAAACAAGGTATGTAGCATGATTATAGATAGTGGCTCTTGCACTAATGTTGCTTCTACTTTGTTTGTAGATAAATTAGGGCCTTAGAGACAAAGAGACATCCCAAGCCATACAAATTGCATTGGTTGCTGAAGGTTGGAGACATGAAGGTTACCAAGCAAGTTATGGTGCCATTCTCTATCAGTAAGTACAAGGATGAAGTGTGGTGTGATGTGATACCTATGCAAGCATGCCACATCCTACTTGGATGTCCTTGGCAATTCAATAGGAGAGTGACCTATGATGGTTTCAAGCATAGGTATTCTTTTATGTGGAACAATCAAAAAATCACTTTGAATTTTATTAAACCATCTGAAGCACACTCGAATCCAGTGAGAATTGCAAAGGAATTCAAAGTGAAAGAGAAGTCAACTCGTGGATTAGTAGGGGAAGATACGAAAAGTGAACAAAAGAGTGAATTTGAAGGAAAGCATGGAGGAAAAATCGTTCAAAATAATAGTGAGGGGAGTGTTACTTCTAATAAGGCAACGAGAGGATAGAACAAGAGTGATGTGCTAGCTAGATCAATAACACTTGTATGCATGCACTCTAAAGAAGAAGTGTACTTTACTTGCTCACTTCATAACTCTTTTCCTAGTGTTTTTGTGGTAGTTTTGCATGTTAATCTTCAACTAAGAATGCCACATTCTTGCTGTTTCATTATGAATCGTCCTTCAAGGAGTTCAATTGACAAAACCGTGACGAAGGATTTGGTTCCTTGTCCAAATGCCACATTGGACTCATTTGCCTTACTAGATTTGATTGATTTGTGGCATGAGTATATGTGCTACTATTTTAGTAGCTATACTTTATACTTTATTTCAATTTTGCATGCATTAAGTAATTGTGTTTTAGTTCTATTTAGATTCATTTGGAGCAAATCGTTTTAGAGGTTATAGTGTGTTAGATTATCATGTTATGGATGTTTTTCAATATAATTTACATGCCATATTATGCAATGTTGAAATGTTTTAAGGTTTTCATGATTGTGCCTACATTCATGTTTAGACCATTCTCGTAGTTCTTGTTGTTCTAGTTAGTGGTAATGTTTATGTTTTGTGTTGTCCTTATACACGAATTATAGGGAGTCATATAAATAATTTTCAATGTGTTTATCTTAAGTGTTTTACCTCTAAAATTGTTTTTGTCATAAGTTAGTTCATTTCAAATTGTTCTAGTGTTATAATTTGTGACAACATTCATGTGTTTTTGTTACATCGTTTGAATTATTCTAGTGAGTTGAATGATGATATTTTCCATATTCTAGGGTTTGTTTTGCATAGTTCATTCAGAATTATTGCATGTTATCTTCATGATTCATGTTTGCTACACTTACTTGTAGTTAGTAGTTTCTACTTAGATTCTGATCATACATCTTTATTTGATCATGATTTCTATCTTGTTAGTGAGTATTATTTAGAGTCCATTTCTCATTACATAGATGCTGAACATCATGTTTTTCTTGTTAATCATTCGTATATGTTCATTCTTTTTCATGTTTTTAAGGACATTTTTCATCTAGACATGTTTATTCTTCTTAAGTTAGAATTTGGTCTTGCACTTATGAATTGTGTTCATAGTTGCATTAAGCTGCTCATTTTATATTTATCACGTGAGTTAGTTATGAGCTTGCCTAATATTTGTGATTGTTTCTCTATCAATCCTTTAGTTACTAATGGTAGTTCATATGAACTTGCAAATTTGAGGAAGGAGGAAATGATAGGTCCCAAGATCAAGCACGTAGCAATGGAGTTGGGCAAGCTTCCAAGATGACTAAGGATGTACTTCAAGGCTTGGATAGTCCTATGACTAGATCAAGAGCTAGGAAAATGAAGAGCGTTTTGCATTGCATGGTCTCATTATGGACACGCTAGATGAAGTGTACAAGGCGACCAACATGGATCCGTTGTCACATATTGTGCATTGCTTATGGGTTGACCAAGGAGTGAAGGATGATTCAAGCGTGGGTACCCGCGCCTCGAACCTGCGCCCGGATAGGTGCCGCGGGTACCATCAGACAGTTCGATTTTGAAGACATCAACCTTCTGACCATACCCGCACCTGTACCCGCGCCGCGGGTACAATCAGAAAGTCCGTTTTAGTTGTTTTATGCAATTTTTTGAGTTGTAATTTTTAGTAGTAGAGTATTAGGTTACAACTAGGGTAAAGTACTTTCTTGGTTTATGTCTTTGTGCCGCCCTATATAAGGGTTTCTTGCGAACAACATTAGACACGACGTTTATGATATTTTGAGTGAATTCTCTATAGAGTTTTCTTGGTTCTTTGGTGATTGAGAACAACCATAGGTCTTATCAAGCTTTGCTTGTGGCGACCATCCAATCTCACTTAGAGTTTCCTTTCGGTTTTGTTCGAGTTCTTTAGAGAATTAGGTTGAACGATTAAACACGCTCAATTCGGTTTGTCTTGATTTTTCTAGGATCGAGGGCATCTTCAAGGGGAAAAGTTCAAGCAACCTACTCCACGTCAAGGGTTATTGGAAGATCCATCCAAGGGGTCTTGTGTTCAACGAGTAGTAAGCCTAAAATCCAAGGGTCTTGGTAGTCTTCCATACGCGTGCGCGCATCATTCTTCTAAAGAACATTAAAAAAAAATAAAAAAACATCACACAATTATACCACACATAAGGGTGTCTATATTGTGCCTATTCTTGATTCTTGATCATTTTTTGTTAATTTCTTGAACCAAACACTCTAAGCATACTTATTCTTGACCTCTACATTTACTCTCACAGATTGGTGTTGCTATAAGCCTTGGAAAGATTGAGTGAGTTGGTTCTTCTCTAAAGGGCGAACAAGAAAATTCATTGAGTGGGAAAAGGCTTAGTGGTGAGCACAAGGAGGGTAAAAGCCAACAAATTTGAGGAAAGCGAGTGCAAACACTAAGGGAGTGATCTACAAATTCTTGTTTATATTGTTCTAATCCTTTATTTTGCAGGTTTAAGGTATTATGGTGAAACGTGATGATCTTAAAGCCATGATGAGAGGCATGTAAGATAGCTTCCAATGCCTCGTGGAGCAAATGCAAAGCATGTCCATGAGAATGGACAATGTGGAGCAAGCATCTAGGGCTCGAGGAGATCAACATGATGGTAGAGAAGTTGGTTCCAACACTAGAATGACTCGAAATCCAACTTATGATGATGATATTGAAGAGGGTTCAGAGTTTAACGAAGTTATTCAAAGGAGAGGAAGGAGGTTACCACATGAGCCCAATGAAAATTTGGGAAGCATTAAGATGAAAATACCTTCTTTCCAAGGTAAGCTAGACCCCGAGGATAATCTTGAGTGGGAGCGTAAAGTGGAGCACATATTCAATTGCCATAACTACTTCGAAGAGAAGAAAGTGCAATTAGCTACCGTAAAGTTCATAGATTGTGCAAGTATTTGGTGGGACAAGCTAGTAATGGAGAGAAAGAGATATGATGAGGAGCCAATTCAAACTTGGAGCAAGATAAAGAACATCATGAAGAAAAGGTTTGTTCCAAGCTACTACATAAGAGACCTCCATCATAGGCTTCAAACTTTGAAGCAAGAGTCAATGAATGTGGATGAGTACTATAAGGAGATGGAGATGCTCATTATAGGAGCTGACATTAAGGAAGAAGAGGAGGCTCTAATGGCGAGGTTTATTGCTGGGTTAAACTCATAAATTGCTGAAAGAGTTGAGCTTCAACATTATCTTGATATTCATAACTTGGTGGATATGGCCATCAAGGTGGAGAGGCAATTGAAAGGGAGGTGTGCTAGGGGGTTTTCCACTGCACAAAATCGTACTAGTTCGAGAGTTGAACAACCAAGAAAGTGCTTTAGAGATGCTGAACAATCACGTGATCCTTCAACTCGTGCACCATTGCCTAGGGCCGAACCAACTACAAAGCAAGATCCTAAGGATAATCAAATTATGAAGCCTAAGCAAAGGGAGATTAAATGTTTTAAGTGCCAAGGGTTCGAGCACATAGTTGCTTCTTGTCCAAACAAGCACACTATGGTTATTTTTGAGAATGGTGAAGTAGCTAGTGTAGCTTCAAGTGAAGATGATGAGGAGATGGCTCCTTTGGAGGGAGGATCTGAAGATGAAGATAATCTGTATGGTGGGGATCAAGGTGAAGTCCTTGTCACTAGGTGTGCTCTTAGCATTGCACCTAAGGAGGATGAAGTGGATCTACAAAGAGATCATATTTTCCACACTAGGTGTACCGTGCAAAACAAGGTATGTAGCATGATTATTAACAGTAGATCTTGTACTAATGTTGCTTCTACTTTGTTTGTAGATAAGTTGGGCCTTGAGACTAAACACCATCCCAAGTCATACAAATTGCATTGGCTAACTGAGGTTGGGGACATGAGGGTTACCAAGCAAGTTAGGGTACTATTGTCCATCAACAAGTACAAGGATGAGGTGTAGTGCGATGTGATTTCCATGCAAGCTTGCCACATACTTCTTGGACGTCCTTGGCAATTTGATAAGAGGGTCACCTATGATGGCTGCAAGAATAGGTATTCCTTCATGTGGGACAACCGAAGAATCACCTTGGATTCCATCAAACCGTCTAAGGCACATGCAGACCAAGTAAGAATTGGAAAGGAATTCAAGGTAAGGGAGGAACAAAAATTGCAAGCCCGTGGAAAAGATGAGAAGGGGCTTCGGTTTGTTCATGAGTCTGACCAAAGTGACGCAATAAATAATGACCAAACTAGGGTTTGAAGTGAGAAGAAAAAGGGAAAGAAGCAAGTGAATGCTTTTGCTACCAAGAGTGATATTGTTTCAGCTTTGGAGGCTAAGCAACAACTTCTACTTGTTTTATATAAAGATGTTCTTCTTTCTTCAAACGATTTTAATGCTATTAATCCTAATTTACCTAGTATTGTAGTGTCTCTTTTGCAAGGTTTTGAAGACATATTTTCTGAAAATATACTACATGGATTGCCACCATTGAGGGGGATTGAGCACCAAATCGATTTCGTACCTGGTGCTAGCATACCTAATCGCCCCACCTATAGAGCAAATCCTGAGGAGATGAAAGAGATTCAAAGACAAGTGGATGAGCTTGTGGAGAAAGGATTCGTTCGTGAGAGTATGTCACCATGTGCCGTACCAGTCATTTTGGTGCTAAAGAAGGATTGAACATGGCGAATGTGTGTTAATTGTACAGCCATCAACAAGATAACGGTAAAGTATTGTCATCCTATTCCTAAGTTAGATGATATGCTTGATGAAATGCATGGTTCTACTATTTTCTCAAAAATTGATCTTAAAAGTGGGTATTATCATATTAGAATGAAAGTAGATGATGAATGGAAAACCGCATTTAAGACCAAGTATGGATTGTATGAATGGTTAGTTATGCCTTTTGGTTTAACTAATGCACCTAGTACATTCATGAGGCTTATGAACTACGTGTTTAGGGCTTTCATTGGTAAATTTGTTGTGGTTTATTTTGATGACATTCTATTCTATAGTAGATCACTTGAGGATCATGTTGAGCGCTTGCACTAAGTTTTGTGTGTATTACGAGAGCATCATCTTTATGCTAACTTGGCAAAGTGTTCATTTTGCATGGAAAGCATTGTGTTTTTTAGATTCATTGTTAGCTCTAGAGGTGTATATGTTGATGAGTCTAAGGTACAAGCCATACGTGATTGTCCTACACCAAAAAGTGCTAATGATGTTAGGTCTTTCCATAGTCTAGCAAGTTTTTATAGGAGATTTGTGCGAAATTTTTCTACTATCGCTGCAACTTTTAATGAACTTGTTAAGAAAAATTCTATTTTTAAGTGGGAAACTAAACACCAAGAGGCATTTGATTTATTAAAAGACACGTTGATTAACGCACCTTTTTTGTGTTTACCTAATTTTGACAAGCTTTTTGAGGTTGAATATGATGCTTCTAGAGTAGGTATTGGGGCCGTTCTTATGCAGGATTCCAAGCCCATTGCGTACCTTAGTGAGAAGCTAAGTGGTGCAACTTTGAATTATCCCACATATGACAAGGAGCTCTATGCCCTTGTGCGAACTCTTCAAACCTGGTAGCACTATCTCCTTCCTAAAGAGTTCGTGATTCACTCTGACCATGAGAGCTTGAAGTTTTTGAAGACTCAAGGCAAGCTCAACAAAAGACATGCGAAGTGGTTGGAGTTTATCGAGTCCTTTCCATATACAATCAAGTACAAGCAAGGTAAAGAAAATGTGGTAGCTGATACATTGTCAAGAAGTTATACTCTTATTACCACTCTTCAAACTAAATTGCTTGGTTTTGATTGTATTAAGGAGTTATATAAGCATGATTTAGATTTTTGAAAATCTGGTCTTTATGTTCTAAACGTGCTCATCTTGATTACTTTAGGCATGATGGATTTTTATTCAAAGGTCATAGACTATGCATGCCTAGGTGTTCTATGTGTGAATTGTTGGTTAAGGAAACTCATGGGGGTGGTCTTATGGGACACTTTGGTGTCAAGAAAACTGTGCATGTGTTGCATGAGCATTTCTTTTGGCCTAGCATGCAATCTGATGTTGAATCTATTTGTGCTAAATGTATTACTTGCAAGCAAGCTGTAGAGACCAAATTTTGACATACCTTTTGTAAAAAATATGTGTGTTATTTTATTTTAGGGGGTATTCTGATTTTCAGGGGCCAATTATAATTTTTGTGTACATTGTGTCTAATTTGTTACATCAGGGGCAAAATGGTAATTTTACAATGTAAATATTAGTTTATTTTATTTTATTTTCTAAATACATAATTTTACTATTTTTATCATTATCTATAATTTTTATGATTTTTTGGAGTCATTTATTATTTATTTAAAATTTTAGTATTTTAAACTTAATGGCACGTTTTTCAATGCGCTATTTTTATGAGAATTTTCAAGTGAAAAATTTTATATATGCATTTTGAATACTCATAAATTTTCTAGTAAAAATCTCATAATTTTTAGATGTCGTTTAGTATTTATTTAATTTTTGTCTTTTTATTTATTAAGGGCACGTTTCCCAAGAATGTGTTAATCTTAAAATTTTTTGAGTGAAAATTATACTATATGTGCTTTATGTGATAATATATGTTGTGTAAAATTTTTGTGATGTCATTTATTAATTCTCATAAATTTTATAACTTTTGCCATATTTAGATCGCGTTTTCCAATGCATTTCTTATTTATTTATCTAAAATTTTTCTTTATGAGAATTATGTGTGTGTGCATTTCATAAATTTTATGTAAAGAAAATTTTCATAATTTATTTATTTATTTATTTTAAAGACCACTTATTATTTATTCTAAATTATATTTTTCTAATCTAGAATTAACTTTTTTTGTTACACTGAAATTGTTCTTTTTCCTTCTTATAATATTGTATTTCAGTTTTAATGTATAATTTAAAAAGATTTCAAGTAATTTTTATTTTTATTTTTATTTTTTATTTTTTATTCTTATTTTTCTGTTTTGCTTTGTTTTCTTCCTAAAAAAAAAAAAAAAAGAGAGAGAGAGAGAACAGCAGCAGCAGCGTTGCTGCTGCTGTTGCTTCTGCAATTCCATCTTCATGCCATACCAATCACCCAACCACCCTTTGTTTAATCACATCACACACCTGCATCTCCCTCACCATCTGCAGACACAATTTATACACACAATCCTCACCACACACATCACACACAAGCTTCACAGACATCCCTTCCCCTCACAAAAAACACTCACCTGCAATTCACTCTCACCATCCTTCCCTCTCTGCACCTTTCACCACACACATCACACACCTCACTTTCACTCTCAATCTAATTCCCCTGCCTCTCCCTTACCACCAGATCACACACCTGCTTTCCAAACTCTCTGCAACACACTCACGGCTCACACACCACTTCACTCACCATCCCCACCATTTTTCCCTCACTTCCCCTGCACACAGACACAATTCACAACACACAAACAAAACACACACATACGCACAAACATACACACTACACACATCTGCACCATTCACAAACACAGCCATAAGTACATGCATCACACCACAGGCACAAACACACCTGCACACCACAGGCACAAACACACCTGCACATCACACATACACACCAATTCAATTCACACACACACGCACATTTCACTTGCAAGCACACAGGCACGCACGTTTCACCAGCCAATTCATACAATACACCTGCAAAATACATATATATATATATATATATATATAAAATTATACAACAAACAATAACAACAACAACGGTCAGCAACGATTGGCGCCACCCTACTTCGCCACTTCCACCAACCGGCCGGACTCCATCACCGAAATCTGAAGCCCTACCAGATCAGAGCAACTTCGCCCCATCACCACCAACCCCACCATCCGAAACAGGTAAAGCTCTCATCCCCAATTTTTTTTTTTTAAATTCTTTTGCTTTTGTTTGCTTTGTAAATTGACCGATTTATATACTTGAAATTTAGGATTTAATGAAGAATTTTGGTTTAAAGAATTAGGGAGTTTAGAAGGGGAAGGAAACGGATTGAAAGAAAGAAAGATAGAGAGAGAGAGAGATAGGTAGCGAGAGATCGAGAGTGAAATGGGAAGAGAGAAATAGAGAAGTCCGGCGAGGGAGAGAGGGAAGAACCAGGGGGGGAGAGCAGAATCGGGAAGAAGAAGTAGGGGAGAAAGAAAAGAAAAAAGAAAGAAAAAAAAAGAAAGAAGAGAGAAAAGAAGGAAAAAGAAAAGAAAAAAAAAAGAAAGAAAAGAGAGAAAAAGAAAGAAAAAGAAAAAAAAAGAGAGAGAAAAGAAAACCGGTAAAAAAAAAATTGTTTTAGTGAAACTACGTCGTTTTGACGTAGTTTCACTCAAAACTACGTCGTTTTGGTTAGTTAGTTTTTTTTAATTTATTTTTAATTAATAATAGGTATTTATTTTATAGTCCTTATACTTTCATTAATGCTACTGTGGCCCTGGAAATGTTTGATTTGTGCATTTAAATTTCTGTTTATTGTAGATTGACCCCCATAATTTAATTTTCTTTGCAATTAGGTCCCGATTAATTACATTTAGGTCCCTCAACTTTTAGATAATTATAATTTTGGCCCCTACGTTTTTTAACTTCCCATTTTTGACCCTATATTTTGCAGTAATTACAATTTTGACCCCTGTAATTTTTTCTGGGAATTGCAATTTTACCCTCTGATATTTATGAATTTTGCATTTTTGCCCCCAAACCTTGCTGAAATTTTATTTTGTACCCCAACATTGCCTGGAAATTTTATTTTTGTACCCTAGAATATTGCTGGGAATTTGCATTTTTGCCCCCCCAAACCTTCACTGGAATTTATTTTGTACCCCAACATTGCTGGAAATTTATTTTTGCTTCCTAGAATATTGCTCGGAATTTTGCAATTTTTACCCCCAAACCTTGCTGAATTTTATTTTGTACCCCTACATTGCTGGAAATTCTATTTTGTCTTAGAATATTGCTGGAATTTTGCATTTTTGCCCCCAAACATTGCTGGAATTTTATTTTGTACCCCAACATTGCTGGAAATTTATTTTTGCCCTAGAATATTGCTGGAATTTTGCATTTTTGCCCCCAAACCTTGCTGGAATTTTATTTTGTACCCCTACATTGCTGGAAATTCTATTTTGTCTTAGAATATTGCTGGAATTTTGCATTTTTGCCCCCAAACATTGCTGGAATTTTATTTTGTACCCCAACATTGCTGGAAATTCTATTTTGCCTTAGAATACTTGCTGGAATTTCATTTTTATCCCTCCCAACCTTGCTGGAATTTTATTTTGCCTTAGAATACTTGCTGAAATTTTATTTTTTGTCCCCCAAACTTGCTGAAATTTTTATTTAAGTCATTATACTTGCTGGAATTTTAGTTTAAGTCCCTATACTTGTTGAAATCTTAGTTTTAAGCCCTAGATACTTGTTGGAATTTTATTCTAAGTCCCTAATTTGTTCGAAATCGACATTTTATGCTCAATTTTTAAGTATTTCATATTTTATACTTTAAATAGTGGTACCTTGACATGTTTGTTGATTTTCTTAGCAATTTATACCGGGTTTACGAATGGGAGGTACCTCGATTACCCTTTTATTTCTCTTTATGTGCTCCTACGTGTTGCTACGTGTTTTTCTATATGTTTTTTTTATATATCTCTTTGTGCTTATAATTTTATCCATGTGTGAGTGTTTATTTATTTATGTCATATTATTTACTCGAATTTAATTTTTGATTATTCAAAGAAATGTAATAGATAGGTAATATATTCTATTTAGCAAAATTTTTGTATTTAGATAGTTAATGTAATAGATTGTTCACGTGTTATCTATTTAATTAAAACCTATGTATTTTAGATAGAAAGTGTAATAGATAGGTTAGATAGGATATCTTTTATTCTTTTTTCTATTTTTAGATTGTAATTAGGTTATTCTCCGGTGTAATAGTTAGGGCTTTGTGTGCTATGTGCGCTATGTGCCTATGTGTTTTATTTGCTTTCTTTAGGACTTTGCATCTAGGAATATCATGCCTATGTGTTATGTGCTCCTATGTGCTAGTATTTGCTTTTTATGTGATTATTGCTTTAATACATGCTTTATTTATTTACTTGCTTTAATTATATATGTATATCGTCGTCACACTAGTCCAATGCTAGTTGTGGATTAATTTCGGTTTCTTCGCTAGTCCAACGCTAGCGGAGAACTTTTAGAAAATAGGTTAGTCCAATGCTAGATTTTTAGGTCAGTTAGTATTAGAATCATTTCTTGCGTGCATTTCATGACATTTCACACACATTTTATCCTTTTTAGGTCTTTTTAGGCCTTTTCCATTTTTGTATGATTTTATATACTTTATCACTTATTATCTATTTTCAACATCTATCTAGTGCATAATATTTAGATTTCACTACACATAGAATTTTAGATCATTTGTGTGATTTGACTAGAAATAGTTATCTACTCACGTGGGAAGCGATGGCGTACATGTCGTTCCCCCCTTCCGTGAGTAGAAACAGTTAGTCACGAGTCCATTAGTCCCCCGTACCCAGTTGTGTTGCATTCCTACTTTCTTCGTTCACTTACTATCTATACTACTATTTTCCTTTTCTTTTGCATTCTATTTTGCACCTAAACTCGTGACTCCGGTCGAGGTCTACATTCGGGATTTCGCAATTAATGCGGTAATTCCGACTAAACCTCAATGGAATATTTTGTCCCTTAACGATATTCATTTTTAGGATTAGATTTGCATTCATATAGTTGCATCCAAATGCGATAAAATCTTAGGGTTATATTAGGAAAATTTAGACTAAACCTCGCAACTAGTTTCGGCTAGGTTGAAAGGGTGCCTTAGGCGCGAGCCTTTGCCTTCCTTTTCTTCAACTGTGACTCCCGAACCTTTTTCTCTTGTTTTCAAAGACCTGGAGTCGTCTAAAAGGGTTTTCTTGTTTTTCCTATATTTTTTCCAAAAATCATTTCCTTAAAAAATCATTCTTAATTTTCTTACCTTTTATAAAATATTTTCGGGTGACTTGGTACACCAAAACTCAATACCAAGTGGCGACTCATTTTTCACTAAAAAACCCTTTTTAGACTCTATTTTTCGGGCCCAAAAACCGTCGCATTTCAAAAAGTCCCATTTTAGGCCCTTTTCATTTGCTTTCAAAAATAAAGCATTTCACGTCTTTTGTACAATATTTTCTAGAAATCATTTTACAAATACCTATCCTCTTTTTCCAACAAATAAACACAACAACGCATTTTAATTTTCCTTTTTCCGACTAACGCATTCACCACACTTATTATTACATTCATTATTTTTATTTCCTTTCTTCGAAAAATGGGGCGCGACAGCTGGCGACTCCACTGGGGAATCACTAGTGAGTCTGAGCACTGGGTTTAGTGTAACACCCTAGAAATTCATGCCAAAACCATTTATTTTGTATTATGTTCATTAGAAAGAAAAAAAAAAGAGAGGGCCGAAATTAGTGAGAAGAAATAAGGAATTGATTTTTTATTTTACTAGCATGTTGTACCATTGCTTTTAGGAATTGTACCTAGCATCTCTTGCAAGATATAATTGTAGGATAAATCACAAAAATCTCTTCTAATGACCCTTAGCCAAGTGTAGTCTTCCATGGTTAAGAAAGTCAAGATCACTTTGGTTTTGTCTTGCTTTGATTGGACCACCATTTTTCCAATTTTTCTTCAATTCTTTTCCATATTACTTAGCCATTTTTTTTTCTCTTTTCCTCTTCATCTTGGCCGGCCCCCATTTTCTCTTTTTCCTCTCTTTTGCTTTCATTTTCTTGAAGTATTTCTCTCCAATTTGATCCTATTCCTTCCATAGAAAGTGAGTTAATCTTCATCCTAAGCAAAGATCTTGCCTTATTAAAGGTATTAACCAAGAACTTCTCTTATTATTTCAAGCATAATTTGTAGTTTTTATAGCTTTTACCCATATCTTTAAAGTTAAGTATGATTTATTTTAGCCATGAAATATGAAGTTTTATTCCATGAATATGAGGTTTATGGACTTGTATGACTTGTAGATAGTGATTTAAACTTGAAATGACATGATTTAAGTTTGATTTGGTTGAAGAACCTTGGAGTAGTTTAGGCGTTTTTGTGATAAATTTGAGTGAAATTAAAGTGAGTTTGATGTGAAATTGGTAGAACTACTTGAACAGTCATGCTGGACCAGTTTTAGTAAAACTTTCATAACTTGGTGTAGATAACTTGGATTCGAATAATTCTTGTTGTTTTAGAAACTAGATTCATATGGATTTAAAACGGTATAAGGCTTGCATGGTGGTTCATTGTGTATTAACTGCAGAAAGCTTGCAAAGTTGGCTGAAAATTTGATTCTACGTAAAACAGTTTTTATGATGAGCCAAATTGAGGGCTGATTTTGAACCTGTTCTAGTTGGAATTTGGATTGATGATCTTCACAAAAGTTGTAGCCCTATAAACGTACTTTCAAACCATGTAATCACAATTCCATAGTTCTTAGTGGATTGACCCCAGTAATGGCATGAAGTTGGCTGAAAACCAACCCTGTGCAGATTTGGGTGATGATTCTTGGAGTAGGGATTTTGAATTTGAGTGGAATCTTGATTGAATTTGGGTTTAAATTGAATATAAAAGTTGTAGAACTTGTTGAATTGGGTTGGATTGTTGGATTTTCTTGCAGGGAAAATTTTTGGGTTAGTCCGATTATAGGGGAAATGCTGCCGAAATTTCGGTAAAACCTAAGAAATAAAAGTAATTAGGCTATGATTTAAGACTTTATAAGCTGTAATTTAGTGATTTAAGCGTGCAGAAATTTTTGTAGATGAGCTATTAGTGAGTTAAACCTTTCCAAGCGAAACCCTAAAAGTTAGAAAACCCTAATTTTGAAAACCCTAAACCCTAGGGTAAAACCCTAAGCTCCAAAACCCTAGAAAGACTTGGGGTATTTCTTGAATTTCCTTATGAAAGTTCTTAGATTTTATTCAGGATTTTTATACTATTATTTCTTTTGAATTTCAGGATCCGAAAATGAGACCCGATCGTATTACGAAATATTTTCTTAGGCTTCAGGTGAGTGTTCTTATGTGTGTATGATGCATGAAATGCCATGTACTACTTGACATCATTATTTTGATGCATAAAATGATACGATATACTTGACATGATTATCTAGTGATATGTGTTACTTGAGGAAAGATGTGTACTTTATCGCATCTATTCCGCAATGTGTTATATGCTTTCACTATTATATGTGTTATTTGTGATTGAGACTTCCGTGACTAACTTCACCGTTACTTCACGGTTGGTCAACCCTATCATGAGTTGGAGGTTATAAGGTGTTGGGTGTTTTAGGGCGTGTTGTTCTTTCCCAAAATGAGTTGAATTCCTCTAAGAGGCCAACTCCGGATTGAACTATCTTGCTTGTTGGCCCTTCCAAGGTTGAAATTTCTTCCTGGAGGTGGTAGCTTGTTTGGAGGTTATAAGGTGAATGGTGGCTAGGGTCTTGCTTGTTTATACTGGAATGTTCCTTGGCAAAGACCTGAGCTATTATCTCGGTCTGAACGTCTTGGTTACATGATCAGTGCTTGCTCCTTCTGCGGTTAAGCTTGCTTCCGTAGTTGAGCCTCGTATCCGCCATTGACTACTTGTTACTTAAATTGTTCACAAATTGTTTATTTACTCGTTAAATATTTTATTGAACAAAATCACATTTTACTGGTATGGTTGCATGACTTGAGCACTCACTGGGCTATTATAGCTCATCCCGTTCATTTGTTTTCCTTAACCAGGTTTCCCAAAAATACTAAAGCTGGAAAAGCTGAGTTTGGACAGTGTACATGTTTTGTTTTGTATATTTTAATAGCCACTTGTTTAGGCTATTCTTGCACATACTGTGTAAATTTTAGTGTGTAAAACATTTTGTAATATTTGTACTTCAAATGAATTTTATGAATATCTTCCTTTACAAATGTGTTTTATTTTGCATTAATTATGTGTATGTATTGAGCGTGTGCGTGATTTGAGTCCTGGTGAGAGCCAGGCAGGCAGTCCGCTAAGCCCTTTGGTGCGCCTCTGGGTAAGGTGGGGTTGCTACATTTAGTCATTTTCTCCCTTTTCTAACCCTTTCATTTTATTGCATTTGGATGCTTAGGATTGCATTTCTATTTTTCTAGGTTTTTAGGTTTTTATTTTGCATCCCACACGCTTCCCGTCTCTCAGCCACTTATGTGATGTATGATTCATTTACTTGCTATTGCTTTACTCGACCGCGCTTGCATCTGGGAGGGGGTCAGTCACCTTAGAGCCCACGCGTGTTAATATTAGATTCCTTCCTCTCATAAGGAGCACCATCATACGTGCATACGATTATTTTATCCCTTTTTCTTTTTTGGTGGTTGCCACCCACCCATCCCTTTAGGACTAGGATCGATCTGCTTAGACATGCGGCCATCGCATTCGTGCATGTAGCGATATCTAGGGGATCACTCGAACTACCGACCTGGGATTTTTGGAATTGACGGATTTATTTGGATCCCTCGGTCTGAAGGTTCGAGAACCGAAACTTTTTCGAGTCTAGATGCATTAGTAAGGTTAACCTCATGCATCCATATAAAATAGCCTAAGGTAGAGTCTGCCTTATCCCGCTAAGTACACTAGGCACGAGAGGAGGGAATTCACCCCCTTTATTTTTTCTGTCATATTTTTGTTTATTGTTTTACTTTATCAACGTGTTATGTGATATTTTGTTAAATGAACTAACGCAATTTTTTTTGTTGCATTCACAACCATAGAATAAAGAGTTATGGTATGATACTCTTTTAGGGAAAAACCGCCTTTCTTAGATAGAACATCTCATGTTTAGATTCTAATAAAATATGCATTGCATGTCATTTCTAGGCCCACCCCGACATCAAATGGGGCTCCTGTTAGGCTATATTACGGTATTGCACATTTATTTATTTTAATAAATTGGCATCATGCATGAACCATAGAGGGAATGCCGTTTAGGGAATCCCAGCTTAGGAATAAACCGTCCCAATTTTCCCTTGGGTACATAACCCATTCTGTGGGAATTTCACGTTTAAATTTTTGTATGTCCTGAAGGGTGAGACCCTGGGTAAGGTAATCTAATGATCTTTTGCAATCAGAATGGGTAGCATATGTAAGATCAACAAGTCAGAAGAACTCCTCCTACTACTCAGGAGCTGGAGAAGCGCCATGTACCTGTCGGAGCAGAATCTGATATCACATTACTTGGGACATCTGCCTCATCTCATTGACATAGAACCAAATGAAGCCATTATAAATGCTTTGGTACAAGTGTGGGATCCTAAGTACTCGGTATTTAGATTTGCTGATTATGAACTTACTATTACCTTAGAAGAAATAGCTGGGCTTTTGGGACTTCCAACCGAAGGAAAGAAACTAATTTTTCCAACTGTGAGTGGTAGGAAAGAATTGAGCAGTTTCACGGGATTAAAAGAATCAGCTATACCTGGCCCGGTTCAGGCAAATTCAATTGGAATTCAGATATTTGTACTAACCGCTTTGTGTCCCGGGAGTGCTTTGCTATGCGTCAACAGGATTTCTTCATTAGCACAGAGGAAGTATGGTCTCAGAAGAGAATATGGGTCTATGGTTTTGTATTGGCCAGATTCTTTCTTTTTCCTACGACCAGACGATAAAGTTAATATAAGAATCGTCAACATGATGATTGATCTCTTTCGTGGGATAGAAGGCCAGAACTTGACTATCGTGCCCACTATTGTGGCCGACATTTTCGTAGCATGTACCAAGTGTAAGAAAAAGCCTAGATTCTTCTACGGTCCCAGTATCCTGCTTCAGATTTGGGCTATGGAACATCTGCATCGGCATTCTGTGATTCGATCCAGGCTCGTTTTAAAAGACACAAATTGGATTCAATCGCACAGAAAGAGAATTGACTCAGCAAACCAGCCTAGAGATGCAAGGGCATATTTGGAATTCTTCTAACGCGCTCAACGAGAAAGACATCTGTTGGGTTTTAGAATGGACTGAGTGCCGTAAACCGGCATTGCAATGTTTTAGAAGAAGGTTCATTCCGCTGTTGGGTACCAATGGAAGTAGCACCCTACATTCCTCAAAGAGTTCTTCGTCAGTTCGGACGCATCCAGGGCATTCCTCCAGAGTTACATACAGACGATTTTAATATCATTTTTCAACAAGGAATTTGTCCTAGTGAAATACCAAGGAAGTCAGAGATTGCGGAAGCATGGGGAAGTCGATGCACAGACCAGGGTATTCCATTTGACCCAGAGACTAAATTTGTTCAAGAACTACCTCAGGATATGATGTATGGATCAAGAATCAGAATCATCCATAGGAACAGAGCATCATTAACCCTGCTGAGGAAGTCATTCGATTGAGAGCCCTGTTAGAAGCAAAAGATCGTGAATTAATACAAGTAGAGCAGAATTCTGAGAAGAACAAGGAAGCATATGAATCTAGTCAAACAACTTTACACAGAAGCGAAACAAGAACTGCGTGAAAAGAAGAGGAAATGTTTGGAGCTAAAAGATGACATCAATCATACGATGAACAGATATTCTTGGGAGCCAGATCGCAGCAAAGCTCAGCGCCTAGAGGACCAACTGAAGAAAGTTTTAGATTGTATAGGAGAGTTGACCGAATGATGTACTATTTTGCTTCACTATGTCTGATTGGCTGTAAAAGTAGTGGAGTATTTTCTTTTAATGATCAAGTGGAATGAACAATGACTAAATTACCAAGCTGAAATGCTTCTCACTCCACTACTGAAGGGGGGTCTCACCCTAAAGGGTTGCATTTCATGTTAGGCCTACCCTTGGCATAATAAGGGCACCCCCTAAGACATGCATCCGAATTATTTATATATTTACTAATTTTAGTTTTTTTCTTTTTCTTTGTGATAATAAAATTGACAGTGACAATGACGATGGGGCGACTAAACATTCCTTCTTTCGATGTACATTTCAGGTACTTGTAAAACATAGCTTCTTTTCATAGAAACCCCATTCGTATGCGGTCCCGTACTAGACAGCTACATATAAACTATGAGTGCCCCTACTGAATCATTCGAGGGACCTGCTGGAAATCAATCTTCAGAGTTAACAGCGTTGAGGGCTCAGATGGATGAAATGCTAGCCAAGATGAATAATATGACTCATGAAGTATCTTCTCATAGCCAAATTATTAGCCCACTTCATCAGTAACATGAACAACAACGGCTCTACTTCTGCTGCGCCTGTCACTCGAGAACTTCTGCAATCCCAATCTGATGTGAGCGAAAATGCCTCAAGATGCAAATAACAATGCCTCAGCTGTTCCAGTACAAACCCCACTCCTTAATACCCAAAATACACAAATGCCTCCTCCACCCCCAAACACTCAAAACCCTCAAATGACCATTCCAATCCCACCCAGTCCTAGACACACCCAAAATACTCTGAACCAACCCCAATACCCACAACAAGCCAACCATTTCACTCTGAACACTCAACCACCACCGAACCTCAACACACATCAGTTTGTGCTAGACCCGGGGTATCAAGTAGGAGTGGATGTGGAGCCGTATAATAGGGATGAAAATCCAGGCATGACAGAAAAAGCCTTGTTGCGAAGATTGGAGAGGTTCGATGATTTCATCAAAGAGAGCCAAGGATTGGATCGATACGGCGGTTTGAATTACGATGATTTTTGTATGTTCCCTGATACTCAATTGCCTCCAAAGTTCAAGGTGCCAGAATTTTTAAATACAACAGTGCTGGCGACCCCGTAGTGCACCTTAAGATGTTTTGCAACAAGTTGGGCAAACCGACCGGGGATGAGAAATTGCCGATGAGGCTATTTGGAGAGAGTTTGGAGAAGGATGCATTGGAATGGTATTTGAAGTTGGATTTTTCAAAGATCCGAAACTGGACTGACCTATCTCGAGCGTTTATCAAACAGTATGAGTTTAACTGTGACTTAGTACCGGATAGATTCTCACTGGTAGAATTGAAGAAGAAGCCCTCAGAAAGTTATGTAGCTTATGGGCAGTGTTGGTGGAGTGTGGCAGCTAAAGTAAATCCACCAATTGATGAGAACGAAATGGTAAAATTATTTATCGATGCCCAAGACCCGCCTTACTACCAGGCCATCGTAGGCTCAATTGGAAAGACCTTCGCCTAAGGTTATTGAGCAAGTAAGAAGCTATTGAGAGAGGGGTGAAGAAAGGAAAGGTAGTAGGACATGGCTGTTGTGAAGTTGCAAGTTGAATCGTTGCAAAATGGCAATAATCTGAAGAAAGCAGTTGGGAAAAAGCCTGAGAAAAGAGAAGAGGAAATATCTTTTGTGATAAACCAAGGCCCAAATTTTCACCCCAAGTTTCCAAAACAAGCCAAATTACCATTCTCAATACCCACGATTCCCTCAGTTGGCACATCTCTCACCTGCTTATCCCCAGTACCCTCAACCTGTTTTCAATACCCAAGCCCAACCAGTAAATGCCCAACCATTTTATCCAAACACTCAACCCATGTTTCAGAACCCTCGACCCACACAAAATAACTTTCGCCCACCCATGCAAAACCGCCCGAGACCTATTTACCCTAACAACTATACTCCACCCAATCAACCTCCAAATACAACCGGTCCAGCCAACCCCCCATAAAGACGGCCTAGGGTTTTCACTCCCTTTGGTCGTCCTCTAGACTAGATATATGACCAACTGAGAGCAGCGGGAAAAATTGGCACCATACCTTCAGAAAACTTTTCCTAACGGGTTACCCCAAGACTATGATCACCAAGCCGTCTGTGCTTACCATTCGGGAGGTCGTGGGCACTCCACAAGCTAACTGTTGGGCTTTGAAGCACAAAATCCAGGATATGATTGACGATGGAGAGATAGTATTGAGAAGAGGGAGAGGGCAGGCCCCAAATGTGGATAACAATCCTTTGCCTCAGCATGGGTCTACTGTTAGGATGATTACTTCGGATGAAATGCTTGATGACACTTCTGAAATGATAGTTGCAATTGAAGAGACGGTGGGTGTTACTGATAGAGATGACAGGCGAACTAGAATGATGATGTCGAGAAAGGAATTCATGAGTCAGCACATGGATGACATTTTCACTGCAAAGTTGGCATCACCTGTAACCCAACCAAAAGAGCCGGTTATATTAAAAGAAGCCTTGTCTGCCGCCAACTCATCAGCCCAGCCATTTGTCCTAGATGTTATGCCGTTTGAGTTCGAGATTCCAGAACCAGAAATCGTTGATGTGCCTGAACAAATGCTCGTTGAGGATCTGCAGAGGGTTCCATGGAATTACGAAGATTCTGAATTGAATAATGATGCCTCCGCAATTCTGAGATCTGGGAGAGTGATGGTAGAACCAGAGATTGTTGTACCAGCAAAAGGAAAAGAGAGCACACTACTTCCTAAACAGCCAGTTGATGAGAAGGAAGCGGAAGAATTCTTGAGGATTTTGAAAAAGAGTGAGTACAAAGTAGTGGAGCAGTTGAGCCGCATGCCAGCACAAATTTCAATTCTAAGTCTTTTACTGACATCTGAGCTGCACCGAGAGGCTCTTCTAAAAGTTTTGAATGAGTCTCATGTTCCCACAGACATTCTCACTGAGAAGCTAGCCGGGATAGTAGGGAATGTTTTGGAATCTAATCAGATCGCATTTTCTGAAGATGAATTGACTCCTGAAGGGAAGGGGCATAACAAGGCTTTATACATTTCTGTGAGGTGCAATGGAAGATACTTGCCTAGAGTTTTGATTGACAACGGATCTGCACTGAACATCTGCCCATGGAACACTCTACAAAAGTTAGGATATTCACGGTCACAAGTTCGCCAATCGCTGACCGTTGTTAGAGGGTTCGATGGTTCGAGGAAGGAGACTGTAGGAGAAATTGACTTGGTGCTCGAGATGGGTCCAGCTTAGTAGTCAAGTTACCTACCAAGTCATGGATTTTTCTGGGATATACAATGTTTTGTTAGGGCGGCCGTGGATTCATTCTTCTGGATTAGTACCGTCATCTCTGCATCAAATGGTAAAATTCATTATGGATGATAGACTGATTACTATTTTTGCTGAAGATGATTGCACTATGATGGTGAATCGGGGGTATGCTGAAAAGGCAAAGGATGAGCCATCACTTGATCGGAGATTTCGTGCTTCAGATATTGTATCTGTCAATTGGATTCTAGAAGGAAAGCCACCTGTGGAGCCCTTATTGCCTAATGCGAGTATCATGATAGCTAAGGAACTGATCAGGGCAGACTACCAGCCAGGAAAGGACATTGGAAAGATGCTGCAGGGAATTACGGAACCTATTCAGCTGATGGAACAGAAAAATACCTTTGGGCTTGGTTTTCACCCAACAGGTAAGGATTTAAAGGAGATGAAGGAGAGAAAGAGGGCTTGAAAAGGAAGGAAGGCAGATCTCACTCTATGTTCCTCCACTGTATCACAGTTTCTCGAAGGCATCCAAGGTTGTTATTTCTGAAATATGCGAATGAGGATTCTGATATTGAAGAAGGGATGAGCCGTCTTTTTATTGGAATGACTGGTACAGAAGGAATCGTCTGATGCTACTGACTTTGAGGAAATCGAGAAAGAATCATTGAACAATTGGACATCTGATTATCTCCCTGTTCGGAGGGAGTTTCGGTAAATTTGGGATTGTCTTTTGTTCAAAATTCATTTCTAGATGGAGCCTTGAAATGAATTACTTTCTCAAAGTTTGTTTTAGTGTTAGGCTCTGACTTTATTGCATTAGCTTTTGAAAGAAACTATTCTCAATTTCTTTTGTTATATCGAGAAAGTTTTTTTTGTTCTAAATATTGAAATGCTATTTATCTTTTCTCAAAAGCTAAGGCTAACTTGTGATTGTAAACATCTTCTTTTGGAAATGCAAACTCTCATTCAATAAATTGAGAAGTTGTTTATTTATGTTTCATTTATTTATGATTACATATTTTGTTTCATTTTCAGATAGGCCGAAAATAACCGCCTATGATCCTTTGGATGTCACTTTGTTAGAAACTGACAAGTTCAACTTTCGATATCTCTCTAAATTCTGAAATAATGCAAACCATTAATGAGAGTGAGAGCGATATTGAAGAAGATTATGACTCTGTGCTTAAGAATCTTGAACAATATGAAGAAAAACCCAAGCCTAACTTGGAAGAAACAGAAACTATCAATATTGGCACTGAGACAGAAGTTAAAGAAGTTAAAATTAGTATTCATTTGAACAAGAGGCAAAGAAAAGAGATGATTGAATTTTTGACTACTGTTCCAGGATGTGTTCGCATGGATCCTATGATGATATGCCTGGGGTCTCCACAGATATAGTAGTTCATAGATTGCCCACAGATTCCAAACTTTCCTCCAGTAAAGCAGAAACCTCGTAAATTCAAACCAGAAATGAGCCTCAAAATTAAAGAGCAAATAGTCAAGCAATTCAATGCCCAAATCATCATTGTGTCTCACTATCGCATCTGGCTATCAAACATGGTTTCCGGTTCCTAAAAAGTCAGGAGAAGTGCGAGTATGCGTGAATTATCGAGATTTAAACAAAGCCAGTCCAAAAGATGATTTTCCTTTGCCTAACATTCACATCCTGTTGGACAATACTGCCGGACATGAAATGGATTCATTTATTGATTGCTTCGCTGGATATCATCAACTTTTGGTCGCAGAGGAAGATCGAGAAAAGACAGCATTCATGACTCCGTGGGGAATATTCTGTTACAGAGTTATGCCCTTTGGATTGAAAAATGCTGGGGCCACCTATCAAAGGACTATGACTACACTGTTTCATGACATGATACACAAGGAGATAGAAGTTTACGTGGATGACATTATAGTCAAGTCCAAAAGAGCAGAGGATCATTTGGGAGATTTAAGAAAGCTGTTTGAAAGATTAAGAAGGTACAATCTAAAGTTGAATCCTGCAAAATGTGCTTTCGGGTCTCCTGCTAGGCAAGTTACTGGGTTTCATTGTCAGTAAGAAAGGGTATTGAGATAGATCCTGACAAGATAAAGGCCATACGCGAAATGCCAGTACCCAAGACACAGAAAGACGTGAAAGAGTTTCTTGGGGAAGCTTAATTTCATTGGCAGATTTATTGCTCAGTTGACTCTCACTTGTGAGCCCTTGTTCAAGTTGCTAAGAAAAAATACCCCAATGAAGTGGAATGGAGATTGTCAGCGGGCTTTTGATAAAATCAAAGATTATTTGTTGAATCCTCCTGTCTTAGTACCGCCAAAGTCAGGTCGACCACTTATCATGTATCTCTCAGTATTGGATGGAGCCATGGGTTGTGTTCTCGGTCAGCATGATGATTCAGGCAAAAAGGAGCAGGCAATCTATTATCTGAAGCAAGAAATTTACGGTCTATGAGGCGAATTATTCATTTTTGGAAAGATTGTGTTGTGCATTGGCTTGGACTGTTCAAAAATTGAGACATTATCTCCTTGACCATACCACCTATCTCATATCTCGATCTGACCCGTTGAGGTATTTGCTTGAGAAACCAATGCCCACTGGACGCATGGCTAAGTGGCAAATGATTCTCAGTGAATTTGATATTGTGTTCACAACTCAAAAGGCAGTCAAGGGCCAAGTAATTGCCGATCACTTGGCAGAGAACCCTTTGCAAGATGATTATGAGCCATTGAATACCTATTTTCCTGATGAAGAAATTTTGTTTGTGGGGACAGCCGAAGACATTAATGAGGAATCTTTAGGATGGAGATTGTTCTTTGATGGTGCTTCAAACTCTTTTGGAGCTGGAATTGGGGCAGTCTTAGTGTCGCCTGAAGGAAAACATTACCCTGCTACAGCCAAACTGAAATTTGCCTGCACTAATAACATGGCAGAGTACGAAGCCTGCATTCTTGGTTTAAAGATGGCGTTGGATATGGATATCAAGGATTTGACAGCATTCAGTGATTCTGATCTATTAGTCCACCAAACATTGGAAAATGGATGACTCGGGATTCTAAAATAATTCCATATCATTGTTGTTTGCTCACTTTGGCTCGACAATTCAGAACTTTGGAATTCATGCACATCGCGCGTACCCGAATAGTCTTTGCAGATGCTTTGGCAACTTTGTCTTCCATGATCTCTCATCCTGATGGTACTGTAATTGAACCCATTTTTATCAAGATTCAAGAGGAACCAGCGCACTGCCTGCGCATTGAGCAAGAGGCTGATGGCCTTCCCTGGTTTCATGATCTGAGGGAATATCTGAAAGCTGGATTATATCCTTCGGGTGCTAATACTGCGGCTAAGAATTTTCTTCGAAGGATGTCTATGAGATTTTTTCTGAACGGAGAAGTCCTATACAAAAGGTCAAGTGATTTGGGTTTGTTGAGATGCGTTGACGAGAAGGAAGCTGAATATTTGATGAAGGAGATCCACAGTGGCGTATGTGGGCCGCATATGAACGGGCACTTATTGGCAAAGAAAATCATGAGGACGGGATATTTCTGACTTACCATGGAGCATGACTGTGTTGAGTTCGTCAGAAAATGCGTTAAATGTCAATTACATGGTGATGTGATACACGCACCTCCTTCGGAGCTCCACAGTATGACTGCTCCTTGGCCATGTTCAATGTGGGGAATGGATGTGATTGGAACTATTGATCCTCCTGCTTCGAATGGTCATCGATTTATCCTGGTGGCAATAGAGTATTTCACTAAATGGGTCGAGGCAGAGTCTTACAGGCACGTGACTAAGAAAGTGGTAGCTGATTTCCTGAGAAATCACATTATCTGTCGCTTTGGAATACCAGAGACGTTGATTACGGATAACGCGAGGAATCTCAACAATGACATGGTAGATGGGTTGTGTGAACAGTTCAAGATCAAGCATCGAAACTCTACCATTTATAGACCTCAGATGAATGGAGCTGTAGAGGCTGCCAATAAGAATTTGAAGAAGATCATCCGGAAGATGACTGACACGCATCGAGATTGGCATGAGAAGTTGCCTTATGCATTGTTGGCATACAGAACTGCTATAAGAACTTCTACTGGGGCGACCCCATATTCTCTTATGTATGGGATGGAAGCAGTATTGCCAGCGGAAGTTGAGATTCCTTCTCTGCGTATATTGATGGAAGCTCAATTAGAGGAAGCTGAATGGGTCAAGGAACGTCATGAGCAGTTGGCATTGATTGATGAAAAGCGATTGAATGCTATTTGCCATGGGCAGTGTTACCAAAGGCGAATGGCTCGTGCCTATCAGAAGAAGGTTAAACCCCGTCAATTTGAAATAGGAGACAAAGTTCTGAAACGAATCCTTCCAATCCAGGAGGAGGCAAAGGGAAAATTCGCTCCAAATTGGCAAGGTCCATTCATTGTCAAGAAAGTGTTATCAGGAGGGGGCCTTGTCCTGGCCGAAATGGATGGTCAGATTTTTCCCCAAATCATTAATTCAGACATGGTAAAAAAGTTTTATATTTGATTCTGTGAAATTTCTTTCAAATAATTCTTATTGCAAGAAGATGGGCTAAAGGCGGGCCTTCTTTCTTTTCCATAAAACCTTCTTTCCCCTCGTTCTCCCCTTTGAGCTTTCAGAATTTATAATTTCGTTTGGCAACCCTCTTTGAAGGTCGTATCCCACACCCAAATAACTTTTTGCACTAAATTTATCCCACATTTGAAGCAAATCTTCTGTCTTGATTTTTATCCCATGCTGGGGCAGAAAAAAAAAAACTGGGGAAAATTTTATTTGGAAAATGGAAGGAGAGCCCCAAAAGTGAGTGACAATGTTAGAATATATTTTCTTAAGGAAAAATGATTGGTCAATACTGGGATAAAACTTTTGTAAGTGCGACCTCAAGACAAATCAGCTCCTTCATAAAGTCTGCTTTCCAACCTTAATATTTCTAACACCTCACCTGACCTCATTATAAAAGCCGAGAATGTTACCGACCTCCATCTTTATCTTGCAATAATTTTCAGAACGGAAATTTGCAAATCAAAATGGCATATGATGTTAATATATCTATCCTGAATCATCAAGGGAAAGATTGTCTTACTGATACCAAATTTTTTGAATAACTAGTCTGTTTTAATGGTAAGGGGAACAATTGCCCAGGACTTGAATGTCGTTTGCTTTCATCCTACTCTACAAAGGCGAAAACCCGAAAGGGCGCCTCAAAAAAAAAAAGAGAAAAATAAAAAAGAAAAGAAAAGAAAAAGGGGTGGGGGACACCACAGTGAAAATCCGAAATGGCGCTGTGGTTGGGAATTGCAGTTAAATGCTAGTAGGTGGAGAAGTCACGATACAGGCATTGGATTTGAATTCTTTGAAAGCTGGTGACCATAGTTACTTGAAGTTTTCCTTCAGCATTGATCGTCTGGTAACTTTCAGAGTTCGAACAAGACGACATCTAAAGGATCATAATGGCAGTTGTTGCAGGGCTGTTCTCTGAAAATCCATTTCCCCAACGAAGCGTAACGATTTCTATTTAGTATTTATTTATTTATTTTTCTGTAGTTAGGAATTGCAGATACTTTATTTATTTAAAAAAAATGTGTACAAAGATGTTTGTACATTACTGCATTTTGAATTATTTTAATAAATTCATGTTTTGAAATTTTGACGTGTGCTTTATTGGAATAAAAGACAAGGACAATCCAAAAGTTATCGAAAATCAGAAGTATACACCGATTGAGCAATTATTCGGGGCACTGGAGCTAAGCCGCGAATCAGAATTCATTTGAATGCGGAGAACTTGCGGGACATGAAAGCAAGAAGTCGTATCAAAGATTCAAAGGAGCAGTACTCATGTTTATATGTACCAGTTGAATGAATGGATCGTCAGGTGGTGGCATCATATTTGACAATTATATCTACTTTCTCTGTTTCGCAGACGAAGTTACATCACCGTCATTGAAGATCTTAATCGAAAATACAAACTAGGGCAAAATTTCTTTTGAAAAAAAAAAAAAACAACAACAAAACCTTGATTTGCCAAAATTGATTTTTATGCTTTGAGTTTAAAGCAAAATGTTGTGGAAGATTGATTTAAACTGGGGCAAATTTTTTGAAAAAAATTTGATTTTCCAAAGTTAATTCTGATGCTTTGAATTTAAGGCAAAATTGATCTACAGTGGGACAAGTTCAAAAGAAGACAACAAATTGATTTCATTTGATTTATATTGGTACAAATTTTTCTATAAAAAAAATAAAAAAAAAAAGAGAGAAAAGAAAGAAAAGATTGATTGCAAGTGAATTTTCGTGTCACACAAGTCTCAAATTTGAAAACATGATCTTGAATTCATTTGATTCCATACACTGGGGCAAAAATTTTTTAAGAAAAATTTTTGACAATTTTATTGATTTGCACGTTATATTTGACAGTTGTTTTAAGTTTATTATCGCATTCATCAACCTTGGCAGCCCAAGGTCATACATCCGTCCAGTAGCTTGGTCGGCATCTGTTTATTTATGTTTCCAAGTCTGGCAGCCCAGACCTTGCATTTTATGACTCCTGGCAACCCAGGATCATTTATTTACTTTCTCAAGTTGGCAGCCCAACTTTGCATTCATCAACCTTGGCAGCCCAAGGTCATGCATCCGTCCAGCAGTCTGGTCGGCATCTTTTTATTTATGTTTCCAAGTCTGGCAGCCCAGACCTTGCATTTGATGACTCCTGGCAGCCCAGGATCATTTATTTCCGTTTCAAGTTGGCAGCCCAACTTTGCATTCATCAACCTTGGCAGCCCAAGGTCATGCATCCGTCCAGCAGCCTGGTCGGCATCTGTTTATTTATGTTTCCAAGTCTGGCAGCCCAGACATTGCATTTATGACTCCTAGCAGCCCAGGATCATTTATTTCCGTTTCAAGTTGGCAGCCCAACTTTGCATTCATCAACCTTGGCAGCCCAAGGTCATGCATCCGTCCAGCAGCCTGGTCGGCGTCTGTTTATTTATGTTTCCAAGTCTGGTAGCCCAGACCTTGCATTTTATGACTCCTGGCAACCCAGGATCATTTATTTACTTTCTCAAGTTGGCAGCCCAACTTTGCATTCATCAACCTTGGCAGCCCAAGGTCATGCATCCGTCCAGCAGCCTGGTCGGCATCTTTTTATTTATGTTTCCAAGTCTGGCAGCCCAGACCTTGCATCTGATGACTCCTGGCAGCCCAGGATCATTTATTTCCGTTTCAAGTTGGCAGCCCAACTTTGCATTCATCAACCTTGGCAGCCCAAGGTCATGCATCCGTCCAGGAGCCTGGTCGGCATCTGTTTATTTATGTTTCCAAGTCTGGCAGCCCAAACCTTGCATTTTATGACTCCTGGCAGCCCAGGATCATTTATTTACTTTCTCAAGTTGGCAGCCCAACTTTGCATTCATTCACCTCGGCAACCGAAGGTCACGCATCCGTCCAGCAGCTTGGTAGGCATCTGTTTACATTTCAAGTCTGGTAGTCCAAACATTGCATCTACCTTATCAATATTTATTTTGTCCAGCGGCCTGAACTCTTTTCTTGTCTATTAGTTTAGGCATTTTATTACGTCTTGCAGTTTTTTTTTTTTTTTTTTATGTTATCTTTGTTCAACAGTTCGAATGTTACGTTTTCTTCTCCATTTTAATGAAAAAAAAAAAAGAGTTTGAATGCTTGCGTTAACAATTGCAATTATGTTATCATTTGTGTCAATAGTTTACCTGCATTCGAACTACGTTTGACCTGATTCCACTTCACCGGGATACGTAGGCAGCTCCTAGGGAGCTCGGTCATTCTTTCTGCATTTCTTACATTTATCTTTACGGGGGTCAATGTATTTGTATTTCATTCATAGGTGAGTCAAAATTTGGTTTCGTCTATGTCTTTGTCTGGAACCTCTTTGAGCTTCCGACAAAGAGGGGCAAGCTGTAGACACCAAATTTTGACATACCTTTTATAAAAAATATGTGTGTTATTTTATTTTAGGGGGTATTCTGATTTTCAGGGGCCAATTATAATTTTTGTGTACATTGTGTCTAATTTGTTACATCAGGGGCAAAATGGTAATTTTACAATGTAAATATTAGTTTATTTTATTTTATTTTATAAATATATAATTTTACTATTTTTATCATTATCTATAATTTTTATGATTTTTTGGAGTCATTTATTATTTATTTAAAATTTTAGTATTTTAAACTTAATGGCACGTTTTTCAATGTGCTATTTTTATGAGAATTTTCAAGTGAAAAATTTTATATATGCATTTTGAATACTCATAAATTTTCTGTAAAAATCTCATAATTTTTAGATGTCGTTTAGTATTTATTTAATTTTTATCTTTTTATTTATTAAGGGCACGTTTCCCAAGAATGTGTTAATCTTAAAATTTTTTGAGTGAAAATTATACTATATGTGCTTTATGTGATAATATATGTTGTGTAAAAATTTTTGTGATGTCATTTATTAATTCTCATAAATTTTATAACTTTTGCCATATTTAGATCGCGTTTTCCAATGCATTTCTTATTTATTTATCTAAAATTTTTCTTTATGAGAATTATGTGTGTGTGCATTTCATAAATTTTATGTAAAGAAAATTTTCATAATTTATTTATTTATTTATTTATTTTAAAGACCACTTATTATTTATTCTAAATTATATTTTTCTAATCTAGAATTAACTTTTTTTTGTTACACTGAATTGTTCTTTTTCCTTCTTATAATATTGTATTTCGGTTTTAATGTATAATTTAAAAAGATTTCAAGTAATTTTTATTTTTATTTTTATTTTTTATTTTTTATTCTTATTTTTCTGTTTTGCTTTGTTTTCTTCCTAAAAAAAAAGAGAGAAGAGAATAGCAGCAGCAGCGTTGTTGCTGCTGTTGCTTCTGCAATTCCATCTTCATGCCATACCAATCACCCAACCACCCTTTGTTTAATCACATCACACACCTGCATCTCCCTCACCATCTGCAGACACAATTTATACACACAATCCTCACCACACACATCACACACAAGCTTCACAGACATCCCTTCCCCTCACAAAAAACACTCACCTGCAATTCACTCTCACCATCCTTCCCTCTCTGCACCTTCACCACACACATCACACACCTCACTTTCACTCTCAATCTAAATCCCCTGCCTCTCCCTTACCACCAGATCACACACCTGCTTTCCAAACTCTCTGCAACACACTCACGGCTCACACACCACTTCACTCACCATCCCCACCATTTTTCCCTCACTTCCCCTGCACACAGACACAATTCACAACACACAAACAAAACACACACATACGCACAAACATACACACTACACACATGTGCACCATTCACAAACACAGCCATAAGTACATGCATCACACCACAGGCACAAACACACCTGCACACCACACATACACACCAATTCAATTCACACACACACACACGCACATTTCACTTGCAAGCACACAGGCACGCACGTTTCACCAGCCAATTCATACAATACACCTGCAAAATACATATATACATATATATATATATATAATTATACAACAAACAATAACAACAACAACGGTCAGCAACGATTGGCGCCACCCACTTCGCCACTTCCACCAACCGGCCGGACTCCATCACTGAAATCTGAAGCCCTACCAGATCAGAGCAACTTCGCCCCATCACCACCAACCCCACCATCCGAAACAGGTAAAGCTCTCATCCCCAATTTTTTTTTTTAAATTCTTTTGCTTTTGTTTGCTTTGTAAATTGGCCGATTTATATACTTGAAATTTAGGATTTAATGAAGAATTTTGGTTTAAAGAATTAGGGAGTTTAGAAGGGGAAGGAAACGGATTGAAAGAAAGAAAGATAGAGAGAGAGAGAGATAGGTAGCGAGAGATCGAGAGTGAAACGGGAAGAGAGAAATAGAGAAGTCCGGTGAGGGAGAGAGGGAAGAACCAGGGGGGGAGAGCATAATCGGGAAGAAGAAGCAGGGGAGAAAGAAAAGAAAAAAGAAAGAAAAGAGAGAAAAGAAAGAAAAAAAAAAGAAAGAAGAGAGAAAAGAAGGAAAAAGAAAAGAAAAAAAAAAGAAAGAAAAGAGAGAAAAAGAAAGAAAAAGAAAAAAAAAAGAGAGAGAGAAAAGAAAACCGGTAAAAAAAAAAAATTTGTTTAAGTGAAACTACGTCGTTTTGACATAGTTTCACTCAAAACTACGTCGTTTTGGTTAGTTAGTTTTTTTTAATTTATTTTTAATCAATAATAGGTATTTATTTTATAGTCCTTATACTTTCATTAATGCTACTGTGACCCTGGAAATGTTTGATTTGTGCATTTAAATTTCTGTTTATTGTAGATTGACCCCCATAATTTAATTTTCTTTGCAATTAGGTCCCGATTAATTGCATTTAGGTCCCTCAACTTTTAGATAATTATAATTTTGGCCCCTGCGTTTTTAATTTCCATTTTTGACCCTATATTTTTCGGTAATTACATTTTGACCCCTGTAATTTTTCTGGAATTGCAATTTTACCCTCTGATATTTATGAATTTTGCATTTTTGCCCCCAAACCTTGCTGAAATTTTATTTTGTACCCCAACATTGCTGGAAATTTTATTTTTGCCCTAGAATATTGCTGGAATTTTGCATTTTTGCCCCCAAACCTTACTGGAATTTTATTTTGTACCCCAACATTGCTGGAAATTTTATTTTTGCCCTAGAATATTGCTGGAATTTTGCATTTTTACCCCCAAACCTTGCTGGAATTTTATTTTGTACCCCTACATTGCTGGAAATTCTATTTTGCCTTAGAATATTGCTGGAATTTTGCATTTTTGCCCCCAAACATTGCTGGAATTTTATTTTGTACCCCAACATTGCTGGAAATTCTATTTTGCCTTAGAATACTTGCTGGAATTTCATTTTTATCCCTCCCAACATTGCTGGAATTTTATTGTGCCTTAGAATACTTGCTGAAATTTTATTTTTTGTCCCCCAAACTTGCTGAAATTTTTATTTAAGTCATTATACTTGCTGGAATTTTAGTTTAAGTCCCTATACTTGTTGAAATCTTAGTTTTAAGCCCTAGATACTTGTTGGAATTTTATTCTAAGTCCCTAATTTGTTCGAAATCGACATTTTATGCTCAATTTTTAAGTATTTCATATTTTATACTTTAAATAGTGGTACCTTGACATGTTTGTTGATTTTCTTAGCAATTTATACCGGGTTTACGAATGGGAGGTACCTCGATTACCCTTTTATTTCTCTTTATGTGCTCCTACGTGTTGCTACGTGTTTTTCTATATGTTTTTTTATATATCTCTTTGTGCTTATAATTTTATCCATGTGTGAGTGTTTATTTATTTATGTCGTATTATTTACTCGAATTTAATTTTTGATTATTCAAAGAAATGTAATAGATAGGTAATATATTCTATTTAGCAAAATTTTTGTATTTAGATAGTTAATGTAATAGATTGTTCACGTGTTATCTATTTAATTAAAACCTATGTATTTTAGATAGAAAGTGTAATAGATAGGTTAGATAGGATATCTTTTATTCTTTTTTCTATTTTTAGATTGTAATTAGGTTATTCTCCGGTGTAATAGTTAGGGCTTTGTGTGCTATGTGCGCTATGTGCCTATGTGTTTTATTTGCTTTTCTTTAGGACTTTGCATCTAGGATATCATGCCTATGTGTTATGTGCTCCTATGTGCTAGTATTTGTTTTTATGTGATTATTGCTTTAATACATGCTTTATTTATTTACTTGCTTTAATTATATATGTGTATCGTCGCCACACTAGTCCAAAGCTAGTTGTGGTTAATTCCGGTTTCTTCGCCAGTCCAACGCTAGCGGAGAACTTTTAGAAAATAGGTTAGTCCAATGCTAGATTTTTAGGTCATTTAGTATTAGAATCATTTCTTGCGTTCATTTCATGACATTTCACACACATTTTATCCTTTTTAGGTCTTTTTAGGCCTTTTCCATTTTTGTATGATTTTTATATACTTTATCACTTGTTATCTATTTTCAACATCTATCTAGTGCATAATATTTAGATTTCACTACACATAGAATTTTAGGTCATTTGTGTGATTTGACTAGAAATAGTTATCTACTCACGTGGGAAGCGATGGCGTACATATCGTTCCCCCCTCCGTGAGTAGAAACAGTTAGTCACGAGTCCATTAGTCCCCCGTACCCGTTGTGTTGCATTCCTACTTTCTTCGTTCACTTACTATCTATACTACTATTTTCCTTTTCTTTTGCATTCTATTTTGCACCTAAACTCGTGACTCCGGCGAGGTCTACATTCGGATTTCGCAATTAATGCGGTAATTCCGACTAAACCTCAATGGAATATTTTGTCCCTTCACGATATTCATTTTTAGGATTAGATTTGCATTCATATAGTTGCATCCAAATGCGATAAAATCTTGGGGTTATATTAGGAAAATTTAGACTAAACCTCGCAACTAGTTTCGGCTAGGTTGAAAGGGTGCCTTAGGCGCGAGCCTTTGCCTTCCTTTTCTTCAACTGTGACTCCCGAACCTTTTTTCTTGTTTTCAAAGACCTGGAGTCGTCTAAAAGGGTTTTCTTGTTTTTTCCTATATTTTTTCCAAAAATTATTTCCTTAAAAAATCATTCTTAATTTTCTTACCTTTTATAACATATTTTCGGGTGACTTGGTACACCAAAACTCAATACCAAGTGGCGACTCATTTTTCACTAAAAAACCCTTTTTAGACTCTATTTTTCGGGCCCAAAAACCGTTGCATTTCAAAAAGTCCCATTTTAGGCCCTTTTCATTTGCTTTCAAAAATAAAGCATTTCACGTCTTTTGTACAATATTTTCTAGAAATCATTTTACAAATACCTATCCTCTTTTCCCAACAAATAAACACAACAACGCATTTTAATTTTCCTTTTTCTGACTAACACATTCACCACACTTATTATTACATTCATTATTTTTATTTCCTTTCTTCGAAAAATGGGGCGCGACACAAGCAAAGTCTTGAGTTCAACCCCATGGTTTGTATACGTCTTTACCCGTTCCTTCACAACCTTGGGTGGACATTTCTATGGATTTTGTTTTGGGATTACCAAGGTCTTCTAGTGGTAAAGATAGTGTATTTGTTGTGGTAGATAGATTTAGTAAGATGGCAGACTTCATTGCATGTTCAAAAACTAATAATTCCACTTACATATCTGATGTGTTCTTTAAGGAGATTGTTAGATTGCATGGTTTGCCACTTAGCATTGTTAGTGATAGAGATATTAAATTTTTGAGTCATTTTTGGCGCACTTTGTGGAGTAAACTTGGTACTAAACTATTGTTTTCTACTGTTGCACATCCACAAACTGAAGGTCAAACTGAAGTAGTTAATAGAACCCTCTCTATACTATTGCGTGCAATCATTCATAAGAACTTAAAGAATTGGGAAAAATATTTGCCACACATTGAGTTTGCTTATAATAGAACTGTTCATTCCACTACATCTTACTCACCTTTTGAGGTTATTTATGGTTTTAATCCCCTAACTTCTTTAGATATTTTACCTTTGCCTACTAATGAAGTTGCTGATCTTGAAGGTAAAAAGAAAGCTCAATTTATTAGGGATCTTCATGCTAAGGTGCATGAGAATGTGCAGAAAAAGAATGAGCATTTTGCAAAGGTAGCAAACAAGGGTCAAGTGAAAGTCGTATTTGAGCCCGGAGATTAGGTTTGGGTGCACATGAGGAAGGAAAGATTTCCACAACAAAGGAAGTCTAAGTTGCATCCAAGGGGGGACGGACCCTTCCAAATCCTTGAAAGAATTGGGGACAATGCCTACAAAGTAGATTTACCTAGTGAGTATGGAAACATTAGTGCAACTTTTAATGTTTCTGATTTGTCTTTGTTTGATGTAGGTGATTCGAGGACGAATCCTTTTGAGGAAGGAGGGAATGATAGGTCCCAAGGTCAGCAAGCTTCCAAGGTGACTGAGGATGTACTTCAAGACTTGGATGGTCCTATGACTAGATCAAGAGCTAGGAAAACGAAGGATGCTTTGCATGGTCTCGTTGTGGACATGCTGGATAATGTGTGCAAGGCGACCAACATGGATCCTTTGTCATGTATTGTACATTGCTTATGGGCTGACCAAGGAAGGAAGGATGATTCAAGCATGGGAATGAAGTGCCAAACCTTCTGACTGAACCCGCGCCATGAACCCTCGCCGTGTATAGGTGCTGCGGGTACCATCAGAAGGCTCGTTCATGAAATGTTTGAAGTGCCAAACTTTTTGACCGAACCCGCGTCCCGTACTCGCGCCGCGGATAGGTGCCGTGGGTACGATCAGAAAGTCCATTTTAGTTGTTTTATGAAATTTTTTGAGTTGTAATCTTTAGTAGTCGAGTATTAGGTTACAACTAGAGTAAAGTACTTTCTTGGTTTATGTCTTTGTGCCGCCCTATATAAGGGTTTCTTGTGAACAACATTAGAAAGGACGTTCATGATATTTTGAGTGAATTCTCTTTAGAGTTTTCTTGGTTCTTTGGTGATTGAGAACCACCATAGGTCTTATCAAGCTTTACTTGTGGCGACCATCCAGTCTCGCTTAGAGTTTCCTTTCGGTTTTGTTCAAGTTCTTTAGAGAATTAGGTTGAACGATTGAACATACTCAATTCGGTTAATCTTGGTTTTTCTAGGATCAAGGGCATCTTCAAGGGGAAAAATTCGAGCAACCTACTCCATGTTAAGGGTTCTTGGAAGATCCATCCAAGGGGTCTTGAGTTCAACGAGTAGTAAGCCTAAAATCCAAGGGTCTTGGTAGTCTTCCGTACGCGTGCGCACATCAATATGTCAAAGAGATCCATGGTTAAGGTAATAAATTTTTATTTTTCCGCTGCGTTACCTATGCTATTACCTAACATTCTCTGCCGTCAATCTTTCTTGGACAAAACCACTCTGCTAACTAGAAATGATCCGAGGTATGATACCTGCTAACTTGTTAGCCAAGATTCTTGAAACAATTCTATTAAAGAAATTACACAAACTTATGTGCCAAATTGTGTAAAATCTTAGGGACAGGACACTTTAGGGATTAACTACCAAGGTAGAAGAAATACACCTTGGTAATTCTTTACCACAAAAGAATTGGTCACTACCATATAAACATCCTCAGCCATAGTGTCCCATGCATGCACAAAAAATTACCTGTAAAGCCATCAAGCCTAGGAGCATTATCCCCATTCATTGAAAATTCCACGTCTTGCACCTCCCCCATAGTTGGAAAATTTTCCAAGGAATCAACATCATCATCAGATTGTAATCTAGGAATGTGATTTATGACAATATCATCACTCACCTCTTCTTGTGAAAATAAGGAAGAAAAGAAATTGCAAGCCTCTTTAGTAATATCATCCTCATCCTCCAATCATTCACCAGATGAATCTTTAATACGATGAATAATATCTTTGCTCTTCATTCTGAAGCCACAGAATGGAGATTCCTTGAATTTTTTCTCCTTCCCTCCACCACTTTACTCTTGCCTTTTGTCTCCAAAAGCTTTCCCCCACACAAATAGCTTTGTTTAATTCCATATGAGACCGTTGCATGGAGTCCAAAGCCTGTTCAGAGACCTCCATATCATACTTTTATTCATCCTCAGCTATTTTTCTTTCCAATTTTTTAACATTCTCCAATATATCCCCAAAGGCATATCGAGACCAAATTTGAAGAGATTTTTTCACATTCTTCAATTTTCTAGCCAGCACTTTCATAAGATGTTCAGAGCAAATACTTTGCTAGTTTGACCGAACCATTTCCAGAAATTGGTGATGAGCAACCCAAAAATGAAGAAATAAAAAAGCCTTTGGTTTATTGTCCAGCTTTGTTTTTCCAATTATTAGCAAAAGAGAATGATCTAACAGGCTCCTAGATAGGTGTTGCACTAAAAAAGCCATACCAGTTGAATTAAAATGTTGATTAATCAAAAACCTGTCAAGCCTTTTCCATATATTGGCTTGACCATATCTATTGTTACACTAAGTGTAGGGAGACCCAGAGAAACCTACATCAAAAAATTTAACATCCTGCATGAAATTAAGAAAATCCAGAGCTTTCTTTAAATGAAAAGGTCTACCCCCTCTCTTCTCATCAACCTGAGAAATAACATTAAAATTCTCCCTAGACAACCAAGGAGAGCTACTATCACTTTCATATCTCAAAGCATCCCACAACATTGCCTTTCAATGATATCACAACTAGCATGCAAAAAAGTGAGTTGGGCACAAAAATGGAAACATGTTGTTCACCGTTGCCAACAACTGAACTAGCCCTTGGATGTCAAAAGAAAACCCACATTGATCCTAAGACATTATAAACTCCATTATCCATACCCAAATTCTGTCTAATACCATGAAAACGATCAACACTCACTTTAGGTTCACAAATAGGAACTAACTGCAAATTAAAGATTCTAATTAACGGCTTCAATCTTCTAATGTTAGGGCCTTTAGACACAACCCTAATATTCCAAAACATCTTGGTAATCATTAGGATAAATTATCAAAAAAAAAAAGAATGTAAAAATTTTGTCTTAGATCTAAGCACTTTGCCTGAATTTGGAGCAAAAGAAACACTTTTCTTTTTAGCTGGCTTAGGAAAATTTAAGTCCACTACCTGCTGATGAATACCTTTCCTTTGATTGTGAGAAATCTCCAAATTGCAGAAGTCCATCCTCTTGTTTAGCTAAAGAGAATTCAAACTGCTATGCTCCGGGACACCTCTTGGAGATAAGCTTCTAGCAACAACTTCAGCCTCCGTTATGATCTCAGAATGAATATCAAGTTGAAAGAGCTTTCTTTTCTCCATTTGTTGTTGTTGTTGCACTAGGAAACTTGACTAAGCCATTATAACAAACACATATTCCACACCTGCAACATCATTGTTGGCTTGGGGCTCAACAATTGCCTGCCCTATCTAGTTTGCCTCGCATTGGATTCAACATCCACCCCAGAAACCACTACCTATTTACCCTTATAAAATACCTGCATTTTCTCATGCACCTCCACCTCCAGTTGCTGCAAGTCCAATTGCTACACCTCCACTCCATTATGGCTATTGTTTTTTTCAACCTGATTTACTGTAGCCTCCTAAATTTTGCTGCTTTGCTGTTCAAAATACCTGCCATTGTCTCCAACTTGCACCAATTTTAGAACATATCGCAGATTCTCACGAGTTTGGTCTTTGTGTTTATGATCCAACTCATTGTTTGTCTTTCCCTTTGGATTCAACAATCTGCAATATGTTTCATCGTGCCCTTGTCTATGACATTTACAACAATAAGGGGGCAAGTTCTCATAGTTGATTTTTTGTGAAAAATCCCCTTGCCCTCCAGCCATCCAAATTTGTAGGCAAATCTTTCATCAAATCCACATCCACACAAACCTTTGCTATATTTGGTCTACTCAAGTTCACCGTGGCTGCATCAAGCTTAAGAGGTTCCCCTATTACACTAGCTATCATAAACATTTCAGCATTATTAAAAAAATGAATAGGAAGGCCTTCAAAGGCTATCCAAATAAGAGCAGGAGAGGGCTTCATATCCATTCTAAAATTCGGACTCCACTTGAACACCCTCATAGAAAATTCATTAATCATCCACAGCCCTTTTTATCCAAAATCTATGAAAGTCTTCTTCCATAAGAAAACTAATCAAAATATGCCATTGATCAAGCAATCCCAAAAAGAATGCACCTGAAAAAGCAACCAAAGAATGCCATTGATCAAGCCATTCACGCTTTACAGGGGAGAACCTTCAGTCTCCTTTTCTCAAGAAAAAGTCGATAAATTGTCATTGCCTTTCAAGTTTGCCTTGGTTGGGAAGTTTTCCCACAGGAGACCAAGTATGGAGGTTATGCGCAAATCTTTCACTGCAATTGGTTTCTCAAGCACGTTTTCCTTGGGATTGCTAGACCCTAGACATGTTCTCATCAGATTCCAAAAGGCTCTTGCGTTGCTAGTTGCGTGGGCTTTGGTTTATCCAGGAATTTCAGATGCGGGTCTTTAAATGGAGCCCAAACTTTCGTCTGGATATGGAACCTTCTCGTGCACTAGTTTGGGTGTCATTTGAAGGTCTACCCATTCATCTATTTGACAAAGCTGCTATCTTTATGATCGCTAATGCTATTGGTGATCCTCTCAAACTGAATGCTGTAACAGTCAATCTATCCAGACCCAATATTGCGCGAGTTTGCATTGATGTTGATATGATGAAGGACCTTCCACAACGTATCTGGATTGCTTGTGGTTCAGAGGGCTTTTGGCAGCGTGTCAAATATGAAGAATTACCACTTTACTACAATCATTGTCACAAACAAGGACATGCTCAATCAGAATGTAGGCTGTTGTTTCCAAAAGGGAGGGAGACTGCTGTAGCAGAAACTCGTGGAAAAGATAAGAAGCAATATGTTCCCAAAGTCCAACAAACGAACATTATTCTTGAATCCTCTATGCTGCAAAATAATAGTGGTAAGACTAATTTGAGGGAGGATCTTGTTACTAATCAGATGAATTTGGAAGAAAAGGATACCTTGGTGCAAGCAAAGGTTGATGGTAGGAAGGCTCCTGATGACAAGGAAACAACAACAAAGGATAGTTTGGAGGTATTGTCAACCCCTGAGGTTCATAAAGATAGATCTGATGGTGGCTTGGAAAAAGATTTTGAGGCTCCAAAACTATTGCAAGCTATTACTAGCACTGCTGTCGAACAGATTGATCCTGGAAATATGGTTGTAACCTTACAAAACCCTAATGAGGGTGAGGAGCTTTCTAACGAGGAGCGAAGTGAAAGGGAAGGCCAATAGGAATTGAATTTTTTGGAGCAAATCTTAGAAGCAGAAATAACTGCAGGTAATCTATCGCCAAGAGGATGCAAGTTGCAAGACAGTGAAACAACCATGCAACAGGTGGACAAGCGACTGGAATTCTGTAATTTGGAACTCTCACAAATGTCCATGGAAGACCACTAACAGCAGGATTTCATGCAAAGTCTGAACAGAAAGCAAAAGCAGGAGGGAGGTATTGTGATTTCTGATAGAGTTCTGAGATAAAAAAAAATTCTAAATCTTCTTTTTCTGTTTCCAATGAATAATATGCTATTTTGGAACCTTATAGTGGTTGCTAAAGCTTCTAATATTAGAAGATTAAAGAAACTTGTTAAGGTCTTTAACTTGCAATTTGTGACTGTATATGAACCAAAAATTGGTGTAGAAAGGTTTAAAGAGATCAAAATGAAGCTAGGAATGGATGGTTGGTTATTTAATGGTACGGGGTCCATATGGGTTTTTGCCAAGCAAACGTTTTCTTGTTCCATTAGTGCTGAGAGTGATCAGCATATCTCTTTACATACTCAATGCCCTTTGTTTTATTCTAACTGCAAGTTATCATTTGTGCATGCTAGTTGTGATAATGAGAAGAGGAAAGAATTATGAGAGTGTTTAAAACAAGAGAACAATGTAAATATTCCATGGCTGATTCGGGGGGACTTTAATGTAGTAGTTAATGCTGAAGAGAAAAAGGGGGGCGTTCATTTCAGGTAAATGAAGCATTGGATTTTCTTACTTTTATGCAAGATGTTTAGGTGTGTAATGTAGGATTCACAGGCACGTCATACACATGGTGTAACAACAGACACGATCGGCCAAGGATTTGGAAGAGGTTGGATAGAATTATGCTTAATCAATCTTTACTGGACAATAAAGTTGAGGTGAACATGCATCACCTTTCTAGAAGGCCTTTGACGTGGTGTAGATTAGGTATAACAATTATGAACAAAAACACAGAAATCAAGTAATAAAAACCTAATCTCCCAACTTATTCTGCTCACGGGTCGGTTATAGTATTTGGAGTATTAGGTGTCGAATCCCACAAGGAATCAAATATGTGCAATTACTAAAGCTTTTTCACCAAATTTTATTATCTAAACACAAATGAAAATAAGAGTGATAGAGGGTCCCTTCAATAGAGTAGATATACAATTGAGAATTTTTGTAGAATTCAAATAAAGAAGCTTAGAACATAGATTCCACTAATGAACCAAGCATGAATGACCTACTAAGTGTTATCTTGCTTTGTTTAGAATCCAATTCCATATGTGTCATAACTAGATCTCTCTATGAAGTGACAAGATTTCAATTATTCTTATGATGAAACCTTATGAAATTATGAATTGTATTGATTCACTTAAGCATCCATTATTCTCATATGAAAGTCTTAAGCATTACTTGTTCATTTTTCATTGTTACATGCATCTCTCAATGTCAAGTAGCAACTAAATGACTTGTTTAAGTTGGCCAAGAAAAAACAAGTGTTAAAACTTGAACAAGTAAATAAACAAATGCAAGCTTAGTAAGTGCAAGTATGCAACTCGTTGAACTCAAGACCTCGTTTGATTCGTGAACTAAGGAACCCTTGACGTGGAGTTGTTTTGCTTTGAATCTCCCTTGACGAAGATGAACACGCCTAAGACAAGCTAGATTAAACCAAGTTGAGCGAGTTCAATCATTTAACCTAAGTTACCTATGACTTGATAAAAAACACAAGAAAAACTCTAAGCGAAGTTGGTGGTCGTCACAAGCAAGCTTGATAAGACCAAGAGTAATTCTAAATTAACATAGAACCAAGAAGAATCTCAATTAAGAGAAAATACTCAAATTTTATTCAACAAAATCTTGTTAAAATTCGTATGTAAAAATATGCCTATAAATAGGCTTACAAAGAACTTTCTAGAATTGAAGAATTAAGCAACTTCTAAGTCTATTCCTAAACTAATAGTAATACTTGACTAAAAGTACAGTTGTAAAGCAATTCTAACAACTAGAAACTAACTAAAAACATAATAAAAATTCATCCAAAAATAGTTATTGGGGTGGACATCCTTCCTTAAGCTTCATTGGGCCTCCATTTAACAACTTTAAGAGCCCTCCAAACAAGTCCAAGTAACCAAGCCCCTTGTAAGATTGTTTTGGACAACTTAGCAACTCTTTTTAGGCCTTCTTTGTTGATGAACTTGATCCACAACCAATGCTCCACTCCTTGGCTCAATGTGCTAGTATAAGCAAAGTGAGTTTTAAGCTTGCCATTAAGTCCAAATTCGTGCAAAATCTTCAACCAACAACCATGTGGATCATCTTCCACCAAGAACACGCCTCTCCTAAGCTCACCATGTTCAAGTCCAAGTCTAACAATTGTGAGTACTCCTTGGATCACATCACATTAGCTTCATCTATGATCTAGATGAAGCTTTTAGTTCAACATAGTTAATGAAACAAGTAAAAGTTTAACTTCAAAGATAGAATTCATGGCAACTATTAAAAGTAAAAGAGAGAGGGAGTTTGATAATTGCTCAACCAATATAAGAATTAGTCCTCTTCTTTATTCACCTTCAAAAGATTGCACTACAAAAGTCTCTTACAATGTTCCTCACCACTCTATTGAAGGATTTAGAGAATTCTACTAATTCTCTAGCAAGCTAAGTAGAGAATTAAAGACTATAACTACCTTCTACAACTAAGACTTCTTACAAATACTTTAAAAATGACTTCTATTTATAGACAAATGTTCCTCAAGTCATTTTCCAACTTGCATAAATCATTAATGCATGGAAATGATGAAGATTTGCTTGGGGATTCCAAATGGGCACAAAAGTCTTCATTTATGCTTCCAATGCATTCTCCCACTTGCAGAACCCTATCTTCACCTAAAAATTTCTGCAAAAACCAGCTGGAAGAGGATGCAAGTTGATGCCCTAGAAAGTCCAGTCGTACTGCGATACGCGGATGATCATTCGCATATCGCTAGCCGCGGATCACATTCTGTGGCCACAACTTGATTTTTTTATTTTTGTTGAACTGGACCTGATGTGTGCAGGCATTTTTCATGTATTTCCAAGCATTTTGGTGAAGAATTGGATTTTTCCATTATTTTGCACAGCTATTCCTTCAAGTTTGTTCAATCAACCTTAACTGTTTGAATCACCATTGAATTTGATCTTCCTTAACTCCAGTTGATCCAAAATAAGTTTTAGTATGATAAACCTACAATTATACATAAGAATTGTGCATTAATTTGCTCAAATAAAAATTCTGCCTCAAAAACCCTAATTCTGGTAAAAACCCTAATTCTCATAACTTGTTAGAAAATGAGTCATTTGCAATCAAAAATACTAATTATAATTAAAATATCATCTAAAACATATAATAATATATATAATAATATTGGTAAGTTTATTACTTATCAGCCTTCTGATCACACTTCGCTCTTGTTCCTTGGAAGTGTAAGATCAGAAACTAAACAAAAGGCTTTCAGATTCCTGCACTTCTGGACTTCACATCTGAAGTTCATGGAGGTAGTAAAAGAAAACTGGCACACAGATTATATGGGCTCCCTGATGAAAACTCTGGCAGAGAAAATGAAATTTGTGAAAAAACTTTGACATTATGGTCCAAGCAAACTTTTGGGAACATCTTTGACAAGGTCAGATCTTTAGAGATTAAAGTGGCAGAGGATGAAAAATGGTTTGATGAGAAGGGTTCGAATCAAGTTAGAGATAGTTTGCATCAATCTCAAATAGCGCTAAATGAGGCATTGTGCATACAGGAAGGCTATTGGAGACAGAAAGCTTCAGTTAAATGGTGGACCGAAGGAGACAAGAATACTAAATTTTTTCATGCCATTGTTGCTGAACGAAGATCGAGATCTATGATTCATAGAATTAATGGAGCATCGGGTGAATGGATTGATGATGAGAATGGGATTGTTGATGAGGCATGTAGCTACTTTGGCAATCTTTTTGCTCAAGAAGATGTTGAAAATAATTACTCATTGTCTCAAATTCCAACTCTGTTAACGAATAAGGTGTAAGGTAATAAGGGGAGTAACGCAGCGGAAAATTTAAAATTTATTACCTGAGTCATGGATCTCTTTGATGTAATCTATACGATTAAAGGGTGTTTAGCACAAATACCTCAAGCATAGAAGGCTTCTATGCTTCAAAGGGCAAGATCCTATTCGATGAAGGTGTTGATCTACCATGAAAAGCCCTCCAAGTGTCGAGCCTCCAACAGTATCCACACAAACATGATCCTTAGGAACCTTTGGGCTTGCTTGCCTTGCCTTTTGAGTGCTAGCTCCCTTGAATGATTCATGAAGAACACAAGAAGAAGAAAGAAACCCTAACTATTAGGAAGAAGAGAGGTGGCATTTTTCTAGGGAAGAGAAACGCCTCTCATGCTCTCAAGTTTTCTCTCTCTAGATTTTGTGTTGTGTTTCATCAATCAATCAAGAGTCAAGGCATGGACTTATTTATAGATGTAGTATCCTAGTCTTTAAGGAAACAAGAGCAATTGGAAACCAAGAAGGTTTAGGAACCTTGCCTTAAGCTAATCCTATTCCTTTAGGAAACCTATTCCAAAAGGAAACCAAATAGCTTCTTAATTCCTTTTAGGAAACTAATTTCCATCAAGACTTAGAATATTTATAATTAAGTCCTTTAAGTTAATTTATCATATAAATTAACCCCATAAGTATCATATACTTATCTTAATAACAATTTAACCCAAAGACCATGTTCTTATTGTGTGTGACCCATTAGGTTCCATTCACGTTGGCAATAAGTACAAATTATAACTCATTAATTAATTAATTAAGAGCCAGATAAATTAACACTTTAATTTATCATTAATTCACTAATTAATTAATTTGCACTTATAGATCATGAGTGGTGTCTAGCAATGCATCATGACCACCCAAGTGAATAGGAAAGTCATATGGTAGACTACACCTATCAATGACAATGTTACCGTGTAATTAATATCCTTTCACCACACTATATCCCAATTAGTCTAGGAGTGTAGTGCGCACTCTTTAAATGACTAATTAACAATTTCTTGTTCCCGAAATATAACTTTCCATAAAAGTATAACCTTGAAACTCTTTCAAGTCATACTTTCACTTTTGCGCAAAAGATTATTTAAGTCATATTTCAACAAGTGGCCAATCCGGGATATACTCTCCTATAATAAGGAGTGGCGAATTCTATATCGATTACTCACTATCCTTCCATGCTTCATACTATGCCCAATCTCTACCGTATGGGCTACTCTTTTACGAGCACCGAGCAATAGAGTCAAAGCATAGCAATCCACACTCAAGATACTATGGTAATCTCAAGTCTAAGGATCACTTACACCATTGCCATTAAGAGTATAATTCAATAGCACTATGAATAGTAACTCTTGGCGGATCAATCCAATGAACTTGTTCTCTAACAAGCATCCACATACCAGCTTAGGTGTCACACGCCATAGTTGACGAGATCAACTACTACTTACCATAAGTAGAGGCAAAGTATGTGCTAGTCTTCCTATATTAATGATGTCCAATCTCATTAATACTACGACTAGGGATATTTAAGAATATAACTTAATGTGTAATAAGAGTCTCATCATTGTAACTCTTACAATCTCTTATACACAGTTAATATTCTGTGGACTTTATCAAATAAACAACTAATATTGATAACAAGTATTAAATGACAAAGAAAATGCCACATACATAAGTATAACACGAAATAAGCGTAATAAAAATCCCAAAAACTAACTTGGTTTTAGGGCATACACTAACATAAGGATGCTGAAATTTTGGAACAGTTTCCAACCATGGAGGAAGTGCGAAATGTGGTGCTTGCTATGGATGGAGAGAGTGCTCCGAGTCCTGATGGCTTCATCGGCCTCTTCTTCAAATGTGCTTGGGGGATTACTGCTAATGATGTTTATAGAGCTATTACCAATTTTTTTTGTGGTGATGAGATTCCAAGATGTGTGTCATCGACCTTACTGGTATTGATACCGAAAGTAAGTCACCCTCAAGAGTTTGGTCAGTTTCGTCCAATAAGGTTGTGCAATTTTCTTAACAAAATTGTATCAAGAGTGTTGGCTGATAGGCTTGCTAGCTTCCTATCTCGGTTAATCTCTCCACAACAGAGTGGCTTTGTGAAAGGAAGGCTGATGTCTGAAAACTTTTTGTTGGCTTAGGAACTATTGAGTGGCATGAAAAATAAGAATAGGGGAGGTAATGTGGTGCCCAAACTGGACATGGCAAAAGCATACGATCGAATATCATGGAGTTACCTGCTTCGGGTAATGAGAGATTTTGGATTCGGGGATAGGTGGATTGACATGATCTGGCGGTTAATCTCCAACTGTTAGTTTTCCATTATCATAAATGGTGTTCCAAAAGGCTTTTTAAATCCACAAGAGGGCCGTGTTAGGGTGATTCCTTATCATCGGCCCTATTTCTTCTGGCAGTAGAGGGGTTATCTAGAGCTTTGAATCATCTCCCAAAACATAGAAGTTTCACTGCTTTCAGTATCCCACAATCATGCCCTAAGATAACACATCTTTCTTTTGCAGATAATATTATTATTATTTTTGGAGCCTCAAAGAGAACATTGAGGGTGGTTATGGAAACCTTGGGGAACTATGAACGATGTTCAGGGCAACGGGTTAACGTTCAAAAGAGTGGTTTTCTATGTCACCCAAACACTTCTAGATCCAGAATTCGAAGCATAAAGGAGGTGAATGGATTTTCTTACAAGGATTTTCCTATGCATTATCTGGCGTTTCCACTATTTATTGGGAGGTCTAAAAGAAAATACTTTGATAGCCTTAACCAGGTGATTGTGGCGAAGATCCTGAGATGGCAGAATCCGTTCCTATCTATAGGAGAGAAGTAAGTCTTGGTAAAACATATTCTCTCTTCCATTCCATTGCACATTTTATCTGCTTCATGTCTTCCTAGAGCTGTGCTTAAAAATTTGGAATTAGTCATTGCTAGATTTTTCTGGGGATTATCTGAGGAGGGTGAAAAGCATTATTGGTTTAGATGGAAACAACTGTGTTATCTGAAAGAGGAAGGAGGAGCTGGCCTTTGTTCCTTAGTGGATATTTATGATTCTTTTTCTATTAAATTGTGATAGAGATTCAGGGAACAGAAATCATTGTGGTCAACCTTCATGAGAGCAAAGTACTGTAAGAAAGCTCATCCTATGCAAGTAAGCCGTAGGCAAACGGATTCAAGCCTTTGGAAGAGAATGCTAGGAGCTAGAGATATTGCTGAGTCTAGTATCTGTTGGCTAGCAAAAAATGGAGGCATGGGTTTCTGGCTTGATGATTGGCTAGGGTCGAGTGCTTTATCTCAACACAAGGATATTCATGAGGACAGGATGGTACGAGACTTTATGAAGGAAGAAAGGTGGGATGTAGAAGCTCTATCCCATATAATTCCCCATTTGGTACTTTAAGAAATTATGGCTAAGCCTCCCCCCACCACTGAAGGACAAGATAAATTGATTTGAAAGTTGAATGCTTCAGGGATTTTCTCTACAAAATCGGGTTACAATTGTATAAGGGAGGGGAGCGCTGCTGGTTTTTTCTATAAGAGAATTTGGGATTCTTTCCTACCTCTAAAAATCTCGATGTTCATGTTACGAATGCTGCATGAGAGGATTCCAAGTGCAGATGTTGTTGAAAAATTTGGCATCCATGAACCTTCAAGATGTTGGTGTTGTCAATGCCATGAAGTCGAAACTTTTGAGCACATTTTCGAGCAAGAGGAGATATCACACAAGGTGTGGGTTTTGTTTGGTTCCTCAGTGGGGATCCATGCTGAACGGCAGTTGCTAAGATTGAGACTTATGGATTGGTGGTTGCTGCCTTCCAAAAATAACTTTAACTACTTTCTTACGTATATTACTCCTATGCTTATTCTATGGAATCTGTGGAAGGCTCGAAATGAATTTGTCTTTGCAAGGAAGCAGAAATCCTGGGAACAAGTTGCACATAGTACTTTTGGGGACATCAAGCTGGCATGGGAACAATAATTTAAATTATTTTTTGATTCTCACAGTTGGAATGAATTCTACATGCATGCAGACAAATTGAAAAGGAAGGTTGAAATTTCAATGGTTATTTGGTTGGCTCTAGTGGATTGCCTTAAACTCAATACAGATGGCTATTCATTAGGTAATCCAGGTCCTTGTGGAGGAGAAGGCTTACTACGAGATAGAAGTGGTAAGGTAGTTTTTGGTTTTAAATGTGCACTAGGGTGGGGTACTAGTTTGGAAGCCGAATTAAAAGCATTTATGCATGGAGTTCGGTTATGTTGTAGCAAAGGAGTGAATATATTTTGTGTGGAATCTGAGTCTCGTGTATTGGTGAATATTATAAATGGGACTGTTGCTTGCCAGTAGTCTTTGAGGCAAATGCTTGACGAATTGGAGAGGTATAGAGTACACATTGTTTGTGTGTCACATTATTTTTGTGAAGCAAATATACCAATTGACATATTATCTAAGAAGGGTTGCCATTCCCCTAATGATCAAAATTTTCTTCAGTTTCAAGATCTTCCTAAAGAGGCTCGTGGTGCAGTTAGATTAGATCAATCAAGCTTCCCCTCTTTTCGTTTTAAGTACCGGTAGTTGCAATGTAATTCATCATTATATTATTGTAAAAGGAGGTAGTACTTCTAATTTCCTGCTTTAAATTTTCTTTTATTTTGATTAGCTGTGTATAATGAGAGGTAAGGCTTATATCCCCCTCTCACATGTTTTTTTTTAAACTCTTATTATTAATAAAATTTAGCATCCCTCCCCGTGTACGAGATTTTGCCAAAAAAAAAAAGAAGTCTGTATACTTGGCCTGCCATGGAATAATTTTCCAACAAGTGCAAACCTAAAAGGTGCAGCCAACTTTTCAATTTCTTCTTGAGAGAAACACACCTCTAGTTCTCCCTAAAAAATAGACGGCAGTTTAGTCTTTAGTGACGAAGGAGTCATATTCATTAGTACATCAATAAAAGATCTATCAACGGCTAAAGAACTTCCTTTAGCCATTAGATGAGGAGCAGCCATCGAAACTCTACTCTTCCAGCCAAAATGAGATGAAAATAAGAAGTTTCATGGTGTGCCACTAGGAATCAAAGATAGATAATCTGGTAGGCAGTAGTCTTAGATCAGAAAGTGGTTGAAAAATATAGTAGAAATTTTAAAATTCAAAGTTTTAAGAAACGTGAAAGAGGAAAGAATGGAGAGAGTTCAAGCCACTACACTTTGTACATAAGCTCAATCCTTCATCCAAATCAACTTATCAGAATAAGTTCCAAGTTTTGACACATCACTCGCCTAGACACTCACTAGTTGAGTCGAGATTTGCAGCACACTCAATCTAATCTTTTTAAGATACAGTTGAAATGATCACTGTGACAGCCCCACCTTGCCCAGAGGCGCACCAAAGGGCTTAGCGGACTGCCTGCCTAGCTCTCGCCAGGTCTCGATGCACGCACTCACCCGAAAAATCCGAGCGTACTTAACTTAGAATAAAATAACATAAAATAAAATGAAACAAAGTAAAATAAATCTTATTATTTAATTTAAAGATACAAGTCATATCAAAAGGTTACATGTCATAATTTACATAATTTTCACAATAATAGCCTAACACAGTGCGACTATTACAATAATTAAAACACTTATAATAACCAAAAACCAGTTGGTCCCGCTTAATTTTTCCGGTAACCTGAGTAAAGGAAAACAAATAAAATGGAATGAGCTATAATAGCCCAGTGAATGTCCAATTCATGCAAACATATCAAGAACTTATTATTTCGGGTTATTAAAATAATCAATAAATTAAATAAACAATATATGAGCAATTTAATTTACAGGTAGTCACTGGCGGATACAGGGCTCAACTACGGAAGCAAGCTTAACCTGTAGAGGAGCAGGTACTGATCATGTAGCCACGATATTTGGACCGAGATAATAGCTCAGGTCTTTATCAAGGAACATATCAGTTTTATCAATCACAAGCCCTAACCGCCAATCACCTTATAACCTCCGTACAAGCTACCACATCCGGGGAAGAAAAAAAATCTCAACCCTGGAGGGCCAACACACAATCAAGAAAGTTCATTCCGGAGTTGGCCTCTTTGAGGATTCACAACTCAAAAGGAAAGAACATCACACCCTAAAACACCCAGCACCTTATGTCCTCCCACTTGCAGCCCGGTTGACTAACCGTGAAATAACAGTGACGTTAGTCACGGTAGTCTCACACACACAAATAACATTTTAAATAATAAAAGCGTGTAACACATTGTGGAATAGATGCGATAAAGTACACATCTTTCCTCAAATAACACAGGTACTCACATAATAATTGCAAGTTAAGCATAATAGTCACCAAATAAAATTATCACATTCCATGCATCATGCACACATAAAGACACTCACCTGGTGCCTAAGAAAATATCTCGTAGAAAGGTCGGGTCTCACTATCGGGTCCTGCAAATTGAAAGAAATAATCTAATGAAAAACCCAATTTATACCCTAATTAACCTAGTAAGAAAATTCAAGAAATACCCCATTAAATTCTAGTTTTTTTTTCTAGGGTTTAGGGTTTAGGGTTTAGGGTTTTATTCTAGGGTTTCTAGGGTTTTTTTCTAGGGTTTTCTAACAAAAATTGGGCATTATTTCCCCTAAATTTCGGCCTTTCCAATCTTGTTTTTCATCAAGATTTCAATCATCAAACCCATAATTCAACAAGTTCTACAACTTCTTAGTTCAATCCAAACTCAAATTCAATCAAAATCTCACTAAATCTCAAGGATTAAGCTCCAAGAACTTTCACCCAAACAACATGTTCTTCATGAAATTTCAAGGTTCCAAGGCCACATACTAGTCTATTCAACCATAAGAACACTTTATCTAACAAGTATATATCAAGTTCTAACTAATTGCTTCAAGTAGTCTTAACAAGAAACTTGGTATTAAACTTGAATAAAAACTAATTAAAACATGAAATTAATAAGGTAAGTTCATGGTAAATACCTTAGATATGCTTAGAACTTTGATTAGAAAAGATAGAAGTCCACTTCCTATGGTTGATTTGTGTCAATTTGAGAGATGAAAGTTCAAGAAGTTGAGAGCAAAAATGAGGGAAGAAGAAGAAAGGTATGGCCGGCCAAGGTGAGAAGAAAAAGAGAAAGAAATAGTCTAGGAAAAATGAAAAAGAATTGAAGAAAAGGTGAGAAAATAATTAGCCAATAAAATCATTACAAGAATAAAGTAAAAAGAGAGCATTTAATGCAAGTTTAGCAACTTGGTTTAATTTAATTGGTTAAAATTATCAACTCTAATCACTTAATATAAACAATAAAGAAACATAAATTATTAAACACAAATAGGGTAAATTAGGGAGAGAGAACCGGCCACATGAAGAAAGAAAGAAAAGAAGAATTTCGGCCTAAAGAAAAGAAAAGAAAAGAGAGAGAATTTCGGCCAAGAAAGAAAGAAAAGAGAGAGAAAAATTTCGGCCAAGGGAAAAAGAAAATAAGGTAAGAAAATAAGTGAAACTTTTGAATAAAATTGAGCAAAATTTCAAGTAGTCAAAAGACTAGAAAATAGTGAAATGAACTAGTAAAAATTTAAACACTACTATAAGTTAAATGGTCAAGAGAAATTATTCTAACTTTAGTACCTAAGTGTTCTTGCTTAGAATGAAAATCTTAACTAATTAACTTAATTAACTCAAGAAATCTCCCAACTAATAATTCTAAGATTAGCACTTAACCCTAAATAATAAAAAAAATGCTTCTTATATGTGCATTTTCTAGGGTGTTACAATCACTCTCACAATGAAGGATTCACACTCTTGCTTACCAAACAGAACAAAGAAATTTGATTTTTCTTGCTTAAGAATGCTAATCAATGTTCAACAATAGTCAATATAACTATTAAAAATAAATTTAGATTTTATTGCTTCTATGATTTGTAAACACTAAATTTTGACACATCATTTATTTTTTCAACAGTCAGAGCATTTTCATATTTTTGGGGTCAAATTTTAACTTTTCAATAAAAAGAGAACAAAATCAACAATTTTGGGAGTTAAAATAGTAATTTTTAGCACGTAAATATTTTTTTCATTAGTTTTGGAGTTTAAATGTGCATTTTTGTATTTTTATACATATTTTCAAAATTTTGTGAGTTTTCGAGTTCAATTAACATTTTTTCTATATGTTACTTGTAGATACCAAATTTTGACACACCATTTATTTTCAAACACCAGGGGGCATGTTTGCATTTTTTAGGACAAATTTTAAATTTTTAATAATCTCAGGGGGCAAAATAGTAATTTTATCTGTAAATATTTTTCTAACAATTTTTGGGGGCTTTAAATTCATATTTTTACTTTTATATGAATTTATTAATTTCTTATGATTTTTTCAGATTTAATTAGTATTTTTTATATTTTTACCAGCATAAGGGCAAAATGGTAATTTCGTCTCGCGAATACCATTTTAGCTCATTTTAAGTTTCAAATTCATTTTTCAAATTCTTGAGGCATGTTTCTGAATTTTCTTAATATTTTGAGGTCAATAGCTATTTTTCTGCAAATTTTCATTGCCCAAGGGCAAAATCGTCATTTTACAAATTAAATTCATTTTTCACCAATTTTGAGTCAAAAATGTATTTTCCAGTGTTTTAAGCTTATTTTTAATTTTTGGTAATTTTTTTAGGTCAATAACTATTTTTCTATGAATTTTCATTACCCAAGGGCAAAATCGTCATTTTACAAATTAAATTCATTTTTCACCAATTTTGAGTCAAAAATGTATTTTCCATTGTTTTAAGATTATTTTTAGTTTTTGGTAATTTTTTGAGGCTAATAATTATTTTTCTGTGAATTTTCATTGCCCAAGGGCAAAATCGTCATTTTACAAATTAAATTCATTTTTCATCAATTTTGTGGCAAAAATGCATTTTCTAGTGTTTTAAGCTTATTTTTAATTTTTGGTAATTTTCTGAGGACAATAACTATTTTTCTGTGAATTTTTGTCATCTAAGGGCAAAATTGTCATTTCACATTCCAAACTCATTTTTCACCAATTTTTGGATCCCAAATTGGTTTTTAGGTTTTAAGCATGTTTCTAAGTTTCTAATTTTTTCAGAGTGAATTAGTGTTAATGAATTTATTATTTACATTTTTCTTGATTTTTCTTCATTATTGTGAAAGAATAAATTTTTAAAGTATAAAGTTATAATTTTTGTAGTCAAGGGTATTTTGGTCTTTTAATCATTTCTTGGAGGTTAAGACTTGTGCAGTATAAATACCTCACTTAGGGATTACAAAAAAGGAAAAAAATGAAAAACCCTAGAAACACACATTTTCTTATCCATTAAGGATTAAACACACACCAAAAACACCTAAACACACACACTAAGCGCCGTTTTAATTCATTTCTACTGTTCATCATCTCCAACCTCCGGATCGCGTGTACTGTTCATCAGATCACTTGCAACAGTTAAAAAGGTTGGTTCTTCTCTTTAATTTATATCTTTTTTCTGCTATTTTTCCAAGCCAAATCAAATTAATTGTATTTATTTGTTAGAAATTTTAATCAGATTATCAGCGTTATTTTTGTTCTTGTTTTCTGGGTTTTCATTTTTATCGACTGAGAATTCTTAGTCTTCTTGATGATTTGCTTTTCTGGGTTTTTATTTTTCTTCCGATGCTAGCTCTCTCTCTTCTCTCTCTCTCTCCCTCTTCCACCTGCTTCTCCACCAATCAACCACCAAGCTCCACCAATCACCTACCGTCTCTCTCCCCTGCAACCAGAAAATCAAACCCCTCCTCTCCACTACCACTCTCCTCCTCCGCCAAACAGCCCTCAACCTGCAATTGCAAACACAAAATAACCCAAACTCAACATCCCACAGGTCCCAAACAACCATTCCCCTGTCAGCCAAGCTCCAAAAGCCTCCATCACTAGCAGACCCTCAACCATCGCCAGCCCATAAAACTGCCAAGCATCTCCAAATTTACAACCATCTGAAGCAAAAACACCACATCACCAACAGCCTGAAACCTCCTGCCAAAGACTGAACCCGAGCCACCAAAAATACCACCTTACCTCTCCAAACACTCATCAGAAACCTCACCAATTGCAGCCCTCACAATTTGACTACCATCAATAGATTCTCCTCTACAACCCCTACCTCGTCAATTGCAATCTCCACCAATCCTCCCCTGCAATTAAAACAAACCTCCCTTGTCACCAGTGCAGTCAAATCCCAAAAGCCAATTACCCACAATTACAATCACGGCCTCAATTAAACAGCCAACAGTATACAAAATCATCCATACACAATTAACCACATAAAACCACATACACAATCCGAATACATACACACACGGATACACACATCAGTCACACAGCACACAAATTCACACAGCCGCATCAATTACACACATCCCACACACAATTCAACAAAAACAATCACAAAAACAGCACACACACACAGAATTCACAAGCATACGCACAGAGAAATTAGCAGATTCATACACACACGCACACCAACGAACACATCACTCAAACACACACAGTAACACGCATCAGTCACACACAATTGCACAGAAATAACACGAGAGAGAGAGAGAGAGTGGCGAGGAGAAGAGAAATCGAAATCAGGGAGGGAGAACAGAAGAGAGAGAACGAAAGAGCGTGAGTGGGTGAAGCTAGGAGAAGGGAAATAAAAAAAAAAAAAGAAAGGAGAAGAACGGGAAAGAGAATAGACAGAATCGGAGGGGAAGAAGGAAGAAGAAGTAGGGAGAAAAGGAGATGGACCGTGAGAGAGATTTCGAGAGAGAGGAAAGAACAGAGGAAGAAAATCGAAAGAAACAGAAGGGGAGTAAATGATGAAACGAAGAGAGAGGGGCATGGGAAGAACAGAGAAAATTTCAAAAGGAGAGAAGAGAGGGACGCGAGAAAGAGAGAGTCTTGGATTTTCAACAAGAAACAAAGAGAGAATTGAGAGCAATAGAGACAGAAATCAGAGAGAAATCAAAAAGAAAACAGAGAGGGCTGGTAGAGAGAGAGAAGAAAAGGAGAATAGAAAAAGGGAAAAACAAGGCAAAGAAAAAGTGAGCAAAATCGGAAAATTGAGAAAGAAGAGAGAGAGAGTATGAAAAATGAAATTCCAATAAAGAAGAAAACATCCGAATCCTGTTGGGGGTGGGTTTGGTTTATCTGTTTTTGTTCATTTCATTTCTAATTGATTTAAAAACTAAAAGGTTTAGTTTTAGATTTTGATTTTTCTGTAAATTGTTTTAGTCATGATATATATATTTATTTTGTGGTCCTTGGATCTTTTGTTAATATTACTGCATCCCTAAACATTTAGGAATTTTGCATTTTTGAGTTTCTAATTTTTATATATTGACCCTCTAGATGTTACTTTCTTTCAAATGGGTCTTCTATCCTTGCATTTTATGCCCCAAACCTGCTACAATTTATTGTTTTGCCCCCCAATTTACGTTAATTTCTATTTTTGCCCTTAGACTTGCGTAGATTTTCAACTTTTTGGCCCAATTAGTCTAAATTTATCTTTTGGCCCCAATTTACTCTACTTTATATTTTTCCCTCTTGATATAAATTACATTATTCTAAATGTGTTAGTATTGCATATTTTACTCAAATAGTTGTCCCTTTAATTTGTGTGTTTGTTTTTAAGCTTTTGTATCAGGTCTTCAAAAAGGTATTTTCGTTACCTTTTAATTGTTTCTTTACGTGCTCCAACATGCACTAATGTGATATTTTATGCATTTTTTAAGCGTTTCTTGTTTTATGCACTTTTTGCGTATTTATTTATTCTTGCGTTATTTAATTTTAAATTTTATTATTTTGACAAAAAATGTAATATTTTGTATTTAGCTAGTCAATGTAATAGTTAGATTATTTTTATCATGTTTTAGCAAAAATTGTGTAATTAGATAGAAAGTGTAATAGATTGGGCATTTTAATTTCCCCCATTAAGTTGTAAATTAAGCCCCCCCCCCCGGTGTAATAGTTAGGGTTTATTTTCTTTTGCATACTTACGTGCCTATTTGTTTTATTGCTTTCATTAGGATTTTGCATATAGATATTATACTTATGTGTTATATACTCCTATGTGATCTTATATGTTTTATATGTTTAATTTGTTTTTAATTCATGCTTAAATGTTTAATTCATAATTTATGGTATTCCGTCACCACACTAGTCCAACGCTAGTTGTGGTTTCTTTCCTTTCCCGCTAGTCCAACGTTAGTGGGATTTTTTTTAGAACGGGTTAGTCCAACGCTAGACCCTTAGGGCATTTTAGTGTTAGGTGTATTCGTGTGCATTCTACATTTCACACACTTTAGTTTTCTTTACATTCTGCATGATCTTTATTATTATTACTATTATTATTATTTATTTTAACGCATCTTCAAATGCATGACATCTAGGTTGCACTTCACTTAGACTTTAGGACATTTGTCTGATTCGACTAAAAATAGTCGCCTACTCACATGGGAAACGGTGGCGTACATACCGTTCCCCCCTCCGTGAGTAGAAACATTCAGTCACGAGTTACTAGTCCCCCGTACCCGTCATGTTGCATTCCCACTTTCTTCAGCCACTTATTATCTATATTATTATTTTCTTTTCTTTTGCATTTTATTTTGCATTCACACTCGTGACTCCCTCGAGGTCTCGACTCGGGTTTCGCAATTAATGCAATAAATCCAACCAAGCTTCGACGGGACATTCCGACCCTCTCAATACCCACATTTAGACTTAGGATTTGCATTCATGTAGATACATCCAAAGCGCGATAGAATTTAGGGTTAATTTAGGAAATTTTGATTAAACCTCGCAACTAGCCTCGGCTAGGTTGAAAGGGTGCCTTAGGCGCAAGCCTTTGCCTTCCCTTTCTTCAAATGTGACTCCCGGACCTTTTTCTCTCGTTTTTCGTAGACCAGAGTCCAAAAAGGGTTTTAAATGATTTTTCTAAAATCTTTATTTTTGTTAAACGATTTTTCGGGTGACTTGGTACACCTTAACTCAGTACCAAGTGGCGACTCCATTTTAAAAATAAAACCCTTTTTCAAAAAATTATTTGGCCAAACCTGCCGCATTTTTAGTCCCGACCTTGTTTTCTTTAAAATACCATTTTTCTTAAAATACACTTTTTTACTAAAATTTGATTTTTCTCACACACGCATGGTTTTTCCAAAAACCTTTATTTTCGAAAGGGTCACCGAGACCAGACCGTCTTTTCAGGACGCGACAGTCAACGACCCCACAAGCACCCTTTTGCTTCACGATTTTCAGACGCGACATTACTAGCAAAGGGGCAAAACGATCATTTCACCACGCAAACACTATTTTCGCTCATTTTTTGTTATAAATTTATTTTTTAGGTTTTTAAGTATGTTTTTAAATTTTTTTATTTTTTCGAGGATAATTGTTATTTTTCTATAAATACTGCATTCAGGAGTAAAATAGTCACTTTTGCAACCCGAACGTATTTTTTATCAATTTTTTAGTCCTAAATTCATTTTCTAGGGTTTTAACCTTATTTTTAATTGTTAAAAATTTTTCGAAGCTAATAGCTATTTTTTCGTGTATTTTGTTAGTACAAAGGCAAAATAGTTATCTCACACCTAAAACACATTTTTGTCAAGTTTTGGAGTTTTTAAACTCATTTTTAGGTTGTTAAACCTATTTCTAATTTTTGGTAATTTTTTAGAATCATTTTTTATTTTTCTGTAAATACTGCATTTAGGGGCAAAACGGTAATTTTGCATAGAAATATATTTTCTCGCCCGAATTTGGTTAATAAATTTATTATTTGTATTTTTTGGTTTTTTCACTTTTTGGGTGTTTTAGGAAAATTATGACATTTTAGTTTTTAATTTTGGTTTTAGTTTTAATTTTAATTTTACCGAAAACTGTTTTTTAGGATAAAATAGTATTTTTTATTACTAGGGGCGTTTTCGTTTTTTCTCCTTTTCTTAGAGGGTAAAATATTCTTGCACTATAAATAGCTTATTTTTGGGAAGAAAAGAGGAGAAAAAAAATCAAAAACCCAAAAACACATACTCTTTTTATCTATTAAAATCGATACACACACTTATTCACCCAAAAATACACACTCTATTTTTTCATTCTTAAGGTACTATTCATCATCATCTTTCTTCAAGGTTGTTACTATTCATGAGACTATTTTCAAGCTCAAAAGGTAAGTTCTTAATTTCTCTCTTTGTTTTGATTCATTTTTCTTTCATTTCCCTATATAAATCTGATTGTTTGTATTTATGTATTTGGAATTTCGGTTGAATTCGTTTTGTTTCTGGGTTTGTGTTTGTGTTTTTTCTTTTGTTATGCTTGTGGCTTTTGTTCTTATTTCTAAGTGTTGTTCTTCAATCGTTCTTATCTTCTTCTTCAACCTCATCCACTGTCCTCCTCCATCCGCTTGAGAATCACTATCACAGCCTAATCACCAACACACAATTGCCTATAGCCAAACTCAGAAAATCAAAACCTCACCAAACCTCCACTGTAATACCTCCAAATCCACCAACACTTCAACCTTCTTCCACCACCTCTGCCACTAACCAATTCCTCCATCACAACCCTACCTAATCACCTGCAAAGAACAACAACCAACAAAACAGAGCCCAACAATTGCCACCATCACCTTCAGCAGTAAAAGCCAAGCCCCTCCTGTAACATCCCGTGTCCGGGCTAGCCCAATAACTTTTGAGTTTTAAACCAGGGGCTCAAAATGCTTAAGCCAAGTTATTTAGTAGCCCAAACGTAGGATATTATATATCATCAATTTCCTTCTATTCCCACCGATGTGGGATATCACATTCACCCCTCCTTTAGGCCTTTGCGTCCTCGCAAAGCACAATTCATATTTGAACATTCCACTCGGTTGTGTCGGATTCTAGAGGTGGCTCGTACGGGCTCTAGAGCTGTCTCCCACCCTTAAGTCGACGTAGCACTTAACCCCACACAGCACTTAGTTCCTCCACTTCCTTGTGTAGTCCGGCCCAATACCATAGGCCCAATCTCACCCCGTGCAGAGACCACACAAGGTTTGCTTTGATACCATTTGTAACATCCCGCGTCCGGGCTAGCCCATTAACTTTTGAGTTTTAAACCACAGACTCAAAATGCTTAGACCAAGTTATTTAGTAGCCCAAACGTAGGATATTATATATCATCAATTTCCTTCTATTCCCACCGATGTGGGATATCACACCTCCCATGTCTCCATCATCAACAAGTCTAGCCAGCAATAACCTACAAAAGTCCAAAACCACTGCCAAGCTTCGACCTCCATCAAACACCATCAACCATGCCAGTCACCACAATCCTCCTCCTTCAATCTCCACTGCATCTTCTTGAACCACCACTATCAATCTCCATCTTCAACAACTAATATACAAAGCCACACCACCATATCTGTAGCAGCCCCACCTTACCCAGAGGCGCACCAAAGGGCTTAGCGGACTGCCTGCCTAGCTCTCGCCAGGTCTCGATCCACGCACTCACGCAGACGACCGAGCGTACTTAACTTAAAATAAAATAAACTAAAATAAAATGGAACAAAATAAAATACACTCTTATTATTTAACTGAAAGGTACAAGTCATACTACACGTTTACAAGTCATAATATACATGATTTTCACAAAAATAGCCTAACACAGTTCGGCTATTACAATAGTTACAACATCCATAATAATCGAAAACCAGTGGGTCCAGCTTTAATTTTTCAAGTAACCTGAGTAAAGGAAAACAAATAAAATGGAATGAGCTATAATAGCCCAGTGAGTGCTCAAGTCATGCGATCATACCAGTGAAATGTGATTTTTGTTCGATAAAATATTTAATGAGTAAATAAACAATTTGTGAACAAATTCATTAACAAATAGTCAATGGCGGATACGGGCTCACTGCAGAAGCAAGCTTAGGTCCAGCATACTCGTAAAATTCAATCCGGAGTTACCCTCTTTGAGGAATGAAACTCTTATCGGAAAGAATATCAAGCACCTATATTCTCCAGCACCTTATATCACCCCAAACGCTCCCGAATGACTAACCGAGGAGTAACGGTGAAGTTAGCCTCGGAAGTCCAAGATCAAGAATACAATTCAATCATGAGTTAGCCTTTTTCAGGACTTTACTCAGATATACAAGTAACTCACACCGAATACCGCCCAACATCTTATATCTCTCCCATACGCTCCCAGTCTGATTAATCATGGGAAAATAGCAAAATTGACCATGAAAGTCACAAGCACAATTAACACATTAGATAGTGAAAGCATGTAACACATTACGGGATAGATGCGATAAAGTACACATCTTTCCTCAAATAACACATTTTTATTATATACTCATGTCAAGTGTAATCATACCATTTCATGCATGGAAATAATAATAACTAGTATGACATGGCATTTCATGCATCATGCACACAGAAGAACACTCACCTGGTGCCTAAGAAAATATCTCGTAGAAAGGTCGGGTCTCACTTTCGGATCCTGAAATTCACGAGAAAGAATCGTGTAAAAACCCTGACTAAAATCTAAGAAATTTCATAAGGAAATTCAAGAAATACCCCAAGTCTTTCTAGGGTTAAGTTTCTAAGGTTTTGGAGCTTAGGGTTTTACCCTAGGGTTTAGGGTTTTCGAAATTAGGGTTTTCTAACTTTCTAGGGTTTTGCTCGGAGAGGTTTAATTCACTAATAGCTAATCTACAAAAATTTCTGCACGCTTAAATCACTAAATTACAGCTTATAGAGTCTTAAATCATAGCCTAATCACTTTTATTTCTTAGGTTTTACCGAAATTTCGGCAGCATTTTCCCTATAACCGGACTAACCCAAAATTTTAAAACCTACAAGAAAATCAACCATCCAATCCAATTCAACAAGTTTTACAACTTCTATGTTCAATTTAAACTCACATTCAATCAAGATTCCACTCAAATTCAAAATCCCTACTCTAAGAATCATCCCCCAAATCTGCACAGGGTTGGTTTTCAGCCAACTTCGTGCCATTTCTGGGGTCAATCCATTAAGAACTAAGGAATTCTGATTACATGGTTTTAAAGTACGTTTATAGGGCTACAACTTTCATGAAGATCATCAATCCAAATTCCAACTAGAACAGGTTCGAAATCAACCCTCAAGTTGGCTCATCATCAAAACTGTTTCACGCAGAACTGAATTTTCAGCCAACTTTACAAAATTTCTGCGATTAGTACACAACGAACCACAGTGCAAGCCTTATACCGTTGGAAAGCCCTATCAATCTAGTTTCTAAAACAACAAGAATCACTCGAATCCAAGTTATCTATACCAAGTTATGAACGTTTTACTAAAACTGGTCCAGTATGACTATTAATGTAAAGCTTGAACAAAACCCTAATTAAAGCTTAAATAAAACTTAAATAAACTTGAAATTAATAACAAAAGTCCATGGTACATACCTTAAACAAGCTGAGAACCTTGCTTAGGAAGAAGAAAACCTCACTTTCTATGGTGGGATTTGCCAAAAATTGGAAAGAAAGCTCCAAGAAAAATGAAGAACAAGAGAGGGTAGAGAGAGGTCTAGAGAGTTCGGCCAAGAGGGAGAAGAAATGGAAGATAATTAGACCAAGAAAGGATAAAAGGAATAAAAGAAATAGTGGAAGAAAGTGCAACCAATCAAAGTTAAACAAGAGTCAAGCTAGGGTTTAGATATTTTGAGATAATAGTCACTAGTTGGTCAAATTTGATTAGTGCAAATTTTATTCACTTATCACTTAGTATTTAGCAAGTTTCATGACATAAATTTTTAAAACAAAAGAGAGGAAATGGAGGTAGGGAGGGGCCGGCCATAAGGGCAAGAAAAAGAGAGGAAATTAGGTCAAGAAAATGGAAAAGAAATAAAGAAAATTAGTGGAGAAAAGAAGGACCAATTATAGCATGACATAAATCATGTGAGTTTGTATGCTTTTAATGAAATGTTGGCTAACTTGGTTAAATTTGATTTGTGGAAATATTAGTCACTTATCTCCTAGTAATTAGTAAACTTCTTGGCACAAATTTTAAAACAAAAATGAAAGAAAAATAGGGAGAGAGGGCCGGATTTTTGGGAGAGAGAAAAGCAAGAGAAATTAGTGAAAATTTAAGTCAAAATAGTGAACTAAAACTCACTTAGTCAAAAGCCTTGAAAATGATGAAGTTAGTTAGTCAAAATTAAACACTATTATAAACTAATGAACCAATAAAATTAACCCAAGTTTGGTACTTAGGTGTACCACTTAATCATGCAAAATCTCATTTAGTTAACCTAACTAACTTAAGACATCTTTCAACTAATAAATCAAAGATTAACACTAAACCTTAAATAAAAGAAATGCCTTATTAAATGCACTTTGATTTCCCTCTTCTTTCCTTTCTCATTCATTTTTTTTTTCTACTAATAAACATAACATGACTCAATTAATCTTTTAGTGCGAATTTCCGGGGCGTCACAATATCAGCCCCCCCACAACCATCAGCAACCCCCAATCACCCTTCTCTAGCCACGCCCTCCCCTACAACACCACCACCTAGAGCCACCCTCTGCCACCCCAAAGACGCCAAAATAGGCTCAATTAACCACCCCCCAATGACAAAGCTCCACCGCCACTATAAACCTACAAGAAAAATCAATCAATCATAACCCATAATCGCCACCCCACAAGCCCCATGACCACACACCACCACCTCTGGTCACCACACATTCAACCTGAACACATAAACAAACACAAACAACTGCCAGTGCCTAAAGCCTTCAATTCTGCCACCAACCAGTAGCTTCTCCGTCAACTGCTCATCCATCACCACCGGAGTCTTCATTGAACACACCCTGCTAGCCCCAATTCCAATCCCATGTCTCACCACCAACAGCACCGTTCCAAAACCACTGTAATCACAACCAAATTCCAACCATTACCCCTCTACTCCTCTATCATCACCACTAACCCACCTATTGATATCCCTCAACCGACATCAAAAAAATCAAACAACCACAACATTAGCATTCCAAACCTCAAGATGCTCACTAGCTACCACTACCAATCGCTACTTCCACAGCCCCTCTCACCAATCCAATCACCCAGCACCACCATAACAGCCCACCGAAGATCATCAGTCAATCACAAACCTCTATCACACCATCAACCCCTCCATGATATGAACCAAGGAGCACCTCCACATGAAGAACTTAAATCAACGGTGTGCATGGCTTGGATGAGTCAACATGGCTACTCATGTAGGGACTTTCACGACTTATGGTTTTTTACAAGCTTGAAGTTCATATTGATCATGCTTGTACCTTGGGCCAAAGTATAAAGTATTGGTTGTGGATCAAGTCAACATACAAAGATGGCCCAATTGAAGATATTAAGTTATCCAAAATAATCTTACAAGGGGCTGGTTACTTGGACTTGCTTGGAGGGTCCTTGAAGTTGCTAAATGAAGGCCCAATGGAGCTTAGGAAGGGACGTCCAGCCCATGAACTGATTTTGGATGAATTTTTATGTTTTTTTAATTAGTTTCCTAAGTCTTTATAAGTTGTAACTTTGAGTTAGTTGCCCAATTGTGATCGGTTACAACTAGTTTTAGTAGTTTACTTCATTTTAAACTTCTAGACTTTTCTTTGTAAGCCTATAAATAGGTATGTTACTGTTCATCCGAATTAATATGATGATTATTGATAATTTTCAGCACTTTGAGTGTTTTTCTCGTGATGAGATCTTCTTAGATCTTGGTGATTAAGAACTACCCTTGTTCTTAACGAAGGGATTTTGTTAAGTTCAAGTTCTCACTTAAAGTTTATTCAATCGGTTTGTTGTTAGTCTTTTAGATTTGTCTACTTAGGAATCTACACCACAAGTTGGTTAGGGGTCTAGAGCGAATTCTGAAAAGAGAACATTCAACGAAGTTGGATAGAATCAAAGCAACCATTCGTGATTCTTGGAGTCTTTGAACAGGATTTCAAAGGAGTCAAACATTCAAGTTGTTCAATCTAGAATTTTCAAAACTTTCTTGGCATTCACTACTTCCGTGCATATCATTCCACCTCGCACCACCACAAAGCAGCCCTCTACACCACTAGCCATCTCACTAATGCCATCACAAGTCACGCCCAGTCAAACTTCCACCTTTGCCCGAATCAATTGAATTGGAGATAGAGACACAGAGAGAGAGAGAGAGAGAGAGAGAGAGAGAGAGAGAGATCGAAACGGGGAGGATTTGACAGAGAAATTGGGGAATTTTGCTTGGGGATTTCCTCAAAAGGAAAGAGAAGGTGAAATTAGAGAGGGTGATTAGGGTGCGAAGAAAGAGAATGAGAGAGAGGAAAATAAAAAATGAGAGGTGGTGAAGAAGCAAACAAATAGAGAAAAATGGAGAAGAGATCAAAGAGAAATAGGGGAGTTTCTAAGAGGAAGAACGATTTGGGGGTGTGGGTTTTAGTCTAGCTTTAATTTTTTAATTTTTAATTTTTTTCATTTCTTTTTTGTTAATTTGGCTTCAATTGTAATTTGGTTTTAGTAGTTATCTTAGTCATTCAAGTTAACTGAAATTTCTTTGTTTATTTGAAAATTTCTTTTTCCAACTTTAAACATGAGAGTAATAATTGCACTTGAGTCATTGGCTTTTGGTTAGTGTTAGTATGCCTCTAGGTTTCTTATGCAATTAAGTCCTAATTTTATAGTTCCACGTCTCCCAAGTTTTACATTCTTTCAATCAAGTCCATAAGTTACAATTTACTCCCATATTTGCATGAATTTATTGTTTTGCCCCCAATTTGTTTTAATTTGCATCACACCCCTTAAACTTGTGAGAATTTCTATTTTTGCCCCTTCATTAGTTAGAATTTCTAATTTTACCCCTGAAGCTTTATGAAAATTTGTTTTTGGTTCCCTTAGTTGCTAGAATTTACATTTTACTCCAATTTGTCAATATTTACATATTTTTAGGCTTTATTTATTTATATTGTGATACATTGACGTGTGTGTTCGTTTTCATAAGTATTGGTACCGGGTTTTCAAAGAAGTATTCCTATTTCTCATTAATTGCTTTTTATGTGCTCCAATATGCTCCAATGTGATATTTTTATACATTTTCTTTATGCATTTCTTATTTTATACAATTTTTGCATAATTATTTGCTTTATGTTGTTTAGTTTCGATTTTTATTATTTGACAAAAAATGTAATATTTAGATCACAATTTTCTTTATTTTGGTCTATATTTTGTATTTAGCTAGCCGATGTAATAGTTAGATTACATTTCTTGTATTTTTTAGCAAAAATTGTGTATTTAGATAGCAAGTGTAATAGATAGATCATTCTTACTTTTTTCCCTTGAAATTGTAGCTAACTCCCCAGTGTAATTGTTAGGGCTTGTGTGCTTATTTGTTTTACCGCTTTCCGTAGGATTTGCATCTAGAATATCATGTTTACATGTTATGTGTTTCTACGTGCTCTTATATGTCTTTATATGCTTGTTTGCTTTTGATTTGTAGTTTCCTATTTTAATTCATGTTTTATCAGTTTTGTTATTCCGTCACCACACTAGTCCAATGCTAGTCGTGGCTTTCTCGCTTCCCAACTAGTCCAACGCTAGTGGAGAATTCCTAGAAAGGGCTAGTCCAATGCTAGACTCTTAGGCATTTTAGTGCTAGTTTTACTCGCATGCATTTCATCTCATTTCACAACCCACTCTTCTCTTTTTAGAGTTTTTCCTATTTGCATGATTTTTGGTATATGCTTTTATTATTATTATTATCTATTTCTAGCTTTTGACAGTGCATGACATCTAGGCTGCATTTCACTTAGAAGTTAGGTCTTTTTGTATGATCCAACTAGAAATAGTCGTCTACTTACGTGGGAAGCAGTGGATTGACAAGTCGTTCCCCCCTCCGCGAGCCGAAAAATATCAGTCATGAGTTAATAGTTCCCGTACCCGTTATGTTGTATTCCCCACTTTCTTTGACACTTATTATTTATAGTATTTTCCTTTTACTTTTGGCATTTCATCTTGCATATGCACTCGTGACTCCCTCGAGGTCTCGACTCGAATTTTGCAATTAATGTGATAATAGCGACCAAGCCTCCACAGGACATTTTGACCCTCCTGATACCACATTTAGATTTAGGATTTGCATCCATATAGATACATCCAAATGCATTAGAATCTTGGGTTAGTTTAGGAACATTTGATTAAACCTCACAACTAGTTTCGGCTAGGTTGAAAGGGTGCCTTAGGCACAAGTCTTTGTCTTCCCTTTCTTTAAATGTGACTCTCGGACCTTTTTCTCTTGTTTTTTCATAGACTAGAGTCGAAAAAGGGTTTTCAAATATGTTTTCTAAAAATTTTATTTTTGTTTTGTTTTGTTAAATGATTTTTTGGGTGACTGGTGACAAGTGAAAAATTTTCCATATTAATATATATATTAGTTGGTATTTTTTGTGTAATTTTAGTTAAGTTATTATACTTTTTGACTTTAAATAACATGTCTTCATTTAGAAAGGTTTATTTTTTAGAATTAGGGTTTTTGCATCTTAAACTATTATTTTGAGTATTTAATTTACAAATTAATATTTATTTTTGCAGATTCATCAATGAAGGCCAAGATCAAGGTGATTAAGTGAAATAGGCAAAAGAATTATTTAGAAGATGAAATGAGCAAAATGTGAAAAATTAGAAAAAATCAGCAAAAATTCTAAGGAAGTCATGAAAAGGGATCAGGACACTTGGAGGGACAACTCAGCAAAAATTTACACAAGTGGGACCAGGAAACGCAATCCGCGGCTGACGATACGCTGGACTGACCAGCTGCGTATCGCTAGCCGCATATTGCAACCGACTTGCCAAATTTCGGCTGTTGCAACTTGCTTCATCCTCCAGCTGTTTTTGTATACTTTTGAACTGTACACAGGTTTTGCAAGTTGAAGATTGCATTGGAAGTGCAAATGGAGACTTTTAGGCCTTCAACTAGGGTTTTCATCATTCCAACTCATTAAATGTAAATTGCAAGTTAGAAAATGACTTGTAGGATCCATGTCTATAAATAGAAGTCATTTGTAAGAGTTGGAGAGATGCTAGGATAGGAATTTGTAGAGAATTGCTAGAATTTCTCAAGCCATAATAGAAATATTGTGAGCTCAAGAGAGTTCTTTGTTCAAAAATCCTTGTAGCAATCTTTTGTGCAAGAAATACAAGTCTTGAAGCCATTTCATATTGAATAAGCTTTCTTCAACTTTGTCTATTTCATTCCACTTGATTGCTATGGCTAGTTGTTTTCAATTCATGTGTATTGATTTGGAGACAACCATAGTTGAGCTAAATTCTATATTCTAGGGTTTTGATGATACTAATGCATTAATGTTAAGACTTGTTTTTGATTAACCTTGCCTTTCTTGCTCTTGTTTCTTCAATTATTCAAGCTTTAACTCTTTGTATTTGAAAGGCCATCACATGCAAAGTCATCTTAGTTATTAGGAATCAATTAAGTTTGTTCTTAATAATGGAAAATGAATGATTGAGCTTAAGCACTAGCACATGAAAATAGTGTTATGCTTATGAGGACTTGATGAAGCAATTCATGCATTACCACATCCACTCTATCACGGTAGTAGGTAGATTAAATCAACTCATTGTGAAAGTAAGTTTTGATATATATGGAATTGCATTCCTAAACAAAGCAAGTTCAATGTGGACAAGTGTTAATCTCTACAACTTAATATCAATCATTAGTGGATTCATAACCCTAGAATTCCTTCATAAATATTCTTCTACCAAAATTCTTGCATTCTTACAAGTTTCTCCTAGTTACTTTTATTTTCAACTCAAACTTGTTCAATTTAATCATTGCTTAGATAATAAAGAACGTGATAAAACTCTAGTAATTGCATCTTGTTGGTTCCTTGAGGGATTCGACCCTAATTTCCTATACTACAACAACTCCGTATACTTGCGGTAAAAGTTAGGAGATTAGGTTTATTACTTGACTTTTGTGTGTATGCTTTACTTGATTTTCTATACCTAATCTACACCACGTCAAGTTTTTGGCGCCGTTGCCAGGGAACCACGGCAATATTAGAGTAAAAACTGACTTTATTAATCTAAACTCATCTTATTCTATTAATTAATTTGGTCTTTTGTTTTTGCATGCATAGATCCTTGAAGGTGTTGGTGCCATTTGATCCGAAATCGAAAGAACCGCAAGGAAGGCTTAGGAGACAAGCTCAAAATCAAGCAAGGGTGGAGGAAGCAATAGGAGATACTTCGGAGGTAAGATCACCAAGAAACATCATGGCAGAAGGTAAATCCTAGAATCCTACGTGATTATGCTTTACCGGATAACACCGGTTCCCAAACAAGCATAGCACGACCACCGGTAAATACCAACAATTTTGAACTCAAACCGACGTTAATACAAATGCTAAGACAAGAACAATTTGGAGGCAATGCAACGGAAGATCCTAACTCACATTTGGCTAGCTTTTTGCAAATATGTGATACAGTTAAATATAATGGAGTGACGGATGATGCAATTAAGCTAAGATTGTTTCCATTTTCACTAAGGGACAAAGCAAAACAATGGCTTGATTCATATGCACCTAATACTTTCACAACTTGGGCCGAATTATCCTGAGCATTTTTGAATAAATACTTTCCACGGGAAAAACTACACGATTGAGAATGGACATAACCAGTTTTACCCAAAGCGAAGGAGAATCATTATATGAGGCATGAGGAAAGATTCAAAGAACTATTAAGAAGATGCCCTCACCATGGCCTCTCGGACTGGTTAATTGTACAAACTATTCTATAATGGACTTAATTACCCTCACAAAAATAAATATTGATGCAGCTGCAGGTGGAGCACTTATGGGAAAATCGGCGAAGAAGCTCAAGCTCTAATTGAAGACATGGCAGCAAATCACTACCAATGGGCAAATGAAAGAGGTAACTCTAAAAGAGTTGCAGGTATGTATGAACTTGATGCCATTAGTATGTTAAGTGCTAAAGTTGATTCGAGTTTTTAATATGCTTAACAAATCAAATGGTTCTAGCTCTCATGTAAGTGTTGCATGTTGTACTACTTGCTGGTGAAAATCATGATGCAAGTGAGTGTTATGAGCAAGTACAATATGTTAACAATTACAATCGTCCTATCTCAAAATAATCCTTATTCTAATACCTATAATCAGGGATGGAGGAATCACCCTAATTTCGGGTGGAAGGAACAAAAACCCGCCAATCCACCAGGTTTCCCTTCACGTAATAATACTTCCAAATCTAAATCTTCTTTGGAATTAGCAATGGAAAAATTTGTGAATGATACTTATGAAAGGATTTCATAAACATGATGTAGAAAATTTCGAAGAGGTTTAGAAAGTTAGAAGGAAAGATTGAAACAAGATTTAGGGAGCTTGATTTCAGAATAGGGCAATTAGCGAAAAATATGAACTCTAGGAATCAAGGGGAATTACCAAGCAAAATGGAAATAAATTCTAGAGAACATGTTCAAGCAATTACCCTTAGAAGTGGAAAAGAGTTAGAAGCACCAAGTGTTGAGAAAGGAAAAGAAATTGAGGAAAATAAGGAAGAAAATGAAAAAGGAATAGAACACGAGGAAAAAGAACAAAATGACTTCGTTGAAACAGGTTCCTATTCCACCTAAAGTCCTATTTCCACAAAGATTGAAAATGAAAGACTTGATAAAGAATTTGAAAATTTTGCTAAGGGTCTTAAGCAACTTCATATTAACATTCCTTTTGTAGATTATATCTTTGCAAGGTTCCAAAATATGCAAAATTTCTCAAAGACTTGATGTCAAGGAAGAGGAAGTTGCATGACTACGAAACCATAGCTTTGACGGAGGAATGTAGCGCACTGAATTCAAACTAAGTTGCCTCCCAAGTTGAAAGATCTCGGATAGCTTCTCAATTCCATGTACAATCAGTAAGGTAGATTTCTCAAAAGCCTTGTGTGATTTGGGGGCTAGTGTTTCATTAATTCCTTTATCGGTTGCAAGACAATTAGGATTAAATGAACTTAAATGTACTAATATTACCTTGCAATTAGCGGATAGGTCTATTAGACATCCATTAGGAATGTTAGAAAATGTGTTGATCAAAGTACAAAAATTCTACATTCCGGTGGATTTTGTGGTGTTAGACATGGAAGAAGATATCTCTATGCCAATTATTCTTGGTAGGCCATTTTAGCTACTGCAGGTACTATTATTGATGTCAAGAACGGGAAGCTCAAATTTCAAGTAGGAGACGAGGAAAGTGGAGTTCAATTTGAATGAAATGGAAAGATTCTCCGCTTTTACAATCAAGTTTATTCAATCATAACGGAAGAGGAATCAATCCAAGAGGACACACAAGCTTATCTTGGAAATGATCCTCTAGAATTGTGTTTGTCTTTGGCAGGTAAATTCATTGAGGAAAATGAAGAAATGGAAGAGGTGGCAAATTACTTGAATGCTCAAGATGCCTTACAAAAAGAAGGAAGTCTTTGAAGGCCTTGGACCAAGCAAGGAATTTCTACCAACTTCAATGGAGCAAGCACCAAAAGTGGAACTTAAACCACTTCCTAGCCATCCTTAGGTATGTATTTCTTGGTGAAAATGAAACATTACCTGTAATTGTGAATGCTAACCTTGATCGTGAGCAGCTAGATAAATTATTAAGAGTTCTAAGGAAGCATAAAAAGGCCATTGGATGGACTATTTCTGATTTAAAAGGAATAAGTCCCTCCTTATGCATGCATCGCATTCTATTGGAAGAAAACTGCAAACCAGTTGTAGAAATGCAAAGGCGACTCAATCCAAACATGAAAGAGGTGGTAAGAAAGGAAATTCTCAAATGGCTCGATGCAGGTATAATCTTTCCTATCTCTGATAGTGCTTGGATAAGTCCTATACATGTGGTGCCTAAGAAAGGTGGAATGACTATTGTAAAAGGGAAAAATGATGAACAAATTCATCTAGAATTGTAACCGGGTGGAGAGTGTGTATAGATTATAGAAAATTAAATGCTTGTAACTAGAAAAGACCACTTTCCTTTACCATTTCTTAATCAAATGTTAGAAAGAATAGCGGGACATGAGTATTATTGTTTTCTTGATGGTTATTTCGAATATAATCAAATTGCCATAGCACCCGAGGACCAAGAAAAGACAACTTTTACGTGTCCATATGGTACATTTGCATTTAGAAGAATGCCATTTGGTTTGTGTAATGCACCCGCTACATTTCAACGTTTGATGATGGCTTTATTTTCGGATTACATTGAAAAGATTATGAAATATTTATGGATGATTTTTCGGTGTTTGGTTCATCTTTTGATAAATGTTTACATAATCTTGATCTAGTTTTACAAAGGTGTGAAGAAACTAACCTTGTTCTTAATTGAAAAAATGTCATTTCATGGTTAGAGAAGGCATAGTGTTGGGGCATAAAATTTCCACTAAGGGAATTGAAGTAGATAAGGCTAAAATTGAAATAATTGAGCAAATGCCCCCACCAAGTAACATAAAAGGGATACGAAGTTTTCTTGGACATGCAGGCTTCTATAGGAGATTCATCAAAGATTTCTCCAAAATAGCAAAGCCATTGTGTGATTTATTATGCAAAGAAATCCCTTTTTCTTTTATGATAAGATGCTTGGAGGCTTTTGAAAAGATTGAAGAAAGAATTAGTGTTCTCTTCTATCATCACTTCACCGGATTGGTCACTACCATTTGAATTGATGTGTGATGCAAGTGACTATGCAGTTGGGGCAGTTCTAGGGCAAAGAAAAGACAAAAAAGTTACATGTTATATCATATGCTAGCAAAGTTTTAAATGCTGCACAAATTAACTATGCAACTACCGAGAAAGAATTGTTGGTTGTTATTTCTGCACTAGACAAATTTAGATCTTATCTAATAGGATCTAAGGTTGTTGTCTATACGGACCACTGCAACTTTAAAATATTTGTTAAATAAAAAGGATGCAAAATAAAGACTAACTAGATGGATTTTATTATTGCAGGAATTTGATTTAGAGATTAGAGACAAAAAGGGATCCGAAAACGCGATGGGGGACCATTTGTCAAGAATTGAAGTACATTCTTACCAACAATCAAGTTCCAATCTAAGAAGATTTTCAGACAAATAGGTAATGGCTATTACACAATCACCATGGTACGCCGATATTGTAAATTATTTAGTGAGAAGCGTAATACCTAAAGATTTAAATCATCATAAAAAGAAAAAGTTAATGTATGATGTTAAAAGTTATTTTTGGATATAACACTTTTATACAAACATTGTGCGGATGGCATGATAAGAATATATGTGGTCGAAAATGAAGTAAATAGCATTTTATACCACTTGTCATACTTTAGAAATCGGAGGACACTTTAGTACATCTAAAACGGTAGCTAAAATATGGCAATCGGAATTTTATTGGCCTTCTATGTATTTTGATGCTAGAGAATATGTAAAAAAATGTGATACATGTCAAAGAACCGGTAACATCTCTAGGAGACAAGAAATGCCACTTACTACATTCATGGAAGTTGAATTATTCGATGTTTGGGGGATTGATTTTATGGGGCCATTTCCTAGTTCTTTTAATAATCATTACATCTTAGTTGCAGTTGATTATGTTTCCAAATGGGTGGAAGCCATTGCTTCACCAACTAATGATGCTAAGGTTGTACTTAGATTCCTTAAAAAGAACATTTTCACAAGGTTTGGAGTCCCTAAGGCAATCGTGAGTGATGAAGGTAAGCATTTTTGTAATAAGCAAGTTGACTCACTTTTGTCTAAGTATGGTTGCAGGCACAAAACTTCATTACCCTATCACCCTCAAGCAAATGGACAAGCCGAATTAGCCAATCGGGAGTTGAAGCTAATATTGGAAAAAACAGGTGAATAAATCAAGAAAGGATTGGGCAAAGAAGCTCGATGATGCTTTATGGGCTTATAGAACAGCTTATAAAACACCATTGGGAATGTCTCCATATCGGCTAGTTTTTGGAAAAGCATGTCATCTTCCGGTAGAAATTGAATACAAGTCATATTGGGCCATAAAGTCTATTAATTTTGATTTAAATCTTGCAGGTAGGAAGAGACTTTTGGAGTTAAGTGAATTGGAAGGAATTCCGACTCAATTCATATGAAAATGCCAAAATGTACAAGGAAAAGCTCAAATTTTGGCATGACAAGCACCTAACTCCAAAACAATTTGAGGTAGGTCAAAAAGTTTTATTATTCAATTCAAGGCTCAAATTGTTTCCAGGAAAATTGAGATCAAGGTGGTCGGGACCTTTTGAAGTAACAAAAGTATTTCCATATGGAGCGGTTGAAGTAGTGAATCAACATGGAGAACACTTCAAGGTCAACGGTCAAAGGTTAAAGCCTTACCTCGCCGGACAATTAATTCCTAAGGGAGAAAATTATCCCTTAGGAGAATCAACTTCATAACCACAAGAGGTGGATAGTCAAGCTTTTGACTATAACTAAAGCGCTTGTTAGGAGGCAACCCAATGATTTTGGTAATGTAAGATGCTTTTATATGTTCCTTTTAAGTTTAGTAAGGTGTTTTTAAGATAAATTTTAATAAGGTGGAAAAGTGAAGTTAAGGTGAAAAGTGAAGACCATGATGAAGAATGCATGCTTAAATTAGGATGTTGAATGCCAAATTTTCATATCTCTTGTGTTTCAAAGGTACATTTGGTTTAAACATCTTAGTTGTATCATTTGAAGGCTGTTTGAAGTGGTTTAGAAGCTTAAAGGAACAAGTAAACCAATTTGAAGCATGAAAATGCAAAATACTATTCCATTAGTTACTATTCATAAGCCAAATTTGATTGAGAATAATGATGCTCATTTTGCAATTCATAAATTTTGATGCATAAAATGGCTTTGAGCAACTTAGTTTTATCAATTGAACTTGTGCAAAATGATTTTGAAGTTCAAAACATGATAAAAATCAAATTGAGCTTTTTGAGGAAAAAGTAACTATTCCATTGGATGATGAAATTGCCAAAAGAGACTCTTTATGATTTTGCTCATAAGTTTTGAAAATTTGATGTTTTTGATGCATAAAAGCATGTGGACAACTTTGTTTTCATCACTAAAGCATGTTTGCAGCATTAAGATAGTCAAAAACTTGAAATCAAAAACTTTGATTTTAAGGATCCTAAGATAAAACTTAAGTTGCAGAATTTGTTTGGAGCTATTTTGAATCACTTCTCATTTGCTAATTGATCATGTTTATACTGACTTTAAAGCATGAATCAAACTATGGATGATATGTTTACATGTTTACAAAAGTTTGGCCAAAAAGAAGAAGCATAACTGGAACAAATTTGCTCATAAAAATGGCTAAAAACTCAACCTAGAACATCAAGAATAGAACCAGATACACGCTTGCAGAAATATGCGGTTGGCAGCCGCGTATCGCCATCCGTGTATAAGGTTCTGGGGACTCATCACGATACGCGTCAACAGCGATATGCGAGTGACAGCCGCGTATCGCCATCTGCGTATCAGGTTCTGGGAGATGTGGCAGATATGCGACAACAGCGATACGCAGATGATTCAACAGGATACGCAGACATCAAGCGTGTATCATGTGCAATTTTTGGCAAATAACAGGGCAATCAAATAGGTATTCTTCTTCCCTCTTTTCTGCCAAACTCTCTCAATTCCCCCTCCCAATTCCATTTGTATCCCTTTTCCTTCAAATTTACCACAAAACCTCACCCCAAACAACACACTTGCTTCAAGATTGTCCATCAAATTTGCACGAAATGGGGACAAATTCACAAAAATTGTCCAAGAACCCTAATTTCCCTTTTCACTGTGGTGTCAATTCAAAGCCATTCGTGGACAAATTTCCACCCTTGACACATCATTGAAGCATTTGCATCACATTTTAGGTAAGCTTTCATCCTTACAACTCAAGTTTAAGTCTTCAAATTTCACTTTGATGTTCATATGCTGAAAATGTGGAGACATTGAATTTGTGTTATGCTATGTTAATTTTAATGATATAAATGCCTTATTTGCACTAGATTGAGCATGGGTAACACTTGCTTAGAGTAATGTGGAGCATGAATAGGTGGACTTTGAATAGAACAATGAATTTTTGTGAAAAAAGGGTGAAATCACTACTACATGCATTTGAATGAAACTAGGGCTTAATTCCTTCATAAAAGGACATTGTTAACATGAACAAAGAGTGAAATTAAGCTACATTGTGTTAGCATGCCCAATTTGACATAAGAAAATTCAAAGAGGAATATAGGCAATTATCTTAAACTAAATCAAACTAAGTGAGGAAATTTTGAACCAAATGCATAAAGGGATGAAAAGAGTAGAACTACCATAGAAGAATAAAGAAACATTCTAAGGTGAACCATGAAAGCATGAAGATAACTCTATTTTAATAAGTTACAAACATGCAATTGGAAGTTGGGATGATAAAGTAAGGGGTAGAAGACATACTAAAATTCATGCTAACTTGGAAAGAAATACAATCAATTTTAAGGCTTTTATTCATTCTTTAATCACGAGCTAACTTTACTTGTTGTTTTATGCAAAAATGTCTCGAAGATGCAGTAAAGCACGAGTTGCACAACAAGAAGAGAAGGAACCCCTACCCCAATTCGACACTCGGCGTTTCACATCCTTGGAGAAGAAGAACAGTACAATGCCCGAGCACATAAAGAATTGATTAAGGAGAAAAGCTTGGACAACGAGGTGGATCAATTCTTCCATATAAGTGCCCTCTTTGCATGAATGGGATGGGGCCCAATTCTCAATCTACCGGAGCTCATATACCCAAATTTGGTGCGCGAATTTTATGCCAACATTGATGACAAGGAAGGACATAGCGCATCCTACCTACAAACCACAGTTCGTGGAAAAAGGATTGTGTTGCTGCGGTCCCGTATTGAGGAGATGCTACATTGTCAAAATGAGGGGATGGATGTGGACTGCAAGAAAGAATTCAAGTGGGACGAGCAGACATGGAACATTCAAGAAGCCAAAAGACGGCTCAGTGTCTAAGATGAAGTAACTAGCCACGGCGATTATGAAAGGATCGGCCTCTATACCAAACAGTTTGATAATTCTTATCATATTTGCATTTTCATTTTTGCTCATAATGTTATACCTAAAAGAAGTAGCAAAAATGAAGCTAGGAATGCCGACCTGTACTTGTTGGACAAAATGGTAAATGGACAAGGAAATGACCTTTGTCAAATTCTCTTACCTAGTATCATTATCAGATACATGCGCACTATTGCGTGAGCTCGGGTTCCGAAAACTTGTTTTGGTTTGCCCAGGTTGTTGACTAGGATCTTCGAGTTTTACAGAGTCAACACCCAAGAAGAGGCTCTCCAATTGATTCCCAAAAAAGACATCATCACCATCTCCGTCCTCTGCCACATTTATTTGAAGGATCCAAGCGTTTTAGAACAAATTCTGAGACAACAAGCAGGAGCACACCCCAGTGAGCACCAAGAGGACATTGAAGAATCTTTTTACCATGCCGGGCCTTCCTCATCTACACAAGCCAGCCCTTCTACCGCAACCCTCCAAGGCGACGCACAATTCCATGGCAGCAATTGATGGAAGAAATGCAAAACATCTGCAATAACCAAAGAGAATTCTTCCACTCCATCACACGACGACTTGACACCATTCATGGATGTCTGCACACCTTGGAGCAAAGATGGAGAGACCAACATGACCAACCTTCCCCTTCTTAGTCATTTAGGACATTTCTTTTGATGTTTGTTAAAACATTTAAATTTAGTTTTGATGTGAATATTACATTAACTAATATGTTTTTCTTTGATATTATTCGTATTAGTGAACTACTCAAGGTCCGTGATAGTTTGTTCAAACTGCTCAAATATATGAACAAGGGAGTTTTAATTGCTTTCATACTTCTATTTCTCCTATCTTACATTGATGCAAATTGTGTGATATAAGTGTGTGTGTTGGGGGGGGGGGAGGTTTTGGAAGTTATATTCATGTATTGGACAATGAAGAATATTGGGTGTGGAAAAAGATTGGTTGGAAAATTGGTATGTTCTTGTGTTTGACAAGGAGTTTAATCCATTTATAGGGGAAACTCCATCAAAAAATTTCAAAGTTTTTTCCAATCTAATTATTTTTCATCGGTTTTCAGAAAACAATTCCAAAGTTTGGAAGGCTATCATGATTTAGCTTGGTTTTAGAAAAAAGTTAGCTTGTTAAAAACATCTTCTATTTATTGGACTAATTACATGTAGTTCCTTAAAATAGCTTGATCCAAATAAGAGTAGTAATTATTATGTAACAAAAATTCTTGTTTTGAGGAAAGTATATTAGGAAAGGTAGAAGTGATTATGCCTAAAAGGACACAAGTTTATGTTGAGTTTCTTTTCTTTATTTGGTCTTACAAAAGAAACAAGGGATATAGAAGGTTGAGGGGTCCAAATGCCTTATGATTATTAGTTTAAGAGGAAAAATAATCAGAAAAAGAAGATATGATGAAGAAAACAATTGATATCTAGTACTTAGTAACCGGGAATCTTCATCTAAAAATGTAAATTAACGTCAAACAGTACTTAGAAAAGAAAAGGCAAAAAGCAACTTGAGAATAGAAAAATTGTTGAGTAATCGGGGGTCTTCATCTAAAAATGTCGATCTTCACGTCAAAAGATGATTTTTCACTCTCAAGAAAGCAATTGAACAAAAGAAAAAAATAAATGAAGTGTTGAGTAACCGGGGGTCTTCATCTAAAAATGTCGATCTTTGTGCAAAAAGACAACTTCATATTGTACCAAACGCATGTGAATTATCCCTCTTTTATGACATAATCTTAAGGTGTAAAGACTACTTGATTAGCTATATGCATTGCTGTTTGTAAAACTTAGTAAGGCAAAGAAAGTTACTCCAAACAAGTGGAAATTACAATATAATTACTTTTCCTTCACTTAATCTTATAAGTACTAGAAAAACAAGGTGTTACATAATGATTATTACTTGAGCAGTTTTGGACAAGATTATTTGAGAAACATACATGAGTTATTTCAATGATTGAATCATGTTGTTGATCTCTTGATTTTCAAATTGCTCGAGGACAAGCAATGATTCAAGTGTGGGAGAGTTTGACAAGTGAAAAATTTGCCATATTAATATATACATTAGTTGGTATTTTTTGTGTAATTTTAGTTAAGTTATTATACTTCTTGAATTTAAATAACATGTTTTCATTTAGTAGGGTTTATTTCCTAGAATTAGGGTTTTTGCATGTTAAACTATTATTTTGAGTATTTAATTTTCAAACTAATATTTATTTTTGCAGATTCATCAAGGAAGGCCAAGATCAAGGTGATTAAGTGAAATAGGCAAAAGAATTATTTGAAAGATGAAATGAGTAAAATGTGGAAAATTAGAAAAAATCAACAAAAATTCTAAGAAAGTCATGAAAAGGGATCTGGATACTTGGAGGGACAACTCAGCAAAAATTTACACAAGTGGGATTAGGAAACGCGACCCGCTGCTGACGATATGCAGACGACCAGCCGCGTACCGCAACCGACTTGCCAAATTTCGGCTGTTGCAACTGCTTCATCCTCCGGCTGTTTTTGTGTACTTTTGAACTGCACACAGCTTTTGCAAGTTGAAGATTGCATTGGAAGTGCAAATGGAGACTTTTAGGCATTCAACTAGGATTTTCATCATTCCAACTCATTAAATGTAAATTGCAAGTTGAAAAATGATTTGTAGGATCCATGTCTAAAAATAGAAGTCATTTGTGAAGAATTGGAGACATGCTAGGATAGGGAATTGGTAGAGAATTGCTAGAATTCTCAAGCCATAATAGAAATATTGTGAGCTCAAGAGAGTTCTTTGTTCAAAAATCCTTGTAGCAATCTTTGTGCAAGAAATACAAGTCTTGAAGCCATTTCATATTGAATAAGCTTTTGATGTGATCCCAGGCGCACTCACAATTGTTAGACTTGGACTTAAACATGGTGAGCATAGGAGAGGCGTGTTCTTGGGGGAAGTTGATCCACATGGTTGCTGGTTAAAGCCTATGCACAAATTTGGGATTAATGGCAAGCTTAAAAATTCACTTTATTTATACTAGCACATTGGGCCAAGGAATCGAGCATTGGTTGTGGATTAAGTTCATCTACAAAGAAGGCCCAAAAAGAGTTGCTAAGTCGTCCAAAACAATCTTACAAGAGGCTAGTTACTTGGACTTGCTTAGAAGGCCCTTAAAGTTGTTAAATGGAGGCCTAATGAAGCTTAAAGAAGGATGTCCAGCCCATGAACTATTTTTGGACGAATTTTTATAGTTTTTATGTTTTTTATTAGTTTCCTAAGTCTTTACAAGTTGTAACTTTTAGTTAGTTACCTAATTGTGATAGGTTACAACTAGTTTTAGTAGTTTACTTTATTTTAAGGTTCTAGACTTTTCTTTGTAAGCCTATAAATAGGCATGTTACTGTTCATACGATTTTGGAACAAGAATTATTCAGAAAAATTGTGTGTTTTCTCTATTGTGAGAATTTTCTTGGTTCTTTGTTGATTAAGAACTACTATTGGTCTTATCAAGCTTGCTTGTGGCGACCACCAACTTCGCTTAGAGTTTTCTTGAGTTTTTGATCAAGTCTTTAGAGCTAATTAGGTTAGACGATTGAACTCGCTCAACTTGGTCTAATTCTAGTTGTTTTTAGGCGTGCTCATCTTCAAGGGAAGATTCAAGGCAAAACAACTCCACGTCAAGGGTTCCTTGGTTCACGAATCAAACGAGGTCTTGAGTTCAACGAGTTGCATACCTGAAATCCAAGACTTTCTTGGCAACGCAACCGTGCGCACATCAAGTGGTATCAGAGCCATCTTCTTGGATTTTTTTCAGGTTTTTCCAATCCAATTTTTCCTTTGGAAAAATTCGGATATATCCTTTTTTTTTCTTTTTGTTGTTTATCAAAGAGCTTCGAGCTTGGTTAAGCAACTTGTGTTTTATTTGTTTTTCTTTTTTTGAGTTGTTGTCAAAGAGCTTCGAGCCTGGACAACAAGTTGTTTTCTTGTGTCTTTACTTTCGTTTCTTGAAAAAAAAAATTCTGCTATTTTTTTTGTAGTTTTCTTTGAATAAAAATTCGTGCTTTAGGTGTTTAGAGTTGTTCTTGGTTGCTTCTCAATCAAGAATTCTAGGTCTTGTGTGGTATTTTGTGATTCTTGAGTGTTTTTGGTGTTTTCTTGAATTTCTTGTGTCAAAAAATTTGCAAGAAAAAGGGTTTCTTTAACATAAAAATTCATACAACCAGATTTCTTGGAGATTTAATTGTGTCCTTGGTGTTGTTTACGTGTGAAAAAAAAAATTCGTTTGTGAAAAAAAAAATCATTTGTGAAAAAAAAAAAGAAGGCAGAAAATTCGTGTGCAAAAAGAAAGAGCCAAAAGCACAAAGAAAAAGAAGGAAAAAGAGAGTAAAAAGGAGTGCACAACAAACAAAAACCGTGCACAAATCTTTATTCAACAATTTCTTGAAGTTTCTTGGTGTTTAGATACAAGTTCTTGAAGTTCTTGAACTTACTTTGCTAGTTTCTTGAAGTTGCACCAACTTGTTCTTGAGTTCTTGAAATCTTTGTGTTGCTGGAAATTTCTTGACTGATTTCTTGAAGTTCTTGGCTGATTTCTTGGACTTTCTTGATCAAATCTTGAAGTTCTTGAAGCCTTGAAGTGTTGGTCAAAGGGTTTTCATCATAAAATAGGGTTTTGTTAGGGTTTCTTGCATGTTGGGTTGCTGAAATTCGTTCCTATTTTTGGACGAATTTCTGTTACGATTTTTGCAGAAATTTTGGTGTTAAAAGGAGTCTAAAAGGTGTTAGTTGGGTTTATATAGAAGTTATTTGTCATAGGGAAACCAATTGGGTAAAGGAAAACTAGTTGGCAAAGGATAGGAAACCAAATCCTCAAGGTGCAAGGGTTTCTTCATTCTTTTTGGAAAGTGGTGATTCTTGTTTCCTTTTTCTTCATTTAGAACGTTTTTCCAGCTGGTTAAGGTCCCTTGGGGCGTGTTTTAAGGTTTCCAAATTAGTTGTGCTTGGTTTTAGTTGCCAATTGTTCAAGAATTCATTTTGGAAAGTGAATTGGATTGTTGGAGTTTTACTTTTTGCACAAGAATATTATTATTTTTCAAGAGAACATTAAAAATCAAGAATTTTTACACATTTATACCACACATTAGGGTGTCTAATTTGTGTCAATTCTTGATTCTTATCCATTCTTTGATTTATTCTCTTGATCAAAAACACTCTAAGCTAATTTTTCTTGGCCTCTACACTTACTCTTTACAAGTTGAGGTTGCTATAGGTCCTTGGTTTGATTGATTGAGCTGGTTCTTCATCAAAGAGCCTACAAGAAGATTCTTTGAGTGGAAAAAGGCTTAGTTGTGAGCTCATTTGAGGGTAAAAGCCAAACTATTTGAGGGAATCGAGTGCCAAACACTAAGGGAGTGTTTCACATATTCTTGTCTATTTTCTTTGTTATTTTTAACTATTTTTCTTGCAGATTTTTTAGGTTAAAATGGCATCTCCAATGGACTTAAACAATGAATTTAAATTGTTTAGGGAAGCCATTGTTGGTGATTTTGAAAGAAAGATGCATCTTATGAAAGATGAGATCTATGAAAAGATGGACAGGCGTTCACACTCATCTAATGTCAAAGCTTCTGCATCCAAATCCTCTAAAAAGTTATCCAAGAAGTATTGTTCTTCAAAGAAGGAGGATGACATGAAGGGTCTTGATGATTGGGATGATTTTTGGAGCAGATATAAAGCACTTGAGGATGCTCAAAAAGAAAGAGTGCTTGAGGAGGAATCTACTCTCTCAATTAAAGATCAAAGTTCATCACCTCTCATTCAAAAGAAGAATCGTGATGCTTTTGAAGAGAAGGATAAACCATTGCGAGATAGTGAACAAGTGCAACAAGTTGAATTCTATACTAGATGCACTGTGAAAAACAAGGTATGTAGTACGTGCATTAATCATGTTAGTTGCACTAATTTGGTGAGTACTATGTGTGTTGGAAAGCTAGGATTGCCCTTGTTGAAGCATCCACATCCATACAAAAGGTTGATTGATAATGAAGAATTTGAAGTAACCAATCAAGTGGAGTTGGAGTTTTCACTCAACAAGTATCATGATAAGATTCTTTGTGACCTGGTACCAATGGAGACTTGTCATGTACTCTTGGGGCATCCATGGCACCTTAAGAATGAAGCCAAATATGATGAGGTGAACAATAACTACTCTTTCAAATGGAATGGGAGGAATATCAAGTTAATTCCTTTGCCCTCACTTGAGGTAAATAAGGATAAAGAGAAAATTTCAAGAGACTGCAAAGAGTGGGAAAGATCTTTGAGCACACAAGCAAAAGAAAAGAGTGATAAAAAAGAAGAGTGTGTGCAAGAGAAGAGTGAGGATAGTGTAGATCTTGAGGGAGAACAAATCGAGAGGAAAAATTCTGAGAAAGAAGAAGAAAATAAGAGAGTGGAAGTGGAAGCTAGCAAAAGTGAGAAAAAGAGTGCTTTGATTGAAAGGCCTAAACTTCTTGTGCCTATGTACAAAGAAGTAGATTATTTTGCTAACATTCCTAATACTTGTTTTCCTAGTGTTTTTGTTTCTCCTTTGCAGCAACTTGGAAATCAATTTCAAGACAAAGTGACGCCACCTACAAATTGCTTATTCAATGGTGTTAAGTTGCAAGTTTCTAGATTTTTATCACCAAGCACGAAGATGCAAGTGTTCTCAAGACATGACTTGGTGAAGAGAGGATGTTTTGACATGAAAATCTGGTCTCATGCTATTAATACGAACTGGTTGATCAAATATATGTTTGATTGGTGGCATGGTGTCAATTGGATTGATTCACAAAGTCCAAACGCCACAACTAAAATGAAGAACTTGCTGGATATAAACGCTTTGTGGCCTAAGTTTTCTTGTTTTAATGTTTTTAATTTCTGTTTTAATTCTGTTTTGCATGTTTATTCCATTAGTCTAAGTGATTATGTCTTGCATCTAAGTTATTTAACTTCATCTAGTGTAATCTGTCTTAGGAGTTTTCTTGTGATTTCTCATCATATCTTAAACAAATTTCTGCATGTTTTATGTGATTTTTCATGCATTGATACTTGTTCTAAAGTTTATATAATTGTTTATGTATTTTGCCCTATGCATTCTAGTGTCTTAGTTTGTGATAATGATTCTTTGTTGCATCATATAGATTATTCAAGTTTGTTAGCTAGTAGTGAAGTTCATGATCTAGAATTTAACTTGCATGATCCATGTAGTACTTTTATTTCAGTGGATATGCTTATTCATTCCCTTGATTATGTTTTTTGCTTTGTTATTAGTCCTCACGTGCTCATTCTTTTTCATGTTTTTAAAGATATTTCTCATCTAGCCATGTTTATTCTTCTTAAGTTAGAATTTGTTATTGCACCTATGACTTGTGATTTAGTGGTTTATGCTATTTGTGTTCAAAGTTGCATTACGCTACTTGTTTTACATTTATCACTTCAGTTAGTTATGAGCTTGCTTAAAATTTGTGATTGTTTCTCTATCAATCCTTTAGTTACTTATGTTAATTTATATGAACTCGCAGATTCGAGGACGAATCTTTTCGAGGAAGGAGGGATTGATGTGATCCAAGGCGCACTCACAATTGTTAGACTTGGACTTAAACATGGTGAGCATAGGAGAGGCGTGTTCTTGGTGGAAGTTGATCCACATGGTTGCTAGTTAAAGCCTATGCACAAATTTGGGATTAATGGCAAGCTTAAAAATTCACTTTATTTATACTAGCACATTGGGCCAAGGAATCGAGCATTGGTTGTGGATTAAGTTCATCTACAAAGAAGGCCCAAAAAGAGTTGCTAAGTCGTCCAAAACAATCTTACAAGAGGCTAGTTACTTGGACTTGCTTAGAAGGCCCTTAAAGTTGTTAAATGGAGGCCTAATGAAGCTTAAAGAAGGATGTCCAGCCCATGAACTATTTTTGGACGAATTTTTATAGTTTTTATGTTTTTTATTAGTTTCCTAAGTCTTTACAAGTTGTAACTTTTAGTTAGTTACCTAATTGTGATAGGTTACAACTAGTTTTAGTAGTTTACTTTATTTTAAGGTTCTAGACTTTTCTTTGTAAGCCTATAAATAGGCATGTTACTGTTCATACGATTTTGGAACAAGAATTATTCAGAAAAATTGTGTGTTTTCTCTATTGTGAGAATTTTCTTGGTTCTTTGTTGATTAAGAACTACTATTGGTCTTATCAAGCTTGCTTGTGGTGACCACCAACTTCGCTTAGAGTTTTCTTGAGTTTTTGATCAAGTCTTAAGAGCTAATTAGGTTAGACGATTGAACTCGCTCAACTTGGTCTAATTCTAGTTGTTCTTAGGCGTGCTCATCTTCAAGGGAAGATTCAAGGCAAAACAACTCCACGTCAAGGGTTCCTTGGTTCACGAATCAAACGAGGTCTTGAGTTCAACGAGTTGCATACCTGAAATCCAAGACTTTCTTGGCAACGCAACCGTGCGCACATCAGCTTTCTTCAACTTTGTCTATTTCATTCCACTTGATTGCTGTAGCTAGTTGTTTTCAATTCATGTGTATTGATTTGGAGACAACCATGTTGAGCTAAATTCTATATTCTAGGGTTTTGATGATACTAATGCATTAATGTTAAGACTTGTTTTTTATTAACCTTGCCCTTTTTTGCTCTTGTTTCTTCAATTATTCAAGCTTTAACTCTTTGTATTTGAAAGGCCATCACATGCAAAGCATCTTAGTTATTAGGAATCAATTAAGTTTGTTCTTAATAATGGAAAATGAATGATTGAGCTTAAGCATTAGCACATGAAAATAGTGCTATGCTTATGAGGAATTGATGAAGCAATTCATGCATTACCACATCCATTCTATCATGGTAGTAGGTAGATAAAATCAACTCATTGTGAAAGCAAGTTTTGATATATATGGAATTGCATTCCTAAACAAAGCAAGTTCAACGTGGCAAGTCTTAATCTCTACAACTTAATACCAATCATTAGTGGATTCATAACCCTAGAATTCCTTCATGTTAGTGTATGCCCTAAAACCAAGATGGTTTAAGGTGTTTTGTATTTACACTTATTTATGTTATATTTATCCATGTGGTATTTTTCTTTATCGTCTATACTTATATTGCCATGTTACTTGTTTGATTGATAAAGTCCTTAGAATGTTGACTGTGTATTAAAGATTGTAAGAGTTACAATTATGAGACTCTAATACATAAAGTCGTATTCTTAAATATCCCTAGTTATAGTATTAATGAGATTGGACATCATTAATGCGGATAGACTAGTACATACTTTGCCTCTACTTATGGTAAGTAGTAGTTGATCTCATTGACTATGGTGTGCATGACACTTAAGCTAGTATGTGGATGCTTGTTTCAGAACAAGTTCATTGGATTGATCCGCCAAGAGTTTCAACTATAGTGCCAATGGTTGAACTTTTAATGGCAATGTTGTAAGTGATCCTTTGACTTGAGATTACCATAGTATCTTGAGTGTGGATTGCTACATTTTGATTCTATTCCTTGGTGCCTGTAAAAGGGTAGCCCATAGGTTAGAGATTGGGTATAGTTTGAAGCATGAAAAGATAGTGAGTAATCAATATAGGATTTACCAGTCCTTAATAGGAGAGTATATCCCTTTATGGCCACTTGTTGGAAATATTAACTTATAAATCTTCTGCAGAAGTGATAGTATAACTTGGAAGTAGTTTCAAAGGTTATACATCAGGGGGAGTTATATTTCTGGAACAAGAAAATATAAATTAGTCATTTAATAGTATGCACTATACTTTTAGACTAATTGGGATATAGTGTGGTGAATGGATATTAATTACACGGTAGCATTGTCATTGAAGGTTATGGTCTACCATATGACTTTCCTATTCACTTGGGTGGTCATGATGCATTGCTAGATGCCACTCAAGATCTATAAGTATGAATTGATTAATTAGTGAATTAATGATAAATTAAAGTGTTTAATTTATCTAGCTCAATTAATGAGTTATAATTTATACTTATTGCCAACGTGAATGGAACCTAATGGGTCACACACATAAAGAACAAAATCTTTGGGTTAAAATGTAATTAAAATAAGTATGAGATACTTATGGGGTTAATTTATGAGATAAATTAACTTAAAGTACTTATTTATAAATATTCTAAGTCTTGTAGGAAATTGGTTTCCTAAAAGAAATAAAGTAACTAATTGGTTTCCTTATGGAATAGATTTCCTAAAGGAGAAGGTTTAACTTAAAGCAAGTTACCTAAACCTTCTTGGTTTCCAATTAGCTTTATTTCCTAAAAGACTATAATACTTCCTCTATAAATAGATTCATGCTTTGACTCTTGAATTATTATTGCAACACAAAAGAAAAACTAGTGAGAGAAAAATTGAAGAAAGAGGCACGCCACTTTCTCTCTTTAGGCATCTCTCTCTCTCTCTCTCCTCATTGTTAGGTTTTTCTTTTTCTTGTGTTCTTAAATAATTCAAGGGAGCTAGCACTCAAAAGTCAAAGCAAGCAAGCCTACAAGGTTCCCAAAGAAGTTATTCGTGTGGATATCGTTAGAGGCTCTACGCTTGGAGGGCTTTTGTGGTAGATCTAACATCTTCTTCGAAGGATCTTTGCCTAGTACCATAGAAATCTTCTGTGCTTAAGGTAATCTTCATGCAAACCCCCTTGATAATCATATAGATATGTCAAAGAAATCCATGGTTAAGGTAATAAATTTTTATTTTTTCGCTGCGTTACCGATGCTATTACCTTACACTTCATAAATATTTCTCTACCAAAATTTTTTGCATTCTTACAAGTTTCTCCTAGTTACTCTTATTTTCAATTCAAACTTGTTCAATTTAATAATTGCTTAGATAATAAAGAACGTGATAAAACTCTAGTAATTGCATCTTGTTGGTTCCTTTAGGGATTCAACCTACTTTCCTATACTGCAACAACCTATATACTTGCGGTAAAGTTGGGAGATTAGGTTTATTAATTGACTTTTGTATGTATGCTTTACTTGATTTTTTATACCTAATCTACAGCACGTCAACTTGATACACCATAACTCAATACTAAGTGGTGACTCCCTTTGTTTTAAAATAAAATCCTTTTTCAAAATTATTTGGCCAAAACTATAGCATTTTTTTAGTCCCTGCCTATTTTTGTTTTTCAAAATATCATTTTTCTTAAATAACACTTGTTCACTAAAAACTCGATTTTTTCTCTCACACACACATAATTTTTTCGAAAACCTATCTTTTCGAGCAGTGTCACTAGATCGGACAACCTTTTTGGGGCGCAACAGTCAACGACCTCACTGTGCATCATTTCGGGGCGCAACTAATTTTGGCAACTCCACTGGGGAACACTAGTGAGTCTAAGCACTAGGCTTAATCACTTTTTCCTTCTTTAGCTCTTCTATTCTATCATGTTTGTATGTTAGGATTGCATTTTTTTTTTGGTTTTTAGGTTTTGTTTTTTGCATTTCACACTCCTCGTCTATCGCCTATCTATGTGATGTATGTTTTACTTATTTTTGCTTTATTCGATCGCGCTTGTATTTGGGGAGGTGATCAATCACTATTAGAGCCCATGCTTTATCATTCTTTCCTCTCATAAGGAGTACTTCATATGTGCATTCGATATATTTTACCTGTTTTCTCTTTTTGGTAGTTGTCACCCACTCATCTCTTTAGGACTAGGACCAATTTGCCTAGACATGCGGTCATCGCATTTGTGCATGTAACGGTGTCTAGGGGATCACTCGAACCACAGATCTAAGACCCTTGGAATTGATGGACTTATTACTTTTGGGTCCCTAAGTCTGAAGGCTGGGGTGCCTTAAGCTGTATCGCAGGCTTGATCCACTTGGACATGTGACCGTGACACGACGTGCACGTAACATTAACTAGAAGATCACCCAAACTCTCGGCTTGAGTCCACAAATCTAGAGATTTGGGCTTTAAAAATTGATTTTCTTGGACATGTGGCCGTGACTCGACATGCGCGTAACAGTGTCCAGGGAATCACTCGAACCACCGATGTGGGATCTTTGGAATTGAAGGACTTGTTATTTTTTGGATCTCTCAGTCTGAAAGTTCGAAAAACGAGGCTTTGTCGAGTTTAGATACATTAGTGAGCCTAACCTCATGCATCCATGTAGAATAAGCCTAGGGTAGAATCAGTCTTACCCTATCAGGTACACTAGGCACGAGAGGAGGGAATCTACCCCACTTTATTTGTTCTGTTGTACTGTTACTGCTATTTAATTTATCAATGTGTTATGTGATATTTTTTGAATAAATTAACGCACTCTATCTTATTCTTTGATTACATTCACAACTATAAAATAAAGAGCCCTAGCATGGTATTATTTGCTATTTGTTGAATAAACTAACGTACTCTCTCTTATTCTTTGATTGCATTCACAACCATAAAATAAGTGAGGGAATCCACCCCACTTTATTTGTTTTGTTGTACTATTTACTGCTATTTGCTTTATCAATGTGTTATGTGATATTTGTTGAATAAACTAACACACTCTCTCTTATTCTTTGATTGCATTCACAACTAATTTCTTTGAAAAAGATGGAAATAGGATTTTTTATAAAGTTTTGCAAATTGTATTTGGTTACAAACAAATACCCAAGGGATCAATCCTTGTAAATTTTCTAAATTTCCTGAAAATCTAATTTTTCATCTTGTACATTCTTGAATAAAAGTTGTAATTTTAAATATTTTTCAAAATTTATCTATCCTTATTATACCTGTTAGTTCTGTCCGAACTAATTTTTCTCAAAATCAATAAATGCATTCAAGAGGGCAAATTTTCATATAGTTCATGTTCATCTTTTTCAAATAAATTATATATCATTTTTGCCTTATCTCCCACCCTCTCATCCCACACTGCACAAAAAGAAGATTTTAACACATGTTTTATTCTATTTTCAAAAACTAGCATTTTTTACTTATGTAATTTTTGGCTTTCTTTCATTGTTGTATCTTGTAACCTCATGGAGACTCGATTTTTCCAGTCAAATAAATTGAGTTAATAATTTTGTATAGTTCATGTTCCATCTTCTTCAAAGAAATTTTGTATCATTGTCAAATTAAAATTTTTAAGACCTTTTGATGCGCGCAAGGGTAGCGAGATTGCCAAGACCGCTTGATGAATCCAAGTTGTACGCTTCGAACCCTTCTCCAACGAAAAACAAAGTTCTAAAACTCTAATTTAGGACCAATGTGAGCGAGTTCAATATGCCTAAACTAAAGTTCTAAAGACTTGATCAAACGCGAAAGAATGAACTCTAAGGTAGGGTTTGTTGTCGCCACAATCTAAGGATTGATAAGACAAGAGTAGTTCTAATCCAAGAACCAAGAAAACACTCTTAAAAAGAGCACACACTATTCATGCGAATTTTTGAGGAATAATCTGATATTTTTATTGAATTATGAAGATCTATAAATAGGCTTACAAGAGAATTCTAGAACTTGAAGTTTAAGACAACTACTAAAAACTAAATACTCAACTATTTGAAAAATTAACTAAAACAATTTGTAAACAATTTGGAAAACTAACAAAACACAAAATAAGCTCTAGAAAATATTAAAAATTCATCCATAAAAGTCTCCTTGGGCTGGACGTCTCCATTGTGCACTATTGTGAGCCCAAGTAACCAGCCCCTTGTATACTTGTTATGGACAACTTAGAACCTTCAATTGGGCTATCTTTATAATTAGATTTGATCCAAAGCCAATACATTAAACCTTGGCCCAATCTACTAGCTTGATCATCACATAACTCAAGCCCAACATTCATGCTCAACTCGTATGCAACACTTGGATATGATTCATGCACGCCTATATCATTGATAAATGACTGTCCTTTTAGCTTGAAACGTGCTAGGCAATGCTTCACATATGTAGGTGCTCCTTGGATCCTATCATTCCGTCCTTCCTCGAAAGGATTCGTCCTCGAATCACCTACATGGTATACAACAACATAAGTGACACTAGGAGTGATAAACAAATAAACATATTCAGCTAGAACACTTAGTACACAAAGTTGCTCAGAAAACCCGTTTATCACTATGCATGCATCAACGAAAACAAGACAACATTCAACATTCCCTAAGGATGCAACAATGTAAAATTTACATACATGCAAGAATGTTGCAAGGACAAATTCATGTTTAAGAATAATAAACTCATTTTGATGACTGTCATCTTTAAAAACATGAACACGACTTAGCAAACATGGATTCAAAAGTAAACTCCAATGTCTAGCAACAAGATGAAATGATTCAAGAGGAATATCTTGAATAAGCACATGATGAAGATTATAAATAATACTAGTATGCTCGCAATGCAAATAAAACTCAAAAACAAAATCTTTATGACTATCTAAAACACTTAACACATGAATTCTTACATAAAATTCAGATGGACTCATGCTTGTTTCAACACTAGTAGACAAAAACTCAATGTTCTTCAAAGATGAAACTAGATAAAGCTCAAAAACACCACTTAAAGATGCAAAGGCAGATTCTAACGTAAAAACAATAAACATGTGTAGATGATTAACATCCCTAAAATAGAATGCACCATGCGAAGCTAAATATGCTGAATGCAAAACATGATTACTAACTAAAACAATTGAATCAATTGGATAAAAAGCATACATAGGCATGTAATGCTTACCAGAGCATAAAAAATTATAAAAGAAATACCAAAAATCATTTAAAACATCATGAAGAAACACAAGAACTTTCTCAAGATAGAATGAACTATGAGAAGTTAAACATGCTAAATGCAATACGTAATTATCTAACCTAACAAGATAAACATGCAAAATAGAACTAAAGTGTAAACTAAAAACACTAAAACATATGTATAAAGAACCTAAAGAATTAACACAAAGGAAAGCTTCAAAAATAGAATAAACATGTTTACTATATGTAAATGCATCATGCAACAAACAACCTAAAGCACTACTGACAATGAAATTACTAGAACAAACTAAACCTAAACCATTAAAATTAGAATGTAATTCATGCAACTTATAATGAAACTTTATATGCAACACATACTTATCTCTACTACAAAAAACAAGATGAACATCCTGACTTAGAACACTATGATTACTAAAACTCAAAATGAATTTCCTAGGAGAAATACTATGCACAAAATGCAAATTGTCACATAGATTACCACGAGACACTATATGCAATGTAAAATTATTCACATTAATGCTATAGACAAAATGTAGAGAATCATGCATAACTAAGTTAAAACACAAAACACGTATAAACTCAAAGTCAGAAAACCAATTGACACCATGCCACCAATCAAACATGTATTTGATCAACCAATTTGTGCTGATGGCATGTGACCATCTTTTTATGTCAAAGCATTCCTTCTTCACCAAATCATGCTTTTGAATCACTTTCATCTTCTTGCTTGATAATGATAATGCTCCATCAATTTGCAAATTTACACCATTGAATGAGCAATTTGCTAGTGGCACTTCTCTTGGAAATTGATTTCCATGTTGCTGCAAAAGAGAAACAAAAGCACTAGGAAAACAAGTGTTAAGAGTATTAACAAAATAATCTACTTCCTTGTACAAAGGTACAAGAAGTTTAGACTTCACAACTAAAGCACTCTTATTTTTACTCTTACTATTTTCCACTCTCTTTTTCTTTTCACTCTTATTCTTTTCTAGCACGCACTCTCCTTTTTCTTCACTCTTTTCTTTTGATGGTGTACTCATTGATTTTTCCCAATCTTTGCAATCTCTTGCAATTTTCTCTCTATCCTTATTTGCTTCAAGTGGTGACAAAGGATTTAGCTTGATATTCTTCCCATTCCACATGAAAGAATATTTCAGTCCATCATACTTGGCTTTCTTTTCAAGTTGCCATGGATGCCCCAAGAGTATGTGACAAGTCTTCATTGGTACCACATCACAAAAAACCTTATCATGATACTTGCTAATTGAGAACTCTATCTCCACTTGATTGGTCACCTCGAATTCTCCATTGTCAGTCAACCATTTATATGGATTTGGATGCTCCAACATGGGTAATCCAAGTTTTCCAACACACATAGTACTAGCCAAGTTAGTGCAACTATTATGATTGATATGCATACTACATACCTTGTTATGCACAGTGCATCTAGTATAGAATTGACTTTCATGTTGCACTTGTTTATCATCACTGCCATCTTTCAATGATTGCATCTTCTCATCATCATTGGCTTTCATGATCTTATTAGACTTTGGAATTGATTGCTCATCCCTCCAATCAAAGGCACTCTTATTTCTCCAATTGATGTGACTCGATGAATCTTGGATCCCCCTTGACAGTTTAGCTTTGTCAATCCTTCCATAAGAATGAGTTTCATAGCTCCTCTCCTCATAAGTTGGATTGTTGGATACTTTTGCTTTTCCCTTCACGGCTAATTCCACATCATCCATGCGAGTATGCATCCTCCTAAAGTCCTTTTGCATGGTTTTCAACAAGATCTCAATGCCCTTAAGCTTTTGGTCAACTTGCTCGGCCATGACTACAAAGAAATTCCTGCAAAGAAAACAAGTTAGTAACAATAAAAAAATAAAAAGGAAATTGCCTTACTTCTCTCCCTTAGTGTATACACTCGTTCTCTCGTGTATCACTCAAGTTTGTTAGCTTTTTCCCTCTAGTGAGCTCACCACTAAGCCTTTTTCCACTCTTGAGATGCTTTCTTGTTGGCTCTTAGATAAAAACCTTCTCAATCAATCTCACCAAGACCTTATAGCAACTCAAACACAAGAATAAATATGAGAGTAATCAATGTGGAAAGCTTAGAGTAGGGTTTGATCAAGAGAAGTCCAAGAAAAGATGAAAAAGACAAGATTTGACTCAAGAAAACACAATTTGGAAACCCTAATGTGTGGTATTCTTGTGTGTAAAATCTTGATTTTTAATGATCTCTTGAAAGAAAATAATATTCTTGCGCAAAAAATAAAAATTCAAGATTTCCTAATAAAGATAGGATTTATGGAAACCCTAGCTCAATTAGGTTTTGGCAACTTGGACAATTAAGCACAAAAGGAAACAAACCACTTCCAATTAGGAAACTCAAAAAGTGTAAGGTAATAAGGGGAGTAACGCAGCGGAAAATTTAAAAATTTATTACCTTAATCATGGATCTCTTTGATGTAATCTATACGATTAAAGGGTGTTTAGCACAAATACCTCAAGCATAGTAGGTTTCTATGCTTCAAAGGGCAAGATCCTATTCGATGAAGGTGTTGATCTACCATGAAAAGCCCTCCAAGTGTCGAGCCTCCAACGGTATCCACACGAACATGATCTTTAGGAACCTTTGGGCTTGCTTGCCTTGCCTTTTGAGTGCTAGCTCCCTTGAATGATTCATGAAGAACACAAGAAGAAGAAAGAAGTTGAAACCCTAACAATTAGGGAAGGAGGTGTGGCGTTTTTCTTGGAGAGAAAAACGCCACAAGCTCTCAATTTTTCTCTCTCTAAATTTTGTGTTATGTTTCATCAATCATATCAAGAGTCAAGGCATGGACTTATTTATAGATGTAGTATCCTAGTCTTTAAGGAAACAAGAGCAATTGGAAACCAAGAAGGTTTAGGAAGCTTACCTTAAGCTAATCCTATTCCTTTAGGAAACCAATTCCAAAAGGAAACCAAATAGCTTCTTAATTCCTTTTAGGAAACTAATTTCCATCAAGACTTAGAATATTTATAATTAAGTCCTTTAAGTTAATTTATCACATAAATTAACCCCATAAGTATCTTATACTTATCTTAATAACAATTTAACCCAAAGACCATGTTCTTATTGTGTGTGACCCATTAGGTTCCATTCACGTTGGCAATAAGTACAAATTATAACTCATTAATTAATTAATTAAGAGCCAGATAAATTAACACTTTAATTTATCATTAATTCACTAATTAATTAATTTGCACTTATAGATCATGAGTGGCGTCTAGCAATGCATCATGACCACCCAAGTGAATAGGAAAGTCATATGGTAGACTACACCTATCAATGACAATGTTACCGTGTAATTAATATCCTTTCACCACACTATATCCCAATTAGTCTAAGAGTGTAGTGCGCACTCTTTAAATGACTAATTAATGATTTCTTGTTCCCGAAATATAACTTTCCATAAAAGTATAACCTTGAAACTCTTTCAAGTCATACTTTCACTTTTGCGCAAAAGATTCTTTAAGTCATATTTCAACAAGTGGCCAATCCGGGATATACTCTCCTATAATAAGGAGTGGTGAATCCTATATCGATTACTCACTATCCTTCCATGCTTCATACTATACCCAATCTCTACCGTATGGGCTACTCTTTTACGAGCACCGAGCAATAGAGTCAAAGCATAGCAATCCACACTCAAGATACCTATGGTAATCTCAAGTCTAAGGATCACTTACACCATTGCCATTAAGAGTATAATTCATTAGCACTATGAATAGTAACTCTCGGCGGATCAATCCAATGAACTTGTTCTCTAACAAGCATCCACATACCAGCTTAGGTGTCACACGCCATAGTTGACGAGATCAACTACTACTTACCATAAGTAGAGGCAAAGTATGTGCTAGTCTTCCCATATTAATGATGTCCAATCTCATTAATACTACGACTAGGGATATTTAAGAATATAACTTAATGTGTAATAAGAGTCTCATCATTGTAACTCTTACAATCTCTTATACACAGTTAATATTCTATGGACTTTATCAAATAAACAAGTAATATTAATAACAAGTATTAAATGACAAAGAAAATGCCACATATATAAGTATAACACGAAATAAGCGTAATAAAAATCCCAAAAACTAACTTGGTTTTAGGGCATACACTAACAAACTCCCACTTGCACTAAAACCAATCACCTATAGGTTTTAGGCCATGAGCATGACTATCATGCCTATTCTAGGACAAGGCCATGGTGAAAGGATTAGTGACATTTACATTGTGGGAACTTCCTCTATCTTTTCATCATTTGTACCAAACTATTTCCACAAATAGATGGTGGCACGAACCTACACTTTAGGATCATGGATGAGACTTTTAGTTCCTTGATTAAGCGATGGCACAATTGTTTCATAAAACAATGGAAGGAACTATTCTTTGTCCAACAAAGAATCCCTTGATCCATAGTAACTTCTAAAGCTACCATGTACTCGCCTTTGTTGTAGAATATGTTGTAGTGTCTATCATAAAACGTTTTTATCCACTACAGTTCAACGTGAACACCAATTCATCTCATGATTTACTTATCATCCCTATTGGATTAAAAGCTTGTATCTTTAAATCCCACACTTCTTAAGTGTAATCTCCATAGTCAAGAATAGTCTTTTAGTGCTTCTCGAGTACTTAAGAATATTCTTTGATAACCATCTAGTGACACTCACCAGAATTGCTCGTAACACTTAAAGCCAGGAAGACATCGGGTCTCGTACATAGTATAGCATACAAAATAGAATCCATTGCAAAAGCATACGGGATCTATTAATGCTATCAATCTCAACAAGTATCAAAGACACATGTCTCTTGAAAGAGTAATCTCCTATCTCATAGGTAAAACCCCTTCTTCGATTGCACTATGCTAAACCCTTTAGCATCTAGCCTATGTACGTGGATCTAGTGAGACCAAGCAACCTCTTGGATCTATCTATATAGATCTTAATTCCCAGATTAGAGATTGCCTCTCCTTTATTAAGAAATTCTTGGACAACCATATCTTTACCTTTAAAGTATGTTATTTCCATCAACGATATGTCATCCACATATAGTATCCAGAAAATGACAACGCTCCCACTCAACTTTACATTTACACAAAACTTGTCTTTGTTTTCGAGAAAATCAAACTCTTTGATTATCTTATCAAAACAAATGCTCCAACACCTTGACACTTGCAAGAGTCCACAAATGGACCCTTGGAGCTTGCGTACCCAATGACTATCAATGGAAGTAAAGGCCCAAGGGATGTGTCATATACATACCTTTTAATTCCCGTTATGGGATGAAGTCTTCATATCCATTTGTCATAGCCAAAAAGCAGCTATTGCAAGTAAAATCTTAAATGGATTTAAGCATAGTCAATGGTGAAATAGTTTCTTTCAAAGCCAAGCCTTTGAATTGAATCCTTTTCCCATTAATCTTGCTTTATAGGCAACTACGTTACCATCCATGTCAGTCTTTCTCATAAAGACCTACTTGCACCCTATGGGTTTTATCCGATTAGGTGACTTGAGCAAGGTCTACACCTTGTTCTTGTACATGGAATCCATTTTGGATTTTATGGCATCTTGCCACGTCAAGGAGTCTACATTAGACAAAGCCTCTTCGTGACTGGTAGGTTTGTCATCATATATGACTAATACATTATTGCTCTTTCTAATGAGAAATCTATATCTCTCATGTGTGAGAAATCTATATTTCTCAAGAGTATAATGCACTCTACCAGTCTTTTGAAGATTTTGTGCACTTTGAGCTTCCGTTGCGCCTCATCAACATGTGGCATAAGCTCTAGTTCCAACTATTGATCTTTGTCAATTCATGGTTCTTGAACCTTTCAAGTTCTATCTTGCTCCCACTGTCTCTTTTAAGAATAAACTATTATTCTAGAAAAAGACATTTCTTGAGACAAATATTTTTCTCAAGGGAATTATAGAAAGTGGTATCTATTGTTTTCACAAGGATACCCCACAAATAGACATTCGTCGGAACATGGTTGAGTGTATAGAAGTTGGCGTCTAAGACAAGAACCCCTAAAATGAGGTTAGGAATTGTAGTATGGCTCATTATGGTTTGCGCCATATCTCATAGGGTACAACTTCTCCTCTTTCACACATCATCAATAATGGTGTTTCAAGTGGAGACATTGAGAAAGAATCACATTCTTCTTTAATTATTTTGAAACACTTGACATTGAGTATTAGCCACATAGATCAAATCTTTAGTGTTTTAATACTCTTGTCAACTTTGTTTTTCTTACTTCAATGCTAATGACTTTGAACACTTCAAAGGCCATGGATGCGTGTATCATATGATACACATAATCATATCCCATATGATCATCCATGAAAGTGATGAAGTATGATAAACAACCTCTAGCATAGATCGACATTGGGCCAAAAACATCTATATGTTGAAGGTCTATGAAGATCACTAGCATATTCACCTTTTTATAATAAAAGGTGTTATGGTCATCTCTCTAAGTAAATGAGAATCGCATGTCTCAAACGATTCACAATTGAATGAGTCCAAGTACACAACTATTATGTGATTTGGAAGTGCGTTTCTCATTTCACATGACCAAGTCTATAATGCCAGAAGGTTATTTGTTTCAAAATATAGAGTTTTTGTCTATGTTTGAGAATGGACTTATCAAGGTCTAGGATTTGTAAAACGTTGTTTTAGTGATCTAATACCACAAAGAACACCATTACTGTAAAAGAACAGTATATATTCTCTTTTAGTAATGGTAAATCTTTTCACATTTAATGTGAATTGATTTCATGTTCTTTTGTAAGAATCACATAATAACAATGTTTTAAATTCTAGAACAAGCCCAGTTGGTAAAGAGTGTATAAGTCTCTACAACGAGTGTAGCAACTCTTGCTCCATTCATCACATGTAGTTTGACTTTCTCCTTACTTATTGTCTACCATGCTTTAAGACCTTGCACATTTTGCAAATATGGGATCTATATCCAGTATCTTATACCCAACAGGTCTTAATTAATAGATGAATTTATCTCAAACATAAACATACTTAGAAGTAGAAGCTTTACTTGGCCTCTTCAACTTCTTAGTATTGAAACGAGCCTTACAATTCCCTTTCCAATAGAATTGGAAACATGTGCCTTTAGACTTGTCCTTTTGATCACACCTTTAAGCTTTGTCATAGCTACTTGGTCTTCTCAAGACCATGCTAGGACTTTCCTTTAACAAGCAATAAAGTGCCCTTTTCTTCCTTGACAGATTACTCCTTAGATATCTCATATCTAATGGTCCTAGATTGTGTATCAACAACTCTTTGAGATGCACAATCACAGACAAAAAGATCTATCAATTTGTGCTACTTTTATAGCTTAGGAATTATAGATGACATTATGATATAAGTAGTAATATCATTATCATCTTTTATGCATCTTGTATGCACATTATTTCCTAACTATAATTGTCACTATAGGACAAGTGGAAGTGGGTATCAAGGACATAGCCAATTGTGCTTAAGAACTATTCTCAAGTCTTATACTAGTCCAAGAAAATCGTATATATATGGAGATATAGGGAGATAAGTGTGTTCATGTGTACATGTATTCTACAACAAGTGAAAAGATAGTACAAGTATTTGTTTCATGTTATAATTGCAAACCAAAAATGTGGGCTTCGAATTTATTTGGTTTGCTCCCACTATTTTGCTTCAAATCAATAACCCTCAAAATATTGATTCGGAAATCCATTGGAGATTCCTAGTGGGCTAGGATCCCATCTAATTCAACTTTGGGTTTGACGGAGGCCAATGCCCCAAAGGTAACTTCGATTAGGTAGATAACTTTTATCAATCACAACTCTTGTGACTCCTAGATTAGTTGGGTATCAACTCTTGATATTCACATCTTATGTGTTTCCCAACATTGCCTCAAAAAATATCATAACATTGACGGAGGCCAAACTCGTTATGTATTTTTGTTAAGTCATACCCATTATTCAGAGATCACATCTCATAGCAAGAACATATTCCGAGTAAGGTGACCTTGACGGAGGCCAACGTGTCAACACTTAATAGGAACTCTTCGTTTTTGCTATAATAATGGAAGGCAACTTATATATATTGACTTAATATCGCCTCAAAAACACCATAGCCTTGATGGAAACCAACAAATTAAGCATTTTTGTTAAGTCAGACCCATTATTTGGAGATCATATCTCATAGTAAAAAACATGCTCTAGGTAAGGTGACCTTGACGGAGGCCAACGTGTCAACACTTAGCAAGAACTATGATTTTTACTACAATAATGGAAGGCTAGTGACTTAATATTTTATTTGAGGGATTTTTATTTTAATTATACAATATATAGTCTCATCATAGCATGTAATTAAAATATATCGACATATAAAATAAAAACATGCACAATAAACCGTGGATGATTATGGACTTAACTAAAATATTTTCCTCGAGCCTTAAGGAAAATATATGGTCAAATTCCTAAGGGATGTGATCAACTCCTTGATGCATTCCTTGGGAGGTCTTCAACTCTTGATGAGCCTCCATGGTTGCTCCTTGGTTCCATCTCCATCTTCTTTGTACATTACACATGTAATTCTATTCTAAACAATTTAGAAAATTAAAACCTAACTCTAACCTACACAATGTACATTACATGTATTGACTAAGAAACCTCGAGTTACATTCGAGGGGAGTTAGGTGAGAAGAGAATTACATGAGAATAATAGAGAAGGCAGGACACGCATGCCCTATTTTTAAAAACCAATGCATGCCAACCATCAAAATTGATAAAAATTCAACCATTCAATCACATTGGTCATAGTCCATAATCATCCACCATGCCATCATAATATTTAACAATTAAATAAATTACTTTATTTAATTCTAGTCATAAATCACATGGTCTAATTTAATTAGATCAATATTCTTGAATTTATTTGTCTCAAAAATAAAGTTATAGAAGGTGTAGGTTTCCAAAATTTAACTTTCCAAATATTAACAATTAAAATTGGAAAGTATTTTATAGAGAAAATTCTAAAAATTCACGATTTCCAAAAAATTAGGAAAAATCCCGCTAGAACTCTGCCAGCAAACCGTGGGACAAACCGTGCGCGGGTTCATCCGCGGTTTACAAACCGTGGGACAAACCGCGCGCGGTTTCATCCGCGGTTTGTAGACAGAAAGTACGGGATTTTAACCGTGGGTAAAAACACGCGCGAGTTTTCGCGCGGTTTGTGTCCAGAAAATACGATCTTTGAAATTCTTTGGTCTTTTTCAAAACTCTTTTGAATCAAAACATGTTAAAACCCTTTTAGCACGTAAAAATAATTTAGAAACCTTGAATACAACCATAAGAACTCATCTTAATTATTTAAAACACTTTTAAACAATTAAGAACTTATCTTAAAAATCAAACTCTTGATTTTTCTAAAACAATTTTGAGACAAATTTCATCAAGAACAAACCATCCATATTTATGACAATTAAATAAACATAAATCATATAGATATAATCAAAGTAGGCTCTGATACCACTGTAAGGTAATAAGGGGAGTAACGCAGCGGAAAATTTAAAAATTTATTACCTTAATCATGGATCTCTTTGATGTAATCTATACGATTAAAGGGTGTTTAGCACAAATACCTCAAGCATAGTAGGTTTCTATGCTTCAAAGGGCAAGATCCTATTCGATGAAGGTGTTGATCTACCATGAAAAGCCCTCCAAGTGTCGAGCCTCCAACGGTATCCACACGAACATGATCTTTAGGAACCTTTGGGCTTGCTTGCCTTGCCTTTTGAGTGCTAGCTCCCTTGAATGATACATGAAGAACACAAGAAGAAGAAAGAAGTTGAAACCCTAACAATTAGGGATGGAGGTGTGGCGTTTTTCTTGGAGAGAAAAACGCCACAAAGCTCTCAATTTTTCTCTCTCTAAATTTTGTGTTATGTTTCATCAATCATAATCCAAGAGTCAAGGCATGGACTTATTTATAGATGTAGTATCCTAGTCTTTAAGGAAACAAGAGCAATTGGAAACCAAGAAGGTTTAGGAAGCTTGCCTTAAGCTAATCCTATTCCTTTAGGAAACCAATTCCAAAAGGAAACCAAATAGCTTCATAATTCCTTTTAGGAAACTAATTTCCATCAAGACTTAGAATATTTATAATTAAGTCCTTTAAGTTAATTTATCACATAAATTAACCCATAAGTATCTTATACTTATCTTAATAACAATTTAACCCAAAAACCATGTTCTTATTGTGTGTGACCCATTAGGTTCCATTCACGTTGGCAATAAGTACAAATTATAACTCATTAATTAATTAATTAAGAGCCAGATAAATTAACACTTTAATTTATCATTAATTCACTAATTAATTAATTTGCACTTATAGATCATGAGTGGCGTCTAGCAATGCATCATGACCACCCAAGTGAATAGGAAAGTCATATGGTAGACTACACCTATCAATGACAATGTTACCGTGTAATTAATATCCTTTCACCACACTATATCCCAATTAGTCTAAGAGTGTAGTGCGCACTCTTTAAATGACTAATTAACAATTTCTTGTTCCCGAAATATAACTTTCCATAAAAGTATAACCTTGAAACTCTTTCAAGTCATACTTTCACTTTTGCGCAAAAGATTCTTTAAGTTATATTTCAACAAGTGGCCAATCCGGGATATACTCTCCCATAATAAGGAGTGGTGAATCCTATATCGATTACTCACTATCCTTCCATGCTTCATACTATACCCAATCTCTACCGTATGGGCTACTCTTTTACGAGCACCGAGCAATAGAGTCAAAGCATAGCAATCCACACTCAAGATACTATGGTAATCTCAAGTCTAAGGATCACTTACACCATTGCCATTAAGAGTATAATTCATTAGCACTATGAATAGTAACTCTCGGCGGATCAATCCAATGAACTTGTTCTCTAACAAGCATCCACATACCAGCTTAGGTGTCACACGCCATAGTTGACGAGATCAACTACTACTTACCATAAGTAGAGGCAAAGTATGTGCTAGTCTTCCCATATTAATGATGTCCAATCTCATTAATACTACGACTAGGGATATTTAAGAATATAACTTAATGTGTAATAAGAGTCTCATCGTTGTAACTCTTACAATCTCTTATACACAGTTAATATTCTATGGACTTTATCAAATAAACAAGTAATATTAATAACAAGTATTAAATGACAAAGAAAATGCCACATATATAAGTATAACACGAAATAAGCGTAATAAAAATCCCAAAAACTAACTTGGTTTTAGGGCATACACTAACAAAAAGCACGGTCAAAAGGAAACAAATTGCAAGTGGAAACCCTTACCAACTTAGCTTGAACAATTAGGAAACCAATCACCCTTAGGTTTTGACTAAGTCTCCTTGTTTCCTTTTCTTTTTGGTAACTACTTTCCTTATTTCCCTTTTCCTTGTCAACACCTTTCCTAATCCTTTAGGACTAGGATTCCTTTTCTATTTAAACACCAAATCAGCTTCTTTTCTTCCTTTTTTTGAGATCAATACAAGATGGAAAATTCAGAAAAATTCGTAGCTAACAAGCAGCCAAAATTCCAGCACTACAATTTCAATCAAGATCCAAGAATCAAGTTCAAGAACTTGATCCAATCAATTCACTTATAAAACCTGAAGCAAAGTACCACCAAAACAGCTCAAAAACTTCCAAAATACCCTCTTAAACAATCAGAAACATGCTGGAAAATTTCAGAAATTCGTAGCTGCCAAAAATACAACAATTCCAGCAAGCACCTTCAATCAAGTTTCAAGAATTAAGTTCAAGTAAGTGTTCCTACCAATTTACTCTTGAAATCAGGTTCTTTTCTACTCCAATTTCTATCCAAAACCCTCCAGAAATTTGTACAAATTCAGCTAAACACAAGAACCAGCAGACACCACAAACTTCTTCCAAGAAAACTCGGACTACAAACAACAACTTCAAGAATCCAAAAATTCCAGCACAATGGGATTCAAGAACTTCAATTTTTTGATTCAAGAACTTCAAGAATGCAACCAAGACCTTCAAGAAACGTGCAAAGACCCTCAAGAAAGTACAAGAATTTATTCAAGAACTTTAAGAAAGTCACAAACAAATCTGGACAGCTTTCAAGATTGCAAGTTAACACCAAGTAAGTCCAAAATTGTTCAAGAAAACCCCTTGTAACACCAAGAAACAATCCAAAAATAGTTGAATAAAATTAATTGCACGGCTCTTTCGCTTGTGCAGCCTCTTTTATTCCCCTTTTTTTTTTCTGGTGCTTTGGCTTTTTCTTTTACGCCTTTTTTTGGCACGCCTCTTTCTGGAATTTTTTTTGTCACACGCAAATCACAACAAAACACAACACAAACACCTTCAACCCCCAAGAAACTTCAATCCAAGGTTTGTTTGTCCAAGAATTAATTTTCTTGAAAAGTTTTTTTTTAACACAAGAAATTCAAGAAAACACTAAAAACAGTCAAGATTTCAAAAAACACCACACACAACCTAAAATTCTTGATTGGGGACAACCAAGAACGACTCTAAAACCCTAGGACTCTTCAAGAAACACGATTAAACAACAAAAAGACACACAAATAGATAAGAAACAAAGCTGGACAGAAACAAAATTAGGAAGAACAAGACACGATCACAAGGAACAAGAAACAAAAACACAAGTTGTTTGACGAGGCACGAAGCACTTGACAAAACAACAAATTAAAAGCAATAAAAGAGGGATATATCTGATTTTTCTAAGGAAAAATTCGGATTGAATAAACCTGGAAAATCAAGAACCAAGGCTCTGATACCAATTGATGCGCACAAGGGTAGCCAGATTGCCAAGACCGCTTGATGAATCCAAGTTGTATGCTTCGAACCCTTCTCCAACGAAGAACAAAGTTCTAAAACTCTAATTTAGGACCAATGTGAGCGAGTTCAATATGCCTAAACTAAAGTTCTAAAGACTTGATCAAACGCGAAAGAATGAACTCTAAGGTAGGGTTTGTTGTCGCCACAATCTAAGGATTGATAAGACAAGAGTAGTTCTAATCCAAGAACCAAGAAAACACTCTTAAAAAGAGCACACACTATTCATGCGAATTTTTGAGGAATAATCTGATATTTTTATTGAATTATGAAGACCTATAAATAGGCTTACAAGAGAATTCTAGAACTTGAAGTTTAAGACAACTACTAAAAACTAAATACTCAACTATTTGAAAAATTAACTAAAACAATTTGTAAACAATTTGGAAAACTAACAAAACACAAAATAAGCTCTAGAAAATATTAAAAATTCGTCCATAAAAGTCTCCTTGGGCTGGACGTCTCCATTGTGCACTATTGTGAGCCCAAGTAACCAGCCCCTTGTATACTTGTTATGGACAACTTAGAACCTTCAATTGGGCTATCTTTATAATTAGATTTGATCCAAAGCCAATACATTAAACCTTGGCCCAATCTACTAGCTTGATCATCACATAACTCAAGCCCAACATTCATGCTCAACTCGTATGCAACACTTGGATATGATTCATGCACGCCTATATCATTGATGAATGACTGTCCTTTTAGCTTGAAACGTGCTAGGCAATGCTTCACATATGTAGGTGCTCCTTGGATCCTATCACATTTTTCAAATTTTACAGTTTTACCTATTTTAATATGCTTTGATAAACTGATATCATGCACAAACCCTAGAGAGAATGCCATTTTGGAATCCCATTATAGGAGAGCCATCCTTTTGTCTTGGGTACATAACCCTAAAAAGACATGCATGTTTTTAGTACCATCCTTGCGGGTGAGACCCTAGGTAAGGTAGTACGAGCAAAATAAAGGCATTTTCTTCTTGGTGGATTTGGCGCGTTTTCATTAGAAAAGGAGGTCTCACCTTGAAGGACCGCATTGCATGTTAGGCCTACCCTTGACACAATAAGGGCTCTCTTAAGGCATGCATTTGAATTGTTTATACATTTACTAACTCCATTCTTTTTCTTTTTCTTTCTCAAAATAAAATTTGGCAGTGTTACGCAAGATAAATACTTGAATCATGTTCTTTCAATTTCTGTCTTTCAAGTACTTTAAATCATAGCTTCCTTTCACCAAAGCCCTATTTACATGCTATCTCGTACCAAACTATTGCATATAAACATGAGCAACCCCCAGAATCTCCCAAATTGTCGGCAGGAAATCAGGCATCTGAGCTGACAACACTAAGAGCGCAGATGAATGAAATGTTAGCTAGGATAAATGATATGACTCATGAGGTCTCCTCCCATAAACAAATCATCACTCACTTCATAAGCAATATGAACAACAACGGCTCCACCTCGAACGTACTACCCACTCAGGAAACGGTGCAAACTCAACCCAATGCAAGTGGAGGCACCCTGGGTACGAACAACAACAACACAACTGTCCCGAGCCACTTGAACACCCAAGACACTCAGATTCTACCCCCACGTACTCAAAATCCTCAAGTGCCTACTTGTGTTCCATCCAGCCCTAGAAACACCCAAAATGCCCCGAGCCAGCCTTATTACCCCCAGCAAGTAACTCAATTCACCCAGAACACTCAGCCACCACAGGCTATTAATGCAAGTCAGTTTGTACTCAATACTGGATATAAGGTGGAATGGAGATGGAACCCTTTGCTAAAGAAGAGAATCCTTTTATAATTAATAAAACATTGTTGAAAAGGCTGGATAGAATTGACGATTTCACCAAAGAGAGTGAAAGATTTGATAGATATAGTGGATTAGACAACGAAGATTTCTGCATATTCCCAAATACTCAACTACAACTGAAATTCAAAGTGCCAAAGTTTTCCAAGTATAATGGCAATGGGGACCCTGTGTTGCACCTCAAAATATTCTGCAATAGCTTGGGAGGCCAATTGGGGATGAAAGGTTGCAAATAAGGCTTTTTGGAGAAAGTTTAGAAAAAGACGCATTAGAGTGGTATCTGAATTAGACTTTTCGAAGATTCGAAGCTAGACTGATCTTTCACGGGCTTTCATCAAGCAACATGAATTCAACTGCGATCTGGTGCTTGACAGATTTTCTTTGATAGAACTAAAGAAGAAACCCTCAGAAAGCTATGCAGCTTATGGTTAGCGGTGGCAAAATGTTATTGCTAAAATTCATCCATCTATTAATGAGAACGAGATGGTCAAACTTTTCATTAATGCCCAAGACCCACCCTATTACCAAGCTATTGTGGGCTCTATTGGAAAAACTTTCACTCAGGTCATAGAACAAGTGGAAGCCATTGAGAGAGGGGTGAAGAAAAGAAAACTGGTGGACATGGCTGCTATAAAATTACAAGTGAAAAATCTACAAAACAGTAACAACATGAAGAAAACAGTTGGAAAGAAAGCCAAATAGAAGAAAGCGGAATCAATTTTTGTGCTAAATCAAGGCCTGAGGCCCATATTTAGATTCCAAACCAACACAAACTATTGTGCCAATTATCTGCAGTACCCTCCACTTGCACATGCTTTTCCTACTTTTTCATTGTGTCCTTAGCCAATCTTTCACATCCAAACCCAACCGATGAATGCACAGCCATTGCTTCCAAATGTTTGACCCATATTCTAAAATTTTTGACCCGCACCACCAACTAACCTTTGTCCCCCATTTCAACCTCGCCTAAGGCCTATTTACCCTAACACCTATGTTCCACCTATCCAATATCTTGTAGTTGTTGGTCAAGCCAATCAACCACAAAGACACTACAGAGATTTCACCCCTTTTGGTCGCCCTGTTAATCAAATATATGAATTGTTGAAAGCGGCGGGTAAGATTGGCACCATACCAGAAAAAACTTTCCCTAATGGGCTATCCCGTAATTATGACCCCAAGCTATTTGTGATTATCATTCGGGAAGCCCAGCATATACTACGGCTAATTGCTGGGAATTGAAATATATGATCCAAGACATGATTGATGATGGAGAAATCGTGTTGAGGAGAGAGGGAGGACAGGCTCCTAATGTCAACAACAATCCTTTGCCTCAACATGAGACTATGTTGGGATGATAGCGCTAGATGAGAAACTCATGATGGGGGAAACATCCGATACTGCTAGTTTTGAGGTCATCAAGGAAGGAGTACTGAATAACTGGACAGTTGATCACTTTCTTATTCTGGGGAAGTGATTGTGAATTTAAGGATGCTTTAACTTCAAAATTCACTTCCAGATAGAGCCTTGGAATGGATTTCTTTCTTCAAATAGATTTGGTGTCTGGCTCATATCATGTTTGCTTTCATTTAAAAATGGTCGAGTCTTTATCTACTTTTAAAAAAACTATTTTTGATTTGGACTGTGCTTATTGCTTTTCCAAAGGCCGATGCCAGTTATGTGTTTGTAAATCTTCTTTTTTTAAAAAAGTATGAGTTTGAGTTCAATGAAATGGAAGTTTTCCTCATTTGTCTATTTATTCAGCTATTATCATATTTTTTATTTTTTTTCCTTCAAATAGCCAAAATCAATACCTATGATTTTTGGATGTCACCTCACGTGAAGCTGATGATTGCCACTTCGATGTCTCTATGGATTCTAAATAAGGCAAAACTACCAATGAGGAGCTAGAGTGATATGATAACTGATAAATTTACTAAATATTATATATATTATTATATGTTTTAGATGTTATTTTAGCATAATTATAATAATTTTGGCTACAAATGACTCATTTTTCAACAATTGCTAAGAATTTGGATTTTTATCAGATTTAGGGTTTTTGAGGTGGAATCTTTACTTGAGCAAATTAATGCACAATTTTGTGTAAAATTGCAGGCTCATCACACTTAAACTCATTTTGGATCAATTGGAGTAAAAGAAAATCAAAGTCAGAGATGATTCAGAGAGTTAGGGTTGGATGAACAACTTAAAGCAGTAATTGTGCAAAATAATGGAAAAATCTAATTTTTCATCAAAATGCTTGAAAATACATAGAAAATGCTTGCACACATGGAGTCTAGCTTAGCAAAAATAAGAAAATCAAATGGGGATCACAAGGCGTGATCTGCGGATGACAACTCGCGGATCTTCATCTGCGAATCGCAGGTCTGTTAGGATTTTTCTAGGGCATCAACTTGCATCCTCTTTTAACTATTTTTACAGATATTATCATATAGGGATAGGGTTTTGCAAGTTGGGGAATACATTGAAAACATAAATGCAGACTTTTATGCTCAATTGAAATCCCCAAGCAATCTTCATCATTTCCATGCATTAATGATTCATGCAAGTTGGAAAATGACTTGATGAGCATTTGTCTATAAATAGAAGTCATTTGTAAGGCCTCTGTAAGAAGTTTTAGTAGGGAGAAGTAGTTATAATCTCTAGTTTTATACTTAGTAGAGAATTAATAAAATTCTCTCAAATTCAATAAAATAGTGCTCTTCATATAGAAACTCTCTTGTACTTCAACATTTTGAAGAAGAAATAGAAGTTGAAGACTTGTTCATAAGCCTTTCTCAACTCTATCTCTTATTTTCATAATTGAAGCATGAATTCTTGTATTCTTGTTAAGCTTCTTTGTGTTTCACTAGTCATGATTCACTAAAAGCTTTATCTAGAATATAGATGAAGCTAATGAATCTCTAGCATGACTTAAATTCTCCAAGCTAGATAAGCTTGCATTTGTTTGCTTACTTGTTCAGGTTATCACTCTTGTTTTTGCATGGCAACTTAAACAAGCTATCTAGTTGTTATTTGTCATTGAGAAATGCCCTTAACAATGGAAAATGAACAAATATTACTTAAGTTATTCATATGATAATAATGAATGCTTAAGTGAATCATTTCAATTCATGTTTTCATAAGATTTCATCATGAAAATAGTTGGAGTCCAATCATTTCATAGTGAGAGCTAGTTATGATTTAAATGGAATTGGATTCTTAACAAAGCAACATACTACTTAGCAAGCCATTCATGCCTCTTATGATTCATTAGTGGATTCTATACCTCTTGAATATTTGAATCCCTACAAGTTGTTGTCACTATTAATCTATTCTATTGAACTCCCTTTTTTTTTACCACACACCTTGATTTTCGATTGTTTAGATAATAAAGTGAGCCATAAAGCCTTAGTCCTTGCAAATATTTGATTCCTTGTAGGATATGATACCTTTATACTTCCCGTGCTATACTCGACCCGTATACAAGTTGTAAAGTTGGGAGGTTAGGTTTATTACTTGATTTGTGTGTGTTTTACTTATATTTTCATACCTAATCTACACCATGACAAGACACCGACAAGGAATTTGGACTTCATGTTAAGGAATCTGAATGATACAAAAAGAGGAACCCGTGCTTAACTCAAAAGAGACCGAGTGTCAACAGTGGCACTAAGACAAAATGGCAAATTTATCGCTCATATTCTCGTTTGTGAACATTCAAGTTATTAAGATAGAGGGTCTCAATGAATTGTCAAACAAGTTTCCAATGCATGTTTGGAGGATTCAAGCACGACAAAAGGAATAAACATGCAAAGGTTGCGACTTCAACCATTTCACAAGGGGACTTTATTGTTTCATATCCACAACTTCTTACTTACCTTTGGAGTGTGTTGTTTAGGTTATTGTGGGGTTAAAATAAGGTGATGCCACATGCTTTTCAGTTATTGCTAGCAATCATGATTTTTGTCTAATTCCCTTGCTTGTTGAAATTACTTTATGTACTTTGGCAAATGCATTCTTCAAGTACTAAGAAATGATTATTATGTGGTTTGGAGTTTTGTTCTTATAGAAAGTATGCCTTGTAAAGTGGTTAGAATTATATCTAAATTTTGCATGTTTGAAAAAAATTTCTCTTCTTTACTTAATTTCACATGTTAAAGGTTGATTATGGTCAATTAGTGCAATCATGTAATCTATGATGTAAAAGCTATTATGGGAAATTTTATAAAAAAAATGAAAAATGAATCAAAAAAGAAGAAAAAGAAAAAGAAAAAGAAAGAAAAAGGATGATATGATTTTTTTCTACTCCAATGGTTCTTGTTCTTAGTAATCGGGAGTTTTCATCTAAAAATGTCGACTTTCGTGTCAAATGCTACTTGAACTATGAGTAATGCATTATAAATTTGAGTAAGTAAATTATTTAGTAACCAGGGATCTTTATCCAACCAATGTCGATTCTTGCGTAAAAAGGCAATTTTACTTCTCAAATACAGTTTTTGCTAGTCACTTAAAGTTGAGGTGTTGAGTAACCGAAAACCTTCATAGCCAATGTCAATTTTTGTGTCAAAAGGCACTCTCGTATCTTGAGTGACTAGTTCAATATTACAAAATTTCCCTCAAGAGAAAAATGAAATTGAATATAGACATGTGATGCTCTATTTTTTTTTTTTTGGGTAAAAACCCGTACACAGGGGAGGGGGATGCTAGCGCAAATTTTATTAATTAAATAAAAGAGAAGGATATAGCCTGACCTCAAGCATGATTGCGAGAAAAGAAATTCCTAATACAGGGTGTATTCAAAGCATCTAGTTTGACTAATGAAAGTACACATGTTGGAAGAACATTTGATGAATGAAAAAGCAGATCTTTTCCTAATCCAAGAGAAGAAAGTCGGTTTGCAATAGCATTTGCCTCTCGGTATACATGAGATAATGATGCCTCCAACTCTTCTAATAGTGCTCTAATCTTCACTAACACATAGCACAGAGACCATTTTCCAACAGATCTAGAAAGCACCATTTGAACAAGTGACTTAGAATCCACCTCAACCAAAATACTTGAAAATCCCTTGTGTTGACTGATAAGTGTTAAATTTAATTATGTTATAATATCTTTATTATATATTTTTAGTTTTTTTTAAATGTATTTGAGTGAATTTGGCTCCAAAAATATTATTTTCCTCCAATTAGGTTTATTTTACCTAAGAATTAGGGATTGGCAAATAATGAAATATTTTGGTATTTTATCAATAACTTCAGCTATTTATATTGGATTGAGATGTTTCTTATGGAATTTTTAAGCTAAGAGGATGCTCTACAATTCTTATGAAGACGTCAAAATCCAGTTGTCAAGTTTTCATGGCCAAAAATCCTAATTACTGAAGTACATTTGTGCTGTGAAGCTCTTCTGACTATGTCTCGGTATTCTGTTCATATCTCCATGCTCCGACCTTGAAATAAGCTGATCTTTATGGTTCTTGAAATTTAACTCAAAGAGCTACAACTTTCATGTTTTGCAAAAGAGTTGATTCGTCCATCTTCGAGGTGAAATTCATGGACCAATGTTACACAGACACTTGGACAAGCTGACCAATCAACATGTGTTGGTCAAAGAAAAGTCAATTGCGGTTTTTGTAGCTTGGAGTTATTTTAAAATTGATTTCTTGAGTTTTCTAGAGAATTTTAGGCTGGAATTTTGAAGAAAATTCACACAAATGTTTTTGACCATTCTAGCCCTAAATATTACACCATTGGGCCAAATTTTGTACGAAATTGTTAACAAGGACTTGAGCTCAATTCATCTATAAATAGGGGTCCTTGGTTAATATATTTGAGATGTCAGGGAGTGTAAGATCAAGAAAGGGTGTGAGTAGTAATAGAATTCTCTAAAAATTCTCAAGAGAGATTTAGTGCAATTGTGGGGAAATTCTTGTACTTGTGAGGAAACTCTTGCACTTTCATATTGTAGCAACACTTTGGAGGAAGAAAGTGAGATTCTTGATCCTTATTCAATCTTTTCAGTTCATATTTCTTCATTTCTTTGTGTTAGCTATGCATTTCTATTTCCTAGTTAAGAGTTTTGGTGTTATCTTAACCATGTTTCACTAAACTCTTAACCTAGGAATAGATGATACTAATAAATCCTTTTACATAACTTGAATTTGATATTTAGTTGCTAATCTTGCCCTTGTTTATTCATTTATTCATGGTTTTGTCTTGGATTTGTTGGCTAACAACTAATGCTTTTGTTTGGCCTTCAAATACAAATAAAAGTTGTTGTATTGTTTGGCCTACACTTACTGTTTTTGCAAAGGCCTACAATTCCAAATAAAATTGTAGTCTTGTTTGCTTGCACCTATTGTTTATGTTGGGCAAACAACTACAAGAAAAACAAGTTGTAGCAGTGTTTTGCCTACACCTACTGTTTGTGTTAGGCAAATAACTACTAAACTAACAAATGGTTACATGACTTGGCCACTGACTATAGTTTTTGCTTGGCCAACACTACAACATAATCAAGCTGTTAAGTGATAATTGAAATATTACACTCAACAGTGGACAAATGAATGAATGAAGCTTAAGTGGTGCACACAAGTGTAGTGTTACCCTTAAGTGGTTCATATACAATTCAAGCAATTCACAAACTTCATCATGAAAATAGTTAAAATTTAAATTATATCTTTGTAAAAACAAGTTATAATCGCATATGGAATTGGAACCTAAACATGGCAAGATAACATTAGCAAGTCATTAAATCAACATCAAAACAAAGGATTCATTGGTTGATTCTACTCCTAGAACCTTACATACATGTACTACTACATAAGTTGTTTTAATTTACAATCGACTACTTTCTACTACTCTCTTGTTATTTTACTAACCTATTATTCACATAATTCAATTAAGTGAAACTTAGATTGTGACAGCCCCACCTTACTCAGAGGCGCACCAAAGGGCTTAGCGGACTGCCTGCCTGGCTCTCGCCAGGACTCGAATCGAGCACACACTAAAATTCACAAGCAGATGTAATTCGGTAGAAAACTCGTAGCTACCAACTGTGACAGTTCTCAGGGTCACATCACATTCAAACTTAAAAGTAAAAGTACTAGTTAAACAATTTACATTACATACATTTGTTATTACAATAATATCTCAAGCAGTCCTTCTACCCAAAAATCCTACCCAGTTCTACCCTGGATTCCTCACCACCGGCTTTAGAGATAGGAGCCTGTTTAAGGAAAACAAATAACAGAGAGTGAGCTAAAATAGCTCAGTGAGGTTCCCACACATGCAAATACAGAGGCAATCAAACAGAAGTTAATTAAACGAATGTCACAAGTCATAAGACAATATAAGGACAAATTTAAGCAATCACTGATTTAAGCAAGGGAGGATACTTTCCAATCACGAGAGCAAGTACTGATCATGTGACCATGGTATTGAGAGTAGATTGCCGGTTATACCTGCATTATCAAGCAAGAGCCCTATCCGCCATTCACCTTATATCCTCCAAGAGTACCGTCCGACCCATCCAGGGTGAGATCTCAACCCCGGAGGGCAACAAGCAAGAAGGTTCAGTCCGGAGTTGGCCTCTTTGAGGATTCACAACTCAAGGAAAAGAACCACAAGCCCTACAACACCCAGCACCTTATATCCTCCTTGGTACCGTCCTGCTAGACTAACCGCGGCATAACCACGGAGGTCTAGCCAACAAGTTTAAAGTAGTGGAAATTCACAAACAATTATATTCAATCAAATAAAAATTGTGCATGTAACAAATCATGGGATAAGTGCGATAAAGTACACACTTTCCCTTCATATAATACATTGTAGCACTTCAAGAATATCAAGAACACATAGCACATTGGGACAAGTCACAAGTATCAAGTACAAATAAAATCACATTTTGAACATGTATCATGAACATATGAAGAAACACTCATAAGCAAAAGTAAAGGAACACTCACCTGGTACGCTTAAGAAAATATTTCGTAAAACGGTTGCGTCTCACTTTTGGATCCTGGAATTTATAAGAAATAATCTAATGAAACTCAATTTAAACCCTAATCAACTTAGAAAGAAAATTCAAGAAATACCCCATTAAATTCTAGGGTTTTAGTTCTAGGGTTTAGGATTTAGGGTTTAGGGTTTTCTAACAAAATTTTGGCATTATTTCCCCTTAATTTTCGGCCGTCCAACTTTGTTTTCCATCAAGATTTCAATCATCAAACCCATAATTCAACAAGTTCTACAACTTCTTAGTTCAATCCAAGCTCAAATTCAATCAAAAATTCCACTAAATATCAAGAATTATACTCCAAGAATCTTCAACCTAAACTGCGCAGGGTTGGTTTCCAGCCAAATTCATGCCATTATTGGGGTCAATCCATCAAGAACTAAGGCATTCTGATTACATGGTTTTAAAGTACGTTTATAGGGCTACAACTTTCATGAAGATCATCAATCCAAATTCCAACTAGAACAGGTTCAAAATCATCCCTCAAGTTGGCTCATCATCAAAACTGTTTCAAGCAGAACCGAATTTTCAGCCAACTTTGCAAACTTTCTGCGATTAATACACAATGAAACACAGTTCAAGCCTTATACCGTTGGAAATCCCTATCAATCTAGTTTCTAAAACAACGAGAATCACTCGAATCCAAGTTGTGTACATCAAGTTATGAAAGTTTTACTAAAACTGGTCCAGCATGACTGTTAATGTAAAACTTGAACAAAACCCTAAATAAAGCTTAAATAAAACTTAAATAAACTTGAAATTAATAGCAAAAGTTCATGGTACATACCTTAAACAAGCTTAGAACCTTGCTTAGGGAGAAGAAAACCTCACTTTCTATGGTGGAATTTGTCTAAAATTGGAAAGGAAGCTCCAAGAAAATGAAGAACAAGAGAGGGTAGAGAGAGGGCAAGCAAAATTCGTCCAAGAGGGAGAGAGAAAATGGGAGAGAATTCAGTCAAGAAAGTATAAAAGAAGTAAAAGAATAATGGAGGAAAGTGTAACCAATGAAAGCTAGACAAGAGTCAAGCTAGGGTTTAGATATTTTGGCAAAATAGGTGCTAGTTGGCTCAATATAATTTGTACAAAATTTTAATCATCTAACACTCAACAATTGGCAAGGTGGAGGAGGGCCGGCCATATGGTGGGGAAAAGACAAGGGTTTAAGTGAAAATTTTAAGTTAATTTTTGTGCTAAAGTTCAATTAGTCAAAAGGCTTAATAATGGTAGAGTTGGTTAGTCAAAATTACACACTATTATAAACTAATAGACCAATAAAATTAACCCAAGTTTGGTACTTAGGTGTACCACTTAATCATACAAAAATCTCATTTAGTTAACCTAAGTAACTTAAGACATTTTTCAACTATTAAACCAAAGATTAACACTAAACCTTAAATAAAAGAAATGCCCTATTAAATGCACTTTAATTTCCCTCTTCTTTTCTTTTCTCATTCATTTTTTTTTCTACTAATAAACATAACATAAATCAAATAATCTTTTTTAGTGCGAATTTCCGGGGCGTCACATAGATAATAAAGTAAGTGATAAATTTCTAGTAATTGCATATAATTGATTCTCTGTGGGATTCGACACCTAATTTCCTATACTACAACATCTGTATACTTGCAGATAAACAATAGATTAGGGTTTTTATTACTTGTTGAGTGTTAACACTTCTATTGAAATTTTACCTAACCTAATCTACACTCTTCATTGACAAAGTTCCAATCCATGTAACAAAGCCAAAGATTCAGCCTATAACACATTTACTTCACCAAATTCTTTATAAAAAGCCCAAATCACCTTGCCATTAGAATCCCTAAGCACTCCCACACCAGAAGCATTCATATGTGACACACTTGCATCTGTATTCAATTTAAAGCCTCTTTTGCATGGCTTATTCCAGCACACGACCATAGATCTTCTAAACCTCTCTCTTTGCACCCTGAAAAAATCCACCCCAATAAGTGTCATCAAATCCCACTAATTTTTTGTGATCGATACCCTTTGTAGTTGCTATTTCTTTCATCAGTTGTTCAACATTATATATCACCTACTAAAAATTCTTGGTCTAGAATCGCGTCCCATTTCTGCTTATCCATAGGCACTAGAGAATCACTATGGGTAATGCACAAATAATATGGTGAAAGTTACCTTTAGGTGATGAAATGAACCACTCATGAGAAGTAATGAAACGCTAGAAAAATGTCTCCAAATTAGTCCAGACGCAATAAAAAAATGCTACCATACAACCGAAGCCACTTGCCCATGGATGAACAAGTGTTCCAACATTTCTCGGTTCGTCAAGTAGCAAGAACACCTCACCACAAGACAAAGTCCCCGTCTTTGTATAATGCAATCCATAGGAAGCCAACCAAGAGCCAATCTCCAACAAAAGAAGGATAATTTGAGTGGCAACAAGGAGCACCAAATACCTTTTGCTACCACTGATACACTTCGTCTTTGCCTTATTGCTTGCCATGCAGATTTCACAGAAAACTTGCCATCAGCTATCAATGCCCATATCATGGTGTCTTTCTCCTCCAGATGAATAGGAATATTACAAATTATTTCCACCATATTATGAGAAAGCCATTGGAGAAGCTTGCAACAATTCCAACCCTGATCTGTAAAAAAATTCAACTACAAGGAAATGTGGATTGGTACCCTGTATGTTAACATCAATCAGCGTACCATCCAATGCCTAGCAATCATACCAAAAATCCACAAAACCAACACCCACACACCATCGTATATGAGAGTCAACAAACCTCCTAACCCTAACTTAGCCTCCTCTAGGAAGATGAGGCCCTATGCATAGTAGCATGAATATGGTGGCCATCTCTAACATACTTGGTATCATAAATCTAGCCCAAGGCAAAATTTTCAGTCTCAACTTCTACCACAACTTAAATGAAAAAGCCCTCTCCATATCTGCCAGAGATCTAAACCCTATACCCCCTTCTTCAACTGGAAAACACAATTTCTCCTATGCAGCCCAATGGATTCTCTTTTGCTCCTGGTTGTCTCAAAGAAAACCATTAAACAACCTACTCAATCTTAACAACACACCTTTAGGAGCCTTAAGCACCTGAAGTAAATAGATAAGAATAGTGCTAAGAACATGCCGGATTAACACCAATTTCCCACAAGCTAATAGAAATCGTGTGCTCCAGTGTTGTAACTTGCATCTGACCACTGAAATAATCCCATAAAAAATACACATTTTGGTTTTCTAGTGAAAAGGGGAACCCCCAAATACTGAAAAAGATGGCTCTGATGTCTAAAGCCAGTTATCGAATGAATCCCATGCACTTCTTGTTGAGACAATCGTGATGGACAAATAAAAGAGCTCTTACCCACATTAATCCTCTGATCCAAGTAGTTCTGGTAGGTCTGAAGATACTCTATTTGTAGACATCAAATTTTGACATACCTTTTATAAAAATATGCGTATTACTTTATTCAGGGGGTATTTTGATTTTCAGGGGCCAATTATAATTTTTGTGTATATTACGTCTAATTTGTCACATCAGGGGCAAAATGGTAATTTTATCATGTAAATATTATTTTATTTTATTTATTTCCTAAATATACAATTTTACTATTTTTATCATTATTTATAATTTTAATGATTTTTGGGAGTCATTTATTATTTATTTAAAATTTTAGTATTTTAAACTTAATGCACGTTTTTCAATGCACTCTTTTTTACGAGAATTTTCAAGTGAAAAATTTTATATGTGTATTTTGTATATTTATAAATTTTCTGCAAAAATTACATGATTTTTAGAGGTCATTTGGTGTTTATTTATTTTTTGTCTTTTTGTTTATTAATGGTACGTTTCCCAATGCATTCTTTTTATGAGAATTTTTCAAGTGAAATTTTTTTTATGCATATCTCATATATTTATGAATTTTCTGTATAAATTCCATGATTTTTAGAAATTTTTTAATATTTATTTTAATACTTTATTATTATTATTATTATTTGTTATTATTATTTTTCTATTAATCGCACATTTTTAATGTTATGTTAATTTTTTGAATTTTTTCGGCAAATTTTATTTATTCATTTTTATAACTATAAATTTTAGTATTTTTCTTATTGATTTTAGAGATCCCAAGTATCTTTTATTTTATTTCATTTGTTTTCCTTTATTTTCCTAAAAAAAAGAAAAAAAGGGTAGAGCAGGCTGCACTGTAGCAGTATGGCTGCTACAATCAGAACAACCCCAAGCCATACATCTTCTCATCATCAACACCAACTCCACTGATATCTCAATTCAATTCACTCACATCACACCCTCACTTGCACTCACTTTTCATCAGATTGTCAGGGATTTTCATTCAATTTTTTGACCACTTTACACACTCAACACACCTACAGACAATTTTCACATTTCTCCCTCTCTGCACCTCCATCACTCCCTCTGCCTCTCCCTCACCACCTGCAACACACTCACTGACTCACAGCTCACACACCGGCACTCTTTTTTTCTTCACTTGCACACACAATTCTCAATTCTCTTCTTCCTCTCAACATCACAAAAACACACAACAATCACTGATTTTGTTGAGTAACCTTTCTTCTTCCTCTGGTCAGACACAAGATACAAATTTTTCTCCTAGACCTGCAAAAACTTCGCAACGCTCTCTCGGCCAAAGACACCCACCATTCTTCACCACACACAACTCACATTAACACCCTGGCACTCTCCCAAGAACACACAAAATTCAGTTTCTTTCTCAGATCCCTCACTGCACAAAGGCCACAACCATCAGCTCGCTTTATTCATAGCAATTCACACGATTCAATTTGCTTCTCAGATCCCTCACTACACAAACGCCCTTCCTCTTCCACCATTTCCCTCAAACAACCCCTGAACAACCGTCCAAACCAGTCACTACCACCTCCCACAATTACCTAAGCAACCACAGCCAACAACCCCTGTCACCAAGCCCACAGTCAACACACGACTACTGCATCTCCCTTAGATTCAATGCCACTATCTTAAGCCACCAGACACCAAGCTCCTTTGCACCACCTCTATTGCCAAAAATAGATGCAATAACATCCACAAACACGCACAGACACACTTTCAATTCACACACACACACACCAGTTCATACAACACACCTGCAAAATATATATAAAAAAATAAAAAATAAAAAAAACAATAATAACAACAACAACAATCAACAGCAGCCATGCACCATCTAGAGCCAACAGAGTCAGCCACGCATTGCCGGTAACCTCACCGCACCAACACCCACCATCACCGGAGTTCCTCTTCCCCAGTCCTTGTAAGTTTTATTTCCCTCTTTTAATTCAGGTTAATTTTGTTTCCACTGTTATCATTGATTATGGGTTGCAACCGGACTTGGGGGAATTGGAAGGTTTGTTTGTATGCTTAAGAAAAACATAAAAGAAAGAGAAAAGAATGAAACCGAGAGACCGAGAGAGATAGAGAGGGATCGAGAGACCGAGAGACCGAGAGAGAGAGAGAGAGACGGACAAAGAGAACAGAGAGAAGTCCGGCAAGAAGAAAGAAAAAGAGAGGGGGAACAGAGAGAAATGGCGAGGAAGAAGAGAAAGAAGGAAGAAAGAAAAGAAAGACAAAAAAAAAAAGAAATCTGGAAGAGAAAGAGAAAAGAGAAAAGAAAGAGGAAAAAAAAAGAGAGAAGAAGTAAACCGAAAAAAAAAAGGGAAAAAAAATTGATGTTAAGCAAAACTACGTCGTTTCATGCTGAAACGACGTAGTTTTGACTAGTTGCTTTTATTTATTTATTATTTATTATTATTTTAGTAGATTATGTATTTACGTTTTGCCCCTTAAGTTTTAATTATTTGATTATGCCTGTTAATACTTTTAGTTTACTTCATTTAAGTCCTTATTTATTTAAGTTAACCCCCAGAATAATTGCAATTTAGTTTTAAACTTGCTGGAAATTATATTTTCCCCCTTTAGCTTGTCAGAAATTGCGATTTTAGTCCCTCATGTATGCTGAAATTACATTTTTGCCCCTGGATGTTGCTGGAAACTATAATTTAGTCCCTTATGTTTGCTGAAATTATACTTTTAACCCTTGAATGTTTGCTGGAATTACGTTTTAGCCCTAGAATATTGCTGGAATTTATATTTTTGCCCCCAAGTAGCTAGAACTTGAATTTTAGCCTTGAATGTTTGCTGGAATTGCATTTCTACTCCCCAAGTTTGCTGAAATTATATTTTTGGCCTTAATAATTGCTAGAAATTTTACTTTTAGCATTGTGCTTGCTGAAAATTATGTTTTAACCTTTTAAATTTTTTGTAAACTATGTCATTACCTTAATTAGGGTTTAAAATTGTAATTTCACCCTTTTGTTTGTTGTAAATTACATTTTCATTCTAGAATGTTGCCTAAATTTCCATTTTTAATCCAAAACCTTGGAACATTTTATTTTTGCCAAAAAAAAAGGGAGATTTAATTAAGTCCTCAAAGCTTTAAATTTTTTTTTTCACATTTTCTTTTTATTTTATTTTATCAAATTTATAATTAATGTTCTAAAATTTGGTCTTGTTAGTCTAATTAATGTTCAAATTAGTTTCTTTATTTTCCTTTTAGTTATTTTAATAATTCTTATCTGGGGTGTTAAAAGTTTAAGTATGTATTATTGTATTTTATCTTCTATTATTATTATTTTTTATTTTCGTTGTTTTACTTTATTTATTTATTTACTTATTTATTTTTACTTAAACAATTTTCATTTTCTTCCTAAATATTTAATTATTACTATCATTACTTTCTTTCTCTTACTTTGTTAATTATTGTTATAATTGTTTGAATTATCGTAGTATGTTCATAGTGATTGGTATGAAATTATTTAATTAGTGGTTTATTTATTAAATAGTGGTATTTTTGACATGTTTGTTCATTTTAGTAGCAATTTGTACCGAGTTTACGAACGGGAGGTACCTCGATTACCCTTTTAATTTCTTTTCATGTGCTCCTACGTGCTCCTATGTGTTTTTCTATATGTTTTGTTTTTTATATATCTCTTTGTGCTTATAATTTTTATACATGTGTGAACATTTATTTATTTCATGTTATTTACTTGAATTTCAATTTTAATTATTCGAAGAAATGTAATAGATAGGTAATATTCTATTTAGCAAAATTTTTGTATTTAGATAGTTAATGTAATAGATAGTTTATGTGTTATCTGTTTAGCAAAAATCTTATGTATTTTAGATAGAAAATGTAATAGATAGGTTAGATAGGTTATCTTTTATTTTTATTTTTAGATTGTAATTAGGCTTTCCCGGTGTAATAGTTAGGGCTTTTGTGTGCTATGTGTGTTATGTGCTTATGTGTTTTATTCGCTTTTCCTAGGACTTTGCATCTAGAATATTATGCTTATGTGCTATGTGCTCCTACGCGTTATTATGTGCTTTTATGTGATTATTGCTTTAATCTATGTTTTTAATTTATTTATTTACTTGCCTTATCATAATATATGTGTATCGTCGCCACACTAGTTCAACGCTAGTTGTGGTTAATTCCGGTTTCTTCGCTAGTCCAACGCTAGCGGAGAATTTATAGAAAAACAAGCTAGTCCAATGCTAGGCCTTTAGGTCATTTTAGTATTAGAATCATTTCTCGCGTGTGCATTCCATGCCATTTCACGCACATTTTTTCTTTTAGGCCTTTTCCATTTTGTATGATTTTTTATATATATACTTTATCACTTATTATCTATTTTAAACATATGTTTAGTGCATAACATTTAGATTCCACCACACATAGAATCTTAGGTCATTTGTGTGATTTGACTAGAAATAGTCATCTACTCACGTGGAAGCGATGGCGTACATGTCGTTCCCCCTCCGTGAGTAGGAATAGTTAGTCACGAGTCTATTAGTTTCCCGTACCCGTTATGTTGCATCCCCACTTTCTTTGTTCACTTACTATCTATATTATTATTTTTCTTTTCTTTTGCACTCCATTTAGCATCTATACTCGTGACTCCATCGAGGTCTAGAATCGGGTTTCGCAATTAATGCTGATAATCCCGACCTAACCTCAATGGAATATTTTGTCCCTTAACGATATCCATTTTTAGGACTAGACTTGCATTCATATAGTTGCATCCAAATGTGATAAATTCTTAGGGTTATATTAGGAAAATTTAGACTAGACCTCGCAACTAGTTTCGGCTAGGTTGAAAGGGTGCCTTAGGCGCAAGCCTTTGCCTTCCCTTTCTTCAACTATGACTCCCGAACCTTTTTCTCTTGTTTTTCAAAGACCTGGAGTTGTCTTAAAAAGGGTTTTTTCTTGTTTTTCTTATATTTTCTCAAAAAATCATTTTTTCAAATAAATCATTCCCAACTTTTTATACCTGTACAAAATATTTTCTGGTGACTTGGTACACCAAAACTCGATACCAAGTGGGGACTCTCTTTTAACTAAAAACCCTTTTTAGACTCTATTTTCGGGCCCAAAATCGTCGCATTTTCAAAGTCCCATTTTAGGCCCTTTTCTTTTGTTTTCATAATAAAGCATTTGTTTGTCACATTTTTGTCGAATTATCTTTCATAAAGCATTTTCTAAAAAATTATTTTTACAAAAATTTACACTCTTTTCTCAATAAATAAACACGCCACGTTTAATTCTTCCTTTTTCTGACCTACGAACGAAAAATGGGGCGCGACACCATTATTGCCTACAAGCAATCTTCAGAAGCCCTGATGAAAATAATAGTGTCATCTGCAAAAGTCAAATAGGGAACCTGGCCACCAAGAGAATTAAAGAAATATTGTGGGTGTTCTAAGAATAGCTGATGAATCCTCTACCTATGAACTCTGTTGCCACAAAAAAAAGACCAGGAGAGAATGGATCCCCTTGCTTCACCCCTCTAGATGCCTTGAAAAATCTTGTTGGGTCACCATTAATAAGAATGGAAAACCAATTATTCGAGATAGCTCTGAAGATCAAATCCACCATGGACTCTTGAAAACCAAAAGCTCTCAGCATAGCCATAAGAAAAGACCACTCAACGGGATCGTAGGCCTTTTCTATGTCTAATTTGAGAATAATGTTTGGAACACTAACTTTTCTATCAAGCTCCAAAGTATGCTCCTGGGCCAACAGCACATTCTCCTAGATACTTCTACTCAAAACAAACCCTTTCTGCCACTTAGAAATTATACTAGGTAGCAACTGATGTGATCCAAGGAGCGCAAACATTTACTGGACTTGGACTTATACTTGGTGGATTTGAAGAGGCCATTTATATGGATCAAGAAAATCTTAAAGGAGTGGTAATCATGCATGGAACATTTGAACAAGGTGGCTGGATTGTAAAGTTACATGATTTTGAATTTAGTCACAAACTTGAAATTTGCAATGTTCAAGCTATCACATTGGGCCAAGGATTCAAGTATTGGTTGTGGATCAAGATCATCTACAAAGAAGGCCCAAAAGAAGATATTAAGCTATCCAAAACAATCTTACAAGGGGTTGGTCACTTGGACTTGCTTGGAGGGCCCTTGAAGTTGCTAAATGGAGGCCTAATGGAGCTTAATGAAGGATGTCTAGCCCATGATGTGATTTTGGACGAATTTTTATACCTTTTATCTTTTTAGTTAGTTTAACTTATTAGAATTCCTCTATATTTGTGTTTTTAGTTAAGTATTATTATTAGTTTAGGTACAGACTTAGAAGTTACTTAAATCTTCAAGTCTAGAATGTTCTATGTAAGTCTATTTATAGGCCTCTTATTAGTTACGAATTTTAACAAGATTTTGATGAATAAAATTTGAGTGTTTTCTCTTAATTGAGATTCTTCTTGGTTCTATTTTGATTTAGAACTACTCTTGGTCTTATCAAGCTTGCTTGTGGCGACCTAAACTTCGCTTAGAGTTTTTCTTGTGTTTTTGATCAAGTTTTAGAGTTAATTAGGTAAGACGATTGAACTTGCTCAACTTGGTCTAGTCTAGTTGTTCTTAGGCATGTTTCATCTTCTCAAGGGAGATTCAAAGCAAAACAACTCCATTTCAAGGGTTCCTTGGTTCACGAATCAAACGAGGTCTTGAGTTCAATGAGTTGCATATCTGAAATCCAAGAATTTCTTGGCAACGCAACCGTGCGCACATCAGCAACCTATTTAGTCTATTTGCAATGATCTTCGTTATGATTTTAGAAGAAACATTGCATAGACTAATAGGATGATACTCACCCCACTGACATGCACCTTCACGCTTAGGTATTAGAACAATCATGGTACTCGTGAATTCTTTGGGCATCTCCACACCCTAGAAATAATCATGAACTGCTACCAAAAGATCCTCTTTGATAATATCCCAGCAACTTTGATAAAAATCAGCTCCAAACCCATCCGATCCCGCCATGCTATGAATATCCATTGAAAAAACCACTACTTTAATTTCCTCCAAAGACGGCAATGTTCCCAGTGAATAATTATCAGCCGTAGAGAGTTGAGGCAATGAGGAAGGAAATATTGCTGGCGGATGAACAGTCCTGTCAGAGGTGAACAGAGAGGCAAAGATGACCACCACTAACTCTTTAATCTCATCAATATGCTCCAACCAATCTCCCTCTGCATTCTTAATTCTTGAGATAAAATTAGTTTGACATCGTTGCTTCACCATTGAATGGAAAAAGGAGGTATTGGCATCACCTAGCTTGATCCATTTAACTGCTGCTTTTTCTCTCCATAATTCACACTCTCTGGCTACTTCCCAAGCATGTTTCACACGAGCTTCATGTACAAGAGCCCTTGATTGTGCATCTCTTCTATCATCGTACACTTGCTCCGCATGCAACAAAGCATCCATCGCCTGTTTAACCCTATTAGTCACATTTCCAAACTTGCTCTTGTTCCAATCTTGCAAAACCCTTTTAAGCCTCATCAGTTTATTAAAGAATAAAGTCATGCCATTACCACTTACCTCTTGGCGCCAACTGTCATGGACAACTTGGAAGAAACTTGGATCACTTTTCCAAACATGAAAAAAATGAAAAGAAGATCTAGTCTTACCACCCATCATCCCACACCTGACTAGAAGAGGGCAATGATCAGATCAACCCCTAGCCAAATGAGTTACTCTAGTAAAATCATAAGCATAATTCCAGCATGAGTTGATTGTAGCCCTATCCAATTGTTGCTATAGCCTACCATTTGTCCAAGTGTACGGAGACCCTTCAAATTGCACCAAAACCAAACCACTTTTGTTCAAAGCTTCATTAAACTCTTCTATGTCTCTATAGTTCGGGGAGGCACCTCCTATCCTTTCATCACCATTTGCAGCAACATTGAAGTCCCCCATAGTCAACCAAGGTCTTTGCATACCATCCCCGAGGTCCTCTAAAACCCTCCATAAATCCCTCTGCCCTCTACTTTTGCATTTTGTATAAATTCCAGATATAAAAATTTTCATATGATCATTAAATTGTACCTTCACATGCACCAATTGCTCAACATCCTCAATAAAGGAACAACTAAAATCACTCATCCAAAAAATCCAGATCTTCCCATCCAAAAAAGAACAACCAAAATCAAAGTGCAAAAAAATATGAACACTATCCAAAGAGGAAGAATTAGTCATTGGTTCCACAAGAAAAAGCAATCACACATTATTGGCTCTACACATGGTACGAATATACCGCAGTGAATCTTTTTTGAAAGCATCACAAATATTCCATGCAATAATATTAAATAGACTTAACATCAGGATCTAAGAGAATAATGAGTTATTGATTGAGAACAAAAAACTTTATTTTATGCACGCTTATGCCGGCCTACCTTTTTCTTGACCAAAGCTTCCAACAGATCAAGATCATCTCTTTCCATGCTACCATCTCCATCTTCAAGTAAAATGTTGCAAGCAATGAATTTGAGAGGAATCATGTGCTGGAACTCCTTTAGCTCCAATATGAAGGGTCTGTCATTTTTGAAATCCCCACTGGAACCATTTCTGCTCATTGCTGCCAGTTTGGTTACTCACTTGGGAGAAGATAAAGGAGATGCAAGCCGCACCAATTTATCAGGCAATTCAATTATTCCCTCCGTAACTTCATAATCATGCAGCCCATCCAATGTTGCAAATTTATTAGCAACCATTACACTAACGGGACTAATTTGTTTTGAGCTAGAAGCAACCGACATATTTTGTTTTGAACTGGAAACAATCTGCAATTCCTTACCAGCAGATACATCATGTTCCAAAGCAGTTTGAGGCGCCATTCCATCTACAACATCCCTTCTGTTTGCCCATTTACTGGAGTGTGGGCATTTGTTTTTTGCAGTTGTACCATCTTCTCTTAGACAGCATTTTTCGGCCTATAGACCTGATGAACCCTTTGTGTTTTTTGAATGCCGTCTCGTTGGATCGTTTCTTGCTTAAGCTTTAGGTCCAGATTTTTCTAGAAACACATCGCAACTTCATGACCCAAAGGCTTACAAAAAGAGCAATACATAGGCCAACTCTCATACTCCACCAATTGCCACATGCCGAAGCATGAATCACCAAGCCAAATCCTCTTGACTGGCGCAGCAATGACGTCCACCTCAACTAAAACGCGAGCTATTGATGGTCCTTTAATGATGGAGAAATGGGGATCCGAGGATGACGACGCTCCTAAAACCCTCGAATCTTCACACGAGAATCTTCCCAAAAGGAACATCTTGAAGATCAGGGTGTAAATCAATCCAAACCCTCCTGAAGAATTGGATCAATTTACCTATGAATAAGTCGACCCCAACCAAACCCATTGATTGAAACCAAATCAATAGAGACCCTAGATCCTTACCAAACCTATTGATAAAAACACAAGGTATAACTTCACAAGAATCACTCTTGAAAAGTTGGAAAAAGTTCCCATCTCAAGAACTCACGAAATCCCTCAAAGGGAGAAAACCAATTTTCATTGATCAAATCATAATTCAATATTAACTTTTTAATAAATGATAATAGTTAGCCTTATATAGGTGTACAAACCCTAAAACTAAATATGAAAAGTCTAAATTAAATATAACTTATATAAATTAAACTAAAACTAATTAAAACAATAAAAATTCCAAGCTGCAGATGAAGGCCGTGGGCAAGGCCGCGCGACCTTGGACTGAAGCAATTCTGGCCTTGGCACGCTTTCTTATCCAGGCCGTGGGGGAAGGCCGCAGAACGGCCTGAGGTGCGGCCTCCATCAGAACGTCTACGATTAGCTTCTAGTCTTGTCCTTTGAAAATCCTACCTCGAACCTTCGACCTTAGACGTGACCACCAACATTTGGCCTCTTGAGTGAGTGCTAAATACGCTATCTTCCATGCCCTATTGCCAAGCTTTGACCACTTTGAAACCACCAATTTGCATAGAATGATGATATCTGTTGGTGAAGCTTGAATGATAGGAATCATGGCCACAGGATTTGTATCATTTAAACTATAGGGTGGCTGAATTTACCTGAAGAGGATGACCCAACAGTGCCCCTAGCTTCTCCAAATACTTCATATTAAACAGAGGCAATTGCAGTCCCGAAAAGTTCACCCGAATAGGAGAAACACCCTAATTAGGCTTAAAATCTAGCGTCTATTTAGAGATGTGCATCGGTTTGCCATGAATAAACCATTATCTACACACCCACAAGCAAGTAAAATCTTCTTCAAGCGATGGTTTGAGTAGCACATGCTTCTTGTCCAGAAGTCCGACGGAGCAGTCCCCTTTAAGGCCTAGGGAAACAACAAATTTTTGAACAATCTCCATCGATGGCCTCCCCATAGGAAAATGACCAATCAGGAAGTTGGAGAAAGGTTCAGAAAGCCTCTGAAAATCCTCACAAGACAAGCAAAAAGATGGCTCACCCTTGAACTTTTGATGGAAAACAAAGGTCAAGGATGGATTGTCCAGATGCCCTAGCCACTTTCTGTGCGAAGGATTTCTTCCATCTAGTGGAGTTGCCAACAACCAGCCCCTCACAAGGCAACGTTGACACTACCATGGCCAATGGAAGTTTGAAATTCAAACCACGATAATAGCGGATCGCAGGAATATATTTGAGAGTGTTTTGCATAACCACTTTCACATGTGATTCTCCTTGATTGATTGTATGATTCATTTACGTGTGAAATTCAGTAAGGCAAAGAAATTAAGTTGAATTTGTTTAATTGTAATATAATTCCTTCTTCTTTGCTTGATATTATGAGTATTAAAGACAATAATAAATTGCATAATGGCTATTTACTTGGTCTTGAGGAAATACATTTTAGAATGCACATGTGAGATTTCAATGCTGGAATTATTTGTTGATCTCACATTTTCCAAAATTGCTTGAGGAGAAATAATGATTCAAGTGTGGGAAATTGACAAGTGTCAAAATAATACATTTCGGTATATTTGTTGATTCAAAATTTCAAATTTTGAGATAGGAATAATTTTGAGCAGATTAATACACAAGTTTTATGATTTTTGCAAGCTAATGACATTTGAATAAAGTTCAGGGCGATTGGATCACATTTAAAAAGAAAAGGGCTGAAGCATTACCATGTTCTACCGGAAATAGATGTCTATTTTAATGAAAAAGGGAAAGACCATCTCAAATTTAGATGCTACTTTTCATTTCTCCCTCTAAAGTTGATCATCCGAAAGGACACTATAGTCGAGTAAATGCAATAGTTAAAGGCTCACCATTGTGAAAAGTCATCACGTCAGCATTGGATTCCTTTAAGATTCGATGACTACAGTTGCTCGAGATTCTTCTTCGGCATTAATCATTTTGAGGCAATCTCAAAACTCAAATGAGAATGACTTCCAAAGATCAAATGCCTGTTTTAACCCATCACTTCGAAGTCAATTTTTTAAAAAAATTGCTTTATTTGACTCCATTTTACTTATTCAGTCTTTGTGTGTTGTTTGTTGTACAAAGATTCTTTTGAAATAATGCATGTGAGATGTTCTTGCACAAAAATGAATAATGATTATTAGTTTTATTGACTTTTGAGTGAAAGCAAAGGTAATCCTAAATTTATCGAAAGGCCAAAACATGCATGTATTGAAAGACTATTTGGGAGATACGAACTGAACTATGAACTAGAATCCATTGAGTTTGGAATCTTGCAAAAAGCAAAGGCAGGAGATTGATAAAAGATTCAGAATGATAGTACTCATGTTTATATATGCCAGTAGGTCAAGGGATGATCAGAGATTCATAATGACAATACTCATGTTTATATGTGCCAGTAGGGTCAAGGGACCGTCAGGTGGTGGTATCACTTTTGCAATTGTCGTTGTTTTTTCTCTTTTTGTAGGTGGGATCACACCATCTTCAATTGAAGCCTTGGTCAAAGATAAAAACTAGGACAATTTTTAGTTAATGATGGTTTAGCCAAGGACACAATTCAATTCAAAGATTAATTTCAAAAATTGATACTAGGGCAAATTTTTTGAGAAAAATTTGATTTCAAATGCTTGAGGCAAAACATGTAAAAGACCAGTTCATACTGGGGCAAATTTTGGAATGATTAATTTGAAATGAATTTTGATGTTCTATAGCAGCATCGAATATTAAAAAATAGTGAGTTCAAATTGGTTTGATTCAATATACTGGGGCAAAATTTTTGAAAATTTTGATTTTGAGTTGATTCGACAGTTGTTTTTAAATTTTTCTTTGTCTTAAAACTTCTCTTTGTTCTAAATTTTTCTGTCTTAAAATTTCTCTACGCATTTTGTCCAATGGCGTGGACTTCATTTTGTTCATTCTAATTTGATAGTTTATACCCTCGCATTTCATTCATTAGTTTAGTATCATGCATCAATGCATTTGTCTAGCAGCCTAAACCAAATCATTATGTCTTTTTATTTTGAATCGACACTTGTTTAATGTTTGTTCAGCATGGTGCATGTTATTTTGATTTTGTCCAACATTTCGCACGCTATTTTTACTTTTCTATTAAGTCCCAACTCATTCGTTGGGTTTACTTTTCTGTTAAGTCCCAACTCATCCATTGGACCACAACTCGTCCGTTCGGTTTTAAGTTCAATATATTTTAGTCTAGCAGCCCAAACTCTTCATTTTCATTCATATATTTATGCATTCATTTGTCAGTCCACACCCCATTTGCAATTTTTATTTTTTCTAGTAATCATCTAGCATATGTTCAGCATACTACATGTTGTTTTAATGTGTCTAACAGTTTACATATTGTGTTTTCAATTCATGCGTCTTTATTTTCAATTCTCGATAGGCTCAATCGTGGCATTGGATACCGTTATTATTTTTTAGTTTGCGGTAGACAGAGGAACGGGGACCCTAGGAAGGTGACGCTCCTAAAACCCTCGAATCTTGGCACAAGAACATTCCCAAAGGACCGTCTTGAAAATCAGGCGACAATCCAATCTAATCCCTCCCATAGAATTGGACAAAATTATCAAATAATACAAACTCTCATTGAATCACTCAACCCCAATCCACCCCCGTGGAATGAAACCGTTTGAATCTAATAAGAGGAAAACCTAAACCCTAATCATACCTGTTGATTAGAACTTAAGGTATAGAAAACCTAACAAGAATCACTCTTGAAAAGGCTAAACAAGTTCTCATCTCAAGAACTCATGAAACTCTCAAAGAGAGAAAACCAATTTTCATTGATCAAATCATAATTCAACATAATAATAATAATAAAATGACAATAATTAGCCTTATATAGGCATACAAACCCTAAAACTAAATATGGAAATTCTAAATTAAATATAACTTAAATAAATTAAACTAAAACTAATTAAAACAATAAAAATTCTAAGCTGCGAACGAAAGCCGCGGGCAAGGCCGTAGGGTTGCCTTAGGCATGGCCTTGGTCAGAAGCAATTCTGGCCTTGGCACGCATTCTGATCCAAGCCGTAGGGAAAGGCTGCGAGACGTCCTGGAGTGCAGCCTCCATCAAAACGTTTGCAACTGGCTTCTGGTCTTGTCCTTTGAAAATTTTACCTCGTACTTTCGACCTTAGATGCGACCACCAGCCTTTAGCCTCTTGAGTGGATGCTAACTTAGCCATCTCCCATGCTCCGTTGCCATGCCTTGAACACTTTGAAACCTCCAATTTGCACAGAATGATGATATTCGTTGGTGAAGCTTGAATGATAGGAATCATGGCCACAGGATTTGTATTAGCAGTAGGCTCAATAGTTAGCATTGGGTATCGTCCTTCTTTTTCGGTATCGGTAGGCTCAATCCTTGCATTGGGTACCGCTTTTCAGTTTCAATTTGCGATAAGCTCAATCGTCAGCATTGGGTACCATCTTTATTTTCAATCCTTGGTAGGCTCAATCCTCACATCAGGTACCGATTTTCAATTTCAATCTGTGGTAAGCTCAATCATCAGCATTGAGTACCGTCTTTATTTTCAGTCATCGGTAGGCTCAATCCTCGCATTGAGTACCTATATTTAGTTTCAATCTATAGTAAGCTCAATTGTAAAAATTGGGTACCGTCTTTATTTTCAATCCTCGGTAGGTTCAATCATCGCATTGGGTATCGATTTTTTGTTTCAATTTGTGGTAAGTTCAATCATCAGCATTGGGTACTGTCTTTATTTTCAGTCTTTGGTAGGCTCAATTCTTGTATTGGGTAACAATTTTTTGTTTCAGTTTGCGGTAAGCTCAATCATAGTATTAGGTACTATCATTAGTTTTAGTTTGTGGTAGGCTCAATCATGGCATTTGGTACCATCTTTATTTTTAGTTCTCGATAGGCTCCATCATAGCATTAGGTACTGGCTTTCATTTTCAATGTTTAGTAATTTTGTTTATAGCATTAGATATCATTTTATTTCATTTGTGTGCTTAGTTATCCTACTTCAGCACCTTTATTCTTTTAATGTCATCATGCACTAGTCATTACATTCAACCATAATTTGTTTAAGTTCCAGTTGCATCAAGTTTCTTAATGCATTTTCATCAATCTTAGTAGCCTAAGGTCACGTATCTGTCTAGCAGCCGAGTTGGCATCTGTTATTTACATTTTTCAAATCTGGCAACCCAGACATTACATTTAGTTTATCAGTCTTTATCTTGTCCAACAGGCTGGACTCGTTTTTGATCTATTAGTCTATGAATTTATTTTGTCTTGTAGCCTAGGCCTGTTTTCTGCAGTTTAGTTTATGAATTTATTTTGTCTTGTAGCCTGGGCCTACTTTCTGCAGTTTAGTTTATGAATTTATTTTGTCTAGTAGCCTGGGCCTGTTTTATGCAGTTTAGTTTATGAATTTATTTTGTCCAGCAACTTGTACTTGATTTATGTCCATTTTAGTCTAGTAGCTCAAACTTTGCATTTCATTTATGAATTTATTTTTTCCAGCAGCCTGGACTCGCTTTCCACATTTTAGTTTACTTATTTATTTTGTCTAGCAACCCAGACTTTGCATTTAGTTTATGAATTTATTTTGTCCAACAGTCTGGACCTACTTTCCACATTTTAGTTTACGTATTTATTTTGTCGAGCAACTTAGACCTGCTTTCCGCATGTTAGTTTGTGAGTTTATTTTGTCCAACAACATGGGCCATTTTATGTTGTCTTAATTTAGCAATTCTAATGTTGCGTTTCTTAAGTTTTGGTTAAAGATTTTGAAATTTGGAACTATTTTACTATCATTTGCAATAGTGTTTCGTATCCATAGTTCACCTGTATCTTAACCACATTTGATCTGATTCTCTTCACAGGAATACGTAGGCACCTCCTAGAGAGCTCAGTCGTATTTTTTTCTACGTTCGTTTCATCATCAATTTACATCTCATCACATTCTCATACTATGCATGTTTAGAGGTTTTATTTTACAATGGTATTTGTTTTCACATTTGGGTGAGTCAAAATTTGGTGTTGTCTGTGTCGTTGTCTGAAATCACTACAAGATTCCCGACAAAGAAGGGCAAACTGTAGACACCAAATTTTGACACACCATTTATTTTTCCAACATTGGGAGAATTTTTATATTTTTGGGATCAAATTCTAATTTTTCAATAAAAGGGGAACAAAATCAATAATTTTGAATTTTAGTTTCTGAGAGGAAGAACAATTTGGGGGTGTGGGTTGTAGTTTAGCTTTAATTTTATTTTTTTATTTTTTCATGTCTTTTTTGTTAATTTGATTTCAGTTGTAATCTAGTTTAAGTAGTTATCTTAGTCATTCAAGTTAACTAAAATTTCATGTTTTATTTGAAAATTTATTTTTGCGGCCTTAAACATGAGAGTAATAATTGCACTTGAGTCCTTGGCTTTTGGTTAGTGTTAGTATGCCTCCAAGTTTCTTATGCAATTAAGTCCTAATTTTATAGTTCCACGCCTCCCAAGTTTTACATTCTTTCAATTAAGTCCCATATTTTGCAATTTACCCCCATATTTGCATGAATTTATTATTTTGCCCCCAATTTGCTTTAATTTGCATCACACCCCCTAGACTTGTGGGAATTTTCATTTTTGCCCCTTCATTAGTTAGAATTTCTAATTTTACCCTTTAAGCTTTATGGAAATTTATTTTTATTTCCCTTAGTTGCTAGAATTTACATTTTACCCAATTTGTCAATATTTACATATTTTTAGGCTTTATTTTTTTTTTTTTAGGCTTCAAAGAGGTATTCCTATTTCTTGTTAATTGCTCCAATGTTCTTCAATGTGATATTTTTACACATTTTCTTTATGCGTTTCTTATTTTATACACTTTTTGCGTAATTATTTACTTTATGTTGTTTAGTTTTGATTTTTATTATTTGGCAAAAAATGTAATATTTCGATCACAATTTCTTTATTTTGTTCTATGTTTTGTATTTAGCTAGTTGATGTAATAGTTAGATTACAATTCTTGTATTTTTTTAGCAAAAAATTGTGTATTTAGATAGCAAGTGTAATAGATAGATCGTTCTTAATTTTTTCCCTTGAAATTGTAGCTAACTCTCTGGTGTAATAGTTAGGGCTTGTGTGCTTTTGCGTGCTTATGTACTTATTTATTTTTACCGTTTTACTTACCTAAAGATTTGCATCTAGAATATCATGTTTACATGTTATGTGTTCCTACGTGCTCTCATATGTCTTTATATGCTTATTTGCTTTTGATTTGTGTTTTCCTATTTTAATTCTATTTTATCAGTTTTGTTGTTCCGTCACCACACTAATCCAATGCTAGTTGTGGCTTTTCTCACTTCCCCGCTAGTCCAACACTAGTGGAGAATTCCTAGAAAGGGCTAGTCCAATGCTAGACCCTTAGGGCATTTTAGTGCTAGTTTTATTCGCGTGCATTTCATTTCATTTCACAACACATTCTTCTTTTTTTAGAGTTTTTCATAGTTTTATGATTTTTAGTATATACTTTTATTATTATTATTATTATTATTATTATTATTATTTATTTTTAGCATTTGACAATGCATGACATCTAGGCTGCATTTCACTTAGAAGCTAGGTCATTTTGTGTGATCCGACTAGAAATAGTCGTCTACTTATGTGGGAAGCGATGGATTGACAAGCCGTTCCCTCCTCTTTGAGTAGAAAAAATTTCAGTCACGAGTTAATGTAGACACCAAATTTTGACACACCGTTTATTTTCAAACACTGGGGGGGGCATGTTTGCACTTTTTAGGACAAATTTTAAATTTTAATAATCTCGGGGGGCAGAATAGTAATTTTACCTGTAAATATTTTTCTATCAAATTTTGGGGGTTTTAAATTCATATTTTTACTTTTATATGCATTTATTAATTTCTTATGATTTTTCTGAATTTAATTGGTATTTTTTGTATTTTTACTAACACAAGGGCAAAATGGTAATTTCGCCCCGTGAATACCATTTTAGCTCATTTTTTAGTTTCAAACTCATTGTTGTAATTCTTTAGGCATGTTTCTTAATTTTCTTGATTTTTCAGAGATGATTATTATTTTTCTGTGAATTTTCATTGCCCAAGGGCAAAATCGTCATTTTACAAATTAAATTCATTTTTCATCAATTTTGAGTCAAAAATGCATTTTCTAGTATTTTAAACTTATTTGTAATTTTTGATAATTTTTTCGAAGTCAATAGCTATTTTTGTGTGAATTTTCATTGTCCAAGGGCAAAATTGTCATTTCACATTCTAAACTCATTTTTCACCAATTTTTGGTCCCAAAATTCGTTTTTAGATTTTAAAAAAGCATTTTCTAAGTTTCTGATTTTTCTGGAAGTGAATTAGTGTCAATGAATTTATTATTTATATTTTTCTTGATTTTTTTTTTATTGAGAAAGAATAAATTTTTAAAAGGATAAAGTTGTAATTTTGTAGTAAGGGCATTTTGGTCTTTTAGCCCTTTCTTGGAGGTTAAGACTTGTGCAGTGTAAATACCCCACTTGGGGAGAGAGAAAAAAGGAAGAAAAGAAGAAAACCCTAAAAACATCTTTTGATTTTACCCTAATAGATCAAAACACATTCTCACACCCAAAAAACACACACTAGAGCCGCCAGCTTTATTTTCTGCTTACTGTTCCTGGTTTCAATTTTCTGTTCATCCTTCTTCAAGTTAAAAGGTGAGTTTTTTTTTTAATTTAATCCATTTTGTTTCTATTTTTGCATAAACCTGATCAATTGAATGTAATTTTCTTGGTAATTTTGGTTGAATATTTTGCATTTTGTTTTGTTGTTGTTTCTTTTTCTTTCGTTCCTTTTCTGGCTTTGATTTTCATATCTGGGTCCTGTTTTGCATCTTCATCTCCATCGTTCTGGGTTCAATTTTTCTCTCACCGTCTCCCCTTCCTCCTTCTTCCATCCACCTACCTCTGCAATCCCAGAAACCAGACCAATTAGTCCAGCAAATCCCAGCCTGCAAACCCCACTACCGTACCCAGAATCACTAGCCCTCTACCATCTCCTCAACCTCTCCAAACCCCTTTAACAGCCACCTCCTCCTCCAAGAGCACAACTTGCAGAGATCAAACAAAACCCAAGCAAGCCATCCCATAAGCTCAGTTGAAAGGCCAACTATGCCCAGAAACAACAAAATTAACACCAGCACACGAAATAAATAATCCAATTAATCACAATCCACTGCTCATGGCCACAGAAACCAGAAATATTTCCATCAACCGCACAGAAAAATCGTTGCAATTTCACCAACAAATCCACGGCCTCTCCCACAGCCATCAATTTTGAGTCCTGTCAATTACTGCCGGCAAAGCAACTCACACACCACCAGTCACCACTTCATTCCACCATCCCCACCGTATCAAGCCCCACCGCATTACGTCCATTACCAGAGAGCAGATTGCACACACAACCAGAATCACAGCACCCAAATAAACTCACAGTCACAAACACTTGCACACACAGACACAATTTGCACAAACAATCGCGCACAGCTACACATCACAGGCACATTTCAATCACACGCATCACACAAAAGCAAGCTCAAAGCAAAATTCCCCTATGCAAACACCCCAAATTGACACATTCACATCTGCTCCCTTCTCCACTGTCGGTGTGGCAGTCACCAAATCGCAGCCCTCCCACTCCACCAGCAGTTTGAAACAACCACCGAAAATCCCTTTCCCTGCCCCTGCACACCACCGTTAGAAAGGGGGATTAGAAGAGAGTAATACATAGAGTGATTAAGAGAAAATCAGAAAAAGAGAGAGCTGGATCGATAGAAAAGAAAAGATGAGACAGAGAAAACTGAGAGGAGAGTGAGAGAGATTGAGAACGAGAGATCAGAACAAAAAGGAAAGAACGGAGCTGCAGAAAAAGAGGAGACTGGAAAGCTGAAAAACAGAAAGAAAGAAAGAGAGAAAGAAAAGAGAGGCGAGAACTTCGGCTGATCTAAAAATTTGGTACAAATTCTGTAAACAAATTGGAGTTTGGGGAAAGTATTATTGTTGAATTTAAAGCTGGTTTGATGTTTTAGGAATGGGACGCAGATGTAGAGGATTTAGTATTATAATACTTAGGGATGCAGGGAGGATGAAAGTGACGAAATTGAAGGGGATAATTTTTTCTGGAAGGAAAGCATTTGGAGAAGTTGATTTCGGGTGGGGTAGGGTCTCGGTAAAGACGCAGACACAGTTGGTTATGGGTCAACAAAATTGATTCTACTAGTTAGTATATTTTATTAGATTAGTTAGTCTACTTCACTTCTTTATTAATTAATTCCTTTTAGTTTAGTGGTTTCGTTGCTTTACTTATGTACTGTTATTGATGTGTTTAGTTCAATTTAGTGTTTGATTTGAGCAATCCATAGTTAATTAATTTAGTCTTCATTTACTTTTTATTTTTATTTTTATTTTTTATTTTTTTCTTCCCTTTGTTTTTGGGATATTTTGTAACAAAGTAAATATTCATGGTTCAATCCTCACTTTCTTTGAGTATTGTTAATTGCCCAAAATTGTTTTTATGCCATGCAATTGAGTCTCCAATTTTTTAACAAATTGACCCCCCCCCCAATTCTAATTTCTTGCAACCAAGTTCTTCTTATTAATTGCAATTAAGCCCATTAGTTACTGAAATTTATATTTTGTGCCCTTTTACTTGCTTAAATTTACATTTTTGCCCCCCGTTTATGTGATTTTATATATATATATATATTTTTTGTTTTACCCCTTGAGTTCTATTGATTTTTATTTTAGCCCCGTAGTTGCTAAAATTCATTTTTTATCTCAATTTGTCAATACTCATATATTTTAGATTTTATTTGTTTATACCGAGATACCTTGACTTGTTTGTTCATGTTGGGTAGTATTTGTACCGGGTCTTCAAAAAGGTATTTTCGTTACTTTTTAATTGCCTCTTCATGTGCTCCAATATGCTCTAATGTGATTTTATGTAGTATTTTAATTTGTTCATTTCTTATTTTATATATTCGTTGAGTATTTAAGTAGTTATTTGGTTTGATTTTGAATTTTTATTATTATTTTAGAAAAATATAATATTTTGTATTTAGTTAGTCAATGTAATTTTTCTCATATTTTAGCAAAATCATGTAATTAGATAGAAAATGTAATAGAAAGGGCATTTTAAATTTTTCCCCTTGAATTGTAAATTAAGCTCCCCCGGTGTAATAGTTAGGGTTTATTTGCTTTTGCGTGCTTATGTGTTTATTTCTTTTACCGCTTTCCTTAGGATTTTTGCATCTAGAATATTATGCTTATGTGTTATGTGCTCCTATGTGACCTTACATGTTTTTATATGTTTAATATGCTTTTAATTCATGCTTTAAATTCATGATTTATGGTATTTCGTCACCACACTAGTCCAACGCTAGTTGTGGCTTTTTCTCTTCCCGCTAGTCCAACGCTAGTGGGATCTTTTTTTAGAACGGGCTAGTCCAACGCTAGACCCTTAGGGCATTTTAGTGTTAGGTGCATTCGTGTGCATTTCACATTCCACGCACTTTTAATTTTTCTTTTTGCCATGATTTTATTATTACTCTTATTTATTATTATTATTATAATTATTTTAACACATTTTTCAAATGCATCGACATTTAGGTTGCATCTCACTTAGACTTTAGGACATTTGTGTGATTCGACTAGAAATAGTCGCCTACTCACGTGGGAAGCGGTGGCGTACAGGCCGTTCCCCCCTCCGTGAGTAGAAACATTCAGTCACGTGTTATTAGTTCCCCGTACCCGTCATGTTGCATACCCATCTTCTTCAATCACTTATTATCTATATTACTATTTTGCTTTTCTTTTTGCATTTCATTTTACATTCACACTCGTGACTCCCTCAAGGTTTCGATTCGGGTTTCGCAATTAATGCGATAATTCCGACCAAGCCTTGACGGGACATTCCGACCCTTTCGATACTCACATTTAGACTTAGGATCCGCATTCATTTAGATACACCCCAAAACGCGATAGAACTTAGGGTTAATTTAGGAAATTTTGATTAAACCTCGCAACTAGCCTCGGCTAGGTTGAAAGGGTGCCTTAGGCGCAAGCATTTGCCTTCCCTTTCTTCAAATATGACTCCCGGACCTTTGTTTTTCTCTCGTTTTTCGTAGACCGGAGTCGAAAAAGGGTTTTAAATTATTTTTCTAAAAATTTTACTTTTTTTGTTTTGTTTAAACAATTTTTCGGGTGACTTGGTACACCCTAACTCAGTACCAAGTGGCGACTCCATTTTTCTAAAATAAAACCCTTTTTCAAAAAATTAGTTGGCCAAACCTGTCGCACTTTTAGTCCCGGCCTTGTTTTCTTTTAAAATACCATTTTTCTTAAAAATACACTTTTTCAATAAAAATTCGATTTTTCACACACGTGCACGATTTTTCCCAAAAAACTTGCTTTTTCAAAAGGGTCATTAGACTAGACCGTCTTTTTGGGACGCAACAGTCAACGACCCCACGAGCACCCTTACACACCCGCACGATTTTTTCGGACGCGACAGGATTTTGGCGACTCCACTGGGGATCACTAGTGAGTCCGAGCACTAGGCTTAATCATCTTTTCCTTATTTAACCCTTATATTCCATCGCGTTTGGATGTTAGGATTGCATTTTTTTCTTTTTTAGGTTTTTAGGTTTTTCTTTTGCATCTCACGCACTCCTCGTCTTTCGGCTACTTATGTGATCTATGTATGATTTATTTACTTATTATTGCTTTATTCGACCGCGCTTGCATTTGGGAGGGGGTCAGTCACCCTTAGAGCCCACGCTTTATCATTCCCTCCTCTCACAGGAGCACCATCATACGTGCATTCGATGTTTTTTACCCTTTTTATCTTTTGGTGGTTGTCACCCACCCGTCCCTTCAGGAATTAGGATCGATCTACTTAGACGTGTGACCGTGGCACGACGTGCACGTAACATTGTCTAGGAGATCACCCGAACTCTCGGCTTGAGTCCACAAGTCTAGAGATTTGGGCTTTAAAAATCGATTCGCTTGGACATGTGGCCGTGGCCCGACGTGCGCGTAGCAGTGTCCAGGGAATCACTCGAACCACCGACCCGGGATCCTTGGAATTGACGGACTTGTTACTTTTTGGATCCCTTAGTCTGAAGGTTCGGGAACCGAAGCCTTAATCGAGTCTAGATGCATTAGTGAGTCCAACCTCATGCATCCATATAGAATAACCTAGGGTAGAGTCAGCCTTTCCCTGTCAGGTACACTAAGGCACGAGAGGAGGGAACCAACCTCCTTTATTTTCCTTATTATGTCATTTATTGTTATCTATGTGTATTATTTGTTCTTGCCAATGTGTTATGTGTTATTTGTTGAATAAACTAACACAATTTCTTTCCTTCTTATTTTGATTGCATTCACAACCATAGAATAAAGAGCCCTGGCATGGTGCTCTCGTAGGAAGCCAACCCTCTTTTAACACGTTTAAATTTCGTTTTCATAATTAATTTTTTTGAGAAAGATGGAAATAGAATTTCATAAATTTTTTACAAATTGCATTTTGTTACAAAACCCAAGGTTTCAATCATTGTGAATTTCTTAAAAATCCTGAAAATTCAATTTTTCATCTTATATATTCTTGAATAAAATTGTAGTTTTTTAAATCCTTAGTTTTTAAATCTTTTTTCAATGATTATTCATTTTTGTTGTACTTGTCAGTTTTATTCGAACCAAATTTTCTTAGAGTCAATAAATGCACGTGGGCGGTCAAATTTTTGCACAGCTTGTATTTATCCTTTTTCAAAAATTAACATGTCATTTTTGCCGTATCCCCCGCCCTCCCGACCCATATTACACAGAAAGTGATTTTAGCGCACATTTCAGTTGATTTTAATAAACTGGCATTTTGACTTGTATATTTCTAAATAAATTCATGGCTTTTATTTTCTTTTAATGCGGTGTCTCATAACCTCATAAAGACTCGATTTTCTTTATCAAGCAAATAAATTTGAACTCAATAATTTTTGCACAATTCATGTTCCAGCTTTTTCAAAGAAATTTTGCAACATTTTCAAATCTTGCATTTTTGTATATTTTAATCAGCTTTAATGAATTGGCATCATGCATAAACCCTAGAGGGAACGCCATTTCGGGAATCCCATGATAAGAAAGCCCTCCTTTTGTCTTGGGTACTTAACCCTAAAAGACCTGCACGTTTATATTTCAGTACCATCCTGGTGGGTGAGACCTTAGGTAAGGTAATCTGATCAGATCGTATTTTTGAACCAGCATGAGTACCCCGCGACGCATCAAGCAGATGTTGACAATCCCACCAGAGGTTCGGAAATGGCCAGGGTTTCTTCTCCCTAGTGAGATTAATCAGGTAGCAGCATTTTTAGGGCCTATTGGTGATTTTAAAGAGATAGAGACAAATGGGTGTTTGGTAGAAGCTCTGATCCATCTGTGGGACCCGAATTGTTCGGTATTTAGGGTTAGAGACAAGGAATTGACCATTACAGTTGAAGAGGTAGCCGGCCTGCTTAATTTGCCAGTGGAACAAACGGCCGTGATTTTTCCATATGCTTCTGGAAAAGCTGAGTTCTGTCGTTTCGCAGGGTTGAAGGAGTCTGCAGTGCAAAATTTTGATCAGAACATAAGTGTAAAGTTTCTATTTGACAGATTCGCAGACAAAGACGGGTTCGACAAGTACCCGGGAGATTTCACGCTAGCATCCAAGATGGCGTGGGCGCAAAAGAGAGTCTGGGTATACGGGTTTGTCATGGCAGGCATCTATTTGTTTCCAAGAGAAGACAAGAAGATCAGTTTCAAGATAACCAAACTCATGTTTGATCTTTTTTCTGGAATCGGGGGTCAGAGAGCTTCCATAGTGCCTACTGTGTTAGCTGATATATTCGTTGCCTGTACTAATTGCCAAAAGGAACGAACTTCTTTCATGCATCTAACAGAATTCTGCATATATGGGCAATGGAACATTTCAACGGGCATCCGATTGTTCCCCACTGTTTGCCGCTGATTGGACATAATTGGATAGTCACTCATCATAAGAGAATTGATAGAAGCACCTCAATGAGGACGGCGTCAGAATGTCTAGACTTTTTGATGACGATACCTGATCAAAGGATTCGATGGGTTCTGGATTGGACAGACTGCATCAAAGCTGCTCTTCGTACTAAGTTGGCCGATTTCATACCGTTACTAGGGACTCAGGGCATTGCCGCTTACACTCCGAAAAGATGTCTTCGACAGTTAGGGCGTATCCAAGGATTACCGCCGACACCGAATTTATCAGACTTTCTCATTATCTTTGACAAAGGAAACTGTCCCACTGAGATTCCTAGAAGACCAGAGCTGATGAAAGCATGGGAAAGTCAGTGTACAGACCAAAACCTCCCGTTCGATGCAAAAAACAAGGTCACTCCTGTTACCACTCCACAGTATGAGATGTGGCTCAACAATCAAAATACTTCAACAAGACAAGTTGTCATTGATCCTGCTGAAGAGATTGCTCGATTAAGAACCCTGCTAGAAATGAAGGATCAAGAATTAATACTAGAGAGACAGAGTTTCAAAAGGAAGGAAGAGGCATATGAATCTGTCAAAGAACTTTACATGAAAGCCAAACAAGAGCTACGAGAGAAGAAAAGGAGATGCTTGAAGTTGAAAGACGACATCAATCATACGATGAACAGGTACTCTTGGGAGCCAGATCACAGCAAAGCTCAGCGCTTGGAAGACCAACTGAAGAAAGTCTTAGAATGTGTAGACGAATTAACAGAGTGACGTACTTTCTTGTATTGGTTTGGCCATGAAAATAGTGAAGCATTTTCTTCTGATGTTCAAGTTGTATGAAATTCGACTTAAGAAATGAAAAGACTATTTCTTTGGAACTGAAGTTCATCCTGCTCAAATATTGAAAGGGGGGTCTCACCCTAAAGGATTGCATTTCATGCTAGGCCTACCCTTGGCATAATAAGGGCTCCCCCTAGGACATGCATTAAAATTAGTGATATATTTACTAACTTCAGTATTTTTCTTTTTTCCTTTTTGAACAATAAAATTTTTTGACAGTACCAATAATGAAAGGACGACTGAATCAATCTCCTTTCCAATATGTATTTCAGGTACGCTTAATCATAGCTTCGTTCCACCGAAGCCCCATTTACACACGGTCCCGTGCTAGATTACTGCATATAAACATGAGTCATCGCCCGGAGTCTCCCGAAGCGCCCACGGGAAATCAGTTATCTGAGATGACAGCACTGAGGGCCCAGATGAACGAAATGCTGTCCAAAATGAACGACATGACTCAGGAGGTGTCTTCTCACAGTCAGATTATCGCACATTTCATTAGCAACATGAACAATGGTGGTTCTACCTCTAGTGCACCAACTGCTCAGGGAACTCTGCAGACCCGACCCAATACAGGAGGGAACACGCCAGATGTAAACAATACCGTCCCAATTGCCCAACAGACTCCGCCTTTGGACACTCAGAATACCCAAGTACCTCCCCCGCCTCCAATCATTCAGAACCCACCAATGCCCGTTCCAATTCCACCCAGTCCTAGACATACTCAAAATACCCTGGAACAACCTCAATACCCTCAGCAAACCACCCACTTCACTCTGAACAACCAACCCTTGCCAGTTCATACTGCAAGCCAATTTGTACTGGATTCTGGATTTCAAGGAGGAGCTGATGCAGAGCCTTATACCAGAGAAGAGAATCCTAATACGATGGAGAAGGCTTTGTTAAGGAGGTTGGATAGGTTTGATGACTTTATTAAAGAAAGTCAGGGATTCGACAGATATGGAGGATTGGACTATGAAGACTTTTGCATGTTTCCAGACACCCAACTGCCACCAAAATTTAAAGTCCCGGAGTTTTCTAAGTACAATGGTAATGGGGACCCTGTGGTTCACCTCAAGATGTTTTGTAACAAGTTGGGTAAGCCGACTGAAGATGATAGATTGCCGATGAGATTGTTTGGTGAAAGTTTAGAAAAGGATGCATTGGAATGGTACTTGAAGTTGGACTTTTCGAAAATCCGAAACTGGACGGACCTCTCTAGAGCTTTTATTAAGCAGTATGAGTTTAACTGTGATCTAGTACCTGATAGATTCTCTTTGGTCGAATTGAAAAAGAAGCCTTCGGAAAGCTATGTAGCCTATGGTCAGAGGTGGCGAAGCGTCGCAGCCAAAGTGAGCCCGCCGATCGATGAGAACGAAATGGTGAAGCTGTTTATTGATGCCCAAGACCCGCCGTACTACCAGGCGATTGTTGGTTCCATTGGAAAATCTTTTGCTCAGGTCATTGAACAAGCAGAAGCAATAGAGAGAGGTGTGAAGAAAGGAAAAGTAGTGGACATGGCGGCTGTGAAAATGCAAGTTGAGTCTTTGCAAAACATGAACAATGTGAAAAAGGCCATTGGGAAGAAGCCCGAGAAGAAAGAAGGGGAAGCAGCTTTTGTCATAAACCAAGGTCCCAATCCTAAACCCAGATTCAACAACCGATCAAACTACCCGACTCAACACCTACAATATCCCCAACCAGCACCTCCGCCACCCGTTTACCCTCAATATCCTCAACCCGTTTTCAACACCCAATCTCAACCATTAAATACTCAGCCATTCTACCCAAACACCCAACCTCTGTTCCAGAACCCCCGACCCACACCAAACAACTTTCGCCCGCCCATACAGAACCGCCCACGGATCGTCTATCCTAACAATTACCCTCCACCTAATCAGCCTCAAAATACAACAGGACCGACGAACCTTCCACAAAGACGGCCTAGGGCTTTCACCCCTCTTGGTCGTCCTTTAGATCAGATATATGACCAACTGAGATCAGCAGGCAAGATTGGCACGATACCGCAGAAAACTTTTCTTAACGGGTTACCTCATGACTATGATCATCAAGCCATCTGTGCTTACCATTCTGGAGGTCGGGGACACCCCACAGCTAACTGTTGGGCTTTAAAACATAAGATTCAAGACATGATTGATGATGGAGAAATTGTATTGAGGAGAGGGAGAGGACAGGCACCCAATGTAGACAACAACCCTTTGCCTCAGCATGGATCTACAGTTGGGATGATTGCCTTGGATGAAGAGTTTGCTGACCCTTCTGAAATGATAGTTGCAGTTGAGGAGATAGTTGGAGTTACTGACGGAGACGACAGACGAGCTAGAACGATGTTATCAGGAAAGGAATTCATGAGTCAATATATGGATGATATTTTTACTGGAAAATTGGCATCACCTGTAACCCAACCAAAAGAACCAATTATGTCAGAAGAAGTACCGTCAGCCGTCAATTCATCAAACCAGCCATTTGTCCTAGATGTTTCACCTTTTGAGTTGGAAGTTTTTGAACCTGAGATCATTGATTTGCCAGAGCAGTTGCCAATCGAGAACTTACAACAAGTGCCTTGGAATTATGAAAGCTCTGAATACAATGGTGATGTTACAACAGTTTTGAGGTCTGGAAGAGTGATGTCTGAACCAGAGATTATGGTTCCAGTTAAGGGGAAGGAGAGCACTCTGCCACCCAAATTGCCTGTTAGTGAGAAGGACGCCGAAGATTTTTTGAGGATCTTGAAGAGAAGCGAATACAAGGTAGTAGAACAGTTGAGTCGAATGCCGGCGCAGATTTCGATTCTCAACCTCTTGTTAACATCTGAATTGCATCGAGATGCCCTTTTGAAGATTCTCAATGAGTCTCATGTTCCTAAGGATATCCCCACTGAAAAATTGACTGGAATAGTAGGGAATATTTTGGCATCCAATCAGATCACTTTTTCTGAAGATGAACTGACACCCGAAGGGAAGGGGCACAACAAAGCTTTGTACATATCCGTGCGATGCAATGGGAAACATCTGCCTAGAGTTTTGATTGACAATGGGTCTGCCCTGAATATCTGTCCCTGGGGCACTTTGCAGAAATTGGGATATTTGCGATCACAAGTCCGCCAATCGCCAACCATAGTCAGAGGATTCGATGGATCGAGGAAAGAGACTATGGGAGAGATCGATTTAGTCCTTGAAATGGGTCCAACCCAATATCAAGTTACTTGTCAAGTCATGGATTTTTCGGGAATCTACAATGTGCTACTGGGGCGACCATGGATTCACTCTTCAGGATCGATACCATCATCCTTGCACCAGTTAGTAAAGTTCATTATGGATGACAAACAGATCACTGTTTTTGCTGAGGACGACTGCACCATGATGATAAACCGCGGATCTTTGGAAAAAGCAAAAGACAAGTTGCCGTTGGACCAGAGTTTTCGCACTTCTGATATTGTATCAGTTAATTGGATCCCTGAAGGAAAGCCACCTGTGGAACCGATGTTATCTGACACCAGTATCATGATTGCCAAAGAACTAATCAGGGCTGACTACCAACCAGGTAAGGGCATTGGAAGGATGTTACAAGGAGTGTTAGAACCCATTCAACTGATAGAGCAGAGGAACACATTTGGGCTTGGTTTTCACCCAACTGGTAAGGATGTGAAAGAGATGAAAGAGAAGAAGAGAGCTGAGAAGGAAGGGCGGCACATCCCACTCTATATTCCCCCACTCTATCATAGCTTTCCGAGGTCGTCTGGCGTTACTATCTCTGAAATCTGTAATGAGGATGATTATGTTGAAGAAGGAGTAAGTCGCCTGTTCATTGGAATGACTGACATTGAGGAAGCATCTGACACTGCCAGTTTTGATGAAATTGAGGAAGGGGCATTGAACAACTGGATTGCCGATTATCTCCCTATGCGAAGGGAGTTTCGGTAAATTTGGGATTACTTCTACTCAATGTTCATCTCTAGACAGAGCCCTGGAGCGAACTTTTTTTTTCTTTTATGTTGATAGAGTCAGGCTCATATCATGTTTTGCATTTTACTTTCAATCAAAATGGTTTTTTTAAAAAAAAAAAAAAAAAAAAAAAAAAAGAGGAAAAACCTTTCTTTAGAGTGAAATGCGTCTTTATATTTTGCTTGAAGGAGCGCCACACTTCTGTGGTTGTACATATTCCACTTTTAAATTAATGCATTTTGAGTTTTAATGAGATTAAGATTATATTTTGTCTATTCATTTACGTTTCTTTATTTTATTTTATTTTTTTCAGATGGCCGAAAATAACTGCTTATGATCCTTTGGATGTCACTTTACTTGAAACCGATGATTGCAATTTCGATATCTCTCTGAATTCTGAAATAATGCAAACTGTTGATGAAAACGAGAGTGATATCGAAGAAGATTATGATTCCGTACTTAAGAATCTCGAACAATATGAGGAAAAACTCAAGCCAAACTTGGAAGAAACAGAAACTATTAATATTGGCACTAAGACAGAGGTGAAAGAAGTTAAAATCAGTGTGCACTTAAACAAGAAGCAGAGAATTGAAATGATTGAATTCCTCACACAGTTTCAAGATGTATTCGCATGGTCATATGATGATATGCCTGGAGTTTCTACTGATATAGTAGTTCACCGATTGCCCACTGACCCAAACTTTCCTCCAGTAAAGCAAAAGCCTCGTAAGTTCAAACCCGAAATGAGTCTTAAGATTAAAGAGCAGATAGTCAAGCAATTCAATGCCAATATCATTGTTGTGTCCCACTATCCCGTTTGGCTATCGAATATGGTTCCGGTTCTCAAAAAATCAGGAGAAGTACGAGTTTGTGTGGATTATCGGGATTTAAACAAGGCCAGTCCAAAAGATGATTTTCCTTTACCCAATATTCACATTTTGTTAGACAACACAGCAGGACATGAAATGGATTCGTTTATTGATTGTTTTGCTGGGTACCATCAGCTTTTGGTAGCAGAAGAAGACAAAGAGAAAACGTCATTCATTACTCCATGGGGTACGTTTTGTTATAGAGTCATGCCTTTTGGATTGAAGAATGCTGGGGCCACGTATCAAAGGACTATGACCACTTTGTTCCACGACATGATCCACAAGGAGATAGAAGTTTATGTGGATGACATCATAGTCAAATCTAAGAGGTCTGAAAACCATTTGGTAGATTTGAGGAAATTGTTTGAAAGGTTGAGGAAATATAGTTTGCGATTAAATCCTGCAAAATGTGCTTTTGGATCTCCTGCTGGAAAGTTATTGGGATTTATTGTTAGCAAGAAGGGTATTGAAATAGATCCCACAAAGATAAAAGCTATACGGGAAATGCCAATTCCAAAGACACAGAAGGACGTGAAAAGTTTTCTGGGAAAGATAAATTTCATTGGCAGATTTATCGCTCAGTTAACTCTCACTTGTGAGCCACTGTTTAAGTTGTTAAAGAAGAATGCTCCAATGGATTGGAACGATGATTGTCAACAGGCTTTTGATAAGATTAAAGATTATCTGCTGAACCCCCCTGTTTTAGTGCCACCAAAGCCAGGCCGGCCACTCATCATGTACCTCTCAGTTCTGGACGGAGCGATGGGTTGTGTTTTGGGTCAGCATGATGATTCAGGAAAGAAGGAGCAGGCAATTTATTACTTGAGTAAGAAGTTCACGGCTTATGAAGCGAACTATTCATTTTTGGAAAGGTTGTGTTGTGCATTAGCTTGGGCTGCTCAGAAACTCAGACATTACCTTCTTGATCACACCACCTACCTTATATCTCGATCAGATCCTTTGAGATACTTACTTGAGAAACCGATGCCCACCGGACGCATGGCTAAATGGCAGATGATTCTCAGCCAATTTGACATTGTGTTCACAACTCAGAAGGCAGTCAAGGGTCAAGCTATTGCAGATCATTTGGCAGGGAATCCCCTAGAAGATGATTATGCACCCTTGCACACCTATTTTCCGGACGAAGAGATATTGTTTGTGGGAGCAGTAGATCATCTGAATGAGGAATCTTCGAATTGGAGGTTATTCTTTGACGGTGCCTCGAATTCGTTCGGAGCAGGGATAGGTGCAGTTCTGATATCACCTGATGGAAAACATTATCCTGCTACAGCTAAGTTGAAGTTCGATTGCACTAATAACATGGCCGAGTATGAAGCTTGTATTTTGGGTTTGAAAATGGCATTGGATATGGATATTAGGGAGTTAGCAGTGTTTAGTGATTCTGACTTGTTGATTCATCAAACATTGGGAAAATGGATAACTCGGGATTCTAAGATCATTCCGTATCATTGTTGCTTACTCACTCTTGCTAGGCAATTCAAAACCCTGGAATTCACTCACATTCCGCGTACCCGAAATATATTTGCAGATGCTTTAGCAACTTTGTCTTCCATGATTAGTCACCCTGATAATATGGTGATCGATCCCATCTCCGTCAAGATTCAAGAAGAACCAGCTCACTGTTTGCGTATTGAGCGGGAACCCGATACTCTCCCATGGTTTCATGATTTGAAAGAGTATTTAAAGAATGGACTCTATCCCTCGGGCACCAGTACAAGAGCTAAGAATTTTCTCCGAAGGATGTCTATGAGATTTTTCTTGAACGGAGAAGTATTGTATAAAAGGTCGAGCGATCTAGGTCTTTTGAGATGTGTAGATGAAGAGGAAGCTGAATATTTGATGAGGGAAGTACACAGCGGCGTGTGCGGGCCACATATGAATGGACACTTGCTGGCTAAGAAGATAATGAGAACAGGACATTTTTGGCTCACCATGGAGCATGACTGTGTTGAGTTCACCAGAAAGTGCGTTAAGTGTCAAATGCATGGTGATGTGATACGTGCTCCTCCCTCAGAACTCCACAGTATGACTGCTCCTTGGCCTTGTTCGATGTGGGGGATGGATGCGATTGGAACTATTGATCCTCCCGCTTCAAATGGCCATCGATTTATTTTGGTAGCAATAGAGTATTTCACTAAGTGGGTTGAGGCCGAGTCTTATCGGCACGTGACTAAGAAAGTGGCAGCTGATTTTTTGAGAAATCATATTATCTGTCGTTTTGGGGTACCAGAGACATTGATTACAGATAACGCGAAGAATCTCAACAATGACTTGGTGGATGGGTTGTGTGAACAGTTCAAGATCAAGCATCGAAACTCCGCCATCTATAGACCTCAGATGAATGGAGCTGTAGAGGCTGCCAATAAGAATTTGAAGAAGATCATTCGAAGGATGACTGACACGCATCGAGATTGGCATGAGAAGTTGCCCTATGCACTGTTGGCATACAGGACCGCTATAAGAACTTCTACTGGGGCAACTCCATATTCTCTTATGTATGGGATGGAAGCAGTATTGCCAGCAGAAATTGAGATTCCTTCTCTGCGTATATTGATGGAAGCCCAGTTGGAAGAAGTTGAATGGGTCAGGCAACGTCATGAGCAGTTAACATTGATTGATGAAAAACGGTTGAATGCTGTTTGTCATGGACAGTGCTATCAAAGGCGAATAGCCCGTGCTTATCAAAAGAAGGTTAAACCTCGCCAATTCAAAATCGGAGACAAAGTCCTAAAGCGAATTCTCCCAATCCAAGAGGAGGCTAAGGGTAAATTTGCTCCAAATTGGCAAGGTCCATTCATTATAAAAAAGGTGCTATCAGGAGGAGGCCTTGTGCTAACGGAAATGGATGGTCAGGTGTTTCCCCAGATCATCAATTCAGACATGGTAAAAAAGTTCTACATTTGATTGGTAAGTTTTCTTTTTAAAATTATTGCAAAAAGAGGACGGATCAAAGGCGGGCCTTCTTTCTTTTCCCTTAAACATTTTTCCCTAGTTTTTCCCATTTGAGCCTTTAGAATCTATGAGTTTCGCTTCATAACCCACTTGATGGTCGCACCCCATATTGGGGCAAATTTTACTTATTGACTGTTGTGTTAAAAAAAAAAAAAAAAAAAAAAAAAGGGAAGGAAAAATGATACAAAAAAAAAAAAACCCCATGGGAAGTAATAAACTGGGGCAAAAAAAAAAAAAAAATTAAAAAAAAAAAATGAAAAATGAAGAAGAGCCCAAGAAGGCAAAGAATAAAATTAGGATAAGTATGTCTGAAAATGCGACCTCAAGATAATCAACCTTTTTCATGAATTCTGCTTTCCGACCTTAACCTTTCAAGCACCTTACCTGACCCCGTTACAAAAGCCGAGAATGTTACCGACCTCCGTCTTTATTTTTGTGATAATTTTTGAATGAAAATTTGCAAATCAATCGGGCATATGATGTTAATATATCTATCCCTAATCAATCAAGGGAGGATTGTCTTACTGATGCCAAATATTTTTATACCAGTCTGATTTTGTGAAGCGGGAAACGATCGATCAGGATTTGAATGTTGAGTGTTTTCTTTTTCTCTCTATAAAAGCGAAAACCCGAAAGGGCGCTTCAAAAAAAAAAAAAAAAAAAAAAAAAAAAGAAGAGAAGAAGAAGAAGAAGAAGAAGAAGAAAAAAAAAAGAAAAAAAAAGAAAAAGTGAAGAAAAAAAAAACAAAAAAAAAAAAACAAAAAAAAAAGGAAAAAAAAACAAAAAGAAACCAAAAAAAAAAAAAAAAAAAAAAAGAGAAGAAAAGGGGAGGGGAAACCTCAGTGAAAACCTGAAAAGGCGCTGAGGACGGGAAATTACAAGTCGAAGGCTCACAAGTGGGGAAGTGCAATGCACCTATGGTGGGTATGGAATTCTTTGTAGAAGCTGGTGACCTTGGTTACTTGAGAATTTTCTTCTGTATTGATCATCTTGGAGCAATCTCGGAATTCAAGTGGAATGACATCCAGAGGATCAAAATGGCAGATTTCTTCGGAGCCGTCGCTGGAAACTAATTTTTCATTCAAACATAATTAGTTTGTTATTAAAAGTTTATATATACATATGCAAAAACGTTTAGTGTATATAATTTCTTTTGTCTTTGCATCTGTCAAATTTTTCTGTAATATATTCACTTTTCATCTTTGTCAACAACATGACATTTTTTGTGGCTTAGTGGACAATATAATCAAAAGTGATCCCAAATTTATCGAGATCTTGAGAGGCATATGGGTGAGCACACAAGGCATTTATCGCAAATCATGGATCAGAGAATTTAGGGATCAGAAAATATCATGAAGCAAGGGCCGGAGACCAGTTCAGGATCCTGGATCACGATACTCATGTTTATATGCAATAAGTGGATCAAAGGACTGTCAAGTGGTGGCATAACTTTCACAACTATTGTTATCTTTCTCTCTTTTGCAGATTTGGTCACACTATCTCCAATTCAGATTTTGACAAGACTAACAACTGAGGCAAGTTTGCTAAGTCAATGATAGTTTGATCAAGGGCACCGCAAAAAAAAAAAAAAAAAAAAAAAAAAAAAAAAAAATTGAAAATTTTTGGGGTTAGTCATGATAATTCATGTTTGCAGCAAAGTTTGAAAAGAATATTATATATTGAGATGGGTAGTCAGAAAGTTTAAATCAAATAAGATTTTAATGTTTTCATTTGGCACCTAAACGTTGAAAAGAGTGATTTCAAAGGGTTTTGACACCCTACACTGGGGCAAAATTTTTTGGGAAAATTTTGACAAATTACGTTGATTTGGATGCAACATTTGATGATGACTTCTAAGTTTTTGATGTCTTAATTTGGTCGTGCATCCGTCCAGCAATCTGGTCGGCATCTTTTATTTATGTTTCCAAGTCTGGCAGCCCAGACCTTGCATTAATAATTCTTGGCAGCCCAGGATCATTCATTTACTTTTCCAAGTTGGCAGCCCAACTTTGCATTCATTAACCTTGGCAGCCCAAGGTCATGCATCCGTCCAGCAGCCTGGTCGGCATCTTTTATTTAGGTTTCCAAGTCTGGCAGCCCAGACCTTGCATTAATGATTCCTGGCAGCCCAGGATCATTCATTTACTTTTCCAAGTTGGCAGCCCAACTTTGCATTCATCAACCTTGGCAGCCCAAGGTCATGCATCCGTCCAGCAGCCTGGTCGGCATCTTTTATTTACGTTTCCAAGTCTGGCAACCCAGACCTTGCATTAATGATTCCTGACAGCCCAGGATCATTTATTTACTTTTCCAAGTTGGCAGCCCAACTTTGCATTCATCAACCTTGGCAGCCCAAGGTCATGCATCCGTCCAGCAGCCTGGTCGGCATCTTTTATTTATGTTTCCAAGTCTGGCAGCCCAGACCTTGCATTAATGATTCCTGGCAGCCCAGAATCATTTATTTACTTTTCCAAGTTGGCAGCCCAACTTTGCATTCATCAACCTTGGCAGCCCAAGGTCATGCATCCGTCCAGCAGCCTGGTCGGCATCTTTTATTTACATTTCCAAGTCTGGCAGCCCAGACCTTGCATTAATGATTCCTGGCAGCCCAGAATCATTTATTTACTTTTCCAAGTTGGCAGCCCAACTTTGCATTCATCAACCTTGGCAGCCCAAGGTCATGCATCCGTCCAGCAGCCTGGTCGGCATCTTTTATTTACATTTCCAAGTCTGGCAGCCCAGACCTTGCATTAATGATTCCGGGCAGCCCAGGATCATTTATTTACTTTTCCAAGTTGGTAGCCCAACTTTGCATTCATCAACCTTGGCAGCCCAAGGTCATGCATCCGTCCAGCAGCCTGGTCGGCATCTTTTATTTACGTTTCCAAGTCTGGCAGCCCAGACCTTGCATTAATGATTCCTGGCAGCCCAGAATCATTTATTTACTTTTCCAAGTTGGCAGCCCAACTTTGCATTCATCAACCTTGACAGCCCAAGGTCATGCATCCATCCAGCAGCCTGGTCGGCATCTTTTATTTATGTTTCCAAGTCTGGCAGCCCAGACCTTGCATTAATGATTCCTGACAGCCCAGGATCATTTATTTACTTTTCCAAGTTGGCAGCCCAACTTTGCATTCATCAACCTTGGCAGCCCAAGGTCATGCATCCGTCCAGCAGCCTGGTCGGCATCTTTTATTTACGTTTCCAAGTCTGGCAACCCAGACCTTGCATTAATGATTCCTGACAGCCCAGGATCACTTATTTACTTTTCCAAGTTTGGCAGCCCAAACTTTGCATTCATCAACCTTGGCAGCCCAAGGTCATGCACCCGTCCAGCAGCCTGGTCGGCATCTGTTTGTTTATGTTTCCAAGTCTGGCAGCCCAGACTGTGCATTGCATTAATGATTCCTGGCAGCCCAGGATCATTTATTTACTTTTTCAAGTTGGCAGCCCAACTTTGCGTTCATCAACCTTGGCAGCCCAAGGTCATGCATCCGTTCAGCAGCCTGAACGGCATATGTTTATTTACATTTTCAAGTCTGGCAGCCCGGACATTGCATTTGTCTTGTCGGTATTTGTTTTGTTTAGCAACCTGAACTCATTCTTTCGTCTTTTAGTTTAAGCACTTTGCTTTGTCTTGCAGTCTCGTACCAATCGATGTTATTTTGTTTGGCAATTCGAATATTGCATTTCTTTCTTTTTGATCACAAGTTTGAACTCTTGTTTTACCATTTGTAATTGCGTTTCACATTCACCATTCACTTGCATGGGAACTACGTTCGACCTGATTCCCTTCACCGGGATACGTAGGCAGCTCTTTTAGAGCTCGGTCACATGTTTTTATGATTCATCCATTCATTGGTTTACGTTTCAGCACATTCTTATACTATGCATGTTTAGATGTTTTAGTTTACATTTTTATCTATTTCTACATTTTAGGTGAGTCAAAATTTGGTGTTGTCTACGTCTTTGTCTGAAATCTCTACGAGATTCCCGACAAAGAGGGGCAAACTGTAGACACCAAATTTTGACACACCGTTTATTTTCAAACACTGGGGGGGGCATGTTTGCACTTTTTAGGACAAATTTTAAATTTTAATAATCTCGGGGGGCAGAATAGTAATTTTACCTGTAAATATTTTTCTATCAAATTTTGGGGGTTTTAAATTCATATTTTTACTTTTATATGCATTTATTAATTTCTTATGATTTTTCTGAATTTAATTGGTATTTTTTGTATTTTTACTAACACAAGGGCAAAATGGTAATTTCGCCCCGTGAATACCATTTTAGCTCATTTTTTAGTTTCAAACTCATTGTTGTAATTCTTTAGGCATGTTTCTTAATTTTCTTGATTTTTCAGAGATGATTATTATTTTTCTGTGAATTTTCATTGCCCAAGGGCAAAATCGTCATTTTACAAATTAAATTCATTTTTCATCAATTTTGAGTCAAAAATGCATTTTCTAGTATTTTAAACTTATTTGTAATTTTTGATAATTTTTTCGAAGTCAATAGCTATTTTTGTGTGAATTTTCATTGTCCAAGGGCAAAATTGTCATTTCACATTCTAAACTCATTTTTCACCAATTTTTGGTCCCAAAATTCGTTTTTAGATTTTAAAAAAGCATTTTCTAAGTTTCTGATTTTTCTGGAAGTGAATTAGTGTCAATGAATTTATTATTTATATTTTTCTTGATTTTTTTTTATTGAGAAAGAATAAATTTTTAAAAGGATAAAGTTGTAATTTTGTAGTAAGGGCATTTTGGTCTTTTAGCCCTTTCTTGGAGGTTAAGACTTGTGCAGTGTAAATACCCCACTTGGGGAGAGAGAAAAAAGGAAGAAAAGAAGAAAACCCTAAAAACATCTTTTGATTTTACCCTAATAGATCAAAACACATTCTCACACCCAAAAAACACACACTAGAGCCGCCAGCTTTATTTTCTGCTTACTGTTCCTGGTTTCAATTTTCTGTTCATCCTTCTTCAAGTTAAAAGGTGAGTTTTTTTTTTAATTTAATCCATTTTGTTTCTATTTTTGCATAAACCTGATCAATTGAATGTAATTTTCTTGGTAATTTTGGTTGAATATTTTGCATTTTGTTTTGTTGTTGTTTCTTTTTCTTTCGTTCCTTTTCTGGCTTTGATTTTCATATCTGGGTCCTGTTTTGCATCTTCATCTCCATCGTTCTGGGTTCAATTTTTCTCTCACCGTCTCCCCTTCCTCCTTCTTCCATCCACCTACCTCTGCAATCCCAGAAACCAGACCAATTAGTCCAGCAAATCCCAGCCTGCAAACCCCACTACCGTACCCAGAATCACTAGCCCTCTACCATCTCCTCAACCTCTCCAAACCCCTTTAACAGCCACCTCCTCCTCCAAGAGCACAACTTGCAGAGATCAAACAAAACCCAAGCAAGCCATCCCATAAGCTCAGTTGAAAGGCCAACTATGCCCAGAAACAACAAAATTAACACCAGCACACGAAATAAATAATCCAATTAATCACAATCCACTGCTCATGGCCACAGAAACCAGAAATATTTCCATCAACCGCACAGAAAAATCGTTGCAATTTCACCAACAAATCCACGGCCTCTCCCACAGCCATCAATTTTGAGTCCTGTCAATTACTGCCGGCAAAGCAACTCACACACCACCAGTCACCACTTCATTCCACCATCCCCACCGTATCAAGCCCCACCGCATTACGTCCATTACCAGAGAGCAGATTGCACACACAACCAGAATCACAGCACCCAAATAAACTCACAGTCACAAACACTTGCACACACAGACACAATTTGCACAAACAATCGCGCACAGCTACACATCACAGGCACATTTCAATCACACGCATCACACAAAAGCAAGCTCAAAGCAAAATTCCCCTATGCAAACACCCCAAATTGACACATTCACATCTGCTCCCTTCTCCACTGTCGGTGTGGCAGTCACCAAATCGCAGCCCTCCCACTCCACCAGCAGTTTGAAACAACCACCGAAAATCCCTTTCCCTGCCCCTGCACACCACCGTTAGAAAGGGGGATTAGAAGAGAGTAATACATAGAGTGATTAAGAGAAAATCAGAAAAAGAGAGAGCTGGATCGATAGAAAAGAAAAGATGAGACAGAGAAAACTGAGAGGAGAGTGAGAGAGATTGAGAACGAGAGATCAGAACAAAAAGGAAAGAACGGAGCTGCAGAAAAAGAGGAGACTGGAAAGCTGAAAAACAGAAAGAAAGAAAGAGAGAAAGAAAAGAGAGGCGAGAACTTCGGCTGATCTAAAAATTTGGTACAAATTCTGTAAACAAATTGGAGTTTGGGGAAAGTATTATTGTTGAATTTAAAGCTGGTTTGATGTTTTAGGAATGGGACGCAGATGTAGAGGATTTAGTATTATAATACTTAGGGATGCAGGGAGGATGAAAGTGACGAAATTGAAGGGGATAATTTTTTCTGGAAGGAAAGCATTTGGAGAAGTTGATTTCGGGTGGGGTAGGGTCTCGGTAAAGACGCAGACACAGTTGGTTATGGGTCAACAAAATTGATTCTACTAGTTAGTATATTTTATTAGATTAGTTAGTCTACTTCACTTCTTTATTAATTAATTCCTTTTAGTTTAGTGGTTTCGTTGCTTTACTTATGTACTGTTATTGATGTGTTTAGTTCAATTTAGTGTTTGATTTGAGCAATCCATAGTTAATTAATTTAGTCTTCATTTACTTTTTATTTTTATTTTTATTTTTTATTTTTTTCTTCCCTTTGTTTTTGGGATATTTTGTAACAAAGTAAATATTCATGGTTCAATCCTCACTTTCTTTGAGTATTGTTAATTGCCCAAAATTGTTTTTATGCCATGCAATTGAGTCTCCAATTTTTTAACAAATTGACCCCCCCCCCCCAATTCTAATTTCTTGCAACCAAGTTCTTCTTATTAATTGCAATTAAGCCCATTAGTTACTGAAATTTATATTTTGTGCCCTTTTACTTGCTTAAATTTACATTTTTGCCCCCCGTTTATGTGATTTTATATATATATATATATATATTTTTTGTTTTACCCCTTGAGTTCTATTGATTTTTATTTTAGCCCCGTAGTTGCTAAAATTCATTTTTTATCTCAATTTGTCAATACTCATATATTTTAGATTTTATTTGTTTATACCGAGATACCTTGACTTGTTTGTTCATGTTGGGTAGTATTTGTACCGGGTCTTCAAAAAGGTATTTTCGTTACTTTTTAATTGCCTCTTCATGTGCTCCAATATGCTCTAATGTGATTTTATGTAGTATTTTAATTTGTTCATTTCTTATTTTATATATTCGTTGAGTATTTAAGTAGTTATTTGGTTTGATTTTGAATTTTTATTATTATTTTAGAAAAATATAATATTTTGTATTTAGTTAGTCAATGTAATTTTTCTCATATTTTAGCAAAATCATGTAATTAGATAGAAAATGTAATAGAAAGGGCATTTTAAATTTTTCCCCTTGAATTGTAAATTAAGCTCCCCCGGTGTAATAGTTAGGGTTTATTTGCTTTTGCGTGCTTATGTGTTTATTTCTTTTACCGCTTTCCTTAGGATTTTTGCATCTAGAATATTATGCTTATGTGTTATGTGCTCCTATGTGACCTTACATGTTTTTATATGTTTAATATGCTTTTAATTCATGCTTTAAATTCATGATTTATGGTATTTCGTCACCACACTAGTCCAACGCTAGTTGTGGCTTTTTCTCTTCCCGCTAGTCCAACGCTAGTGGGATCTTTTTTTAGAACGGGCTAGTCCAACGCTAGACCCTTAGGGCATTTTAGTGTTAGGTGCATTCGTGTGCATTTCACATTCCACGCACTTTTAATTTTTCTTTTTGCCATGATTTTATTATTACTCTTATTTATTATTATTATTATAATTATTTTAACACATTTTTCAAATGCATCGACATTTAGGTTGCATCTCACTTAGACTTTAGGACATTTGTGTGATTCGACTAGAAATAGTCGCCTACTCACGTGGGAAGCGGTGGCGTACAGGCCGTTCCCCCCTCCGTGAGTAGAAACATTCAGTCACGTGTTATTAGTTCCCCGTACCCGTCATGTTGCATACCCATCTTCTTCAATCACTTATTATCTATATTACTATTTTGCTTTTCTTTTTGCATTTCATTTTACATTCACACTCGTGACTCCCTCAAGGTTTCGATTCGGGTTTCGCAATTAATGCGATAATTCCGACCAAGCCTTGACGGGACATTCCGACCCTTTCGATACTCACATTTAGACTTAGGATCCGCATTCATTTAGATACACCCCAAAACGCGATAGAACTTAGGGTTAATTTAGGAAATTTTGATTAAACCTCGCAACTAGCCTCGGCTAGGTTGAAAGGGTGCCTTAGGCGCAAGCATTTGCCTTCCCTTTCTTCAAATGTGACTCCCGGACCTTTGTTTTTCTCTCGTTTTTCGTAGACCGGAGTCGAAAAAGGGTTTTAAATTATTTTTCTAAAAATTTTACTTTTTTTGTTTTGTTTAAACAATTTTTCGGGTGACTTGGTACACCCTAACTCAGTACCAAGTGGCGACTCCATTTTTCTAAAATAAAACCCTTTTTCAAAAAAATTAGTTGGCCAAACCTGTCGCACTTTTAGTCCCGGCCTTGTTTTCTTTTAAAATACCATTTTTCTTAAAAATACACTTTTTCAATAAAAATTCGATTTTTCACACACGTGCACGATTTTTCCCAAAAAACTTGCTTTTTCAAAAGGGTCATTAGACTAGACCGTCTTTTTGGGACGCAACAGTCAACCCCACGAGCACCCTTACACACCCGCACGATTTTTTCGGACGCGACAGTTAATAGTTCCCGTACCCACTATGTTGCATTCCCCACTCTCTTTGACACATACTATGTATAGTATTTTCCTTTTTCTTTTGGCATTTCACCTTACATATGCACTTGTGACTCTCTCGAGGTCTCGACTCAGGTTTCGCAATAATCACGACCGGACATTTCGACCCTCTTGACACCAAATTTAGATTTAAGATTTGCATCCACATAGGTACATCCAAACACAATAGGTTAATTTAGAAATTTTGATTAAACCTCGCAACTATTTTCGGCTAGGTTGAAAGGGTGCCTTAGGCGCGAGCCTTTGCTTTCCCTTTCTTCAAACACGACTCCCGGATATCTTTTCTCTCATTTTTTCTTAGACTGGAGTAAAAAAAGGGTTTTTAAATATCTTTTCTAAAAATTTTATTTTTGTTTTGTTTCATTAAATGATTTT